>BNCR01000014.1:2713062-4074062 GCA_014656515.1 Oryzias celebensis
ATTATTTTATTTTAAATTACATGATAAGAACTCTTGCACTTTGAAAAAATTGATTTCAAGCCTTTAAAGTTTTCTGTGTAGAGAGCTAGACAGCTCAACTTCTTCAGAAAGAAAGTAAAAAAAAAAACTCTCTCTCTCTCTCTCTCTCTCTCTCTCTCTCTCTCTCTCTCTCTCTCTCTATATATATATATATTTCTGTTTAACTGTTTAAAATTGAAGAATTAAATACCACATGTACTTTTTGTTGCCAAGAAACCACTTATAGTATAGTATAACATGACTCATCGACTTTCCTCCACTTTTACTACGGTCGGATAGATTCCATTTGGTTGAAGTAACAACCCTAAAGCCTCAAATACATCCGTTCTTAAGATTACTCAGTGGTTCTGGACAATTAAAAAGTTATATGAAAAAGTGGTTTCCACAATAAAAAATGACACCAATACTAATGAGTCACAAATACCTGATACAGAAAAGACTGCTTTATTTTTCTTTTTTTCAAATGCAATTTTTAATGATGATGAACATTTCTGATACATTAAATAATAAAATATAAGTGCATTGTGATAGTAGTGTGTTTTTAATGGTTTAAGGACACATTTTCACTAATATAGTTTTAGAGTTTTAAAGACTTCAAAAAATCTGAAAATTGATTTATTTTTGAAGAATTTATTCTCCTTTTAATTTACCCAGAAACTTGAAATTTTTTTAATCCCTTGAGACGAATTCTTTAGGTAAATGATGATGTGATACATGTGGATAGGTATTATTTCACTGAGTAAAACATCAAAATATGGTGCAAAATTATACATTTTTTTCTATCCATGTGTGAGACAATGTAAAATATCTTGTAGTTTTCTTGACAGAACATCCAAATACATGTAAAAGAGGGAGTGTGTGGTTTTTTTTTGTACACATTAGCGGAAACAGATGGACGTGTGGGCAGCCTCTTCTACTCATGCTGAGAGTGAGAGGACAAGAAAGACGTGCGTTATGGAGAAGATTATTTATTTTCCTGCACCTTTTGAACAAAAATTGAAACAAGTTTTATTTTCTGGTTGCCCTGTCTTTTTTTATAATCTCTATCTAGTTTGTGAGACTGTCCTCCAACTTCTGTGTCCTTAAATGTCATCCTCCCTGCCTGTCAAAAGTTAAAGCTTCTCCTGTCATCTTTCCTTTAACGTGCTTCTGTTATTCAAGGCTCTGATCTCCACCTTTATCTGTTAGAAACCACAACTGCCACTTTTTGCACAGATGCACATCGAAGCCTTCAGAGTGACAGATCCTAGCTTAAAGGGCAAAACAAGTGAAACTTTCAGAATTAAGAAAAACTCTTGGATAAGAGACTAAACATCTTCAGCTTAAATGTTTCTGCTATAAAACCATCCTGAATAAATTCAAGTTCTTGCCAGTATTCTCTTGCTCCTGTATGTGTTTCATCAATTAGTGATATATATATATATATATATATATATATATACGTTTTCTTAAATGTGTGTTCTGACATAGGATCACTCACTAAGCATAAGTACAGCACATACATATTCTGTTTTTAAATTGATTTTTGTGTCCATATTTCCTGTTAACCCATTGTTACTGAATGAAGACTGACTTAAAGTTAGACTTACAGTCACTGTTTGATCTTCAGCTTGTAAGTTGGAGAATTAGATGGTCACTTTGAAAAGCTAACACTTAAAGAAAATTAAGGAAAAAAGTAAGTCAGGCAATCTTCGAGTAAGAATGGAAAAATGAAAAGCTTTCGAGTTTCCTAAATGATCCACCAAATAAAGGATTGTTTTTCTGCTACACTGCTCCTCCTACTGCTAATACTAGTAGGTCTGGGCGATAGGGATTTTTTTAATATCACGATTTTGTTTTTTTTCATTTTAGGTGATAATGTTGTATATCACGATGTAAAACAAATAACTTTCTCTGTCAGACCTGTCTCCAAGTCAACACATTTTATTAATCTGTCCGTTGCTGCTTTAAATGAAGGAGCTTTATCCTCCAGTTCTGATGGGATCTGGTTATAAATCGCCACATTTTCCACTATTTCATCAGCAAACTAAACGCTGCCCAGGTGAAGACGATAGATGAGAAGAGGACAAAAGAAATCGACCAAAAGAAGAGCTAATAAAAATGACTAAGTTGACACAAAAATGTACTCTCCATGTGGTGACTAACCCTCTAACCTGTACTCTTCAAAGAGGAGAAAATGTCTGCGATTGGCGAGTGTTAATTTCGGACCCTTCAAAATAAGTCTATCGCGATAGGCTCAATTTACTATTGAGAAAAAGATATACCCCGATAACGGTAGTTATTATTTGATCACCCAGCCCTACGTACTGCACCTTTTTTTCCGACATAAATTAGTAAAGAAGACATACAATATCAGCAACCGACACAAGCTGTAAGTGCAGTACATTAACAGCAGGACCACAGCAGAATTCCTGTAGTCTCCAGGGCTCTAACATATCTGTGTGTGTGTTGGATCTGTTCTTTTTCGCTTTAATGTGTCCATTTGTTGGGTATTACGGCTGAATCACTTCCACTCTGAAGGAAGCTCCATCCATTCCTGCTTGGTTAAAAAAAACATTGATTTTATGCTCCTGTTAGAACTATAATGACAGCACTTTTCAGTTAAATTCATTTTCACTCATTTGCAGCAACTCCGGCATTTTAGTGACTGTTAACCAGACACTCAAATACCATCAGTCCAGTTACTTGCTTTTAGCTTCAACTTATTGAAAGTTTAATAGATTTCAACCAACAAATGGACACAGGCTATCCTAAAACCACATAGACACATACCAAAAAAATCCCATCCATCCATTAAACCCTCTAAATCCCTTTTGTGGTCACGGGGTGGCTGGAGCCTATCCCAGTCACTTTAGGCCACATTAAGTGCACGTCCTGCACAGTTGGAAACCATGCCTGCATGGGGAGAACATGTCAACTCTACAAACAAAGGACCCAGCTGGGATTTGAAACAAGGCCTTGTCACTGTGAGGCGACTGTAGACAGAAGTGTCTAGAACACCCTGACATTTAAACTTTAAACTGCTGCCCTATTCTCAAAATTCTCTGCAAGTTTCTCTGCAATTTTGCATGCATCAGTTATTGCTGGTGAGCATCATCTGGGATGTCCTCAGCAAGATTCTGCAGAAACACAAATAGTCATAAATTCAGTGCTGCGGCATTCCTTCTCATGTGACAAGTTTGGCATAGTTTACATGCTTACCTATTGTTCACCCTCAAAATATATCCTGAAGAGAACTCTTAAAAACTGGTAAGGAGTCCAGTAAAATCTCTTTATAGTTTCTGTTCCCTCCTCATGGAATTTATAAGCCAAACAAGTCTGTATCACTGTTAAACCTTTGGGCAAATTGTCAACAGTATTAATGTTGGTTTGAATGAAAAAAATACTGTCTGTTTTGGTGGTCTGGGAACAGATGTAACATCATCTGAAGTTGCACTTTTTGTGTCTTGGGTTGTGTTTTTTCAGACATTTTCAAATGTTTTCGTGAGTTGTTCCCCTTCAGAATTAGTGAGTGCAGATAAGATCATAATCAGCTTTTCTCAAATTGCTTTTTGATCAACGCAGGTGAGGTCAACACAGCTTTTTCTTAAAACCACTTGATGTCGACGAGTGACAGAAATAAGTCAGTAAAAACGAAGTGCTCTGGGTGACTTTCCAGAGAATTTCAGAGCAAACAGAGTCCGACGTGCACTAAAAACTGCAGCACATTGCTTTTTCATCTGCGTGACAAAAAGCAGAAGCCAGCAGCCTCCTCACTTTTCAAACAGACACTATATTTTTCTTTGACCTTAAAGAGGTTCATTTGGAGGAAATTTGTACTGTGGCAAATCATCCACCTATTTATAAAAACGGTTTTACTAATGATTCATCGGGGAAGTTAAAATTAATTAAATTCCTGTGCAACAGAGCTGCATCCTCATTGAAGTAAATAAGTGGTTACGATGTACCAGTTTGTAATAAAGTGTCTTCTTTTTTTTTTTTTGTTGTTGCATAAATGGAACTGATATGGTTTATGGGGAAGAGTATCATCATTCCTTGTTTTTGGCGGGTCACTTTTGACTGAGCTTGAACCCAAGCAACCAGTAATTTAGTGTTTTCATACCGAGCTCACCGTACTGGGAAAGTTTCAAAATGGTTTCATAAACTCGCACATGGAGACAGGATTGCCAACTACTTTGTAGAGCTCCAAAACACATAAATCTGATCTCTCAACATCATTCCTGTCTTCTAAGTGTTGTAGATGAGATATACAGTCACTGCTCACATGTACCGCTAAGGCTAAAAACATTTAGCGATAGCTCCTCCCACACGCACATTTTTTAACAGAAGTGCTGAACAGCGAATCTGCTGCGTGTCCAAATAGAGGCGGCCGGTGCGAATATGATGTGCAATTCACGTTCAGTGTTAACACAGTGTTAGAACTGTTAACTCTTGTTTTTTACCTGCAAATATTGTCTTTACATTAGTAAATGTGTAAGCTATTACAAAAGTCTGCGTTTAAAAAAAATAACAAAAAACCATTGTCTGGAATCATCCTCTTTGCTGTGCTACAGGTCTCCGCTCAAAAGCTTCAGAGGAAATAACAGCAGCATCTGCATACATCTTAATGTCAAGTATAGCATGTAATGACATCAGAAAATCAAATGTGTCGTCTTGTTTTTAAGTATTCTTTAGAAGGTATTGCTGTGTTTCTTTATTCTAAGTTTCTAAAGTTCTGATTTGACTGTTAAAAATGACACTGAATATTGTATGGTTCTGTTTGACATGGTGAGTCATCAGCACAAGAGTCCTTGTAGGTATAGTAGGGCGAGTATGTGTGTGTGTGGGTCTGCAGTGTGTCACACAGGCCGTGTGTTCTCTGTCACTGAGAGCAGAGAAAACACAATGTCCTCCGTGTTCCCTCTGAGCTCCTGTCTGTCTGTGATTGTTCTCTTTTTGAGCTTTTGTCCTTTGCTTGGATACTTGCGACTGCTTGTGCATCACGCACTGGGCAAACACTGTTAAAGCTGTTTAAAAGCATCAGGCTTTTGTAAGTCAGACTCGTATTTCTGTCTCCCTCCTGTTTTTGTGAACACGGTAAAGAAAAGGTATGTGACATAGACACCATTTCTTTGTATCTGCTAGTTTTAACAGCCTGACTTGACCTCATATGACCTTAAAGCTACACCTCTTGTCCTTTTTAGACTATGAAACTCCTATCTTTAACGAATGCTTAGTTACTTACTCTGTTCACTGTCTCTGGTTGTGTCAAGGACAGCTTCAGTAAAATGGCCTCTGGTGTTTGTGTCAGAATGAATGTGAGCCAGGGGCTCAACAAAGTTGCTACTTTGACTTCACTGACGGACTGACCATGCTTGTGTGGGTCTGTGTCTGCTCTGTGCTCCCCTCTCTGGGTTTTGAGTGTCCACTTATCTGTGTGTTTGAGCTGGTATGTGCGGAAAGGCCTTTGATTTTAGGGCCAGCGCGGTTCACAAGGTTCTTCCTCTGTAAAGCACACAGACACTGTCAGGCTGCACAATTAATGTAACTTCTAGCATTTGTTTAACTTATGGTTAGATCTGCTTTGTCTCATCAGTTCTCCAAATATTGATCTTGGATGTTGGAGTTATTTTGAGCAAAATATCAAACTTTGAATGTTTGTGGTTCTCAGGTGTTTGTTTATTGTTCTGCACACATGGCTTCAGTAAATAACAAACTGTAAAAAACAAAAGAAATCTAATAAAAAAATGAATCTGGCTGCAGACAACAAGGTGGCGCCCATACATTTAGTTAGCAACAGTAAAAACTGTTTTTTTCATTATAAGCTTTAAATCTTTAACATCGGAGACGTCCATGTCAAAGCCCACCATGCTCTTTGACATGCCGTAACTCCTAATGTGATCAACGTGAATCAGGTGATTAGATAAATATACTACACTTGAAAACCAACATGCCAGACATTACATAATATAAAGTGTTGCACACTGGTGCAGACACTTTTATTCAAAGTAATGTAAACAGTGGAGCTATAGCTCTAGTGTAAAAGGATTAACTTTTTTACAAATCTAAACACTTTTCTCAGTATCCTTTGAACGGAATCAAACGATTACCGCCTTTCGCTCCAGTTTAAGCTCATCGTGTACACTGACCATTTATTCACATTAAAACGTTTTTTTAAAAAAGGTGCTACATTTCTGAAAACTTGCGGCATTTCCGTTTCTGACTAATGATGTCGGAGCGGCATCTTGTCTATAGAAAGGAAAATATATGTGAGTGAATTGCATTGAATTAAACTGTGATCTTGTGCATTGAAATGTAATCAAATTAGTAGTTTGACAATGGTACACAACCATCATATTTAACCAAAGCTAAACATTAGGATCACAATTTATTTTGTTTTTTTGTAGTAAGATTAAAGCTTTACATTGCATCTGCATGTGATCTAGACAAAAATGTCAAACACAGCTCTATTTTCACTGCCAAATAGTTATATTTCCAAAATCATATACAAGAAAGCTTAATAAATGATACCTACAGTTTATAAAGACCCTGGAATTGCAGGAACGCTTTGTGTACAGCGTTCGATTATAACAAAAATCCATAACCTGCACTCAACAGGGTTACTGCAGACAGCTCAAAGTCATGCATGTATCTACTGTTAGCTGCAGCTAATATCATCTTTGAACAAACCATTCAAAGTCTTTTCCGCTATGATGAAAAAGCAGTTCACTGTGGGGAAGTTTAGATGTAATCTAAAAACATGTATGAGTTTGTTGCTGAAATTTTGTTTATTTTACTGTTTACTCGTCCCTTTAAAAATATATTATATTTATGTTAGTTTGTTCTACTCATGTTGCCAAACCAGGAAAATAACAGCCTGCAGGCAAAAAATGAAGTCTTGGCGTTGTACAAAGTGAGATTATATTACGCAATAGTGGTCATAAACCACAGTGTGCACGTACACACAGCTACACAGGGAAATGAAATTGCAGACTTTAACTCAGTTGTGCAGGTCTTCCTCCACCTGACCCCCTCTGTTAACGTGCTCAACGAATTATTCACTTTGATGCTGCTTTGAAAAAAAGAAGAAAAATGTTTTTACTTTGACTCCCTATATGAAAAAAAATAATCTGTGTGTGCACACAATTTGTTTTAACAAAGCACACCACTGTATTAATGCTCACACATGATGAAGAGCATGTGATGGTTGACCTGCAGGTGAAGACTGATGCACACACTGTTTCATTATTATCAGGTGCTCGGTGCCTCTAGTGATCTGCAAAGTCCAGCTAGGTATGAAATGAACTTCAGCTTCATCTAACTTTTTATGGATAATAATTTTGAGGTATGTAAACATCATACATACATTTACATATCTCTCCAACCAGAAAGGTGATGCAATGTCTTGAAACTTTTCTTAGTGTGAAAGGCTGCTTTTTGATGGGATTTACCACAATAGCTGTTAAGCTATGTTCACACCGCCCTCAGCAAAGCGCATTCGAGTGACTACTTCCAATGACAAGTCTATGTCTACATGCATGAATGCGAATTTCTGGCTTCTGCGTTCAAAACTCTTGCATTCATGCGTAACTGCACACGTTTTCATGACCGTTTTTGAGCTCTACTTACTGAACACGCTGGAGGAGAAATGAATAATTGTGGTTTGTTTCTCAGAGAATTCTGTGACACCAAGTCTTTCATATTTCGGAATAGAGCTTTGAACGAAAAAGCCTGGAGATGTGCACAGCTTTAACGCTTTACACTAAACCTTTTCTTCTAACTGTAGGTCGCAGACGTTTGCTAGTAAACAGTAGAAAAAGAAGAAGCACTTTGTCGCCTGTCAAACATTGTTGCTTTTTGACGCTTTGCAGGACTTTAACTAAAGAGAAAACAACAACATAAAAAAGAAGGTTGTTGCATTTTTGTTAAATTGTATTCTTTTTGTATTCTTTCTTTACTGACATTGGATAAAAACAGCAGAAATTTCAGTGGAAGGCCTCCTCTGTTCTCCCGTATAATTTCTTGAGTCGTGTCAACACAGAGCGGTTCATTGCAATGTTCTGCCTCCTTCATCTGTCCAATCTGCCACAATGACTTCCTTCCTTCCGTTCTGTGAGAAAAAGCAGATGGATGGCGAGGATTTATCTTGTGAAACTTTACAATGCTCACAGTGAGCCATCCGGCTTTGTACTGAAAACGCACCAGCCTAATAAAGAAAGAAAGAAAGAAAGAAAGAAAGAAAGAAAGAAAGAAAAAACACAATATTGAGGGAATGTTTTTGCAAACAAAAAATGCATCAAACTTTCTCCGTCCTCCCCCTCATCCAACTCTTTCTGCTCTCCGTCTCTTACTGTACACACTATAAACCCACGCCTTTGCTGCTCCGCGTTTTCAGACAGTTCCCTTTCCACTGTGTGTTAGTCTGTGAGTGCGTGGGACTTCAGGGGTGGTGCAAGCTGCTGCAGGAAGCTAATTTACACCCCCACCCCAACTGGTACCCAATTGCTTTCATCAGATAACACTCAGATGCACTCGGGAAAACGCACATTCACAGCTGATGTGCACACACACTTGAAGCGTGTGTGAGTGTGTAAGGAAATATGTGTCAGATTCTATAAAATATTGAAAGGAAAAGCACCTCTATCAATAAAAAAAATAATTCTAAATTAAAAAAATAACCCACTTTAAAAATTAGTGGACATTTGTAAACACAATGGAACAGCAGAAATTATGAAACATGAAACGTTCTTGGATCATCAAATTTGGCACCAACCATGATGCATATTAGGCATGTTGGAAATGGATTGGAAATACATTGGAAATGTACTGTTTCAAGCTGTGTTATACACGTATTGTAAAAGACGGCGTAAAACTGACACACATTCTAACACAATCTCATGGCAGCTAGAAGTATTTAATGAATCAAATAAAGCCCTTTGCGCATTTGACCAATCAGATGGAGCCCTTTACATGCCGGCTTTCTATTCGGATGTGGGTCATTTGGAGTATAATTTAAGTTATGTTGACTTTTATTTCAATAAAACTGTTGTAGAGAAATGCAAATGATGCATCAGATTTTTGTTTTGCTTCTTGCTCATGTATTGCAAGTCATGCCACCATGGTAATATTGATCACTAATATCTAGGGGTGTCGCGATTCATTTTAACAACAATTCAATAGAAATTTGTGGTTGAACAATCCAATTCACTGGAAAGGAAGCATAATTAGAATTAATAAGTAATTAATTTAATCCAAAGTGTTTTCCCCCATTAAACTGGAATGATGGTTGATTGTTTTTTGCTGCATCACGTCTGTTGTCCTCTTTGATGGACTTGGTTGTTTTTACATTATAATAAAATAAATCTACTATGTGTCAATCCATTTAGTTTAGTTTAGCAACCAGCTACTGTTTAAATTTTATGGTTGACTTTATGCTCTTTTGTAAAAATACCGGTGTGAAGCCCATTGAGACAACTGTATTGTGATATTGGGCTATATACATCAAAACTGAATTGAATTGAAATTGAATCCTAATGGTATTTTCCAATATCAATTCAATTATCGATGTATCTCATTTTGAAAGGATTTTATAATGGTATAGATCGATTCGATTGACAATTTGCCCCAGACATATTAATCAGTGGATTGTATGAATAGAAATGGATTAACCGTTACCCCTCTACTAATACTGCACTTTGCAACTTTTCTTTGTATCCTAATGCATTAAGATGTGTTTATAAAGGTGATAGGCAAATTAAAAAAGCAAGCCTTTTGATTACTTATCCTGTCATTCTTGTACTCAAACAGAAAGAGACTTGGGGGAAAAAACACAATATTGAACCTATTTTTATTACAATTTACTGTGTAAATATGTTCAGATACACATAAACTGTGACTAGATTTATACCAATTAGTGGCAGCTTACATAAGGTACATTTTTATTTGTAATCTAAAAATAATAATCTTCTGGCTTTAAGACATGATTTATAGACATAAAGGTCAAACTCAAGTTGATGGAAATGTGTGAGTTTAAACTCTCTTTTGGTGTTCTCTTTACATCTCTTCTCTGTCTTGTTCTTTGTGCATCCTTGCAGATTGATCTGGAGCCAGAGGGGAAAGTCCATGTTGTTATTGACCTAATAGGATCTTCCAGTGAAGGTAAGACCGTTGGCTGAAGCGAGGACCAGCTCATTGAAACAAATATGACGTGCTTTCAGTTTGTGTTCTTCTTTCATTGGTTTCACATGTTGTGCGGCCATCTGAGCTTTCAAATGGGTTTTGTGTGGCATTGTCTTCAGTTGAAACCATTGGGTTTTGTTTACTAAGGTACTTACTGTTGTTACTTTTATCTTCCAAATCCAGAAAAAATTTTCAGAAGTTCAAACATGTTACTTTCTAAAAGACCCACCCTGATGAAAATGGGGTTTTTAACATCTTCTTGTTGCATGTTTCACATGATGGAGGACATATATGAAGAAAAGTAAGCTTAAAATTGCATTTCTGGATATTTCTTTATTCAAATTGTTGTAAATCAGGAACAGACAAAAATGTGCCGTTTGAAAAAGAGCATATTTGTGTCATAGAAAATGCGCTGGCCGGGACCACAAGCTCCCTGCTCCTCTCCATTCTGATGCATCCATGTACAGACAAATAGATCCATGTATGTCTTCATTTTCCTCGTCTGATCTGGTTTCTGGCTCAAAACTGTACGGCTGGATAGGTTTGATATTGCTCGCCATTTTTGTTGCACCGGTAATAGGCTGGGGGTATGAGGAGCTGTAAGCTAGCGGCAGAGAGCTTAAACCAAAAGATGACGGGAAATGAGGATAGGCTTATTCTGCACCAACAGTCCAGCCCACAATTCAGAGGCACATTTCTAATGAGCTACCTCCTCTCTGCAGAAACTATGTCCTGGAAAATGACAGAACTTTTTGATTTTGACTAAAAATAGCATAATCATGTTCTTACATTAAGCTTTACTAACTGTAGTGAGGTGTTATCACACTTTTAACACATTAATCACACTGGGTTTCTGCCAGTGTTCATGCATGAGTGTGAGAACCCACTTTTCACAAAAGGTCCCTCTGACAGTCTCCATTCTAAACCAGAAAAAGCTAACAAAAACTCATGATGACATGACAGCTTTCTTGATAGTAATGACTTCATGCTGCAGGAGCTTGTTCAGAGTTCATGTAGCATACATTTAAACTCAGTCCGTTATGGAAATGTGGATTTCTAACTGGTAGTTTATATTCTGTGTAGGTAAACAGGTCTGCATTTTGAGTTTTTTCTACCAGAGATTTTTAACAAAAGAATCCTGCTGTGACAAAACACAATATTTTCCTGTCTTTTCTAAACTTTTGTTGCTGATCTAAAGCGAAGTTTTCACTGTTTAAGGGCAGTTATGGCTCATTTGCCACCGAACGTCACCGTTCTTTGCAATTGTTTTTGTAAGATTAAGGCTTCAAAGATTTGAATGTTTTTTCAGCAAATGTAGAGGTAGAAGCCTCAGATTCTTTTGATTTTATCAACACATCACACGTTTTGCTTCCCTGGAATGTCAAATGTTAAAACATTTCTTCTTTGTCTTCTTTATGTTACTCTGTGAAACTAGTAATAGTTTTAATACTGAAAACTGCTTTTGCACCCATTCAGACTTGCTCAACATTGTTATTAAACATGCATGTACATTTCAGGAGCTGTAAGTTATAAGAATGATGAGCCTTAAGTCACCATTGGAAAGGAAGACAAACCTAAACAAAACAAGAACTTTCCTAAAAATGTTTGGGACTTCAAGTCTGCAGGTCTAATGACAGCAGCGGTCACCAGAGCAGGACCCTCTGCCTGCTGTCTTCTGTGCAGGCAGCAGTTTAGTCTTTATTACCATTCTGCAGTGAGCAGAGTGTTCTAGTGAGCAGCTCTACATCTAAGGCGTCAAAACTATAAAAACAACAACATGAAAAACATGGCTCTGCCATCTTGAATTGAAAGCAGCATCCACAGCTTCTGTGAACTGCTCCTTACATTTGCTTTAGTTCAGTAAACCTCATGACTCCACGCACCAAAGTTATTCCACTATAAAATGGTTATGAAGGAGAACAGCTGAGTGGATTTGGAGCAAACTTGTTTTGTCATTAATCGGCAGAATCAAATGAAAAAGTATAAAATATTTGTCTCTGCTCTAGTTTACATTCTATGATTAACAACAACTAAAATCTTGATTTTTGGTACTTAAAATGTAATTAAAGAATGAAACTTTCAAGTCTAAGTTGCTCCAAACACTTCTCAGATCTGGTCTTATCGTGTGGTTTTCTCTGCAGCTCTGTCTTCCTTCTGCAAATTTGATTCTGTGCAAAAGTCTAAATTGTGAAACAAGACAAAACTTATGAAACTATGAAACAATTCAGGTGTTCAGTGGAAATCTTTCCAACAATGTTTCTGCACCTGTTTGTGCCACAGATAGTATAGTCAAGAGGAAAAAAGGAGATGGGTGGAGAAAGGAGGCAGCGCGGGGAATGCATTCATTACTAGAGTGGACTGTTCTCTAATGGACCCGTTACATGACTCAGTGAGAGAGAGCTCTATCAGCAGAGCGTCATTAGGTCAAATATCCTGTTTCCTTTTTATTCTTTCATAAACAAAATTTGAAATAATGACTTTTTGCATTTATTTTCCACCTTTTTTTTCCCACCAATGGCTTTCATAATGGAAAAACAGGGCAGTTTGAGCTCAAAAGCAAAAACAGAAAAAAAAGATGACATTCATGGCTGCAATCTGCTGAAATGACAGTCATTACTTAAATGTGTTTGCATCACAAAGATCACATAGATGAGGAGCTAGATGTCAGAACTGCACTCAGCCAAGTAGCTTCAACACACACAGATATACACACTCAACCCTTAACCTAACCCTACTAACGTTTTGAAATGTGTGATGGTCACTCTTACAGTAAGGGTTTATTTCTATTATTGCACGTGTTTTTTTTTTTTTTTTGTAGTTAGTTTTGTAGTACTGCAAAAAGAGGTAGCCTAATAGGAAAAGAACACTTATCTTATAAAAAGACTTTAAAATCTATAAACAAGGAGATCCAAACAAGCAATCAAAAAAGGAAAATCACAAACAAAATTAATATTAATAAAGTTTCGTTTAAATTACAAAAGGGGCTTATACCAACATACATTTTGTGTTCCCAATGATTTATAACCCCCGATTGTAAGAGTAAAATCTGTCTAATGCAAGAGGCTCTCAGCTCATATCTGTTTGCTCAGCTGTTGGACAGGACAAGTAAAAAAAAAAGAAAAAAAGGAAAATCAGATTAAGAAAGCTGATGTTAGATGCATTCACTTAAAATTGAATGTTATACAGCCCAATATATATATATCTATATATATATATCTATATGTATATAGATATATATAGATATATATAGAGAGAGAGATAGATAGATAGATAGATAGATAGATAGCAAGTTCTAAGCAAATAGTTGTTTTTTTTTTTGTTTCTTTGTATCTATTTGTAGTATTGTATTAATATTAGAACATAGATAACAATTTTTACTTCCAAAATTAAGATAATAAATGACAGTCCAACTTGTCAACATGTATTCAACTCTAAAATAAACCATTTAAAATTGAACCTAAAATCACAGTGCAATTCAACTTTTTTGAGTCAAGTTTTTCTACTGTGGATAGAATGCAGCAAAAGGATTTTGACTCATTTTAATAGTAATTTCCTTATTTCTAGATCCTAGCTCTGATCAAATCAAATCAAACTTTATTAATAAAGAACTTCTCCAACAGGTGTAGCACAAAATGCTTTACATTAAAAACCTTTCCAAATTTAAAAACCAAAAAGCAAGAGAAAAAAAATTATAATAATAAAGAAAAATTTGGTAAAATAAGAGACGCATACAATGCAACAAAAAGTCGCATGATCCAGGTCAAATCTGACCGGGAATTTGCTCTATAATATTGATAAAACTAGCAGCCACATCAAGAGTTGTGAATCGTTTCCTCACAGTTCTCATTGGAGCTTCCTGTCGAGTAAATCTGGTGATGTTAAAAAATATACAACAGTGATCTAACACAGCCATTACAACAGAGGACACACCACAGGACAGACCGTAGGTTATGAGCAAGTCCTGAGTGTGCCCCCTTTTGTGAGTGGATTGTGTGACATGCTGTTTGAAATCCATAGATTGCAGGTTTAAAAACTCATTTGCATCAGCATCACTATCTTTGTCAACGTGCAGGTTAAAATCAGCAGTTATTAAAACTCTACTGTATTTAGAATGTATAAATGATAAAAATTCTGAAAGTTCTTGAATGAAAAAGGAAGGAGGCTTTGGTGGTCTATAGACAGTAACATATAAAATAGGCGGGTTGTTTAAAGAAAATACATGATGCCCAAATGTGTAATAAGTATTTAACATGATCGTTTTTGTTACAAATGAACCACAAGCTATCAATGCAGTGCCACCGCCTTTCTTACCTCCCCTGGTAGAAAATACAGAATTAAAATTTGGTGGGAAAGCCAGGTTTCAGTTTAAAAAAGGCGATCAATGTTGATATCTAAAATAAGCTCATTCACAATAAAAGATTTGTTCAAAAGAGAGCGAACATTTAAAACAGCAAAGTTTAGATTCCTATATGAATGCAGATGGATTGATTCATCTTTTCAATCCGGTATGGTGTGAATGGGATGGAGAAACCTGACTGAGGATCTGGATCGGGACGTTTGTGAAATCTGCTTGTCAGGTGAACTAACTATGTTGTGTGATGGGTGTGGTTTTAACTGGAGATGGATTTGGGTGGTGGTCCAGTCAGTCAGCGAACATTTTGGTGAAGTGGAGTGTGAGTTGGATGTTCATGGATAGCAGATGAGAACCTGTTTGGTTTGGATGGACGCCGTCTGGTTTAAAGATCTGGTTTATGATCTGTTATAGACTTGAGACAAAATATTTCTTGACTTTGCTAATTTAGAGAAAACCTTGGAAAGGTGGAATGTAATGGAATGGACCAATGGAAGCTTACCTGTAGTGCCGTCAACATTCAAGAACTGCATGCCACCAGCAGGAGTGCTAAGCTGAAGCATTGATCTAAAGTGAGGATGTTCAACAGGAAACCAAAGATTTGAAATTGAACTAGGTCAGAGGTCAAATCAGCCTAACAACATTTACCAAAAAAACCCAGAGTGGATTAGATGCCAAAACAACACTTTTTAACCTAATCTCTACTTTTGGAATTCCAAAAATATTCATTTTTTTCTTTCTTTTTCTTATGCTGAAATCAACTTTAAGCCTTAAGTTGGACTCAGTTTACTTTATCTGGAACTGCCTTTTTATTTTGCTTAGGTTAGATTTTACAAAATCATTTTGAAGTAGAATTTGGAATTACATCATTTAAGTAAAACAAGCCAAAAAAAACCCCAGAAGGTTTAAATACCTTATATCTGCAAACACATGGAAATAACATTGTATCTGTACTTTGGTCTGGTAAAAAGAAACCATATTATTTTAGCCAATTAGAGATGATTTCAAGTACATTTCATACAAACTGTCCAATCTGCATTCTGCAGTCACTTGAACTAAAAGAAAAAAGGAAAAGCATTCAACTCCTTCAGCAAACAAATCAAAAGCCACATTCATTTGCATTGAGAGGTCACCTGAATATCTGCACGTCTTTTTAACCACCATTTTGAACCCAGCATACTGTGTCCCAGATCTTAGATGGTCTTTTTTAGCAACACAAAGCACCTTCTGCAAAATAGCAGAGCTGTCTCTAATGCCTGCTGGCTGAATATGAACCAAAAAGGACGGCAACACAACACTTTCCTGCACCTCTCAGTTCCAACAAGTGCTGGTAAAAGGAGGAGCAGGTGATGTGTGCTTTATAGGTTTACTTGTTTCACTTTTGTGTCTGTCCAGAATCATATTAAAGTCTTGAATAGCCCTATTGAGCCCTATGTTATGATCACTTTTCTAGAAATCCTCATTGAAGACTGTCAGGAATTTGTGCTGTAGAGCATCAATAAATCAAAAATGATTCTGACAAACAAATAATCAAGGATTCATGTGGGAAATTGCAGCACATCAGTTCATTTATTGCAGCAGCTACATTTTTTAGATGTGTTAGCGTGAAAATCGGTCATTCCAAGTCTTTATCCGCCCATGTTTGATGGTCATTCTATCTAAATAGTGCTTGAAGTTTCAGCTTTATCAGAAATGTGCTTGTTGCCTCTGATAAAAACACAAACTGACAGTAACTCAGAGTAAACAGGGACGTTAGGAGTAAACCTTTTTTTGATTGAGTTGAGGACATTGTGAAAGGACTATTGTTTACATCACAAAAACCGCTACACCACTGTTGCTAGGCTACAGCTGTCAGTTGGTAGGTGATGTGATGGAAGAGCTGGAGAGAGAAGTGGCAAAACGTGACAACATGGATGGAATGTGTCCATCTTGAGGCACCAGCCATTGGGAAGCTCCTGGGGTGTGCATGGGGGGTGGAGCTTTGACTCCACAAAGGTGTTTTTATAAAGAAGTTAAAAAAAAAAAAAAAAAATATATATATATATATATATATATATATATATATATATATATATATCTCCTCTTTTCTAGTTCAAACTGCCTTGTTGCCTTGTTTGCTCTGCTTTTCATAAATGATGAAGCTCTCTCAGGGTCGGCTTGGATTGAATTAACTAAATGGGCATGCAGGGACCTCAGCTTGTTTTGTGAGTCATTTCATTCAATGAACAGATGAGTCCATTAAGCGGAGAGTCATAAATTTATCCAGTTACATTAACTCAGTTGAGAATGTTTGTTGTTTAAATAACAATTTTTAGTTGCATGTAGAATTGTTATGCATGGTTAAAGCTGTCAACAGGCAAAAACACACAAATATGTTTTAAAATATGAAAAGAAATGGTGTGGTTTGAGCTGATATTAGGTTCATTTATATATATATATATAGATTTATATTTATATATATTCAGTGTGATACACATTTTCCACATTCACCCTATAGATGTATCATTTACATGTGTCATTTAGACCTCTTTATTATCTCCAGGAATTCCTGTTGTCATAAATCAGGCAACAACATCAAAAACTTGATCACAGCTGGAATGTATTAAAAAAACAAACATAAAGACTGGAGCTGCTTTTGTGTAGTTTTGTCTCCATCTACTGGCTGTTTAGTGTCAGAGCAGGTTTCATTCAGACATTGAATCCTGCATGTGGGTTTGATGTCTCCTTCCGGCATAACATACAGGGTTCCTAAAAATGATTTGACTGAACTGATATT
Organism: Oryzias celebensis; assembly: GCA_014656515.1. Taxonomy (NCBI): domain Eukaryota; kingdom Metazoa; phylum Chordata; class Actinopteri; order Beloniformes; family Adrianichthyidae; genus Oryzias; species Oryzias celebensis. The sequence continues at coordinate 2,730,387 of BNCR01000014.1, forward strand.
TTACTTTCAGGTTGTGAAGCATTTAAGCAAATGTGTTTTTACACTCAGTCCTTTTCCTGCAGCTGCAGTCTCCGCTGAAAATGAAGAGAGAGTTTTTCGGCAGCGAATGCGTCCCAGGAAACGGCAGGGTGCTGTCCGCCGAAGGGTTCACCAAGTCAACGGGCACAAGTTCATGGCCACCTACCTGAGACAGCCCACCTACTGCTCCCACTGCAGGGACTTTATCTGGTCAGAAACACACTTCAGTTTCTAAAATGACAGCCACAAACACTTTTTTACTTTGGGTTCCATCCATCTTCTTCCGCTCATTTGGGACCTGGTCGGAGGGTCACGCTCCAATCTTCTCTCACACGTGAACAAAACCAGGACACTTAAACTCCTCCCCCTGAGGCAGGAGCACTCCACCTACCCAGAGAACTACCTCTCTCTGGTCAAGAACCATGGCCTCAGACAGCAGTGCTGACCCTCATCCCAGCTGCTTCACACTCAACCACAAACCATTCCAATGCTGTAGGTCCTGGCTCAATGAAGCCAACAGGACAGCATCATCTGCAAAGAGCAGAGAGAAAAACCTGTGGTTTCCAAAGTAGACCCCTCTGGCCCCTCGCTGCACCTATAAAATCTGTCCATAAAGAGTATGAGCAGAACCTGTGATAAAGAGCAGCCCTGCCAGAGTCCAACATTCACCAGGAACAGGTCTGACTTACTACAGGCTATGCAAACCAAGCTCCTGCACCAGTCATACAGAGCCCAGACAGCTCTCAGTAAGGCTCCCCGGACCTTTGGGTTGCTAAATGCATCTCTGCAGATATTTGTCCTGCAAATTGCAATTTAATCAGACAATGTGTGGGTTAGAGTCCAGAAAGAACGGAAGCATTGGCTCTGTTGGGTATAATGAAGTGTTACCCAACAGCAGTGAAACGCAGGTTAAGGCTGAATCCCTGGTGTTGTTGTGAACCGCTCAGTCTAAAAAGAACTGAGTTTCTATTTAGTTTTACCCCAGGTCCCATGATTCTCTGCTGCAGTTTGTTTTCTTAAACCAACCTGCTCCTGTGGCAGTGTGAGGTCAGAGGATGCTGTGAAGGGACGAGCAAAAGACAAAGCTGTCTGTGTTCGATTCCGTCTCTACAAGTTTGATTCCTAACCCGGATTGGGGGGGGGGGGGGGGGGGGGGGGGGGGTCACGTGGTCTTCAGCTTATCTCCTAAAGAACATTTAATCTGTGCTCAGGCGTTCTGAGCTGACTCGGCAGACGCACAACAACACACCTATTGTTAGCTGGGATTAATACATTTTTCAGCTCCCAAAAAAGTGCCTTTTGTTATTTGAGTTTAATTAATAAAAATGAGAAAACTTGCGTTCATGTTTTGGCAGAAGCTGTTCATTACATGAGACAATCGAGTCAATCAAATTGAGCTGATGTGGCTCACAGAAGCCTCCATTTCTGAAGAGCACAGAGAACATCCAGCCAGCATTTCACTAACATTCGCTTCTTTTGTGTGTCTGTTTTTCCCTTCAGGGGTGTTTTGGGGAAGCAGGGCTACCAGTGTCAAGGTATTGCTGTTTTTATGTAAACAAGCTGTAAACAAACATTCATAAAAGGGAGGAAATGCGTGTTTGATAGATACTGAAAGAGGAAGAAATACATTCCCTAAATGTATATTTATTTCTCAGTATTAAAAATATTTGATGTACTCTATAGTTTTGTAGTTTGTGGACAAGTTTCAAAATAAAAGCTTTTTTATTTAATGAATCAAACATTTTTTTTATCATCTACTTATTCATTTACAGACCAGGTTTGTTCAGTGTATTTTTGTGTGGCTGGTTTAAAAACATTTGTTTGTGTTGCTCTGTAGTTCCGATTTATTCTGGATTTGTTTGCAGTGTGCACCTGCGTGGTCCATAAGCGATGTCATGAGCTCATCATCACCAAGTGTGCAGGCTTGAAGAAGCAGGACAACTCAGTGGGAGAGGTACAAACTCCAGCTGCAGAAGAAGAAGGGTTACAATTCCCCCAAAACACCTTCAAAGTATTCGTATCCCTTGTTGGTGTTTCTTACAGCCAGTTGGGTCCCAAAGGTTCAGTGTCAACGTCCCTCATATGTTCAGCATCCACAACTTTAAAGTCCTCACCTTCTGTGACCACTGCGGGTCTCTGCTGTGGGGTCTGCTGCGGCAGGGGCTCCAGTGTAAAGGTACGGGAATGTGAAGAACCAAGAGTCTGCTCTGAGTTTTGTACACAGTCGCCTGATTTTTTTTCATCTTGCACTTGTATGTCAGTGTGTAAAGTAAATGTACACCGGCGCTGTGAGAGCAATGTGGCGCCAAACTGCGGCGTGGATGCCAGAGGAATCGCTAAGGTCCTCTCAGACCTTGGAGTCACCCCAGACAAGATTTCCAACAGTGCCCAGAGACGGAAAAAGGTTTGAAAATAATAACAAAATAAAGCAACACAACCTTACTTGAAGCATTTTTTAAAACAATTTTTAAAATTGATCATTAAAAACGTGAACCCTCTGATTGATCAGCTTCCACAGGCTCAGGATTCTCAGCAGTCCTTATCGGAAGCGCAGACAGAAGACGATCGCTCAAAGTCCGCCCCCACTTCCCCATGTGACCAAGGTATGTCAAGTTCAGACCATAAACCTAAAATCAGCCCCCACACCCCTACCAACAGCTCATCACTCCTCTTTTTTGTGCAGATGTGAAGGACCTGGAGAACATTCGAAAAGCTTTGTCCTTTGACCACCAAGGGGAAGAGCTGAACACACTTCCTGTGTCTTCCTCCTCCTCCATCGCCACGGTAACCTGTGACACACACGAAGGAGAAGATGAAGAAAACAGTGTGGGCGGGGAAGCTGAGGAAACCCGGGAGAACGGAGAAGTCAAAGGTCCCAGTGCTCCAGAGACAAAACGGATGAACTTGCACGACTTCGTGTTCATCAAAGTTCTGGGGAAGGGCAGCTTTGGGAAGGTCGGTGCGACTTCACGTGGCTATCCAAAAAAAACCTTTCAGGCCTCTGACCGCCCTGCGTCTCCAGGTGATGCTGGCGGAGCTGAAAGGCACAGACGAAGTTTATGCCGTCAAAGTCCTGAAGAAAGACGTGATCCTGCAGGACGATGACGTGGACTGCACCATGACCGAAAAGAGGATCCTGGCGCTGGCCAGGAAACACCCCTACCTGACACAGCTCTTCTGCTGCTTCCAGACAAAAGTAAAGAACACACTCACAGCAGATGCAAACACTGACACGCTGTTAACCTGTAGGGGGCAGCATTGGCACAAGCTTAAACCTGTATAGAAGGACGCAAGCTTTAGCAGACACAAAAGTCCAAAAGAAAGAGTTGTTTGAAATTCAAATCTAGATAATCTTCTTTACCAAAACACTAAAACATGATATAAACCTATTTAATAAAGTTTAAACATTATTTAGTTGTTTTGTCGTCAGCAAACTTTGTTTATTATTTATCACTTTTGCCCTAATTCAGTCTAAAACTCAGCCTGTTGAAGGTGTTTTCTTTCAGGTTGAATATTCACGTTTAAATGCATCAAAGCTAGTTCTTGTTTTAAAACAGCTCATATATCAATAAACTAGGCTATTCCCAACGTTCGTGCTTAATGAATGCAATGTGTGCATTTAAATCCTTCCAGCTTTTTGAGTTTTTTTGCAGACCAATGTACAAAGGAAATGTTAGATGCTTTGTTCAATCAGCTTTATCAGTGTAGTCCAACAATATAGAGTAATTAGAACCTACTTTTTGATGTTTGTCGCTTTGCAGAAAGTGTACACTGCAGAAAGATTTTTCCCCCAAAGCATCTGCAATGAAACCTATATGTTCACAAGTCCCTTTTTGTAAATCTAAAATCTTTACTTGTAAATTAGGACTGTCAACATTGATGTGTTAACGCACGAGATTCATTAAAAAAAATGAACGTGTTATTATTTATTAGCACAGATTAATCACATGTTAGAAGCGACCGTCTTCCGCTTTGCGGGGAACGGTTCAGGCCTCCATGGCGGGCGTCAATTTCTGAAAATGCACACTTTGTCAGGCACCATCCCACTTATAACAAGGTCACTTACAAAAGAATTAAATACTCAAACGATTTTTAGTACTTTATTCTTGTTATTTTTTCCGTTTAGACTGCTTTCTCACAAAAAAGCAAACTATTTGGTTGGGGGTGCGGCCTGTTGTCACGGTAACACAACAAAGCATTGCTACAGCGGCAGAGGAAAGCAATATTTGTGCCAATTGTCACCATAGGTTCAGAAAAGCATCAGGTCAGAGAGAAAGCTCACCTGTTACTGGTTGTTTTTATCCAGAAGATAAGGCAAAAGTTTGTTTTGAAGAAGTTTGCACAGTGATATAGAACATTTGGGTTATGTTACCAGAACTTTTCTTTTAGGTTCGCATCAACACCCAGCAGCCAATCAGATTTGAGTATTCACCCAGACCATTTAAAGTGCAGTAACAGTGTTTGTTTCTGATTGCTGTATATCAGCATCTTTCTTGTTTTCTTGTATTAAAACTTAAAGTCTTTAGAGTTCTTTAAAGTTCTGCTTATCTTACTGTTGATGTGTTTTGTGCTCATAACATTACATTTCTGGGATGTCTGAGTTAGCTTTACAAATTAAAACATTTTAGACAATAGAAATGAAGGAAAATGTTATCTTTGGCCTCTTTCTTATTCAAAAGCCGCATATTGTTGCATAAAATGTATGTAGTAAAACTTTGTGATTAATCACAATCCAAAAGTGGGATTAATCTGATTCACGTTTTTAATCGATTGACAGCACTAATTTAAAATCAAGTGAAGTCTGAAGTTGTTAGCAGTCTGTTTAAATCCAGCCTCACGTTCTAAAACGTAAAACATTTCCTCAAGGCCATGTCACACAGCCACTCGATACATTTTGTGCATTTTCTATTGTGATACATGCGTGATAAACCTCATTTGTAAATGATTCTTGCATTCATCATTTGTCGACGTGCACAGATGTCCATCAAGGGTTTTGGCCAACGGATCTTTACATGAATTTGATTTTGAACTGTTCAAAATTTTTGGTCGGTTGAGAACTGCGCAGTTTATGCGTATTTTGCATTGTTTACATGCTATTATTACGTTAATCTTACCTGCGTGATTTTTGTGAGATGCATATGTAAAATTGTGGCTTTCCATGACCATTCCACGTTGGTCCACATATGTCTAACTGACTTTTCACACATCTACCACAGATGTATAACTTCTATATTTCATGTACGGTCCTTTAAACATTTAGCATTTTGCCTTCAAAGCTAACATTGAGCTGATTTAGCAGCGCAGTAATCAACACCTGCCAACGACTTAGTGAAATGTCTATTTTAAACCCTTTTCTTTAAATTTCTTTAACCATCATTTACTGCCCGCTGTGCTCTCATCATACACTCTTTCAGCCGGTCTTTCCATCGTCATGGTAGGTGTAGTGGTAGAATCACAAAGAACATTCGTAGGTGGGACAGTCCAGGCGACTCAGATTTACAAATGTTTTGTCTATTGAATGTTCCTGTTTGGAAATACAATCCTTTCTTTTTTGCATATATTAAAGTTGCTACTGTACATTGTGTGCTGATGAGACGTCCTCTTTGTTGCGTAATGTTCCGTGTTCTTTCAAAGCAACTTGACCTTGACGCTGCTGACAAGGCTTTCATCAGCCACAATTCAACTTCACCAAACCCGATTAGCTTGTTAGCGACGGGGAGCTAAATAAAACTGACAGATTACAGATTCAACTAATGACACTTGTAATAACACTTGTAGCCAATATTTCTAAATGTAGAAATAATTTAGGCAACATTTACTCCTAACTCTTCAAATTCTGCTCAGTGTGCTCATTTACAGATCTGTCCTATAGCTTTGCTCCTTTCTGGAAACTTCAATTTTGTCATTTTGGCAAAAATTCTTATGAATGTATAACAGAGCAAAGTTAATCTCAATTCATAAGGTGAATTTTTGTTGGTCCTGCTCAACTAGGACAGAAAGAGTCTAAATTATTTATTGCATCACTGTTACATGCATCAAATCCGTTATATTTAAAAAGGGGAATTTTTTAACAGAAATCTACAAAAAACAAATGTTTTTAATAGTTTTTTTGACAAATGCTCCATGTATAAAGCAGGAAACTATTTAGCAGTTTTGTTACAATTTAGCAAACAAAGAATTTACAAGATATTTGACTTTGTTAGAACACTGTTGAGGTATGCACAACTCCTACCTTCTCAAAGCTTTATCTGCATATATGTGTGTGTGAATATACATTTGTGGCATTTGTTATTTGGCTTTATTACAATGAGCAAAATGCAATATTTAAAATAAATAAATAAAATAAAAATACTTTTTTTTAAGCGTTTACTTGCACATTGTAGTAATCATAAACAGCTAGATACAACTGATTTGGTTTTTCACATGACAGATATTTGAAAATGTTTTTACACCTAATTACCTTGTAACAAATAAAGTTTGGCTGTTTGGAATGTTTAAGTAGTGACTCACCTGAGACACCAAAATAAATGAACAGCACATTACCTTTTTTATTTATTTTAGCCAAAATATTTCTCTTTGAAAAATGAACTTTACATCTGTAGATAAGAAGTTCCCATATCTGAAGAACAGATCAGAGATCAAAATAGGTCTTCAGTCTCTTATCAGTCTAAGGTTTTTGTTAAAATACCAAACATCATATTTTTAGACTTTGTCTCATTTAACCCCATCTTTGGCTCAGGGGATTTTTTTTCATCTGGCTCATTTAGTCCATTTTTTAAACCTGTTTCTAGTTATGGGGAGTTTTACATACATCAACCTTTATCAGAGATTAAAGCTGTACTCATTTAACCGGTGTAGATGATGAAGAAAACGAAATACTCCATCAAATGATAATATAAAATCTAGAGAAACAATAATAGCTGTGCAATATTTTCTGCACAGAACATGATTTGACTAAATAGTTTTTTGGGGTTTTTTTTGCTTAAAAATACTTATTTTGAGGAGAAATAAACATAAATCAAATAGAACACAAAAAACTGAGTATGGTTATGTTTTTATACTCTTTCTTTTCACAAGAAAACTTGTTGGTTAAAGTATTCCACAATAAAAGTTGATTATATTTTAAAACTATTTGTGAATTTGTGTGGATTTGGACACTTAAGTACAGCAGATTATTAGGACCAGTTTAGAAACAAAAAAATATGTTTTTATACATCATACATTCATGAGAAAAAGTCATAACTGTTAATTTACGTCAAAAAAGTCCTATATTTACAACTTTCTAAGACATATAGGCTAGATTTATAACTTATTTGTTTTTTATGAAGTGTTTGAAAGTTGTAAATTTATTACTTTAAATGTTGTAAATTAGCAACTATGAAACACATACCTTTATGAATTAAATAAACAATTTTACGAGAAAAGTAATACATTGAATAATACATGAGAACATTGAAAAGAATATGTTGAGAAGTAGGCTTTTTCAGCAGAAGCATCACACAGGCTTGAGTTATATTCTCATAAATTTACGCCTTTTATCTCTTATTATAACATTTTTTCTCTTGAGGTGGCCATAATTCTCTGTCGCACTTCAGGGTAGAGAATCTGGAGAAAAAAAACGTGGAAGGAAGAGAAATTCATCTGGAAAGTTTTGCTTCAGAAAAACTCAATGAAATAAAAAAGGAAAGAAAGACTCAATAAAAGCAAGCAATCAGAATTTTTTTGAGAACCTTTTTTTTTTAATGTTTTTTTAATAATATAATTGTTTTTTGAAACAATCTGCAGACAAGTTTTTTTTTTTTTTTTTTTTTGGTAGAGTAGTTTTGTGAAAAAAACAACATTTGTCTTTGATGCATCTGGCAGCACTGACATCTCATGGTGGATGACTTAGTGATGTGTTTCCAATTCTTTTATTTTTTTAAGTGTCATAACACATAGAAAGTCCGTTTTAAAATCACCTCTCCCGGCCAGCATACGCATTCTTCATTAAAACGCAGACTTCAGCCGGTTTCAAGCAGATGAGACGACATCTAAGACTTTTTAGTTACTCTGTCCCTTTTTCTGTGTCTGATCAGGCTTCCTCGCACAGCAGCACACACTCACACAGAAGCTGTCAGAGGTGATTGCCAGTCTTTTCTTGGACGAAACAAAGGGACGGAGGCGCTTATGTAACAACCTTGATCCTTATCAGAAACGTGATGTGAATTCCATATGTTGCTTGAACCCCCTACCCCAATCCTCCACTGCCTCACTGGTTTCCCCCTCCCTCTCTGCTCTTCTTGGAACCCACTGTTAATGTGTTGGGTTGAATGTTAGTACAATAAACAAACCCACATATACGTTCTCCACGTACAGTCGCACAGAAACACAAAGAGCCTTACGGCTGTGTCACACGGCGCCTTACATAACAGGGAGGCCCAACCAGCCCGCCACCAGATGAATCCATGTCCACGTGCACGTGTCGGACCCGGGTGATAGTGTAACCTTCAGGGATTTTTTACAATCTTTCATTTTGGCCAAAATTCCTTCCTGAGTTATTCGTATATCTTATTTTTCTGGCCATAACATTACAAAAATGGGGTCAAGTTTGACCCCTCTTATGACCTCAATATGGAATTCCATACACACATTCATTACCTCTGTAAAAAGGCTTTTCTTCAGTTGAGAAACAAAGCTGAGCTCTGCACACGACCTTCCCCTTCCATGGTGCCGAGAGGTCGACGTCTGGACTGGACTATTGTAGTGCCCTTCTCATCTGGGTTGACATACTAAACCGAGCTGCCAGGATCCAGGTGGAAGCAGAAAAACAGTGTGAACACCATTTGTTAAAACCTTTGTCACTGACCTCCCACCCACATTTGCATTCAATTTAAGATTAGTCACTGTAGAAATGCCCCGCGCACCAACTCTGGGCTGCTCCAAAAAGCCTTGAAATTACTTAATCAAAAAGGCTGTAATGTGTTATGTGTTTTTAGTTTATAACTTTCATTTGTGCCATAAGGAAAATATTTATTTTTCCTTAAAAAAAAAACAATTTTTTGTTTGATGACATCACTCCATTAAAAATGCTTTGTACTTTGTCTGACCTATGTCCTACCTACACCCTCTCCTCCTCCGCCTCTTCCTCCTCCTCCACCTCATTCTTCTTAATCGACTGTGGGATCGTGGCGGTTCCCCTATCGGCCTAATTACCACAGAGAAATGTAAATAACATTATACAACAGCAATGCCGGGCCTCATTCTGCTGCGCACTCTGAGGCCCAGCTGGGGAGGGAAGTTTATAGAAAAAAACGAATGGGAAGACAGCAGGAGAAAGGAAAGAAAGGAGGAACGATGAAGGATGAGGAAAGACTGGTTCTCAGCAATTTTTCTGTTTGATAACCAGTCAGTCGGTTTATTTTAAGAGTGGGAAAAAACCGTATCAACAAGCAGCCGAGTGTTTCCAATGAACTGTAATTTATGAACATCAGAGGGAGAAGAGAAGACCAGAACCCAGGCAGGTGCTTTAATGAGGCTTTGTTCTTTTCCGTTTAGGACACAGACACAGTGAGCTGCAAAGACAGACAGTCACTTTTGAGACAGAGAGGTCACTAATGTGAAAGAGAGACCATTCAGATGGGTTCTGAGTGACTGTCTTGTTACAAAAACAAGATCTAAATCCATTGCACATTTCCTCTAAATGCGACCATTTTGATTGATTCCTCATATCACATGTCTTTAAATCAGGCAAATCATTGAACAAAATTTACAGCTCAATGTCATTGTAGAAAGGCAAAATAGCCTTTCTTTTCCCAAAAGCTGCAGGTGCTGGTGTGCAGCATAGAAGTAGGTGGAACAGTTGGATGTATTTGAAGTCCCAGTTAAAGAGGAGTGGTGTTGCTCAGTGCCTGCAGTCCCGCCCAGAACTTAAAGGAAAATTTTGAATAAAGTACTGCCGCTCTGCAGATACTATGTCCTACAAAACAGCACCGTTTTTTTTTATTATTTGGAGTGGGGGTGGGGTGGCATAGTCATATTCAAAGACCACTGGGAATATTTTTAAAATCCCCCAGAAGGTGATTGGAGTGGGTCTTTATGACAGCTTTATGCCATACATACAGAGCTTGACATGAAGTTAGACATGTATGTATTTTATTTTATGTATAGTATTTTGGAAGATTTACTTTTTTTTATCAAACACTCAAAAGCTTGAAGTTTTAGCTGTTTTTCCTAAAAGTTGTAATAAAACTTGTGTTAGTTTTCAGTAATAATTTCCAACTAAATTTGTTGAAAGTTTGCCCAAGTAGTTGTTTCAAGTCCTTGAGTTTATTAACATGAAATATTATGTAACCTTGCAAAACATTATATGAAAACAATAAAATTCTTCTAACCAGTAATTTATTTTAGACATTTTTTTTATGTTTTTGCAAAAGCAACTTTAATTTTTAAACAAATATTTAACAGCATGCTTGAAAAATGTTACACAAAAAAATGACCAACATTATATTCATGTCTATGAGTTCAGTTGTAACAAGAAAAAAAGTGTGAACACACTGAAGTTTGAATTAAAAAAATGACCTTTAACAAAATGTTTCATTTATTTTTGGGTGATTAAATTGTTTTATTTTATTTTGTTATTACTTTTATTTAAATTTGACATCTAATTTTTCAAAAAATAAAGCATGAAAAATGAGCAACAGCTCCAGAAACCGCCTCTGGCAGATCTTAAAAACATTCTAGAAAAAGTTAATAATCAAATAAAAAAACTTATTTAGTCAAATGTTTTGTCTATCTGAATAACAAATGTTGTAAAAACACATCTCCTTCTTGGAAGCCATACAAAAATTCTGGAAATTTTCTAGTGGGTATATCTCCATGTCATGTAGGTACTGCACTGAATTCACTGGTAAAATGCTAGGCTAATGCTTTAGCTAACAAAACTGTCTTCATCAGATCAGACAGGTGTTCGCATAACTTACATTTCCAGCGCATTTACCTGTTTCAAGTGTTCACGTGTTCACTCTCTGTATGTGTTTAACATGTAACACTTTTGCAAAACAATGTGAGATATTGAATTAACATCTATGTAAATCCTTTGTGAGGCAACATGTAATAATCGTGAGTAAAAGTTCATGAGAACATTTTACTGTGATAGAAGACACTTGGCTAAAAACAAATGCAAAAGAGAACAACAAATATAAGATAAACCATGAACTTTATATCTTTCATGAAACTTTCCTGAAGTTAAATACTATTTTCTAAGACTAATTTAAAACATCTTATCGATTTTTACTTATATTTGGTTTGCTGCTATGTTTTTTGTAGCTGCACATGTTTAGTTAGCACACTAGAACAGTTCTTTGCATTTTTGTGCTTTTAGTTTAAACATGAGTTAAGCAAGATGCAATTAAAAAAAAGTCATTTTCATTGCGCTGAAAGTAAGTTTTCAATGTCTTTGTTAGCTTCATATATACCATTGTGTTCTTATTCCCTTCATCTTGCTCTTGATGCTAGCGTTTGAGGTCCTGTCCTCTAGTCTGTCTTTTCATTCAGCACGTAAGTAGAGCACATGCACACAAACATAAATGAACAGTGTCATCAGAGTCATTCTGTTGCTAAGAGATGTAAAAACTGTTCACACACATCCTTTATAGCCCAAAATAGAACAGCCACTGGTTTGCCCCTTTTCTCCACTCATTCAAAAAGCAGCCAGCAGCCAGATTAAATGCTGACAAACAAGATATAAAAACTTGGAATGTCTCGTTTGAGCTGTGAACTAGTCTACATACATTCAACTTACCATGTTTCCTTACTATGTCTGTCCTCAGTCCTGCAGTCATTGTCAGTTTTATGTCTGAAATAATAGACAGAAATGATGTCACTTTAAGAATTACAAACAACATGAAGCTAGTTTTAGTAGCAGGAGTAGTGCGAAATATAAAAAATAGCTAAAATAATAATATATCACAGTATGTTTTGTAATTTTTATAGTAACACATCTATTTGAAGCTTTACGATGTAAAAACAAAACAATGTTTTATTTACTCACAAATTAGTTTTTTCTTGTCTTTGACCTTTTCTTAAAAATAAATGTCAAACATTCAAGCCAAAAGGCAGAAAAACAGCCCGTAAACTTTTAAAGTATCTTAGCTGCATTGTTAAAACAGTGACTCTGTTAAAAATGATATAAAATAAAGTACAAACAACATTTTTGTGTTGAGTGGAATAGACCTCTTTTAGTTGCCTCTGTGTGGTAATGGCCAACAGCCAATTGGTAAGGGCTCATAATGCTCCAAAGAAAATAGGCTATTTTTTTTTTTTGTTTATTTGCATCGAAAAAGTTTAAACACATTTTCATGTTTGTTTTGAAAGTTTTTACTAATAGCAATAGATTTTTTGCAGTTTTCACAAACTGATTTTGAAATTGTTTTTAATAGAGTTTATGCCATATTTATGCCCCCCCCCCAAAAAAAAAAAAAAAAAAATCAAAAAATTGAAGAAAGTTTTTAGCCACACTGAGTTTTTGTGTTCTCTGTCATCAGGAGTCATTTTGATTTAGTAAAAACCCACACCTATTTTTATTCAATCTTTACATCAACCAGAAAAAAACAAAATAATACATTTAGACTCACTCATCACATCGTTGTGATGCAAGCTGCTTTAGCTCTCAAGTTTCAGGTTTTTAGAACTGGTGAAAATAAGCTACAAACCAAGATTTTATTTGGCTGTGTGACCTTGATGCAGGTTTTTGAGTTTTTTTTTTATTATTATTATCTTTTATGCAGTAGAATCAAGCAGAATCAAAAGAGAAATTTACTTGCATTCCAGTGAACATAATGTATATTGTTTTTCATTTTTACCCTTTTACTAAAAAGGGGTTTATGCGCCTGTTGCACAGTGCACCTATGGAACAATGTCTTAAGCAGAGATGGAACTGAAGCGGTTTTAGTACTATCACTTACTTCATAAAAATGTTTTTGGAAGGCGTAAATGGATTCTGAGAAAAAATGTACATGCGGTTTAACATATTCTATGTCTACTTCAAGCATTCAGGCTGTTTGCATGTAAGCATGTTTTCCCATGATTCAGTGTTTTTACACTGCTTCTTATTGCTCACCTAAACACTCGCAAACACCCTCACCGATACTGGTTTCCAGGATCTGTGGGTACCACTTTTATAATTATTAGTTCAGAGGACCAGCCTTTCCTGAGGTACTAGAAAACTGAAAACACTCACACACACATGCACATGCATGAATGTATTTGGGGAATTATTTCAGCCCTACACTGATCCCACAATGTTCTAATCTGGAGTTCAGTATTCTTTGTTAGGTTGTTTTGAGTTTTGTTAAGATGAACATTTTTTTCTTTCTCACCTATTTTAATTTGTTAAACTCCTTTTGTAAATTAAGATCAAGGCTATTTTTCATGCTTATTTTTAAACTACAGGAAACCGACTTCTTCTAGATGAATTAAATTCCACTTTAGTGTGAGTGCAGACAAATTATTCGCCAAACCAGTTGATCCTTAAAAAGCCCAATAAACATGCATGCTCACAGTATGTAGGCCTGTTTATGGTCTAACTGAACACCCAAATGTGGGAACAATTTTGCCCTCCTGTGCGTCAGTGTTTCCTTGTTTATCACAAGGAATACAATCCGTGAATAACCCGTAATAGGTGAAATCCACAAAGTAGGATTACAAGTGTTTTAAGGCTGTAAAACCCCCCTCACTACACAGTTTATGCACTTTTTTGACAGATAAATTAATATTTTCGTGCATTTTTTTCTTTTGTTTGAACTCTCAAGTTTAGAAATATAAGTTCATTATTATAGAATGAAAACAAGAATCTTCTTTAAGATTTATGTGAATGTGGAAAGCTAAACTCGTTCTGTCCAGAAGACACTGCTTGGAGATGATTGATTGACAAGGTCTACAGTCAATCAGGATGCATAACACAGTGTGCTGTTTGGAAAAATAAGGAAAAAAACAAATGAAAGCATTCAGCATTGCATTTAAGAATTCAGTGAAACAGCAAGTCATAGAAAAGGTGAACTGTGATTTAATGAGGGTCCACTCTTTCCCCAATGTAGAATTCTAAAACCAATGTAAAATCAATTCAATTTCAGTCAAGCTCACACTTTCAGAAGATTCAGGGGGTTGAACATTTTCTAAAGTTGTATTCTGTCCTTAAGCCCTGAATGGGAAAATGTTAGGACACTGATAATGTTTTGCGTCTTTAGATTAAGCCTCGTGTCTTTCCAGCTATAATACCTTAAAAAATTTGAGTCAAAATCAAACCCCTACAGCTGTCTGTAGTAACATGTCGATTCTTGCTTAGAGGGGTAAAGTCTTTTATCCAGAGAATTTGTGGCTTTTGCCTTTAATGTGGATTGGTTGCATCACTGAAGAGTAGGAGCTCTTTGCCAATGATACATGGATGTTTTTGCTTTAATTTTGGTCATGTTCACAAGTATTTGCAACAGTAAACAGAATGAGCTAATGGCTTGAGCTTATGTAAGTTGCATGCACAGACTTGGCATACATACATTGCAATCGGGCAGCACAAAGACGTTGGAGACATGCACACATAACTGTCAGATAATCATCAAATCCAGCAGTTGGTGTCTGCCTTTGGTTGCAGATCACTTGGCTGCAAGCCTATAGAACCAGGACTGTGTGTGTTTGTGTGTGTGTGTGCGTCGGTGTGTGTGTGTGTGTGTGTGTGTACGCGCATGAGTGTGTGCTGGCAGTGGGAAGCCTGTATCTGTACATTTGTAATTACAGTCAGGAAATGTTTATTCATGTTTGATTGGGTGGGGCCAGCCAAGACTTTGGGTACATTTAAACAAACTATTTCAGCATCCTGTTTAAAGTCGCTTACAAGACAAGTGGAGAGAAAAAAAATCACTCTAAGGCGGACCATTGGTCAGTTATGTAACATTTCATCCTGAGGCCCCATTTTAACTGATACCAAAGGAACGACAAGAGTCTGAGGTCATCTTAAAAAATACTGAGAGGAATGTAGTGAAATCAGCCACCCGTACCTGATGAGTCAGAACCTGCAGAGACTTCTCAAAGCGTTCCTGTTTTTTGTGGACATGTTTCACAAACCTACTGATGGTTTTTCCAAAACAAAGATGCATTTCACTGCTACTTTGACACAGTATTTTGGCTACATTGTCTTTCTTTGCTTTGCTTGACATATCTTTGTTGCTTTTTTATTTTCTGCTGAACTTCTTTTAGCGTCATTTCAAACAGATGAAGGGCTTTTCCCACTTCAGACTCTGGATCATGGGCACTTTTTATAGTCAAAATTTGGCACATTTGGTCTCAAAGGTTTATGTGTTGAACTGCACATTTTGGTGACTTCTATTATCTAAATGCAACTGATTTTCTTCCTTTTTTAGGTAAAAAGGCTTCACTGTATCCCATCTAGATAAAAGGTTATTTTTTTTCTACAAAGTTGAAATGCAAACCAATTGCTCACAAAGTGTGCCCCTCTTTTAAATGTATACACATAACTTTGTGCTGCTACTTGAGTAAATTGGGACTCACGTTACCCTCAATAAGCTTTAAACTGTTGTGGAGATCCATACTGTTTGATTTGAGCGTGGAGACGTTTTTCTAAAGATGGCATACACGTGTTGACTTTTCTTTAAAGATCAGAGTGCAGCAATACCTGTACCCAACTGCTTTTGTCAAAAAACACAGTTGAGTACAGTCGTTTTTCACTGCAGGATTATTTTTCGACCTGTGAAGCATTCGGTCCAACAAATGTGCATGAAAATAGAGATAATGGTTTAGAACAGGATAAGGCTTTGTGGACACATGAGTTATCATATGGATTCTGTGAACAATGAGTGATCAGGCAGTTACCAATTTGTCTGTGCAGTTCTTAACAAGTGATGAAGATTGCAAAAGCATTAAAGACCGCTCCAATGAAAATCACGTTTTTTAACATGTTCTTGCAGCATTTTTCCCATTATGGGGGATATATATGAAAGAATTTAAGATTAAAATTGTAATATTGAGGATTTATTTATCCATATTGGGATGAATCAGGAGCAGATAAAAACTTGCCATTTGAAGAAGCTCTTAGTGGTGACGCAACAACTGAAATGTGGAGGCCAAAGTCTCCCTGCTCCATTCTGACGCATCCACTTCCAGACAAATAGATCCATTAACGCAATCACTTTCCTAGTCTGCACTGCCATCTGGCTCAAAACTGCAAGGCTTGATAACTCCAATGTTTCTCGCTGTTTTTGTTGCACGGATAATGTTAGCTTGGGGTTTGAGGAACTGTAAGCTAGCGTGCAAAAGTGTAAACAAAGGGATGGCGGGATATCAGTTAAGAGTTACTTCCACGCCAACAGTCCCACCCAAAGCTGAGGCAAATTCCTGATGAACTCCTGCCGTGCTGCACAAACTTTTGATATTGCCTAAAAACAGCGTAATCATAAATAAAATACCACTGACTAGGAACACTCTTACAAAAGATAAAAATATAGTTGGGTTTGGGTTCAAACAAAACTCATCTGGATCAAAATGTTTTTAAATGGTTGTGCATGTGGCTTTAAAAACTATTAGAATATTTGGAAAAGAGCTTTACAAGCACATCCCTAATTTTTAAATCAAGTTTGGTACATATTTTTGAGTTTAGTGGTGAGATTATTGCCCTCTGAAACATATCATTGCAGTCCCTCCACAACCACAAACAATCTAGCAAGGGTTTCCAACTCCAGGTTGCAAGGGCTGTGGTCCTTTTTATTTTCCAGATTTCCCTGTTCCATCTGCTGCTAATGATCCAGATCAGGTGTGCTTCACCAGTGATAATGTGGAATGACAGCGTTGTGTGGAAAAGAAACTGTGGGCTGAAGTTGGACCCCTCCAGTGGGAGCAATTTTTTTTCAGTCACAGATTTTTTTTTTTTTTTGTTGTAATATTAGATTGTGGAGATTTGTGAAAATAGAACCTTTTTTTCAACAAAGCTTTACAAGCATCTGTTGTTTTTGGTGGTGGTTGTGGAGGACCCAAATACAGGAAACAAAAAGTTTAATTAAGTTTAACTTTAAAAAGCCTAAAACAAGGAAAAGTAAAAAGCTGATAGCCTGGCATTAGCCAACAGAAATTAACAAATTGAAAGACATTTTAGTCACAGAAATATGAATGATTGAAACTGATCGGAGGTGTGACAGCAACTGAGAGGAAAGGGCAAAATCTGAAAATAGAACTTCAATACAAAAAAAGTGTGACTATTACTTTTATTTCAGGCAAAGCTTAATGTAATCAAAACTCACGGAGGCCAACATGCTAAAGGAAATGTGTGTAAACATATATGTCCTATGCATACATACATGTACGCGTTGTCAATGTCTCACCTCCACTGCAGTGCTGCGTGCATTTAACACTCACGTAGCGAGTCTGACAGACTCCTCGTTGTGTCTTATATATGCTGCTGTTTATATCGCAACCCCCCTTTGCACAAACACACACACACACACACACACACACAGTCTAATTTCCTATATGAAGAAAGTGAGCTGGAATTCAGGAAGCGGGCTGTTTTCTTCCAGAGATTCTTTAGAGAATGGAGCTCGGAGGGCGTTGAATACTGCAGTTGGTGTTTTCTGTTTGTTACAGGAAACATTTCAGCAGAAGTGGTCACAAATGCGCACTAAAGCGGGTCTGAAAAGACAAATACTTGTACACAAAATGTTTTAAATGCATGATTCACGTGCTCTATCTGAAGAAGAAAGGAAACCTAAATGAAGAAAAATGTTACACTAATTGAAAAAAATATTGATATGAATAGAGAAATGATTTAAATATGTATTGTATGTTTATCAATTATCTTTATAACAATTCTTTGTTATATTTTACTAACTCCAGCTAATAATTTATTCATTCTGCAAACTTGTTGTTTATTTGCCATCATTGCAATAGACACATTTTTTTCATCCCCCTTCTCTGCAGGACCGGTTGTTCTTTGTGATGGAGTACGTAAATGGCGGCGACCTGATGTTTCAAATACAGCGATCGCGGAAGTTTGACGAAGCTCGATCTCGTTTCTACGCCGCTGAGGTTATCTCTGCTCTGATGTTCTTGCACCGCCATGGAGTTGTTTACAGGTAAAGCCCACTGTGCAGCTGTCCAGACCGTCTCACCTGTCTGAGGACTGTTGCTTTTTTTTATTTATTAAATCCTTATTCCAAAAAACAAAAAAAGCACTGTTAACAAAGAAAAAAAAACTTTATTGTAATCTTTATAAGACTGTTTTTGCACTGAAAAAGTTTCAAAACTTGCCAAAAAAAACATATATTTCTTGTAAGATATAATATTTCTTTAAATGTTTTCAGTGGCGTAACAGCAGCATTTGATCAATTTGACAACAGCACATGATGTATTCATCAGTCATTATTTATTTTATTTTTTATCAAAGAAATCTGTGGATTAACTTTAGGGGAAAAAAACGTTTCTTTAAAAGCAAGCCTGACGTTACAGCAAACTGTTTTGAACAAACCACAAATCTTCTGGAATGATTTCTGCTGGAAAATGGAAGAGCAAACTGCAGTCGTTTGGGCTTAATGCAGGATTTGGCTTTGTTTTTGTTATATAAATAATCACAGGGTGTAATATGTCATCTGGTGTTCAGCTGAGGTTGGAAAATGGTAAGTGGACTGTACTTGTGCAGTGCTTTTCTAAAATTTGGCCACTTATGCATTCAACTTTCTTAGTTCTACTTTGTTTCTTTTTTCTGTTCACACGACATGATGCTTTAAAGCAAAGGACGTCTCATTCCTTTCCCCAGGAGCAAATGTCGACTTTAAAGTGAAGTGTTTCACTGGCAAAGTTCCTATCAAGCTTCTGAACTGAATTATTCATCTGATTTTAGGACCTGAAAAAGGATTTTTATGTTTTTCATTTCTGCATTTAAGTCTTTATTCTTTAATCGCTATATTTTTTTTTAATTGGTGCTGAAGCTTGAAGGGCAAAGCCACAGTTGATGATCACTCATCTTCTGTTGTGAGGCCTTAGTCACAACTGTCCTTACAGGCACATGCAGGCGAGAAATGAGGAAACCTGTACGGGGCACGCAGGTGGCCCCCACAAAACATTAACATCACAGAGCATTTGGTGAATCCGTAGGTTGTAAATGTTGATGCACATTTTTTTCTATGCGTATGCTGAATGCGACGAGTTGAATCTAATACTTAAATAACACGTAAGGGTGAAAGAGGTAATACGCAGGTATGTTGTACAGATTTTTCATTTTTTCAATCCCCCCAAAACCTGCCCAATGCGCAAGGAGCCTGTTTGTTGTTTGAAGTGGTAAGTGTACGCTCCTCATGGGAAGCCAGGCTGTTAAAATTAAGAAAGTAGACAATCCTGAGTCCCATAAGGTGGCTGCATGAGCCTCAAGGGAACTGTAAGACACACCTGCATTCCTCTGAAGATGCAGCCGCTCTTCACTACAACCCTCCACAGGCCGGACAGCTCAGAAACCCGCAGTACAGGGGCACGTCACTAAGGGTTAACAAGTCTGCGATGGGATTAGTTTTAAGGTAAACCAGAAGCACAATGGAAAGGGTGGCTTTCCAAGCTGTTTAAACTACTAATTGAAAAGTTCATGCCAAAAGCATCTCAATTTGCTAAAATGTTTTGGTCAAAAGTATGCAGAAAACTTTTTTTTTTTTTTACATTTAATGATAGTTGAATTTGTCTACAGCAAATGTAAAAATATAATACTCGAAAATCTTGCTATTTTTAATCTTGTGAAAAGAGATCATACAAGAACAGTGAATGTGTTCACTGATTATTTTCCCTTAAAGGGAAAAAATCTGCCAAGTTATCTTCCAGGAAATCCTATTTTACACGGCTTTGTGGCTGTTATCTACAGTAACACTAGAGGTGGTTTGGTAAGGGGGAAATGAAAAATGCCTAGTCATAGAGCTAAACAGTAAGTCCATAAAACCTGATTTTATTACAGTGATGCCACAACATTTATGGCTCAAACACTTCTTAAGCACCAAACAACAAGGAAAACCTGCCAGACGTTGTAGAATCCAAACCAAGCCTAGACTTGGTTTCACAGAATACATACATACAATGTAATAAGCTTTTAGGAAAAGGGGGTTGTCATTGTCTGCTAAAAGTTGATTTTGATCATTTATTGCTACAGAAGGTGCTTTTACAGGAGATGCTTTTACTAATAACACATTAAAGTAAACAATCTATGTCTCTAAATGTTACATCTTAGAGCTTTTTGCTTTTAAATGTTCTGTTTGTTAGATTAACTCCACTGTGGCATTTGGGAATCCAAACAACAGTTATCAGGCTGCAACTCACCGCAGCTGAATGAATGTGAATGATTCTGAAAACATCCTCCATGTGATGTGTGTTTTCCAACCGTTCTAAATTTAGGAGGCCAATCGTTGAGGTCTTTTTGAGTTGAATCTTTCTGGAAACTGACTCACAGAAGCTAATTTCTACACAAAATGATGTTTGTTGTTGAGCTTTCATGGCAGATTTTAGTTTTTGGCCACAACTGAAACAGATTTCTAAATATTTTTGTTAGTTACAAAAGTCAAACTTTTGACCGGGAAAGTCCTCAGCGTCCGACTGCTGCTGGAGATGACCTCACTGTCCTCCCGCTCCAGGTATTATCTGTCTGTATCGGCTCCTTCAGCCATAATATTATTGTCAGCTAATAGCAAACACAAAGTTGGTCCCACAAAAGCAACATGCAATGTGAAGCATAACACTATTGTGATGGATGATGATGCAGGGCTAGTGTTTGCCCAAAAGATGGATTTTGATGAAAGAAAGGAAAGCAAGATTTTTTTTCCTCTACTTGACATGAATATGAGGTTTAATGAGGTGCTTCTACTTTCTTATCATGCAGCTTCTTTGTGCAGAATGTTTATGTACACAACAGAATAGGTTTCATTTCAAAGGGAGAGGTTAGTTCCCCAAGACTTATCAGTATTTGTTATGTTTCCTTTGGTTACATCGGCAGGTTACTAAAAATATAATGCCATCTTCAAAAATAGTAACTCCTTTTAAAAAAATGTATCTATCTGATAATGGCTTATTATTTAATTTTATTTTCCTTTTCTTCAAACATACCCATGCCTTTTCAATGTTCAACTGTGTTCTATCATCACTTATGTTAGAAACTCCACTTGGTTTTCCATCTAAAAAAGAAGGGAGAAAAATAAATATTTAAGTGCTCCAAACAAAACCAAAGGTTTAACCAAAGCTGAGTTAAAAAATAATTTGATTAAAAAGAAATCCATCATCAAGTGCAAAATGCAATATCACATGTTCTTCCATCATGTCACTTACTTTGGCCACGCCTCTTTTAATACAAAAAACCCCAAAAACATGACAGCAGCCATGGTAGAACTGGTGTAAAAGAGCACAATGACAGGAAGATCAGAACTGTTCACTAAATTCATGTTTGCACAGATTCACTTCAGCCAAGTCGTAGAATCATTTTGTTGTTTGAAGCAAAATATAGAAATAAAACGTTCATTCTCTTGACATTTAGAAATTGATCAAGTTCAGCCCATTTATCTCTTTTAACATAAACTTTGTCAATTTGAAATAAATTTGTCAACAATTATTTATTGTAACTTTTAATAGTGCAAGCCAATAAAATTTGCCTCCTTTCATTTCTGTCATTAGATCTCTGTGATTCTTTGTGCGTGTATGTATGTAATATGCGTGTGTTATATTACCTAAACAGGTTTTCCATAGAAATAAGCTGTGTTTGTGCTGTGCTCTCAGCTGTGCATGAACTCACAGCAGCCGCTGCCTGGTAACCGTCCAAATGCATGCTCCCAAAAGCCATGAATTTGCAAAATAAGGGGCTAAACCTGCAAAGAACGACATGAGCAAACCTACGAGCTAATAAAAGGTCTTGTTGTCAATCCAGCAATAAAAGCTCAGTTCAATATGACAAAATGTTCAGCATGTCCTTCCTGTGTTTCCTCACAGTCTGCTTGTTTTCCTTTGTCTTTGGTTTGTCTCATCTATTCAGCTGTGAAGAAATGAAGTATACCACATGACGCTGTAACATCAGAAACACTCGGTTATTGCTGTTTTAAAGTTTAACGCAGAGCACTAGAAGATTGAAGGATTGTTTTTCAGTACGGTATACTAGTATTTCTTTTATTTGATTTTGGTTTTTGAGAACATAATGTATAACTGACATAAACTAGTAATCAAAGCGTGAACAAGAACAAAACAATATGGTTAAAACCAATTCCTTCTCTTAAAAAAATGTCTTAAAGAAAAAAAAATGCTGTATTTTTTATTTTATTTATTTTTTTATTTAGTGTAAAAGTCTCAAATGAATATTTTTGGTGTTGCATTTTCTAACAGATTTATGAGATTAAAAAAATATTTTTATAAAAGAAAAGCAAAATGTTCCACAGTTCTGAATAAAAAAAAATATTTGCTCTGCAGAAGATGATGAAGTGGAATCTGCATTATGAGGTTCCTTTAATTCCTGTCTTTTGCTGATCAGTTCTTTTATAAGACTGTGCTGCAATGACAGTTGGCCCTTTTTCCATTTCCACAGAAAAAAATCTGCTGTTGACGGACACATAAGATGTTATGTTGCTCAGTTTCAGCTTATCGAATCAAAGAGAAACCTGTGCCAAGAGTGTTCAAGATCATCAAGTTGTTTAAAGTTTGTAAAACCGATTCAAAACGGTGACCGATACAGCATGGAGGGTGGGGGAAAAAAGCAGCATTAGTGGATAAAATAAAACAGGTTTAGCAATGCTATAAATAACATGAAACACAAACAGTCTGTTGTGTGAAAGTGGAACGGGATAAAACCAATAAAAACTTCCTTCCAAAATCAAATACACATCGACACATTTTTGTTCTTTTGCCTTTCTGTCCTGTTGTGTAGTTGTTTTGAATACGTGATCTCAGAGCCGCAGGTCCAGTCCTGCTGGTGCCTGCTGACCACGTCTCATTGTTCCTCTCTCTGGTGTGACAATGGTCTTATTAATAAGTGTGTGTGTGTGTGTTTTTTTTTTTTTTTTTTTTTTTTTTTTTGGGGGGGGGGGGGGGGGGGTGTTCAATTAAAAAGTTTCTACAGTAAGAAAATGTTTCATGTTTTTCTCTCCTATTTGGATTGGCACAATTCAAATTTAATATGGAGTGATGTCGAAAACTGAGACTGTCTAGCTTTGTTTTGTGTTTTATGATGCTAGGCTCTTTGTTACATAATCCGTTTTTGGAGGAAAAGTTCAGCCAGTCTGGTTCAGAATTTAAGACACATCATGTGCCTGAAGACACACATCTGCAGAAAGACACAGTCTTCATTTCAAAAACAAATCAGCAAAATGCAGCAACTGATCTGGGATTTAAAGCATTTTTTATGTTAATATTTCAAATGTAAATTAGTAGTGTCAATGCCAAAGGTAGACCAAAACTTGGAAAGAAATTTCTACGGTTTTGTCTCCCACAAAGAAGATTCTGAAAATTTGAAGACACATTCAGCAGATTTGGCCACTATAACTAGTTTCTTCTGGAAACAAAATCTAACTGGAACCAAATGAGTTGCCTCATAGTGCCTTGTTACAGTCAACCTGCTGTGGTTCACTTTAAGCCTTAGTTGAGCCGGGTGGCGTGGCCTTTTGGGTTTCTGTGTACATGGAGGTAGACAGCGCTGGTTCTTTTACAGGTTCCTTGAGGATTGTGAGGCCACCTTAAGGGACATCATGAATATGAAACGTACCATTGTGGTGTGTAAGGATAACATTTGAATAAGTTGCACACATTTATGAAGTTTGAGTGATGCTGTCATATGGTGCCTTTATGCCACACTCTAGTCATTAGTAAGGCTCTGGCTTCTTACTGGTTGTGTGCAGGTGATATGTAAGGATGCCTACACAAACTTTGCTCTGATTGTCTAATTTTCTAAATTTTAACAGTCAGGCTGCGAGCACGCAACAGGCACACAAGGAGTGTGCACTTATCACTTGGACAACACTAAGAGGCCCCTTGCACAGTCCGCAGCATTTGGAGAGGGTTGAAAAACATACAACTTACCTGCGTCCCATCCTTACTTAGCCTTGTGTGTTGTAAAAGTGTTCGCTATGCCCGCAGCATACCCGTAGAAAAAAATGTGCTTGAACAGTGTTTTTTTATGGATTTACCGAGTGGTCTACGATCTTGATATTTCCAGCAGGCCACCTGCATGCCTTGTACAGGTTTGCACATTTTTGGCCTGCAGACAGCCCGTATCCATCCATAAAGGCAGTCGTGACTAAAGCAGGCATGGGCAATTCCAGACCTCGAGGGCCGCATTCCTGCATGTTTTTAACATACCCTGTTCTGGCATGTTGTAATTGGCTGGACACACCTGTTCCAGGAAATAATTAGTCATGAGTGGGGCTTGGATACAACATGTTCCTATACCTTCAGTTAGATATTTGAATATCTGCTGGAAATGACTTTTACAAACCAACTTGATTTTGAGATTGAAACTGATAAAATGAGATGTGGCCTTTGAATGACAAATGATTGCTGAATCATCAGTTCTATTAAGGCCTTACTGGGAACATGTTAACAGCTGATAAGCATGTTTGCACATCTCTAAAAAAAGCAGGTATTTGATTACAGTTTATCTGGTGAAGATGGCGATGACTGCAAAACTACCACGACCCCACAAGGTTTCTCCATTGTATATGTCCGTGTTTGCTCAAAGACAGATCGACAGTCAGGCACTGACTTTAATTGCTGGCTAACCATTTGGCAGGTGGTTGCTCTAAACCTTGATTTGCAGCGAGTGTTGGTGCAGATGCCAAGGACAGGTCAGTATAAGATTGACAGCTTTGCTCTGGTTTTATGCTGTGGTCCTGTACTAACACTTGGTGTTAGAGGCTTTCCCTCTGAGTTTTCCTATAGTGAAGTGTTTTCCGGACATCGTTGGCTTGATATTGTACTACTCTAGAAGGAATTCATTTCAGTTCGAAGGCTTAAAATGGACCGACAGCAGCCGACATTCTCAAGCACAAAGATTAATGGTTTGGACCTTGAGCTGTGTTTTCTCAGTCGTGCTGTTTTGATGGTGAATATTACTCAGTCAGAGGCTGCCAGAGAAAACACATGCTGCGTGTTAATTCATGACAGCTCAGTCAAGCGAGCTACCTGATCCTTTCTATCTGTCCTATCAAACTTTTGTCTGGTCTCTGGCCCACATTGTTGTCCTTTGGAAAAAGGAGCGGGTGTTTCTTTGGGAACGTTTTGTACTTAGTATCCTTTCGCCCACCTTTTCCTCTCTCCGCCCTTTTTCCTTTTGGCCACCCCTCCCTTCAGCTGCACTTCTAGCACCAGCAGTCCACCGTCCTCATAGCAACGCAGGTCCGGAGCAAGCATTTGCTGGTTTTTCAGAGGCTAAATGTAGCCTGAGGTGATGTTTTGAGGTGAAACGGTTAACAGAGCAGGTTAAGACTGGTTTGGTGGGGGCCTTGCTTCTGTGTAAACACACATGCACAACCATGCAGTTGTTTGGAAGGTTGGGTGTAGTTTCCAAAATGTGTTGAGATCAGACAGTCTCATACAACAGGAAAAAAACACATTTTTCAAAGATGTCATTTTTTATACCAATACCTAGCCAACATTTATTTGGTTTTATTTTCAACTAACTGGTTAATTTGTCATAAGAAAATATTGTATTACTTGTCATACATAGTAGACTTATATTGTATTATTTTAACCACTTGGCTTTTAAAATGATTCAATGCTTCTACCCATACATTAGAAATCACCAATGCAAGTTTTTAGTTCTTTTAAGCAGGATGTCATTCCAAACTGGAGAAACATCACTTAAGCATGAAACTGTACACAAACCTTTGATTAGTGCTGTCATGCACACATTTCCTTTGAGTGTTTAATCAATTCTGATCCGTTATTAATTAATCCACTTTTACTCTAACATGAACAAGTTTTTTCTTCATCATCTGTGAAAAAAAAAATAGTCAGGAGTGAATTTTCCCTCTGAAGTGATGCTTTGTTTACCTTATCATGAAGTTCAGGATATACAGCTCTTTTCTCCACTTCTGCAGAGTGAGGGTTGGTGCAGGCTCGCCAGCTGTTGCCATGACAACCTGTCGTACCTTGTGTCTAACGGTCTGCTTTGTGTGGAAAAAAATGTTAAAACTGAAATATACCTAGATTAAAGTACTAATAATTGATTCAACATTTATTTATTTCGTAAACAACCATGGCATAATCGGGAAAATGGCCTTTGAGGTGTTCATTATCAGAAATGAATGGACTTTGCTCAAGGACTTTGTGTTGTCTATCATTTACTGATAACACACATGTTGTTTGGCACTATCCCTTACATAACAGATAATAGTAATAGATTTAAAATTAGATTAACATGATTTTTAAAAATCACGCACTATTTTGTATAATATTAATTATTCATGATAAGCGCAAAAATTTGACACCCCTACTTTTGATCAAGACAAAAGTTCACAAAATGCTTCAGTGATCTTTTTAAATAAAACAACTATGTAAGATGAGTTTGCACAAAAGGGAAGGTTATGTCTCAGTGTGAAGCCATGCTTTAATTTGAAGTGGCAACTGTTATGTGTATTGAAAAAAAACATCATTAACAGCAGCTTTTTAACTTAATCAATGTAATATTTTATACAACAACATTTTATAGACAGCTTTATTTTATTTTACACTCACTTTACCGGTCGATCTTCACTCCAATACTCACCTATGGTCACAGGCTCTGGGTCACGACCGAAAGAACGAGGTCCCGGATACCAGGAGCTGAAATGAGCTTCCTCATTGGCTGGGCGCTCCCTTAGAAATAGGGTGAGAAGCTCAGAGTAGAGCCGCTACTGGGCCTGGGGTCTCCTCAGAGGAGCTGGAGGAAGTGGCCGGGGAGAGGGAAGTCTGGGCATCTTTTCTTAGACTGCTGCCCCCACAACCCAGTCCCACATGAGTGGAAAGAAGATGGATGGATGGAACATCTTATAGAAGAAATCGTTGACTTGATTAAAAAATACACTGTCATTAGTCCTGAGTTGTGTGATATTATGGCTTTTTTATTGTCTTAAATCTTTTGGAAAGCTTGGGTTTCAAATTATGAACCTGTTTGGTAAACTTTAAAGAACTAGAAAAAATGAAAGCTGCTTTTGCTTTAATCCTTCCATTCATTAAAATGGGGGGAAAAAATCACATTTCAGACAGCTAACAAAGTAAAATATTTTATACCATAAATTAAACTTCAGATTGGGTTCAAAATGGCTCAACAACTTGTAGGGACCGACCACCTTCATCAGCAATAACTTGAGGTTTTCTTGATGGTTAAATCAGTTGTATTTGGGCCCTGCCACCGTATATTACACAGTGTTTGTTTTTCTTTCAAGTAATGTATGAAACGCAATCCTTCCTCACTTGACAAGGCTGGGAAATGTATTTAGAATCTTAAGTTTGTTTATTTATACATTTTCGCCAAATGCCAATAATAGGAAAATTAATCCACAAAAATCAAAAAATCTTTATATAAGCAAGCATTATAAAACAGAATTGTGCATTTTTTCAAGGTTTCACAAACCTTTGATATGTTAAATGTTAGGTGTTGGCATTATAGACGTTTTTTCACAATGTGTAGAGCATATCATATGTCCAGGAAATGCAGCAATGATCCGGTAAAATGTTTTGTGGTTTGAATTCTGCAAAAACCAATAAGACTAATGATCTAAACTGTAGAGCCCAAACATTACAGCACTTTTTCATAATGCAGTCCTTCATGGTTTGTTTTAATTTGTTAAAGTTATTGGTTCATTCCTGGCGTGATTAAAAAAATGAAACCCTCCAGTTTATTTATTTTAATATGTTCCCACCCCGATGCTTCTCTCATGCGGTGACCCTGTGCAGATAAATATACCACAGGCAACAGTTTGCGAGTGTTTGTGTATTTGAACAGATGTGTGTCTGGAACATTTGGTCACTCCGAAGAGGGGACGGAGGGGTGGAAGGATGGGGCTAAGAGAGAGGGGGAGAGGTTAGCTGTCACAGAGCGCAGGGGCTACCGTTGAGGACGTAATGGAAAAATCACTCAAGATTACCACGAAACACAGGAAACGCTCTCAATCGAGCCTGATTGCTTTGTGTGTGTTATATGTGTGCGGGGTCAGGGTTAGCAGAGAATCTTCAGTCCATTTACGTTGTTTCTATAAGCGACATTATAGTTAAAGATATTTTAAAGGTGGTACCACCGATGACCGCAGTAAGACTGAATATCCTCAGAATGTTCAGCGTTTAGTTGTCATGATTCTTAAGAAACAGTTTGTATCCATGCTACCTGTCAGAGTTAATTCCAGAACTGCAAACATGGAAAGTTGCATTTGCACAGATGCACAGATGCACAAATACGGTGGTTACGATGATCTGACAGACTGCTTTCTGTCAGTCGTGCTTGCTGAGCGATACAGGTTAAGGTAGAAACAGCTTTATAACAAACTTTTTACTTTTATTAAGGGTGTAAGGATTTATTTTAACAACGATTCGATTCATATTATAATTTATGGTTGAAAATCTAATCTATAGTCAATAAAGGTTTATTTTGAATGATCCGATCTTCACTGACCAAAATAGATCAGAACATCTTCATCCAGAACTTCAACAGTGATTCAGAGATAAATTCCTGCTACTGAACAGTGAAGTTTTCCAGATTCTTGTGTTTCTGGCACGATAATCAAGTGTAAATGAAATATGAGTACAAACAAACAAACAAGTAAACAAGAATGAATGTCAAATCCATTCCCATTTTAGTTTGATAAAGTTCTTTCCACTGTTGTTTTTCCACATCAGAATAATCCAAAGGAACATTATTAGAACATTCTAGAACACTGTATGATCACATGACTTTGTAAATTCAGAATGTTTCCACACATTGGACAGGAATGATGGTTGATCAGTTTTTGCTGCATCACATGTGTGTTGTCTGCTGTGATGATCATTTTTATGTTATAGTAAAATAAGCCTCGATCCAGGGTATTTTCCAAGATCAGTATAATCGATTTGCTTAATTGTAAAACATTCTTTAATGATATCAGGCGATTTTTATTAACAACTTGCCTCAGACAGATTGGTCTGGTTGGATCGGGACAGATATTGATTAATCAATTAAGTCGATCATTGTTACACCTTTAGCTTTTATATACTTAAGCAACGTATGTTTGGAGTTTTCTGCGTTTTACCAGACTAAACTTTTTCTAGTTTATTTCAGTTAAATCCTGGGTTTTGGCCATAAGTGTTTGAACACTTTGTAAAGCTGTTTTAGAGCTCAGGAGTCAAAGCTCATCGGTCATGTAAAGGACTACACCCCCTTGTACACAATTTAAAGAGTAGAAGTTGATCAATGATGGAGTTCATAGGATGTCGTGCCCAGCTCAGTTGACCTGGATAATTACTCCAAAAAAGTTCTCAAAACAGGCTGTGAGGATGTTTCCCTCTGGTTTTAATCGAGAACATTTCACTTCAGATTGAGGCACCTTCAAACTGAACAAACCCTTAAAATTGATGAAGGTAATAAGGTCTGAGAGCCGGATGTGTTTGTTCGGGCATCTGAATTTGGCCCCCAAGGTGAAAATGATTTAATATAGTCACACATGGTTTGTATAGGAGCCATTGGGAAAACAAAATCACATATGTACATATTTGGGGCTTGTCAGGCAGGCAGGACAACTACATTTGTATGTCAGCTTTCATACTGAGAGTGATTTATGGAGACTGGAGTTCTAGACTGATGTTTTAGTTTGGTTTCATTAGTGCATCAAGCTTTTTTTTCAGAAGCATCAGTTCAAAAGTTAGTTGTTTCCGCATTTTTACATCGCAAGTCATGTTAATATCCTGCCTTCCTCCCAGGTCACAATCCCATCAGTACTGAATGCAAAACCGTCAATATTTACAACTAGTATTTAAAAAATTGCCAGAAATGTAATTTGCATTTACTTTTACCAAAGTGCAGCTATGGGCATGAAGTCCTGGTCTATCTACTGTGCAGGTATATGGGTCCATGGCGTATACTTGTACAGCGCTTTTCTACCTTCCTTGAAGGCTCGAAGGGCTTTACAGTCACGGACCCATTCACACACTGATGGCGGCTCCCCTACCAAACCCTGGCACCAACCTCCCACCAGAGGCAATGTGGGGTTCAGTGTCTTGCCCAAGGACACTTCAACATATAGGCGGGAATCAAACCAGCAATATTCCAATCAGAAGTCGACCGCCCTACTTCTGCCCCACGGCTGCCCCACGGCTGCCCCAGGGTGTCTGATGGCACAGAATCTATCTGGCCTTGTCTTCTTCTTAACCTACATGATTTTAGTTTTTACAAGCTGGTGTTTAGCGGACAACTTTAGTGTTACTCTTGTGACATCCCGTGAAAACCTTCTGTTTGTTGCATCCATCTTTTTCATTGCAATTTCTTTAGATTCTGCTTCCATAAGTTTGGAAACTTGCAAACTTGCACTTAATTAACGGTGCAACAAAAAGCACAAATTTCAATGTAAAAAGTTTGCATTGTGCTAAAATTTTCCAGAAAACAAAAAAGTGTTTAAATTTACCATCAAATTATGTTGTTTTTTTTTTCTTTAAACATTGAAGAGTTGTTGTTCTCGTGGACTTTTCCATCTTCTCCTGCATTTGTAATATCATTCCATTATCCCAGCTGAACACCTGCAGCCACAAATAATTGGATATTCCAGTGCAGGCGATGTCTTACACAAAGATTAACGTCAGCTGATATTTAAATTCAATTTAATACATTCAATTTGTAAGCCACTTTCCTGCCCTGCTGCCCACATTAATGTTCCAGGAGTTGCCTAGAGGGGTCGATATGCAAGCAGGGGGCCGGGCTGTCAGCAGTTTCCTCCGTCAGCCGAAGAATCTCAGAACAAGAACTCCACTCTCCAATGTTAATGTGCCTTTTAGCAAGGCACAATCTCTGGCAGCTATGCAGCACAAGGCTGCATTTGTTCTGGGCAGCGGGTGAGTGACGGGAGTTTTAGATTTCATGCAGAGAAATATGAAAGCAACTATGTGCCTGTTCCACAAATCATGGAAAATGCAATCGAAAAAGAAAACTTCAACTAAGGGACTAATGTTTTTACCACCTTACTGTCAGGTCAACTAACATGAATCCACAACATATCAGTACGTTTCTTTCTTTTGTTAAGTAAGAGTTGGTCTAAGGTGTAAATTTCAACATTCATGAGTTTAAAAAGGTTTATAAAAAGTGTTTTTGTGACGTTTTTAACACACTGTTGTAACCTGAGTCTGACCCCAGTTTGGTAAATCAAACAAGGACTTGGTTGGAAGCCAGCTGTGGTCCGCTGCATTCAACATGTCATGTTTTTATTCTTCGTGACCCGAGGCACATTAGCATAGCGTAGACGTTTTAACTTTTCACAACACTGAGATACCTGAAATAATGGAGTGTAAACAATGCTGTCCACATAAAAGTAGAAAGCAGAAAGGTGTGGTCAAAGTAAGAAAGTAATTTGTCTCAAATTCCTCAAGTCCCACTCCAGTAATCTTTTCATCTATTTTCAAAGCGTTCCCAGTGGTCTTTTAAATATGATTATGCCGTTTTTAGCCAAAATACAAAGAAAATGTTTTCTAGGACATAGAAAGAGCAGAGCGGCAGAATTTCATTATACATTCTTTGTGGGCCTGCCTCCACTTCCTGTCATCCACCTGTCACCTCATGAGGAAAATGAAGAAGTACATAGATCTTTGTCTGCAATTGCCGGCATCAGAATAGAGCGGAGCGAGGAGCTTGTGGCCCCGCCCACTGTAGTTTCTATGTATGAACAACAAGCTTTTTCAAACTGCATTTTTTTGAGTGCTCCTGATTCACAGCAATTTGAATAAAGGAATACTCAAATTGCACTTTTAATCTTAATTCTCCTAATATATGCCCTCAATCATCAGAAAAAATCCACAAGAACATGTTTAATAACGCCAAAAACATGAGTTTATCGAAGTGGGCTGCTAAACTTGAAACTGAACCCTCAAACTTGTTGGTGTCTGCGACAAAATCCATCTTCTTACATTTAGTTTGTTATGAAGATGCAGTAGGAAAGCTATCCATCAGTCTATTATCTATACTTGCTTCCACAAAGTCCAGAGGATTGTTGGAGCCCAAGCAGGAAATCACAAAATTCTGAAATGTTCCTAATTAAAAAAGATCTGAAACCCCTGTTAGAGGCGAACATAAACTACTAGGAAAACAACCAACTCTTTTTTTCTATTTTTATTTTGGGGGTCTTACTGAAACAGAACACTTGCATAAGCTTTGTGCTTCACGAGCACGCACGCTTGGTCTGCTCTGCTGCTCGTCAGGGTGGCTGTCTGTTCTGAAAACACCTTAGGCTGAATGGCTGCAGTGGCTGCATCCAGGAGATGTTGACATTTTTGTAGCAATCAACCATCAAGCTGAGAGTGGCTGTATTCATGACCAACCCTCCTGTCTGTCAGCACCACTCCTTTTATCTCCGCTTTCTTTCTCTCTTTCCCCTAGTCTTCCTCATGTCTATTATTCTCTCAACTCTTTTTGTAGGATCTAATCCTGTTTTTATCGTCTTCTTGACTTTCTAGAATGACATAATGGAAGAAATTAAATTCTGGTT
Source organism: Oryzias celebensis (assembly GCA_014656515.1). NCBI lineage: Eukaryota > Metazoa > Chordata > Actinopteri > Beloniformes > Adrianichthyidae > Oryzias > Oryzias celebensis. Next base: position 2,763,074 of record BNCR01000014.1, read on the forward strand.
GTCCTTTTTTCCAAAAGTACTGTTAGATTATATCTGTGTATTACTTGTGGTTTGTAATATACAGCAGATTAAAAGTCAAATGTTGTATTTTTCCAGTTCACCTGCAGTGTAGCTGTGTTTGTGAGATGACTCCTAACATTCCTGTGAATGTACAAGTGCACTATAACGTGCACGGATTGAATATTTTCTACAAACATTCTGCCTCGCAGAGACCTGAAGCTGGACAACATTTTGTTGGATGCAGAAGGCCACTGCAAGCTGGCTGACTTTGGGATGTGCAAAGAGGGAATCCTCAATGGAGTTACCACCACTACTTTCTGTGGGACACCCGATTACATCGCACCAGAGGTAAAATAAAAAAAATGACCGTCATCAGAGAATTTTTTGTGTTTTTTTTCTTGAACTCCATGTTTACAAGTTCAGTGAAAGCAAAGCAAATGTATTAATTTTGCATATTTTCTTTAGAACACATTTCCAAGGGTTTATCTATCCCCGCTGCTGTTAGGTGAAGGCTGGGTACACCCCGGGCGTTTTGCCAGCCTGCCACAAGGCCACGCTCACGCACAGTCACACTTAAGGACAATTTATGCTCACCAATCAACCTAAGCTAATTGATTTATTTATAGAAGTGAAAACTTTATGGTGAATTATTAATTCTCTGGATCAAAGTTAAAAACTGTAAAACCTGCTGACTGAAATTTTTCTAACTACAAAGGCAGATGTTACAATTTAAAAAAACGTTTTGCTGTTTATAAAATGTCACAAATGCGTAATAAAACCAAAACAGCTGTAGATACTTCTGCCTAAAATCAAAACTGAAAGCATTTATCAACAGAAAAAAACATTTTGTTTTAGTGAACATTAGCTATAAATGTTAAAGTAATTGATTTGAACAGTTTTGATAAAATGAACTGTCATTTTGGAACGGGGATTTTTAGCAGCATTTTAACTTTTTCGTCTCCTTGTAGTCCTTTTATACAAGTACTTTTAGGAAAGGTGCTACACAAAAAAAGCGCCATTGTCTTCTCGTTGGTCAGCTCCGCTTAAAGGAATGAAGCAGCTTTGCCATGACGTTCCCTCAAAAACACGTGTTGCTCATTGCTCTAACCAGGTAAAAAGCCACTACTGCAGATTTATTGAACTGGATTTGTTCAATTCTTTGTGGTCAGATCCTTCAGGAGCTGGATTATGGTCCGTCGGTGGACTGGTGGGCTCTGGGGGTGCTGATGTATGAAATGATGGCCGGGCAGCCCCCGTTTGAAGCTGATAATGAAGACGACCTATTCGAGTCCATTCTCCACGATGACGTCTTGTATCCAGTGTGGCTCAGCAAGGAGGCCGTGTCCATCCTGAGAGCGGTCAGTGACTCGAACCTCACCATCTTGCTTTGCTGACCTCGACCACTGCTGTTCCCGTGATGATTCAGAACCATCCTGGACCAGTTCTTTGTGCTGAAAAAAACTGCTGTTTTCATGTGGTCACTTGTTTGGGGATCATGTTTGTCACACCATGTTCCAAAAGGAGATGGGAACAGCAGCTTGTGAGATGAGCCCTTCCTCTGACCATGGTTACTTAGCCATTGTTGGTTGGTCAACGGTGACATCCTAAGGAAAAGCATATGGAGCAGAAAAAGAAAAGGTCAAAAAGGCCTTTCCATCTTAAAATCAAATCTCTTTTTTGTTACTGGACTAAAATAAACTAACAGAATGTTTCTATTGGAAGTTCGACATATAAACTTCAGATCTTTCCATGAGTCAATAAGAAGGCAGCATGAACTTCAGCATCAGTTAAGCTTCAGTCACAACTGCCCTTACAGGTGGATACGGGCAGTCTGCGAGTGAAAAATGGTCACAGGACATGCAGGCGAATGCATCCGTACAACCCACGATGCATTAGGGTTATAGAACACTTGGTGAGGAAACATTTTCAGGCAAATTTTTTTCCTGTGGGCTTGCTTTGGACGACAGATCGTAGCAAACATTTCAACAACGCACGAGGGTAAGTAAAGGGTAAAGCAGGTGAGATGCAGGCGTGTTGTACGGCTGTTTTCTTTTTTGGAACCCCCAAATCTTGCATGAGAGGTCCATCGGTGCTGTTTGCATGATACTTCTCTAGGCTTTAAACGTGAACTGAATCATTTGAAACAAACTGGTGTCTTAGTTCTGTTGATCTGCTCCGGTCCTGACGGTTTGGTCTCGCTGTCTCCTGTTTGCCTGTTTTAGTCACATGTGAGTGAGGATGCAACTTTTTTCTCACTGTCATGTGTTGATCCATGTTTCCTGTTCCTCCACTGGAAAAAGCTCACAGAATTCCCTCTCTGCTCCTGTGTCTGTGCTGGTTGTGTGTTTTATCTGAAATAAGTGCGTGCGTTTCCGTGTATAATGACACTTAGCCACTTGTGTATTTGCACATGCTGTGGTTCCATCACAAGCTTCACGTTTACCTTGGCTTTTGGAGACAGTTGACCTGGAAGGCCTTGTGGGAAAAAAGTGTGTTTATGTTGGACTGTGCATAGGACTCTGACCGGTCATTTGCCTGGAACTTTTATCCAGCTGAAGTCTGAAGAACTTAAAGTCACATGACATTCTTACTGTTACGATGTGTGACGTGCTTTGAAACACCAACTTTAACCAATAGTCTGCTGCAACTGCCAAATTTTAACAATAAAAAGGTTCTGATTAGTTCTCAGATTTGTCTCTTCATTAAAAAAACTTAAAGCAACCACAAGATGAGTGTTTGTGAAGAAAATGTTGTAAAACGGACATTATTATTTCTTTGTGACAATTTTTTTCATTTATTTTTCTTTATTTTTAGTTCATGACCAAAAGTCCCAGCAAGCGTCTGGGCTGTGTGGTGGCCCAGGGCCTGGAGGAGGCCATCAAAGTTCACCCGTTCTTCAGAGAGATAGACTGGACGCTGCTGGAGGAGAGGAAGGTTAAACCTCCTTTCAAGCCTCGCATTGTGAGTTCAATCTCCCAGCATGTTTTCTGAATTCTTGCCCCCCCCCCAAAAAAATCTTTCATTTAGGAGGACAGGTCATTGATCTTATTCACGGAGAATCGCTGACTCTGCTGAATGAACAGCCGCAGCGGCTCCAGCGGCTGATAAGCTGCAAACCTAATGATATTTGTTGGTTGGTTTGTTGCAGAAAACCAAAAGGGACGTCAATAACTTTGACCAAGACTTCACGCGCGAGGAGCCTGTTCTGACGCCTGTGGACGACACCATCATCAAGCAGATCAACCAAGATGAGTTTAAAGGATTCTCCTACTGTGGGGATGAGGCCGCAGCTTAAATGCAGAGATTGTCCACAAAGCATCTCAGCATTTAAGGAAACCCAGCTTCCTCATCAGTTTTAGAGTCTCAGCGCTCCAGGAATTGTACCAGACCATTAGTAATTCTCATGGATCCTGTTCTCATGTCGTTTGTCCATCCGTATGGCGTATGTATGCTGAAACTGTACGCTTTTGAAGCATGAAAGTGCAGGCCAGCTGCGTGAGAAATGTTGGCGGACAGAACCAGGTTAGAGGCGGACACATGGGTCCGGGCTGTCTGATGGTTCGAGTGTGCATGTGCTGCTTTATACCTCAAAAGAAAAAGATGGCTGTCATTTCTTCACAAGAACATGCTGTATCCTTTCTGTGCTTGTGCTTCAAGAATGTTTATTCTTCCCTAAAACCTGTATGTGGAAACAAAGACATGATTGTATTTAGACATGAATGCATTTTTGCTTCATTTGGTGTGGAAAAAACAAAGAAAAAAAACGATTTTTGTGAGGAACCAGAATTGATAAGGTAACCCTTGGAGAAAGCACCACATCAGAAATGTTTGAAGCTTTAATTTAGCTTTTTTTAGCCAATTCTTTTTTTTTTAGAGAGAAAAAGCTGCATGATGTGTCTTCATTCTATCATGTGAATATACTGATGTTAAACTTCTTCATCCTAATCCACACCGTACTTTTAGCCACAAACTAACAGACCTAGAGTAGCTGAACACTGGGAGGGTCTACTGTGTACCAGTGCTACAAGCTGTTTTCAGTGTGATACTTGACACCAGGTAACATCCTGAAGTCTGGACTGATGATGCTCTTCGATGTGATTGCAGGGTCTTTCCAGCGGCATATATGACGAAGCAGGACAGGAAGCTCCGACTCACTGTTATCAGTGTCTAAAAGCTGCTGCATGTTCGCTTACACCAAAGCAGAAAGATGCAAATTCAGACTCGGTCAAAACTCGTTCCAGCATCTGCTGATATTTTTCTGGAATTTCAGGGCTAGTTTGACCTACTTTCCTCATGTTGTGCTCAACTCCAACAAAATTGGCTTCGCCTTAAAGACCCACTCCAATGCACTCGTGGTTTTCTTCTTGTAGCATTTTTCGGATAATGGGGGACTTGAGTAAAGAAAATGAATTGCATTTTGTGTGAGTTTGTTGTAAATCGTCAGGAATCAGGAGCTGATGAAAAAGTGACATTTGAAAATGGTTTGTAGTAGAGGATACTATCAGCAGTCCCAGCTCCGCCCCCTTCTGATCCTTCCACTTGTCAACTATGTGGATCCATGATGATGTAGATCCATGTACGTCTTTGTTTTCCTCGTCTGAGCTGGCATCTGGCTCAAAACAGTGCAGCTGGAGAGCTCTGTTATTTCTCTCCGTTTTTGTTGCACTGCTAATGTTAGCTTGGGGTTGTGAGGGGCTGTAAACAAGCAGGAAAGAGTGTAAACAAAGGAATGGTGGGATATTAGCAGAGGGTTACTTACTTGGCAGCAGTCCTGCCCACCACAAAGAGGCACATTTCTCATGAACTCCTAGTGCTCTGCAGAAACTATGTCCTACAAAACGAGGCTTTTTGTGAGACTTTTGTGAGAAAAACCTGTGCTTAGTGCTTAGACAGGATTTATGGAAAGTAATTTTGTCAGAGGTGACTTTGTAGAATGGTGTCATGCAAAAATATGTCAGTCATGTCGTGTAAATATATATATACATATATATATATATATATATATATATATATATATATATATATATATACATATATACATATATTGATCAAATCAAGGATCAGGCTCTTCATTTGTTATCAACCCAGTTTTGTATCCCACTGTGCCGCAGTCAGAACTTTGCTAATAACCAATTGATTGGCCCTGCTGAGCTTCAATTTGTTCCCATAGTCCACTGCAACATGTCAAAACATGTATCCAATCAGGAAAAAGTTAGAAATAACACAGACATCAGGCTTTTATTACAAAACATAACTACATAAACAAGCAAGGTTATATTGGATCTGCTTCGTTGTACAGGCCCAGCCTCAGGACAGCTCCTGATACACCTGACAAATTAGATGTCTCATGTGTGTGAGTGTGTTTGTGTGGTTAACTGTAATGACTTGGCCAACAAAGACTCCACAGGACAGCCCTGGATCATACGCAAAGAAGAATGTGTTGAGTCATGCAACTGAATAAGGTGTTAACCTGAATGTATTTGCTCTGCAGTGTGAGTGTGTGTTTACATCTGTGAGAAGCCCTCTTGATGCTGTCATCGTGATTTGTGTTTTATTTAAGATGTCTTTGTGTTCTGGCTGTCGTAGTTTTGTTGGGTCGTCCTCTTGTGTCTGGTTTTTGATGTTGTGACATGTACAGTAAGCCAAATAAATATTTGAACGCCCTGTGATTTTGCAAGTTCTCCCACTTAGAAGAGATTGACCAGTCTGAGATTTTCATCTTCGGTGCATGTCCACCGTGAGACGCATTAAAAAAAAAAATGGAAATCACATTCTATGATTTTTTAAAATCATTTATTTGTATGCTACTGGAGCAAATAAGTATTGGAACACTTGTCTATCAGCCTGAATTCTGACCCTCAAAGACCTGTAAGTCCACCTTTAATAGTCCACCTCCACTCCACTTATTATCCTAAGTTAGAAGCACCAGTTTGAGGTGGTTAGCAGGACATCCACCAGTCCACCCCATACAATCAGTAAGACTCCAACTACGAACATGGCCAAGACCAAAGACACCAGAGACCAAATTGTAGATCTCCACAAACCTGGAAAGGGCTCTCAGTTAGAGCAAATACAATGTGATTTCCAGATTTTTCTTAGATTATGTCTCTCACAGTGGACATGCACGAAGATGAAAATCTCAAGTCCCCTCCGTGATTTCTAAGTGGGAGAACTTGCAAAATCCCAGGATGTTCAAAATGTATGTACCTCACTGTATCTGGGTCAGAAGCTGCTCACAGCCACACATACAAGTTAAAGAAGCAGAAGACAAACTTGGCTTGCTTCTCCGTTTTTCTGCCTGTCTTTCTGTTTTGTCCTCTCACTTTCACTCAAAGACTTTCAGATTAAGATATCTATGAATATTTACCTGCAAGTGTTTCAGACAGTCAGAGCTGCTCTGGATTACACCTGAACACTCACTATGCACGAGTTAACAGTTTTTAGACCTAACTGCAGGCTTACATTTCAGGTAGTAAATTCTGAGCTGTAGCATTAAAAGTGTAGAAAACAATACAAAGACCTATTGAAAGGGCTGAAGCAAAGTTTCACTGTTGAGGGAATATTTGACACTGTTGGCAGTTTCTCAGTTCACTGAATTTTATGATTTAAAAAGCATCAAAACGCGCATCATGTAGCAGTAAAACAGCTTACTGTAGCAGCCGTAAAGGGAGCTCAGCACATGCTACACCCACACCAAATCTGACCAAAGCAGAGCAGAAGCGACTGCCGTAAGAATTAGGAACTTCCCTCTCCCTTTCCTCCTTCTCACGTCTCCTGCTGCATCTTTGTTTAGTCTCTCATTTAAAAAATGTCAAGTTGTTTGTCCCAGCATGACCCAAAGAGGACGATGCGTCCCAGAAGTCCTCCCTGTCAAATGCCAAATGTCGTGTCCAACCAAAACATCCTCTGTGTCCCGAGCTCTCGCTGTTTGATTTTCACATCGCTTGTGGACAGAGTTGGAGGTAATTTTGACACACGGTGGCACGGGGTTCACTTCAAGCAATGGAAACAGTATTATCAAACCTGGAGAGTGTCAAGCATTTTTCTTCCATGAGTCATATGCAGAATGTTACTTTATGTTTGGGGTATCTTGCAGTCCCTGTTTTTGTGAAGCCTTGTCTGTATATTTTGCAATCTGATGTGTTTGGTTTTTTGTTTCATTTAATGCTCTTCATATTTGTTTTTGAATTTTTGTGCCAAATGTACTGTATTTTGAAATGATATAAAATGTATTTTAATTTGTAAATGAAATAAATATTAAAGTGTATGAAACTACATTTTCTCTCTTTTATTTCTCATGATTCCTCCCCCTCATTGCTAGGCTAGCAGAAACATGGGATTAACTATCGTGAAGTAATCTGGTGCATCTGAAACATTTGAGATGCTGACACAAAGCGACAGAGCAAAAAGCCATTTTTAGACATAGAAAAAAAATGTTGTGAATCCTGCTTTAATACTGACGCCTAGGACATATCTTTGACATAGCTTTGCTTCTGCTTCAACCATTTTGTTGTTTTCCTTAATCAACTTATTAAAAATCCTGCACTTGATTAAAGCTCTAACATCCGAGACTTGCATTATAAGTTTAATAAAACATCCCTTTGAAACGTAACGTGGAAATGATGTGTCGCTGGGAAAATGGAGCTTTTACTTTGAAAAACTCACTAAATCAACACATTTTGTGAAGGACCAGAGATCAAATACTGAATACAGACTGTTGGTTTATTATGGGCTGACATTAACGTTTTGTCTCATCTGACAGAAACTGTCGTTTTTCTAACTTTAAAGCTGGCAGCACGTCAGTGATAAGACATGAGAAGAAAACTTACAGTTTCACTTGTGAATGCATTCCATCACAGTGTGCATTAACACAAAGAGACTTTTTATCTCCAATCGTATTCTTTTTTTAAAGACACATTTCTTTTACGCACCAGCAGTCCATGGTGGGAAACCTGCATGTGCGCTTAGCTCTAATTTGAATAACTGCCTGAACTCTTCTGCCCTTTTGCACATTAGGCAAGCAAACTCGTCAAGTCAGAAATCAGAGAGCTGGGATTTGTTAGTCGATCTAAGCTCAACTGGTTCCTCCTGTTCAATTGAATTCTGCTTGTTTTATTTTTCAAAACTACCTCAAAAATATGTCATAAATTCAAGATACCCAACTAACTGTCACAAACATGACAGCAAAACTCCGTTCTGAGGTTTTGCGTCTTGTTTCACAGTTGCATAGTTCAAAAAGCTCTTACAAATATAATCAATACAATGCAGACACAAATGTAAATTATATAAAGATGTTCATTACTTATTAACGCCCGTCTTGAAACCATCCATGTAGCTAAAAAGGGTTTAAATTGAAGTACTTTGTTTTCTTTTCAGGCTAATTATTGGACCCTGCCCAACTCAAAAACTGCACCTTTTTAGCCAGCAGCTGTTTTTCCCTCTAGCAAAAGAAAACTAAACTTTTGTCGGCTACAGAATATTCCGGATAAACTGTAAAGCTTTGACCTTTGGGGTCAAAAGGCCATTTTTTAAAAACAAAGTCAGCTTCTTTTGCCAAAGGAGGTTAAAGAGGACACACACTATCTACTTTCGTCAGTAGATACGGAATTTGACAAGCTGTTATCTTTGCAAACACATGAAATGACTCTTCTTCCAGCTCATGTTTGTCATATGGGAACCTTTGTAGGAATAGAATGTAATCCTGCCCTGTAGAAGGTGAAAGAATTCTTCTGGGGTTTTGGCTCATGTTGACCTGAAGCCTTACAGAGTAGCTGTAGAAGCTCCACCAGTTACATGTAGAAAAAACAGACAAACTGATGCCACCTTTGAGATAGGCCAAAGGTATTAAAATGCATTTAGTATGAATACCAGTTTGGAAAGAACTGCTGCTTATACGTTATGATTGCTCATAACTCAGGTAAGCAACATGACAGCAAGAGTTGACATACAAACTAAAATTTAAAATGAAATTGAAAATTATTTTTTGGGTGTTTTCAACATGTTCTTGTGGGCACTTTTTTCATGATAGAGGACATATATAGTCTAAAGAAAATTAGGATTAAAATTGCAATTCTGAGTATTTCTTTATTCAAATCGTTGTGAATCAGGAGCAGACAAAGAATTGTGTTTGAAAAAGCTCGCAGATGTAATGTAGAAACCATCGGCAGGTTACAAGCTCGGTTTCCCGCCACATTCTGATGCATCCACATGCAGCCAAATAGATGAACGTCTTTGTTTTTTTCTCATTCAGACTGGCATCTGACTCCGAACTGTGTGGCTGGATATCTCAGATACTGCTTTTCATTTTTGTTGCTTGGTAATGATACCTTGGGGTTGTAAGGGGGATGTAGGCTAGCAGGGGAGAACGTAAACAGATGGATGACGGGAAATGGGGGTGGGCTTACCCCCTCTCCAACAGTCCCAACAAGTAATGAGCTAATTCTGATCTGCAAAAACTATGACCTAGAAAATGATTTGATTTTGTTTAAATACGATACATTCAGAATTTGAGTACCACTGGGAACGCATTTCAAATACCTTAAAAGATCATTTGAGACAAGACCTATAGAGTGAAACTCATTTACAACCTAAACTTAAAATTACCAAGCAGCAAAAATAAAAAGCAGAATCTGAGCTATCCAGCCACACAGTTCTGATCCAGATGCCAGCCCAGACAAGGAAGTTTTTCCCATGAATGACTCTACAACAGAACATAAAAGATGTTGAAATCTACAGATGGTCTGTTGTGGAGACAGGCGTCAGTTATTTCATTAAATACTCTCCTCATTTTACATGATGTCAGAAGATGTTCCGACAGGACCAACCAAAGTGTTTCATATTAGCGCTTTTCTCTACTTCAGAATTTCGTTACTTGTATTAATGGTTGGAGAGTTACAGTGGTCTTAAAACTGTAGCTAAAGCTGCTGTGTTGAAGGCTTAAAGCCGCCACACAACACTCTACAACAGGGCTGCCCGACCCTGGTCCCCAAGAGCCACAATCCTGCCTAGTAAAGGCCAGAGGGACATCTGGAGTTGTTAGTAAGGAGTATGTTACCCCATGCTCTTGCTTTCTGTGAACACCACAGATAGCAGTGCGCCATCTACGTACTGACAAACTTCAAAACCTGTAATTGCCATTCCACCTTCAGCAGCTGAGAATACTGCAGAGCTGTTATACCAATCTATAAGACCTCTTACTCCAGAGACTGCCTCCTCAGTTTTTATCTCATATCAATACGTACTGACACACCTGCAGTCCCACCTTCAGCTAACCGTGCCAGAGTCAGTTAGCTAGTTTGCAACTGAGAGACTGGATCTGTCATTCATTTGTAGTACATTGTGTGCAATGTTGACTAATGAAGGAAGGGTTACAACAAGAATATGAATAAATTACATACAATTTAAATAATGTAATAATAAGCATTTATCAATTACCCTTTAAGGTAACACTTGGGATCCCTTTATTAAAGACCAACTCCAATGCCATTTTTTTAACATGCAAGTTTGGGTTTGTAAGTGGGAGATAGAGTAACAAAAGAGATGATGGGATATCAGTGGAGGCTAACTTCCATCTCAATAGTCCTGCCCAAAACTTTAGAGGTGAATTTCAGATGAACTCCTGCCACACTGCACACTTTTGATTTTGCCTAAAAACAGAATCCTCATAACTAAACGACCACTAGGAAAGCTATTACAACAGATCTAAATATGATTGGAATGGGACTTGAATGTTAATTCATAAACATTTAAGCATTAATTAACTATGAAATAAATTTATGGATGTAAATATCATATAAATGTATTAAGAAACGCCATTATGTCACAATCTGAAATCCAGAAAGGAAAGGTTACTAATACATTTGAAGGTGGGTGTCTTTACTGTTTTGGTTGCTTAAAAAAAAAAAAGAGTTTTTATGTTTTTGGCTCCTATGATCGCTCAAAGGCTGTTGAGGTCTTTTTGTTATCTGTTGTGGATTCTGTTTTTTTTTTTTTTCTTTTTTGGGTGGAGTGGGGTGGCAGGGGGGGTCACTTAAACATATTTTCTCTCTGATAAAAAAAAATATTGATTTTATTGGATATTTGCATTTCTCCAAATAAATATGGGATTAGAATACAATTTACGTCTATAGCTCTTGTGTAGTATTTTTCTGGTTTCTTATTGTGTTTTGTCTTTTAACATTTTATTTGGGCTTCTAGATATTACTCATTTTCCCAAATGTTTTTTTCTTTACTGAAGAATGGAACCATGTTGATTGGATGATAATTTTTGCTAATCATTTTAACCAAAAGTTTATTGTCTTAAAGCAATACTGGATCTGCTCCGTACTTATCATAAAACTTTTCTGCAACTCCGAAGACGCATTTATAAAATCTGAAGTGTCAAAAATCAAATGTTAACATCTGATCAGTGATGTCCCATAACAAATATATTTTCTTGTTTGTTGTGTTTGTTTTTTTTGACCTTTCATTCTGATTTCTGGAAATTAGTTTTCCAAAATATTTCATTTTTATTTAGTTTAATTTTTGGGAGGATTGTGTTTTAATTTATGAATTATTTTTTTCTAAAATGCAATGTTGTTGTTGTTTTTTTTTAATTTGTTTTGCTTTTTTGTTGTGATCTTTAAACATGTTTGATGTGTTGATGTGATTTTCACTTCAGGGCCATTGTAGGTGTTTTTGTTATAGACTGTTTGAGAGAACCAAAGCGCCAATCCTTTTTCTGTTTTTTTTTTGTTTTGATAGAGTTTTTATAAGTATAATTTGTCTCAACCTTTTGCTTATACATTTTGGAGGATCGTTGAACATATAATTTTCTCTCTGATAGATATTGTAAAACTTGGAGTACAACTTCAAGCTCTAATGTCTTTTAGGTGCTCCAGTGTAAAACATAATTCTAGAGAGAAATATTGCTTGAATGTTGAGGCCTCTCGTGAAACCTTGAAACGTATCATCCGTTGTGGCGGGAAACGGTCCCCGCTCCTCACTTGTTGCGCCGCTGAGACGAGCAGGTAGAAGTTAGGGGCTCTCTGGAAGGGGGCGGGGTTCTCCTCAGAGGGGCGGATCCCGGTCGGGGTTTCAGCCAATCAGCGCTGGGGAACGTCTGTCACCGTGCCAGCTGACTTTCGGGTCAGAGACCGAGCAGCTTCTGCGGGGACTCCTGTCAGTCCGCGAGGGAAAAAACTTTTGACAAGCATCTCGTGTCGACAGCAGTCGCGGTTCGGCGTTCACTTCCAAGCCTGCGAGAGGTGTCCTGTCTGCGGGGAGAGAGGCTGTACAATCCTCGGCAGTGTTCTGAGACTGTACGGCCCCCCGACGCCCCTTCTCCTTCAAGCCCGGGGCTCATGGACTTACTGAGCGCCTTCTAGGAGGACTTCATCTCACCTGCGCACTTTGACCTCAAAGCGGCACGTTTTTCAAACTACACGTCTACTGACTTTTAAATTAAACTTGAGTGGAGTTACTGCTCTGCGCCTGAGTAGCAACCAAAACATGACAGCAGATAAGGAAAAGAAGAGGTAAGAGCAGAAATGTTTCTGATTTTCTCACGTGCGCATGCGCTTTGGTCTCATTAATCCACATTAACAAACCCGCGAGGGTTTATGTATTTATTTTATTGTATTTAATAAAGAGGAGGAACGTGTTGCTGCGGTGTTCTCGGCCTTATAAATCACGCCGCTGTTACAGTTCTTTAGTAAAGCTTTAATGTTTCCGATCACCCTATAAAACGTGATGTGGTTAAAAATAAACTCTAACATAACATAAATCATAAATCTTAAACCCGATTTAACGACGTGTTTACCGGCTGACAGGCTGTAAACACAGCATTAACCTCTCTCAAGCTCCGAAAGGCTTAATGAGGAATTGCTAAGTTTTTAATTTATATTTGTAATGGTGTTTGAGTTTTTTTTCCAAAATAAAACCTCACTTTCCTACCAATAAACTGACAATAAACTGGGATGTGAATATTTCAGATTTTAATAGTGAATTTTAAGCAGGCAAGTCATGTGTTCAGCCAAAAATGTACATATTACTGACCTTTGACCTCTTGTTTGGAAAAATCCAAGATGTCTGTAAAAGACAATAACTGGCTGCAGAAATTTCTAGGCGTCCTTGTTACTGTCAGTATCATTTCCTCTAGGAGATTATAATGGTTGGTTTGTATTATATTTAAGTTTGTAGAAATTACTAATGTTCATTTTTTTTAATATATGAATTAAATACATTTTACAAGAGGTGCCTAATATAGAAAGCCATTTCTAGTTTACCTGTTGCCAGTGCTGCACTAGTTTCAGCCTGTCTGTAGTTTTCTTGCTTCTATTCAACTGACTAATGGGGAGATTATGGGAGAAATTATGGTTAATTGTGTTTACTTAAAGCTTTCTTGTCTGTCCAGTTCAACCCAATGTCAGTGCAGCAAGTATTTTCCTTGCAGATAGGAATTGTGTACAAAACCTTAAATAAACTAAAAAAAGTTTTTTTTCAAAAGCAGAACCAACATAGATTCTTTTAAATTTTGGTTTAGTTTTAGCATTAATTTCAGTCATCATTTTCTCGATAACAAGTTTTTTTGGTTATTTTTTTAATATTTGACTGTAAAAGTTATTTGTGAAAAAATGTTAAAAAAAATAAAATAAAACATAAATTGGAATATTTTTTCAAGATAAACGCTTTGAATAAAATGTTGATACTTAAGTTTACTTAATATTTCTTTACACTTACATGTCATGTCAATGTTCCCTGGAAATTCATTTTATAAATCTTAAATATTTAGGTAGTTTTTGAATAAATTAGTTACTTAAAATGAAAGGAAAAGGAACAAGTTTTCATCTCATCCACAGGTTAGTTGTAAGCCTGGATCTCATGTATACAATGTCTTATTTTATGTTATATTGGTATAAATTGTAAATCTCGTTTTAATTTGAAAACGCATAAAAAGTATTTAGTTTTTTTGGGGCTCTTACAAATGTAGCTGAAATGTTGAGTTAAACTTTGCACAAACACATTGTATGCAGCAATTCTGTTTGGTTTTGACATTTTGCTCACATTTTTGCACATTCTTGCTCATAATACTTATTTTTCACACAGTGTTAACAGCAAATGGACACAGTAGCAGCCCACTAGACTGTTTTAAAGCACTTTGTCTCATCACTAAAGCTCTTGTTGACACCATTAGTTTACATTTTCATTTTCTACATCATAATGTTACAGAGTGTAGGTTTATCATTAAACAATAGCTCTTCTCTTAAGTTTGAAAAATTCAGTGTAAATAGCAATTTTGTTGGGTTTTTTTTAAGCTCAAGCGTCATGAAAACTGTCTGGAAAGACCTCCCATATATTTTCTGACATCTAAACTGATTAAATTAATTGGTAAATAAGACAAAAAGATTAAAAATGAATAAAGATAAACTCACCTGACAGAGACCCAAATTAATTGGTTATCTGATGTCCAAAATACATATCACTGTGTTTTAGGAGGTTTTAAGTTGATCCATTTTCACGTTTAAGTTGGTAATTAATGCTGAAATTTGTTGTGTTTTGAACCGCTTCTCCGTGGAGATTCTTCAGGATGAAATCCTCCAACCACTTTTAAGTCTAAGCTTAACTTGGAGTCACAATTTTGTCTGTCATCAAAGTCTGAGAAGGATTGTTATTTTTTTTAGCAATTTATCAGCAAACGTCTGCATTGTTTTACTGTAGATATCATTAAGCATGTAGTGGACATTGGATCATGATTCCGACCCATTTTTTAATTTAACAAATAAAAAGAAAATCTGTGCAAAGTAACTGGAGGAATCGAGATCACTTTTTCTTTCGGTCAGTCTGATCAAAAGGCCTTGTTTATTTCACAGCCTCTGCATCGACATTTTAATCAGGCTGAGCTCTGGACTTTGCCTGGGCTGTTGCGTTGCCTTTTTCTATTTTTGCCCCCAAATGCGATGTGTTGGACTGACAGCTTTGCGGATCTTTGTTCTTGTATGGCTCAATTTTTAAAAAAATAAACAGCCTCACAGTGACCTCTGGAATGCTTTCATTTACTGAGGAGTTCATGTTTGATTCCATAATTACAAGTTGCAGAAGAAATTTTACAGCACAAAGAGCCCATATCATGATTCTTTACCCACCGTGCTCTACCATTGACATCAGTGTGTTTGATCCTGAGAAGGATAGTTCCATTTTCTGCTGACTCGTCATGCTATATGTAGGTTTTGAAAAAAAAAAATTGGTATTGGAGTCATTTTAATTTGCTTTTTCGTCTGACGAGAGGCTCTCCGTCTTTCGTCAGGTGAGTGGTTTGTTGCAGCTGCGGCTTTCTTGCTGCTGACTCCAAGGAAACAGCTTTATTTTTACCAGCGCTGACACCAGAAATGAGTGCAACGGCGTGAGGAAGGCCTCTCGCTCCTCTCAACTCGTGATTCTGCTGGAAACAATGTCCAAAGGTCAAAGTCCAGGGCAGCTGCCAGGCTGATATATGTTACATGACTGCACGGTGGGCGATCCATAGGGGTGTACTCTCTGCCTCTGTGAAGGACCTGGAGCTGTTATTCCTGTCAGGAGGGCTGTAATTGTATATTTTGGAGCACTATTTCACAACAGCCAAACCTCACCAGAACATGGGATCTAACAGTGTGAAAAGAGAAAATAACAAGTTAGATTCAGGCATGCCGTATTATCATAATGAGGGGAAATGCATACCGTGTGTAAATGGTGATAAGTCTTGATTGTTTCCTGAGTGTTTAAGATAATTAAAAGTATGGAGGAAAACTAGATCACATTGGACCAACTCCTTCCAGAGAACTCTGCAGAAATGTCTTACATACTTCTCAAAAAGTATGTGGAGGTGCTCTTTTATCCCCCTGTGATGCACTGATACTGATTGAGGTGTTTCCTAATGTGATGCAACTGTTTAAAGGCGGCTTAATTGTAGGTTTAAAACAGTTCAGTTCTGGCCTTTTGTTGGGTCTCTTTGTAAGGCGATTTTCACAACGTTTCTTGAAGTGGCCACTTTTAATGAAAAGTCTACGTAAATCCAGTTTTTAGGCTCCCGGATTCAACAATCTTACGCTCACATGTAGCTACGCACATTTCTAAGACGTTTTTTGGGCTTTATGAATGGTCACTGAACGTTGAAAGTCAAACCAGGTGAAACTTTGATCAGTCAGGGACTTGTATTTGGCAGTGATAGTGGCGTATGGATGGCGGGCGGCCTTTTGAATTCACACAAGTGCCAACCGTTGAAAACTGATCACGCAGGAAAAACGAGGAAAAACAAATTTTTTTTTCATTTGCTCCTGTTTCACAACAATTTGAATATAAAAAATACTCTGAAACCCAAATTAAATTTTTTAATTTTCTTTATATATTCCCTCCTTTGGGAGAGAAATGGCACAAGAACATGCCAGAAACACCAAAAACAGGATTTTCATTGGAGTGGATTTTAATTTGCCAAACTCGTGACAGAGAAAGATGGCAAAAAAGGCATGAGACAAGTTACTGATCAGAGGTGATCCAGATGCACTTGGAATGAGGAGAAAAATAGAAGCAGCGCCACTGACCTGACAGGCCTGTCAACTCAGCATTTCGCATGCAAGCCGAAGCCTGCTTGATGCGGCCCGGCAGATCCTTCTTTTGTGTGCCAGTCTGGTTTCCCAGAGCACTCGAAACATCACGCCACCTCCAAAATCAGCACAAGCTGCCCTCTAGCACACAAAGGAGGAGGGATGGAATAGACTGGAGCTCAAGTCTGGGAGAGTTAACTGGAACCTGGGAACATGGGTTTTTCTTGAAGCCAGCAGTGAGCTTCAGGCGACTTCTGGGTTTTGTTACTTGTTTGTTTCTGTTAAAGACTTTCATGTGATGTGATCCACCAACATCAGATGCTGTTTACACTCAGGATTCTCTTTGAGCTTTCATCATAGATTACTTTTAATCTGCTTTTTCTTCCTAAAGCGTCCTTTCCTTTCTCTTTTTTTAAGGCGATATGTAATGTTTTTTTGTATGACGTCTCAAGATTCTATGAGGTTTTCAAATGAAAACCACAGTGAGTGTGCATGTTTAAGAAACAGAAAACCCTGTTGTGTACCAGTGAAGTATTGCTGGATGATAGTAAGACCAAAACCCAAATAAACGGCTAACAAATACAAGAGGTGCATGGGTTTATTTTGGTAATCAACTAATCGGCCAATTAGCTGGTAGACCCATTGATAGACACTTGTTTGCAGTATAGTGACAGTGGGAAATGGGAAGACAACTGCTTTGGTCCTTCATAAAACAAAAGAGTGTCATAGTTACTGTTTTTGCTTAATGAAACCATATAAATGAGTATCCCACCTTCACCACAGCTGAGAAGTGTTTGCTCCTGCAAACTGTCTGTTTCCTGAATATGAAGCTGACCTCCTTGAATGCTATTCGTGGAAGGAAGATGACAGAAAGTCGTCTTCAGCTCCGCTGCAGCTCTTCCTTGTTAGTAATTGCTTTGTTTAGAATTTCCCATTTGCGATGAGTTGATAGCTTACAAGAAATTCTGTCGCCGCCCGTAATGACTCCCAGACCTGAGCTGAACTTTGCCTCAGATAACAGGTCTGGACTGAATTTATGACCTCCCCTAAAGTTACTTTATTCTAAAGCACTTCAGAAACCCATTTCACCAGATTTGGTTCTTGAATTCTGAGATTTATCAAAAAACTTGGCTCATATTTTGGAAATGTGACTGTTCCGATCTGATTAAGTAAACATCACACACTAAACCCCCCATCTGCTTGTCAGGCTGAATTTGTACGGTTAGGAAATGTTCTTTTTTTTGAGACTTTTCTAACTTTACTGGGACTTTAAAACTCTGAAAACAGTCTGGGTTTGTTGTAAACAAATTAATTACAGATAGAGAGAATCTTGGGACAATAGAAGCAATGGAAGTGAGGAAAGTCCAGTTTTTTAATTCATTTTTTAACCAGAAAGTCTTAAAGAGAGATGTGAGCTCCTCTACTGTTACTATTATGGAGGGGATAGAATTGTGTAAGACTGGAAAGGTGGTTTCAAAAAGCAACAAAAGAACTATGTGTCTTTTTTTATGGATTTCATAAACCATGACTTTTTGAATTATTTGTATAAGACTGAAACATTAAGAACTGAAATCTTTAATGTTGTCTTTGCTTTAAGAAAAGCTAAAATGTGGAAACATATTGCAAAAATATATTTGTTTGTGGGTTCAGTTTCTTGTCATGTTTTTCCACCCAAGGTTTTCTTGTTGATTAGTGTTGTTAGTAAGCATTTCTGCTGTTACGTTTGCTGCCTGAGCTCATTGCATTACTGTACTGTGCTTTGGGATCCAGCTTAAGTTTTTTTTGTTTGATTTTAACCAAACTTTAAATGTCAGACAAGAGCCTGTTCTCTAGAAGTCTTACAGAAGAGCTCTTGATTAAACAATTTCAAATTGTTCTGGGATCAGTTGTTGCTGAAGATCCAGCTTATTCATCTACTTTTAGTGGAATTTCTTCAAACAAGTTTGTCATTTTAATATTTTTATTAGCCCATTCATCAGCTTTCAAGTTCTTTGAACTCATACATTAACCTGTATTTTAATTTCCAAACTTCATCTATGGCCTTTTGATTTTCCCTTTTTTGCTTTTTATTGCATTAAAAATAATAAAATTAAACCATTTACTAAACATAAAGTAAATCATTTATTTAATAAAATTATTTTGAAAAAGCAAAAAATTAATAAGAGTCTAAATGAAGTTGACTTGTGAAAATGCTTGATTCGCCTTACAGAAGCCCCCGTAAGGCTTTTGGTTTCCTAAAGTCCAGCTTCCTGTTGGACCCTTAGGCTGCTTGCAGAGCAGCGAGGGGAAAACAGCAGGGGAGAGGTGCTGGTCTGGGAAACCTCTTTGTTATTTTTATCCCTTGGTTCTCACCTGCCCACAACTCCCATGTCTTCAGCCTCCGTGTCTTTGTTTTTTCTCTTTCTTCTGTCCCTTTGCTCACATCACAATAACTCATCCTGGATTCCCAGCTGCTCTCCTCACTTTGTTGTTGTTGCCTCCCCTTCTCCTTTAGACTAATGTGCTCCCCTCACCTCCTTCAGAACTCTGTCTCGCTGCCTTTTCCTTTTTCCCGTCCGCCAGCTCCCCTTCTTCCTCTTCCTCTGCCTCCAAATGGGCTTAACTCCATGGTCCACTGTGTCACCTGGCCCCGCTCCATCTCCTCTTCCCCTCTTCGCCTTCAGGGTGACTACGGCTGCAAAAAACTGTGAGAAACAAAAACTTGTCGCCCGTTTTGACAAATCACATGTTACTGTAATAGATGAAGCACAGGATCTTACACAGAAGTCTTATCAGAGCCTCAGCATTTAAAATAGGAGGTAAATGAGGATTTTTTGTTTGTTTTTTTGTTGGTTGATAGTGGTTGTTTCGCATCTTAGTTTCTGAAGAACCTCCAACCAGACCAGCCACATTTCTTTAGCATAGAATCAGTCTTAACATAAAAGCAGAAATCATTTCAACTCAAACCACCAGGTCTGTCGACACTCAGCCTTGATAGAACTGCTGCAGCGCAAAACACATTTGTCTTAGTAAAGATCCTTATAACAGCAAAACAAGTTGGAAAGGATCAAATATAAAAATATAGATAAAAAAAAAAAGACGCAACAGCTGATCAGCATGGTGCAGTAAAGTTGACTTAGAAAAACTTTACATTTAATTTTCGTTAAGTAAATATTTTTAACCCCATAGCTTTGATTTGTCATGTGATTTGTTTGTTTGTTTTCTGTCTTTCTTTTTTTTAGGACATCTTAGTTGCTAAATTAGTAGCAGTAGAGATAAGGGAAAAATAACTAAGTATAAAAAGAAGTAAGCAAAGAAACAGTAAAAGTCTATAGAAATAGAAACATCAGATAAACTTAAGGTAAACTTAAAGAAACATTTAAATATAGCAAAGGATCATAATTTACAATGGAAAAGAAGGAAATCATCCTAAAGAAAAGGTTTATTAAAGCAAAAATATAGTAAAAGGCAAAATAAACAACGTCAATAAATAAAAATGTCATGTTTGTGTCTCAGAGCTCAGACTCTAAGAACCTAATGATACCAGTAATATTTTAAAAGTAAAAAATGAATTCTGAAATTGTTATTAACCTTTTTTTACTTTTTAATTAATCTTTTCGAAATTTTTAGTAAACATCGATTTTTTTTGTTTGTTTGTAGCCAAAAAAACGGAAAAAAAGTATAGTTGAAAACAAGCATCGTTGTTTGAAGACGTGTCAAACTGTTTTATGCAGCGTACGTCGCCCTACACCTGTACGTTGAGAGGCTCGTGTGGGATCAAGGTGTATTGGCAGCGCATCAAGAAAAAACCTGCACACGTGTCCTCACACCTCACTGCTTTGTGCTCAGAGAGCAGACACACTGACATCTTTCTCTTTAATTCCTTCTCCACCCACTGTGGCCCCCCAGGGCCCCATTTAGTACTTTCATCTGTCAATCAGCTGAACAGAGCCAAGCTTCCAACCTAACCATCACTTTCTAAGGTCAATAGGGAGTTGCCGGGCTCTGCAGGATCAAACCAACAAAAACATGTCAGACCGTGAATGTCCGAGGGTTTAAACCAACCAATTATGAGATTGTTCTCATGTGGGAAGGAAAAACCACTTGCACTCTCCAGAAACATTAGTGTCCAACAGTAGCAGCATCTTTCAACATTTTCATTGTAAGCTGCTCAGTGTTTCCGTGCTCAAAGGAAGCTGAAGAAAGTTGATTTCCCTCTGTCTGTCCTCCATCTGTGAACAGCGTTTCCCTTCATCAGCTGAGGAACATGGATTCTCAGCTCAGAGAATGCAGATTCTTTTCCTGCAAGAGAAGTCAAAAGTTGAGGCAGAAATCTGTCGGAACCTGTTCTGATTTCAGATCAGATCTTTTGCAGCCAGAAGAACAGGTTGCAGTGACTTGAAAAGGTCCCAGAAATGCAGCAAATTATCAGAAAAAGCATCCAGCTTTACTAATCTCTTTGTCTTGTGGAGACATTCCTGCAGAAAATGAAGGCAAACTTCATCTTATGACTTAAATCTTTGAAAAACTGCTTTTTTTTCTTATTTTAACTTAAAATCACATATTTTGTGCACAAGTCTGTCGTGCTTTTATTTTGAGTTTTAGATTTTAGACTTTTATTCACACTTTCAATCAGCTAAGTTTATAGTCTCACCAAAATGCCACTCTTTGCCCAAACTTGTATTAAGCATATAATGCAGATCCAAATCTGGATCCCATATTCAGAATTGTGATCACAACGTGATATATATGTATAAAGCCTTAGCTCCGCCCTCATCTTTGCTCCGTAATGGGTGTCACTGTTCTGACCTTCTACTACCCATAATTCTTTGAAATACAGAGCAATTCCCAGTAAGACTAAGCTGAAGAAAATTGTTTAAGGTATTTGTGTAGCCATCAGAGGAGTGAGGACCTATGGCTATAAGATACTCTGTTGTTGAAACTTTGACAAATGAAAAGAAACTGAATTACTGATCAGTTATTGTAACTTTTCCGTATTTTAAATCATATTCCCCCTGAACTTTTCCACATTTGTATGACACATCACAGTGCAGCAACTACAATGTTGTAGGAAATAATGTCTAAGAAAGAAAAAATCTGGCAAAGTTAAGAAAAATGAAGCTTATTCTAAGCCATAAATGTTTTTTTAACTGAATTAACTGTTTGCTGCAAAATAACAAAACTCACATAATTTCCTGATTTAAATCTGCAGCCTGCATCTTCAGAGAAGCTTGCCAAATACGAAAAAGTAAAAACAAATTATAAGTTAGAAAAACTAAATTAAAAAAATAAAAGACACTTAGACATCAAAAGAAAGCGTATTTTAAGAGTAAAAAATTTAAAAATTTGTTTTCAATTTTTTTGTCCTGTAAGTTTTTTTCTTTTATACACCAATTCTACCAATATAGATATTAACTGCAACTTTGAGCATAAAAAAGTAAAAACTTGAGAAGCTTGAAAAGTTTTCTAAGTCTTTAATGTCCAGAGTGAAGTGAACAACTTTGAGATTGCATATTTGATGTGTTTGTTTGTGTCAGACAGTGTTTGACGCTGAAACAATGGAGTGAAGAAATTGCAGCAGAAATATTTGGTAATGTGGGTGAACCATTTGGACCAGAACCTTTGCATGTCGCGTGAACTGTGTTGTCTCTGATGCTGAGTGTTTGAATCTGTGCAACTCGCTTGCTATTCTGCAGAAGGGTCCGCTCTGCATCCCCCCTGCGCCTCTTTCAATCAGTCAGTCTATCCCGACCATCAGCTGGCTGTGGGCTGGTTTGTTTGTTTGTGCCAGAGTGTGTGTGTGTCTTTCATGGACTATCAGAATCATCAGCAATCTCCTGCATCGTTCTTCCCCTGATTGAGCCAAAGTCGGGGCCCCTGTCTGGAATGGCTGTTTGTTCGCTCATGTGTGTATATGTGTGTGTAAATGTGTGTTTGACTGTTTTTCCAGAACTCTATGTTCCTCAGGATCACAGATTAGCCTGTGCTGTATTGTTGCTCTGTGTTTGTGTTTGGCCAGGCGCCACAGCTACAGGAAGACCCACTGTAAGCAAGGAAAAGTGTGTGTGCTTGCGTTGTTTTGTGTGTGCGAGTGTGTATGGGCTTGGACAGACTTTTTAACGTTTGCAATGAAAAATGAAGTGTTTCATTTGCCAATAGGAAGCCAAATTCATCAGAAATCAACTCACATGCGAACATTTTTAGTAAACATTTTACAATCTAATCGTGGATCAAACTGATATTTATTGCTAGCAAAAAGCAACAGCAAAAGCACGCAAAGACTTTTTTTTTTTTTTGGAAACTCAACACAACTTCTATTCCAAAGCTGTTTAGAAGTTTTGCTGAAGCGAAGCCTGCAAGTTCAAGCTGCTTCCAGGTCCGATAGGATCTTCAAACAAGTGCAGTGTTCCTTAAAACAGTGGGCAGAGGCGTGGTCCCAGTCTCAGGTTTCAGTCAGTGTCATTGAAATCTGTACATCTGTTCTCAGTGAGAGTGATGGAAACGACAACAAACTGATTAGAACATTTTTAGTTACAGAGCCGGGGAGCAAATGATCCATGCAGAACTGTTGTGAAGCCCTCCCCACCCCACCCAGCTCTACACACACGCACACACACACACACACACACACACACACACACACACACCTGCTCTGGTTTCAGGATCTGTTTCCTATAAGCACCTCTTGCTGTGTTATCACAACAATCACATGGACACTAGGGGGTCAGGACCTGTTTTCTGTGCGTGTGTTTTATGCGATTGAGAGGATGTGTGAAGCTCAGCTAAAGCCTGAGCAGACGGTTCGCATGCATGATTGAGGCTTAAGGTAGAGACACCAGAAAGTGTTGATCAGACTCCTCAGGTTTATTAAAAGCCCAATAATTATGTTTGTTCACTGGGCCAATCAAAATGATAGTGTTAGTGTAAGGTTAGGCTCCACAAACACACTTTTTCATTCACTTAAACTCCAAATATAACAAATATGTTAAGATTTGAATGATAGATTAAGGGAAAAAAAGTGTTGCAGAGTTATTCAAATGTTCATATTTGTTTGTCAGGAGAAAATGATATAGAATTCATAGAGAATAGTAGAGTTTATAAGTCGCCAAGCTCTTCTTTCTAGCTACTATGAAACATGAAGTCCTTTGTTATTTTGACTTGTGCATCGGCCATAAAGCCTGTAGTGTTGGTGTCATGTTGAATAGGTGTTAGGTTAAAGGTTTAGATAAAATGACAGAGGAGGTGATGGCATAGAGAGACTGAGCCTCTGCTGCCAGCAACAGGGTCACCTAAACACTCACTGTTGAGATTTGACTCTTTCTTAACAGTTCTTTGATACTCTCATTCTGAAAGTTTTTCCAAACCCTTATATTTTTTACTTTTACGTCCCTTTAGATGCTCCGTATATCAACAGTTAATCACTTTAAAACATTAAATATGAGTAAGTGTTATAATTTGCCTGTCACGTTGATGACCTCACCTATTTTAATTCCACAGCTTTAATGGCGTGTGTTGGTTTTATGTGTCACTTTGTGGTTTTACGTGTAATCAAATACACGTGGGTGTGTTTTCTTGTTTTCCTTCATTAACACCTGGGGAACGATTACAGCTTGAGCCAAAACTGCAGAGCGCTCGCATCGGCACATGTCAGGAGTCAGAGGAGGCGGCGCGGCGAGTGCTGCAGGCAGCAGGCGAGGCAGCCGCTCTTCCTTCGCTCTGCCGTCTTGTTCACTGCAAAAAGAGGCTCCTTAGAAATCATATTAAAAACATTTTTACCCCATTGGCAGATTTTCTTTCAAATAAGCTTACCAAGAATTCTTGTTTTAGGAAAAACATTTTAGTCGACAAGGCATATTTTCTTAAACTAAGATTATTTTGCTTTTCAAAAACATCCTTTTAATAAGACATTTTGTCTTGAAACAAGGGTCTTTTACTGTCTTAGGTTGAGTGGTCTGTTTGTGGAATGTTCCTGGCGTGCGTCAATGATATTGCTTTGAAACTACATCCATAAAATGACAAAATAATCACAAACACGGGGAATAAAAGTGATCCATTAAAGTCAAAGTGCAGTGACAGAATGGGGGGAAAAAACAGCAGATTCACCAGGTAACTTCAGGGACTGTAGCTCACCTGGCTCAGAAGGACTGAAGCGACATGATGGAGGCCTGATTATGACGCCGTGGTTTTAAACTGGTAAAAACATCCACTAGAGCTTGTGATTTGTTTTTAACTGTGAAAAATACATTTAAAGATTGGTTAGGGTGGTTATATCAGCAACTGGGGGGATATAAAGACGAGAAACTCCTTAAAAATGGACAACAAGGAAGTAACAGCAAAAGTCAGTAAGGACCTCCATCTGATGTGACCGCTGAGGGTCAGAGAGGGCAGGAAAGACTCACACAAACACAAACGCAGTTGTTGGAGGACAAAAGAGGGACAAGCTCGTAGATGCAACAATGACCTATACATCCATGGATGGAAAAAAAAAAGCTTCAGACATAGGAAAGGTCAGTGAGGAAAACGCCCAGTGCATCCTGAAATGATTCACGACCTCTAAAGCAGCCTTACGTATAACTGAAACAGGTTATGATTTGTATTTAAAAGGCCTGCAAGTTTCATTGTTATTTTTCCTGCTTAGACTGAATGCAAAATTGATGAAAAATTTGCAACGAAAAGTATAGAACATGTGACAACCCAGAAAAATATCACTTTGGTTTGGACAAACAAAACTAAAATAGGTTTTCAAATCTGCACAAAGGTTGTTTAAAGTGATTAATGTTATGACCAAAGTTCTAAATATATTTTGATTTAGTCCTTTTTTTATGCAGTGTCGCTCTTTCTCAAATTGATTCAAAAATAAATCAAAGGTTTGCCTTTTCTGTGCTGCCGTTTTGGTTTTGAGTGTCTGTCATGATTCAGCACTCGTCCAGCCACAATTAATCCTGTGTGTGAGTCTGGCCAAAGTGGGTTGGTGTGTACAGTTGTGATCTTCAGACATGTGACCCGCCGGTGGTTTGGTGTGACAGCTTTACTTCTCTCACTGAGGCTTTAGAATGTCAGGTATGTGTTTTTCACCTGCCCGCCTGCCGATCTTTTCATTTCATAACCCGCCTATTTTAAAATCCAGCATCACAACAGCCTTTTATAGGGAGCGGCATAAGCAAAACAAAAGCGGTTGTGAGCACAAACATGACAGGGACTCACTTGGCAGCGTGACTGCAGAGATCCATTCAGGGATCCCCGCTAATGTTTGCGTGAGTGAGGCCGACTAAAATAGCCAGCAGCCCACAGCATTGCGCCGGCTTGGGTTTCTTTTCTCACGGGTAGAGAGGCAGATGTGCCAGGGAACTCAGGCGAAGCAAAGAATCTTATCTCTGCTCATACATTGTTGTTTAGCAACAGCAGAAATCAAAGCTGTGACTCATCGCTGAGGCTTGTGGGTTTGATTGATGGAGTTTTGTTTTTTGGGTTTTTTTCATCTTTTTTGCTATCGAGTGAAGGCTCTTCAAAGGTGACCTGGCTGAATGCTTTTGTGACATGATTGCATGTTTGGTTGAAGAGGCTGTAACCTGTGGCGTGTTTACAAGTCCTGTTTGGTATGGCTTTTTTCTCTTAGTCTTAATTTGTAGCCTGGGGGCTGTGGGCAAGGACAGGGGGAGCAAATGTTTGTGACTAAGACCCGTCTAATGGTCACAAGACTTTCTGGCTCTTTACTGGTCACATAACTTTGTTTGACCACAGCTGAAGTGCTGTGTCACTGAGCTCTACAAGACCCCAAAGCGCAAGGTTTCATTTGTGCATGAATGAAATCTAAGCAGAAATGTAGAATTTTAATTAAAACAATAAAAAATTAAGCATAAAGTTACAAGTCACAGTCTGTGACAACTCGGTGAAATGCTGTTTGCAGCGGTTGAGGAAAGTCACTGACATTTAAAAAATGTCTCATGTCATACATAGGTGAATTATTACTTGTTTAGCAAAGAAGAAAACACCTTAATGTTCTGAAAACATGACAGCTGCAAACCTGCAGGCACACTGACATGTTGTGAACCTGGATTCTTGAAATTGCATAAACAACAACTTGCATGTTTCTGGTGCCAAATTTCCCAGACTTTTCAGGGTTTTTAACAAAGCTTGTTTTCTTTTTTGAGTTAAAATAAATAAAGAAAATAAGTATGTATTGAAGTGTTTAAATATACAGAACGGGGATCTATGCGAAACAGACTTGTACTATATATATATATATATATATATATATATATATATATATATATATATGTATGTATGTATAAATTTTCATTATTATAATAGTTGTGGGGTTTTTTTCTTGGAAAAGTCAATTCCTAAATGTTTTGTTGATGCTTTAAGTCAATTAGCTTAGGCATGTTTTAAGATTATGGGATAGAAATAGAAAAAAAAATAGGTAGAAACTTAAAAAAATGAAAAACGTGGGTCATAAAGGGTCAATTTTTTTTTTTTTTTTTTTAAAGTTTGAGTAATCCGAGTAAGTGTTTTTAGCAGAGGTAAACCTTTGACCTCTTGCGTGTGTGTTTGTGTGTGTGAAGGGTCAGCAGGTACATCAGAAGACTCTGTGACCTGCTGAGGCGCTGCAGCTCTATTGTCTTGCATCCTTAGATGCTCCAAAGGACAACAGCGATAGCCCCGACACTCAGAGAGTGGGACCCCACACTCCAACACGAACCTGTAACTTATGGAAATGAGCTCTTTGATCTGACTGAGCGCGTGCAGGCAGGCGCTGTCTGCTCTGCTGGCTCATCAGTAAGGAAGGTTTGGGTAATGGTCAGCCGTGTTAATGAGTTTAAGCCTTAGACGAGCAGGGAGACGCACTGATGAGACACTGTCAGATAAGGTCATGGGCCTCTGTGCTCTGCCTTTTCTGGTAGATCCATGCTATCCGAATGTTGGTACACTGAGCTGCAGTCTTTTCAATATTAAATGTATCAAGCGCCTCTCATTCTGTAGAGACTCCATTATACTAGGAATGTGTGTGAATTGATTTGTTTGATTACAAGCAAGCTCATATTTCATCATCAGTTACTCATTATGTGGGTTAGAATGTCAACAGAAGCAAACAGAGCAGATCTTTTACTCTGCGGCTGCACATATTTGTTTGCACACAAGCATTTTCTGCAGCAGAAACTTCCACTGTGCTGTTGTGATTCGTACATTTACTTCAAATAGAGGCTGTTTTTAGGAAAATCTTTGAATTACAGACAAGTAGAGCATTTCAAAAATGACCTTACGCTCTCCACTGGAATCACATCTCCAAGGTTGGCATCATCCTATCCTCTTCATTTTTTTCCATGTTTACTGAAACCAGATTAACCCTTTTTGTGAGCCAAGATAAAAATACAATATAAATAACTTCACGAGAATGAAATGATAAAAAGAGGTTGTAATTTTAGTAGACGAAAGTTGTAAAGTTATTCAAAAAAAGCGGAATATTACAGGCATAAACCCGAAATATGATGAGAAAAAGTCAAAAATATAAGAAACAAAGTTGTAATTTTATGAGAATAAAGACATAAAATCACGAGAATAATTTGTTTAATTGACAAGAATGAAGTCGTAAAATTATGAGAAAAAATACCCAATGATACGGGAAAAAAGTTGTTTGGAAAAAATTTGGGGAAAAGAGTTGAAATTATAAGAAGAAAGTTATAACTTTTATGGAGATAACGTTATGAGAAAAATTCCGTAAGTTTACAAGAATAAAGTAATAAAATTAAGAGAAAAGTCGGAATGAAGCCGGACAATTATGAGAAAAAAGGTTGTAATTTTATAGGAATAAACATGTTAAATTATGAGGGGAAAAAAGTAAAACATTTTCAAGAATAAAGTCGTACAATTATGATTAAAGAAATCCTTCCCTGCCCGCTTGAAAACCCTTCTTTATTTGTGGACGTGTTATAATTGGGTCAACAAAGGAGCTGACGTTGCAGAACATCTCTGTCTACTGATCAGACTCTCACATGTTGTTTGTCCTAACTGGTCAGAGCGGTTTTGGCTGCTTGACCCTGGGGGTTGTGATGCTGCTACCGTTTTTCTCTACATCAGTGGTTGCCATGGAGCTTCAGGCGGCTGGAGCTCTTGTTGCTCCTCTGAAAATCAGGGTTCGTTGTGGACCCTGCAGAAATACCACATGGACGGCGTTTTATCTTGTTGCTGGTGCAGCTGGTTCTGAATCCGGCCTAATAATAAGCTGGAAAAGAACATTGACCAATTCTGTTTTTAGAGAACCGCATTAGGCTGAGGAAATTAAAATAATCACATGGCTCCACACCTTCATGCAGCTGGTCATTTGAACGCTTTTCTAAAACCAACTGTCACCTATTAAAATAAATCTGCTTTAAAAGTTTACGTCAATGTGGCCGGACTCCAAACACATCCTGCTCTTTCCAAAGTTCAGATTTGACATTACAGATGTTTGTCAATTCAAATCAAACCATGAGTGAGGAACAAACATGAAGCTGATAAATGACTCATGGTTGTTTTGCATGATTATCTTGTACACTTTGATCATTTCTTTGACGTCATCAAAGACAAATGACAAGTGTGGCAGCTTGTCAAAGCAGCAAATGTAGTTTTTTATCATTACAATGGTCACTGATGTGTTTAACTCTCTAGATTTATCATCTATTATACCTTTAGAATTGTCATGTTTTTACCATACCAAATTCTGCATAGAAATGATCCATCCATCCATTTTCTTAACCCACTATATTCCTTTAGGGGCCATATAAGCAGCGATTGATACTGTTGGGTGAAGGCGGGTACACTGGTTCGAACCAGAGTCTTGTTTCTGTGAGGGGAGAGACTAACCACGGTGCCACCGTGCAGCCCAGCATGCAAATCAAATCATTTGAAATTGATTTGAATTGATTGAAATGAAGCAATAGATGCTTCACATTAGATCAAACCCGACCACTTTGTTGGAGTTCTAACTTTTCTAAGGGCCGGTTTATGCTTCATAGTATTGGCAGCAAGGACATCAGAAGGAAATCACTGGGAAAAGTGACACTAGCTGATGACGTCATCCGCAACATTTTTTCTGCAGATTTATTTTCTATCGCAACTATAACTATAGCTATATTTGATGACGATATCATTTTAAATTTAACTTATTTGGAAAGTGAAGATATTTGGTATGTTAAGGCTTTTAAAATCCTATAAAAACCCTCATGTACCACCTACCTTGTCTTTTGTATATATGTCTTATATATATATATATATATATATATATATATATATATATATATATATATATATTCCTATACATCACTATTAAAAAAAAAAAACACTAGAGACAATTGCGTCATCAGGCTTAAAAAGTATAAACACCGCTCCAAGGCCAACCTTTTGTGAACTAGACTTCACGGTTGTGGTAGGTACACAATAGGATTGATGCGATGGCGCAGGTATAAAGTGGGCATCAGTGACAGTTGTTTTTGTAAAAGGATCTTTCCGTCTATTGCTGGCATGTGCTGTGTCTTTTACTGCATGTGCAAATTATGCTCTACTATCGCAGTGGAACAATTGCATGCGATGCGTAAGCAGCCACCCTGGCATTGAATGGACTTCCTGCTTCTGGGGAGATGCTGGGGAGATCCCTAAACATCAGAGCCACTGGCTGACTTTAACGACAATCAGAGGCTGGAAGAATGGATGTGGGAGTGCTTGGATAAAAGTCTGCTGTCATGCTGACCTGGACAGGCTCTGACATCAGCATGTCATAACTTTGAGAAAGGAAAAATGCCTTTTGTTTGGTTGGAATTACCCTAAAGAAATCTCAGAAACATGATAGTACAAAAACATCGTTTCATTACTTTGTGTTGGGCATGTTTTTCATGAACAATTGTTTCCAGTTTTCTTTTATAGGCAGCAAATTATATTTTTACTGAAACAAAGTCAAGGCTCTGATGAAATGTTGAAAAGTTGATGTAGCTCTTGGAAACATAAATACAGAAATTACAATGTTCCTAACAAATAATTTATCATTTAGGCTAATGTATGTGAAATGCACTCAAAATATCTGATTTTTTTGTTTTAAATGGGTTGGAATGTGCTGTATGATTTTATGATATTTGTTAATTTTTTTTTTTTTTTTAGATAATTGCAAAATGATATTTGCACACAAAACGACTTAAACTTTTTTCAATTCCTGCTCTGACATTACATTTATTAGCTTCATGCTTTACATACTTTACTTTGCAGGAGTTGAGTCTTTTGTGGAGAAAGGAATCAGCTTGTTTGGTTATTACTAAAAATTAAAAGCAGTTTCAGCCAAAAAAGAAGGCAAAAATGAAACACTGATGGAAGGCTTAAGAAATGTCTCCATGAGATAAAGTTTACACTGAAGGACCTTTAATTTGTGTTCTGCTGATTAAATGAAGGTGTAACTCTGTCTGTGATTTGTGTTGCAGAAGCAGCTCAGAGCGCCGGAAGGAAAAGTCCCGAGATGCGGCGCGTTGCAGGCGCAGCAAGGAGACTGAGGTTTTCTACGAGCTGGCCCACCAGCTGCCTTTACCACACAGCGTCAGCTCCCACCTGGACAAGGCCTCCATCATGAGGCTGGCCATCAGCTTCCTGCGCACACGCAAACTGCTCGCCACATGTAAGGACACGCATTCATGCTAGGGAGAAAACTCGTCACAGAAAAACAGGGAAAAGGAAAGCTTTCAGATAGTAGCTTGTCCTCCAAGGAAACATCTTTAGCACATTTGTGTGTGTGTGCGGGGGGGTGGGGGGGTGGGGTGTGTGTGTGTGTGTGTGTGTGTGTGTGTGTGTGTGTGTGTGTGTGTGCGCGCATTGTCCTGTTCAGTTGGAAGGTGTGGGTGAAGGACCTCTCCTCCCGCCTCGTCTTGGATAAATTTAGAAAAAGAGGAAGTGGAGCAGCAGACCTATTGTTCCTCCCCTGTGATCAGAGAGCAACAGATTTAAACTCCTGCAACATCAGTGCTCCTTTGCTGTGGCTCATCTACAGTAAAAACTTTTTTTTTTCTCCGTCATTAGCCAAAAACATTTTTGCAGAACAAGATACGACACAATGACGTAAGACACAAAACTCTTTAGTAGAAACTGATTTCTTGGTTTCAGTCAGCTCTGGTAATCACATTTTCTCTAGATAGGCACTTGTTTATAAAATAGTTTGATTTGATTCAATTTGATTTGACAAAGAAACTAATGAATAAACCAGGAAAATGAAAACTTTCTGGTAAAACTAACCACTGAAAAGCGTTCAAACACATCCAAAAACGAGCTTCAAACAAGCTCCTTCAAAAACGTTTCATTTTGAAACTGTATCTGTTAATTCACAGGCATATTTCTGATGTCTGTTAAATATAATTTAAACAGAATTCGCATTCCATACTTTGTGTTTTCCTGTGAATCCCACTGTCTCATAGTGTCTGGAAAACTTTTACATGAATTATATAGCCCACGTTGTTAGTAAATCTTAACTCAAACTACCTTTTTAATTGTTATCTTTCTTCTTCTAGTCACTTTGTGATGTTCTGTCTATATTTCGCCGGTCCTCTTTGCACAGTTTGTGCAGGAAACAGTAATGCATATCAAACGTTATTTCTGTAAAATATAAACATCGCCACTTCCTGTGTTTTTACATTTTTTTGTCCTTGTCAATCCAGTTATTCATCATTCCTTTATTTCCTCATTGGGCACGGGAACTTTTTTTTTAGTTAGAACTAAACTAGAATACTTTGAAATAGGTGAAACAAGATCACCATGATTAACAAAACTGTCATTTTGAAAAAAAGCATTTGTTTTAACATCCAGATTAAAATAAAAGTTATGATATTGATTGAGCTGCTTTGTGTCGACTTTTTCAATAGTCCTGTAATGAAGTATGTAAAGAGGGATGAGAGAGGAGCAGGGATGACAGAAGAGGTGGAGAGAGAGAGAGAGCGTAGAGGAATAAAGGGAACGCACAGAATGAAGAGGAGGAGTGCCGAAAGTAATGAGGGTAGGAAAGAAGTGGGTCAGAGGGCAGAAGAACAGGGAGATCCGTGTGATGCAGCAGCAGCAGCAGATATCCTTATCACGCTGGTCTGATTGCTCCCTGATGGAGGGAGAGATTGGAGAGGAAGCAGAGGGCTCTGCCCATCGTTCGTCGGGTGATGGCATTATCCCCGCTAGCCATAACACCCAACTGCTTTGGCGCCAAACAAGCTGCCGTGCACGAATGGTAAGCGTGCACACTGACATGTGCAATCTGATGGAAACACCTCGGCTATGTAACATGGGTGTGGGGGAGGCGGGGCGGTCCTGGAGGTGTTCGGGTCTCCTTCACTTTGAAACAAAATCCTAAATATTTTTGGTTTTGATCAATATGAAAGCAGAATCTCTCAATTACCTTTCAGTGAGGCTGTATTGCAGATTTAACAGGATCTAATTAAAGATCTTTTGCAATTTGAAATAGGATGAAAAACAACATAAGCAAATAATATGTGTAGAAATATGCAACAACATTTTTGATTAATTTTAAAACTGTTGCTGTTGAGTTTTTTTTTTTTAATCTATTATAATCTGTTACTGATTAGCCAATTTTTAGCAAACATTGATGACGGATTCACTATGATTTGAATAAAGAAATACTCAGAAATGCAATTTTTAGCTATTTTTTTTAAATAAATGTACTCAATCATGAGAAAAATGGTACAAAAACGAGCATAAATGTCATCAAAGTGGCTCTTTTAGTGGTTTTAAGAATCCACATGGGCTTTTGCTGTGGCTGGATTCTTAAATCTCTTTAAAAAATGACATCTCTGTTTCTTATGTTGTTGCTTTGTAATAAACATGCCACTACGGAAAACATGAAATATGAGGCTCAGTCCCTGAGGCCCAGATCACAGAGTGGATAATGTTATCAGGGTTTCCTCACAGTTTTGTTGGGAGTTGCACACCCTGAAGTTTCTTCTTTAATGTCTCTGTTCGGCAGAGTTACGATCAGACTCCATTTCCTTCAACCAGTACAAAGGAATGCTGCTTTCAGCCGCATTCTGGGACAAACCCACCCTCTCTCACTCCTTCTGCCCACTGCAGTGCAGCAAACATGCAGGAGGACGGAACTACTCTGCAGCTGCTTGTCAAACTTCATGTTCTGCACCCCATTATTTTTGAAACGAGGGCAGTTATGCAACCAAGCGCCACCAGAAAGAAGAAAAGTTCAGCTTAGTCCAAACGACTGGTAATCACAGCTGAGGATGTGGGCCAAAGGTGCCACCAGTCTCTGGACTGGGACCTGAGAGTCCTCGCCTGATCTCTGGGGCCCGTGAGAAAGCTCTGGACTCCCGCGGGAGTGAGCGCTCCTGGGCCAGGCTCCAAACTCCATCCCTAGGCCTCGCTGGGAGCCTTGAGAACAGCTCTCTCTTATCTGAGGGAAGCACGGCAGAGGAACTGCACGCTTCCCACCCCCCACCCCCGTTGACTACTGGGCTTTGTTGAGTGTGAAAGCTCTATCCACACACACACTCCCCTCTGAGCCGAGGTCAGTTCAGTGGTACAAGAGCTTTTATAATAATTATCTCCAAAACAAGACCGACTGGAGTCTCTGTGTGTAAATATTTGTATTTTGCACTGGTTATATTTGAACTTAATTGCGTTACACAAGAGTTCTGCTTTAAAAGTGAGCTGCCACTTTGAACGCTTGCACATTTTTGGATATAAATTGTTATGGCTGAGGACCAGGAGTGACATTACAAACAGCATCACATTCACAGATTTGTAGTGGCATCCATTAATACGCAACATTTGATGCTACAAAAAGTTTTTAAGTGCAACTTGTCTCTCTATCCAGGCGGGAGCAGTGACAGCGACAAGGACGCACACATGGACAGTCTGTACCTAAAGTCTCTGGAGGGCTTCATCACCGTGGTAACGACAGATGGCGACATGATCTTCTTGTCTGAGAACATCAACAAATTCATGGGCCTCACGCAGGTGCACAGCCTCTCCCACAGCACTGGAATAGAACATCAGACGTGCGCACACATTGCTAGAGGAACTGTGGCGTCACCTTACTGTTAG
Source organism: Oryzias celebensis (assembly GCA_014656515.1). NCBI lineage: Eukaryota > Metazoa > Chordata > Actinopteri > Beloniformes > Adrianichthyidae > Oryzias > Oryzias celebensis. The sequence continues at coordinate 2,797,672 of BNCR01000014.1, forward strand.
TGTGCTAGAAATGAAACAAAAAGTCACTTACTTTTAAACTCAAAATGTGCATCCCTCTTTTTTCAAACTATAGGATTTGAACAAGTATTTTAATCTAAATGCAAATATTTTTAAATTGCATTTGATCAGTGACTTTTACTTTGATTTAGGATCCAAACAGTCCTGCCAAAAAAAACAGACCAACATCAGCATTAAAATTTACATGTAAACGCGCAATTAAAAAAATCCATTAATCAGAGAGTAAAATTAAGTAACCTGAGATTACCAACAACACATTTGAATCTAAAACTTTCTGTTTTTATGAAGCAAATACTGAGCCAAAACACAGAGAAAAATGCCACAATGAAATAAGAGTTAAAGTAGCAGCCAGGTGCTATTAGTCAAATTGACTTTGATTATTGAGCTTCAGAAAGCGAGACTGTGTTGATAAATGTTTGCAGAAGGACTGGAGCTGCAGCACATAAGAGACTATAATGAGGGAAAGATGATTGCAGTTTGTTTTTTTGCTGAAAATGGATCTGTGTGTGGTGTTAAGCTGATTTCAGATCCACGTTTTGTAGAAAAGCCATTTACTATGAAGGAAAACAATTAAAATGTCCATCTTCTGAGGTACTTTAGAGCAATAGTTTGTAGAGAAATGACATATAGTACATGAAGTAAAAAAAAAAAAAAACATTCTGCAAATTTTGGTTGGTAATAATCTGTCAGGAAGTGCAAGCAATGCTTCACAATTTATCATGAAAAAACATGTCACAGGATAAATACACCTCAAAGTCTCTTTCCGGCACAACAGCAAAAGTATTTGTGTTACTTTCACACAACCTGACAGTCATTTCTTCGACCTGGATCTTCTCTATTTTCTAGAGCTTTTTTTGAGGGAAGTCAATGATGGGTCAGACAGCAAACAACCTCAAAGTCCTCCGATCATCCTTAGATCTATTTTAATGGTCTTTTAATTATGGTTTTAGGACATAGTTTCTGCAAAGCGACAGTAGTTTATTCAATTAAACGCTGGGTCACATAGGTATAGTTTCAAAGTGTTTGAAATTATTGCTGAAATTTAGCTCTGTAGCCAACATGAGCACATTTACAGAAATCTTCCTGTTAAAAAAGAAGTTGATCAAAATCTTGGATCCCTGATAGAGCTCCCTGCTGTTGTGCTGTCATAAATTAAACATTTTTATTTGGTGGACTAATTTATTATTCAAAATACAACTTGTTGCATTTCTGTTAAAAAAGAAAAAAAAAATAGCTCCATTGCTATGTTTTCTTTAAATTATTAGTTCTTTATCAACGTCAAGGTCAATAAAGTTTTTGGACTCTACGTTTTTTTCAGAAGAACTCTAAGTTCATTTTTCTCCAAAAGTTGGCTGAAAGTGGATGTTGGCTCAAGCAGAAGGGACCGATTCGTTGACACAAGCTGGCAGACTCACAAGCCTGTTGTGTTTGTGTGAAATGTTTGTGAGGCCAGCGATGTGTGCTGTGCACGGAGGCACGGGTGAACTCCAAACACAATCAGCATTTTTTTTCTTTTTCCTATCTTGCACCAACCACACAAACAGGAAAAAAAAGGAAAAAAGAAGTCTAATGTAAATCTGCTGGATCTTTTTTGTGTTGAAGCCTTCCCGTTTACTGTAGATGACACGTTTATATTTCCTTTTTGGTTCCTCATGACCTGATTTGTCCTCTGTGTCTCTCAAGACAAGTGGCGCTGCCAGAAAATAAGAACAGCAACACCATTAATCCAAATACAAAACCCAATTTTCCTAAAGCTCTTTACGTTTTGCAGGTGGAGCTCACTGGTCACAGCATCTTTGATTTCACCCACCCGTGTGACCATGATGAGATCAAAGAAAACCTCAGCCTGAAGACAGCAGGTCAGCACTCAACCAACCAAACATCATCCCCTCATTTGTCATTACATATTGCACTAGATTGAGGAAAAGACTTTATTATACATAAACAATTACAGACATAGATACATCTTTACAATACATTGGTCTTAAAAACCTTTTCTTTTTCATTTTTATACAATTAATTTAAATAATTTGTTCTTTGATATCTCTTTTTGTTGAAGTCCATGTAACTCTACAAAGAAGAAATTACTTTGGCAGTCTAGAATTCAGTCTATCTAAAATTGATTCCAATTTAGTCCCATGCAAGGTCACAGGGATGCTGGAGCCTATCCCAGCGAAGGGAGGGTACACCCTAGACAGTTCGCTGCCTAAGAACAACGCATATATATATATATTTATATATTTTTGACATGCTTCTTTAAATTTATTGAAAAAGTATTATCTGAGTTTAAAGTTCATAAGATCTTTTTCTTATTTTTATTTTAACCTGCTAAAACAAAATGGCTCTCACTTCAGCAGATATCAAACTTCAGAGGCCTCAGAGGAAAAATGTAATGAAGTGATGCTGTAAGAGCAAATGTTGCTCACGTATAAAGTTACACACAAACTGATCAAGGACAAAAAAAAGTCTATTTTAGAGGAATAAAGGCATTTTTAAAATGAAAAACGAGAAGGCCTTGGCCCAGAAAAATGGTTTTGAATGAAGAAAACAGAAAGATTTAGTTGTCTGTTTTAAATTTCTAAGAAATGTTGGCTTGTAGATGGGTTAAAGAAAAAAATCAGAGTTCTGCTAAACTGTGATTGATTGCTCTCTAGGTTTGGGACATTACAGCCTCCACAGTCATCTTTATCACAGAAATCATACATCAACATTTCTGAAAAAAACGGATATTATTTTGTCGTCAGATTCTGCCCAAACATTTTCCAAGAATTCAATAATAGCTTCAGAAGTTCCAAACTTTGTTAGAAACAGATTTCCTTAAAACAATTTTAAAAAGCAGAATATGATGTTACATAATTCTGTATATAGAACGGGGAAATGTCCTAAACAAACGAACAGAGGATAAGAGGATATTATTCGACAAAGAGAGACAGAAGTGTGTGTTTGTAGTGTAGAGGTGAAGGAAGACTCTCAGACAGAAAAACCAATGAAAGGCATCCGCATGCTGCAGATTTTTGCCTGAGCATCAGAACTATTTCGGAAATACTTCTTTCTATAAATAGACAAATATAATACACAGAGAGACAATGTGTTTTTTTTTTTTTTGTTGCACAATCTTGACGCCGTAGATGATAGCTTATCAGCAGTGACAGCAACTCAAAATCTGAACAATGCATCCATTCTCTATACCTGCTTATTCCTGGTTGGGGTCACGGGGTCGCTGAAGCTCACCCAGTTACTGTCGGGGGCAAAAGCGAGGTCCCCCCAGGACAGTCAGTCATTCCACCACTTCAAATGTCCATTTGTTTTCATTTAGAGTAACCACATAACAATAAAGAAAGACTTGAAAGTGTGTAGAATTTACCTGGTGGCTCAGCAGCTGCAGGACTGAGGTGAACTCCGACTTCATCGTGCATCACTTTGCCCTAAAGTTCCTCATGACAGACAGCCAGATAAGAAGAGCTGCAGGATGAAGCGCTTTGGTTTTGTTCCAAACTGTTTCATCTACAGGCCTCAACAAAAACAGATTCATTTTCAGTCTTTAGATGTTATAATATTTCAATAAAAAATCTGCACTTTATGTTCAAAATATTATGTAATACATACATATTGCAGACATTAAGTAGAAGTTATTAATTTACTTTTTTTGCTCTGTTATGTCAAATTTAGGATTTATAATATGCAGGCAACTCCATAAGACAACAAAACACTTACTAAAAGCTTTTACTTTTTTATGTACATTTTCACAATACTACAGTTATGAAAACTGGCATCTTTTGATTGCTGTATAAGAATTGTTTGCATGTGCTTTCCAGGAAGTGGCTTTGGTAAAAAGGCCAAAGAGCTGAGCACAGAACGAGACTTCTTCATGCGAATGAAATGCACGGTAACCAACAGAGGACGCACCGTCAACCTCAAGTCGGCCAGCTGGAAGGTGACTGCAGTAGGAGCACACATTCATTCACATCACTTCCAGCTACTTTCACTTCAGAGGCTGAATTTAGAGAGGCAAACGTAACAAAAGCACAAGAAATCCACTAAAGATTTGAGTGCCAAAAACCATTTAGTAATTTAGCATGTCCCTTGCACGAGAGAGTAAACAGCCTTTGCAAGATTGCAAGTATAGTCTAAAATGAATTTCTGCACACTTTTTTCTTGCCATTCATCTTGAGTGTAGCCTTTGTAAGTTGTGTCTCTCCTCTTGCGGCTTCCCCTTCAGGTGCTGCACTGCACCGGTCATCTGAAGATGTACGATGGCTGCCCTTCACGAGTGGTCTGTGGCTACAAGGAGCCCCCACTCACCTGCGCTGTCTTGATGTGCGAACCCATCCCACACCCGTCCAACATCGACAAACCACTGGACAGCAGGACCTTCCTGAGCAGACACAGCATGGACATGAAGTTCACCTACTGCGATGACAAGTAGGCAGAAAAGCCCACAGTTGGTTCATGTTGAACAGTTGTACTAAATGATGGTCAGTTTCAGTCTGCATTTTTGCAACATCTTATCGTCTGAATGAGTTGTTAAAAATGAACTGCACTTCAGTAATATGTTTCTTTTCACTACATTTGACCCCATCGTTGGCTTCATTGAACAATTACATTCCCAAATCTCGGTCGAAACCAAGAAAGTTTCTAAATCAAAGATCCTCATGTGCCACAATAAAAGTCTACTGTTGGAATTGTCATGGTTAAAGATTGTACATGTTAAAGATGTGCAAAGCTCAAAGTCCACAGGAAAAGTAGGGATTGCTCTAAATTATAAATGATCTGAAACATCCCATTTTGTATAATATTCCTTAATGAAAAATGTTCAAAACTGAGAAATTGCAGCTCCTTTGGATATATTTGGCAAAACTTTTAAAAAGCAAAGCTGTTAAAATCTTTTCTTGACTTTATGGAAGAAATGACGAGGTTAAAGAAACATGACTTGATATTGTCATAAGGATTCCTCTAAAAGTAAATCTGCTCCTGCAGGCATGCACCAAAATAAAAGTGGATTAAATGAAGCAGAACAGACTCGCCGCATTTTACCAGCTTTAGCATAAACATTTGGATCGGCTCATTGGAGTTTACCAATTCTTACATGTTTCTGGATCATGATTGGTATGTTTGCCTAAGTTGTTGTCACTCGCATTAGTTGAGAGCTTGTGTGTTGTGTCATTCATGTGTTTAATTACATAAATTTTAATACTAAAGCTGCCAAAAACTGTACATTAAAGATTATTTTAGCATTTCTATTAGATACCATACTAAACATTTCTAACATAATGCACATAACTTTTTCATCCATGACAATAAATGAATATTTTCTTGTCTTCAAAATGATAAATTCCGGTATTTTAGTGGATGCTGAATTTAATTGTTCTTCCTCATTCAAATAAATGCTATTGTGTTTAACTAGCTCAGTTGACCAAAGCTCTTTACAGTCGAACAAATTTAAAATCTACATGCAAGTAGTTTAAAAACATATTTAAAGGACACAAAAATAATAATGAAAAGCTATTTCCTGCTTCAAGCTCCATTATTAAAGTTAAAAAGGCATTTTTGAACAGAAAAAGTGACCCAAGGAAAGATATTTCTTTCTTTCTTTCTTTATGTGAAAACAATCTAATCATTTTCACTCCAATATGAGGAACACAAAACCGAATAATCATAAATCAAATGAAACTATATTTGACTTTTCTTACTACTGTAACTCAAAGAGTTAAATTATGTCTATCACAATCTATTATAAATATGTGGCTTCTAAATAAAGAGTTAAGTAGAGTGCTGAAGAACAGTTTGGTGTTGTGTTCTGCCGCAGGTCAAAAAACAAACCGTAAAGTATGTTCCACACAATCACACAAAAATAGATTTGAAATTATTGCAGTGCTGACTGATGGCTTTGAGTTGGCACGCCAGTATGAACTGAGAGCCAACAATGAAGCTTTAATACTTTAGTAAGGAGTTGTCATGACACTGTCAGGGCCTGCCAGACTCTATTGCCTGCAGAAAAAAGTGCAGATGAAACTGTGAAACTGCAGCGTTAAAGCTGTCAGTCATCTGCTGTCACTAAAACTACAAAGTCATGTTGCGTTTGTGGTTTGTTACGATGTGTGAACATGCCTTATAGTTTAATATTCCCAACAAATTCATTACTCTAGCCTTTAAAGCTGGTGTCAGGTTTACTTTCTTTAGACTGGCAAGAAGAAATGTAAACGCACAATCTTGAAATCAAAGTCACAGAATTCCACAAACCTGTAATCTTATCAAGCAGCTAATGCAGGACAATGCCAAGCAAACAAGGGACCCCTTTTCCTTTTTTGAATTTTTGTACAGTTTAGTAGCTACTCAAATCTTCTCTCTAATTACGCAAATGAGTTCACTGCGGGCGGGTCCCCCTCCTGGTCCAGCAGGGACTTAGACTCATTAGAGAAGGAACAGAAAGTTTCTATTTTTCTCGTGTCTGGCAGCATAAGAGGTTGCAGAAGGGAAACAAAGGAAAAGAGGGAGCGGAAAAGAGATGACTTGCTTTGCAGAGGAGACAAACTTGAGAGGAATGTTTTTGGCAAGTGGCAACATGTCCCAACTGTCCACCGATACAGAGATTTTTGATGAATTAGACTGAAATGAAGACATGAACTGAGCGCCACCCTAGAACCTTTAGAACACACAGTATTCAAATAATATGTTTTAATATGAACTACCTCATTTTAGGTTTTTTTAAATATATAATTTTATAAAAATTAATCATAATTGTTATCATTATTTATAATAATAATGATACTTATTTAAATTATTTTTTGTTTGTATTTTTTAAGTCATTGGCGCGGTCATGAATGTAGACAGTGGCAGTCAGGCGTACAGAATGGCCCGCTTTTTAGAAACCGCCATGCTACCAGGCAGCGCCTGATATGGACGGCCTCCGTCCTGAGACATTTACGCATCATCCAGTCAGAGCTGCTGAAGGCGGGCGATACAGCTGCCACCGCCCTGTGGCTGCCCAGCTATCACCCGATTCTTAATGTCGTCGCCCCTGCCTGGCACTGGGCTGCTACCGCACGACCTGGAAATGTGCCAGTGCGGCCACTGACCGATGTCAACTTTTAGAGAAAAACCACTGTTAAATTTGAACTTTTTCTTAAACCTCTGCGGCCACCTGCCGAAATTGCTGAAAAACTTGCATTTTGGTCGCTGCGCAATGGGATTTTAAGATACATGTCTGCTAGTCTTACTAGCGCATGTCGGCTACCTACAGTTGGAAGAGGGTTAGTGTAAAATGCCAAAATGCCCTAATCTTGCTCCAGGTTTTTCCTTCCACAACTCTATTCTGATAAGTTAAAGACTTTGTGTCGTACAGTTACGACCGGGCACAAACCACAATTATTCATTTCTCCTCTACGATCAATTCTTTAAACAGTCTGCACTTCTATGAATTAAAAGGGACGCCATCCAAACGTCAATATCAAATCTGAGTCCCTGACAGGTCAAAGTTCAACCTGGTTTAACTTTCAATTTCCTTTCATTGGCCGTGCGTTTTGCCTGAAAACTGACTTAACAAAATGTGTTTAACAATGCTTGAATGTGAGAATATTCACCACTTTAGCCTAAAAGCCGTACACTTTTCATTGAAAGCGGCTGTTTAATGTGTATTACAGAGAGCGATGGAATATATAATAGTCTTCTTCGGACTACGGCTTAAAAAAGCTGCTTAAAGTGTTGTTCAGAATTTTCTGAGCAAAGCATTTTTTAGTGGTGGTATCCATATGTGAAACCATTTGCTTTAATCTTTCTAGGATTGCTTCCTTTTTCCACGCATTTTGCTTCCCCGTTGAGGTTCATCCCTCCTCTTCACTGCAGACATTCGTTTCTTTCATTCATGTTCCTGCTTCCCTCCGTCTCTGAGGCCTGCAGCTGTTGCGGTTGCATAATACGAGGAGGCACGATCAAACCATTCACTCCAGTTCAAGAAAGGATAGCACACTTTTCATCTTGATTTAGCATCGGCTTGAATTATGAATTTATCTTCATTTAAAACTTCTTGGGGAATTCTGGGAATTCCAGCTGGCATTGTGCAATCCAGTTCTGAATTAAAAAATGATAGAACCTACCAGGAACTAAAGCAAATTATGAATCAATTCTGGTTTTTGTCTGTTTAAGTAAAACTCTAAATTAAAGCTCTAAACAAAATAAAAATTTACTTTAGAACATTTTTAAGACTTTAGAAAAAAAAAGTTAATAAACCCTGAAAAATGCAAAGATCTCAGTTGGTCTTAGTGATTGAAATTTGTATTTTGTTACCTTGAGAAATCCCTGCTGAGCTGATGAGGAAGAACAAGAACATGGGTTGGTTTACTTGTCTTGTTTTGAGTACAAACATAATCAACAACATGTGTGTTGTTGATTATAAATCTCAGAAAAACCAATGCTTTATTCAAAATCACAGAGATCTCAGTCAGGCTCCAATGTAATATGAAAAACTACATATATAATAAATAAATGTTAAAAAACATGCCTCTAAATCTGAGTTAAATACAGTATAATTAAAGCAATTTATAATTGAAAGCTTTATTGTTTCATATTCTTTATAAATATTAGTAGAACAAATTGTGTTAAAAGGAAGGAATCCTCTTCAAAGCTGCTTGATAAGTTCATATAGGGTTGTTCCTTTAATTATTTTTTTAATAACAAAAAAATATCATTTAGTTTGCAGAACTGTAGTTAGATGATGCTGAATTCTGAAACAGAAAAATACTCTTTTGGGTCAAGTAAATAAAAGCTGTGATGTATCTTAGATGTGTCTGAACAACTTTGGTAATAACATTACTGTGAACCTGCAATTTGCTTTGTTGAACTGAAGAGAGTTGGAGGGGAGCAACAGAAAAAGAGGTTTTTTAAATGTGTCAACACACAAAGCCATCAACAAAGTCCTGATTAACTAGGAGAACTCGTGATCAGAGAGACTAAAAGCGATTAGCCATTCCCCAAAGAACCGGTAGTTGGTAGAGAATGTGAGCAATTCTTGTTCTTGGACTACTGTCCACCTTTCTGTTTGCACTTCAAAAGGCATCACACATGATTTAGGAATGCAGGATTTGGTTTGTGGGTACGGCACACACGCAAGGCATTAAACATGGACAGACTGCTAACCTGTGTTTGTGTGTGTCACAGGGTGACCGAGCTGATTGGTTACGCTCCTGAGGACCTGCTGGGTCGTTCGGTCTATGAATTTTACCACGCCCTGGACTCTGACAGCGTCACCAAAAGCCACCACAACTGTGAGTCCTCGTGTGTGCTTACTGTCAGGATGAAAACAAACATGAACACATGGAACCTTTCATCAATCAGCTTTTTTATCTCGTACAGAAACACTGTGTTTAGTTGAAACAACTGCCAAATACAGATTCAAGCTCATCAAACTCAAATTATATCAACTAATGGACAATAAAGAGATAACAAAAAAATGTGATTACAAAAATGTGTAGATGGTTAAAGCTTGCTAAGTGGATGCAGGTTGACTTTAGAAAGGTATGAATGCCATGGTGGAATATCAAGTAATAATGATAATCAAGTTTAAAAGAGTTGTGCAACATGAGGTGTGTTTTCCTGTTAGAATAGATGCTTGTAAAGTTAGAACATACTATTATAGAATTGGAAACTAGCTATTGAAGACAAACTCCAATGAAAATAGTGTTTTTGTGACATTTTTCTGATGACAGAGGACATACATTTATAAAATTAAGACAAAAAATGCATTTCTGAGTATTTCTTTATTTAAATCGGTATTAATCAAGAGCAGACACAAAAATCGACATGACTTCTGTTTTGGCCTTTGATAGTGTAAAGTTAAATGTCCGTCTGTGTTCACATCCACCGTCTGCTTCTATGTGTTTGTATCCAGAGCAGGATCAGGATCATTAAGAAGTGTTTGATCAGATTAAGTGAAGGCACCCGTGCTCTGATGAGGTTTGCACACATCTGGTGCCACAAACACAGTGGACAGGGGGACCAGGTGGCCTCCATTACAATCTAATGACACTGTTTGTGTGCGTCTGTGTGCAGACGAGGCTGCGGCTCCCATGGCTATTCTCTGCTCTGACAGTACTGGATCATTAGAGACTTTGAGCTGCAGCGTTAGGCGCTCCTTAAAGCCACCCATTCGTGAATAACACGTGCATGTGTTGATTTGTGCTGCAAAAAAACAAGACGATTCATTTTTGATGTTGTTTTATCTGTCTGCTCAATTTTAGGATTTGCTTTAGCGACCAAAAGTCCCCAATACAAGTTTTACTTCTGTTTTTAGGGTTTTGAAAAGAAACAGGAGGCAATCCACGCAGGTGAATGAACGCAAAACCATATTAAAGATGACAATTAAAAAAGCAGTTAATGATTCATATAAAAAACTCATTACATTTTTTAAAGTAAAAACACAACAAACCGAAACGCAATTCCAAAACAAAACAAAATAAAAATGAAACGTTTCGGAAATCAAAAGTAATGAAGCGACTCTGGATATGCTGTAATCATAAAACGCAGACATTGAAGACGCATTTAAAAAAGTCACACGTCATCATCCAATCAGTGATGTCCCGTAACACTTACCTTTTCCAGTTCCTTACTTGTTTCATGTTTTAACATTTCAGTTTGATTTCCAAAACGTTTCATATTTGATCTCTCTTTATTAATTTGGATTTGTGTTTTGATTTCTAAAATGTAATTTCATTTTTCTTATTTGTTTTGCTTTTTGATTTGTTGTGGTGATCTTTATAATGTTTTTGTATCGAGTGATTTGTAGGTGTGACTTACGCTTCAGGGCCACCGTACCACAGTGTAGAGATGTTCTTATATTGCATGATGCAGAATATTTAAAATGATTAAAACTATTTATGGAAACGTTTAAAAAAAATCTCAGCCTTCTAACAGAACTTTTTCAATCTTTGAGGTATTTTTCCCTAAAACCGTAGGAACATTGTCGTGCTTAAAGGCTGCCTTGATTTATAGTGAATCGGAAAAACAAGAACGGCGGAAGCTTCATGTTTAATTTCTATTTTTTTCTTTGCCTTTAAGTCTCTGCGTCTGAGCACTTTCGTTCGCAGAATTTAGCTGAGATAAAGGACGCTCTATCTGCATCTCACACACACACCCACGACCTGCTCTCACGGCCAACGTGACCAGCCTGCCAATCAGAACATGCTAAAGGATATGGCTGCTGAGTGTTAAACTGCCACAACTTTTTTTTTTTCCCAAACTATTACGCACTCACACACATTCTCAATGTCACTGGCCTAATGTACGATCTCTGACCAGTCCTGCTTTTTCCCACGCCAGTTCTGAACTGTGGACTGGAGCCAGCACATGTCCTCCTCGCTCAAAGTCAAACATCCAGCTTTTTCCTACTAACAAATGTTTGACTGATTGGAAATCCCTGATGGAGAACAATTTATTTACTTAATCTCAGTTAAAAACAGTTGCATTTTATTGGTAGGAACAAAGCACTGTCAGAAATAAGAATAATTTAACACTTCGAGCATACTTTGATATTAGTGGAACCCGTTAATAAAATGATCATTCATTCTGTGGTACAAGCACCAAATTTGACACGGCTGTACCGTAGGGTCCCCTGTTTTGGAAAAGAACATCTGCCACAAGAAAATTCAAGATTTATGAATGCTACTGTTGTTCACCTTTTGGCAAATCCCTTCAGGGGTTGCCACAGGGTATCAGCTTTCACTGATTTGCAGGGGTGGTTTGGCAGAGTTTTTTCTTCCTGACACAACCCTGTATTTTCAAGGCGCAGGAAGACTCAGATCCGCAGCAGCCTAAGAGTCTTGCCTAATGACCCACACTAGATTTTTTTTTGGCTCATTGTGCTCCCGGGAAGTGAACCCAGTTTTAAAAAATTTTGTTTATGGCTGCCATCTTTCAAATGCTTTCTGTCTGTCCAACTGCAAACTTGAGTATCATCAGGAACTGTTTTGTGCTTCTTGATGTAACGCTCGTCTGTTTTCATTGTCTGCAGTGTGTACCAAGGGTCAGGCAGTCAGTGGTCAGTACCGCATGCTGGCTAAGAACGGAGGCTATGTGTGGGTGGAGACCCAGGGAACCGTCATTTATAACAGCCGAAACTCTCAGCCACAATGCATTGTCTGCATCAACTACGTCCTCAGGTGAGTCCTATCACTGCAGTGAGCTCAGGTCTTTCAAAGAGTTTTTCCAAACTCTACGAAAGATATTCAAATTGCTGTGTGTTCTCACCCCGCAGTGACATCGAGGATAAGGCTGTGATATTCTCTTTGGAGCAGACAGAGCCTTTGTTCAAGCCCCAACACATGAACAGCTTCTTCACTGCTGGAGGAGCAGGCATGAATGGAGAGCCAGGAGACTCTCTGTTCAGCACCCTAAAGGAGGAGCCAGACGACCTTGCTGAGCTGGCTCCAACTCCTGGAGACACCATCATCTCTCTTGACTTTGGTCAGCCTCATGGTTTTTGAAAACTTATGCTGCAACATTGTACTGTATTTTATTCATTAAAGAAAACACTTTTTTTGTAGGTTCTTACAAAAGTTGAAATGTTTAGCTTTTTTTTCCCCTGACAGGTCTATCTCAGTTTGAGGAGCCTCAACATCCATCATCATTCACACCGGCATCCGCTTCAGGCATGCCCCTGCCGGGACCTTCATCCTGGGCAAGCGAGAGCCACAAGCCTGGCCCCAATGCAGTTCCAGGGGAGATGGCTACCATGGCCGGCGCGTTCACCGTGCAGCAGAATAAGCCACCGGGCAGTGCCACTCCGAGCCTGAGCAGCTGCTCCACGGTGAGGACTGAGAGCCTGATTGTGTAGTTGAAAGGATTAATTAGTTAAGTGAGTCAGCCACTGGTTGATTGCGTTTAGTCCAGAGTTTATTCTCCTTGTGTTCAGTGAGGTCAGCAAAAGTGGGCAAAGTGTGTGAGAATATCGGGGGTGGATGTTTTGGATGAAACAGCCTGTTAGCGGTGAATGGCGCCTTTGTCAAAACTCATCTTTTGCTCTTTTCATTTATTCTCTCTTTCCCTTCTCATCTCCTCCTGCTCGACTTCTGCCTGAATCTGTCCGATTCATTTGTCCATGTTCGCCTGCAGCCCAGCAGCCCGGGTGATTACTACAGCTCAGTGGACAGCGACCTGAAGTTGGAGCTGACCGAGAAGCTTTTTGCTCTGGACACCGAGGGAAACAATTCTGCAAACACAGAGGTGTGGGAGGCTAAGGATAACATTTCTCTGTCATCAGCTCTTCAAAATCAAACCTACCAACTATTAAAATAGTTAGTGCAAACAACCATACATTTGTTTTCCAATAATTCATAAACTATATCATCAAAAAGAAATCTAAGCAATGTTTGGGAATGACACATTTTTCTACCAAGAAGATTCTGCAGACTTTGTTGGAGCTGAAAATGCTTAGAATCACTATTCTCCAGATCATTCTTCTTTCATCTGTACCTTTGCTGATTAATCGTTTCCATTTAAGGTCAAGTTAACAAACCCTTTCTTCCTCCAAGCAAAAAACTAAACTCCCAACTGTTTCCCTTTATTCATCCAAACTCATTTACTACTTTAAGGTGAAAGAGTTTCATTTGAACTCACATCACCCTTCAACAGTTTACTACAAAGTGCATCAGGTTCGTTCAGATATTTGCCAACTTTTGTGTTCAGCACCCTTACAGTGAAATCTCCTGGAAGCTCTTTGACTTCTTGGCATGGGCATATTTTAATTCCTTAAACTGCTAACCTGAGTTGTTTCTTTCATTTTGTGAAGGAATCGTTTTGACCATAATTCTTCCTGTCATCTGATATTTTCTTAATTACATTTTGAACAGAGGAAATGGCGGCTTTGGATATGGACTTATCTCTTGTGGACATCGATTTATGTGGTTTTAGGAGTTCCAGGCAGCTGACAGGAGGTCACCGCGTTCAGTGTTCTAGTTTAAAATCAAACCTAAATCCCCTTCACTATTTTACACAACAGTCAAGTTTTAACTAAAAGCTTTCAAAAATATATCTCTTTAATCTATTTATTAATTTTTATTTAGATTTCTCTTCTTATCTGATTCTGGGTGTTTTACTCATTTTGTGATGAAGTATATGTATTGTTGAGGACAAAATGGTCTAATATCCTTAAAAATGTTAACAAATTCTATGTGTTATGTTTTTATTTCAGAGGCTTTTACTTTGTGATTTCAAATTTCACATGTCTGTAACAATATTTCTGAAAGTCAATGTGACCAAACAGTGAGGAGTGCAACAACAACTTGTACTGAAGTAGTTTTCCTTTTTTTCTTTCAGAGGGACTTGAGTGATTTGGATCTGGAGACCTTGGCTCCTTATATCCCGATGGACGGAGAGGACTTCCAGCTGAATCCAATCATTCCCGAACCTGAACCTCTGGACAGCTCCGGAGGAGCTGGATCCATGGCCAACGGCAGCAAACTGAACATCCAGCAGAGCTTCAGTGACCTTGCAAGCCTCTTCCAGCCGCTGACCTCTCCCCCTCAGCCGCAAGGCTGCTATCGGCCTGAGCCACAATCGTCCTGGGCCACCAGGGAGAGGAGAGACTCTGGTCAGAGTACTGTGGACGCCAGGGAGAGGTCATACATGATGGGCCGCATGCAGACTCCACCGTACCAGGCCCCAGCCAGCAGCCCTGTGTCTTCCATGCAGTGGCCTCCTGATCCATTAATAACTTACCAGCAATCGACACGGACACCAAAGGCCTGTCTGATGGATATTTTACCAGAGGAACGGCCGTCCTGCCAGCAAAACGCATCATATCTCATGCAGAAACCGAGGTAGTGTTATGACACTGTAAAAACACAACAGAAAGTTTTAGTTTTCTCATCATACTCATTTCGCTAGCATTTTGCTTCTTAGACATTAGAATTTTCCTGTCGTCAGAGCTCTCTAAATCAATATTTAATACCTTTTTTGGGAAACAACCTGAAACAAAGAACCAGGATGAGTCTACTCCAAACATGTTGGCAAAAAAGAGTTTGAGTTCTCAAAAAAATCTCACCATGTGAAAAGTGTCCGTTAAAATTCTGACAAAACTACACACAACGTTGACAAGAAATCAGCCCCAAATGAGCATGTGCAAACACAGCTTTATACTTTGATGCATTTGCTTTTTTTTCCCTTTACATGAGTGATCCATCGATTCAAGTTAAGCAGATGCAAGGTGGAAAAATGAGCAGGGAAAAATCCAGCAGAGGTCTAAAATAACTTTCATAAACCTTTAGAAAACACGGTTTAATTCCATGATTCTGTTTTTAAAGATTAGGTGGAGGCCTTTCTCTCGGAAGCAAAACAGAAAAAACAATGAAGGCTTTTCATGGCACTGCAGTTCTCAGAAATGTTGAAAGCTTTGACACTAAGGAATGTTTAGGCGCTATCGTGCCTTTTGCAAGGCTTCTCGCAAAGAAAAAAATTTGATAGTGCAATTACGCATGTGCTATTTTGCATATTCCCTTTCATACGATTTTTCACCATTTCTCCTTTTTTATTGCTTAGATCAATTGAAAATGTTGTGCAAGCTTACAAAGACATGAGTCCTAAAGCAGGCGTGGGCAGCAGAATCAAACGGTCCTTCAACCAGATGACTGTGGTGAGTTTCTCCCATAAACTATAAAAAACACAATGTTTTCTGACTTTGTGCTCTAGTTAGACACCCATCTGTCATTATTTTGTCGTCACTTTGACCCTATTTGAGGAAAAAAATAATTAAATGTCGGTTTTTACGAAAAAAAACCTCTAATCTTGGTTTGTCAAAATCCCCTCATCCTTTACCAGATGCATTTTATTTAGAAACACAAATGTTAAATTTATGTAAACATTTTTTTTTTTTAAGTTTTAGATCGAAATGATTGTGTTTTCCAATATATTCCTGATTATATCGCCAATGTATGGTCTTCAAAATGATGTTATAAATAAGGCGCACCGAACTATGAGGCGCATTGAGTGTGACAAACGAGTCAGCCGGTCTAACTTTAATAACCTTGTTAGTAACGTATTAAAAAACCAACAAAAAACTGTCTGACACCGCTGCATGTTAGCCGTGTTAGCGTATTTATGTTCAAAATTCTGTTTCAGGGGGAAGTGAAGCCAGCAGAAATTCTGTGGAAGAAGATGAGGGATGACAGCTGCATGGATCGTTCCCTCAGTGCAGGATCGCTGACAGGTGCTGTTGATCTTTGTTCGTTTGACTGCTGTTGGTCGTTGCCTCTTGTCACATCATGTTGTTCTGTCACAGAGTCTGCGATGGGGACGGTGATGCCAGGCAGCATGTCTCCGTTTATACACACCCTGCAACAACACAGGAAGTCTCAGTACACAGGGTGCGGGGGAAACGGAGTGAACGGAAAAAGGTTTGCCCAAAAGAGCTGCAGTTACTCTGAGTACAACATGCAGTCTTCAAGCAAGACAGAGGGTGAGCTCAAATTTCTCAGCAAGCCAGAACATGACCACGCTCTACTAAATTACTGCCTCATTCCTACTTTTAATTGTGAAGTCTCACAGTTTCCAACTTCAAAAATACAAAAATAGGAAGATTGTTTTAAATGATTGCTTATATAAATTGACATTTTTTATTATTTTTTTCAGGGATAGCAAGCCGCTTGCTGGGACCTTCATTCGAGCCCTCCTTCCTGCCGGAGTTGACTCGTTACGACTGCGAGGTCAACGCCCCGCTGCAGGCGTGTCTGCACCTCCTCCAGGGCTGTGACCTCTTGCGAGCTCTGGATCAGGCCACCTAGAGCCCCAGATCCCAACCCTGACATAGACCTGGAGTTGCTCTCAGCCCTGAGTCTCAACATGCAGCCAGTGACGAAAGTCGTTCTTTACCTTCGTACCTTTGGGCCTTTCGAGAGCCCTGTATGCCTAGCTACCTGTAGACCGTGGTATTCATGACCAGATCCTGCCTTATGTAGCCCCTGTTTCCCATCCCTTCTGTAGTTGCCTCGATAAACATTTTCAACCTGCATTGCAGTCAGGGTTCAAGCTACTTACGCTGTTTTATCTCAGAACTTGATCATCCAGATGCAGGTTGACCAGAGTAGAGGAGCCGTCCGACATTGAGATTACCACATCCGATAACCCACATACACCATATGCAGAACACATGGGTCAATAGGTGGAAAAATAAAGGTCAGTGCTGGATATGTGACGGATTACATAACACTACTGTCAGCTGGGTCACACGTTGAAGAGTCCCGACACTTGGATGTCTGGGATTTTGTGAATTTCTGTTCGGGAATAGATGCTGAGATTAACGGGGTGTTGTGGTGTCTTATTAGTCAATCTGCCTTAAGGCAAACTCTGCCTTAAACTCGCCGCCTTCTGCACCACAACCTCCAGTTGATTCCTGCTGAGGCTGTACAGTATATGCAGCTACTTTTGTCAATCAGCCAAAGCATTCAGCTATAAAATTCTGTCTCCACAGTCTCCACACTAACAGAAATACTGTGTTCTCTAATGTATATTTCACCAGCATCAAGAGAACACAGCCTTGTTTTGTAGGTTCCAGGCAGAGCCTCAAGCCAGAGCTGGGTATCGTGATTGGCTCTGAAAGGAAGCCATTTGGAAAAGAAAGAGAGAAAAACAATTCTGTTCATTCCCAAAGAGGACAAATATGGTGCAATATGGAGGACTGGAGCACTTTAAAGAGTGGCTAAATGTGACAACTGGGCCAATAGGAATAATTACTTGAACAACGTTGACGCTAGTTAAGATTTCACTTTTTATTTTTCCTTCTATGACTAATATAGTTTTTAATTTGAATCATTAGATGCTAGAAATGAAAGCCAAAATTAACTGAATTGTACCTGAGATTTATCACAACACTGCAGCTTCATAGGAGCACAAACATGTTACATTTATATTATAAACTATGTAACCCTTATATTATAATGTAGAGGATTTATTACTTCACTGTTTGATCCAACATTTATTGGTCCTTGAAAATCTGCTTATACTAAAATTCTTCTTTAAAGAGTCTCACAATTGGTTTTATTTTGAAGATCTGGAAGTGAGGAGAATCAGCGCAATGATACCCAGCCTGTGGCTCGAGCCTCTTCCACACACACACACACATGCACACACACACCAGTTTCCTTAAATCGGTCTCATCTTCATCAAAGCACCTCAGTCTGCTCTTTCACATATTCAAATCTGACAGCGTTGTTTTTTTTCTGTAGCATTCACACGTACACACTAACATTTTATTCTAATCGTTGTAAACAGCTGTTCTTCTGTTACTGAAACAAAAAGTTTTAGGTTCTAAATCAGTCCCCCTACACACACACCCTTACGTTTTCCTGTTTTATTCAAATTAGGATACTTGAGCAGTACTGCTTCACCTGTACACTGAGATTTTCAGCCAATCAGATTCTTTGAGTTGCATGTCACAGACATGATTGTAAAGTATAACCTGCAACATATGTTCGTTACGTATCGGAATAGTAGTTTTGGAGGGGATTTCTTTTCACTTTAAAAAAAATCTTTTATTTTTACATGTTTGTCTAAAGTTGTGTTCAGTTAGAATATGTTGTTGTTGTTGTGATTACAGGGTATTTACATATTTAGTTGTTTTTTTATTTTTAGCTTGCATCCATTCACCAAACACAAGCTTTTACAAAAGAATGTGACCTCCACACACTGTAAGAGCTCCTACATTGAACGGGCTTATGCACACACACTTTGCATTAAAACAGAAGAGAATAAATAGAAGAGATGATGGGGAACCTGCATGCTCGGATGCAAACCCGCAAAATCTCTGCAGAGCTGCCTCTATGCAGATTTTTTTTTTCACACCGCTTCTTTTTAAGTCAGTGAAGTCAACTAGTTTCAGTAGCATCACTTTGGTGGCTTATCTTCATTTTTGGTTTAAAAGTAAAACTTTTGTGACACTGCGAACATGTTTTTGCAAATTTGATCACTTTTTAGCAATTCAATTGCGTTACATTATTCAACTGTGTGCAGAGCCAATAAAAAGGAGCTATCTCAGGGGTCTGCAACTTTTAACACCAAAAGAACCATTTTGTCCATGTAGGTTCTTACTGACTAAAAGCCGCCAAATCCCACTTTACCTTTATTTTTGTGTTTGTTGCCATTAAAACAGGGTTTAGCTTTTGAATATTTACAATACATGAATTATAAAAGTGTTATGTTTGTCTGTACGCAAAAACTTTAACGTCACAAAAAGAGTTCCTTTCAAAATAAAGTACATCCTGTGTCAAATAAGATCCTTCTGCTGCAGGAGATTTACTTAAATTTAAATTTAATTAAGAGTGCAAGAAATCCAAGACAAACATGGCATTTTCTGTCAACCAACTAATATAATATTTATTCAAGTTGTTAGCATTTTCCTTAAAGCCAAAGAGCCACAATGTAGGAATAAAAGAGCCGTACGTTGCTCCAGAGCCTTAGGTTGCGGACCCCTGAGCTACCTGAACCGCTCCTCCAAACGATGGACACTTTTTTCCCTTGCAGTCACCACTCATCAACATCAAGGAAACAGCAGGACAGTTACACATTTATCTAGATTTTCCTCTTATATGTCACTGCAGCCTGTGAAGTCCTCTAAAAGTGGAGTTTAGGTTTGTAATTGTGTTAATCTCTCACAGAACATGGCCAGTTTTTGCACTCATTATCAGTGGCTGCCAATACCGGTGGGCTTTGGTACAGATTCTCACTATAGCTGTTAATAATTTGGCAAAGAAGCCATACATTTTCACCAAGATAACTAAAATGGTAAAACTTAATCCCACCAATTTTCTTAAAATCTGAAACTTGTTTTTTTTTTTTTTTTTTTTTTTACTAAATTTGCCTTTAAGCAGTGACCACTTTCAGTATGAGCTTCAGAGTTTGTACACATGTGATGTAATTAAAAAAAGTTAAGAGTTAAAGTTGAAAATAGTATTGTAAGTGTTTGTGTCCTGGTACTCCCCCCCCCACCCCCACCCCCCCAGTAGATGCTGTTTGATCAGAGAAAATGAGTTTCTGTGATGGTGGCTTTTTTTCCCCTTACTTTTCATCATAAAATATCTACTGAATATGTTGGCTGGCCAGTACTGTTGTTGTTCTTGCTTTAAAATAGCAAAAAGAAAAAAAAGTTTAGACTAAAAAAGATAAATATCAATTTTACAAGTTTCACTTTCCGATATGTAGCATTTTGAATATTGTAAGGCAGGTGAAGTTGCCACAAAATCGCATCATTTTCAAGTTTGCATATATAAAAATAAAGGCGATGGTGCTTTATAGACCATGCATGTGTTGTTTTTAAAACCTTTATGACTTGTCTTGGATCCACAAACACTGAATTTTGACGTTTTCTGTTTTTCTGTTTCTTTTCCTTTGAATCCATAAAATGTGCCTTATCATGACTTCACATACTGAACAGACGGAGTTCCCCCTTCAAGTGCACAGTGTGTTTCTCGCCACTTTTAGATGATACCCTTTAAAAAAAAACAAAAAAAAAAAAAACAGAGGCTATTCCTATCTTAGCGTTTTATCTCATCTTACTGTGTTCAAACTTCCCCCCAAGTCCAAATCTTCTGTGGTTTTTAGCTTTAATTTTAATGGTAGAAGAAAACATTTGGAAGCTTTACCCAATATGAGTTCTGGTGAAACCTGTTGGGTTTTTAGATATCTAACCTTCTTCCATCTTCATTTTAGCTCCTTTGAGAGTTCAAGCAGACTCGTCCTGTAGAATGAACACAGACTTGGTGGAGATGATTACTCTCACTTGGTGTAAAGTTTAAGGACATGGATTTTTCAGCTCATCACCTGACTGATGATGTTGCTTGTGGGCTTTTAAGATTAGCACGAAATGGTTTGACAGATCATTTAAAAAAAAGGGAGGCTCAATGTTTCTGTAGTGTTCCTTTAAAGTGTGCATGTGAGGGTTCTACCATGTGGAAAGCTGTGAGGTTATTGCAGTAAACTTTAATGACAAAATAAAAGACTTTATACTCAAAGTTTATTTTAAAACTTAAGAGACAAGGTGGTCTGTTCAATGAAAGCAAGCATTTGTAATATTGGGATTTTTTTTTTATGACGTTCACAACAAAACAGAAAAGTCGGGTTTATCAAAAATTGAAAGTTTGCATTATCAGGTATTTTTGCCTTGCACCGAGGTCCCAAATATATTATCAAAAATATATATCAAACCGTAAGACAATACATTATTTGGGATTATTAAAGTATCTCTACCTATGAGTCAGATGACAAACTCTTAGCTGAAATTCTTTAACTTTAGATTTATCAGGGTAAAATTTAAAGCGTGAATAAAGTTAAACTCCTTAATCAAAGCTTGATTTTTTTTTCTTTCTTGCTTCAATATTTTAAAATTATTTGCAATTTTTGTGATATTAATGGTACAGTTTAAAGAAAAGACTTAAAGCCAGGGTGGGAAGTCCTTCTGAAAGATTACAGCTATTAAATAATTCATAGATCAAGATTGAGACTAAAGCTTGTTCACTCATGCACCATGCATATTTCTCCTTACTTTGGTTAACCAAAATCTATTTATTTCCCTAAAATGACTAGAGTTTTTTTTTTTGTTAGAGCAACCTTTAAAAAAAGAAAAAAAAAAAAAAAAGGCCAGAAAGTTTATAAGATTTATGCTTAGTATATCTTAGATTTCTTTTTTTAAAATTAATTAAAAAAAACATTATAGAAAAAGCACCTTATCACATTTTTCTAAAAGTTGCAATTAAATAACTTAAAAGTGCAATATTGTCCAACTACTAAGATTAAATATCTTGGAGACCAAAGATGGACTACGACCAAGCACAGTGATTGAAGAAGTGATGGATTGTTTTTGCGACATGAGCAACGAGCTGCAAGAATGTATGTGAAATAAGTTGGCTGAACGGAAGTCAATTAAAAAAATAATAAATCCAGACCAGAGAAGTCTTGCAAGATTTGTCAGATTCTGCTGCTACGGCCAGATAAATGTACTTTAGTTAGAATAAATATTCACCAAACTATTGCTGTCCGAGTCAGAAACACTAATAACGGTAGCGTCCCCTTAATGTTACAGAAGATCAAGCTAAAAGTAGGCAGGGCTTAAATGCTCCGTTTAAACCATAAATGCACTTATAGTGCTCAACATACTGTGCTGCTTGAAGGGGTTTTCCTAAAAAGCTAAAGTGACAAATCACTGGGAAGGAAATGCACCTTTTGCCCTTCCTGTGTCAAATCAATATCAGTATCAAGCTTATTATTTTTTTTTTTAATCTCACAGAATGACAGTTTTTATTACTCCTCATGGGATTCATGTTCAGCTACTGGTATTCTGTTGTTTTTGTCAAACATTACAGTTATACTAGTTAATTCAGATTTTTTAAAATATGCTAAAATTCATATTGATTCTATTATAATATATTGTTATCATTGTTATTACTATATGGGAACTTTAACACAATAAGAAGTTTGTGTTTCTGCACTGATATCTTATTAAAGCATACTGATCTTACTCTCACTTTATGGACTCTGTATCTTTATTGGAACTTTTATAACCACATTGGACTTTCCATCTGAAGAAAACGCCGGTTAGGGGCAAAGGCATAAGAGATAATGAATGTAAATCAACCTTAAAGATAAATGGGCAGCAGTTTTTCTTTTCCCACACCAACAAAATACCACAGCCGGCAACCAGTCAAACATTTTGTTCAATTTTACTTTTGAGAATGAAAACAATTAGACAAAGCATTTTAATGGCCTAGAAATGTGGATTCCTTTGATGAAAATCAACTTATTTTGAAAGTGAATGTATTTTGGTAAAATGCTACGGTCACAAATACAACAGCCACTGCACCATGGGGAAACATCGGCAGAATCTTCAAGCTTTTGTCTTTTTTTTCTTTTTATTGTTGGGGTGGTCATGAATGTGTACGGCGGCAGTCTGAGATTGGGGATGACACCATTACAAAATCGAAGTCAGCTGGGTGATGGCAGCCAGATTGCCGGACGACAGAAGCTACGATTAGAAGATGTAACCCATTCTGCACCACTGGTCATTGGCAACTCAGATTTTGAGCACACATTCCAATCTTGTTTATTTACACATTTACTGTTGCTACCGGACAATTTTTAACAATAAGATGGTGGTAGTGGGATGGCAGCACAAGGGCAGGGGGGTGGCTGGAGGGTAGCAGTCTGAAATCGGGCGATCATCAGACAGTTTTGTGGACCTTAGAGACCTTCCTATCAGTCAGTTATTGCACTGCTGCCTTCCTGCCGCCTGTCTGTCACTGGACTGCCACCGCGCGACCTCCAAATGTGACCAGGTAGCCAATGACTTAAGTCAAGAAATTGTCCAGTAAAATGTTAACATTTTCTTTAAACCTCTGCGGCCACCGTGTGCAGTGTTAAAATGCAGCTGCCGCCTCCTGATTGCAAATCCTGCCACGTGGCCACCTGCCAAATTTGCTGAAAAACTTGCATTTAGGTGACAGCGCGTTGCATTTTGGGATATGTGTTGCAACACAGTGTTCACCACTGCTATGTGGAACTAAAAAGACAACAGACATGGAGTAAATGAAGGCAAGTTATGCAGAGATGCTTCGAAGGTACAGTAAACACAGTAAAGGGCTTTTATTTAAAAAGTCATATTGACATCACCAGAAAAGTAAAATTTCAAGGTCTAAAATTCAAAATGAAAGGACGTATTTAGCGAAGCAGAGCGACCATGGCGGTGCAAAAACACCACAAGACAGTGGTGGTGGAGGATGGAGCTTCTCCACAAAAATGAACACCAAACCCTCCAAAAACACCAAATGCTGAAGAAAGAAAGAAGTAGAAAGAATGTGGATGATGAAGGAGCTGATGTTCAGAAAACACAAAGACCAAAGATAACCTGTACGCATAAATTACTGAAATGCAAATGATTGTAAGGGACGAAATCGAGTTCAGTTATTTTTTTAATAAAACTTTCATAAATGTTCAGTACCTTCAGCTACCACCCCTTTTATTTAAACTCAATGTTTGTTTGTTTTTTTTATAATATACTTCCTTTTTTTAAAAAAATCCCAAAGGAACATTTTGATATATTTATTAAGTATTCAGTCGTTGACTTTTATTATGGCTTCCAGAGCACACGTGTGTGTGTGTTTGTGTGTGTGTGCATTTTTTTGTTTGAATTGGTTTGCAGCCAATACTCTGTTTAGTTCAAGACCATTTAGCAGCATCAAAGGATTTAATTAAAGGATGTTCAGTAACAGGCTGTTCTCAGTCTTTAGTCTTCCCTCAGTTCTGTCTGCATGTGTGAGTGGGTCAGTAAAACGGTCTTTGTGGAGATGAACTCCAGTCTACCACTCTCTCCAAGTTCATTTGGCCAAGACAAAATAACAAGGTCAAGACTTGGATTTGAGGGAAACTATGCATTTTTACTTCATATCTTAATAGATTTTTTTTTCTTCATTTGTTCTCATGTGTTCCATTTTAAACATCATTTTTTTTGTGCCTTTAAAATAATAAAAAAAAAAAACTTGTCTGGGGCTGAATGTTTTTGGCATTTAAATGTAAAATTTAAATAATGCAGCTATTTTGTTATACAAAAAGTAGTTCAAGAAGCTCTCTTTTTCTCTAATGATTCTAACAGTTACCTATTAAATCTAAATTCAAGCAAAATCAAACACAGCAGATTCTTAAAATTTGTATGTGTGCCCTAAAAAATACATTCTGAATAATTACTTTTTAAAAGATCTCTTAATTTTGTGCACTTGATCAAACAAATTCTTCTTATTTTTACTTTTGAGCCTAATCTGTGTTTAAAGGACTTTAATTCCATTTCTTCCTGGTTGCATAATAAACATGTTTCAAAGCTTCAGCTCCACCTTTGTTGCCGTACTCCAGGTTTTATTTGTTGTATTGTGACGCATGTCCTCCTTTTCACTTGGACAGAAAAAACAGCAACACAACATTATCGTCCTCTCTGTCTCCTGATGTCTCTAACAAAAGCTGCAGAGTTCAGTGTCCTCACAAAGTAACTGGACTTCACATGCCCAGCTTTAACACAATACGCTGCAATACTCCTTGTTCTCAATACTGAAGGGGAATGTGGATATTTTAAATTCTAATCGACAAAATAACCTTTAAAAGCCATTTGGAGTTGTTGTTTTTTTTTAATTCAAACTTATTTTTGCTAAATAAAAAAGTAGAGATTTCTTTGATTTTGTGACTAAAATGCAACAAATTTAGGAAGAGACATAAAGTTAGATTAATCCAAGATCCTTCTGCTGTCATTTTGTATTTTCAGCCTCCAGAATTTCATATCAAATGCAGACTTATACACATTTCAGCTGTTGAGTTCTTTGGCAAACCTCCACGGGGCCCGCAGGCAATGTTAAAATCATGGAGTGGTCCATAGAGTGAAAATGTTCCTGCAGATATTTTCTATGGATTTGCTGCAAGTCATAGTCAGATGGGTTCCTTTAGACTGGTTAGTTTCTATTAGAAATGAGAAAATTAGACAGCGTCATTTCTGTGGGCATCCTACAGGCACGTGGATGTTACCTGCAGCATTTACGTGTGGTCAGTGAGTGTCAGGACTCAAGTAAATAAGTAAGTAAGTTTTTATTTATATAGCACCTTTCGCAGACAAATAGTCACAAGGTGCTTCACAAGTTAAATGGATAAAACAGAGGGCAAAAACATTAAAAACAGACCAACCATATGATTCCACCTCCAACCACCAGAGGGAGCCCTCACTGATTGCCTCACCTGACCTCACCAGCTGTTTCCCATTCTGACTCATCAGTGTCTTGTTATTTTTAGCCTATTCTACCCTGTACTCCTTGCGAAGTCTTGTTTTGCCTGCAGAGTCTGAGCGTTATTTCCTGTTTTGTCCTGCTCTGTGCCTCGACCTTTGCCTGTCCCTCGTCATCCTGCCTCGCTTTTGTTTTTGACTTATGCCTGGACTCTGACCACGGTTATGTCTTGCCCCTGTTGCCCTGTTGTCTGTCATTAAATCGTTTGCACGTGGATCCAAACGCCTCCGTCTCCTCGTTACAGTAAGGAGCCAATATGCGCTTTACTAATGACTAATGTGTAGTGTAAGAGTACCATTCATTATCAGTACAAACACTTTATAATACACTTACCACACACAACAATGGTACCTTTCAATATATGACGTCACTTAAGGTGAAGTGCAAAACTACTCTCCCTTAAAGATGCGGCTGCTCCTCTCTAGGAGCCTCTACAGGTCCAAACAACCGACAGCACCTGGATAGGTCAACCCCAGAACAACTGCATGTGACTAAGACTTCCGGTTCCATTTTATATTGTAATGCTCTGGGTTTTTTTAAATTCACAAAACAAGTTTTTCTACTCATTTTTGTTTTTTAGCTCCACATTATGGGGACAGGAGGTCATTCTTCCATCACCTGCCATCAAAACGGTATTCTCACTTAGCTCACCTGAACCTGTGAACTACATTTTCAAAGTTCAAACGTTTTGGTTTGGGAAGCTTTTCCTACAATGAACTGCCCGTCTTTCTCTGCCTGTTGGGCTCTCAGTGTCATCGGTTTCATTCGTGTTTTTATCTGCAAACTCAGTCCAGCTGCTCTCGGTCAGACAGTGGAGGTTCTGAGTTTCTCATGTCTGCTTCTGCTAAGTTCTTGTTTCGAACCCCTGCTCAACCTTCTGGATCTTGGCTCATGCACCTTTCTTGATAAGATCGTCTTTGTTACCGACCCTGCTTTTAGATTCAGGCCCTATTATTGCTTGGCTAAGCTAACTTGCTAGGCAAAACTCCCAACCCCGCTGAACATTTCAGAACATTTCAAAGAAGGCCTTATTGGCTGAGTGGTTTGGAGAACGCAGCCACCCTTCCACTCTCTAAAGCGCTCACTTTCCTTGCTCTTAATGCAACATTCTGTTTGGTTGTCTGGCTGTCCAACACGTCACTCAGCTTTGAAAGAGTTGCTGCGTTCATTAGTCTGTTGTTGTCAACCTGCTGTTGACAGGATCACATTTAGTAAACAAATCTTTACAAACCAATGCTGAGCACTGCATCTCTGGAATGCGTTGATACAAGCACAGTACCCAACAGTTCTACAAGACGACAAGCTTTGAGGTGAAGACCTGAGCTAACAAATCTACATCTACAAAGCTAAAATAGTAATACATGCTGTGAGATAAATGAACAAATGCTACATCTCATTAGGCCAAAACAGGGGATTGAAGCTAATTGTTAGAACCAGGTCTTCACAGTTAAACCCTGTAAAAAAAAAATACCTCATGATCAATAATAGTTTATTTCCTAATTTTTCTCCCAATTACCACATTATTTCTGAAATGCTAAAGTATCCCCCAATTCTTCATGATTCCTAAACCGTAATGACTTAGATTAGCACCATTACATGTGGAACTGGACAGTAGGAGGTTCTGATCAATCCTAAAAAATAACATTCATTGATGCAGTTCACTTTTTTTTTTTACTGCTGCTAATTGATTACATTTTGAAGTTCAGAGAAATGTTTGGAAACTGAAAATTTTTTTTTGGATCTCTATCTCACGATAAAAATAAGCTCAGATTGCCTCATGAACGTCTACCTCAACTCTTCTTTAGCCATTTTTGAGATAAAAATGTAAAAATATAGGATTCATTCAATCTTCAGAAATTAATATGTGATCTGCTTTCAAATGTCTGTAAATGAGCTTTTACTGAAGTCAGCTCCCATGAAAAATATTGAAATGGCCTGAAATCATTTTCTGAAAAGCTGTGTATGCAATCATACCATTTTCTAATAATTTCAGATTAGATAGAAAGCTCAAAGATCAGAGGAAACTGCCCCAAAGAATGTTGGCAGAGGCTGTCTTCAAGCTTCTCTGAACACTTTTGCCCACACATCCTGACAGGTCCTGCTGTCTGCTTATCAGCTGAAATCCGTTCAACTTCTCTGTATACTGAGCACTTCTTCCTTCCTCTGTACAAAGGCAGGAACCCAAACTTTTGGGCACAGAGAAGGTTAAAAAAAAAACCCAACCTGTGAAGTATTCATAGGAAAGTGCAGGTAAACACACGCAGGTCTTGCATCCCTTTGTTCTGGCTTATTCCAAGCTCTTTGTTTCCTGCAGGCAGGGAGTCAGAAAAACATGTCGGGAGGAACCGGCAACTCAGACATGCCGGCCGGCTTCCTTGTTTCAGGTTTCCAGGGCGATTCTTTATCCAGTGTCTACTGCACTTCACAGAAACACAGAACTTTCCAAGATCTGGAAGATTTGTGATTCTTCTATATCTTTTGCACATTTATCAACAGGTAACCAATGTTTTGTGTATATTTATTTTCCATTTTTTTGACTATTTTAATCTATTTTTCATTTATTTAAAGGCCAACTGAGAATTAAGAACAGAAACATTTTAGGAAGACAGAGAGTGTTTTAGCAGGAAGTGAAAACGTCTTCATCAGATTTTTTTAAGCAAATTCTTTTTTCCCCAGGGCAGACACTTCTAATGAAACAAATACATCTAAGCGAGATACGGAGATAGCCATCTGTGCAGGACATATTTCCCAAATCAGGAAGATACACCCAAGCAGAAGCACAACATGATTAGAAGATGAAGACAACAGACTTTGAAACAGTCTAACAGACTCAGGACATGTTTAAAGCGGTAAATGTGAAAGATACTCACAGAGAAAAATGTTGGAACTTTTTCATGGAGTGAAAGAAAAACTAAACCTTCTCCTGGATTTAATAATGAACTCGGATTGAAAATTGAACACAAGTAATAAAGTAAACATGTAAAAATAAAGGATAAGAAATCCATATGAGGTTTTTTTTTTTTTATTACCATTTCCTGTATCTAATAGACAGAAGTTCTATCAAATATTTCAACTGTTTTCTCATTTGGTTCTAGAAGTTTCTGTTGTTTAGACCACTAATTGTGTTGTGGAATTGTCTTGAGTTCAAACATAAATGTTCTCAAACCAGTCCTATTTGCTCTAATTCAAAGGGAAAACATAAAATTGAAAAACAAAAAGAGGCGTTCAAGGTCATCCTCAAAAAAATGAGGACTTTTTTTTACTCAGCTCTGGAGGTTTTTTGCAATGGAAATACAAATACATCCATATTACAACTGAATGTTTTTTGATTAAGTTTGTTCAAAAGAACAACACAGACATACACAAACCTGACAAAGAATCTCAGACGTGACAGTTTTCAAAGGTAGAAATTGAGTATAAAGGATAAAGGCCGGAGTGAGCGGTTTTGCTGTGCCCATCTTAACAACATCTATCCATCCATCCAAAGAACCCACTGAATCCCTTCTGGCGTCATAGTGTTGCTGGAGCCTGTCCCAGCAGCTGTTGGGTGAAGGCAGGGTACAGGCCCCCGGTCTGTTGCAGGGCCACACACTCACATGCGCACCTAGGGGAATCTAGAGACAACAATTAACCCATGAAGCATGTTTTTGGACGGTGGGAGAAGGCCGGATACCCGCAGAAAACCCACTCATGCATGAGGAGAACATTCATATTCCACACAGAAAATAACCAGAACCAGGGCCTTCTCGCTGTGAGGCGAGAGTGCTAACCAGCCCTTGATCTAGCCATTCAAAAAAGTATGTCTATTTATTAAAGCTGAAAATTGAGCTCTAATAAAAACAAAATAAATGATTTATTCACCCCAACACCAAACAGTCGTAACTAATAAACCATAAACCATGCAGTGAATCCATGTGTTTTTGAAGTAAAATCCAACTTTTGACAAAGCAGTTATCTGGAATTTATGAAACCTGCCTCCAATATTTTCTTAGAAGCTCCAACATTTGGTAATTGCAGGTTGCTCCAAACATCTGACAGGAAATGAGGCAAAATCAAGTGCTCCAGGTCACATGTCAAGCTTCTGCATTCTGGTTTTGTTCAAATCAAGCTGCCTAAACGAAAAAGAAGTTCAACTTCAAATGTTTACCACAAAATTAAAACAGCCCACGCTGGAAGTGAAGGTAAGAAATGTAAAGTCCTATTATGGAGTGGTTGGCAGATGACTTTGTTTTCCTTTTTCCTCCAGCAGTCTCCACACTTCAATGTTTGCACGTCCGTTGGGATGGCAGAATTTCTCAGGACAATTGTCCAAGAACCTGGTCCAAGGACAGTTTGTTTTTTCTTGTGATTTAGTCCCAAGGCATGGAGCTTCTCTGAATAGGCTTCAGCCCCCCCTTCCACGAAGCCCCCATCACACCGTAAACAAACATCCAGTTTCCCATGTTCAATCAGAGTTATGTTTGGAACTTTAAAGAAGAGGAGAAAAAAGGAACACATTTGTTAACACAGTCTGCGCTGTTTTATTTGACGGTTATAAGTTGAATTGCGATGGTACAGAAATTACAGTCTCAACAAATTGGTGAATTTGAATCCAAAATTCCAAAAAACTACATTTGATTATTTGAAATTTGCTGAGTAGACTTGAATCATTTTCATTCTTTTGTCTATACTCTTATAAGAACACGATTCTGAAAATGGATTTTTTAATTCAATAATGTTATTTCCTATTTATCATAATTATTAGAACTAAGTAGAGTAGAATAAGTGAGTCAGTAGGTTTTTTGGATTCATATCCATGGACATGTGTGAGCATTTCTTATCTCCAGATTGATAAATAATGTTGGCTCCTGTGTTCTACAGAATAACAATTGTGTGAAAAACTCATGAAACAAAAAAGGGGAAAAATGCAGCTTTAATTCATCAGTCATCAAAAATCTAAATCCAAACTATTTTGGCCCTTTTTCATTTAAAATAAAACAATCGATATCTGACATCTCTAACTGACAGTGGAGCCTAAAGTCCAAAGTTTGTTCCCATTCTTTGCTTCTGTGGGAAAACATTGATACAATGCTTTGCCAAATCTAGCTTTTTCCAGCCTAGAATTACGTTATTAGCAATTGTTCTGATTTGGGAAGCACAAAGACAAAGCGCTTACGCAATGATTACTCAATCTTTCGACTCTTTGACCCTTTAGATCCCAGTTTTGCTTAATCAGGAAGAGCTAAAAAAAACCAAAAACTTTTGAT
This sequence comes from Oryzias celebensis, assembly GCA_014656515.1. Lineage (NCBI taxonomy): Eukaryota > Metazoa > Chordata > Actinopteri > Beloniformes > Adrianichthyidae > Oryzias > Oryzias celebensis. Next base: position 2,828,720 of record BNCR01000014.1, read on the forward strand.
GGGATAAAGGAGATCAGTAAATTAAATAAACAGAAAAACACTGAATGTTGAGAAGTTCTAGCATCCTTTTCAGATGCACAAATGCAAATCTTATCCAAATAATAAATATGCCTGACAGAGAACACAAAGAAGGGATGAGATTTCGCCATTGTTTTCCTGTTGCTCAGTTACTGCGTATAAAAGGGAACATTTTTAGACACCAATCCTTTAAGCTGCAACTTGTTGTGTTCTAAAGCATGAATGAATGAGCTGGTTTACAGTAACTAAACCTGTTAGTGCACTGGAAGAATTGGTTTCAGGTATGTGGGGGCATGGCCTTGCTCTCAAACTTTGCCTTATGACAGTATCTTTCACTTTGACACAAGAGAAAATGACAACAACCAACCAAAACGATATAAATCATTTAAAAAAGAAACATGTTAGAAAGATGCACATCTTTTCACAGAAAGTGTAATCAAATTAAATCTCAGAAACAATGATCTCATCTAATATGAATCACATAATTTTAACTGCAGTAGTTTAAGTACTAAAACAATGGTCAAAGTAGAACGTTTCTGTGCCTGAAAGTCCTTTCTTTTTTAATACAGACGTCATGCACCGTGGCAGCCTTAAAGCCACCGTGATGGGTCAAAGAGGAGGCAGGTAAGCACTGATATGATTTTGTCATGTTATTCCTGAGACATGGAAGTATTGATGCTATAACGTTACCCATGAGCTATGAAATGTGATCTCCCATTAGTCCCAGATAGGATACTAACAGGATCAGTTTTAAACTCTGATCCTCTTTTGATTGATTTTCAAATTGTTCCCATTGGTCATTTAATTATCATTTTAGGCAAAATCATAAAACCTGTCATTTTCTGGGACGTAGTTTCCACAGGGCGGCAAGACTTTTTCAGAAATGTGCATCTGAGTTGGAGCAGAGTGAGCCGGCTCTAATTTCCCATCATTCCTTTGTTTACGCTCTCTCCTGCTAGCCTATCCCTTCACATCCCCAATCTAACATTAGCGGTGCAACAAAAATGGCGATACAGAGCAATACAGAGCTGTCCAGCCATTCATTATTGAGATATCAGTTTGGACAATTTCATTATTTCCATTTTTGGAAAAACAATTATTCTCAACGCCATTTATTATTACAATTGTTTTAAATGACAAAATGAGTACATAAAATAGTAGTAAATGTTTTTGCATCAAAAATGACAATTAAGGCAGATTTTTTGACATAATTAACCAAAAACAGAATTCCTGGAAAACAACTGAGGTGGAAATACAGCAATAAACCATGTCATCAAAAGAATGAACTACAAATGAAGGTTACTCATTTGTTTGTACAAACAGTAAAATATCTAAATTATGTCCATCAACAGCTTTGAAAAAGGTAAGTCAACTCCGCCTTTTACAGATCTTAGGTTGCTCACCTTTGTCAGATGATTTGAAAAAATACTTTTCTTTCATGGAGCTGTCCTCTAAGTGTTAAAGACATGCCGAGGTAAATGCTTACTGATGGCAGAATGAGAAAAGATGATGAAAGGTGTGAAAATGAACTGCAGCCTTCGTTATGGACAGATGAACCAGCCGCTGTAACGTTTGGCTGCATGCAAGCATGAGCAGGTGTTGTGAATCATCGCTGATCGTATCTGTGAGCTCACATTAAAAAGCTGTTTGATTTGACTGAACAATGACTAAAAACTTCTGATCTTATCGTTCATTAAATTGTCACTTGAGCATCGATTTTCCAAGCATCCATTATGAAATTCTTTGGAATTTCTTCTTTCAAACTGAGAAAATTTTTTTTTTCACAAATCGCTTGTATATTTTTTACATTCTTTTTCTTTTTCCCCTCATCAGATCTCCTCTGAGTATCATTTCACATCACCTTCAAATCAAGAAGCTTTTATGGACGGGGTAACCGTTTCTGATCTCTGCTGTAACCTTTTACCCTGCATCTCTCTGACTTCTCAGCAACCTCCGGGGCACTTCCTGTGTGGAAAGGACGCACATAAACATATGGTAAAGACAGTGTTTTGTCCTCTAATGTGTGTGAGAATGCAAACTGAAGCGAAAGCCACAGACAGCACAGGCTGTAGAAGTTTCCACAGCGTAAACATTGACTTTCTCATGAGAATGTTTCACGCCGTTACTGTCTTCAAAATAGTGCAAGTTCTCTGAAGATGGTCATGTGCAAGCTACTAGTCTGAGTTTGCATGTGCAAGACATTTCTGTCAATATTAGACAAAAATTTCTCCAAATCTCAAAGTATTTGTAGTCATTTGTAACAAAGAGCAGAAATAAAAGTTTAGAAAGGAAAGTTAAGGCTTAATTTGTCAGTATCACAAAGAAAATCTGTTTATCAGCTTTTGCTGGAAGCTTGGACTGGAAAAACTATTATGAATCCAATGTTTTCATTTTAATCCATGAAGATTGTTTTCTATAAAGAAACCAAAGAAAACATTAAATCAATAAAACATTACAATCATTTTAAATGTATTTATCTGAAACCATTTAATGTATGAGAAGGCATCATCGTAGCATTTTATTGATTGCATATATTTGTTATTCCAAGTTTTATTGAATCTGTTTGGGTATAACCATTTGTTATGGGTTTGCCAGTGGGTGCCTGCAGAGGATTCTACTCCTAGAAGAACAGGGAGAATCCTCAGCAGAACAATCCACCATTTGTTCATCTGCTGTGAGCAGTTTGGGATCAGATAGGACAGGAAAGATCTACAGTAAACAAGGTGAGGAAAAAACGTATTACTCTTATTAAAAAAAACTTTCTCTGGAGGCGAAATGAAAGGCATGGCTCAGGGTCAGTGAGGCCAACAATGATTTAACTTTAAAAAAGAAAACTTTAATGATTTGACTTAATGATTGAGATTGGCCTTGCTGTTGGAACAGAAGCAGGAAGGTAGTTCCAAAAGAAAACTGAATGCTCCACCTGCCATCGTAGTCTTGGAAGTTTTCAAATCGCATTGAAAATCTTTTTAAAAGAGAATCCTGAATCAACAACCACACCCTGAAAATATAGTGCCCTGTTTGGAAAACCAGTAGTCTGGAACCCCTGTAAGATGTAACATTACTAAGGGGCGGACTTTTATACAAGGACAAAGGTGGGTGATTCTAAAATTAATTACCATGCCCATTATTATTTAACCCTGTCATTAAAAAAATACAATAAGAAATCACTGAAATGGCATAAGACTGCTCATGTGAAAGTGTTTAATTCTCCCCATCCCTCTGCAGTGTTGGAATATTCCGCCAACAGCAAGTTAGCGAGCAGACAGAAACTCTGAAGAAATTCACCATCTCACAAAACCATCTCACACAAAATTCTAAAAATGTAAGTTAAACAACAACAAAACTAATGTACAGGAAGACAAAACAGGAAAAAGAACAGAACCAAGAACAATAAAGAAAGTCCAAAATGAGAAAAGGGACAGAAAATGACAGCAAAGGCAAAAAGAGGGGCAAAAACAGAGAATATTTCTTTATTTTCATTGACATCACTCCATAGTGCACATCGTTTTGCTCCATCATTTAAGTATGTTTGTTTCTTTTGCCTTCTTTAATGAAACCTGAAAAATTTAAGAAAAGACAGAAAACCCTCATTTGATCTTAGTTGAACAGAAGAATGAATATCAAATTCATCTATTCAATAAATTGAATGTCTTTTTTCAAATAAAAAAAAACGTACACAATTTAACATACACTCTTTGATCTGATTTCAGTTTTGACATTTTTATCAAAACATTAGGATTTTTCACATTATTGCTGTCTAAAAGGGGGACCAGTGAAGAAGTTATGAAAAGAACATTCTGCCCTTTTGGTAAGGATTTTAAAAAAGGGAAGGGGGCCCAAGTCATTGTTCGCCTGGGACCCCCAAACTGCTAAGTCCGCCACTGCTGATGCATAACTAGTGATTTTTATTAGGTTCTTTGGAGGTTTTGTGAAAAGGATGGCGCTTAACCTTTGTGTCAGAAAAATGTTAGTGGTTCTTACTTCTGGAAATCCAAGCTATTCTAGAGCAGCATACATTTTAAGAAAAAAAATACTGTGACTTCACTAAGACGAAACTGGAGTTTCAAAGTAATTGAAGTACCTTCAGGAAACTCTAATGAAATCTTCTGTTTGGCCTTGCCTAGAGGTTTTTAAGTAAAATCTGAATAAATGCGATGTTGCAATTCTCTTCATAATATAGTAATCTGTATCGTCTTTGTAACTTCCAATAAAACTAGTCACAGCACACAGATTTACAATAAAGCACATAAAAAAACATTTGCTTCCATGAAGGCAGGAAATATTTGCCATTTAGTTAAAATCATTAAAGTTTTCACAAGTTCTAACTTTTATGCAATTATTTTTGGACATGCCACTCTCAAATTATGTGTGTTTTATAAAAAAAAAAAAGAAATTATCTGATATATGCACAATAATTGTAGTTTTTAGTCAGTTTTAGTTTTCAGATTTCAAAATAAAATCAAAAACCAAAGTTCCAAACTACATGTCCATTGATTTCTTTTAAATAAGTTTTACCTTCCAGAATTTTTTTTTTTTTAACGATGTTTGACTTGGCAAGCTTGTTTCTACATCCATCTATTTAAGTCTAATAGTCCATGAAAAGAGCAGACTAACAGCCAGGCATGCATGTTTCTGTTTCTCAGCTATAGCACTTAAGGAAATAAAGAACATACAAACTCTGAAAGTGCAGAGCCAGGACTGAAGCCAGGAAGCCTCTCAAACCCACATCCATCTTACTTAGCGGTTTCAACAAACAAATGAAACTTACCGTATAACTGAAACTCAATATGTTATCGTCTGTCCCAACGTGACCAAGCATTTGAGTGCATTCTTCAAGTTTGACAAACACCAAGCCTCCTCAGCTCCGTATCCTGACTTTTAGAAATCAGCAATATACTTTCTGAATTTCATACCTAGAGGGATTGTTATATAACATCACAATTTGATTCTAGTCTCTATCCAGTCCATGTGTAATCAGAAAGTAATGTGATTTCTTCCATAGATGGATTGTCTAACAGTGACAAAACATCAAAGTTGGAGGCTCTGTTCTCTGACTGTAGCACCCAGAGAAAACAAAGTTTGACAGTGTGCCTATTATACCATCCATTAAATACAAGCAGTGCTTTTCAACCTAACAAAGAAGTTTTGGTGAAGTTTTGCTCTGAAACTCCTGAATTTGAACTGTCTCACTGGTGTTGCCCCCAGTCTGACGATGCAGAAAAAGACTGATGTTTTGCTTCGTGCAACAGTTGGTTTGTAGCAACTGAATTCCATTTTCCTTAAAAGAACAGCTGGAGCTCCACCTTCAGATCAAATATGCATACTGCAGTTGTGGTCTTGCAGTCAATGAGGGACATGTTTTATTAAGTTGGAAAGTAACACTGTAAAGCCTGCAAGTCAGCAAACAAAATGTTTCAAGTTTGTTTTTTCATCAGTCAAAGTTACAGTACCTAAACTTAATAAATCAGTATATGCTTAAATTTAACATTTACTTTATATATCAAAATGATCAAATTCCTAAAAACCACCGTCCCCAGTCATACAGCAGCAGACTGCGAACTAACTATTCTTGCGCTGCGGTAAACTTTAATTGATTTAATGGCTGATTGCAAATTGTAGACATGTTGTGTTATCCATGGCGTTTTCCGTGCATTGTCACAATAATTTCCTCTTTAGCAATCTGTGCATGTAACTAGTGAGACTGCAAACCTGTCCAGAGCCTCATAAAAATCCACTAAAAATCTATAATAAATAGAAATAAAAAGAGCAGTTGAGTCCGAGTTGGAACATCGACGTCCATTTTCAAAGCTTTGTTTGCTTGAGCACAGTTTCTGCCACAGTGGGAACAGTGGGTCTCATTTTCTGCTGCTTGTGTACGTTTTGGCAGCAAGGCAGTGCCTTCAGCACCTCTTTCAACCCTTTGTTCATGAATATATAAATAAATGGGTCCACCAGAGGACTGAGATAGAGCAACATGTGAGACACAAGTCCCAGGTAGCAGACAGGCTCATTGAGGGACAGAGCTGCCAGGAGGATGCTGATGATGAAGGGAGAGTAGAGGAAGGTGTAGTTGACCAGGATCACACTGATACCCCATGTGGCTCTCCTCTTTTCTGTGCTGGGGCGGCTGAGGCAGTGCAGGGACCTCCAACCATCCATTGTAAAAAAGAGGAGGAAGGGGAAAGGAGCGAGCAGAGCCACAGCAAACCAGAGTTGGTAATTCAGTATGACGAGAGCAAGGATGGCAAAGGGAGAAGCCCATGTTAACAACACAATCACACGAGACTGCCTGATGCGGCTACAGCAGACACGGAACGGCCTGCAGGTGACCAGCAGGTAGTGCTCCTGGGCCATTAAAAACATCATGGTGATGTTGGAAGTGACACTGAAATAGAAGATGAATTCAGTGGCACCAGAGGAGCAGAGTGCAGAGTCCTGAGAGCTAAGATCGTTGTTGGAACGACCAAAAAAACTGATGATGTCAGACACCAACAGAAACTTGGCCTGCATGGGAACTTTGGTTTGACCTGCAGAGAGAGCACACAAGAAAACATTAGAACAAAAACAAACAAAAAAAGCTGGAAAACATAAACTCAGTCAAACCTTTGGAGACATTATTCAGGATGTAAATGGCCAACCCGATAGCTGGCAGTCCAATGCTGAGACTCAGCCAGTGGAGGACACTGGCTACATTCACAGGTGTGGTGTCATTTCTAGCGAGCCTTTCAGTGACATTGACAAACTGGAGGATCGTCTGTATTACTTCATCAGTTGGAGCCATAAAAAGCCTTAAAGTCCTTGTTTATTTTGTCAGATGTGTAGATTAGAGATGAAGTCCTTAGAGAACAGCTCACAGTTAATCCTGCAGCCAAAGATAAAATAAGACAGAAAAAGTATGCTAAAAATGCTAAAAAAATGGCTAAAGATGTTCTGGATTGATTTGTTCTTAATGAACCAAGATCAAATATAGAATATAGAAAAATAAAGAAACTCAAATCAAAGGAGAAATTTCAAAGATTTTAGTGATGTAAAAATTCTCCAGCTTTTCCTTTTACCTTTAAAACAATGTTTCAATCTTTTCAACTGTAATTCTTTCTTACCTTTAAATAATGTCAGTTTCCATCGAGTTCTAAAACCTAATTTGTCCCAAACAAGTGATCAAACAGGTAAAAACATAGTTTCAAATCCAGATGAAGGTTTTTCTGTTTCTATTTAAAAAAGAAGACAACTGTTTGAATACGCATACATGCATGGTGGTGCCAAAGTATGCGACAGTTCTATAAACGTAAGTGGCCACTTTCAGCAGACTCCTTATCTCAGCCTCCTGCTTTGAATGTGCTCAGAAGTCCTCCACATAACTGATTCAGTGTTGGTTTTAATAGAGGAAGAGAGAATTTGCATTCAAGGCCAATTCAAATATGTTATCTGTGAACTTTAGAGTCGCTGTGAGAAGCTCGCTTGGTGACAGTAGAAGAATTTTTCACACAAAAATTGTTGTTTTTTGTTTGTGGTACTAAATAAATGAAACAAGAGAACCCCAATCCTGAACCTGGCTTAACTCTGTGCAGGACAGTCAGGCAGAAGATTGTAATCTGTGCAGCTGCAGAGAAATACTGACTGATAAAATGAAATGTTTTTTGGCTTATTAACAGTGCATTCGACTTAATATCAGCCTAGATTTGTGATAATAAACAGTAACTGCTCAACCAGTTGTCACTAACAAGTTATCTTTATATGTAGTCATTCCTAATGAAAAACAAATGTTCTAATGTTCATGAAATCTAAAAAATCTTTGGATTTTGTGATGAGCAGATGCCTTCCAAAATAAAAGGAAAAAAATGTATCAGAAACTACAAAACATGCTACTCATTTTCTTTCCCAACATTTAAGCAATGCAGGTGTGTGATAAGTAGGGAAATCTCTTGAATAAAGTGACTCAGGTGATTTCCTTTTGGTTTTGTGGGTTTAACCACTGAGTGAGACCAACATGCATGTTTTCTCTGTGTGATTTTTCACTTCAACATTTAACTACACCTTCAACTCTCTTATGTTGACTCATTAGATGTCACTTATTGGTTTATTATTTTGATTTTGTATTTATATGACCTAAACTGTATTATTTTTCTTATGCATGTTTCTGGAGTAAATATTCAGTCATAATAATGAATATAGTGACCCCTGCAGGCCAATAGTTACAAAACAATTGAAAGATCATCCACTGATGAGACTCTAATTCTTACTCTCTTCCATCATATCTACATTATTTTAAGTCATTCTTAGTTTATTCACCATCCAAATTTGGTTACAACAGTTGTACAAGCATCCAAGATTTATAGAAATCTTATTATAATCCTTTTTTTTACAGTCAGGTCGCTTTTCCCCATTGATGTAACATCAACATCAAAAAAGCTATGAAATAAAAAGAGGATTAACACAGACCTCCATTTCTCTGACATGATATCCTTAAATGTGTGACAGCAAAATGTCTGTTTTATATAATATAGCATCATTTAGTCTGAAATTAACCACACTGACAGTTTCTCTTCTTAGTAGGACATTTATAGGAACAGCAAATATTCAGCATTTCAGTTCAAAGTCATGTCTATAAACATCAAAACACCGGTGGTTTTGTTTGTTTGTTTTGGCAAAACCAAAACAAGAGAAAACGCCTCCTTAAAAGTTGTGATTTTTTTTTCCACCATACTTTATTGTCAGAGTGGGTTGAGCTGCAGTCCTGGAGAACAGTTTTAGGATAGGATGTCATGAAGGGCCTGAAGGTGCTTCTGGTTTAGGTTTCTTTGTGGGGTCCAGGACAGTTCCTTCATATGCAACCTTGTTCTTGATACCTTCTTGTATCACCCTCTGTTGCACACGTAACTTAGCGTTGTGCATCCTGCAGTAAAACCTAGAGATGGAGGAAGCAGGATGTAACAAGTTTCAAACACAATAAAACCAAACATAACACAAAGGGAAGGGTGACCGGGAGACAGTTTGCAGTTGTAAACAAAAACTGACCAAGATCCAAGAGTGGTGAGGAAAAATCCAGCAAATCCCACATCAAAAGATCTCTTCACTCTACCTGAGGACAATACAATTAATACCCACTTAAAACATATATTTGAATTAAAAGATATCAAAAGAAGGAATGAGAAAAAGGTAATTGTGTAAATGCTTTTGGTCTGTGCAGTAATAATGAGAGTAATAATGAGAGCTAGATGAGCCTCCTAAAAGAGCAAAACTGTAGTTCAGGCTTACTTGTGGCCAGAAAATGTAAAACTCCAGCAGCTACTGAACCTCCAGCTCCATGTAGGATGGCCTCTCTGGAACAAGGTGTCCTCTGGACATCCAAGATGCCCAAGAGTTTGAATTCCTGAAGAGCAGACAGAAACGATGTAAAAACAAAAAAGAAGAAGATAGAAATAAATCAAAACAAAACCATCCCCGGACAATGAGTCTGTTCTTTAATGACTTCTAGTTAGGTTTGAAAAAGAGTCATTTTGAGTTCACTTTCATAGAATGTCAAACGTTTACAACAACAGATCTCACTGCGAACTTTGGAGATTGATCTAAAACAAATATTTAAAAATACATGTGTTTTATATAATTATGAATAATAATATTGTCACCAAAAGATTTGGAAATTATAAAAACAAAGTTTAAGGGTTTTCCTAAATTCTGTTAGCATTATCCAGAAGGGGCATCGCTGTAATAAATACTGAATCCTCATCATAGCTCTGTGTGGTTAAAGTGACCTTCGTCTTGAGACAGAGACATCTTCCTTTTATTTTGGGGCAACGTTGATTCTGCACGTCATTACCTTAACCTGACTGCCCTCCTCCTCTCCTGACATCCTTTAGCCTATCTGCTCTGTTAATATATACTCCAGTGAAGTTGTCCCCGATGGAAAACGAGCAGAAAGTACAAATTTTCGTAACTACTTTTGTTTGCGCATGCGCAAACTTGAGTTCGTTCCGTTCTTTTTTCGAAACCGACTCGAAACAAGACCGCGCACAACGGTTCCACCTTACGATAAAGATGATTGTTTAGGGGCTTTTGAAGAATCTTGTTTGGTATTTCTTTCTTAATTAAGTCTTGATCCATGACATCCAGAGATGGTTGATTAGGGCGATTGGAATCTTCAAGATAATCGTTTTCAGAAAGTTGTTTGTCAAATTCAGCCTTTTTAAATACTAGATTATGTGTTGAGTACATTTTTCAAATGAAAACCAATGACCCTGATTTTCCACAAGGTGGCGCAGAGACCACAAATCTTTGTCTATCCAGTGCTGCAGAAAGAGACATTTTCCATAACATTGTATATGTTTTAATACATGTTTTTGAACTTTAAAATCAATTGGCTGCAGGCCGCCATCTTTGTAGTCTTGTGCAATTTTTGATTTCTTAACGTAATGAAAGCAATTTTTCCAAATGTAGTTAAAATTTAGACGAATATTTGTTTTAATAGCTTTATCTGGTATGGTTATAGAATAAGCTGGGTAAATATATCTGCTAGTGATTCAATTTTTGTTAAATGTTTTCTTCAGAACACTGTTAAGTGTCTTTGTGACCAAGATATTGGTTTGAATTAACATTGATTTTTTTTTTTTCTTTTCTATTTAGTTCTTCATTTAAAATTACGTCTTTTGTTAAATTTATACCTAAATATTTTAGTTTTGATTTAATGGGGTTATTATACGCTTCCAGGAGGTCACAACTGTGTAAAGCCATGAGTTCACATTTATTCTTATTGAGGATCAAACCTGATGCTTCGAAGAAAAGATCAATTATTTCAGCAATTGAGGAATTTGTTTTAAATTTTTCAGGAAAATGGTTGTGTCATGTTGGCTCATTATCAACTCTGTACAAAAAAATATTTAATTTGTGAATTTCAGAGTTTTCCATCAGAATTGCCAACATTTCTGCTTCCACGATGAAAAGGAATGGAGACATCCTTGTTTAAGGAGAAGTGAGGAGTTGTGCTCTTTGGAAGTTGTATAATTATAAAAAGATTTAACTGCTTTGCAGCATTTTGGTCCAAATCCATATGGATGTAAGACTTTAAAAAGAAACTGATGTTCAAGTTTATCGAATGCTTTGTGGAACTTGAGGAAAAGAATGAATCCTTTATCTTCAGTTAGACGGTTATTTTCTAAAATGTCCTGTACTGGTCTAATATTGTTGTGTATGGATCTTTTATTAACAAAGCTGTTGTAGTTGATAGTTGATTTTGACAGACATGGTAAAAACAAGTTAGCAGTAGACAAAAGCAAGTCAAAAGGAATATTTTGCAGAGATTTGTACTTAATTAATTACTTCAGGTCCAAAAGCCGTCAGACAAAATGAACATGAAACTGCATCAAATGACTAAATGTTGGGAGGTTGCACTAACTGTTGTGCAAAGTTTAATTCGGTTGTGAGAAGTGCACCAAAACGATTCAGAAAAACTAAATAATTGCATTTAGCCATTTTGATATAACATGCAGACAAATGGACACAAAAGAGGAGTAAATCTCAGTAAGTACAAAGCCCTTCTTGCTCTGTACACGGTTACAGACATGTTTATATGCTGCATTTTACACAAACTCCTGCAAATAAGTGCAAGCTGTAGGTTTATGACTCAAAATATGATGCAAAACTCATTTATTGCTGTTCAGAAATAAAACTTGAGGGGAAAAAGGCTTAACAACTAAATCTGAACAGTATAGGGTCATCTTAACCTACAAATATTATGCTGGCAGGATGCAGCTGAGAACAGGGATCAAAAGGAAAGTAAACACTGCAGTGAATGGAAAACTAGTATAATCCTGATCACAATAACAGGGGATTATTTCCCCAGGAAACACGTTGTCCTGCTGCAGTCTCCCTGAAACCACCTTTCTTTGATAGTGAATGAGACGGACACGAGTTCTAAGATTTTATTTTTCATATGGAAACAACAGAACTTTAGGAACACACTGTAACTGTTTGGAAAAGCACAGGCAACAGAATTTACCATAATTCTTCATTATTAAAATTGCCTATTATATCATGCCTATATATTATGAAGAGATTACCTGAAATATACCAAAATTACCGCAATATTCCCTAATTTAGCTCATTTACAGCAGTCAAAACCAATGTTCCCATAACAGCAATCAAACGGGGTTGAATATCAGAAACCTGAACCAGTAGATGATACGGGATCGTGCGTAATGTCCAGCCATGCTCTTTGCTTTTCTTGACAGGATGTGACAATGATTCAGTGAAAGGATGATCCCATAAATAAGTGAAGGGCTAAAACTGCCCAAAGCCTCCTATGTTTAACAAAAACAGGAAGTCGGGATTACAGAGTTTTGTCAGCAGCAAACACCTGCGTTCTTCGGGGATATAAAAGAGTGAGTAAGTTTTAGCTGAGTTTAGCACACAGCCTGTTGACACATAGGAGGAAAGTCAATCTTATCCGATAATCCTGTTTTAATTATTTAAATGAGTATTGGTAAAATGTGATTTGAAACCATCTTCACAGATTTTGTGTTTTTAAAGGATGTGTATCCCTCTGTGTTTTAAATATCCAGAAATATATATATATTTTATCTTTTACAGGATGATTTCCCAGGTTAGCAGAGTGATGCTTCTCGTCATGCTGAGTTTTTTTCTGGGAACCTCCACTTTTTTCTGGTCCGTGTCCCCTGCAGGTATAAGAAAATGTTTGGCTGATCTAGTTGTCTTCTTGGAAATCTAATGAAACAGAGCAATACACTTCAAAAAGAGGACGAGCATTTTCAACATTTTAACTAGCGCAAAACAGGATGTTTTTAATGTAAAGTTTAAAAAACAAAGCTGATTTTAATCAGGCATATATTCATGGTTTTTGTTAAAGTTTTTCTCCTCTAATAATTCTTGTGAGGAATACTTACATTCAATCTTTAAATAATTCTGATTATTTTATCAAATGTTTTCTTGCATAAATTCAATTTCAAGCTTTTGTTTTGAAGGTTTCCTTCCAATTGATGATTTTATGCATCCATAAACTCTCAGCAAACTCTTCACAGCATTAACTATAGTTAATTCTGGTAAAAGAAGCACACAAGTGAATTTTGTGTGACGTGCTTTAATGGAACCACTTCTTCCACCAGCGGCCTTCCAGCTGCCTTACTGCCAGCCAGTCAAGCAAAAGTTGTCTCTGCAGAAGGAGGGCTGCTCCGGCTGTCATATGGTGGAAACCACCGTCTGCAGCGGCCACTGCTTTACCAAGGCAAGAAAATGAATGAGAACTCTAAAAAATCTCCTTACAAAGATTTTTATTAACTTTTACATTTTTGTTTAAACATTGATTTAGTTTGATGACTTTATTTATTCTGTATTCACTCCCATGGTTTATTTAACCACATGAGGGGTTAAAAGGGAAATTTTGATGTATTTTGCAGGACCCCTTGATGAAGATGCGACCAATTCAGTACCAGAATGTGTGTACGTACCGGGACTTTTACTACAAGACCTTTGAGCTTCCTGACTGTCTGCCTGGCGTGGACCCGACAGTCACGTACCCTGTGGCTCTGAGCTGCCACTGCGGAGCCTGCATCATGAACGCATCTGACTGCACCTTTGAGAGCCTGCCACCAGACTTCTGCATGAAACATGACTCTTATTACTATTAGACATCACCTTGAAGACACAGTGTCTTCATGATGCTTCTTATTCAATTAAAAACAAATTTTATTGACAAAAAAAACAAAATTTTTCTCTTTCCTGTCCAACATTAAGCCGTTACTACATTTTTTTACACAGCCTTAATTGAGAATAATTTTGTTTTTTAAAAGAAGTGAAAGGAAAAAAACGAAAAAGATATTGTGATTCTCACATTTTTTGATGAGACTTCACCACCAGTTCCAAACATATTTACATTTATAGTTCATGAAATGTTTGCCAAATATGTTGAAAAAACAAGTTTGAAAACCACGTTTGTGAAATATGACTTGGTTAATCTCCAGCTGAGACAAAAAACAACACACATTAGCTAAAGACGGATTTGCAACCAGATATGTTTAAAGAAATATACAAAACAGCACAATAAATGTGTTACATATATGTTAGTAAAAATAAACTTTACAATATATTATTATTTTTTATGCCTAAGCACAAAGCTCTTTGGTTAAAAAAATGTTTGTTTCAAATAATGAGCCAAATAAATGAATATAGAATAAAATGATAATGTAGATGGAACACTTGCTTACTTTATGATTTGTGTTTGAGATAAATGCTTCATTAAGATGCTGCATTTAAAAAGGTTTTTTGAGTGGTAGTGGAGGACCCACAATGCAGGACGTGAACTTCTGTCACAGAACTAACAGAAATGAAGACAGCTGTGTGTGGGATAAGGAAACTGTCAAAAAGAAACGTATTCATAAAGAAAAAGTTGTTTTTTATGAATGCAACTTTTTCTTTGTGAATTTGTTACTTTTTGAGTTTCCTTAACTCATAGATGTGGATCATGAACCTGAAACTGGTGTGACTGAGGGGCAATACAAAACAGAACAAGATCAAAAATCACAACACAACTGACAAAACCCAAACCAAACATTTACAAAGGAAAAACATCTTCTTCAAGCACAATGGAAGCTTAAGTAGTTTAAGAAATGATTTTATTTTCTCTGTATGATTCTCTGTATGATTGTAAATGTATCAATCATTGTGTGCACATTTTGCATTTTTTATGAAGTGAACGATCTTTTCGTGGAAATTTCTGTCATGTTCTGTGGTTATGCACTTTTTACACAACACTTCCTGTTTTTAACTTTAATCACAGATGTAAAATCCTCAGAGAGAGACAGAAAAAAAACGTCCTCTAGAGTTTTAAGCTGTCGTAAAAGTCGTGTCTTGCTTCCTGAAATAGTAATCACGAAAAAAAAATTGACAAGCAAATGCTTTTACTTTTTAGGTCTCAGTTGCTGTGTGCATAAGGAACATTTTTCCTCAACAAAATGCAATCTGATGTCACAGAAAATTTCTCTGCTAAAGTTCAGCTTTTGAGCTGAAAACTCTAAAGACAAACAACTGCCACTTGCTGTCTCTGGTTGTTCGAAGGAGTTACGACCACAATGTCCTTTTCAAACTGCTGAGTCGGCAAGCTTCTTACTGCTGTGTTGAGCAATGAAATGGGTTACCAATAATGTACGTGCAGGCATGAGAGAAAGGTCGTGTTTTGATTAAAATGTGAATTCACAGGGCCGTGAAGGGTCCAAACAGCACTTACAAGTTCTTCATGCAGCTATCACGTCTGCAATGAGTTTAACATTATTGTTGCGGCTTCAAATGACACAACTATCTCACACAGTTTCCGCAGTTTCCTAACAAAAGTACTGCAAGCAACCATTGGATTGTTGTTTGAGGCTAACAACTTGACTTTTCACAAACTTTTTTCTCCATCCACTTGAAACATATTTTTTTTTTTGCTGTTGTTAATAGACGACCCTTTTTGTGTCTCAGCACTTGATATATTACTGCCATAGCCAAGGATTTGCATGGATGTCCACAAGATTTTATTCTTAATACATTATCGTTCCTGTAAAATTTTTAAAATTTAAAAAAGAATTTCTGATTTTCTGATTATTTCCGAATTCAAATTGTGATGGATCAGGAGAGGATAAAAATTAGCTGTTTAAAAAAACTCAGGTTTGTGATTTAGCAACTACAGCGGAAGTGCCGTTGTCTCCCTCCTCCACTCCAATTCTGATGTATTCCAAATAGATCCATTAATCTCTTCATTTCCCTTGTTTTGCTCAAAACTGTACAGCTCTGATGTTGCTGGCCATTTTTTTATGTTTGCTTGTTGTGACGGGCTGTAAGCTAGCAGGAAAGAGTGTAAACAGAGGAATGATGGGATATCAATGTAGGTTTCTTCCGTGCCAACAGTCCCGCCCATAGCTCAGAGGCAAAATCCTAATGAGCTCCTGCTGCTCTGCAGAAAATATGTCTTAAAAAAACGATGCTGAATTATATCTAAAAACTGCATAATCATATTTAAAAGAAAACTGGGAACAATATTATAATATTACAATAGATAAATATAGTTGGAGTGGGACTTTAAGATTAATTATTACTATGCACCAACAAATGGTATTTTGATTAAGACAATTTATTCAATTTTGTCACTTCAAGCAGGAAATTGAGCAGTTTGTACCTTTTAAAGGCATTCGGGAAGAATAATTGGTTCAACAAATGGTTGATAAATAAGCAGAAAAATTACATTCTTCTTGTATACCCGTTGCTTCTGTTGATCATAGTAAGATTTATCAATGGGGACTCCACACTTTCAACTCTGCAGTAAACACTTTTTGTTCAGTGTTTAAAGCTTTTGAGGTGACCACAGCGTTAAGCAATCTAACATGTCTATAGTTTCACGTTAAAAGCGGTCAACCTTGCCTCGTTTTGCATCATTTTCTCAGCACAACCTCATCTATTGTGTTTTGTAATTTTGCCATAGGCTGCTGTTTTAACAGACCATCTAAAATCAAACCAAAAAAAGTCTGAGTACAACAGGTTTTATAATACTCCCAGCAAACACAAATAAGGTGAATTTACCTTTTTTAAAAGCAAAATGACAAATGCATAGTGTGTATTTAAAAAACAATGTGAACATTTAGAAAACAACAAAGTTCAATCTAAATTCTTACATTGAAATGCAGCGTTTTTTGTACAGTCATTTTACAACAAAGGTTTTAAAAGTAAACAGTGACTTAAATGACTTACTGCCCTCCAAAAAACATTTTTATTTGTAGCTGAACACCAATGACCACATTACAAAAATGCTAAAATGTAGGCACGCAACAAAACAATCTACTACATGAAAATGTTGACATTGTT
Source organism: Oryzias celebensis (assembly GCA_014656515.1). Lineage (NCBI taxonomy): Eukaryota > Metazoa > Chordata > Actinopteri > Beloniformes > Adrianichthyidae > Oryzias > Oryzias celebensis. The sequence continues at coordinate 2,845,583 of BNCR01000014.1, forward strand.
TAAAAAAAAGAGTAATATGTATAGTAATATGTATAGTAATATGTATAGTAATATGTATATTAATATGTATAGTAATATGTATAGTAATATGTATAGTAATATGTATATTAATATGTATAGTAATATGTATAGTAATATGTATAGTAATATGTATATTAATATGTATAGTAATATGTATAGTAATATGTATATTAATATGTATAGTAATATGTATATTAATATGTATAGTAATATGTATATTAATATGTATAGTAATATGTATAGTAATATGTATATTAATATGTATAGTAATATGTATAGTAATATGTATATTAATATGTATAGTAAGATCCCACAGAATCATGTGATGACATTTTGAGCCAATAAGATAAAGGTTAATTCCACACATTTTGCTTGGAAGCACTGCTGACATTAACTGACTTCTTTTTTTAATTTTTTTTTTAATTTGGCATTTAGAAGTTGTCTGAGCACCAACATGCCAACATTTACATTCTTCTTGCATTCCTTTTTTTTTTTTTACAGAGATCTGTTTTGGTCAGAAAATTAAAATGAGCAAATAAACAATAGTTTTATCATCTTTCTCAAATTGTCATGACATTCCATTCAACATGAAAGTTAAGACTATTTTGCTTTATTTGTCATATCTGTGAACAGGTAGGAATCCCAACCATCTATCTCCTGCACTCCTCACAAGAACACCCCACTTCCCTACCTTTTTCTTTGTTGCCATGACAACCTGGGAATTTCAAGCTGCTTTGCCCTCCTTGTGGACTTCTGCACAGTTTTGATTTGTATTACCTATAGCCCCGAAGCCTCAGATAATATCTATCAAGGAGTTGTTGAAGTTGTGCCAATCTATCATGATATTGACTGTTGTGGTTGTTTTACTGCTGTATGCGATGTTGGGAGGAAGACATTACAAAAGTAAAATAACGCATACATCTGGGGTAATACTTTATTTATCACATTTTCCATAATTTGAGTATTACGACAAACAAACCATTCAAAATGGTATGGTTCAAATAAGCAACAACATGTAGCATTATCAAATAAAAAAAGAACCACAGACAATCACTTTTTCATTTTTTAGGCTTGAGTTTTATTTCTATTTCTCCCTTGTTTAGATTGCTGAGCTAACCTTTTAGTTGGGCTCAGACGACTCAGTGAAATGCAATCAATAATTCAGTGAAACAGAATTTGATGATCCACCCAGAATAAACTCATGGCAAAAATGTCACTAGATTTCAAGAATTTACTGTTTAAACACTTTCTTTAACAAAAAAAAAAAAAAAATGAAACAAGCTTTCGTTACATTTGAAATAAATAACTAATGTTGACAATAATAAAAAATGTAAAAAATTTCAGAAGTACCACTTGTTGTGAAAATGATGTTTTTGGCAGTAGCAACGCCTGCCTTTCAGAGCAGTGATGAGCTCCAGAAACCCTCGTGCCCCTTCTCAGCATGCCATAAATGGATGCAAGAAAAATGACATAATAAAATGCAAAATGGTTCACGTGTTAGGTTAAAACAGCCTCTTTCTTAAACACAAGCATAAATAGGTTTCTTCATAAAAAACGGCTTAAAAATTGTGCATGAAATCGTATTTCTTGCAGTTTTATTGTGCTAACAGTAGTTTAGAAAACACAGCTGAGACATTTTTCAAATTCTTTAGCTTTGAACTTCTTTGGAAATGGTTCAACATTTAAAGGACATATTGTATATAATAAATCATATGTTAACAGATGTTGCTGCAGTTATTCTTCAGTAAATTGGGTTTTTTGAAAAAATTCCAAGATACTGCATTATTTTCCCTAAAATCTAACTACACATCTGTGAAATTGTTGTCTCCTTCTCCAATTCAGGTCTCCAAAGGACTGCCCAACTCCATCATGCCGGAATTCTGTCCCGACTGGTTGCTGGAATCTGGCATCATTTTGCCACACAAATACGCCAAAATCTTGTCACCAATCCCTTTCCTCATAAAAACATACAGAACCAAGTCTGCTAGAGGACTGAAGTGAAGGAGAATGTAAGCTATAATGTGAAAATTTTCATCATCTGATGATAAGTAAATAACATCTGGTAGAAACATTAGTGCGTAAATAATCACAACTAGAACAAGTACTGCTATAATCCTGCGTTTTTCATCAGCGTGAACACTGCGGGTCGTGGTTAAGGCTTTGAGAGTTCCCCACAGGAAAAAAATTAACAAAGGGAATGGAAGGAGCAGGAAACAAGCTATAAAGATGTTTGAGTTCTCATTCCACTTATTAATAATATATGATGACAGACAAAGAAGCCAGGTCACAATGCAGATTTTCACAGATGTCTTGATGTTTCGTCTCAGTCTATACCAGAGCGGCCAGGCGACACTCAGGTACCTGCAAACACATCCACATTTAACGTCATTTCAAAGTTCACTCGCAGACACAACGGATGAACAGATAGTTACCTTTCCAAGGAGATGATCACGATGAAGCAAATGCTGACCATTATACCATAGTTTTGAATGTCGATAAAGTTGTGGCAAATGTTTTTCTCATTTATTGCCAGTTGAACAACGGCACAGCAAAGCTGAACGAGGTCGGAGATCAGAAGGTTTATGACGTACACAGGGGCAACATGATCTGCTCGTATCTGCAAGGTGAGCATCAGAAACTGTTGCCTGATCTCTCAATTGTTACAGCATGAAAATCAAAAGTGCTTTTTTTAACCAGAAAGTTTTCAGAAAACTTCAAAACTCCAAAAGTTAGCAAACAACTAAGCAAAAATGTCATTAAATGGAATGTTCATACCACTGAACAAAGTGCGATGATTTCAACAAGGGCCAAAGGGAGACCAACTGCAACGAATACAATCGAAGTCGCATACATGGAATATTGAATGCAGCCATATGTGATATTTTGATGGGTTGAGTTGTCAGAAGTCAGATTTTCCATTTTTTTCACCCTGAAAAAAATGGAAAAAGTACTTTAATGTATTTCTTGTTTTGAAAACCACTAACTTCAGTCTGAGACCTAAATAAAGTTTGAATTTTTGAGGTTAAATATTAGACTTGCTGTGGTCTGGTGAGATACCTCACTCATGTTTCAGAGAACCAGGGTTAATTTCTTAACCTACCGGTTTTCTCCTCAAGATTATGGCTGTTTTTAAAGCAATTATGATCATAAATGCAGAGATAAAACACTCATTTAAACACAGCAGGACTCATTGTTTTGCCAGTGGTGTTCATGTTAATCATGTTGAACAAAAATAGTTTTTTTTGTCACAGCACTGAATGTGTTTAAAATAAAAGTACAGAAACAACAGTCTTAGTCATGTACTGTACATGATGTCTGAGCAAAATATGATTATACTAAGATTCTAACTTTTTGCTTTCCATAATTATATTATTGTTTCAAAGAAAAAATGCTGTTAAGTCTGGTCATGTCTCACATTACATCATAAATCAAATTGATTAAGGGTTGTCATAAACGCTCAAAATGTAAACAAAAAACATGTTAATAACACATTAGAAACAGAAAGAAACGTTTTTTTTCTTAAGTAATGTAAAGAATATTGAATGCAGTCTAGACAATACTATAGCCATGTATTTACCTCTTGTAAAGTGTACCCTGAAGTAGCTTCTCCCTTGTTAATGTCCTGACCAGCTGGCAACACAGTCAGTTTCTTAAAGATGCTAACAACGGGACTATATAGTGACAATCACATTCACATGCAGGAAATTCACAGGAAACAGAAAGGACTACTCACAGCAACACAAATGTACAGATGCACAAACCACACAAGAATGTCATAACTGTTCCAGGTAATGTTTTTATTTCGAGTTATGAATAAAAATGAAACACAATTAAGACTCAGTTGGTGACAAGAATGTCTCAGAGCATTCTGTTTGCTCCTGATTAAAGGAATTCTTCTCAAAGTGCAGTCTCATTTGGAAAACAGAAAAAGTTTTGTACTGTGGTCTGAGTTCTTGCACCTGCATAGAAGCGATGTCTAAAATATTATCAACACTAGTGCATACACAGAAATGTCCCCCATAATAATGGTTTAAAATAAAACCCTAAAATCCTGAAAAACCTGGCAAAGAAGGAAGATTCCTGGTAGTTTGATTGATACAACAACAAAAGACAACAAAGCAGTCTTTTTTCTGCCTTGTCAGTCTTTGGAAAAGAAAGTGAACAATGTCAGACTGGAGACCACATCTCTGATCTTTCAGGTGTGAGACACTTCAGGAGTTTAAGCAAAACAATTCTTGATATTTCTCATTTCCAGGACAGCAAATAGTCAGAGCACATTAAAATACCATAGTATTAACCTAAGTAAACATCTAAATTATCAAAAAAGTGCAGCATTCCTCACAGCTGCTGCATTGCTAGTTTTTGAGAGCACACTTTTATTAGTTAACTCTGCACAAAAACTTCTTTGTAAAAACATTTTCTTCTATTTGTTCAATGCTACGACGGACATCCGACTTTGCATAAAGTCTGATTATGGAGGCCTCCAACTGTGCTGTTTTGAGTTAGTCAGGAGAACCCAACGAGACTCACTCCTGCAGTTACACTCTATAGGAACGGGTTACTTGAATGTTCAGGTGTAAGACTTAAAATAATGAAGAATAAAATGAAGCAACCAAATGTGGCATTGTCTAGTAGACAGAGACAGTTGGCAGATGACCCCACCATCAGGTGCTTGAACACAACTTTTTGATAGTTTCTTAAGTTCTTAATTTGAGAAAATCTTTAAAAAACTACCATTAGTTCATTTATTCATTCATTTTCTAAACCGTTTTATCCTTTTGGGGTCACGAGGCTGCCGGAGCCTAGGGCGAAGGTCGCCAGTCTGTCGCAGGGGCCACAATCACACACCCATGCGCACTCACATCCACAGGAACAATGACTGACCATGAGTGACCAATTAATGCATGTTTTTGGAGGGTGGGAGGAAGCTGGAGTCCCGGGAGAAAACCCACGCATGCACGGGGAGAACATGCGAACTCCACACAGAAAGGTCTCCATTCTATTGACCTTTTTTATAGAAAGTGTGATTCCCTAATTCTAACGGCATAAAACCTAGGTCACACTGACATTCAAAGACCTGCTTTACAACTGTTGGACATCCTGTAAAACTCTGTACAACTGACAATAGAATACATGCTTTTATTTGAATATTGTTTTATTTGAAGTGAATCTTGAAAATAACCAAAGTCTAACTAAAAGCTAATGAATGCCTTGCATTTTAAAAGTTCTTTCGGAATGTTTTTTTTTTTTACACTTAATGTTGAGTACAGAGTAAAACCAGTCCCAAAATCAAATGAAAAGCTAGAAGAAGAGCCACCACTTAAAGCAACCAAAAAGCTGACATTCAGGAGATTGAAGAGAAACCTTTCCTTCATGCTTATGAAACAAATATGACTTTAAAAAAGGAGTCTTCTATTGTTTTTTTCCAGACTAAAATCAAATGTTCAAAGAGGAGGAAGTCTAGAAAGCCAGAGAGCTACGATGACTGAAACACACTGTCTACATTTGTGGTACATGGGTATGCCAGTCGGTTTTGCACTGTTTGCACAGCTGTACTGCGCAGCAGCTCTGAGGACTGTCCAGTCAGCAAAATTTGACATCGTGAGTTAACCCAGATGAATCTCCATTTATTTTGAAACTCGTGCTAATTCTCTTAGAAATAGCTTGAGCTTCTCCCTTTAAAACTTCAACTTGCTTAAGCAGTCTTGTTTTCCAACTCTTGGAGTCTGTGCCATAAATGCCATGGATGACTTCATGGAGTTTGTCATCACACTTGAACGTACCAGTATATTGACTTGAAGGACTCTTATTTAGGGCCTGCACGGGGTCTCCTGGTTAACAGACATGGCTAGCAGCAAAAAGAGCCTGCTTCAAACTTCAACTGCATCCAGTCTGTGTGGATCCATGTCTGCTGCAAAGGCTTTGTCCAGCTTCCCATAATGGTCAGAGGAAAAGCTCATGCTTGGAGACAAAAAACAGGAAGCCAAGCCCTTCAGTATTTAGTTTCTTTAAAATGTATAGAGAGTGCCCGTTCTCGTTATCTGAAGCTGAATTCAAATGTCAAACGGCGCCCTCTGCTGGATGACACTGAAGCTGGCATCCTCGCGTCTTTGCGGTGCACTGAGGAATATACCAATTTAATAAATGTGAGCGGGGACCCAATTTGTGTGAATCACACATAGGTAATTGGGATTATTTTTCAATCTAAAACCCAACTCAAGATCAAACTAATTTCAAACTAAACCATTTTGTTACATCACACCAAAATACTGGTTGCATTTACTATCAATGTATTTTTTTAAATTCAATTCAAATTTCTCAAACAAGCTTTAATGAGTATTGGTTTAGCCCGAGGCTGAGCGGATGTGATGCTAAGCGGTAGTTGTTGTTAGCGGATGCTAATCTGTTTATCTTTTTGAACAAAATGAAAAGGACAGAACCATCCGGCGCCCAATTTAGAAAAAGAGGAAAGAAGACCCGCTAGAAACGTGAAAGGACAAAGGTATGACATTGAACATTGTTAATGTCATTTTTATAAAAGCCTGAAACAACTTTATTAAACACGCAAAATAACATTTGAAGAGTTAGGCTATTGTTCGCCTATACTTTTAATGTTTAGTTAATCCAAACTTAATTTGTCCATTAAATGCAGCTAATTAAATATAATTTTATATTTGCGTATATCCAACAAATTTTTATGAATTTCTTCACTCATGCTATCATTAAAATAGCAAAACACGACATGATGACCTGCTGGCATGTTATTTAGATATTTGTATTTACATTTATTTGATACTTTGTCTCTTAAGCTAAGTGTCATTAGAATTACTTTGTGGTGGTTCCTCAGCTTGTTGTCAGAAATAGATTTAAACATTAAAGAGCTTCAACCCTCTTCTTTGGTCTAAATATTTTGTAAGAATGTTTCATTTTTCTATGACCGAGTTTCTCACCCTATCTCCAAGGGAGTGCCCAGCCACCCCACAGAGGAAGCTCATTTCACCTGCTTGTATCCAGGACCTGGTTCTTTTGGTCATGACCCAGAGCTTATGATATAGGTGAGTATTGGAACAAAGATCAACCGGTAAATTTAGAGCTCTGCTTTTCGGCTCAGTTCTCTTTTCACAAGCTTTTGCACAAAGGTCATGTTAAAAGGCCAGTGTGTGCCTTACATTTTATCAAACCATCAAAATTTGCTTCTGTTATTATTTCAATTGCCACATGTTTCTTCATAACTATTTTATTTGAAATATTTTACTTATTTGACAACTTGGTTTTTGCATTATTGCTGTATTTTAAAATTGCAGCTGAATCTTAATTTTTCTTATCCTTTTTATTATTTAATAACATGCTTTCTACCTGTCACCCTCCTTCCTTGTCAGTTTGATCATATTCGTGTGCAAAATTACTTTAATTGACTTTTGAAAAAGAGAAAATATTGCATCCTTGTGCATTTGAAAGAAAAATATGTATTTATGTAAGTTGCAATGTTAATTCGTAGACTATTTGATGAAAATGCTGTGTTTATCTAGTTACTACAAACCTATCAAACACAGCAGTCGCTCATATAAACCTACACGTGTTCTGAATGTGGGTAAAACGCATCAAAAGGGCTCATTTTGATCTACTTGGATAGTTTTGTATTGCAACATCTTTCCAGAAGAGGGCACTATAGCCCTAGCTTTCTGGTTTTGAACTATGACAAATTTGCGGATGTGGGAGTGATTGTGTGGCTCCTTGACAGACTGGGTGGCGGAGGTGTCCAAGACGTGGAGGTGGATGGCTTCTACGAGGTGGATCCTGGAGGTATCCACGATGTGCCCCGACTTCGTCCAACAGTAGCCGAGGAATAGCAGGTTAAGAAAATGGATGGATGGATAGACAAAGCGTCTTATCCAACAGGAGAAAGACTTTGCTTAACCACCTAAAACTAATATGGATGTGTAACCAAAGAAGTACAATTGCAATATAGTAAATACAAAAATCCCACCCTTTGAGTATTTCGTATGTATGGGTTTTGCCATTTATTTACCCCATATTCAAATTAAACTCAGGTGCCATTGGGAGCAAGATTTCTATTGAATTAATTTCGATATTAGTCTAAATAAAAGAGGATGCTCAGTCTGCTATTTGTAGATCTTTTTATTTAAAACAATAAATAAATACATAAAGTTTACATTAACTTCAAATGAAGCATATTTTCAGTGCAGCGGTTTAATGAACATCGAACATGCACTATTCAACTTAAACTATACTTTTTGGTACTTTTTCTCTAGCTCCTCCCTCTCTGTCTGCATGGGACTGCCTGAGTTTTTGCTGTCACTGTGCATTGTTGACTGGCCTGTATCATTACACTCAATTTTGCAACACACAGAGGCTAAAAGTTTATCTCCAATCCCTTTTCTCATGAAAACGTACAGTATGAGGTCTGCCAGAGGACTAAAGTAAACTGGAGTTATGGTCACAATTTCAAATATGGGATCATGTCTGAAGTTTTTGGCCAAGGAATAAAAAACACGAGGCAAAAACATTAGAGTGTAAATGAGAAAAACTAAGACTAGAATTGCAACGATTTGTCGTTTTTCCTCGGTGGGGACACTACGGGTTGCCGACAAGGCTTTGAGAGTCCCACACAGGAAGAAGATGAGCAGAGGGAAAGGAAGGAGGAGCAAACACGCAACAGTGGTCTCCAGATAATCACAGCCATAAAAAAACATAAGAAGGCTTAAAAGAGGAAGCGTCCAGACTACAAAGCAGACAATCAAAGATGTTTTGATGCTTCGTCTGAATCTGTACCACAGCGGCCAGGCGACAACCAAATACCTGCAAACAGAAAAACATTGGTGATTAGTTTAATAAACCATGCCTGTGGAGGTCCCTAAAATTATAAAACAGTGGTTACCTTTCCAATGAAATAACCACCATGAAGCAGATGCTAACCATAACACCAATGGAGTGAATGATGTAACGGAGCACATCGCAAATCTCTTTGTTATTTATGGATGCTTTTATGATGAAGCAGCAAATCTGAATGAGATCAGTGATTAAAAGGTTGATAACATAGATTCCAGCAACATGATCCTTTTGTACCTGCAAATAGAAAGTAACATGTAAATAGATCTTGACATAAACTCTATTTTTTTTTTAAAAGACACATTTGAAGTTAGCATGGAAGTGCAAAGATAGCTTTCAGTCTATTTAAACTGTTGCATTTTCAAGTGGCAGATAAATAAATTAAGATGATCTTAATGAAAACATGAATGGATCTAGCCATCTATAAGTGGATACATCAAAATAGATTTGAGCAGGGAGCTTGTGGCCCATCCGGCATATTTTCTAAGTAACAAATACAATCTTGTACAAAAAGAATGTTTTTGCCAGCAATTTTAAGCATTTTCTTTATGTCAGAAAAACGCCATAATATCAACAACACCAAAACCACAGTTTTTGTAGGAGTGGATCTTTGAACCTAGTCAGCAGTTGTTCAGTTTATCAGACGTTACGTTCATCCGCTAAAAACGTACTTCATGCAACAGAATAAAAACTCCAAAAGGAATCATTCCATCAACAGCAGCTTCTCTTTTCAGTAGTTTAGTGTCTTCTTTAAAACTATATTGTCCAAGACATACAGTAGCTCAGTGATGGTCTAATGTGCTTGTTTAAAGGTTGTTATCAAATCTCCAAGTTCAAAATATATAGCATATTATGTTTGCATGTGATATTTTTTATTTTTACGCGTATAACGCAAAGACACGATTTAACATGCTTTAATAGAGTTTGCTGAAGGTGTTTGATGAAAATTTTGCCTTGACATAGCGGCAGTGCTAACTAGGGCCACTACATCTCCCAGACGGAGGTCCTATTCTGGAACCAGGTCTTAGGTTGGAGCTTGCAGGTGAGCACCTAGTAGCCAGGCCTCCTCCCACTGGGATCCGGCCTGACTCAGCTTGAAACGTTACGTTGGCAGCCCAATCCACAGAGATGGACTCTAACTGCTGGGACATAAAAAGTTACCTTAGACGACTGAGTGGGAAGAAACTTGAGCTTATGCGGGAGGCTAAGTGGGACTGGAGGTTAATAATCGACTTTGTTAGTAGTGTCATTTCACCTTAGACTGTGTGTCTTGGACTCTTTGGTCAAAAGAAAGTGGAGCTTTCAATCAATCATCAATTGGTGGTGAGTTGGACTTGCTGATGTAAGAGGAGGCCACACAAACATTGCAGTTCCACATGTATTGTGAGAATCTGTTGGGGATGTTTGACTGAACCCACTGTAAGAAGGGTCAACAACTCCTTGTTGTTCCTCTGGGGATAAAGCAGTTTTCTTCCAACACTGTTGACTTTGCAGGTAGTGAACTGTTCAGAAAAGTGATCTTTAAGGATTGCCTGTCCATTGAGAAAGCCAATGAAGCAGAAGTGGGTAAGTCCACCATCCAAGCCAAAGTCACAAAGGGGACAGGGCAACAATGAGCCGATGGAATAGTTTAGAGTATTGTTCACAAGAAAGGAGTGAATGGAGCATGAAATTGACAGGCAAATAGGTGCCATGGTTGCAGTGACTGAATCAATCTGTTGAGAAGGAGATGAACAAAGAGGCAATGAAGTAGTGGGTAATCTTTATTTCTACTCTCAGCTATGACCTCTGGGACACGGCTAAAATAATAAGATCCTGGATACAAGGGGCTTAAAAGAGTTTCCTCTACAAGATAACTGGGCGTTCTGCTCCTCCACATAGAGAAAGGCCAGTTTAGGTAGCTCTGGCATCTTTTTCTCCTCCTGGATATCTCCCAGATATTATGGGCATGTCTCAAGAGTCACTCCCGGAGGGTTCTCAGAGAAAAAAAAGACTTCTATATGGTTTGCCCATTTCATATAGATGACAGGGAGGCTTTTGAGAATTATAAACTTCAAATGGCGATCCACTCCTCAACTAAAAACCCCTAAATACTCACACTTTATTTAGAAAACCAGAGTAGCATTAAAAGCTCTTCACATTATGCATTTTAATGCTGCAATCCTCATAAATAAAATAGTTGCTATTTCCCCCCCCAGAGGAACGCACCTTGTACTTTACACTTTTCCCATTTTTATTTCTGTTTCTAACCTTAAACAGAAAATCAAAACCAATGATGTACTTACCAGTGAGTACATAGCAAAGATGGCCAGAAGAGTCAGAGGAAGACCAATGCAAGCAACTGACAGAGCCACCACGTAGAAGGTGAAAGCATCTTCGCCTTCGAAACAACCGTAGCTACTTGTGCCATTGGAGGATGTGACGGTCAGGAAGTATTTAGGTGATGTCTGGTCTTGAGAGGAATTTCCCATCCCTCCTTCTAAAAATTCTAAAAATAACATGGAACATAGAAAACACATTTTCAAAGAAAATAGATTGAGTTAACATATGCTTCATTCTTAAATTCAGCACAAACTAGTCTGAGAAGTTACTAGTGCTGAGTCTGCTGAGCCAATGTTTTTTGCTTCTCACACAGTAAACTTAAATCTGATACGTAAAGATGTGGATTTTGTAACTATGGAAGGGTCTAGTGGGACTTTAAGTATTTTATTTCATTTAAAAAAATAACTTTTTACAAGCTAGATAGAAATATTTTATTTCTAAATGTGTAAATGATCTCTGGCATTGACTGTAAATGAAAACTGGACTGAGTGAGTGAGACAGCACCCATAGAAAATGGTTTACTTCAGGCTCTAACAAAATTAAGTTAATTCAGTCATCTTAGATTTGGAGAAATATATTTGAAACCAGACAAGCTCAGTAAGCAGTGATTGGTCCAAATCTGTCAAAACTACTGTCACCAATCAGGAGTGAGCTTGTTGGAAGTCCACACCCCTTCCACTGAAAGTGGGCTCGGGACAATCTGTGAAATGTTTCAAATATGCAGGGGGGGGCAGGCATCACACGCTTGTTTTTAGGCATCTGATTGGCCAGTTTACAACTTGAATAACTTGCAATAAAGAAATATTATATTGAAAAAGAAAACAAGTATCAGAGCAAGAATGGTTATTTTGACAAACACAATGACTGAGATTAGCTGTTTATTTATCTATAGATATCTGTGGGAAAAACTAAGACTTGAATTGGTGCTTCCTTTTTGGAATGCAAAGGGGGAGGGGGTCACTCAGTCCAGTTCTCATGTACAGTCAGTGGTACCGGGTGACGGCTCTTTAAGCAAATATATACTTGGGTGATTTATCGTCTGTAGTCACAGCAACATAAATATTCAGAGCAGCTTCTGGGACTTTTCAAGGACTTCCTGTTTTACAACTTCACACATTTTCACATGATAAACGAATGGTTTAGTAATTACAGAGCAGAAATAAACTGCAACAATGATCTAAAACACATTTTAAACTATGCCATTTCTTTTTTGTTTGACTTGCTCAAAAAGAATTATTAGAAACTAACTGTTAAGATCAGAAATATGAGCCTCATCCACTTTTTATTCAATGCAATTGAAGGAAAAAGGCAACATTTATATACATATTAGCTTAAATAAAACACATGAACATGGTAAAAACATTTAACCTCTTTACGTTCATTAAAATCTTATAATCCACGCGTCATAATGCAAATCTGCACATTCAAAGCTGCACAAAAAGTTTTAACACAAACTGTTTTTTAAAAAATGCTCTTGGATCACATCTCTGTCATAAAGCAAAGTCTTAACAAGGATTTGCCCTTTTAGTAGAAATGTATATTACATTTAAAAAACAAATTGACAGTGCATAGTAAAGTTCTGGTTCAAACCAATAAACCAGATAAATAATGCCCAGTATAGAATTGTATTCAGATGTGGCATCTCATCGCTACAAGAACTTACACTTGGATGTTAAAGGACTAGATTGTTAAAGCCAAGCGAATACCCCCCACCCACCCCCACTGTTTGTTTTACCCCAAACTATAGAATAACTACAAACAGCACAACCTCTTTATAAAGACTGTATTCCCATAAAAAAAATTAATTAAAAAGAGCAAAACTTGACATGATATTGAAAGTCTTGGTTAAAATAAAAGCAGAAAAAAAATAAAAAGTACAAATGTGTCAAATTTGTGGTTTGCATTGCCTCTGATATCTTTACAGGCTATGAAGTTTTAGCTAAAGAAAGTGGTTGTGATATAGAAAAATGTTGAATTCATAAAACATTAACAGCCTCCACTCAATACAAGTGCAGGAGAAAAATATATATATATATTCATTGTAAAGTAAAACACATTTTAAAGCATAAAGTGTTGAATTAGTATAAAAGGATTACCTTCAAATCCACACTTGAAATGTATCCTCACCTTTTATTGTTATACTCTCACAAGAACGTGTACATTAAATGGTAGATGACAGTCATTTTCTGCTATTAAATACATCCTCTGAAGAAAAAACAAAAAAGATTGGGGAAATGTACATGTCATATTTTAGTCACATTCAGTAGAACAACATGTTCTCCTAAAAATAATGCATCTTGGTGGAAATTCGTTTATTCTTGGTCAGAGGCTCTGTCTCACCATGAGTCACACATGCATGATACGATCTTTTTTATTTACTTCAGCTAAGGAAGGAGATAATCAAAGGAGAGCGTGCCAGGAAATATGCTGCAGAGTGGCAGTGTAAAGGAAAGCTTTACACGCATTAACAAATAATAAAAAATAAAAGGAGAACTAAGAAAAAAGCAGATTAAAAATTGGCTAGTTTTTGTATCATTTGATGACTGCTTTTATTCCTGTTCCTTATAGATTCTAGATGATCTTCAGTGGCTTTGTCTGTGGGTCTGTGCATAAAAACACTTATTGAACACTGCAGCAAACAGTTATTTCACAGTAATTTTCTCCTAAATTTAAAAGTTCCCATGAAAGAGCCAAAAAGCTAGTCATTGAATTTCTCTTCGCTGTTGCAACACTCAACCAAGGGGAACTTCAGTAATCTATCACTCTAACACAATTTAAAATAAATTAAGTCTAAGGTTAATACTTCTGACAACTCATATCCTGTCAGGAAAACCCCTAAACAGAAAAAAAAAGATCTGCAGATGGATTAAATTAACTTTTAAGTTATAATGATAGATTTTTTCATGTATCGTCAACATTTTGACTAACCATGCATGTAAATGACATTTTTAGCATTTATTTATATATAAATTAAAACTTATTGTTGTGTGTAGATAAAAAAGGTGCAGTTTAGAACAATTTGGAATTTAGAACTTTCAGAGCAGTTCCAGAATCTTTCATCGGGGACCAAAGCACACTTCTTGTTCTGTGCCGTAGTCCAGTTGATGCCACTGTACAGATTATTTGATGGCTCTGATTCCATTCTTGCACACCAGTTCCTGTACTCGCCTGCAGTGGTGTGCCATGTCATCACTTCCTGGACCTGGGAACAGCACTGCTGTGGTATGGGAGCGAAATGGTGCAGATGTCATGATGTTAAAGTCCTTCCCTGATCATCTCTTGATCTATTTTAATAGAGTTCCCAGTAGTCCTTTTATTATGATTATACTGTTTTTAGCCAAAAACTTGTGGCTTTTTTTGGACATAGCTTCGTAGGCACTTTTTGGTTTGCTCCTGATTCACCACAATTGGTGAAAAGAAATACTCAAAAATGCTATTTTAAACTTTTTTATATAAGTCCTCCATCATGTGAAAAATTACACAAAAACTTATGAACCCTATGATTACCACATGTATCATATTTGAAACATTTCTGAGATTCCTATCTTATTAGCATGATCCAAACTTCCCACATTGTTCACTGTAAATAACTGTTCATGTTTTGTGTCCTGCAGGGGATTATCATTCCATTAGGAGCAGCAAAGGCCTTTTCCTACTCATTTCAAAATGGCTGCTTCCATGAAACACTTTTGGCAGAAAAAGTTTTGCTAAATTTTGAAACTCTATGGTGAGAATGACTGATCTATTGTTTTTCATTTATTCAAATGATTACTTGCTGTTGTTGAAAAAACAAAATGCAAAATGTACTGATAGTTCTTTATAATACAGTTTCACCATGTTAAAAAAAAATTAAAGTGCAGAAACACAATGTTTGTTTTTTTATGGCTGTATATCAGCATCTTCAGCATCAGGGCTGCACGGTGGCGCAGTGGTTAGCGCTCTTGCCTCACAGCAAGAAGGTTCCTGGTTCAAGTCCAGGCTGGGGGACTTGAAGTAGTGTCAACGATGGGGACCTTTCTGTGTGGAGTTTGCATGTTCTCCCCGTGCATGTGTGGGTTTTCTCCGGGGACTCCGGCTTCCTCCCACCATCCAAAAACATGCTTCATAGGTTAATTGGTGGATGTGAGTGTGCGTGAGTGTGTGATTGTGGCCCCTGCGACAGACTGGCGACCAGTCCAGGGGTGTCCCCTGCCTTTGCCCATGAGTAGCCGGGTTAGGCTCCGGCAGCCCCGTGACCCCGAAAGGGATAAAGCGGTTCAGAAAATGAATCAGCATCTTTGTTTTCTTGACATGAAAGTCTTTACAGTTCTGCTTACTTTTGATGTGTTTTGTGCCCACAAATTAAAACTTTTGAGTTAACACTATAAATGTCAACATTTCAGACAATGAAAATAAAGGAAACATTTTCTTTCTTTTGTTCGAAAGCTGCATATTGTCGTATAAAATTTAACTCGTAAAACATTGTGATTATTTGTGATTAATCACAACCCAAAAGTGTAAAAATTCGGATTGTTTTTTAAAAATGAATTGACTATTAAAAATGTGTGTATTAAATTTGAGACAGTGGGTAAATAAGGTCCTTTTTTTCCTGAACACTCATATCAATATTTTTGCATCTAAAACTAACAACAACAGTGAGCAAAACCGTACCAAATAGCCCAATGTATCATTAGTGATACTTTCTGAATGTCATAATAATACGATATTGCTTATTTGTTGTAGATTCTTTAAAGGGTTTTAAAAACATCTCAATTCAAAAGAAAAGGTCATTTCCTTGATGTAGTGGGCTTTACAGGGTTAAAAACTCCAAAAAACACAATTTTTATTTTGTTTAGTGGGTCTTTAGTACTGGTTCTGTTGGTCCTATACTGGCAAAATATGGAGACTATTTAAATTGTGACTAATAGTACACTTTGAAAAATAGCAATACAAAATATAATAAACATAACATCCATCTGGTCTATAGCAGTTACAGTACGTGTCTGCTCACATTTGGGCCAACAAGGTGATTGTTTGAGAAAA
The DNA here is from genome assembly GCA_014656515.1 of Oryzias celebensis. Classification (NCBI taxonomy): domain Eukaryota; kingdom Metazoa; phylum Chordata; class Actinopteri; order Beloniformes; family Adrianichthyidae; genus Oryzias; species Oryzias celebensis. The sequence continues at coordinate 2,861,798 of BNCR01000014.1, forward strand.
CAATCACAAAAACCTGCAGTTTTACATTGCGGTGCTATGAGTTCTTGCAGATTCAATGTTACAGAAAAATGAGGGAGCCAGTAAGGTTTAATTCATGGTATGGAACCCAGGAACATTTCTAGCTGACAGTAAAAGTAGCACGATTTGAATCAACATAAAATACAAGTCACAACTCACATGCAGTGTCAGTTGCAAATGCTTTTACTTCAATGATGAAGAGTGCTGAATGCACTGATCATTTATAATACACATAATACAGTCAACTGACTGTAGCAATACTTCATAGCTGTATTGATCTAAAAACAGGCAAGGTGGATCAATTTGACAATACTGCAAAAACACCTTCTTGTACAAACTTGTACAAACCATTGAAAATAGTAAGAAAATGGCCACAAGCTCTAAAGGAAGACCGATAGCAGCGAGTGTTGCTTGAACCGCATAAACAGTAAATCCAGCATCATTTACATAACAGCTGTATCTCTTCCTGTCAGACGAAAGGCTGAAGTTGCAAAAGACTTTCATTTTTATGCCTGAAAAAAAGGTACAGAAAAACGATATTGATTTTGTGAAAAAGACAAAGCATTATGAATTATTTTAAATCTTAGTGTTGATTTATAAGAATAGAATGGAAAATCAGAAAATAATTGCAATTAATTTTAAAAAGAAATAAAAAGAACAACAACATTGTGAGAAGCAGCAGAGCACAATTTACATTAACTAAACTTTGAGAAAATTGAACTTGTGTCACAAGTTAAATCTCTCTGGGGCACAGAGTCTTTTCAGAAGCATTATACAAACTGATTTTACAGGCGCAGTTTGTACACCACAGCGTTGAGCTGATAAGGAAGTTTCTGGAGTCATTTATTATTTCTTTTTAAATTTAAAATGAAAATTTTTTTTCATCCATCAGACACTGATGGATAAAAAAACAAGAGACTTTACTTTGAAAAAGTGCCTAAACAGGCTAAACTAAACTAATGTTAACTAAACTAATGTGTCACTAATGTTATCACCCTCAAGATAGAGATCTTCTTTTCTGGCCTTAGCTACAACATAACCCAGTTTAATGCCGCAATACTTACAATGCAGCTTACTTACCTTTAGAAAGTGGAACTTGAAGTTGTTCTTCCTTTGTTATAAGTAGTGTGTCTTCTTTTCAGCAGTAGACAGCAATCAGGACAATGGCTGTTTAGTTTCACAAAAGTATTTCAAACACGTCATTTTGTCATAGTTGGTTTAACAAAGTGACCACAAAAAAAAAAAAAAAAATTAACCATGATGAAGTGATATTTTAAGTAAGCACAACAACTCCCACGCAAACTGTAAAAGTTCTGCATTTGTTCTTATTAAATATCACTGATATAAAGAAGGCAAATACTTCAAATTCTAAATCAAATCTAAAACATTAAATAAAAAGATGCTGCCTCAATGCCAAGCCAACTCCAGGTTTTAACACTAAAATTAACGGATCTAAAATGAATGTAATGCATTGGATTCTTAAGGATTATCCTCTTTTTGTTGCAGTTTTCTAGAATAGGGAAATTTAGAGTAATATTTTGTGTTTCAGAGAAACATCTGCACTGTCGAACAAAACTCTGGTAAACCAGGAGAGAAAAAAACATGGAGAAAAAAAGGAAAATAAAAGCATCAAACCTTAGCAATAACATCATATTATTACACTGGCTCATCAGAACTTTTTTTTAAACCTTTTTATGCACTGCATGATTGCTTGCATGCATGTTCCTATGTCAAATTGAAATAGGCTGCTTATCAGCTTATCTAAACTTTAAGACCACATTCTTAAAAAACCAAGAAGCCCTTATAGCAATGACTCTAAGAACACTGCACTTCTTGTAAGAAAGTGCTTACAAATGTCCAGTTAATCTGATTCACAATAAAAACAGAATATTTCATATTAAGCATTGAATACACATGATAAACTGTAATTAAAGAAAACATAACATTTTGAAAACATCAGAATGTGAAATAAGTACTGGAATATTTATTACACTTTGTGTGTAATGTTGAAAGCTAAAAAACATTTGAGATCCTGTTGACCTTTCATAAACAAATATAACTAACAATATTTTTTGTATCGGGTGCTTAACGGTAGCGTTCTTTTCAAAACTTTTAAGTGCCAACCGTTTGAAAATAGATCGTAGAGGAGAAATGAATAATTATGACACCAAGACTTTCATATATAGAGCTTTCGTAACAGAGCTGTGAAAGTAAAAGCAAGAGCAAGATTTGTGAGATTTGCACTGCTTTGATATTTCGCAACACATCTCCAAATGTGAGCACATTAAGTACCAACAGTCCAGTGTAAAACACCACAAATTGAAAGCACGTTCAAGATTGACCATTTAGCATGTTCACTATTGTGCATCACATTCCTGGTGTGTAAACCGCTTTTACACAGTCTACATCTGATTGCCTAACTGTGTGTTGTTGTTCTCATTTTCTTGTGGTGAGTTGAAATCCTGTTGACTGTTTGGCAACACAGAAAAATTTGAAGTTTGTCCCAGATCCTTTTCCTAATAAAAATACACAGAAGAAAATCTTCTCAATTATTTATTTGCAAAAGAATAAAAACTGCATATTTAAATTGTGGATTCAATGAATGTGATAAACAGAAAATATTGTATGGAAAGAATATGATGATACAAATTATCAAAATTAGCCACAGACGTGCAACATTTCTCTGCTTTTCGTCTGTGGGAAGGAATGCTGCATGTTCAATTTAATGTATTTAGAGTTTCATACAGGAAAAAGATGAACAGAAGGAGAGGAATGAGCATTAATGAGACTCTAATGACGTTACTGTGATCACCAGCATGAAAATAGATTTGGAGGTCCAGAAGAGGAAGGAACCACACCACCACTCAGACAATTCTGGATGCTTTGGCGTTTCCTATGAATTTGTACGACATTGGCTGATTGATGAAAAAATACCTGCAGACAAAAAAAAAACGAGTCACAAATAAAGGGCAACACACAGATATTTACCTTTCCAAAGAAATAACCACCATGAAGCAGATGCTGACCATCGCACCATAGTATTGAACATAAGTTATTGTAGAACAAAGATCCGATTTCTCCAGTGAGATTTTAATAATCATGAAGGAAAGCTGAATAATGTCAGAAGTTAAAAGGTTGATGATGTACACAGGAACAGCCGGATCTGTTTGTGTCTTCAAAAACAAAAAAACCCACAACATCTGGTTATGCCTAAAAATGGGAAATAATGAATGAATTGATTATCATTTGTTGATTCTTACATGTTTTTTTTTACTCTTTAACAGCAGCTCCAGTGTTGACGTTCTTTGGATGACTATAACTCTTCAACCAATAATATAATTCCAGCAGATAATGAAGCAGAAAAAGGCTGCTTTCCACAGTTATGCAACATTTTACTAGCATACATACTTGTGCAAACATAAACTTATACCAAACATATGCAAAGTTGTTTTTTATCAGAAATTGGTGGGAAATATGCTACTTGTAAGAACGGTTGAAGATTTATGGTACTTCAATTAGCATTAACTGTTTAGTTGTCACCAGCAACAGATCTGTTGTTGAAGGGTCATATATTGATCTTATGCAACAGATGCAACAGATCTTAATGTGTCCTCATCACCAGCAAACAAAAAATACATCAGATTGATGTATTTGTGATTGGTAAACATGTCTTTTAATTTTAAAATGATTAATCTTCATGGTTTGCAGGAAAATTCATACTCAAAGAAAAAACCAACAGATGACAGTTTTCTGACATTTACACCCTGCAGCAACATTTTCTGCCAAATCATGTAATCTACCACAAATCTTTAAATGTGGTTAAATTACGTCCTGTTAACCCAAATCCAATTGTTTCATTTTAATTTATAAAGGACAATCAAAGATTCACAAGTTATTTTTGAATATTTAATATTCATATAATTATATATGTAACTTACAAACTAGTTATTTAATTGTAAGTTAAATACGTATTCTATAATTAAATTTTTAGTTTACAAACTAAACATTTAGTTTTCAAACTAAATATTTAGATCTTAACTAAATTTTTATCTTCCAAAATAAAAATATGGTTTTATAACTAAATATATGTTTGTTAAATAAATTTTTAAGTCTAATTCAAATGTTGAGATTAGACCTAAATATTTTGATTTTTGCCAAAATATTTAGATTTTTACCTACATATTTAGTTTGGAGTTAAATATTTAGCTTTTTAACTAAATGTTTAGTCTTGAGCTAAGTGTTTATCTAATATGCAAATGAACTTGCCGATAAGCGTAAGCGGGCTGCCAAAATAAAAGCTGGATTTTGCTCTATCTCTGAACTGATTTGTGCCAGAGTTATTACGCTGATTCAAGACTTGTCCTATCTTCAAGTCAAACCCCTTGGACGAGCCGTTCTGATGGCTATCCAGACATTTGTGATTGTTATTATTACCCTGAAACAACCCTCTGCATTTATCCGGACTTGGGACCGGCACATGAAAGCACCAGATCGTGCTTCCTTGTGGTTGCATTACTGGATTGATGTGTAACCAGATGTTACATGTTACATATCAATCTGTTATATTTTTGGTATTATATTTAAAACTTCATACCAAGATTCAAGCAAAAACATCAAGAAAATGTCAAAACTATTAAATATTTTTGGCAAATCTCTTGATTCTTGGAATTATTGCTTAAAAACTAAAAGCATGTAACCATATTAAAACCCCCATAACTGCTTTGATCAAAGCTAAGCGTTTTTTTTTTGTAATTTATACCCCCTGTTATCCACTCCTACTTCCAAGTCCACCCAGATTTGTTTTTGCCAATTTATCATAACCTTCTTGTTATCTAGTTTTAATTTTAACCCCGCAGATTGTATTTTTTTTTTCTAACAGGTTCTAATTTTTTTCTTTTTTTATCCTTTTTTCTATTTTTTTTTTTCCTAATTTGGTCCTACATTTTTTTTCTAACATATTCATTTTTTTATTTGGTACTGCTTTTTTTCCAATTTGTTTTAATTTGGTCCTACTTTTTTCTAATTCATTTATTCTTAATTTGGTCCTACTTTTTTCTAATTCATTTATTCTTAATTTGGTCCTACTTTTTTTTCTAACATATTCAATTTTTTTTAATCTGGTCCTACTCTTTTTTTTTAAGATGGTCCTACTTTTCTATATATAGATTTTTTTTAATCTGGTCCTACTCTTTTTTAAGATGGTCCTACTTTTTTATATATATATTTTTTAATCTGGTCCTACTCATTTTTTTAAAGATGTTCCTACCTCTTTATACATACTTTTTTTAAACTGGTCCTACTTTTTTTTCAGCTGGTCCTACTCTTTTTTTTTAAACTAATTCCACTTTTTTTTTTTTTTTTTTTTTTTTTTTTTTTTTGCTTTAGTGTTTTTGAAGTCTAATTAACCAACTTCTTCCAACAATAATCCTGCTCAGATTATTTGCGATGGAAAAAGAAGTCAACGAACCTCCTAAACAAACCAGGCTTCTGTGGTTTCATTAGATGCTTTTTAAAGACTAAAGCAATGGCAGTCCTGGCTGATTCATTATTGATATCCATGAATACCAAAACAAACTCTGGTTTTTCCCACAGTTTAATCAGGTCCTTGTAAACGAGCAAGTGAAGCTTTGTGGCAATATGTGTGCTATCCATCTGGACTCTGTCACAATTGAGAAACTCCACAATTGTTTCAACAAACTCTTCTAAAGGAAACATGTTGTAACTCGCCTGAAGGCTTGACCTAGATTTTGAGACTGCATGTGCGATCATCTTTAAAAGTGAAGCTCTCAGAGCTTTTTTCAGATCTTCATCATAGTCAGGTCTTGGGGATAAAGGACAATTCTCATCTTCAAACTCAGACGAAATAGACCAGTCTTCATGCTGTGAAATTTCATCTGCATCCTCTGGTTGTGTCTGTGTTTGTTGGACCCGTTCCTTTAGTTTTTGGATGCAAGAGTTCACTTCTACAGCTGCAGGCTCTACATTTGCATCCTGCAGAATAGTTTCTGGTCGCGTTTCTGCATCCTTCTTCGCGCTCATTCTTCGTTTGGCACTCTCCTTCAGTTTTTTAGGGCCAACTTTAATGTTTTCCCCACAAAATTTCAGCTGATTTTTAACTGCATTTGCATTCTCACGTAATTTGATGGAAACACAAAATGTCAGTTTTTGCGCCATTTTCACAGCACGTAACCTGAGTTTTTCAGCCATTGTCTTTACTTTTGCACAACATGGTGGAACTTTTGCAGTCTTTTCCAATGTTGCTGCTGCACGTGACCTCAGTCTTTTCACCATTGCTTTGACATTTGCTGCCAATGGTTGTAGTTTCCCAGGCCATGTTATAAATGTGATCTGAGGAAACTTTCTTTTCTTTTTCTCAGTCTTTTTGTTGTCAGCATAGGAGTTTAGTCTTTTGACAAATGACTTCATCTTTTTTGTGCATGTTTTTAGCTTCCTCGCTCCAGTATTTTCACTTGCTTTCTCGAGGATTGCCATGGCTTCCACCAGTAGTTTCATTGCAGCCTCAAATTCTTCATGTGTGGCTGCAGCCGACATTTTTACTTTTTTAGAATCTTTTTTCTGATTTCTGGTGCAAGCTTTTATTTTTGCAGCACATAATCTTAATTTTCTGGACGCTGATGGGATCATTAGGAGAAACATTTCTAGATATTTATCCATTCTTTTCATCTCTTCACCGTCCTGTTTGGGTTTGGCATCTGAATTGTGCATCCAGACACAAAGGGATTTAAGGTCAGTGATGCATTCTTTAATGGCTTCAACCCCAGCTTTGATCTTTTTAATTCCATATGTTATGTGTGGAAGGCAGGCTTTGAGTTCTGTCGTTTCTACTACTGAAGGAGCATCCTTCAGTTGAGTTTCTACAGGCTCAAGCTGCATTCCTGTGGCCTCTGGCGTCGTCTTCTCTGCACGTGGTTTCTTGGGCCTTGGTTTTGTGCATGTAAGACTTGATTTTAATTCTTTGGCCTTCACCCTCATTTTTCTGGATGCTGATTTTATCTTTGGAATACAGGATTTGAGTTCTGTAGTTTCTACTACTGAAGGAGCATCCTTCAGTTGAGTTTCTACAGGCTCAAGCTGCATTCCTGTGGCCTCTGGCGTCGTCTTCTCTGCACGTGGTTTCTTGGGCCTTGGTTTTGTGCATGTAAGACTTGATTTTAATTCTTTGGCCTTCACCCTCATTTTTCTGGATGCTGATTTTATCTTTGGAATACAGGATTTGAGTTCTGTAGTTTCTACTACTGAAGGTGCATCCTTCAGTTGAGTTTCTACAGGCTCAAGCTGCATTCCTGTGGCCTCTGGTGCCGTCTTCTCTGCACGTGGTTTCTTGGGCCTTGGTTTTGTGCATGTAAGACTTGATTTTAATTCTTTGGCCTTCACCCTCATTTTTCTGGATGCTGATTTTATCTTTGGAATACAGGATTTGAGTTCTGTAGTTTCTACTACTGAAGGTGCATCCTTCAGTTGAGTTTCTACAGGCTCAAGCTGCATTCCTGTGGCCTCTGGTGCCGTCTTCTCTGCACGTGGTTTCTTGGGCCTTGGTTTTGTGCATGTAAGACTTGATTTTAATTCTTTGGCCTTCACCCTCATTTTTCTGGATGCTGATTTTATCTTTGGAAGACAGGATTTGAGTTCTGTAGTTTCTACTACTGAAGGTGCATCCTTCAGTTGAGTTTCTACAGGCTCAAGCTGCATTCCTGTGGCCTCTGGCGTCGTCTTCTCTGCACGTGGTTTCTTGGGCCTTGGTTTTGTGCATGTAAGACTTGATTTTAATTCTTTGGCCTTCACCCTCATTTTTCTGGATGCTGATTTTATCTTTGGAATACAGGATTTGAGTTCTGTAGTTTCTACTACTGAAGGAGCATCCTTCAGTTGAGTTTCTACAGGCTCAAGCTGCATTCCTGTGGCCTCTGGCGTCGTCTTCTCTGCACGTGGTTTCTTGGGCCTTGGTTTTGTGCATGTAAGACTTGATTTCAGTTTTGTAGCTCTCTCTCTTGTCTTTTTCATTCTTTCACCGTCGCTCTGTCAACTACCTTCACCTTTGCTTTATCAAGTATTTGTACATTTTCCAGCTGCGATTGTGGGGGCGGGGGAGGGGAGGGTCTGAGCGTAAATGACGTCTTTCTGTGTCACTCGTTCTCATCCGTCGTCTTTGAACCTCAACGTGCGACGTTCATTGACGTCACCGTAGTGACGTTTCACGTCAGTATGCGTGTTTGAATTCACCAGGCGGACGTGGCGCTGAGCAGATCGACGCCTGTTGGGTCCATGTGACGTCTGACGTCATAACACGGTGAGCGGCTGGCTCTTCCGATCAGACCGGCGTTGTCTTGTTTCCCCTGCCAGAATGGATTCATTTAAAATTAAATAATAAAAGGTAATCTTACCGATTGAAACGGACATTTTTAGACCATGTGTTTTAGAAATGTTCAACTTAACGGTATTTTTTATCCCTTAAAATGTTGACAAATCAAAATATTTTAGGTTCTATTTTTTTTTTTTTTTTTTTGAGTAGATATAATTCCAACGGTTTTATATTTTGATTGATGTTATTCACATGCGACCAAGCACAAAAACTGATGGATCGTCTTGGCCACACGTAATATATACGGCCAAGATGCAGTGTCTCAACGTATTTTAATTAAGTTCAAGGCTAAATGTAGTTGCTGTGTTTTTAAGGGGCACAAATGGTTTTACGGGGTATTTTAAGGCGTAGTCGCTAAAACAGAAATAGTTTCCAAGCGGCACAGTAAAAAGTTGAAGTGCAGCTATTAAACCACGTACAGTATTTTCAGCTTTCAAAACAAGTGCGACCGAGAGAAAAGTTCAGCAATGGCAGCACTTATTTTAGAAAACAAGTAAGAAAAGACACTTCCTTACATAGGAATATTTTTGACGGTTTCCAGGTCAGTGGTCCTTCATTCTGCTGGTTTGTTGGTGAAAAATCTGCTTTTTAACCTGAACTTTTGAGGTAAATGTGTTGTTTTATGGAGCTGCTTTCGTCCTGAAGAACTTTAGAGGTTCCTTATGGAGAACATTTGCGACAGAAGGTTTAGTTCTAGAAAGGCCTGAGGCCCTTTCTGTGGAGGAAAACATTTTTGTTGGATTTTTGGGTCACTGCAGCTGCTTCCTGCTTTAACAGATTCTAATTTATACTTGAGCCATTTTAAAAGGGGTGAGTTTGGCTCTTTATAAAGCACATTATTAGCTTTTTTTTTTCTCCCTCCCTCCCGTTTTTAATAGCTGAGATGTTTGTTGAATGTGCAGATAAAACCAAACTCCTCTAATGGAAATGAAGCTGTGAGTTCTCTGGCTATGGCAGAACATAATTGTTGCTGTCCTCCGATTTCCTTCCAAGGATACCTTGCTGGAAACTGCGCCAGTCCAGGAAAGTGAAAAGTGGACCTCAAGTACACAAATAGGACTAAGAGGTAACTATTAAAACACTATATCCAGTTGAGATGGCTGACCATGAAGGGTTTGGAAGTACAGCTTTGTTGCTGACAGATGAGTTTTGGTTTGAGGAAACTTTTTGCTCCCCAAAGGCCTCATGTGAAGCAATTCTGCTACCAGCAGAGTGGTGGCTTCAGCCAATAGAACTGTGAGAAAATTAGATTTGTTTCATATTTATTCCTAATGAGTTAATTTCTAAGTACTTTTTTGAATTTCTTTTCTTCTCAGGAAGATCTTCAACATGTAAGTCCTTAATTTCTTGGTTTGGCCGCCGTGCCGATCTTTGTCTTTTGCTTTTCCTCTAAGCTTGCATTGAAGGAAATTTCATTTCCAGTTATTTAGTGTTTAGTGCAGCAGCTGCTTAATTTTTATTGGTCACTATGAGCATGAATTTATTGTTTCAGATCATTTTCAACTGAAATGCATTGGTGCACTAACTTTTCTTTTTGACCCAATTTTTTGATGCACACATCCACATTAATTTGCGTGGAGATTAAATATATCTACCATCTATCTCTTCTGTTTTGTTCCTTAATGGGGGCCGTGCCGCCACTGTATTTTTTTTGGCCGCCGTGCCCCTCTGTACTGTTTCAGGCATTCTCATTCTTATTCATTTTTGCAATGTTTTGATTATTTACAGGTTATCAAGTGCTCTGTTAACTTCGGAACACTGTTTTGCATGTCATCAGCCACAATTAATACATGTAGACCACAAACCATATCACAGTTTTTTGAGCAAGTGCTCACTTAACCTCGGGAAAAACTCCTGCATCACCTCTGCTAATCACTACATGACCACACACCATACTACTGTTTTTTGAGCATGTGCTCACATATCCTCGGGAAAAACTTGCATCACCTCAGCCTAATCACTACATGACCACACACCATACTACTGTTTTTTGAGCAAGTGCTCACTTACCCTCGGGAAAAATTCGCATCACCTCAGCCTAACACTACATGCAGACCACAAAATACAACTGTTTTTTGAGCAAGTGCTCGCCTAATCTCGGGAAAAACTCTCTCATTACCTCAGTTTAACACAACATGCAGACCATACACATCAGTTTTTTGAGCAAGTGCTCACTTACCCTCGGGAAAAATTCGCATCACCTCAGCCTAATACTACATGCACACCACAAAATACCACTGTTTTTTGAGCAAGTGCTCGTCTAACCTCGGGAAACACTCTCTCCTCACCTCAGCCTAACACTACATGCAGACAACAAAATACCACTGTTTTTGAGCAAGTGGTTTTCACATATTTCTACTCTCAGTTCATCAAAATTGAAAACTGGCTTTTAGAAAAATCCATCAGGACTACAGTTCTGAAATGAACTTTGAATATTCTCTCAATATGGAGCAAAGCTGTTACCCAAAGTGCTTTGAAATTGAACATAAGTTTCCAATTTAATTTCTACTTTTAGGTAACCAAATGACCTTACTGATTCATGGAGACAGCCACAGAGTCTAGGTTCCACGCTCCAGCATTTAGTGAATCATCTGCAGCTCAGTGCTCAGCAGGAACCATCTGAGGGTCCAGGTTCAGCTGTGAAGTTTTGATCCATCAGTTTTCATGGAGATGCACCTGGAGACTGGACTGTGACTGAGCTGCTGACCTCTGCAGACACAGATCATTGCCGCATTGGAGGAACAGTGTTGGAAAAAAATCAGAGAAGCTCTGACAGAAGAAAAGGAGCTTTCATCTCCACACGGGCAGGTTGGTAACCTGATCTTTGAAAACACCAACTTCATAAATCTGTTTGGGTTCAGATCTTTGATAGAACAGTAACTCCATGAACGACTGCAGAGCACCTGGATTACCAAATTATCACATTACAATTTTTATTTTGCTTGAACCATATTCAGGATGATTGTCAGTATCGGCAGCATTCATTTCAGTGTGTGACAATTGCTTCAGATAAAAATTCCATGTAATGTGTGGATATTTGGCCAGCAGATGGCAGCATTGTGTAAAACTCTGCAGGATGAACCCCGAAGAATCTGAGTTACGCTAAACAGGTTTTCAATCAAGTCTGACAAAAATGCTACAAGAGTATGTTAAAAACACTACAACGATGATTTTCATTGAAGTGGGTCTGTAAAGACTTTGAGTCAGTTAATGGATTTTCTAAAATTAATTCATCTAAGGACAATTCTGTTAGAACAGCTCTGCAGTGAGAACATTGTGACATTAGAAACATTTATGAAAGTATTTAAAACATGATGTGACTCTGACAACGAAATATGAAGACTGGGACCCCACTGGAGTTTAATGTCGACTGTTTTGATATTTGTGGTTTTTGTAGAAAAATACTTTTGATTTTTTAATTTTCAGTATATTAGTAATCCTTTTTCGTCACCATAAATGTTTGGTCTTCACGAAGTGTCTCTTTTCTGTTCTGGAGTTTTCTGGAGAATTCTCTCTGAATCACCTGCAGCTCACTTTGCAGCAAAAACTGAGTTGAAAGGTCCAGGTTCTGTTCTAAAGTTTGGGTTTATTCTGGTCCGGTTATTTTTCATGGACATGGCTGGATGCTGAATTCTCTGTTCTGTTCTCCTGCACAGTTCACCTTTGTTGATTGGTCAGACTCTTCTGAACGCACTCATAAATAACATGTCTGTAAGACCCTCAATAAAAGGACAACAACACAATTGCACACGATAAGACAAATGACGGACCTCACTGTCTCCTTCCTTCATACTATGGTCTAAATTACCACATTGCTTGATCTTGTTTCATTTGAAGTCCCATAACTACATTGAGCTCTCTTCTCAAACATGAAGGTAAATCAATCAGGTAGTAAATCAGAACCACTGTAATTTGTTCAGTATGAAGTGATCTGAATGCTGTGAAATAAAACGTTTCAAAGTAAAAGCCAAAATGTTTTTGACTCAAACATTGACTTATAAATTAGTAAATATTAAATCCAAGAATATTCAAGCCAGAACAAAAATCCTTTTTCCATAGTAGTATGCTTTATTTTTTTCAATTTAGTGTTGCACGTTAGACTTTCTTTACAAAATGAAAAACATTTTCTTTTGAAAACTTTGAGATTAATGTAATAGAAAAGACAATCAAACATTCACACATGCCATCACCATGGCAACATTTAGCATATTGGTCAGTAAATTCGTATATTCACAGAGAAACCCATACCTGCAGATCACATGACCGAGGGAGTGTATGTGCCATGGAAACTGCCACTGTCTCATAAGTTAGTGATTAGCTTTATTATTTCAAATACAGATAGTATCAAGAACTCTACAAGAGCCGGCGTTTGGTCAATGGTTCCTAAATGTGGAATGATTCTCGCTGGGGGGAGGGGCTTATTGACATCACAAATAAGTTCATCTGTTAAGATTTAATTCCTTTGTTTTAATTTACTCTTTCAAAGCATCAATAATTGTTTTATCTGCCTCTGCTTATTCAGGATAAACTGAAGTAATTTGTTTCTGATCAGTTTATGAATTAAAAAAATCTGTTTGCAAATAGTTGTTTTGTTTTACAGGAACTTCATGTAAAACGATTGAACTTTTCAAGATTAAACTCACCTAAATATAATTTATAGATGGTATAAGGTAAAATAAATATTGTCTTTATTAAAACTTCAAAATTTTCACCTTTTTTAAATCTATTGCTCACTTTCCAGGCTGGACAGTATTGAATCTCAACAAATAGTTGAAGCAAAACATTACACACAAACCTTTTAAAAATACAGTATTTAATTTTTAAGACAAACTTAATTTATCTCATGCATTGACAACAGTTATGGCAACTTTGTTGTACAAATGAAATAAACTTTTAAAATCTGTTTTTGCCTTCAAAATAACTAAAAACACACATTTTGAAGTTTGTTGCACAAACCACAAAAGCAAAAATCCCCAAAAGTTGTACAAAGTTCCCACTGAAAAGGATTACAAAACGAAGATAAAATTGAAGACTTGATGCAATCCCCTGTGTGTTATTAATGAACAACTATCTGTAATGTGTAGTCCCTCATGCTTTACCCTAATGTGTTCAGAGTGTGATGCATTAAAGACATTTTGAAGACGTTCCCTTTATAGGATCCACATATCTGGCACAGCAAACGGTTCTTTGAAGGTGTCGACGTCATAGGAATACAGTAACATAAAAAAAGCTTGCTCAAACTTAAAAGCAGAAGTGAAAAGAATTTAAGAATTCAAAGAATTTAAAATTGAATTTAAAGTTTCAAATTCGAAGTAAACCAGTTATTTGGTCGTTTTCCGCCAAAAATGAGAGTATTTTTTGACCAAAATGTAGGGGAGGAGGGTGAATTTCCAAGCAGTTAAATGTAAATAAAACATACAAACCTCTGCTTTGAGACAGTTTTTCTCCTCTTCCTTTTTTTGACTTTAAAGCTGTCCCTGGGAGCTAGTTTTGCAGCATTTTCATCCTTAAGGTCATAAAGAGGCTCTAACAGCAGCAACCCCGTCCCCCACCCTCAGCGTAGACACCGGCAGCTTTAGGTGGGGTGGGGAGCTGCACAAGGACTCCTAAGCCCAGGGCTGGCCTTGCTTAACTATTGCCAATCAAGTGGTGATTAAGCTACTCTGTAGGGTTTATAAATGGTTTATGAATTATAAATATGCAGTTTTTAGCCAATATAGTTGTTATAATTATAATAAAACTGAAGTTTGTATAGGCATAGTTCGTGCAGCATGGCGTAGTTCATTAGAATTTCACCTCTGAGTTGTTTGCAGAACTTTTGGAGCAGATTAAGCCCACCTGTACTTGTCGTCATACATTTGTTTACATGCTCTCTTGCTAGCTTACATCCTGTCACAACCCCAACCTAACATTAACACTGCAACAAAAAAGCAAGCAATATCGTAGCTATGCAGTCGCATAGCTTTAAAGTCGCATAGCTTGATTCACAAAGAAATTGATTAAAGAAACTGTCAGACATGCAATTTTTGGATAATTTTCTAAAAACTGTACATAAGAAAAATTCTATGAGAACATGTTAAAACCATCAAAAATTCAGTTTGCATTGGAATGTGCCTTCAAGTCCAAATGACAAGATCCAACTTCAAGACAGTGTCACCTGGATGAGAACTAACCTTTATTGACATAATGTAATACATTTTAAAATACAAAAATGACAAATCCCAAAGCAGAACAAAACATTTAATTCATATGAATATTTGTAGATGAAGTAAAGAAAAATAGCATGCCGTGCTTTTTGTGTGTCTATTTGTTTTTGTTAACTTTAAAAAACTGTCATCTTTATTGCTAACTGGTCTCTCATTGTTTTTTAGCTGCTTTAATCTCTATAGATTCCATTTATTCATTTTTTACTTCTGAAACATTTCCAACAACTCGGTGTCTTATCAGTCTTAGTTGCATGAAAGCTACATTTTGTTTTTTTTTTTTTGTTTCTGTATTCAGAAACTTGTTTTGCATGTGTGCCTTTGTCATACTGACATTGGGGCGCTTGGATAAACTTCAGGGTAATCCCTGACACAGGGGCACAAACGCCCAAGCAACTTGTCGATGGGGACTTCGAGGGTCAAGATAAAAAGAATCAAATCCATGAATGAACTGAATAGAGGTAAAACCTGAATACCAGTTAAAAAAAAAAATAAAAAATTGAACATTTTTTGTTCAATTTTTGCAATAGCAAAAGGGAAGGTCATCAGACTGTAATTGAGCATCAACACAATCAAAGTTCCCACGATTCTTCGTTTGTCTTTGTTGGGGACTGAGGTAGCGAAAGGTGCTTCTTGAGAGAGGAGTCTTAAGGTTTCAACCAGACAGATGATAAACACAGGCGCAGGCAGGACAGTCATTAGATACATCGATGAAAATTCACCTAAGGCCATTGGAATAGGGACCATAATGAAACAAACACCCCAGACAGTGGAACAGATCAGCATAGAGCCTTTTGTCTGTCTGATGTACTTAAACTGTGGGGAGGTGATGAAAAAATACCTGCAAGAAAGAAAGTGTTAGGGTTGTTACAGAGACTTAAAAATGCATGACAAAAAGAATGATGTTTTTATACCTCTCCAAAGCAATGCACATCCTGAATCCAAGACTGGCCATGACGGCAAAATCATGGGAAAAAAAGGATGCATAGGGTCCTTGTCTGTCATTGCTATCAACCACCCAATCAATCATACTGAAGAGCTGGATTAGATTGGAGATTAGGAGGTTTACATAGTAGACAGGAACCTGTCCTCTTCTTGCCTGGATGAAAAATGATCACTCGTGAAAAAAAGGACACCCTATGAAGCCTATTTTGTGTGCTTGATATGAGTCTACTATATGAAAACATTTGAACAATAAGAAAATATCACAAATTTAAGTAATATACCTGAAAATTTTAAAACATGAAATGACTGCTCATGTCATTCGGCAGATGTAATTTTACAGTAAACAGAAGCTCATGAATTAAAGGTTTTAATGTAACCAACCCACAAAAACTAGCAGGTTCTCACGAGCTGACATCACAAATTGAACAGCTTCTTTCAGGAAAAGTCTGTGCTGCCAGCACTGCCCCCAAACTAATACACACACACACTTTCTCCACAAAGCCAGCGGTGATCAGCTAACTTTGCAAGCTCCCCTGTCTCGTACAGACACCGGCTGTCTGTTGTATTTGTGTTGTAAGTCAGTGTAGCGATGGCCAAGAAACATTCACTTAATGTAGCATTCAAACTTGGTGCGGTGGCATAGGGCAAAGAACATTCTGGTGAGGAATCTGCACCACATTTAAGGTGGATCCTATACCTATTAGAGGATGGTGCAAGCAGATGGGTGATGTGAGGAAAACTGCTGCAGAAAACAGAGCAAACGGTTTCCTGGTGGAGGTGCAAAGAAAGCAAGTGATGAATTAGTAGAACTGGTTTGAACGTGGATTATTGAGCAAAGACTGAAAGGTGGACGCGTCTTCAGGAAAATGATTCATATGAAAAGGATTTTTGATACGAAGATTGATGATGCTTCAAAAAGAAAAAAAAAAGTTCACATCCCGTGCTAATCAGAACAGAATGCAACGTTCTCATTTCAATAAATCCTGAGATGTTCAGCTGGTGGTGTCTGCATTTTGGGATTGAATTTCACAACAGTAGTCCGGCCACGCACCCAGACCTGGGTCAACAGGACTGCTACACAGGCCCCCAAAACCCGAGAGCAGAGTGCAAGCCATAGCCCAGCCAAAAGTGCAGCCCTCTCACTATGCCAGGGGGACCAGTGCAGGGCTCCACCCCAGAGATCCACCCCAGACAAAGCCGCTCACCACCACTCAGAAGTTCCGAGCATCCCCTCACCAAGGCAAATAAGGTATTTGTTTTGTGGACCAAACACAGACACACTGCTGAGGTTGGCCCAAAGAGGACGCCATGAAATGGGCGGCACCCACAAGGAGCAAAAGGCGGAGCCTCAGAGATAGAGTCGCCTTACTTCCAGGTAGGAAAAAAGTTCACAAAAATAACTCGTATTTCATAAATAATTTATTTTTTCGTGTGCCAAAGGATAGGATCATAAATATGGATAGTTTACTCTGAAAGACTTAAGATAAGCAAGGTATAGGGCAGGCACTTTAAGTGGCTCAACCCTCTGAATTTGTTTTGGTAGATTGTACTAGAGGCAATTTCTACCTAAGAAATCCTGTAAGTTCATTTAGACCAGGGGTACCAACCCTGGTCCAAGAACCTTGATCCTGCCTGTTTCCTTGATGCCTTTTAGTTCCTTAATCCCTGAAATTCTTGATAGTATCATTAACAAGGTATTGCTCTATACTGAAGGAGAAGATGCTGCCATCACTCAAACAAGTTGCCCGCACTTGGTCATCTAACATTTTTCCAACACATCAATAATCTAAAACACACATAGAAAGCTATTGTTGCATTTCTGAAGAACAGGACGAAGAGGATTGAATGGCCAAGTATGTCTCCTGATCAGAATCCAATCCAACACGTGGGGAATTCTGAAGCAACCAGTTAAGCATCACTCACAGCATCCAGGCCCTAAAAGAGGTTATTCTTGAAGAATGGAATAAGATAGCTGTTGCAATATGTCTCCAACTCGCCATGCCATGCGCAGAAGACTTGGTGCTGTCCTTCAACATCACAGTGCTCACACAAAATACCAGATATAGTAGTTTTTTAAGAAAGGTTGTATTCATTTTGCTTCAACCAATTTGATTTAAACTGAAGATTTTTTTTTTATCTAAGTTACATTATTCAAGTAATGTTTTGGGGTTAAATAAGTGTTTTTAATAAAACTCATCCTTGTGGAACGCTTGGAAATTGTCCTTTGGTTCATTGTGTTTATGAAATTACTATTTTTTAAGAGGTGTACTCATTTATGCTGAGCACTGTATATATCAGTATAAATATAGCATAACTTACCTTCCAACAGACAAAGAGAAAAACCACAAAGGTTAAAGGAAGGCAGACACAGATGTTGAACCATGCCACCCCAAGAAAAGGTTTCACAATTCCCATCTTTATCCTGTGTCGTTAAGATGATGATGGACAAGCTCCACTTTTGAAAAAAAGCTTGGAGGAAGGACTGTTGTGGAAAAGTCATCAAATTAACTAGCTATCAATACAAATCTGTAACAGGGAAAAGAAAGAATGGTCATTAGCTGAGAATTTGTTAAAAAAGAACCATTTTATGAAAAAGAATTTGGAAATAAGATACAGTACATTATAATAAACAAATAAAAAAGATAAACTTGCTTGTTATAAATGGTTTAATTTTAGATTATTCAAACACATCTAATCCTCAAACAAATGGAAGCATAACACTTACTGGTCTCTGGATGCCGTTCAGTTTGTGCACTCAGATATGTAAACTCAGACTGGAAGCAGAAAAGTTAAAGTGCTACGTTGTAAGGCCCGCCCCTCTACCCACACAGAGCCAGACAGGTGCATATCACAGATTCCACTCCAATCGCCCCGATTTACAGTGTGCAGAAAATCTGAAGTTGACCTTTGATTTGGAAAAAATAGTTGAACATAAAGTTTTAAATATATTTTTTTTCATTGTAATTTAGGTCTTACTTGAATTGTTATAATGTGCACTGCTTCAGCCAATGAGCATTCAGTAAATTCTAATATCATTTTCTTAGCTAAAAGATCCTGTGAATCCTAAAAGCTTCAGTCAGCATTTAAAAACCTGTGAACATAATGTTCTTATGAATAAAGTTAAAGAAACATTGAGTTAATATTGGAATATTTGAAATTTGTGAATTCTGTGAAGAGCATACCGCAGTAAGAAAAAAAAAGTTGGTTTAGGCTTCCTGTTACAGCACAGATTCTGCTTATTGGAGCCTGTGGTTTTTCTGAGAAGATCTTACAAGGTAAAACCATAGTCACAGACTCACGCGAGTGAGCATAAGGCAGATTAAAAACAAAGCTGACATTCTGTTTGAGAATTTTTATAATACAAATATTGTATCAGTTCTTCCTTAGTTTAACAAAAAAACTAACAAAATGTTCGTTTTTGTAGAACAAAGACAGCCCTACAAGATTCTAAACCCAGCTTTTCATGCACTTTGTGGACCTAAAACACTCATTAGAAATGTCTATTTCTATGTTCTATTTTTGAAAGAAAAGCACTGTTGTTTTCACTAAAGATGGTTAATCAGCAAATTTTTTTGTTCATGGACTAAAAAACTATGCTTATTTAAGGATGTAGTGAAAATCTTCAGTAGTGTCTTCCAACAGCTTTACCTTAACAGTGGAATGAAATTTCTCCCAGTTAAAAATAAAGTTGCATCTACTATTTGAACTACAACATAAATATATATTTTTAATCCTAGTTGGTGCTCATTTTTTGGTTATGTAATCACAACCAAGCAGTGCACAATTCCAAGCAATCTGCTCTTGAAACTTTACAAAAACCGAAATTAATTAGCAGTCTTAAATTGAGTTAAGCTTTACTTGTTTGAACGCATCTAAAGTCTGTTGTCAGCAGCCATTTCCTACAACAAAGCTTTCTCATCTATTCTGAACTCTAAGTGATTACCAAACATGCAAATCCAGCAAAAGCTTCAGATCTGATGCACATTTTTTTTCCACAGCCAAACCAGAAGTTTGGTTTAAGACCCCACTCAGAAAAATCTTTTTTTTTTCTTTTTTTTGTGTGTTTTTAACATTTTCTTGTAGCATTTTGTCACAATAGAGGACATATATATAAAAGAATTTAAATTTAAAACCTAATGTCTGATAATTTCTTACTTCATACTGTTGTGAATAGGGTGCAAATTAAAATTGCTGTGTGGTCAAATGGACAGTCTCCCTGCTCCACTCCATTCAGATGCATCCACAGACACACGGATCCATTAACATTTTCATTTTCCCCATCTATGCTGGAATCGGACTCAAAACGGTATAGCTGGATAGCTCTGATATTGCTTGCCATTTTTGTTGCTCTGGGATTGTAAGGTTGGAGGTGTGAGGGGCTCTAAGCTAGTGGGAGAAAACTTCATTTTAAAGCTGAATTTCAGAAAAAAAAATACATAGAACTGTGTCTCTTTTATATATATATATACATATATATATAAACTGTGTGCAACAAATAGAGCTACGTAGTGTCTGTCACACATCATGAGGATTTGATTTCTACCATCTGATGGAGATTGTAAAAAGCTAAAACCAAATGTTCAAAATTATTTTTTTTATGACCATTCAAAAACGGTTAAATTGTTTAGCTTAAAAATTGCAACAAAAAAAAAGTAAAACTTCACATTTTGCTTACCACAGCCAGATTATTGCTACCTTCACATACGTTACAAAGGCTTGCATGCTATGCTTTCCTAAAGTCTTTGAAATGCGTGCCTCTGAGCGCTTGCGTGTGGGTTGAAACTTCCTGTAGTGTTTGTGTGTTTCAAAGGGAGCACAAAGTTGTAAATGTGGCGTTAAAAAACACGGTTTTGTGGTCTAAAAATGAGAAGTACGATGGAGGAAAAAATATCTAAAGACACAAAACAGAAACGTCTCTTGACTTGCTGCAGGAGACTTGCTGCATGCACCCTCTGAGCCTAACATTTAACTTTAGTTTATCCATTTCCTTTTCTTTTTAATGTAGGCTATTTTTGTAAATGCTACTCCAAATGGTACAAATGAATAGATAGGATAAAGACGATGCCCCTTCAATGAACTGCATGTTTTGTCAAACTCTCCGTGGAAATCAGGTTGTGAATTGTGGGTTAAAGCTCGCTATAGCTCCAGTATTCTATGATTGAAGAATCTCTGGTGGACACTGATCTGCAGCTGAAGTGATCATCCCTAAAATATGGAGTGATGGTTACTCTGACAGAAATGTTCTTATTTTTATCATCATGCAAATATACCCTCTGCTTTCTCTGCACTTACATGTACAGTACATTGGTGATAAGAAATCAGATGCAAAATATCAGTGGTTTTCTATTTCCCACCTTGGGTTCTTCCACAGAACAAAAAGGGTCATGAGGACAAGCTTGTTACGACCCCTGGTCGTGGCTGCGTGTTAGTGTGCTGTATGAGTGTCTCTGTCTGCACTTCTTTGAGTTTCTTCTTCTTCTCTTGCAGAGGTCCAGGACCTGCACTGCTGCTTATCCCGCCCCTCCTGCAGAGCTGATTGAGGCAACAACACTCCACCAATCATCAGGCTGGGAGGGAAGCTCAAGAGCTCCGAGGAACTGCTGCTCCAGTGGTGGCTGAATTCCTGAGAGGAATTAGATTCTCAGCCTGCTCCTGCTGAATCTTCAAGATTTCATGCTGACGCCTGATTTTTTCAAAAATTGTTGGCGTGGTCATGAATGTAGATGGCAGTCATCAGGGGTGCAGAATATCCCGCTTTTTATATACCTCCAGGCTACCAGGTGGCAGGCAACCGGTGGCACTTGAGCTGTACGGCCACAGTCAAGAAGAAATTTAGATATCATCCAGTCAGTGCTGCTGCCGGCTCGCAATCCCCCTGTGGACATCCTCACCTGTCACTGCCACTGCTCCACCTCAAAATGAGCCAGGGCAGCCACTGACCAGTGTCAACTTTTAGAGAAAAATTGTGACGGTCACAAAAAAGTTACATTTAGGGCACTGCATTGTGGGCTTTGAGATATGTGATCGTAGTCCAAAGAAGGTGACATCTTCTGGTTTAATGGAAAGCTGTAGGAGATCATCATAAAAAAAGTATTGTGACCATTGTGGGGATTTTTATCAAAAAGATGAGGGACGAACGTACGTGTCCAAATTTATGATGAGATGGTTAAGGTGATAATAAAACTAAGTTGAAAACTTGTTGCTGTCTAAATCTGTGGTTGGAAAAAAAAAAAGCTTCAACATTTTTTTTACTTTTTAAGATTGTGATTGCAAAAAAACCAACCTATCAGTATGAATTAAGATGGTTTGCAACCACTTTGTTTTTTTGGATATCATTGATCTTCAAAACAAAGCACATTGACAGAAGTGATGCAATGATATTAAACATTATTTCCCTTTATTCTTTCTCACAGTATCAGAGGTCAAACAAAGACGTCCAGCAGATTTACAGCAATTAGAACCTTTACAATAAATATTATAAAATAATTCTTTACTACAGCTGATTTAATAAAGTTACTAGTTAGGGAAAATGCAACTATGTAAAAGCATTAGATATGAAAAATACAGGAACATTTGACTAAAACAAAAAGGAACATTTCTTAATCCAGATTTTATGGTGTTGGGTTCAAAGAGGAAAAGAGGAGATTCTTTTTAGTTTAAGATGGGCTTGACCGCAGCCTCTCTTAATCAAGCTGCTCTGTGACAGACAACACACATCCGGAGGGAGTTTTCTTGGAGATTGTTGCTTTAAGGATTTCTCCAAATGCATGTCTAAAGACAGAATCTTTGCTCTTGGTTTCTTTCAACCAAAACCACATTCAGTTGAAAGACATCTCTTTATTTGAGTCTAAAATGAAAGTTTTCTCAAAATCTACATGGTATGTATGTATGAAGATGTGATTGAGCTTGTTGTTACATGGAGATTCATTCTTTCATCACCTGATCTTCCAGTTTTCTTTTATTAAGTCAATCTTTGACTTCATCCTGTGTGATTCCCCTTTCTCTCACAAATATTTCTTCTGCATCCCTGCAGCTGGTCTCTGGTCCGGGGCTTGGTGGCAGCTCCAGATCTTTGGAGCTGCTTGTGCTGGCTGCTCTGGCAATCCGGGTCAGGGTCTGTTCGTAAGGAGATGGCAGGTAGACCATGAGGAAGACGCCATCCGTCACGTCCTGCTCAGAGCTGCAGCTGGAAAGCTGCTGCCCCCTGTTTCCCCGGAGGGAGGACAGCAGCTCGCAGTTCTTCTCTGGGTCCTGCAGATCCTCCAGGGCGATCACGTTGGTCAAATCCAGCTTTCCGTCGAGGCTGAAACCTCGTTTGCGCCTGCAGACGTGGAAGCCAAAGATGCTGAGGAAGATGAGTAGGAAGGAAGCAGTTGCTATGGCGATGTAGGTGATGGATCCAACACTGAGGATGGCCTCGCCTGAGTTCTGGCCCTGTGAGTTAAAGTTCAGTTTAGACTGTATTTTGTGAAAGCTTAAAACAATTTAGGACTTTTTTTGTGCATTAGTGTTTTTTTTTTTAATAATTGTGTTAATTAAGATCCAGTTCAAATGTTTTCAATTGAATTTAAATAATCAAGGCAATAGTTTATGTAAAAACAGCAATACCAAGCAAAAAATGTTTTTGTTTGATTTACATGAAAAAACAGGGTGCACTTTTAAACCAAGAGTGGACAAAATGTTCCAAAGACAGTATGATTATGCAGGATTGAGGGGACATCAGTTTAACAGAGGGCGCTGTTTACTCAAACATCTGTTTGCTTCACTTCAGTGGTTAATCTCTAGTTTTAAGAGCAAAAAGCTAAACATGGTCCATATGTACTTTTTCTTAAGCTAAGAAGATAAAAAAAGGTCCAATCAAACTTTCATTCAGGTTTGCCGCACAAAAAAATGGCATTTCGTTTTGGCCATGTTAAAAATGTCAGTGTGGATAATAAGTTATTACTAAAAAATTAAAGAACAAAATACCAAAATTAAGTGTAGATCAAAAACATGTTGGATTGACTTAATGTTCAAAATGCAGTTTCAGAGGTAAAGCAGCAGGATTACATATTGTACACACTGCTCTCTGTAAAACATTAAGTGATGGCAGTGTAGTGAAACTGTCTATTAAACTGATTGATCATTTCACCCATCAGCGATTAAATGGGGGGAAAAAAATTATTAACTTTTGAAAATGTAAACCCCCCCGTTGAACATCAAATAGAATCAGCCTGAAAACAGAGGAAACATTCAAACAAAAAAAACTTACTGAATTCTGCTTGTGAGGAACAAAAGACAATTGTTTACAGTCAAATATAGCTATGAATGGATGAATTTAAATCTTAATTGTAAAGTTTGTTACATCCATAATAAAAGCCCTAAATACATATTTTAATTATGACATTCTCATAATGAAGCCCTATAGGGTCATGTATCTATTATAATAGTCACTAACAGACTTTTTATGAATTAAATCAGTCAATTCAAATTTTAAAATATTTTTATAATTTAAAAAAAACATTTACTATGCTCAAATTCACGTCACTCAACCAGGGCTGTCCTGTTTTTGTCCTAATGTTTATCACAAAATTCTTTTACAGAACTTCTGTAAAGCTAACTGACCGTTGCCTGTCTGTCGGTGGAAGGCAGAGCTGATGGCACCGTTGACCAGTCCAGAGAGTCCCGCCCAGCCGGTCCAAACCTCATCCAGCTGCTCTCCAGCAGAGACCGCATGGTGGATATGAGAAGTATCCAAAACCCAGCCGGAGCCAGGGGCCACAGGGGCCACAGCAGGAGTGCGAAGATGTAAGAGTTTACAAAAGAGGAGGAGCAGGTATCCGCTGACAGCTCTGACAGACACTCAGCTGCAGCTGAAGTGATCAGCCTTGAAATAATGCCCGCAGACGGGTGGGAGGAGGAGGAAAATGAGGGCAGCAGACAGTCCGTGTGTCCAGCAGAGGGGAGACATATCACTAGTCCTGATGGGAGGATTTACAGCTGCTGGGATCAGATCAACATGGCTGGCTGTAGATGCTCACGTCCATTCATGCATGCCGTAGATGTGTTCAAGTGTGTGTCAACGTCTGGTTAAAAGCTAGTGATAATGGGATGTTTGAGGAATTTTATAACCAAAGGAAAACGGATGCATTTATTTTATCCAGTCTTTTACTTTGGGTGTATATTTAGTGTTATTTATTATTGCTATTTACTGCTAACTTTGCATGAAAAGACGAAGCCTTTTAAACACAGAACGTTTGAACTAGTTTAGTTCTTTGATATGAAAAGTAGAAAAAAAATGTTTTTGAAATGCCAGTAGGTTGGAGCAACTGTTACTGGTGGAGCAGCTAAAGGTTATCAAGCTAAACAGATAAAAACAT
This sequence comes from Oryzias celebensis, assembly GCA_014656515.1. Taxonomy (NCBI): domain Eukaryota; kingdom Metazoa; phylum Chordata; class Actinopteri; order Beloniformes; family Adrianichthyidae; genus Oryzias; species Oryzias celebensis. The sequence continues at coordinate 2,886,703 of BNCR01000014.1, forward strand.
GATTCATCTGCTCTTCAGATGTGTGCTTTTCCAAACAATCTCATAAAAACTGACATTTACCTTAAATCGTGTCTTAAAAGTATCCAGTTTTATTGACATTTTGAAATTTTCACTTTACATTTAAAAATTTATTGCAATCACATTTGAAAGGATCTAGGGCGAATCCAAATTATTTCCCTAAAAGGAATTCTCTAAAAGGTCTAACTTTGCTAATAACAGAGAAAATGCAGGCTTTGGCAACATAGTTAGGGAGTAACGTGAAGGGTCTTGGCTAAGGACCCACACTGAATTAAGCTCATACGCCCCCTGGGTGAACCCTGGTTTCCCATGCACCAGTCCTGTAACCAGCCAACTGAGCATGGATGGCAAAAAATCTGGAAAAAACAAAAAGCTTTTTCCTCACTCAACCTTAAATGTGCACAGATTTGTTACCAGCCTTCCCCGAAGTTCTAAAAAATACCAAACTGAGCTTCAAAGAGCAGGTTTTAATCTTACTATCCATCCAGCAGATCCTTCAATTGTGATTATTTGTGTAGAAACTAATAACTTAACTTTGTCTCATTCAATGTTCTTCCTAAATTAAGGTTAAACAAACACACACATACAAAATGTAAACTGTTAGAACAGACGAGAATTTAGATTTCCTTAACAGCTTTTGATGAGCAAAAAAACCCTTTTCCTTTGAAAGTGTGTCACACGTCTGGGTCATTTTTGCACTTTTTGATCCATCTATGTCAGACACAGATAAAGTGAGGATGGTTCAATCAAAAAAGCAGCTTTGCAGGAACGCCTTCCGCCTTCAGACAGACTCAAATAAACAATCAGAAGTCTCACAGTCATTTTTTGTACCGTCTGCACAGGATGTTTGCTTAAGTCCATGTTTAGGATCAATCTGTCTGATCTCAGAGCAAAGTAGGTCAAAGCCCTTTTTTTCCTCAGTAATCCATCACTAAAGTCCTCAAACTACACTTGACTTTACTGATTATGAGTAAGAGTAAACCTTCCCGGGAAAAGGACAGTGCAAGAATCTGATAGATGTGCGGATCAGAAGAGAGGGGTTCAAATCCCTCAAAGGCGTGATGAAACATATGACAATGCATCGATTCTGAGCTTGAGCACTCATTCAAATCTGCTTAAAAAGAAGTGAAGCAAAATCACTGAACTTTAGAGTTGAGCCAACCTGAAAGTGAAGCAAGTAAAGCAGAGATGAGCGACAAACGAGGACATGAAGTGAAAGTGCTGCTAAAACTCAGACATTCACAGACATTTTAACCTTTTTTTTTAATTCAGACAGATGCAGCCTTAGGACCTAACACCAACTAAATCCTTTCTCTGTGTTGTTGATCACACTGATGGCTGACAACATCTGTCCTCACACTGCTTGCCCTTAAACAGCCACAACGGGAGCAGGTCAGGGACACTGGGAGGGGCTGAGGGGCAACTGAAGAGAAACTGAGGAACGGACGAGCAACGAGACACATTAACCTTTTTTTAAACAACAAAGATGCAAGTTTTGAAAACATTTTGCCGGAATTGAGGTGTAAGTTTCAACTCTACACAAATGAGAAGTAGGTAATGCCTACAAAAACAGTCAATTCTAAGCTTTTTTTTGTCCTATTGAACATTCTCCTGCAACAAGTTGCATCGTCACATGACAGTGGGCTCACACGATACAACCCAAATAAAAATTACACGCCATGTCTTTTTTTTTTAATAAGGAACATTTTATGCAACAATGCAGACTTGAGTCTGAACTTCTCTAAAGTGAATATTCCGCAGGTGATGCCGACTCTGCTCGGCTTCCTAATCAAAAAAGAATTGACAGAAAGACTTTCTCAAATTCTCAATTTCTTTAAGATTTCCTTTCTTTCATTTTAAGAAACATGTTTATTTAATTCTTGGAAGACAATATAACAAACTCAAAAAGCATTTTGAAACTGAGACGATAGTGTTTTGTCTTGGTGAAAAGAGGATTTAAAGGTTCCCGTTGGCAAACATGAGAACCAAGTAGCCTCCAGGCTTTCATGCAGTATCAGACAATGCGATTTGGGCCAGCGCAGCATCAGCATTTGCAGTTAAGTCAGAGATCATGTATGAGCCGCACTCTTAAGCCAAACTGGCTCTCCTCCACATAAAGAGGATAGGATAAAATGACCATGCAGCTGCACAACCCAGAACTCTATTTGGAGGTTTGTATGTTATCTGACTCAGGTTGTTGGAACAGAGAATTAGTTATTCATGTCTGACTCCGTGTTTCATGCAGTAAATCACAAAGAAATGCCGTGAAACACTGAGAAAACTGAGGAGGGAGAATTTCAGTGCTGAACCTCTTTCTGTAAATCTGTTTGGTTTTTGATTACGACACTAATGCAGGATTGGAGAGAACTGCTACTGAAAAAGGGCAGAGATTTACAAAGCTAAAGCTACTTTTACTATCATTTTGTGTAATACAGCAGACATGCATGAACAGAACATTGGTCCACATTATTTAAACATGTTTTTGTTCAAGAAAAACATCTTTAAATGCCTTTTTTTAAAATAACTGCATAGTTTATTCAAATTTTGTCTTTTAACGCTGCTTTTATTAACAAACCATCACAATATCAAATTAATAAACAATGTAATAACAAAAATGTAACAAAACTCTAAATATTTCTTTGAACAATGGGAGCTCATTAGTTTTTAATGTATTTTGTTTTATTTTTCTGTTAAAAATCACAGTGACTTTTAGACTCAAGTAAAAAAAGTTTTGTTTCATTTGTTCACTAGTGAATCTTTCACTGCTAAACCTGTGTAGCAGCACAGAAGATGGATCAGAGTTTTTCTTAAAGACCTTCCTTCAGGAAAAAAAAAAAAACTCAAGAAAAAGACAAAGGCTTTTTACTGCAACTTCCTGGCATCACTTTGGCTTTTATTAGTTTTGGTCACAAGCCACAAAAGCTGTGTACAAATGACAGTCAAAATATCAATGTAGGTTTGAAAAGATTTCAAAGCGGTTCATTGCAGAGTCCTGGTATGAGAAAAGCAGAAAATTAGCAGAAAGATGTCAATAACAGGACAGCCGGAAAGCCAGAAGGAAGAAAGAAAACAGAACCTGAATGGTCAATGTAGGTTAAAAAAAAAAAAGTAAATCTTCTTAAGAGCATCACATGCCCTGTCCTCCATGCCCTCAATACGATGAGTTTAACGTCACATACTCTTATCTTTCACAACTTATGATAGAGTGAACATAAAAATGGAGCAGCTTAAAATAACTTCACTGTGGACCTATTGTGTAAATAAGCAATTTTTTAATGGTTATAGGAGGCCTAGAATTTTACGATGTAATCTCTAGAGTTTAAACATTTCCACATAACTTGCAAATCCATCTTCCAATGACAACATTGTCCTGTTAGACATGTAACATGATGCCATGCAGGGGGATGAAGAAGTTTTCTAGGTTACTTTTTTGGATTTTTCATTTATTTTAGTTCCTTCCCAATCGTGGGGATCGAAAATGATTTTGTGATTCAGCATTTACTTTGACGTGTGAGGCTCAAACATAAAACTTTCCGAATGAATAACTGGACTGCTAATTTCTGATGTCTGTCTGTATTCTGAACGTAAGAAATTACTCAAATAGGAAACCAACCTCTAGTGGTCGTTTGGAGAACTGCAATATTTGTTACTTTTGGACTGACGTCAAATTTGGGTAGAAAATTCAATTTAAACGTTGTTCTCTGTGACCTAATTGGCTAAAGTGCATGTTTAGAATTAAACATATCAAACGGCATTTTATTATCCACGAGCTATTCGTAAGAAGGATGTATGATTTCCAAATGCTCTAAATTTCAAAATACAACTCTGGTAGGTAAGACAATTTTAAAAGGTGCTGCTTAAAAGCAGCAAAACTAGCATTCATCTTGTGTTTACAAGTTGCTGCAAAAAAGAATTCAGCCAATAAGAAAAATGAATCATTTAAATAAAATGTCGACATACATTATTCATGGAACAGATCATCAAAATACACAGATAATGTTGAATAAATACCCAGTAGAAGAAGTTTTATTCTTAAAGACATTCAGAAGGTGAAATGCTGATCCTGCAGGATATTTAACACTGCATCTGGACAATAATCATACACTGAGAGACAAATGCAAACAATCAGATTCTAATCTGGTCTAAAGCTTCACTTGGAAAAAGAAAAAAAAATGCTATAAATCAAATGCTCACATCTTCAGACTTAGATGTTTTGACCTCATTTTCACGATGGACTTAACGGCCGTTTTTCACAACCAGGACACTTGCTTCACTTTGACGGAAAAGCTAGTAAAGAAAAATACTAACATGAGTACAGAAGCGCTGATGAGAGTGTGAATGACGTTCAGCAGGAGAAATGTCTCGTTGGTTTCATTAATCAGCTGTGGATAAATTCTATCTGAGAAATGAAGCAAGGCTCAGAGAAATGCAACTGGATACCAAAAAACACACATCATGATTGTACTGTGACAATGACATTAAAGCATTAGCTAATCTGCTGCCCAGTTTTAAGAAACTGTGAGAAAACGTACCAAGAGAAGGAGTCACATGTTGGCAACCTGTCATTAAATGAAGTGTTTTCTGTAAGTCCACATTCATCCAACTTGGATTTTCAAACTTCATGTGCTTACATCCTCCAGTGTTTGCCCCCTTCTTTCAAAAGTCTTCGCAGCGATGTCACATAACGATGTCATAGAGTCTCCCGACCCGGCCCAGCCACTCGCGGAGCGCCTGTCGGACGCGAGGGTCGGTTACATGACAGGAGAGCTGGCTCAGGCAGGGGTACAGCGCTGGTTGTAGCGCCAGAAAGGAGGAATCTGACAGGGTCAGGACCTGGTTCAAGAGTGTCAAGACCATAGTGGTCCAAGCCTGCAAGAAAAGCACAGACTTGTTATGCAGCTTCAGACTAAAAAAGAAAGACCCACTCTGGTCATCATTCGATCCATTTTAAAAGCATTCCCAGTGGTCTTTTCATTATGATTATGCCATTATGGGGAAAAATCAAACATCGTTTTCAAAGTCATGGTTTCTGCAAAATGGCTGTTTGTGCCAGTAAGCCCATCCCTTCTTCCCGTCATCCATCTGTTTACGTGCTCTCCCGCTAGCTCACAGCCCCAAGCTAACAAAAATGGTGAGCGGTATTGGAGCAATCCAGCTTTACAGTTCTGAGCCACACCAGCTCGGACAAGGAAAACAAAAACCTACATGGATCTGGTCGGCGAGCAGGGAGCTCGTGGCTTGCCGTTGTAAACTCTACCTCACAACTACAAGTTTTTTTCAACAATATTTTTGAGTTTGCTTCTGATTCAAAATTATTGAAAAAAAAGAAATAATCAGAAATGCAATTTTCATTTTCTTTATATATGTCCTCCATCATCAGAAAAATGCTACAAGAACATGTTAAAAACACCCAAACACATTTGTGGGTCTTCAATGAAGTTGATTTGTGTTCAAGTATTTCTAAAGGCCAGCCCAAATGTTTATTTAGTTTTTGCTAAATTGTCAAGAACTGCAACCGATAAAAACCTGATTTTTGAAATTTCTTCGAGGCACTGAATGTGGTTTGAGAGAGTGAATGCACTAAAAGAATCTTTTGATGTGACTTTTCTTTACATACCACAATCTCCCAACTATAGTTGAGATGTTTTATTTACTTTTACTGCATTGAGCACAAAACTTCAACTCTGAAGTTCTGCTTGTGTGGTCAGATGCAGCTGCTGGACACCAGTGAATTAAGGCCAATAAAGGAAGACTCTAAGAAGCCCTGATTGTAAACAGAAAAAGTCGCTTCAAATCAGCACAAATTCAGTTCCCTCAGAGCAGCATCCAGCTGAGGGGTGTTTTTACATCATTACAACCTTAAGTTGGAGCATCTATCTTTGTCTTTACCTGTTATATATAATATTTTGGATTATTTCTGTGCTTTAAGTACAATCTGTTGCATTAAAGTGTGTTCACTTCCTTCCAACCAAAGGTGGATTGATTTTCTCATTTTTTTCTATGCCAGCCTTATAGAAAAGAAAAAGTGCAGGTTTGAATTTTTTTTAACAACTGTATGCGATACACACCTGTATCTGGGCCTCAGAATCCCTCAGTGAGATGCTGTGAGAGCTGATGGTGGATCCTGAGCGAGGCCTCTTCTCCTGCCTCAGCACCTCCGGTCCAGCACTGACTGAATGCCTCAGATGGGGCCCCTGCTGGTCAACCAGCTGCTGTGGCCTTTGTGGGGGCCTCTGTGGCTCCCCTGGAGTTCTCCTCTCTGCTCCACAAACAGTCCCTCCTCCTCCGGCTGCCGCCGCCGCCCCTCCTCCTCCTCCTCCTCCTCGCCCTTGCTCTTTCATGTACAGGTTGAGGTGACTCTGCTGCGGCTGATGCTGCTGCTGTTTCCTCCGCTTGTATTCCATCATCAGCTTGCTGATGGTTTTGTCTGTGGCGATGGTATAAAGTTTGTTTCCGGCGCTCTCCCACCATTCCTTGCTTCGTCTTGGCCCAGAGCTACTAGAAGCCCCTCCCACTGAGCCTCCTGTGATGTTGGACTCCCTCCTCTCTCCTCCTGTCCGAAAGTGGTGTGGTAGGCTACCTGTGAAACTGAACAAAAGACATTTTTTGTGTTTTTAAATGTATTTTTATCAGACAGATTAGGGTGATTTTGAATCACAAACCTGAATCTTGGGCTGGGGGTAGACATGTCCCCCGGTGACACTGCACCCAGGTCTGCTGACTGACATCTGTAACCCCCCTCCTCTGAGGGCGTCCCGCTCATTGAGAGCCCGCCTGGTGATGTTGGAGTGGGTGTCTCAGACTGGAACAGAGGCAGGAAGAAGACATGCTCTGCCCCCCCTCCTGCACCTCCTCTAAGCAGAGGAGACTGCTCCAGCGAGCTCTCCAAGTCCCGGTGCATCTGGATGTAGCTGTTACACAGGTCCATGCACACCTTGTAGAGGCGCTTGACCAGCCAGGCCCAGTCTGCACTCCCAAGCGGCTGCACACCAAGAGGAGTGACGGGGGGTCGCCACTGATGGCGCTTCTCTCTACCACGAGGAGGACTCACCTGCAGGAGGATGCGAGGTTTACACACCGACAGACTTTTCTGATAGACTTCTCCCGCTTTCATTGAATCTGTGTCACCTGTGCAGTTTCTTCAAAAATGTCTTCATCCTCTGAGGAGGCAGAACCAGGATGAGATGAGTCAGAGCTCCCCTCTTCATCCTCATATAGGATCCTCTTCACCTGAAAACAACACAAGGCTTCTAAACCAATGCAAAGTTTGTGCTGAGGACATGTTAACAGAAATCATGGAAGAAGCTGTGGCTAGTTGATACACGGTTCTCAGTTAGAGGTTAAAATGCGATCACTAAAAGCGAGCTTGAATGTTAATAGGTTCTTTATTTTAGGCATTCAACACACTGAATACCTGCACTGAAAGTCTTGGTTACACCTACCAAACACACAAAGCATAGATGTGAATCCAGAGGAAAACGTTAATAAATGTCACAAAAGAGAAAATTCTAATTCTAAATGGTTCCTTTTTTTCAGACTTTGTTTCAGAGGTAGGAAACGGTCCAGTCTTTATCAAGAGATCAACCAAACTCTGACGCTTCATATTTCACTGAGACAAATGCCACGCTTAACGGATTTCAAGCGGTAAATAACCTCATTCCAAATACACAGGGTGGGCCATAAGCTCCATGCTCCACAACGCAGAGAAAAGGGGGGCGGGATAGCTTCACGCCAACGTAAAGGGAAGTTTTTAGTATTTTTTTGACACTTTTTTGGCTAAAAACAGCATCATTGATTTACAAAAAAACACTAGGAACAATTGATTAAAATATGATTGGAGTGGGACTTTAAGTATTTGTATTATTATTCATATTTGCAAAAGAAAAAACATTTGTTTTGCACTCATTTTGAAAGATTATTTCTTCAAAAAACAGCTGCTAATAGAAACAGAGGTGCTCTAAAATAAGCAGAAGATGGGATGGATTTTCATAAAACAACTGTAATCATTTTAATGTGTAAAAAGCTCAATGCTGATTATTTCCCACCTGCTGTGCGGTCATGCTCTCAGCCTGGCTCAGCGTTGCACAAAGCAGGGCCTGGAAGTACAGGTTGAAGCTCATGGCAGATTGCCGATAAAGGTTGGCAGCACCACAAACCCCAGACACCTTCATCAGCAGGTACTTCAGCCCAGGACGAGTGTCAAAGTCCCGAGCCGTCCTGCAGCCAGATCAGATCAGAGCTCCCATCAGCTGCAGGTAAAACTGTTCCTTCAGTTTACCTTTAGAGACTTGAAAGATAGTTAAATAGGATTTTTACAACTATTTTGTGTTGCAGTGACCTGTAAGAGTCAAGCAGTAGATCCAGGATTATGGCTAAATTAGACATGGAGATGTAGCGCAGGAAGCCTGCTGTGGGTCTGCTGGGGTCAGAGGTCACAGGAGTGACTCTTTCATTTCCTTCAGGCTGTTTGACAAACTCCTCCAACAGGATGTCATAGAGGTTCTGCAGAAGGACCTGGTGAGAAAGCAAGCTCACCACAATTGTCCTGAACGGGATCCTGCAGATTGGTAAAAACACATCGTCAGAATAAATTAAGACAGTCTGCTGGCATAAATTCATCGGTGAGAGAAGCCCCACCAGCTAATTGTTATGATCACATACATTTTAGAAAAAACCTTCAAGAATATTTTAGGAAGGAAATTTCTAAAAACAGCCAAGTTTAAAGTCCAATCTGAAGCCACACAGACTCTAATTAAGCTGAGATTTTTAAAAAGATAGTATAAATAAAAAGTATTTAGATCCATTTGAAATATTAATGTCAGATTATACGTTCAAACCACATATTCATTTAGTTCTTGTATATTGTCGATATAAAAAGACCTGCTTTTCAGTTTAACAAAAGTGTTCAAAATTCAATTTAAAAAAGTGTGTTCAGACCATTTAATGTGACATCCTTTCTCTTTTAACGAACCCTGACATGGTTCTGCGCTTTTCCCAGAGTCTTTAACTGAATGGACTTGATCAGGATGACACAGCTACCCCTCTGTGAGACCAAAGTCCACATCAAATGACAATCTGAACTGCCTAAAAAGTGAAAATAGAAGTGTGGCAGAGCACACAGAGTTCCTCCAGCTCTAAATGTTTCCTCTATAGTCCATTAATGAAACTCTCCTGGGTGACCAGTCTTCTTCCCAAGTCTGGAAAAACTGAGCAACTGCAGGCAAAAAGCCAAAAATGACCAAAATATAAGCTGTGGCAAGACTCCAGTTTTATTTTGTACACTTCCTGAACTGTGACTTTAGCACACCACAAATGAACTTTTTTCTCACCTTTTGAACCCTTAAACATTGATGCAACTATTCATATATTCACTACTTTTCGTAGCGTAGATTCCCCATGTTATATAACATTACATTAAGGTGTGCTCTAAAGTCCAGAAATGAAATATTTGAGAGAAAAACAACATAAAATAAAAATCAAGCATCATCTGTAACCTACGCAATATAACTCGTGTTTTTGTAAATAGAAGTTTCGCTTCCAACAAGATGACGACCCCCTAAGAATAAATCTAAAATTACAAACAATTCTGAATGTCCTCACTGGATGCTGAGTCAGGTCAAAACATTAACACAATGAATCTGATTTCAAAAAGGTAAACAATCTTACCCAATTTTCCTGCAACACAGCAGCAGAAAAGAAAGAAAAAACATATTAAAGCTAGTCTGGAAAAACACCTCATTTCTGTGGTTTATGCATGACCTCAGACCAAACCCAACTTCACCCATAGCTGCACACAAACACTGCAATTCAGCTTTACCAACAGGAAAAGAGGATAGAATTAATTTTGATGAAGCCGTGGCAATAGTTCACACATCAACACAACACCAAACATGCTACAGTGTGTGTTTGCTGTCCACCTCTTCTGAGCGTGTCCGTTGGACTGCTGGTCAGAGGGCATCTCGATGATGAGTACGCAGGACTGAGCGTGCTCAAAGCCGTCCTTGTTGTTGGGCGTCTTTGGAGAGCACTGGGTGTCCAGCATGAAGACCTAGACACAAAGAAGAACGATCTAAACTTTCAATTTCATTGCACCTTCTTCTTTTCTTACATGCTGTAGCATTCCAAGACCTCAAGTCTTCTTTTTAAGGCAATTTTAGACAGTTACATTTCCAGGTGGAGGAAGAACCACGTAACTCAAGTTGCTTCAGATCCAGTTTGAGTTTCCCTTTTTTGACTGACTTTAGGGAGATGTTGATTTTATTTAGGAGTTTTATCCTGACCACACTCCCAACAGTATTAATTCCTAGGTTATTGATTGGACATTAAACAAAGACCCAACAATGCCATTAAGCTACAGGATGCTTTCAGATTAACCTGGGCTTCCATGACTTATCAGCAAACAAAAGAAATGCACACTTGATATAAATATGTCTATGTTTCAAACTTAAGTGTTAAAATATATTTGAAAAAAAATTAAAATCCCAAATTCAAAACAAAGTCAATCATAAAAAACTTGTGAAACGTGTTTTTTCAAGAAGAAAATGGTACAAAACATGTTCTCATAATTTGTTTTAATATGTCAGACTGACCTGTTGAGCCACAGCTTTGATCCTCCAATATTCTGCTTCTGCTGAGGGAGAGCGAGACGGAGCGGCAACCTTCACTTCACAAGCATCTCCAGAAAAACTGTCTGATCCACTGTGGAAACATGCCAGAAGGTTCTACGGGGAGGCAAAACCAGGAAACAGTATTCAGAGGACGGTGTGTGAGCAGGTACTTTTGTAAAGAGCATAAATATTAAACACAAAGAGACATTTTGTTTTAGAAATGTAAGTAACTTTTCTAGATTAATATAATCTTCTTTGTCATAGAAAGTGACCATGCAATCCCATGGTTCCTAGGAGCTTCAAAATTCCCTGATAAACCCCAAGCATGCAGGCAAACAAAGACTGGAAACAATAATTTTAGTGAATATGGTATAAAGTCATTCACAGCTGGTTATCAGATCCTTTGATAAATGTAATCTATTACGGAGAATTATAGAGAATAGTGTGACCTGAAAGCATCTGTGATAAACAAAAGCAGCTTTGGTTTTAAACCAGTCAAAAGTCACATGTTTCTATGTGTGATCATGAAAAGCTGCATGTGAAGGATTTAATCTGTGAGTCAAAAACACACAATAGTTTACACATGGTTTTTTGAACTGTTTGATGAAATAAAAATGTATAGAGGAAGGAATCTCACTATTGAAAATACTAACACAGATACCCTAACAATAATTCTTGCATAAGGCATGAAAACATGTTTCTAATCTAGAATGATGTCCAAATAATGTAATGACACATCAATTTGAATTTGACTAGATCCTGAATTGGTAAATCTAAATCAAACAAATCATTAGTTGTGATACTTGTATTTGGCATGGTGGAAGAGGGATAGTCATTTTAAACTACTTAAGATGTATGTGGTTTTATAAATAAATGTCTACAGGCCTTTAAAGTATTGAATTCACCACAAAGGGTATTTAATCTTGCAAAATGCTTAGTTTCACCATGAAATAAGTGAAGAAAAAAACACTGCATTTTAAGCCATATATTCTAACTTGAAAAGTTGAGTTACTTTAAACCTTCTTAAGGGCACCAAAAGAGATGAGAGGAAAGGATTTGTATGGATATCAGATTACAACTTTTGAATGCTCAGTAGGATTTAAAGGTAACATATTCCAGTTTGGTGCATTACAAAACTATATTTACTGGACAGATCCTCTGAAGACATGATTTTGAATGTAAAATATGAAGGCTAAATTGTCAAATTGACAGATTAAGTCCACAGACTGAAATGGCTTTGACACATTAAGTGGAGTAAAGGTGATTTTATTTGGTAAAGGATGCTGAGTTGGAGCTACTGGGAAGAAGCCAAAGCGGAAGATCAAAAAGAAAGTTCATGGATGTAGTGAAGGTAGACGTAAAGGTGGTTGGTGAGGAAGGAGGATGTGGGAATGACCGGAAGAATTTCCCGCTGTAGCGCCCCACAGGGAGAAGTCGAAAGAAAAAAAAAAAAGAATATTGACTTCTTCTGTCCGTTCAGAATACCAAAGACATTAGGTTTTATTGGGTTCAACTATTTGCTAACCGAAAAAAAACAAAACAAAAAAAAAAACCACACTAAAAGCTTAGTTTAGGTGAAAATGTAAATTTTGATGACTGATTGATATCCCTGCAGATGTTCTTTTCTAATCATTTCTTCCTCCAAGTCGCTGATGCTTCTGTCTGAAGAGCCCCAGTTTCCCGCATAATCTTTTCAAAGTTCTAGAGCATGCAGAATTTGATTTCGAGTCGCCACAAGGTTCCGAATGAATTTGTTTTTTAAAACCTATCCGGAAATGAAGCTTCTTCACAAATGCTCCACGCCTTTCATTTTTGAGCATGGCTTCCATCAACAAAGAACTTTGGTGTTTTTTTCTTGTTAACTTACTATTTTTTTCTTGATAATTTATTACTTTTTTTTCTAGTAATTCTCTTTCTGTTTTAAAGTCGTACAGTTACGACGTTTAAAGTAATACATTTATAACTTTAAAACACGTGAATTTATAAAGTCTTAAAGATAAGACTTTATTATTGAAGTTTGATTTTACATTTTTTAAAGTCATTAATTTACAACATTTAAAGAAATAAATGTATTACTTCAAAACAAAAATTTATGACTTTTAAATTCATGAAGATACATCATTCTTGTAATTTTTCTTTTTTTGTTGTATATTGCATTTATTTTTTTCTCGTGAATTTACATTTTTTAAAGTTGTAAATTTACGACATTTAAAGTAATACATTTAACACTTTAAAACACGTAAATTTATAATTTTTTTTCTCATACATTTTATTTCTTTTTTTCTTGTAAATTTACATTTTTTAAAGTCGTAAATTTCCGACATTTATAGTAATACTTTATCTCGTAAACTTGTCTTTTTTGTGTTGTTTTATAGTCGGAAATTTACGATAAAGTAATACATTTACAACTTTAAAACATATTTATGTGTTACTTTTGTGACTTTTATAGTTGTAAATAATAGATACGACATTTTTTCTTGTAAATTTAGGACTTTAAAGTAATAAAATTTAAAAACAAAAAAAAACTAGCCTTTGTAACTGGCCCTGATACGGATATTTAAAAAAAAAAGAACAAAATGTCAAAAATTATATAATTATTGCATTTAATACACATAAATAGTTTAAAATGTTTGTACAACTGATGAAGTTAAAATGAAAACCCAAACCTGTAAGTGCTGCTTTACAAGTAGTTCAAAGACCTTGTAGAATGCTTTGATGCGCAACAGAAGGATTTTTATGCAGCACAATCACAATTCTTTTATGATTAAGTGAAGAAGTTACATAAAAAGTGCAACATGTAAGCTTTTAGGGATAAAAAAAAACAAAGTAGTAAGCTCTAAAAACTCCTAATATAATACAAAAAAAAGATTTTGTATCAAGAAGGTCATGTATAGAATTACCCTTGATCCATTTTCTTTTAGATTTGATTTAATCCTTTTTGGTTCTGGCCACTGAAAACGTCACAAATGTACGGTAACCCGGACATTAACGTAAATGAATTTAGTCTGCTGGGAATCTTTGGAACAAGCAAACAGAATATATCAGGGTTTGTAAAATCGCCATCATCCTTATCATTTCTGTGTCTGAACCACACCAGCTCTAAGCTGTAAAGCTGCTTAGCTGCAGTCAAGCATGCAGCTGCGGCAGAGACGCTCTAACTCGCACCCGCAGTGAAAGGCCTGATGAAGTCGCCTTTGCTGAGCAGGTATTCTCTGAAAAGCTGAAATGAAGCAGCCAGGCTAAAATCAGGATGAAGCTGTACTTTTTAACAGAACAGGGATGGTGTTTTGGAGCAAAGCCTTCTGTTCTATTTGGAGCAAAGATGGCTTCTGTTCCAAGATCCTCCGTCAGAGCAAGAAAGGGTGATTTGGTTCACTATTTCAAAGAGACGTTTTGTGAAAGAGCATTCCCAGTTATCTAAAATGTTTGTCACACTTTTTATCCACAGGGCATGGTGTGTGAGTGAGGATCTGTGAGTGTGTACCTTCACAGGTTCTAAGGTAGCAGAGAAAGCATCCTGCAGGGCACAGCAAGCCAGCCTCCACATCTCTTCTGTAAACACTGGACCCACTGTGACCAAGACGTACCTTCAGCAAGAGAAATCAGTGAGCTGGAACGGTGGATGGATCTGTGACCTCATCATCTCATTCCAACCATTTAGAATACTACTAAATCATGACTTATTACTTTAAGCTAATTGCTTAAACACTTCTAACCATTGCTATTTACTTGATTACTACTCAGTGATTCCATAACTTTGCTCTAACCTTCTGCTTTTGCCAAACAAATATTATATATTCATTGAGGGAGTTTTTAGGATTAGATCAATGCATCAGTGCAACTGTCAGAAATTGAAAGACTTTTTTTTTTATTAACTACTTTCAGACTAACTTGGATGTCTAACAGATAAGAAGACAGATGACAGTTCCAAAAAAAGGCCAGAAACCTTGACATTGGGAATACATTACCAAAAGAAAGTATATCAAAACAATTCCTTTAGTACAAATGGTTAAAATATCAAAGTACAATTTCATAATTTCAAAACCGGATTCTCATCAAACAGAATTTTTAAAAAGGCATTTTCAATATGAGAAACTTTAGTTTTTCTTCCTTTTTTTGGTTATTTCTTGTACTGAAGTGAAGACAACCAGAAGATTCCAGCTGTTACATGTCAGCACTTTCATTTTAAAGGCAGAAAAGCAGATTCCACAGAGTCCACTTTACCGGATTAACAAACAAAATGGGATCAAACAGACTTAACATTCTCTATCCTGTAATATTTCTCCATCTTATTGTAAAATGCATAAATAAATATATAAATACAGAAATAATTTACATGAATAAATAAAGTAAGTCAGCTGTAGAGATCTTCAGGTTGTCGGTTAGTTCTTTCCGTCTTTTTATTCCCCACATTTTACTTTTTTTTTTTTTTTGTTTTGTTTTTTTTTATTAAAGGACAAAATCCACAGTAGAGAAAATGCATATTATTTGTCATAACTAACCCATAGAAATATTCTCAAAAACAGAGCAGGTACTTTTTTGAGGGGGGACCCCAAAACTAACAACGCTAAAGTTGTTTCATGAACAGGTTAAAATCACAGTAAGAATGTTTCTTAGTTTTTTGTTTTCCCGGCTTCATTCTCTTTATTCTTTGACTAAACTGTACTTTGTATGATAAACTCACTAATTCACTATTAACTTTTGAGGCTTTTCACCTCCAGAATTGTCAACTGAAATCACCTGATGCAGGAGCAGCCCACTCTGGAGATGGTCTCAGCAGGTTCAGACACACACGCCACCAGCAGCTTAAAGAGCTCCTTCAGCATCAGGTTGATCAGGGACTCATAACCAATATCTGCAGCAAGAGGAAGCGCACACATCAAAGCCCAAACACAAACACATCACAAGAGTGTGAGCAGTGTGTGAAAGAGGCAACTGTCCTCATTAAATCAGTCCATTTTTCCTTCAGAAAAACAATAAATCATCAGCCTTGATTGGAATTTTCCTTAAACAGCAGTAAGATTATCATTCCATGAAGATTAGAATCAACATTTTCACAATAAAATTACAAAAGAGACTCAGAAGCAGAGATGGAAGCTCTCCCTGGCCCCACACACGTGTCTTACCTGAGTGGATGAAGCTGTTGACGTGTTCCACCACCAGCTCACAGGTCAGACCAATCGCATGCTTGAAGTTTGCAGCTGCCACATCCCAGTAAGAGTGGTCGCCATGGCTACGCTGCAGCCATCGTGACATTACAGGAAGTAGCAGCTGAATGACACAGAAGATAGCAAACCCTGGACCTAAAGGGAGGAGGACATTAGATTGTAAGGCCTTTTATTTCTTTCAGGAACCAGTAATGTTGCATAAAAATGGTCATTTGTGGCCAACATGGCCAACAGGGCCTCACATCAGTTCTGTTCAGTCTATTTTTTCCCTTTCATAGATGTGTGAAGCATCACCTGGTACAGCAGAGACTTCCCTCAGCAGAGTGAAGAGCAGCTCCAGGGTCGGAGGCTGATGCTGGCGGGGGCAGTTTGACACGGCTGCTGTCAGCTGCTCCAACAACAAAATCCAGACCTGGATCAAACCTGCAGAAGAACGAAGTGGGTGTAGGAAGACGATGTGACCAAAACATCTGCAGCTTCTGTTTTTGTCCAGAGGAGGAAGCAAACGTTTGTTTTAAAGAAGCCTGTGCAGAGATATGGAACATATGGAACTTCTTTTTTAGGTGTGTCTCATCACTGTGGATCATCAATTTTTGATCCACACCAAGCAGCCAATCAGAATAGAGTATAACGGTATAAAGGTCATGATAATAACAGAGCAATCCAAATTATTTAGCAAATTGTATTTAAATGTCAAAAAGATCAAATTCTTTGCTTTTTTAAATGAAACTGTTGGATTATATTGTGTCTCTGGGCTCTTTGGATCACTGACATCATTCTCAGACACCTGGGATCATTAGTTTTCCAGGTGAGTTCAATTAAAGGAAAAACTACTAAAGAAGGACGTTCCACAGATTAAACAGACCAACATTTTCAATAAATCTGGGAAAGAAAAAGGATCGGCGGCTAAAGTGTGAAATAGTTGAATGCCTTTGACAAGGTATGAAAACCTTGGATATTTCAGGAAAACATGAGCGTGATCATCGTACTATTAGGAGATTCGTGTCCGGTTCAGAGCACACATGGGTTAGTGCAGGTAAAGGGAGAATGAGGAAAGTTTCTGCCACACAAATACATGGGATGAACAGAGCAGCTGCTAAAACACCATTACAAAGCAACAAGCACATTTTTGAAGCTGCTGCTGTCTCTGGAGTTCCATCAACGCCAAGGTGTAGCATCCTCCAGAGGCTGCAATAAACCTTCTATTGACCCCCCCAACAAACAGTCACAAGCACAGCTGCAGCGGGCACCGTGTACCAAAACACTGCAAGTTCTTATGTTCAAATTTAACTTGATCTATTAGGATGTTTTTGATTGGAATAACTTTAGATTTCAGTAAATATGACTTCCTAAAGCAACAAATTCAACAAATGACCATTTTGGGTTCTTTTTTGGTTCTTTTGGGTTCTTTAGAATCTGTCAAACTTTGAGGAACTCTGTTGTGTGTAATAATGTGGAACAGTGCATTAGAAGGTTTTTATTTTTGAAAAAATCTTTAGGAGAAATCTTGTTCAATGGCATTTACTATATACTTTAATGGTTAGTGACATGAAAATGATGCCGACTGTCATTGTTGAGTATTTAGAAAAACCATGGAAACATATCATTTGCATAATCAATTGGAATCTTACAGCAAAAACAATAAATAAACACATGGGATCATAAAGAAAAACACAAACCTGTCTCATCATCAAACTCCTGAAGGACACTGTCCAACCCATCCTCGCTACTGATGGAGCGTTCCTGTGATCTCATTGGCAGGCTGGCAAGCCGAGCCCCCAAGAACACTGGTTTGGATGGCATTTTGTATATTTTAGCCAGCAGCTATCAAAGAAAAATTCCCCACATGTGTTTGTTACGTCTTGAAAAAAGACCAGGGGCTATAAATGCTTTTGTTGGAGCAAAAGTCAAAGTCGTACCTGTGAACATTTGCGCAGGTAGTCGAGAGCAGGCAGGCAGAGGTCTGTGGAGCTGGAAGCAGACGCATGAACACAGTCTCCAATCTCTTTACAGTCCACCTCTCCTATACAAACAGCAGCAAAGGACACAATTAAGAAGTAAAACATTAACAGAAAGAAAAAAAACCTTTTTTAATTTCCTTATAAAACAAAGATTTGACATTTCGAACCAATTAAACAAAAGATTCACATTTCTCAGAAGATTTAAGACAAACTGAAGAAATTGATTTTAGGTATTAAACTTGTGACGCCAGCACTGCATGTACGCTGTGAGCGCCTAATTCCAAACCGGGCTCTCATTCCGAGAGGAATAAATCCATGAGAGGTGAAGTCATAATACAGTTAGGATGGAAAAAATCTGAGACCAACCCAGGCCTTTGACGAATTTCATGAGGCACATGATGTAATCAGTAGCAGCGTTAGCAAAAACTTGGATGTTGTCTGTGTTGATGAAGGCCTCAAAGACATCAAACACTGGCGCCTGAGACTTCCCTATGTGGAAAGATGAAGGGAGAGAGAGGAACATGGAAAATATTGCTCGGATTTGTCAATAATTAATTTCCAAACTAGTCCTTTGCTTAGTTTCTTTACCCATGGAGTACTCCCCCAGCAGGTAGTCTTTAGTCTCAGTTTTACTGCCGTGAACGGTCCTCAGAGCGCTAAACAATGGCCTCCATCCTGACAGGATTTGTGGTGAACACATCTCCACCAGTTCTCCAATGGATGTTATCACCTGCAAGACGGCAGAATTAGTCCCTGGTTTGCAAGCAGATGAGGGTAAAGCATCACAATCCTTTTTTCTTTTTTACTTTACCTGGTCCTGCACGTCCTCGTCGCAGAGTTCCAGCTGCATGATGTGCTCGAACGGCCTGAAGAGCGCCTCGTTGAAGTGGAAGTGAGGAAGCTCCGCCCAGCTCGCCAACACCTCCGTCAGGACGTCGTGAATGAAGGACACGGCTTTTTGGGACACATGTCTTTCTTTGTGACACGCAGCCTGAGAAAAAGACATTCTGGCTGAGAGGAAGTGGTGCAAAAGACAGAATCCACAGCTTTGATAATGGATCACTGAGCTAATATCAGTTATGATGTTATGATGCAGCGCTTTAGCAAAAAACGACATTTACTGATGGACAAGTTTCTTCATCTGCCATCTTCCTTACCTGTATCATCCGAGCTGAATTCCTTTAGTACTCTTAATTCATTCAGTCTGTTTCTGGGCGTACAGATGTCAGTCATTTCAAAAAAGGATTGTGCTACCAAATTCTGAATTTGTGAGGATGTGTGTGTGGGTCTGTGTGCTTGTGTGAATTGTGTAACAGAAAATAAAAAAGACTTTTTCAGCTGGACTCTCACAGAAGTAAAAGCCTTTAGAAAGAAAATATTAACGTTTCTTGAGCTAAAATATATTTTTCTAGTCACTTAGTTCATCAAACAGAAGCACAAAGAAAGAATACATTTTTATATTAAAAATAATTCTATTTTCTCCAACTCATGAAGTTTTTTTTTCCAAAAAAAGAAAAATAAGGGAAAGGTCAAAACTTGAGAACTATTCTGTGACTCTTCTGCAAGCACATCAGCTTTTCCACAAGTACAACTAACTAACTGATGGTGAGTGCAGTTAAAACCCCACTTCCAATCAGAACTGTGTTTCAACATGTTCTTGTTCTGATCTATTTTAAGAAAATGAATTCAACTTAAACTTAACTTAAAGGGGAATTTCTAATGAACTCCTGCTGCTCTGCAGAAACTATGTCCACGGGTGTTTTGATTTTGGCTGAAAACGGCATTGTCATAAAACACGACCACTGGGAACACTTTACAACAGATGAAAAGATGATCAGAGTGGGTCTTTGAGCTAGCTGCCTTCCACTTTGGAAACTGAATGGTCCCCGCACCTCCACCAGGTGTGGCGCCACCACACTCCAGGCCCTCATCAGGTGTAGCAGAGGTCGGTTCTTGTTCCGTACAATCCGCAGCATGGCCTCACCAAAGCGGAAGAGATGCAAAGTGCTGCGCTGGTCCAGAGTGGACTTGGCTTCTCCTGCACACACACACAGAATTAAAAAGCAGATCAACCATCCCTACTTTTTTCTGAAATGTAGCATTAATCAAGTAAATTGGATTAATGCTAATTAGATTTTGCAGAAACAAACACTTTAAACAATCATGAAATGATTGGTCCTGTTAGGACGAGGTTTAAAAAGCCAGATCAGTTTCCTGGGATGCGACAGAAACATGGTGTTTGTGTGTGTTTACCTGGCATTGCCAGGGAATAGTCTCCAGTGTCTGTAACAGAGTCAAACAGCTGAGACTGAGAAGCTTTTCTCAGCTGCTGCAGGAACCCAACCAATCCAACCAGGTTCAGCTTGCTGGCTGCTTCTTCAAACAACCTAAAAACACACATCATCATGCAAACATGAACACACACAAAAGTTTTTACACACGTCTATGCACACATTCTGTCTAAACTAAATGGATGATGCAGCTTTATTGTATTTTTATTTAAAGTTATATTCAAATTACAGTATCCTGTAATGAATGAAAAACAGATCAGCATTCAGCAGAAAGTAAGGAGCACTGCCCACGAAGGTGGAGGCTTTGTGAGCAGTGTTTACTATGTTTTCGCACCACTTTCAGATTGTAAATGTGTTCAGTCCATCTGCTTCAAAAGATCAGAAGGAACATTTTTGATTCCCTCCAAAAGCAGCCCGGATAACAGCTTACATAAGAGATGATCCTAGGAATAAATCAACACACAAATCCTCCATTAACTATGTGTGTCTGTGCACATTTGGATATGTGTGTGTGTCAACATACAAGCCAACGTCCCTTTTTTGGAATCTAAAACCCAAAAGAGGAACTGAAATCAGACCTAATGTTTCTCGCAAATGCTGATCAAAAGCCAACTGTGCAATGGTGCTGCCATCTAGTGGCAGCGGGAAACTGAATATTAAAAAATTCTAATGTGGATTTATGGGAAAATATTTTCCTACATTTTTAATCTCCAAATGCACTTTTTTCATCTTTTCTGTAAAGATATTTTGAGCAGGAAAAAAATGGGAGCCATAATAAGAAACCCATTATTTCACTTGATGAAAAAAACATTTTTCCCAACCTCCTTCATTCAAACCTTTACGAGAAAAACGTTTTATTTTTAAATAAGGGTTACTTATGTTGCATTGGATTACATTTTGTTAGGTTAAAGTTAAAAAACAAAGATAATTTTTCCAACAAAAAAAGCTATTTTCTCTTTATATGTCAATGTTTGATTCACTCAAAAACTACAGCTCATTTTGTATGTCATAATAGTAACAATAACATAAATACAAAGTAGTGACGTTCTAAAGGCAAAGCTTTGCAGCTCCAAACTGGGTTTTGATCAGGAGATAAAAAGGTCAAAATGGCTCCTATAGTGTTGAAACTCTTCATCTCTGTGATTCTATAGAAGCAGAATAAACAACAAAAGAGGATAAAAGTTAAAACTGACTTCCTCTATAGATCATTCTAAATCTGGTCCCTGGCATTTCCACTAAAACTTTTTTTTTAAAGTGCCTTTAAATAATATCATGCCTTCAAGGAATTCTATGTTATTTACGTATAGTTAAGTATTTGTATGAGCATTTTCTACATTTCATAGTATTTATATTTTCGTTTCCCAACATTTTTGGGAAGAAAATGTCAATGTCACATTGTCCTACCTGTCAGCCTGTGTTGACAGCGTACAAACAGCCTTGGCAGCGCTGGTTCCGGTCATCAGGCTGCCGCTCTTCAGGTCCAGGCCCCACCCGACCCTGCTGCTCTCCTTCAGCAGCTCCTGGATGGACAGCGGTTGGATGACGGGCTGGCTCAGACTCAGCTCTGCCCCCTCTGGGCTGGGCTCACAGCTCAGCTCCAGCCCCAGGTCGATGGCCGCTGCCGGCTGGCTCTGCTGGGTGATGGTGGTCAGGGAGGACGGCTGCAAGGAGCCGTCACTGAAGTGGGTGTGCTCCAGCGAGCTGATGTACTCAGTCACCCTAGGAGAAATTGACATTTCTTAGCCACTACCAAGTTCTTTCAAGATTGAATCAACTGAGTTTTTATTTTTCTTTGGTTTATGCGAGTACCTGAAGACGTGCGGCCAGCAGTCGTGGTTGTGGCTGCCCATCTCCAGGCCTACATTTAGGATGGCATCCATACACAACACATGTGCAGTGTGCAGGCGGACACCCTGAGGACGACTCATCTGTTCCAGTCGCTGTTCAACACGATGCTTCACTAAAGAAATGAAAAAGTCACAAAAAAACCAAAATGAATAAACTCTGATGACGGCAAACAGCCTCAACAGCCAAAAACAAAAGCAAACCACAGGCATAGATTAACATTTCAGATTTTTAGTGGAACAGAAAAAAATATTTTGCTGGATTATTTTGACGGAATTTAAAACCAACAATTAGAACAAAAAAAAATGGAAATGTTCCTAAACATGGATGAAAACTTAGCATTCAGTTTTCCTTCAAACCCTGTATTTCTAACCAACCATCAGAGGCAGCGGAAAGCCGGCAGAATGGAGACCTGCACGCATTGACCATTTGTATGAACTGATCAAATATAAAGACATCTATCACTGCAGGTTCTTCAACAACAGGTTCTTTAACAAAAGCCTCAAACTTACTCAAAAGATTTCATTTGTATTACAGTAAAAACAGATATTTAGGGAACAAACGCTACAGCATGTTTCTAAAAACACACATTTTTTTAATGTCATTTGTGTACAACAACAACTTTATTGTATGAATAAAAATATAAATCAGCATTTTTTGCATTAGAAAAATGTAATATTTAAAGCTTTTTTAACATGTTGCAGTTTCCCCAAACAGCCACAAGATGTCCGTAAAGGTTCAATTTGTAGCCAAAAGCAACACAAACTGAAATTTGTGTAAAATTTGAGGTTTAAAATGTTTTGGGAAAATCTGTGCTTGGATAATGGGATGCAGCTGGTTTTGTTGTCATTTTAATACCTTGTGAGATGGCGTCTCCAGACTCTCCTGCCTCCTTTTCATCCTTTTCTTCGTGCACACAGGAGGCAGCAGCCATCTGGGCTAAAGCTGATGCACAGTTGGCAGCCACACCTAGAAGATACACAACATGCAGACACGCTGAGCTTTCTCCACTCTTTCATGTCAAACATTTAACAAATGAATATAAGATAATAGAAAACTGTGAAAAATAATCTACTGATTTTTTAGTCAGAGGTCTCTTTAAACTCTTACTGGAGCTTCAAACATTTTGGATAGTTGGCCCTTCAATCTGTGTGTATTTAAGCCAACTCCATGTGCTAAAAAAGATCATATTTTTACTACAAAAACTCACTTAATATTAGGCCTGCTCCCTTAAAATGAAAGATTAAGGACTTTTTACTCAATAAATATTCAAAAACCTCCCAAAATGTGATTGCAAAAAACAGGAATTTAACTTAATTCGGTAAGCAGATAAACTTCATAGAGCAACAGGGCAATTTGCATTTCTTTACCCAAGAGCTCATAGGAGCAAATCTCTACTGGCTTCCTGAATGTGAACCATTTTAGAAGAAACCAGAGAACTGAAACTTAATTCTTGCCGATGAGAATAAAGACGAGGTTTCAACAGAAATTTGATCTTTATCAAAAGAGAACAGTGAAGTACCAGTATGCGCAACTGTCAATTAATCAGAGTATCTGAGGATGCAGACAAATTCTGTATTTTGTTGGTTAGCTTCCAACAATCTGACATAAACCCACTTTAGCCCCCAAAACTGCAAACAGAAGGGGAAGAGGTCCTTTCCGCAACGGGATCCAAGCAGCACAACTGGACAGCACAAAGCCAACCAGCAGGAATGGACCCTCAGGAGGAGGTAGACTTGCAGTGAAATCACTTTTAAAAGCTGTTAAATACGTCTAGTTCTTTCCAGTTTGTTTCTTCTGTGTTCACATGAGAAAAATGCTGCTTTCAGCACAAAAACATGGAGGTTTGGTGCCTCGGACACTTTGCAAGGTTGATTACCAAGATACGTCTTTTCCTTTTGAATCTAATGTTCTTAGGAAGTCTACCCCATGTTTCATGTTTCGCTTGTGGCAACATTTTTGAAACCTGTTCAACCCACCGAGGCTGGAGCTGAGCGCCGCCGCTTTGCGAAGGCCGTCTAAACTCAAACAGATGGTGTCTCTCTCCCTCTGGCTCTGCTCTTTGAGGCCCTCTGCCCCCAGGATGAAGGCCAGGCCTTTGGAGCTACCCGCCATGCGACCCGTAAGCGGCGTGGACAGCACATCGATCAGGTTCTTCCACACACCAGTGAGGATGAAGCGGGAGAACACAGCTCCTAAAAAAGACCGGGAGAGATTATTCTAACTACTTAAATAATGGGGGGTACAAAAAAAGTGAAAAGCATCATACATTACATTGTTTGTAATCTTTCTAAAAACAAGCGTTACAGAATCTGAATCACAAATTCTTGGAGAAAAATCTCTCTTTAACAGGTTGCTCTCGCACTGCAGACTTATCAGGATTGTAAGGTTTGTAAAACTTAACCTGTTCAGCCTAAATGTGACTTCCCAATAATTACCCTGGAAACAGAACAGCAACAAAGCATATGGGAGGAGCTAGACAAGTTCATTTAGAATTTCTTCTGAATTTCCATCTCGTTTTAGTCCAGAGGATTACGTGCAAACTGACTCATAGAGATAAGTCACTCAAAAGTACAGGCTCATCCACTGAGGTGTCAATCACTTTTGAATATTTGGAGCAGTTCACAGAGTCGCTGACCTGCTGTCACAGTGTCGCCGCCATCCTTGGCACAGCCCAGTGCAGGCTGGGACGAAGGTCGTCTAATCAGCTGACCTCCGATCGCACTGCTGCCCAGTCCGTCAATGTCTGGAAAAAAGCCAAGAATAAAGCGTGAGGACGCGGCGCAAAAAACAGACATCAACAATAGGGTTTTACTATCCTGGTTTTCCTTTAAAACCCCCCTAAGTTCATTTAAATATAATAATACAAAGTTAAGTTAACCCAAGTATTTTAAAGGGGGAGAATTATGACAGAAACAAATATTTTCTTTACTTATTTTTTTCTTTTGTTTCATACATTTAGATAATAATAAACAAATAAGAAAGTACTTTCATAAAGATCTTTTGGGGAAAAAAAATAAAAAAAGGGTTGCAAAAAAAGCCATTCAACATGATCCTAAGCAAAAGCAAGTATGATGAGATCTCCCCTAAAAAATGGCTGACTTTTGCTTTTCTACAAACATCCACACATCAGGTCTTCATTTTTCAGTTTATTACTGCCTAACATAATGTTTTCATTAAGATATTTCTGACTTTTAGCTTGTTTTTATTAAGATTTTGATTTCAAATCTTAAAAAAATATTTTCAGAAGCAAAACACTAAAATTAACTTGTAGTCTTCCTTGGAGTAGACATCTCACTGCAAGGTCTAACTACAGTACAAAAATAAGCACAAGTCAACGTGTGGCTTTATTTGATGATCTTCTTATTTTAAGACCAAATGTCATCCACTGTGGATAACGACAATCATCTGAGTTTTTTTTTGCAGCCACAGAACCTGTCCCTGTTAGTTACATCAATAAGTCTCAGTTTGTAATTTTGTTAAGTTCAGACAGAGGTTCTCATCTGCTGCCTTTGCACTTTATCTTGGGTTTTGGAAAATAACCAGCATAGTTTGCCAATGCTGTTGGTGGAATTTCCTAAAATAGTCTCTTAAGTAAAAGGTTATTTTTCCTCATTTTAAAACAAAAAAGGAGGCTTTAGCTTGTTTGCACACTTGTAAGCAAGGTGATGAGGGGCAGCTTGTGATCCTCCGGGGAGCCCCAGTATCCGGCCTCCGCCAGCAGGTTGCGCTCCAACACCTGGTGGTAAAGCTCCTCAATCCAGGCCTGAGACAGAACTACAAGGACCCCGCTGCTTTGGATCAGTCCCACAAAGTCCTTCTGCAGAAGCAGAAACAACACTGAAAGTGCCATAGCTTTTCTCTTATTTAGGGGATCAGAAGAATTTGATTTAGACTTTGGCTCACCAGACTGAGGACAGGTGTGAGCGCTCTGCGTCTGTAGTAGTCACAGCAGCAGAGCTTAAGGTTGAGCAGCAGAGCGTAGTAGGACACCAGGTAAAGGCCGTCTGCATTCATCAGGGACTGACAGCTCAGAGAGTCACTCGCCTCAAAACCTGGAGAGGGAATCCCACCTGAACAAAAGAGTCCAAACATTAATAAAATATAATATTAAGTGATTAGCCATTTCAGTTTTTTTAAATGATGAAACAAAAAGGAAAAAGACGAAAAGAGAAATTTGGAATAAATACATTGACAAGGTAGATGTAAAACGATGAATGAAATGTTTACAGAAAAAAGTAGGTCTTTTGATTTTTGTACTGATGAGCAGCTGGTGCTTCTCTCTTACCAGCCTGCAGTCCAGAGCAGAAGCTGGAGGAGAAATTCTGCAGAGACAGGTCCACCTCAGCGGTGCAGGTCAGACCCAGCAGCCGGGGCAAAAGAGCAGACAGAGACTGGACAAACAGCTTGGCGCTCTGCTGGTCCGCCTCCTGGTTACGGAGCAGTTTGAGGGACAAGGCTGCGGTGCGCAGAGAGCGGTGGCCGGGGCAGTCCCGAGGCGTCTGCTGCTCCTCATCGGCCAACGAAACATTGTCAGAACCGATGTCAGACACGTCGGATCGGCCAGAGTCTTTCTCAGCAGCCATGGAGTACTGATCGCAAGAGTCGAACTCTGTCCGGGACAGGTCCTGCTCCTCCATGCTGATGGAGGGAGGAAATACAGAATAAATAAAACTTAAATATGTGAACTTTTCTACAAAAGTTAGAAAACGTTTTAATTGAATTTGGTTTTAAATACAATAAATACAACAATAAAAGAGAGTTTGTGATTAAATATATATAATGTAACCAAAAGAAACAGAGAACTGCTGTTAAAATAAATAAATCAAAGTACCTAAAGTTGCTCTCGCTGTATCGTGAACCCCCTCCATGGTGGGACTTTGTCTTGGACTCCACGGACAAAAAGTTTGTGATGTCAGGAAAGACGAGTGCGTGACTCCTCTGCACCACATCTGGAGGAACTGCACCTCCTCTCTCCCCATGGCCTCTTTCTTTTCCTCCTTGCCCCTCAGCCCCACACGTGGCATCTCTCTCCTCCCTTTTAGTTCTCTGCTCCAACCCAGAGCTCAGCTCACGTTTGGATCCCTCCTGACCACCAAAAGATGTAGGCGAGGGGAGGCGAGTGTCCTCCTCACATTCTTCTGGAGTGGTGGGGCCTTGATTGAGGCCCATATCTCCCATTTCCACATCCAAGGTGGTTTGGCCCGTTTCTGTGGTGATGCTGATGCTGATGTCGGGGCTGCATTCCGTTGCCCCTACAGCGGCCATGTTGGTGAAAGATGAGCTGGGATCCCACGGGGACTGCTCTGAGGAGAGGATGTGTCTCTGCCACCTGAAGTCAGCTTCATTGATCTCCATGGACTCACGGGTCGACTCCGAGCCATCTCTGAGATCATCCAGCCGTCTGAGGATGAGCCGAGCCTGCAGCAACAAACAGCTGCGGCATTTACTGCATGTGGCTTTGCGCAACTCATTCTGCAGTCAAGTATTAAACATCATCTGATGCTTCCTGAGCTGATTGCTGAACATAATAGCTTTTCTGGCTATTTGTGCTTCTGAATTGTACGACAGAGTATTGGAGCCACCATAAAAATAAAAAACAGAGGCATTAACAAGAATAGATTCAAAATCATGACAAAAAAGTCAAAACGTATAAGAGTAAAGTCATAAAATGATGGGAAAAAAGTTGTAATTTTACAAGAATAAACTCATAGAATTATGAATCAAACAGTTGATATCCCATGATAGTAACGTCATAAATTCACAGGTTGTAAGTTAAGAATTTACTAAATTAAACTCTTAGGTTTATGAAGCAACAGTCTGTTGACTACAAAATGTAAACAACAAAAAAGAACCAGGGTTGTGTTTCAGTATGAGAGACTTAAAGCACATTGTCCTTCATTTAGTACTGGTTTCACAAATGAAAAAATACTCTTTTAGTGAGTCAACATTGTTTTATCATTGAAGGGTAACTAAATAGTAGATCAACTTTTTTTGGCTGTTTACCTGTACAAACGGGGCTTTAAAAGTCCTGACTGCTGGTCCTTACCAAATTTTTGACAATTGAAAAAAAAAAAAACTTGATTAATTTCTGAAATGATAGTCCAAAACCATTTGTGTACTGCCCCCTAGAGGCTGAAGTGAAGTAGTAAATTTGAATTTCTCGATTCATAAACTGGCTCAGGTTCCACGTCATTTCCCACGTCATCGTGCTCTGCAGCTCCATTATAAAAGCCCCGCTCATCTTTGAATATGTAACGGTCACAGTGACTCCTTTTCTCCAGCCCCGCCCCTCTGATTATTAATATATAATACATATTTTAACTAAATAAAGTGACACTATTCAAAACAACAAATATAAGCTTAAAATACATAAAACTGAATAAAAAAAGTCAAACTGTTCCAGGAGAAGTTCAACTTTATGCTACAAAATAAAGATTTCCTGCAGTATGTTTGACGTTTTGGCGTTTGTGTGGGCTTCACAGTATCGGCGTACCTGCTCCGGCTGAATGCTTCGTCCTTGTGAAAGTTCATCCAGCGCTCCAAGGAGCGCACAGGCACAGGACACAGAGGAGTAACACGCCTCAATGCCTCCCTTCATACAAGCCTCTGTCATCCCGTCCATTACTCTGACACAGAAAAGCAGCACTTTGTCAGAATTCACAGTGAGTCTTATTTCTAATTTAATGAATTTTTTGCTGAGGAGTTTTGGTTGAACTAAAGCACAGAGAAATGCTCACAGTTTTAGCAGGTCCAGGTGGGACTTTCTCTTAGAGAATGAGCGCTTCCTGGTATCAGGTTCAGCAGCGCAAGGCCCGGCCAGGTCGTAGAGCCGCTGCGGACTGCCCAGAATCTAACACAAAAACCAGACGCAGACATATAGATACATAATATTTACTATACATAATGTCACATCAGTACTGAGTATACATGAAACATTATTATTTGTTTGAGAGTAGGGGAAAAAATAATAGAATAAATGAATAAAAAGAAAAAAATCTATAAATAGTTTGTCACCTCTTTCATGATGCGGATGGCTTCAGTTCGGTGCTGAGGTGGTGGATACAGCAGGATCCTGTGATAGAGCGACTGCAGCACTGGCTTCATTGACTCCACGCAGCTCACCAGCCGAACCAGTTCGGCTGCGATATAACAAACTGTCCGCACCACAGGAGCAATCCTGGCCGGAGCGCTGGAGGAGCAGCCAGATCCTCTGCCTTGATCTGATACTCCTCCACTGGAAGTGTCCACCTCCTGACCGAGCCCTGAGGGAGACAAATGACATTTAATCCAACTTGTTCAGATTACAGCTAAGGTTGAAGCAGTACACCAAAACCATCAAAGACCTTTTAAATGATGTTGTATTCTTAGTCAATGATTTCAGGTGAGATACAGTAAGCTAAAATGACCCTCAGCAGTCAACGCTTTTCAGTAAAACTGAAAGAACTTTTAACATGTGGCATTTTTCTTATGATGGAGGACACTTTTATAAAGAAAATTAGGACTAAAACCGCATTTCTGAGTATTTCTTCATTCAAATCATCATGAATTAGGAGAAAAAAAACTGTTGGAAAAAGCTTGTAGTTGTTAAGTAAAAACTACAATCGCCAGGTCACAGCAAGCTCCCTTCTGATGCATCCGCTTGCAGACAAATAGATTCATGTACGTCTCTGTTTTCCTCGTCCGAGCAGGAATCTGGATCCAAACTGTAGCTCTGATATTGCTCGCCACTTTTGCTGCAACTGTGATGTTACGTTGGGATTGTGAGGAGTTGTAAGCTTGTGATCACCATAACTCAGAGGTGAATTTCTAATGAACTACTGCCACCCTGCAGAAACAGTTCACAGGTCTTTTGCTTTTCCCTAAAAACAGCATAATCAGAATGTAAAAGACCACTGGAAATGCTTTTACAACATATAAAAAGATGATTGGAGTGGGACTAAAGATTGTATCTGCATCCCAAACTGAAACAGGGTGTTGCTTCCACAACACTGGAGCCTGGTAGCCAAGGGACAATTCTTCTTTTTGGAAATTTTCGAAACGACTGAGACCAAGGATGTCATTTGGAAGACATGACATTGAGTTCTGTAGAAAAAGAAGAGTTATTTTACTATGCTCCAATGTATAAAAAAAATGGGTCAATTTATTAATGAGGATAAAGGCAGACAGATCAAAACTTGGCTTTTATTTTACTTTTTTGTTGTTGTTTTTCAGTGAGTCAAATGTTTAAAGTGGGAGTACTCACTGAACTATCTGATCCATGTGCATGTACTCTCTTTTTCTCTTTCATTGGGTGACTGCATTAGCGACAAAAAAATGGTCCACTTCCTCTGAGCCACACTTGTGAATCTTTACCTCTAACAGCTGAAAAAGTGGCCTCTGTTATTGCAGCCACACTGTCACCAAAATGAACAACTGTAACTGTTGCAGAGCTTAAAAATCAACAGGAACTGGCAGGAAACCTTCAGGGTTTCCAGTCATTTCAGCTACCTTGACTGAATCTCTCAGAGAGTCGATCTCGATCTGGTGCTCCCAGGCTGTGGTGAGAGGTGATGGTTTTGTCATTGACAGGATTACCCATGATAGCCACAAGGCATGGACACAGCTGCTTCCTAGAAGGAGGAACACAGTCAGTTTTTAGGCTGTAAAAGACATTTTTAAATACAAATAAAATTGAAACTGTTAAGATTTTAATAAACAGTTATAGTTAAGTGTACATAGGCTAATAAACTGTGGTTCCTGTGAGAAAAGCTTTTTTTTTTTAATTCTAGTGATAAGAACATACTCTAAAAACGTATAGCGACAATGCAGAATCCTTTTTCAATTATTTACATGGAGACTTGCATTTTATCACAATTTGTGAAGACTTATTGCTCAATTGCAAAATCTTACCACACAAGATCAGTGAAGCTTCTGGACAGATGCATTGTGGGAGGACAGCTGCTGAGCATAGAGAGGATGCACTCCAAGTAGAGCAGCTGCAGCAGCTGGTTTTCACTGAGACACAAAAAAAGAACAACCTCCAAATCATCTGACAGTTAATGTGAAGCAAAAAAAAAAATCTTAGATGATGATTTTGGGTATGTTCTAAACATTTTCAGGAGCATCAATACAGTTTAAGAGGTTTCATACAGTGAAAAAAGCTAAAGTATTGCTTTCATTACTAGAAAACAAGATCAAGACAAAAGGAGTTCTATAGTACATAAAAATCTGGAACCTCACCTGTCCACCGACTCCAGTTTTTCACAAAAGACTGTTAGAACCATCACCACATCTTCACACAAAGCCTGGCTGGTGGGAGAAATGTCTGCAAATGTACAATCCAACAAGGTGAATGCTTAAATCAAACTGAATATCAGATAATAAAAAAAGCAATTAATTCTCCCTGCTCGTCTTGTTCCACATTGATAGATGTAATTAATCAACCTTCAGTGGGGTTTGGTTTGGCTGACTGCCTGCAGAAAGCCCCCATCTCCACTTTAGCCCCAAGCAAAGTCAACCCAGCTGTAGTGGATCCTCTTGTCAAAGAAATAGTATTTTTGAAAAAATTAAGTAAAAAAGCAAAAGAATCCATCTTGGATTTTCCTTTTCTCATTTTAATCCTGTAGGTGGTGCTAAAGGACAAATCATTCGGTTTTTTCAGTTTGTTGTCCATGATCAGCTTGTTGCTTTAGCAGCAGGCTGGCTTTAGATGTACATTAATACAAAAAGCTAATTTGCATATTTTTAGAATATGAAAGATGCAGGTTTCTGCATAATAACATTAAATTTCAGAGACTTTGCTTCTGTGTCTCAATAATTGAGCTTTCACCCATTCATGCTGAGCTCAAAGGAGAAAATTCTGCCCCAAACCAAGGTGTTAGAGGAGGAACAGGACATCACAGCTTTAGTTAGCACAGTTACAAAGTGAAAGAAAGGACAGACCTCTTTTCTGCAGAGGGGGGGCAATGGCCTCATCTCCTTCAGCTCCCTGGGGAGGACAACATGGCAGAAAGCTGGTTTTTCACAAAGTTTGACTTTCAAAAGTATTTTGTCTCCTAACCTAATGGGGTACACGTCTCAAAAAAGGGTTGCCAGGTTGGGTGTTATAGTCAAAGCTGCATGTACAGTACAAGAGCTTTCGTGTTCACTTTGAACGCAGGGGAGGGTAAAATGGAAATTGCTGAAATCAATTTGATTTTGTTCCACAAATTCACAATTCAGTTTGAATTCTGATTTAAAAGGACACAATTAAGCTTTATTTGTCCAGTCTCTATCCAAAACAGAGCTTTTGTGGTCATCTAAAACAGTTTTCACAGACCTGGTGGTTTTAACTGAAAAAAGTTCATGTTTTATCAGGATAATTATGATCAAAAAAATGATAAGAACAGAGCTCTTATATTTTATGCTGAAAATACATTTTGAAACAGAATTGATTCATGATTGTATTACATTTTATATCGTATTCCCAAAAAATAAAATAAGTGATTTTTCTTTAAATTTTGTGTCCCGCCTGACCTCCTGCCTGTGCCGCAGCTGCAGCGCCATGTCTCCGAGTATCTGGCTCAGCGTGGCTCTCACTGCAGTGTTGATGCTGCGCTGGTGACAGCTGGACACGTAGGTCTCGATGCACACCTGCAGACACAGAAACATGCACACACCTATCAGGGGAGGAGCTTCTCCTGCGTCCGCATCCTAAAACCAAAGCGCACACTCTGGAGAACGAATTCAAGACAGATATGTCAGGGAGATTCGTGTTTTTTTCGTGAAGTTTCCATGATGCAACAGGTTGCCATAGTGAAGGAACCGGGTGAGTAAAAGGGTGCGTCACTGTTTCCATTTACACCAAAGGTCACAGTATGAGCATCTCCTGAAACATCCACAGACCAAAAGGAAACGGATTGAAAATAATTTGATAAGATCTGTATGGATCCCGTTTTACTCAAGTTATGGTGGGAAAACAGGCCTCAATGGGTAGAAAAAACAAAAGATTCTAAAATGACGTCATTAGTTTATGCCCAACTCATGCAGATCAAAGATGCCAAAAGTAAGAACAAATCAGTCAATCTTGGTAAGATAAAAAAATTGCAGCTGCTGGGAAATTTCCCACCACCTGATCCTGTTTGATGAGAAGAAAACCAAGCTTAAACATAAAACCCCAATACTACAGAAAAAATGTAATATACAGCCATTTTTCTGCTAAAAAACATGAAAGGTAACCTTTTTTCAAATTTTATTCTATACATTGGCAATATTTTACAAGTTCTAAAACAGAGAAATCTAACAGACAGTTCCCGAAGCTACAATTCCAAAGATAAGATTACTAAAATCCAGACCTTTATCTGCAGTTGACTGAAGCTGTCTTTGGGTGTGTCTGCATGGGCTGGGCTTTTACTAATAATGGAGAATTGCTGACAACCTTTCCAGTCACCCTGAGTTATGATCTAACACAAGCGCACACACCAGATGGCCCAGCGCATTAACTCACCCTGCTGGCCAAGTTTATGAGCTGTTAATGGACATCAAACATCACCTGCCTCCAGGGGCTCCTGCTGTCCTGGTGCCATGATTAAATACTACGTGTAAGTAACTGCTGTCATGCATTCAACAACTTCCCTAAATAACCACACTGACATCACTGGAGAATTCTGAAATGATGGATACACATCAGCAGGGAAAATATCATCTTTTCAGTTCTGACCAGTGGCACCACTCAACGCTAAACAGTCAAAATACTCTACTTTCATGTGAGGGGTTTGGTCATTTCAGGATGTCTTGTTTTTTTCTAGTCAACTGTCACATAAATCATCTGAAAACAGATGCTCAGCTTATCCTAACACTCTGGACATATAATGAACCAACACAGCTACTCATCAAATCTATAAAACATCTAAGATGTCAAGAAAAATTTCTATTTTTTGACATAACATCTGTTGAGAAAGAAAGGGGCTCCAGCTGTTCTACCTGAGCGATCCGCAGAATAGAGTTTCCATTGATGTCAAAATTTGGTGAGTAAGTGATGCACAGCAGGATCTGAAAACACAAAAGAGATTCAGTTGTTATGCAGTCCGCCCTATTTGTAAAAGCAACCCATCTGTTCAGTAAAATATGTACATTTTCATAATTAGGGAAATGTGTTTGGTCTTAAATGACAGTTAACTCACTCACTGTATAAATCCAGTGCTGCTATAGTTTTAAGTCCATCAATGTGGTTTCCTTTCAGTCTATAAAGTTATGTTTTCTTACATTATACACACGAAAAACACCACCTCTCATCACAGCCACTTCACACTGCAGAGCACTCCAGCAAAACCTGGAAGTCATGAGTTAAGCGAGTCAAGAGAACTTCATTATTCACAAAAAGCAGAGGTTACTTTCTCAGGATCCCAAACCCTTCGACAATCAAAGTCAAGATCAAAATCTGAGACATGTAGTATTTCTGGCAGAGTATCGTTCTCGGAATAAACCAACCAAACTGCCGTTTGTATGGGGGTTAACCAGTGGCCCATTACTTTGACTGCATCAGGGTTAAGCAAGTTTACCTTCATCACTTCCACCTGCAAATCTTCATGGAGAGAAGGGGTGACCCTGATGGCCTCTAACATCTGGCTGAGCATCTGTTTCTCCAGGACTTCTGTCTCCACAGAAACGCCCCCCATGAACCTGTCGTCGCACAGGAGCTTCTGATTGGACAGAAACACAGGGCGTCATGTTCCACTTAAACCTGAAAGCTCTCGACCTTTTCCTTTTTTGTTGCATCTTTGAGTACCTGCATGCCAGCAAGCGCAGCCTGGCCCAGTTTGGTGTTTTTTGATTCAAGAGCCATCTGAAGAGGCAGTAGACAGCTCTCACTGAAGAGAAAAAAACAACAAATCAATGTCCTCAATGACAGAACAGTTCAGTGTGTCCAACAATCCTAGAGATCATCTTTCAGGTCACATTTCAGTGATGAGTCAACCTTGATCTGCTCTGATATCATCAGCCACATTCATTCTATACAATTAAAAACAAAGGATCAGTGCTGTCAACACTCCTATTTTAAACTCTTTTAAGCTTTTTATGAAGACATCCCTATATTATATGAATATATATATATAGATAGATCTACATATAGAGCTATCTATCTATATATAGATCTATCTATCTATCTATCTATCTATCTATCTATAGATATAGATATATATGCAAAGGAAATGAAATGACAGAAGTGTAAACTGAGAGCTTAAGTGCACCATTTACTATATAAATGCTGTAATTGCTTGATCATTTGAATACATTTGAATTTTATTGTTTCTATTCAAGCAAGCAGAGTGTATTCCAAACTGTTCCCACAAAGAATGAAAAGAAACCCCAAAGGGTCTGTTTTTCCTACACTTATACTTTGCCCTGACAAAAACAGAGTTTAGATACTTTTTTTAGGCCACCACCATGCATTTTCATTATTCTCCACATCTACAAACAAAGCATTTTTGTTGTACCTGCACTTGCACCTGTTGCAATGAAAATAAAGGCAATTCGGTTCAAAGGTTCTACTCATCAGTTCAGGGACACAAACAAGAAATAAAAGATAAAATAAGCATAAAATTACAAAATCTTGCCAACATTAAAAAAAATCACCTTAATTTAAAAGCTGATGAAATACGGCAGCTTTTTAAATATGTTTTATAAGCTTTAGCTGAGTCACTACAGACACAGGCAGAGCCTTTAGAGTTTGGGAGCCATCAGTTGGAACATTTGATGCCCTCTTGTTTTAAAATGTGAGTGCTGGACATCCACTGAAGCTTAGAGATCCCGTAGAGATCTAAAATGTCTACACTGAACTGGGAGTCAGTGGAGTGCTGCTAAAACGGCAGTGATGTGTGAACTTTTGCTGCTGTGGGTTAAAAGACGACCAGCAGAGAGAGATCTGACCAGCCTGGAGGCAGTAACGGTCCTTAAGAGACCATTACAGTCACAGTAATCCAGGCATGAAGAATACAAGGCACGAATAATCTTTACAAGTTCTACTTAAGACACCAGAGACCTGGGCTCAAACTGATGCCCAAGAGAACCAATGTGGTGACTCAGATGAATCTTCTTCTCAGGAGCAGTAATTTTCTAAGTTCAACTGAAGAAAATTGGCAAGAATCAAAACCATATGGTTTCTACTTTAGCATATGGATAAAAACAATAAAGTAGAACGGGTCCAAATTCCTCACTGTCATTTATGTATCTCTGCTCCAAACAGATATGTTTACATTTTAAAACAGTAAAAAAAGAAATAATTTGGAATGAAATGATTGAACTCACCGAAGTTGAGAAGGTGAGATTTTGCTTGATTGTCTCTGAGACTCCAGAGTCTCTGCAGTTTGCAAAGAGAAAAGACCACGATTAAAGAAAGTAACAAAACATGCAAAACACTAGAACAATTCTGTTTTTTAAAGAACATGGACTTCTAATTAAAAACCACAAACTTTTGAAAGAATTGACTTTAAAAAAAAGCAATTCACCTGAGCAACTTTGCTTTAAACACACAACTAGCTTCACTGTTAATTTAAAAGATTTTGTTATATTGTTGCTCCACAAAAAGCAGTTCTTTTTAAGTCAACAGACCTGCTGTTGCACTGAAATCTCCTTTCTCCTCACATAAAAAAATGAAGTTGTTGTAAATGAACTGACTAAGCATCAAATTAATAGAAAATAGCCTGAAAAAGGTCACAGAAGTTTCAAAGATTCACTGTGCTGTGAAAACAGTTCTAAGCTTTAATTTTGAAAATGTACTTTGACACAAAATACAAAGAATTTGTATTATAAAGTTAAAGTGTTCTCAATTTTAATCAAAAGGGAGCATGAATGACTTCCCAGGAGAACTTCATGCTTTTTATTAGAAACCCACCATTTACAGTCCAGTTCTCCTCATGTTACATCCATGCTGAGGCTTTGTTACACACTGCACACAGACTCATGTCAGGGTGAGAGCAGGTGTAGTTTGAAAGATAAAGAACAAGCCAACCAATATGCAAATTCACTAACAAGAGTCTTCTCCAGAACGATCAGAGTTGGATGTGAGGCTTCAGGGGCTGATGTCCACTTTAGACACATTCGGTAGAATTTACACAAGTCCTTGTGCTGGGTTTATGTGGATGCATGTGTGACAGCCGGAACCCATCATCATCATCATCATCATCATCGTCATCATCTGCTTCTCAGTCTCACTGAACTGAAAGGTCAGGCCAGCACATCATGCCTAATGGTCCCCATGACGTCCGAAGGCAAACCCTTTCTTCTACCAGCTAACATGGCATTACGGAGCTTTTATACCGAACTCTTTTCTGCAGACAGTTTCTGATTTGTGTCAACAAGGAAACTGTTCACCATAGAATGAGCTGAGGTCCCCCCAAAGTCCTTCGGGTGCACTAATGAGTCAGCTAAAGACAGCTGTTAAGCGTTTTCCAGCTGTCCTGCAAATTCTGCACAGTCATACAATAACAACAAAAAAATCAGCAGGAAAGCAGAGCTACAGTATTACAAATAAATGAAACAAATAACAAAACAACATATAAACCTGCTTTTATCCACTAAGTGAAAACAAAGGCTTAAAAATGCATGTATAGTAATACTCTTCAAAAGCACAAATATTAAACTTTGTTCACACATTGCCTTCGAGTTTATGGATTTCTGAAAGAGAATTTACACACTTAAGTGAACTGATATTTGATCGTGCACGCGCAGAGCTTGAATTGCGTCAGAGTGAGATATTTGTGAGATATGTGTGAATCTCACGTGTTAAATGGTGAACAAATCTACAGTTAAAATAAACCATGATGATATAGAGATCTAAACAGGCCTCTTTTGCCACAAAAACGTTTTTGTTTATTCCTACAAATGAGGAGGGTGGCTGCTTTCTATGCATCTGCTGTGGATGGATGAAGAGCAGCAGGTAGACGCAGCATCACTCACCGCGGGCGTACACGCAGGCGTCTCGGATGCCTTTGTGCTTGTGCCCGGACGCGTCTTTCTGCAGCTTTCGCAGGATTTCCTCCATCCTGGCTCCAAATGCTTGCAGACCACCGCGAATGGGGCGCGCGCAGCCGCGCTGGGTGTGTTTTTGTCGGCGCGCGCGCGCGTCTGTCGCTGCTATATTACGGCCGCAGCGACAGTGTCAGCATCGCAGAGCTCTCCTTTGGAGAAAGCGATGATTCATTCCCAAAGAGACTGACAATGGTGTCAGGCCAGCCGTCAATCCTCTGGATGTGGAAGGAGGAGGAAGTGGCCGCGCTCCTGGTCACCAACCTGCCGCGTGCGGCTTCCAGCAGGAGCGGCAAAGACCAGCTGCCATGTGGCAAATAATCACCGCGATGTGTCCCCCATCCTGCATGAATAAACACCCAAACCTCATCTTCGTCAGTTGGTTTACAGCCCTGCTGTGAAATCCGTTCCGGTTGATACTTGTGTTCGGAAACCAGATCCGGTTTGCTCTATCCCCCGTCAGCAGGCGCATTGGAGCCAATGACGCAGCAGCCTAAAAGGCGGATTTCTGTCAAATGTGGCAACACGGCTTCCAGGGTTTACAGCGTGTCACAGAAGGGAGGCTTCAAACCGCGGCTGGACTGTCCGGATCCGAGCAGCGACAGGTGCAGGAAGCTCTCAGCTGAACACGGCTGAGTCTGCGGACATGCGCAGTCACTGCGGAGTCAAAAGGTAAAACAAACACCTGAAGGGGTTGCTACTGACAGAGCAGACACACCTTCACCAGAAGTGATGGAAACAAACGTTAAAGAAACGGGAAAAAAAACTGTAAAAAAAGAATCTTTTGATTAGAAAAAGATAAAGCAAAACATGAGGGGAGAGACATGCAAAATGAAGCATCATGGTGATTATATATAACTATAAATGTTATTATAGTGCTTTAAATTTGAAAAAGAATCAGCCCCTTGACTTGAAACATTTTGAACAGGGCCCCAAATCCAGAAACAAGTTGGCAATGCAAAAGAGAAACGAAAGAGCAAAAATATACAATTTAGTTTATAGTATCACACACACACACACACACACACACACACACACACAAACTCACTTCAAGATTTAATAGTCACCTCTCCCTTAAATGACAGTTCACAGTTCAAAATATGGAACCAAGCAAAAAATGAGTTAGAAACAATGACAAATGTGTCTTAGATGAGTTGAAAGAGGATTCCTTACTGAACCTAGAGACAAAGGAAGAAAGTTCTGATCATTAGTACTTCAGTTAATGCACATCACTCAATTCTTCAAGAATATTGTCTAATATGTAAACAGTTGCAGAGGTTCTGATTTTTCTGTTCGATTCCCTTCTGATTTAACTGGATAAAGTCACAGTAGCATAGATATTCATCCAAATTATATGATCACATCCATCCCAGTTTCCACTGCAGTAATGAGTTCTGTCTTCATTTTTAAATGACTGATTGTTTAAATCGTTCCCATTATATAGCTCATGTAACAAACTAGTGAACTAGTTTAAACAAATGTCCACAATCAAATGTTTGCAACTGTTTTCTGTTTTTATTCAATGAAAAAAGCACAAGTCATTTTTTTCTGCTACACGGCAGATGTCACAATGCATTTCTGAGGAACAGTATTTATCACAACAATTGTTTGTTTGTTTTTTTACCAGAATAATCCAAATGGGACTTTTTCCTCCCAAAGTCCAATTTTGCAAAGTTCCAGATGATAATACTGAAATAACAGCCTTTGTGCAACTTGTTAGGATAATTTTACATCCACTTTGGGTATTTACTTCAGATTGTAGTGATTATTTACTTTATTTTGTAAGCTTGCAACTGCAAAATCTTTTTTTTTCTGTATAGTCTCAATTCCTTGTTACCATTATTTAGTTAGTTTTAACCCCTGATAAAAATGTTTATCTTGAAAGTGCAAGAAGATACCCTGAAACTTTGCAGTACAACCCACAGAAAGAGCAGCTGGGTCACAAAGTGTGAATGTCCCAACCAAAGCTGAAAGCCCCAAAGTCCTCATCAGTCAGTTGGAAGGATATAAGGTGCTGTAAGTTACTGTCACCACATGGGGGCACAACCGGGACTTTGGGTAAAATACAGAGGGTTGGGTGATTAGCAGTGTGACCACTCAGAGTGGTAGAAAAAAAATTGCTTATTTAAACTTTCCTTTCAAATTGTGAGGCTCCACCTAAAATTAAATATAGAAATGAGCATTTTTCAGGGATAAAAGCCTAATGTATGCAGTCAAAATGAATGATGGTACCTCTGTGCATCATTTTGTGGAATAAAAGTTTTGGTGGTAGAATTTTGTACCCAAGAGTTAGTCACATCTTCATCCTGACTGCATTCACATTAAAAAAAAAAACATTATCATTATGTGTAAGACAAAAGCCAAACCTTAAAATGTGTTGCTGTTTGATGCAAAAAGCAGATGAATTAATTACATCCATTGCTTAATGTCTTGGTTAATATTCAACCCCCCTGCCACATACGTACACATTCTTCTTATCGGTATTACTACACGGAGTATCAAAGCAATGAAGTAACAAATAGAACCTGATATTATAAAATGCTTCCAGAGCGTGACTGAAAGACAGCCGTGAGAAGGTCAGCTCAAACGACAGAGGAAGGTCTGCATGAGATGAGATTCTGAAAAGGAGTCAGTGGCAGTTCAAGCATGACTTTAATTAGGAAATGAATGAGATTTTTGGAAAGATAATCAGAGAGGAGCTGTCCATTAATGAACTGCACAACAGCCAAGCTTCAAATGAATGTCTGCCGTTGAAAATCCCCCAAACTGCAAAGTGAACACAATATGAGGTTATGATGTTTTTATATACAGTCTCTGATTTTCTTCATTTTGTTTTTGACTTTCTCGTGTTATTCTGGTTATTCAAACATCTCCTACTGTTTATATATATATATAGATATTTCAACACTTAAAAAAAGACATCGAACATGGAAAGAAATAATCAACATTGTAGACTCAATATCCAGAATGCATTGGCATTTTATAAGTATTTATCAGTTTAAATAAATAAATAAAAGCATTACTTATTGGAAAGTGTAAATTTCTGCATGATTCCGTTTTCATTTGTCCTGCAGTTTTTTTTTCTTTCCTTTTTTATGAAGTTTAGTTTAGTCTTATTTTTGTTTATTTGTTTGTTTCTATTCAGGACCCTTACTCTAAATAAAGACCTGGTTGAAAGACTTGTCTTTTCCCTGCTATCTTTGTTGATATCATTAGTTGATATCATTTACAAACGCAAACACACAAGCATTTTTTTCATAAATCCTGGAAATATTTAGGTTAAAAGCTGGGCTTAGAAATACACAAGCTAATTTATCTTACGACCTAGAAAATATAATAAAATATGTCATTGTCTTTTGTTAGGTAAAATTTTAGGAACACTACTTAAAGTGCCAGGAATATATCTATTCATCTAACTTAACTGTTTTTTTTTTGACTGCGGCAAGTGATCTACAAATGAGATGATCAACATGCAGTAATAGTCATTGACCACTTGAGGGCGGCACTACCTTAATCCATTGACTGCTTTGACAACACATCCTGGTATTCGGCTTCCCAAAAGTAATTGGGTCCAGATTAAGGAACAAAAGGTGTAGAAGTCTGATTTATGGGCCATGCCCGCAACTCATCATTATATGCGTGACAAGAGTCAGGTCAAAGCAGA
This sequence comes from Oryzias celebensis, assembly GCA_014656515.1. Lineage (NCBI taxonomy): Eukaryota > Metazoa > Chordata > Actinopteri > Beloniformes > Adrianichthyidae > Oryzias > Oryzias celebensis. The sequence goes on from BNCR01000014.1 coordinate 2,928,244, forward strand.
GCAGAGCTGGGGTCACGATTGAACGAGGTTTGATGGGCTCTGTGTGTGCACACACGTGTGTAGGGAAAGTGTGCGTCTGTGTGGAGGGTTGTGGCAACGCCCCCGCTGGTCTTCCTGGATTACATAAGGCCCAACCAAATTTCAAACAAACCTCAATCTTTATTACACAAAATCTTCCAACTCCAAGACCTTCCACTTTCCAATTAAAAGCTTAATTGTGGAAATCATGTTTGAATGAAATTGGACTTCATCAAGTAACTTCAGAGATTATTCTTCATTTTTTGTGTCACTTGTGTTAGAATGAAAAAGAACACGTGCGCAAAAAACTGGCAAACACAAGCGCAGAGCAGTCGTTCCTCTGCGCAATTACGCACGGTCATCTGTGGGTAGTTTCTGCCCAATGTGAGCTCAAAGCAATTCGGAAAAAAGAAGATTCAAGCAGTAGCCCAATTTGAACGTATCAGTCGTTCATGCTTACTCTAAAGCATCGTTTGACGTCATGCGCGCACTGTTGTGGTATAAGTGAGCGAAAGGCGGGTTTCAAGTTTCCGTCTCGCTTCATCCAAGGACAGGATGCTGAGCAGGTATGCCACAGACGGCAAGAAACCACATTTTAACTTATAGGTCATGTATTTTAAGCACGCGCCCGCGGCGTGCCACGTGCGTAATGGAGAGCTTTGCCTCTGAACAGAGCCATTAAGGCATCATATGAGTATAAAGATGGTATCTAAACTTATTGTCTGAATGTAACTGTGGAAAATATTTACGACCATTCCCTCAAATCCCGGTTCATCTGCGTGCGCCCATGCCAGCTCCGGACGTCTCTCCAAGTCCATGGATGAAAAGACGCAATGGACGGCAGGATGGTTGTGGGAGCGAGTAACGGAACTGTCGGCAGTGGCAACATGAGATCGTCCTTCATGATCGACGACAAAGTCGGTGACGGAGATCTGAGAGGCTCCACCAACACCATGATCTCGGAGGCTCTTGCGCCCCGGCTGCTGAAGATTGCGCAGGGCGCCGCAGAGGCTGCGGCAGCAGCGGCAGCAGCGACCTCTCCTTCCACCTCCAGTCAGCCACAGGTCATGGAGACGAACGGGACGCGCTGCGGTGAGCAGATCCTGAGCTACGGCCGGGTGGAGAAGGTTCTGATTGGCGGAGTCCTCACCATGCTCACGCTCTCCACCATCTGCGGGAACCTGCTGGTGGTCATCTCGGTGTGCTTTGTGAAGAAGCTGCGCCAGCCATCCAACTACCTGATCGTTTCCCTGGCCGTGGCGGACTTGTCGGTGGCTCTGGCCGTGATGCCGTTCGTGAGCATCACGGACCTGATCGGCGGTCAGTGGATCTTTGGACAGTTCTTCTGTAACGTTTTTATCGCCATGGATGTGATGTGCTGCACCGCGTCCATCATGTCTCTGTGCGTAATCAGCATTGACAGGTGAGAGGAAGTTTTATTCATCCTAAAACAAAAGCAAGAGTTTGGAATGAATGAAGACATGTTGATTTAAAGAATTCACAATACTTTTTTCCATCTTTGACTTCATCCTTAAATCATTCGCTAAACTTCTGGATCAATTTCAGGGTTTTAATTCCCAAATAGTATTGCCATCCCACTGACATCCATCAGTTAACCTGCATTTTTCTTCTTTGTTTCTGTTTCGTTTGTCTGCTGTGGCATGGCTCTCCTTTGTTCATGGTCTCTTTCAAGGTCACTGCCTGGAAAGTGGAGAATTAAAGTGGCTGACTCTGACCCCTCTGACCATCTCTTTTGCACAAATGTCAGCATATAATCCAGCACAGAACCAGATATGACTCACAGCATCTATTTTTTACTTCAATCTAAATTAATAATTAGACTTTTGTATTTTTCATATGGTTGCTTTTAGTGTTTTAGACTCAGAGAGCTCATCTAGTTGTTGGATGACATTCTGAGGTCAGGTTTTTGTCTGTGTGGGGATAACACAGATTACTGTGGCTGCCTGTGGTCAAACTGTAGCCTTAAGCTTTAGTCTCTACTCCGTCGTCTGCTGAACACATATGGTCCTTCTCATAAGAGATTTTCATTCATAAAATTGTCCAGTTTCCATCTGGGGTTGCGTATGGCAACCACAGGCCTCGGTTAAGCTCTTTGCCACAAGGCACCTCATGCAGAGTCCAGAAGTTAATGGAAAGGGGCATTCAAATGATACAAATGTATATTATTATTTTCTAAAGGTTATATTATGTGAACCCCTCATTAATACTGGGTGTATGTTTCTGCAGGTATCTGGGGATCACAAAGCCGCTGACATACCCCGTCCGGCAAAACGGCTGCTGTATGGCCAAGATGGTCTTGTCGGTGTGGCTCCTCTCTGCCTCCATCACACTCCCTCCTCTTTTCGGCTGGGCCCAGAACGTCAACGACGGCAGAGTCTGTCTCATTAGTCAGGACTTCGGCTACACCGTCTACTCCACAGCTGTGGCGTTCTACATCCCCATGTCAGTGATGCTGATCATGTACTACAGGATCTTCAGAGCAGCCAAACTTAGTGCAGCCAAACACACCATCACTGGGTTCCCCAGAACGGGGGACTCCCGTGCTGCAGCGACCCATCGAGAGGGAAGGGGAGGCAAAGCTCATCAGATATCAGAGTCAGGAGAAACGGGAAGTGTGGAAGGGACAGAGGCTGAGCCGGAGGAGGAACTGGAGGAAGAGGAGGAGAGCTTAGACTGTGTGGCAGCTGCGCTGAAGCTCCAGCGAGAGGTGGAGGAGGAGTGCAGCACAAGAGTCTCCCGTCTGTTGAAAAGTGGCGAGCATCACCAGCGGCAAAAGAGGAAAAACCAGTCCATCTTTAAACGAGAGCAGAAGGCCGCAGCCACTCTGGGCATCGTGGTGGGCGCCTTCACCTTCTGCTGGCTGCCTTTCTTTCTGGTGTCCACTGCTCGGCCGTTTATATGCGGCGTGGAGTGCAGCTGTGTGCCGCTCTGGTTGGAAAGAACTCTGCTGTGGCTCGGTTATGCCAACTCCCTCATTAATCCTTTCATTTACGCCTTTTTCAACCGGGATCTGAGGACCACCTATAGCAACCTGCTGAGATGCCGCTACAGGAACATTAATCGGAAGCTGTCGGCAGCTGGGATGCACGAGGCTTTGAAACTAGTGGAGAAGCCAGATGCTCAAGTGTGACGCTGCCAATCATCAATGGCGGGAAAACATTTAGTCAACCTGAGTGCAGCGCAAAGACTGCAGCTGCCAAACTGTTTATTTTCCTGAACATGTTCAATGAATGCCACAGCCAGAGGACGGAGGATGCTGTTGAGTGGATGCATTAAAATGCACGTTAAATGAGGGAAGGAGCTGCTGTTGACTCCTGCAACCAAGTGGAACTCCAGTGTACAGATATGGTGCAGCTGAAGCCACAGCCTGCTTCACCTCAGACACAATTTTGGGAATCTGATCTACTTTTGGCACAAGTGGCTCAGTCACAGCACTGAATTATAGAAATGCCACCGCACGGTTCTTGAGCTGGTCCTAGTTTAGGTTACAGTATCGTACGAGCCAGATCTGGGCCAGAGATGTTTCTCCAAGTTTAAGTGGTCATCCTGAGGAAAGAATCAAAGCCAAATGTGGACTAAAGAAAATTAACATTTGGACCAAATGTTCTTTGCAGACGTTTTACTCCGATTCGAAAACACGTTGAAATTCTTCACCTAAACAGCTGCTTTTTTATTATTTAATCTTGTTCCAAGTGAAAAGAAAAGGAGGCGTTTTCTGCGACTCCGATGTGGTTGCAACATCAAAAATGTTCTGCAGTGGCACTGATGCTGCTTCAATGTGCAGAACATTTCTTCAGAGAACGACAAGTGGACCTCTAACAAAAGAAGAAAAAAAAACAGAAGACTATCAACACGTAAAGAATAATGTGCATTTCTGTGTTTTTGCCGTTTTGTAACAATTGTTAACATTTGTTGTACCTCAAATGTCTTTATATCTATAGCCTATCATTGAGTTGAAAAAGCTGAAGACTTGCCTCAAAGGATGAATGTGTTTTTTTTATTTAAAATACAATTCATTAAGCAATCTTTTTTTTAATGACTGGCAGCTGACCTATGAACAAAAACACACTTTCAAGGTAGATTTAGCTGATGGAAAGGCACACACGTTGGAGCAAATGCCAACAAGCTGGAGCTGAACCCTTTTGGAATGTTCTTGTGCAGTTCTCTGCACAGTCGTTTTAGTTCTGATTGCAGTATTGGTGATTTTTCCGATTGAACTTCATGTCTGGGTTTTAGCACAGTGTGTGATGGTCTTTTGACTTCTTTGTGGCAGTATTAAAGCAGGAGCTGCTTATGTTTCAATGTCTGAGCTCTCAGATTGATCCCATCATTTGATTATTCTCATAATGCTGAGCAACTCCAAATTTCTGTGGTTTCAAATGTCAAAATATGAATTTAATTTCTCAACTTGCAATGTAAAACTATGGGAAGGATCCAAAATACACTGACAGTGATTTCACATAATGATAAAACAAAGTAAAACATGAAACTTGAGTATTTGAGAATCAGCCACCTGTTTTTTGTTGTTTTTGCAAATTAAAAGCTGCTGAAAAGGCAGTTTTCCAGCATTTTATTTATCGCTCGTTATCAGCTTTTAAAAATAGTTTTCAAATTCATTGTAGTAAAATGTTATGTTAGTCCAAAGGATGAAAATATGGTAACATCTTCAGATTTCATTGTGTTTGTTTAAAACTCTATGTATATATAGAAAGATATATATATTGAATAGGAGATAATTGGGATTGAGGCACAAAAACAAACATTTTTTTCCAGTGTCTCTGGCCAGAACTGAAGAGAAATGAACAAAAAAGAGATTCTTGACAAAAATTCTTGACACAGATTCCAAGTACAGCCTCCACCTTAACTGTACCGTCCATCTTCTGTTTGTTCTAATAAAGGATCCCATAAAAGCTGCACTAGAAATATCTATTATTTCCCTTTTTCCTTCAATATTTACCCATCAGCTGTGCCAACCTGAGCTAAACTTACAGCTCACTGTAATGTGGTTCAAGTGAGAATGTTAGTTAAAGTCAAGCAGGACATGGAGCAGACCCACTTGAGAACTCATTACCTAATTTTAGCTCCAAAGTCCTCTTTTTAAAATAAATAATAGAAATCCAGGCTTTTCATGCTCTCCTGCGTTTGATTGAGTCCAGACAACTACATGCATATTAAGAGTTACAATCCTAATCCATCACTCACTGTTGGATATAAGAAACTCTTATTGATATATATCACAAAATAAAATGCAAGTGTCAGACAATCATTGGTAGAAATCCGGAATTTTCCGAAATCTTTCAAATTTAATGTGGAAAGTTTTTTATTTGTGTTCAGTGCCACCATCAGGAGCCATAAGGTATTAAAAGTGAAAGCAGCAATTTTGTTGTTAATATTTTGTTCCACAATGTTGTTGTAAATATGGAAAAAGCTGATTCTGGTGTTAATGTCCTTGGTTGACCAGCTCTTTTTGTTGGTTTCTGAGCGATTTTATTAGGGACATAAATGTAAATGCCATCACATGACTGGCAGTGATAATGACCGGTTTGCCACCAGCAGGCTGTGTCTGGGTTTGGCAGCGGTTTGGGGGCATGTCCTTGTCATCTGTTATTATCCTGTTTTTTGTGATCACAAACTGAGCTAACAGAGAAATTAGGCTGAACGTTACATTTCAGAGCAATAATCGGATGCGAGTTGCGCTGGTGACATTTTGATGCTTGAAACACAAGAGCAGATTAAGCACATGGTTCACAGCAACGACAAAGGAATGACAAGAAACAGAAGCAAACAAAACAAAAAGAAATGAGTTGTTTTGTTGCTGCAAAGAATTGAAAGTGGATCCATGTTGAGCCCATAAGGTCCAATTTGTAATGTAATGTTTGCAATGTAAGTGCAACATATGACTTGAGTAAAGCTTTTGTGAATCATGATTCAAGGATGTGGAATTTTGCTCCTTTACTGTTCACAGCACAAGTGCTGCACTTTTACTGCTTTAAGGGGAGCAACACAGAGCTGTTACTTTAAACAAAATAAAGAAGCTTCAACACATCTCATTTATTGTCTTTTATTGTCTGTAATAAGTAATGAAAACTGCTCTGTGTGGAATTAAAGATGCAAACCCAGTGTTGGAACATAACAAGACATGAAGTATTCTCTGACTCAAACTTTTCCCTTCATGCCAAGCGTTGTCTGAGCTTCAGACGCCTGATTGTCATAGGTGTGAGCACGAATGTTCTTAAAGGAGCTTCTTGTTGTGGCTGGCCACAGTCGTGGTTCTGCGCAGTCATGCTTCAAAGCCTCTGAGCAGTACTTGCTCTGGGCTCTGTGCCATAATGGCTGGTTTCCACGTCCTGTCATAGACAAAATGGCAAATTGTTGCCAGTGGAAATGAGCAGGCGCACACTTTCCAAGAGAGTTGGACTGTTTTAAAGAGGACAAGTGTGACAGAAATGCATGCACTACTGGAAGTACACTGACTGAAAAGATATTTAACAAACAAAATGGTGGGATTTGGGAAGAATTTGATGGTGTGAAGTCGGTGAGCTCCAGAGGACGGGGGAAAGGTGTTCAACTGTAAACAAAAGAGAAAATGCACTAAAGCTGCATTCAAGGTTGAGACTTTAATGTGATTGAATGCTCTGTGCTGATGGAAGGAACTGTGAGTAAGTGCTCCTAGTTGCACTTTACTGGTCTGGGGTGCACTTATACACAGAGAACAGTTGCATCGTGGTGGCTTACCTCACAAATAAAGGTAGTCAGTTTTCTTTTTTTTCATCTTATTTTGTTACATCTTTTTTGGTATAATGATTTTAAATTACCCTGTAATTACTGGGTACAATTATTTTTGAATTATGATGTACTCATACAAATGTTGTCGGTACTGTGCAACTAGAGACCGAAAGCTTAAAGTCCCACTCCGATCCTCTTTTGATCTTTTATAATGTGTTCCAGTGATCTTTTAATTATGATTATGCCGTTTTTAGCCACTGTGTCGTTTTCTTGGACATAATTTCAGCCCAGCAGCAGAAGTTCAAATTTGTCTCTGAGTTGTGGAGCCTATTTACCTTTGTCACAAATGAGATCTTTTTCAAACAGAATTTTTCGTCTGCTTCTGATTCACAACAATTTAAATAAAGAAATAATAAGAAATGCAATTTTGAGCTTAATGTTCTTGACATATATCTTCCATCATCAGAGAAATGCCACAAAAACATGTTAAAAACACAATTTTCGTTGGAGTGGGTCTTAAAATGCATAATCATGAGGGACACCTTATAAAAACCTGGTGGAAAATCGAAAGTAAAATGAGATACAAAGAGATTTCTATCATTATTGCTTTGTAAAATGCTGGAGACAGTGAATTAGCCCCTTTTTGATGTGTTCGGCTCGCTTCAGCTGGTATGACAAATCCCAGTCTGTGATTTTTCAGAAGGTCCATTTGTTAAAGGTGTGCCACAGTTCAACTCATCATACAAGGATCTGCTAGAAGTTATATGTCATTGGATTTTGTAGTCTTTTTAAAAAGCTACAAAGACTGTAAAAGTTGTTTGGTTTAAAGTACATGCTAGTATTGATTACTATAATACAAAAATGGCCATCGAAAGGCTAACTGAAAACACAATCCAGATGTAACTGTGAAGGATAACTGGGAAAATCCACTTCCATGTCACTTTTTGGAAATTTAAAATTGATACATGCTCATAGAAAAATATTTAAATGTAACACTAGATTTATTGAAATAATAAGCCTGTGGTGTCCATAGTGCACAACATGCTAGAATCCATCTGCGATTTGCAGAAACTGAATCTCATTTAACTGAAGAAAGACTTTCTGCACTGGACGCCTTCAGCCCCAGTACCAATTTACCATGAGCCAAAGGTGCTCAACTCGCTCCGCCACTGCCTCGGAGGAAGTCTCTTCCATAAGGGAGTGCAGGTTAATCAACTGTCATTTGTAGCAGCACGTTGTCAAGGACTGAAAAATTTGAGGAGATGAAACAATGCTTTCTGACTTTCAAGAGCTCCTTCAGCACCTCCGTTGCCTCCACTGCTTGAACCTGGAGGAGCTGCAAGAGTCGAATTGCTTGTGGTGCCTGGCAGCAATATTGTGCTAATTTCTTGTCCATGACCACCACCAGCTGAGATGAACTTGAAATGTAGTAGCAGCTCTGCAAGCTAGACTGACTCAGAGGCTTAAAAAAAGAACTGTTATATAGTAATAATTCACATCAACCCACTTGAGGATTTTTCACAATAATATGGGGCTTTTTAACTCTTACAAGAAAGCTTTAATCATGCTTTAATTAGAACACATACTGTTCAATAATGTTGCTTTGGAGATACAGGATTTTAGGCATGATTTAGATCAAAAGGTAATGAAATCTGCCTTGTTCCATCTCTACTTAAATAAGAACAATGAAGCAACACCACTATGCAACAAATTCCATTTTTTTATACTTTTATGTAGTTTCTATATAGTTATATCGTTTCTATAAACACAGCAGACCAATCTGGTTTGGTCTTTCACAGATCCATTTCTATCATAATTAGTGCTGCTTGTTTTAGTTTGTACTTTGCCTTTTTTGTGAAGACGAACCCTCTTTTTCCAGTGTTTCAGGTTTTACACATATACATACAGTAGGTATGTTGCATTCTATTTAAAGTTGGTTTATTTGGGAGAGGAAGAGGTTCCCATTTAAAGCAACATTTGTTTTCAAGCCACTTGAATGATAAGTGAGACCTGGTCTTAGCTAACAGAAACTCTGCAAAAGTTAACAACGATCAGAAGAATCATAAATTGAAACACAGCTCATAGAAAAGTGAAACATTTTTTTTTCCATGAACAGGAATCCAACAAGGACTTCTACCACCACATGAAATGGGGTTTCTTCCTTCTCCTGCTTGGCCTATACTACTCTTAGACAAGTTGCGTGGCCTTGTCTGACTTGGTTCACTCTCAAAAGTGCAGCGTGAAACCAAACCAAACAAAGGCGTGAACTCTTAACTTTTTCCCACATTGTCAAAGCCAGTCCACCAGACTTGGTTACTTGGTCAATCATGGTCTAACACCCTAAATATTTAAATAAAAATTTTAAAAATGTAATTTGAAATAGGTAGGAAAACTATTTGGAAAACAGGTTTGAGTGGAGAAAATAGTCAACATTTGTCTTGAAGCTAAGTGAGCTATGTGAGCAAATGAAATGGTGTGAAAAGTTTGCTTTCCATTCCTTTTCCAAATTTCCATTTCCCCCTTAAACCTTTCTGTTCAAGAAAAGCATCATAACCAACATCAAGGTTTTGATGTTTGTGACTTTCAAAATAACTGTAGGATGTTTAAGTGTTATCTGTATGAAGAAGCCACATAAACGTCACCAAAAATCTCATGTTTATATTTACATGTTTGCTCCTTCAGGTTTTCAGAATGTCTTGATTTATATAGAGAGGTGCTTCAACTAAAACGTCTCAAACTGTAAAGACATGCACGTGACATTGACACTGTGACTCTTCTTGGTGCAGTAGTTTTGCGTGTTTGTGTGATTGAGAGCTACATGGATGTCTTTGTTTTTATTGATCAGAGACTGCTGTGATTTATGTCCACCATAAAATAGTTTGGTGTTTGGCCTATATTTTTGGTTTCTTAGGGCAATACATTTCAGAGACTGCCATCAATTCAGACTTCACAGATTCATGCTGAAAAACATCCAGATGGAATTTTGCTGTATGTGGAGCAGCAGTGGACTTCAGGGGAGAGGCTGCATCCCTCAGATAACTCCAACTGAGTTTTCTGCCATTTTATTGGGAGAAAAAAAAAAACACTTAGTAGAGTCTTGTTTTCAGTTTGCAGTGTTTGATGTGGGCTAGAAAGTGAGAAGTCAGAAAGTGAGTGGAGTGTGTGCCTGGTGAGCGATAAACGAGGAGTGAGAAAGAGCGAAAGAAGGGGGAGGGCACAGAAAGATGAGAATTAAAAGTGAAAAAGAATTGAAAACGGAGTGAGAGTTGCAGGAAGGAATATGAAGCAGGATGTGGTGACATGCTGAGCAACAAAGACATAAACTAGGATGAAAAGTGCAATTAGGAGGATTAGAGCAGCAAGTGAACGAAGGACTGACTAAGGAAGAGCAGCTGTTGTAGAACGGCCCATCCATTTTATCTGAGACTGAATCATTGGCTTTAGGTGTTATTTATTATGATGTGAGCCAACTAGCCAAGTTAATAGGGTGAGTCAAAAAAATTGTAGATTATGAGTCAGTGTGTGAGGTGGCAGCGGCAAAATAGAAGGGATTTTGGACGCCGTTTTGATGAGAAAGGACTTTTGTTTGGAGTCAAAGATTGACACAAAGTTTTCCTCCTAATCACAGCATGAAGGTTGCTGATTATAGAATTTCCAAAACCAGAATGGAGAACAGAGCAGGCTCTTTGGTGAAACCAACTCCCCATTGCCGTTTGGGAAGCAGACCCTCTCTTTGTTTTTGGAAAGGATGGCAGGCTGATGCTGAGCCATACTTTTAGACATGCTGACTACATACAGTGTTACAGTGTTTTCTGTATGTGTACTTTTTGCTCCCTCTAATTCAAATGACTAAACTTGAACATTAGTTACTAAAACAGAATAATGTCATGTGAAGACGAACAGAGGAATCATGACTTAGAAATTGTTCAATACTTCTGCTCAGCTTACTTGATGTTACCAGAGACACCTAGATAACACATGCTCTAGTCATACCATGAATCTTTGACCGTTTAAGTGAATTAGCTGATTTTAATGCAGAGTAAAGTGTCTTTTCATGCTGGCACAGCTGAGTTTTATGGATTGCGTGAGCCATTCACTACAGTAAAGTGTTGCTTATTAGTGCATATTACTGCTTTTCTCCACTTCAGAATCCTCTGGATTTACATAAATTGCAAAAATGGAAAGTTACAGTAATTGATCGAAAACGAAAACAAAGTTAAAGCCCCAATCCAATGAAAACTGTGTTTTTACCATGATTTGTAGCATTTTTCTAATGATATATATAAACACATTTAACATTACAACTGAGTTTCTGAGCATTTCTTTTTTCAAATTGTGATGGATCGAGAGATCAAAATAACAGATAAACTCAGATTTGTGACACAGCAACTGAAATGGGTGGACCAGCGTCTTCCTGCTGCCCTTTAAATCTGGTACATCCACCTGCAAACGATTAGATCCACATACGTCTTCATGTTCCTCATCTGGCTGAAAACTGTACGAAAACTGTACAACTGGAAAGCTCCACTTTTTACTACACGAATGTTAGCTTGAGTTTTTGAGGGTCTTTAAGGGTTACTTCTGCTCCACCCAGAGACAAACTTCAGATAAACTCATGCCGCGCTGCAGAAAATATATCTTAAAAAATACGACACAGATTTTTACATTTTTGTGAAAAACTGCACAAATATAAATAAAAGACCAAAGGAAACAATTTTACAACAGATCAAAAGATGATCGGAGTGGGACTTTGAAGGGACCCTGTTTACTCCAAGTCACTGTGTCACATTTCCACTGCTGCATCTATTTCTGCATGTGTTCTGAAGTTCTGTAAAAGTAGCAACGTTTGGCGCTTGAAGAAAACACAAAAAAAAATGGCTTTTACATTTGACTTTATTGAATAATGTCAGTGGTGCTTTAAGACTTTCCATTTGCTCTCTTCAACCCCAAAGAAGAGGAAATGTTACAGTGCATGTCGTCTCCTCTTCTGCATCACACAAAATCCTTACACAACTTTCCTTATGACTCTTAAGGATTTCAGTGGCTTTATGTTTCAAGAGCCATTTACTGAATCATGTTGTGAACAATTAAATCGTATTCACGTTTTTCTTGTAACTATTCCAATTCTTTTTTCAAACTTCACCACAAATTGGTATAAAGACATACTAATTCAATTTTAATGGATTGTATTTGCCTGTCCTCGGCCTCAAGTCTAAAATGTCCAGAAACAAGTCAACATTTCTTTGTTTTTTGGGGTTTTCTGTAATACCTTACAATTTACAAGCACTTGTACTTTAACTTGCTTTACTGATGTCATTTTTTCTTTTCTTTCTTTTCAACGCTCCTGGCTAGATCGTTATCCATCATTCAGACCAAATCCAGGAGATTTTCGACCCACTTTTGTTAACTTTTTTGTGCGTGTTTCTGTGGTGTAATTGTTTATCTGTTTCGTCTTTGTTCCAATTTTATTCTCTCCCTTGTTCCATTAATGCACAACCATTTTCATTCACATTTATTGCTGCCGTGTAGTGCTGCTCTTCCTTTTTAGGCATCCAACCATTTCATTGCAATTTTTTTTATCCTATTCAATTTATTTTCCAACTAAAATCTACTCCTTTCCTATTATTCAGTTTCAAACTGGAGTTTTCAGGTTGACTGTTGCACCACCATGGGCTCAGATAAACAATCTTTCTTTCTTCTATGGGTTTTTGCTCTGTTCCTTTTTTTTTTTTTTTTTTGTACAATTTCTCTTCACCTTCTCTCTTTTTGGCAGCAACGTTTTCAGCTTGGGATGAGCTGCACACTAATCGTCCCCTCAGTAAATTCGATTGTCATGTTGCTGTGTCAGCAGTTTCACTGCCATAGTCTATGAGGCTAAAACACTGTACGTCAAATGAAAGAAAATAAATCATCAAGTTTTTACAAAGAAAAGCAGAAGTTTGAAGAATTATTACTTTGTCATTTAGTCGTATCTGAATGAGCGGGCTCCTTGGTGTTAGCCTGAACTAGTAACCTTCTATAGAACTGAGTAGAAAGCAACAGTAAAACAACAACAACAAAAAGAAATGTTTTTCTTCCACCCACTCCTTGCTGGCCGACTCAACTGCGTGAATTGCTCTTGGTGTGAATGTATCTTAATGTGTGGTTCAAGTAAGCTTTTTAATTAAGGTGTATACTAAAGTCTTGGTCCTAATTTGACGAGGTCAATTACTTGGATTTGAAAGAATTATGTTTCTTTCAGAACTTCCCCTGTAAAGCTCAGTATTGAAACAAAAGCTTGACTTTGTTATCATCAAGTGATTTGTCCACGTTGTTGAATGTCATTGTTCTTACATGTTTGTGCTCACGAGGGGTTCTGAACCAGACTGGGCCTGCCAACCTTTGGTGTACCCTGACCTTTCTCGTTTGGATCTGGACCGCATTTGTTCACACTTGTCACCTGCCCCCTTTGTTCCGTCTATGAGTCAAGCTGAATCGTATTCAGGCTTTGTTGAAAACCAGGAAATGAAGATCTGATTAAACGGCTAAATGCCATGTCGTCACCTGCTTAAACACCAGTCAGTTCATGTGAGCCGTCTCTATCTGTTGCTATTTCTTTTGCTTAATCTTTTTGTGACAAAAAACTGTTGGTTCTGAATAAAAAAGTAGAGCAAAAAGACCTTAAAACATATAATTGCTCTAATAAAGAACTTTCTTCCAGATGTTGCTTTGTTGAATCAATAAGGACATGAAAACAAAATGTTTTCTTCACAGACGGTCTCCAGCAGTTGCTCTCTTACACACAAACACAGCCACATGGACACTAAAAGTCCTGAGCAAACCAGGCAAGAAATTATAAATGTAAGTGAATGTTAACCTCTGTTCACTGAATAGCAGATGGTTTGCTTGAGCATCAAAATGTAGGTTCCTTTGGTTCAAGATACATTTTATCTGATGGAAAATGCTTTTTATATTGATTTGACTTTTTTAAAGCGTTTTTTTTAAGTGTTTAACTGTGTTCCTAAATAGTTTTACTGTTCAATGATTGCTGTAGTCTTCGCTAAAATTCAGTGTTTTCAGAATAAACTCGCAGATGATTCGGAACTGAAAAACATTTCTCTTTCAGAGATTTACATATGAACAGAAACATAAATTCTCTCAAACAATTCATGCATGATTGCCTGCTCGCTGGTGCTTGGAGGCTCCCGCAGAGAAATTTATAAAATACTCCTTAATGACCATCATGTAATGTTTTCTATTTGACGCTAATTAGTGACTATATTCAAACTATGAATAATACCTTCCCAAGGGACTGAGCATGTAGTACCACAGGTTTTGATGAGATCCAGCAGCCGCTTAAAGTGCAGCAAATACGGAAAGTCTCCAGGGATCTGAGGCTCATATGTACTAAGTAGTATCCAGCAAGTTAGTTAGTTAGTTAGAAACCAAAAAAGGCTTGACCTTGGTCTGAAAGTCTTGCAAACTAAATAAAAAAATAACGTTTTTAAACGTCACTTCATTTTACACATATACAAAATAATTTGCTTTGGAATTTAATTTAAAATGATAAAATGCAGAACTTACTAGTAGAACTGTTGTTAAAGAACTGAAACAAAGGAAAGGTCATACATACATTTAAGTAGAAAAAAAGAGCATATGAAAGGCCCTCTTTTATTAACCAATTTCACTTTGCATTTTGTTTTCTGGAACTGAACAAAAACTGCTTTTATTTATAAATTGTTGGTATTGTTCATTTACCTCCAGTTATTTGAGATTAAACAGTTGAAGAAACATTCTGCCTCATTCACAGACCCCATTTAGCTCTTTATGTAGTGTTTTATGGCCAGCAGTTATTTTATCAAGCATGTTACTGTTCCAACACCTCTGATTGGTGAAACACTTCCAAACCACCGGCACTGCATGTGGTCTGAACGGTGTTCTGTCTGGAGGCCCGTCCACTCCACTCATTGCTTCTTTAGACAGTATGAGACCAGAATTAGGAAACAAAGCAAACCTTGTTCCAACAGAATCCATTCAAAATGTACATTTTAAAGACACACTGATGAACATTGCTTTTGTTGTTTTAAAAATGCTCTTGTTGCATTTTTCTCATGATGGAGGACAAACCATAATTTAAAAAAAAAAACAGTTTCTGAGTATTTCTTTATTCAATTTGCAGTGAATCAGGCAAAGAAGAAAAAAATTACGTTTCTAAAAATGCTTGTAGTTTCTAAGTACAAACTACAATCTGCAGACCACTATCTCCATGCTCTGATCCATTCCAAGGCATCCGCTTTCGATGACTAAATCCATATAGGTCTTGATTTTTCTCATTAGAGCTGGCATTTGGCTCTAAGCTGTAAGCTTGCATAGCTCAGACTTTGCTTTTGTTGCACTACAAATGTTAGCTTGGGGTTCTGGAGGGCTCAAAGCTAGTGGGATAGCATGTAAACAGATGAATGACGGGGATTAGGGATGGGATTGCCCCCACACCAAGGATCCCACCAAGGGCTCAGATGTGAATTTCTAATGAACTACTACTGTTGCATAGAGCTATGCCCTGAAAAATTACAGGTTTGTGGACTGGCACTTTCCAAAACAGTTTTTAATCTCAATTCATATTACTTAAAAAACAGTTTCTTATTTTAGGTCAGTGATGATAAATATCTGCTAAAGACATTTCTGTTTCTGTGAATTATAGAGTTAACAAAGCCATGTTGTGCTAACACCATTCAAATGTCCACAATCAGATAACAAGCATGAATTGTTTAATCTACTTTGACACATTGCTGCTGTGGTAAAAAATAGAAATGTGCATTTTGTAACAAATGGATCTTCTTCTTACATGTTTATGTTAAAACAAACCATACTTGTAATGTCACTATGACTCTCCTGCAAGCCCTTTCGGCTCTGCACAGACAATACACCTTTATCAATTTTGTTTCAAAGCAACCCT
Source organism: Oryzias celebensis (assembly GCA_014656515.1). Classification (NCBI taxonomy): domain Eukaryota; kingdom Metazoa; phylum Chordata; class Actinopteri; order Beloniformes; family Adrianichthyidae; genus Oryzias; species Oryzias celebensis. The sequence continues at coordinate 2,943,944 of BNCR01000014.1, forward strand.
CTTTGATTGTCTGCTCTTGAACAATTTCACCAAACTTGTTCATTTTTGCTTACAAAATATTCAGTGAAGGTTGAAGGTCCTGCTTAATGAAGCAAACAGTAACACATTATCTGCAAAATGAAACACATTACTCTGCTAAGTGAACAAAAAGAAAAAAAAAAACGTTATTCTCGTTTTTACTCGTGAGAATAAAAATTGGTCTGACAAAGAAAACAGCTGTAATAAGAACCCCCACATGCTGCTTTGAGAGGCTAGGCGATAGAAGTAACACAATAGCAAGAGGAGCATCTCCTGAAACAACATCAGGCCTAAAAAGGGGAGACATAAATGAACTGAATATGACTGTTTAAAATAAACAGGAATGCAAAAGAGTAAAACTAGAGATTCTTTAAACATCATCCAACAATATTCCAAACCTTTTTTAAAGTTACACTGAAATCAACATTTACACAGTTTCAATAGATCTGACTTTTTAATATTTTTTTTAAATGTCCTCAAACGTTTCCACTGGTTTTCACATTGAGTCCTGACTGAAGGCTATGGATCTTTTTTTCTTTGCTACTGTAACTGTTTTCCACTGAACACCTTGGCCCTGAACATGTTACTATTTCTAGAATACAAAAGCTCAAGTAAAAGTGTTTTAAACTTGAACTTAAGGCTTTCTCTGCCATAACAGATCCCTCAACAATTCTAAACTTGAATTATAGAAAGTGACATTTATTTCAGTCTGACAATGTACTTTTTTCTTCTAAATTATTTTGGAATGTGTGAGCTAATCATTATCACGAGCCTTGTGCATTTTAGCATTTAGCTAATTTAAAATGTCTCAATGTGTATTTAACATGCATTTTTATACTTACATGAAGGCAAAAATACACGTTATTTTTTGAAAAAAATATAAACTTAATTCACGTTTGGGCAAAAAAAAATTCAAGAGTTTTGTTTGCAATACTTTATAGTCTTAAATGCCTCCTGATGCAGCCTTACTGACATGTATTTTGGAAAGCATGCAAGATTAGTACCTTGTTTTAGATTATTTTAATGCAGGGAGAAACATGTCACTTTACATTTAAAGTTCCTTTGGAGCTCCTAAACTGACATAGAAATTAAAAAAAATGGCATAAATGGTCAATGGTGGATACTTAGATAGCACTTTATTACCTTTTTAAAAAGCCCAAAGTGCTTTAAAGTCACAGTCCCATTCACCCATGCAGACATCCATTCACACACTAATGCCAGTTTTGATGCCAAACACTTGAGCTATACTATAACCTCCAGGAGCAACGTAGGGTTCAGTGTCTTGTTCAAGGACACTTCGACACACGGGCTTAAACGCCAGCCAGTTCGTGTGAAACCCTCTCTCTCTGTTGTCATCTTCAACTAGAATTCATTTTTTCACTTCAAAATTCTGGTGCACCTTTATTTGGCCCGGATCGAGTCCTGACCCTGGGGGCTCTGTATATTTCTTAAGAAGTAAAAAAAAAATAATTAAGATACAAAGTCTTGCATCAGTATTTTAATGATCTCCATCCTCTGTTGGATAGGCTCTGGTCAGCAGATTTTTTTCACTTTGCAGCAGTGGTCCTTCTTCATTTCTTCATGTTCAGCAGTATCTTTATGTCTGAACTTCAGGTTTTATTGTTGGTGTTTAAGTCTGCCATTACTGGAATAGATTTGAGATGATATATGAAAATGAGCCTGACAGTTAAATTGGGACAAAAGATGCTTTGTCATGCAAATAATTGCAATTAAGGATTTTGGCTGCTTTCCTTTTTATGGCTCTGTAACTACAGTTTAACCTTCATTATAGTACATGTAATTGATTTAATAACCTATATTTAAAGATTGTTTAGATATTCTAGTAGCTTTCTTTTAAAAAAAGAGGCATTTGTAGAAAGTTCATGCTCTTGCGTTTTACTTTTTCAAGTCACTTGAAAGAAGAAGCTAACTTATTATGAAATAAAGTCTTGAGGGAGATGTGTGATTCGCTCAGCAGATAACAGGGCAGCATGAACAGATGCCAATCTGTCACTTTGTCATCGCCATCAAAAAACAAAAAAAGAGAAGGAAAATGCAGCATTTGAGATACTTTGCATGAAAGAAAATGATGGTTATTATGCAAATAAGATCAGAATGATCTCAAATGATGATTACAAAATTGCTGATTGTGATATGTTTAGAAGATGGAAGTGTATGAACGCAATAAATGATCAAGATGCAGTTTTCAATCATTGTGACAGTTTTTTTTTTTTCTTTTGGTCTTTCTTGCCAACAAAGTCAGATTATGTGACAAACTTTCTAAAAGCAGCTGGCAGATTCACACTAATAGAGCAAATTCCAGGCACTTTGGCATATTTATTATCATGTTGTCCTTGAGAAAAACAATTACTCACAAAAAAAATCAATTTTTCCGAAAAGGATAGGTTAGAGCTACACACTTGGAACACTCTCTTGTTCATCTCTTTTTCATGTAAGGTCTTTTACTGGATAGCATGATGAATGATGCAGTGGATCGCCTGTCAGTCGCTCCAAAGCTTTACTCTGACTTCTTCAAAACTGGCACGGATAGAAAGCAATGTTTGCCTCAATCGAAAACAAGATGAAGCGAGTATAGGAAATGGATGGGTGGATTTCCATCTGGTTTATTAGCACAGAATAGATAATAGGATGTGCAGCACTTTTATAATCTTCAGATTTTGGTACTTTGTTGATTTTTGAACTTCTATTCAATTATCTGGGTTGCTCATCCATAAAGAAATAACATAGAAGCACATTAGCACTCCCACGGCAAAGGAAAATTGCAAAGTTAACCTTCTCTTGACCCTGATTGTTGACTGAGTTTCTCCTAAAACCTATTTGCTTTAGTTCTGTTCCCCTTTAAATGGCAGACTAATTTTAACTGTTATAAGAAAGAGAAACCTAAAATGCAAAGCTTTCAGTCTGGGAGTGAATGATTTTGCAAGTTGTGCTACTGAAAAGGATGAGGTCTGTAATGTTTATCATTGTGTTGCGGAAACAGGAGAAAGGAGTCAATATTGAAGATTTTTCACGTCTTCTCCAAGAAACTTTGTCCATTCTTTTTAACTACTAATTTAATGGAATCAACCTGGATGAATAAGAATTTACTCAGACATGAGAGAGAGAGAACATTTTAAAAAAGAACACATAATTCAATTGTTTGCCCTTTAAAGAATTGATCACATTTTATATTTTTACAAAAGTTCACTTCAATATTTTGTGATGTAACAATGGTTGATAATGACAAAAGTCAAACATTTCTTGCAGATCTTTACCAGCTGCTATTACGGTCTATTCTTCTATACAGATCATCTCAATAGCTGTGAAGTTTTGGGAGTGTTGCTGGGTTGCAGAGTATTTGCCCAAAATTTCACCGGACATGGCCCTGTTCTTTTCTTTGATACGGATCAATCATCCTGTCCCTTTTGCAGAAAAACAACTCCAAATCATGACATTTACCCCCCCCCCCCCCCCCCCCCCCCCCCCCCCCACACACACACACACACACACACCTACACACACTCTCTTCACAGTGCGCATGGTGTAATTGGGATGCAACTCAACAATCTTCTCCAAATACGGGAAGTAACCTTTGTACTAAAGAGTTCCACTTTGGTCTAATCTGACCATGACATTTTCTCAATCTTCCTCTGGATCATCTTTGGGAACTTTCAAAAGACTTTTATATGTGCTTGATTAAGAAAGGGGACCTTTGGTGCAGGATTTTAATCCATGACAAAGTATTTTGATACCAATTGTAACCTTAGGGACTGTGCTCCCAGCATGCTTCAGGTTATTGACCATAGATAGACAGATAGCAATTGAAGGACATCTAAATAGCCCACGTTTTTTGACATATTGTTATTCTCTGACCGTTAAGTAATAAACGTCAGCGGATTGTAACACAGAGAAAAGCAACTTTTTGTAGCGGTTTTGCGCCAATGTGCAACGTATTACTAAGGTAAAGTGTTGCATGATGTCGCAAAACCGCATTTCTCCACAACAGAATTACGTTGATTGAGTAAGAACTTCAAAAATGTGAAGTGTTGCATATCTCTGCTTCAGAATCCACTAGAGTCGTGTTAAGTGTGTAAACGGTTGAAGAATTATGGTATAGTGGAAAGAATGTTAACACTGGTAAAGCTCAGGTGTTGAAGCTTTGTGATGTAATCTCCTCCCAAGTTTTTAGCCAATCACAGACTCATCAATGTGCTTTTATTTTATTCAGATTATTGAGTTACATTTTTTTCCTATTCAGTAAGAATAATAACATAAATGCTGTCATGTATTTTGTTATTTAAATGGCATAGTGTGGTTAAATAGAATCGAACCTCGACAGAACTACTAAATAGGACATTCACATCGTCTAAAAAGATGCATCATCCTCCAACCCGCATCATACATCAGCTGCGACACTTCACACTCGGTCAGTAGCTCTGAGGTGTGAATGTGTGCGATAAGAATTCAGCTGAATGAGAATTATGACACTCATTGATGCCTCCTCTGTTTTGTTCATAAACCTGTTCAAAAGCAAAGGTTGTGACAGCGCAATCAGCTGCAGCTGACATTTGTAGACACAATAGTTTTCACAATTGTCCTTCAAATAACTAATTTACTCATTCTGCACTAATTGATAATGTGGTTGTTTGCTTATTGGCTGACACAGTAAAGGTCTCAGCATGTTTTATACATTGAATTAGCATTTTAGAGGCTCCATGTTTTACTTAACATGAGCAGAAAATACAGAAAAAAATGATGTGAGTGCTAAAGCGTCTCTAAAATCTAAATAGAGAAGGTCCTGCAGTGATCCATTTGCAACACAGAAGTAATGAATGCTAGAAAAGTCATAAATGTGATTTTGGTTCAGAAACAAAAACATTTCTAAGGTTTCAAAATCAACGTCATTATTTTTATTTTTTCAAGGACCAAGTCTCATGTGTGGCAGAAACAGAACCAAAAGTGTTTTTCAAAAGTGATAGAATCTTTTAAAAAGAAAGAATGTTGCGTATTTGGTGTAAAACATTCAGGTAACTTAGTTCTAAGAAGAAGCAATGATCTTCATAAAGCTGTTGTCTGGATGTCAAGCCCATTCATGCAATTAGTTTAAATTTTTTTTTTTACCAGAAGTAAGCATCAAAATTAATTTATCTCACAATTAAACTACACAGGGCTCAGAAAGCCAACTAATAAAGCCAGAGTAATTTAATTCAATTATTATGATTTAATTTGATTTTTTTTTTCATGTTAAAGTTCATCTCAATGACCACCTCAGGCACACAGAAGAGGAGTCCTGCAGAACCAGCAAAGGTATAAAGAAAATAGTGGACACCTCCCTCAGGGACATGCAAACATTATAGAGACCACATCAAGAACAGGTAAACAGAAAAATTACACCTCATAATCCTCTTGAAGACATGCAAGTAAAAGCGAGGCATCTGTGTTTTATTCTTGATTAAACTGTTGCTTAGCTCCCCCATTGATCCATTCAAAAACACAAAGACAAACCTGGGATAACTTTCAAGAGATGCATTCTTTTCAAAGGTCTATTTCTTTCACAAATACTTGCTTTGCAAAAGCTATTGTGCAAGTTAGAGGCAACAGGATTCTGGGAACCAGAGTCTTCATCTGTGTCAGCCTTCCAAAAGGTAGAGAGCTGTAACTAAGAGAAAACAAAATAACTGAATGCAAAACGCGACTAATTACAACAGTAATAAAAAGCACAAATCCTCTCAATGTTGAAGGACTATTTGCTGTGTGCACTAAATGCCTTTATAAGACAGGTATGTACTAGACAAAACTTCTACAGGATCTGCGTTATACTGCAACACAAATATATACATTAATGTGCAATTTCTGCTTTTGTGCAGCACAGTAGGATGTGCATTAGCAGTACATTAGTTCAATGGTTCAGTAAATGAGTCAGTGAGTCTTTCTCTGCATGATATAGTTTAAGAATTTAATGGCTGACGGAAGAAGGATTTCTTATTTAGGAGGTCTTGTGGGATTAGGAACCTCCAGGCTGAAGGGTTCACAGTTGGGTTAACATGGATTTAGCAGTAGTAGATGTCCTGCAGAGAAAGCACGGGGGTCTTGTGATCTTCCTCTTTGCAGGCATTCCCAGTTTATCACAGAGATGAATTTATGAGTTCATAAAGACCTTAGACCAGAGTCTAACACCTTCTCAGGATCTACAACCTTAACAACACCAGGTAAACCTGCTGACAGACATGTTACTTTATTGATGCCTAATAACATGAAAACATTGTAAGCATGTAGGGAGGTGGGTCCTGAGGACTGTAGTTGAGAGCAATGCCTTAGAAAAAAATGGCGAGTGATATCAGAGCTTTGCAGATGTACAGTTTGGAGCCAGATGCAGCTCAGACGAGGAAAATGAAGACTATATGGGTCTATTTATCTGCAGGTGGGTGTATTCAAATGGAGCGGATCAGGGAGCTTGTGGCCTGCTGAATGTAGTTTCTACAAAACAACTACGACTACAAGTTTTTACAAACTACATTTTTTCATCTGCTCCTGATTCACAATGTTTTGGATAAATAAACCATCAGAAATGTCATTTTAATCCTAATTTCCTTTATATAGGTGCTCCACTATGAGGAGGACTCCTTTTTCATTGGAGTGGGTCTTAATGCATGACTGATGAAAGTTATTCGTCTGAATTTGATTCCATTGTTAGAACCTTTTAGTTCCATGAACCACAAAAATCACCAAATGGGTTGTTAGACTTTTTGCTTTGTTAACTTTGTCCTAAACAATCCAGATTGTTTCATGTATGGTAACAAATAAAGCTTTTAGAACTTGAATAAAACTGTTTTTGATATTTAAATCTTTTGCAACTATGAGGAATCTTTAAAGGCTTTAATTTGCAGAATCCCATGAATAATTTCATTTATTTTATTTTAATCGCCTTAGGCGATTACAAGACAAATTGTCATTGTTGGTGCCTCTCGGCTGTTTTCTGTTTATTTATTTATTTTTTGTGATGGTAATAATCAGCTTAAATTGGTACTTTTCCATGTATTGTCTTTAGTTTATGAAGAGGGAGTGGAAACACGACTGGTACAAAAATGCACTTTACTCCTAAAATTATATCAAAGAAGATGGAGGCTCGATTACACTCAAATTGGAAAATGGTTTATTTCAAGCAATCAAAGAAAGAATAATACAAAAGCAAGACAACCAACAGAGCTTTATATCCATACAAAGACAGGATACTTGGGCATAAAAATGATTGGAAAATTCCCAATGATTTCAAAAAGTTATAAATGCAATTATTACTTCTACTCGTACAAAAACATACTTATTCTTTTGTTGGATTGTCACAAGAAGTTCAGCTGATTGCTTGAAAGGGAGTGGGAGGAAGTGAATTTATGTAACCCCCCCTGCTCATGAAGGCATCCTGCTGATAACTTACTTTACGCAGCTGTGCTTTAAAGACTCAACATCCTAGAATTAGCAGCACAATGTGTTCATTCGGATCCCATTCAGAACTTACACGGATGCTGCAGACTGTGTTCATGTGTTTTCTAACTAGCCATTGCTTAAGAGGACTAAAGTATTCTGAAGCCTGAAAGCATCATGCTTCGTGCTGGTGGATGCAGGAGGGGACTTTTTGTTTGTTCGTTTGTTTAAGTCAGCAAGAAAAACATAAGTATTTTCCAAAATATGGTACATTTTATTCAACAGTTGTATTATGTTCCATTAAGAGTTATCCTTTTCTACCTAAGTAATTTCCTTATTCCTCAAGGAAACCGCTGAACACGGTGAAAAGGTAAGAAGTGAAATTCAAATGAAAGTCAAATTTCACATGTATTTCTCCTGCTAGAAAGACTTTATTTATTTCTATATATTTTTTAGATTTTCGCAGGAATACAATATTTTTATCTGAACTAATTGTAGATAAATGTACAGCGCAGTGGTTAGCGCTCTTGCCTCACAGCAAGAAGGTTCCTGGTTCAAGTCCTGGCGGAGGGGGGGACTTGAAACAGTGCCACCTATAGGGGGACCTTTCTGTGTGGAGTTTGCATGTTCTCCCCGTGCATGTGGGGGTTTTCTCCGGGGACTCCAGCTTCCTCCCACCATCCAAAAACATGCTTCATAGGTTAATTGGTTATTCTAAATTATCCCTAGGTGTGGATGTGAGCGTCTGTGAGTGTGTGATTGTGGCCCCTGCGACAGACTGGCGACCAGTCCAGGGGTGTCCCCTGCCTTCGCCCATGAGTAGCTGGGTTAGGCTCCGGCAACCCCGTGACCCCGAAAGGGATAAAGCGGTTCAGAAAATGAATTTTTTGCGGTTTTCTTCTTGTTTACCTCGTCTTTGTCATCCTCTGAGTAGTTCAAGTCTTCCTGTGTCACTTCCTTGTGTCTCTCCCTTTTTTTTCCCTCTCTCTGTCTCCTCTGCTGCATTTCAATCTTCAAAATGATCAAATTCAACGAACAGATTAAAGGAAACAATGAATGAACTCATGTCTTTTTCTTCAGTCTTGTTGTTACAAACTGTGGAATGATTTATCTCAACTCATGCTTTGAGTTCTCTGCTAGTGCAGTGATACTGAGACTGGAAGTTCTTTTTTCAGTGTCACTGTGGTATGTCACTTTTTAATCCACACCCAGCAGCCAATCAATATATATATATATATATATATATATATATATATATATATATATATATATATATATGTGTGTGTTTGTGTGTGTGTGTGTGTGGGTGTGTGTGTGTGTGTGTGTATTGCAAATTGCTGTCACAAAGAAGTTGGCACTTTTGCTCTGAACATTGTGTAGCACACAAACATTTGCATTCATAAAACCTTTTTCTAATTAACACGTTTTACAATCTTTGTTTAATTGTGGTCTTTTTTGAGAAGGTTTTTTTGCATAATTAAAATTCAACTTTAATTTGTGTTTGTAGTTTTATTGGTATAGTGTCAATTACATACTGCTGGCTGTTTGCGATTTATATCCTGTCCAGGTTCACACCTGTTGTAAGTTTATTGCAGCATCTGTTTCCCATTAATCTTTTTCCACTCAGCATATATCCATATATATTCATGCATGCCAGTTAGAAATGTTCTCCTAGCACTGCATGAAAAAGTCTGGAATGCAGATGACTTAGAATTTCAAGAACTCAAATTATGTAGGAGATATCATGCAGGTGGACGGGGCTGTGATTGGCTAAAAGCTTCCCTCAAACATAAAAAGGTTACATTTGCTGCATATTTACAGTATGTAACTTTGAAATAAAACTGCCTTTCTTAAAAACATTTGGAATGCAGTCACCTTTTTTTGCAATTTGTTAAATGCAAAATCGATGCAGTCATTCTAATATTAGTTTGAATTTTTTTCTGCACTTCTGAAGTTTTGAGGTCTGCTGATTGTGAAATAAATAAAACTTCATTTTGTCCTTTTGAAGCCAGTCTCCAGTGGTCATTTGAGATACTGCAATTTCTTTGTTTGCCTTTTATTTGGGAATGTAAAGAGGGTGAAATTAAGCTCCAATAATAATAATTATTATTATAATACACGCATGGAAAATTATTTCCTATTTAGTTTTCAAAGAAGTATAATTTGCCGTCCTGTCTGGTCACCATCATTCAGTTTTCTATGTTCTGCACAGAGATGCCTGACCTTACAGGCTGTCACTATCACGTCTTTGCAGCGCTCAATATATAAAATATACATTATGTATATATATATATATATATATATATATATATATATATATATATATATATATATATATATATATATATATAAAATCAAAGCTGCTCCCACTGATCCCACTGGACATTTGCTGACCTCACTTTGCTCTATGGCACATTAAAATATGTTATGCAATTTTAATTACATCACTATAACCACTAGTGCAATTTTTCTTTTTTTTGCACTATAAGATTTTTTTCTTATCTTATCTTATCTTATCTTATCTTATCTTATCTTATCTTATCTTATCTTATCTTATCTTATCTTAATAAAGAGCTGAGTCAGGTGTGTTTAAGCAGTGTGACATAGGAAACAATCACAACAATGTGCCTTTTAGGAACCAGCTTGGAAACTGTTTGAGGCTTCAGCAGTCAAAGCAGCAGAAGTTAGACTAAGTCTCCAGCGATACACCTGCCTTCAGGTACTGAGGACTGAAATTGATTTTCCAAGCAGCTTGTTTGTGAAGCAGAATGCTTTGGTATCCTGCCAGCTAACAGAGTGCTAGAAAATAAACAAAAGCTTTCACTTCTTCTCAAACTAATTATGCAGCTTATAATGACAAAGTATTGTGGTCACTTAAGACAAAAAAAAAAAAAAAAACAATTCAAGGGATTCCTCTGAAAATGTGATGAGGCGTCGGTCTGTTGAATTGCAGTTCCAATCACTATACATCCCATACGCAGTAACAGAATGTGTCAAGATAAAAAAAACTAAATTAAATAAACAACTTTACATTCATATTCAAACTCTACCAATAATACAGCATTGTTGATACCGCTAAAGCAGGGGTGGACAAACATTTTGTTTGTGAACCACAAAGTGTTCTAAAATTTGATAAAGGCCTGGGCTAGGAGCAGATGGGTAGAGTGCTAAATACATTTAACCACGAAAAACCTTTTCAAAATCTCATTTTAAACATTCAACATGCAAAACACACATTTCTCTTTGATATGACCTGGAGCTTAAAATAGAGACAGCAAAACAAATTATGGGATTCACAAAAATTGCATTGCTAAAAAACAAATTTTGAAATTCTGAGATAATTCCGACATAATTTGCAATGCCACCAGCTTATCATCATTGATAGAACAACCTGGTCATTTATTCTGACAGCTCCAGCCATCTGTTTACTGTAATCCGGGTGGTGACTTTTTCTTTTTTTTTTTAAAGCATGGGCTGGCAGCAAATAAATGTACAAATATGGCCTGCAGAGTGACCAGCTGTCAAGTGGCTTTGCACCCGTTTACGTCATCTGGCCAGGGGCAACCTCTGAGAGACATTAACCACATCAACCTTGATGAATTACCTCTGGTCAAAAATAGCAGCTAAATCAGAAGTCTGTTTTTGATCGAGTGAAAGGAAGGGGAAAACGGGTTCTGTGTTAATGATGTAATTATTGGAATTTACCTTCAGGGTTTAGGAAGAAAATATAATTACAAACAGACAGTGCTATCATTATGTCTGTGTGCATGTTTGCTTGTGCTTTTTCAGATGTTCTGAGCAAAAGCTCTCCCAAATGAAAACACTGGAATTCAGGGTGAGAACTTAGTTTAAGTTTGGCAACGTCTCCAGGAAATAAATGTGGGTCAAAATAATGAACTCTGAAGTGCTGCCATGATTGTGTGTGTGTGTGCCAGCGGCACAGAAAGTGTGAACAAAGACACGGGGAGATGTAACACAAGCTGACAGTTAGTTGAACGGGAGGACCTACATGTCTGTGACATGACCGCAGCCGTGTCCCGAGCTGGTTCACTCAACGTCACATGAATGTTTCAGCAGCGCAGCGCCGGGATGTTCCCAGACGCAATAGAGAGAGGAGACGAACAGACAAGGAGGAGCCAAAAAAATCTCTTCAAGAAAAATGCCATAACAATTTCATTTGTTTTTATATGCCACTTGAAAAATTGCACAAACTTCAATCTACTATCTTTGAAAATGTTGTAGAACTATTAACAGCAATTAAGTAATTTGTGTTATTAAAGTAATCAATCATTACAATGACATTTTTAGTCATTTATCATCATTATGTCTTTTAGAAGACATTTATTAAACTCATATGTTTATATATTTGTTTGATATATCAGGTTTCATATGTACTTGAAGAAAATTAGTACAATCATATTTAAAAAAAAAAAGAGAGACATTTCCATTTAAAGAGATTATTAAGCCCTTGACACCTGAATTTATTTCCAGTCATGAAAATAAAATAATGTTTTTGCCTTCAAGTAGATGCTAAATTGAGGTAATTTCAGACCTGAAGTGGTTTGATGCATATCTGGATCAAAAGGGTGTTGAGGGGTTAAACTTTAACTATTATTGGAAGCCAAAAAACTTTTGTTTTTGAAAAAAACAAAATACTTTTTGGGGGGCTAAACAATAAGTAAATTTCTCTCAAAAAAGTTTATTTAACCTGTAATGAAAAAGATCTGCTTCAGTATATCCTGTTTGCTTTACTTGCCTTCAACTGCAGTCATAATAGTGATACAAGATTTCAATGTAAAATTCTTCAGAGAACACCAACCTTTCAGGACAATGATAGGCTGGTTATTTGCAGGCAATAGAGATAATAAATAATAATTTAAAGGACAGGAAATTCGGATGGACTTCTTTGTACTGCATTGCACTGGTTTTAATCCTTTTTAGAGGATGAACGGTATATTACAGACGTTTGTATTTTTTGGCCGGTTTATTGAGCTCAGAATTGCTCAGGGCCAAATTATATAACTGGTAATTCAGTGGTTATAAACTATGAACCATTCAGACCTCTTAGGTCATCCAGATCGTGTCTCTCGTTCAAGAGCTAAAAAAAAAGAAAGTCAGTCAGTTCTTTTAAATCAAAACTAAAACCTAAAATGTTTTGATATGAAAGGAACCGGCCGACCTGCAGGTCTCTGTGAGATGTTCTTTCCGTTTCTTCTGCTCCTCTTACTTCAGCTTTCAATGATTTTTTGAATGCGCTTTGACTGAACATTTCTTTAAACTGCATGGGAAACACTTTCATTTCTGCTACTGTTGTGCATGACATTATTAAATAAGGTTTTTTCAAATAAAACCATTTGCTATTTTAATTAATGAAACAACTTTAGAAAAAGACTTAAAACAAACCCAAAAATTAAGCTTAAAATTTTCTAAAATAATAACTTGTTCTGTGTGATGCTATTTTAAAAAGCATTATTTTATGTTTCAAGGAAGATTAAAACAAAAACATTTCCATCTGTCGTAAATGTGTGTTCATGGTGTTGCCCACATAAATAGCTACTTCATTTGTCCCCTGTGGATGAAGTGCAAAATATAGCCAGATCGTTAATTGGATACGAGCATCTTGGAGTCAGAGTTAGTACAGTTTGTGTTTATTAATTAATCATAATAAATGTATAATTATACATTTTATACATATATGTCATGAAAATGAAAACTTTTTTAAATGCACAGTGAGTACCTGCACTCCATCATTTCCATTGTTATTCCTTTTTAATAGCTGAGTGTGAACATTAAAGGTTATATTTTTCAACAAATTCATAATATTTTTTTAATGAATCATTCATGATTTGAACTGGAACCATATTTAAAGTCTGAAGAAACAGCTAAATCTCTTTCATTGAGTCTGAGTCACCAAAAACCAATACAAGAGCTTAAATATTGCAATTAGGCCCCTTTAATTTTTACAAACTTTCTTCCTAATTAAGGATCTTTTATTCTGTTTAGTTTCACCGCAGTACTATGGGTTATTCATTCATTAGAAAGAATTACCACAAGACTTTTTCAATGGAAAAGAAAACACTTTGTCCCCTTATCCAGTGTGTTCCTGGAGTATTTAGAGCAATTGCTTGTCTGGAGGGACACTGAAGAATTGCATTTTGTCAAAATAGATACAAAAAAAGATTTCCTTTTTATTATTAAATCACAAAAATATTTAACAATCAATTAACTCTGGCCTAAAGTAGAATTAGGATTTTTTTTTAGTTTGTTTGTTTGCTTTGATTGATTGAAATGAGTCAATACAAAAAAAAAAAAAAAAAAAAAGAAAGAAAGGAAACAAAGAAAAAACAAACAACAATGGCCGTTTAGTCTGAGTTTACCTTCAACATATAACTCGGCGGTTTTAGCACTTTTTTTTTCCAGTTTCAGATCACATTCAGATACACTGGTGAAATTGATATTGATTTGTTTGTGTTTCCCTGGAAGATGTAATTTTCCCTAGCAAAGACATGGTGAGAAATTTGCTCCAAACACAAACTGGCTCAATAGCTACAGAAAATGCTTAGTCAGTTTGTTAAAGGCTAAAATAGCTGAAGAATTTGAACTCAGCTATGGCATGATAAGAAAAAAAGAAGACTTACAAAAAGGAAGACATTTTCAAATAATTTGATAAATAAGGAACCTCATTGCTTTATAGACTTCCCAACTGCTTCATGTGAAATATTGATATTGATATATTATTGATATATAATATGCTTTAATTTGGAAAATTAGAACATTCGGGACTGGTGATAGAAATGTTGTTAAAGTCAGATGGACGAGAATTCTTAGGAACTGGATTAATGCAGGAAAGTTTGACCACAAATCTCTGAAATTGTTTGTGAAATTTTACATTGTGGCTTTGGGGGGTAAACATCTCTTTGCTTCTGATCTTAACTATTAGGTGTTTCTATAAATGTCATTTTTTCTTGCATTTCTCTCTCAAAATACTAACATCTTGCAGATTTTGCTCAAAGTATTTTCAAAGTTTGAGAAAAAAGCCCTCCAGAATTACATTTCAAAAGTTACAATCTCCTAAAGAAAAAAATGAGCTGCCACCGAAAACAAATGTGTTTCTCTGTAACTCTCTCTCTCTTTCTAAAACCTTTAAAAATGTTTTTTAAAAATGAAATGCTCCAGAAACTGCTTAAAGCATTGTTCAGCTTTGAAATAATGATAAGAAATGCCAATATCCGAACAGTTTTATCATCTAAAAAACGTGTACTCTTGATTCAGATTTTACCTTTGAATTTTTGCACACTTCTTAGTTGCCCAAAGCTCTGTGATTGCTTCAGGATCTAAATGAGCACTAAAGTTTAGTTGCTTCAAATTTTAAATAAGCCATAAAACAAATCAGTACCAAAAGTAAAAAAAAATATTAACAAAACAAAGCAAATCTCCTGAAGAAGATTCATGTTTTGATATCATAATGGCAAAATAGTTGAAAAGTAAAAAAATAATTTAGAAGTGGAAACAGGATCCTTGTTTACAGACCCCCCCCCAGTTATGTTTATTATCAAGTTAAGTACAAAGTTTCTCTCCCTTTCAAAGTCAGTGTTTGTGATTTATTCTTATTTCTCCAAAGGTTTCCATGAATATTCAAAAACAAAACACAGAGTCTTGATTGCTGAAGCCTTTGGCAAAACAGGAATCTGTACATATTCACAGTAGGAACAACTTTGTGTATTTGTTTGCTGAACAACTTGAACGATTCATTCTGAACTGTTTGAAAACCCATTGGGGCTGTTGTAAGTCATTATACCTCTGCAAATCTCAGTTCTCAATTCACACCTTTTAAGCAGCTGAGCCAATCCCAGCTTGGTGTGATGAAAATTGATCACTGGATGAAGGAGACGAGCATGACCTGAATTTACAAGTCAAATCAACATTGAAGCTCAGATAGACAGATAGCAACTTTCCTCCCAGCTAAATCTGCTTTTTCTTTGAAATAAAGCCTCTTGAAGAACACGTCTGCAAGTGTGAGACACCCCCCCAAATTAAGTTTGCATCAGCTTGTGCTGGTTTTCATTTCTTGTTATAATAATGACATCGACCAAACAAAACCCAGGAGCTCCCTAAGCACAGGTTTCAAAATATACACAAAAATCAAACTTGCAGTTGGATGTGAAGTGAAGCTTCGAGCTTTTATCCAATAGAGGAAAATCAGAAATTCCCCCCAAAAGATGCAAAATCCTAAATATTCATTCAAAAACATTCTGGCATTATACTAATTCAAATTCATTTTAGAATATCAATAATGCATATTGTATGGCAAGATAAAAGAAATACAGTACATTGTAAGTGGCCACATATAAAGCATACATTGATGTGAAAGTTCAGTTATAAAGTGAATTTAAAAGCTGTCTGTGTCATCTCAAGACTGAAGCCATTATCAATACTCTCCTCTGGTGGTTTCTTTCAAAAGTTAATAACCCCTTCACAATCAATCAGAGTGACACAGCAGCTTGACTTTGGATGACAGCTGCAGTCTGCTGCAGAGTAGTCAGCTGTCTGAGTGCTAATTTGGATCTCTGTACGTCTCACATTAAATGACATTGTTGTTGCAGGTTTGTTTGAGGACACTGAGATGACAGCAAAGAACAGAGAACTATACTAAATGTATGACATGATATACAAAGTAAAGCAGTTAACTTTCCTTCTATTTGTCATTCACAAAGAATTCAGGTGCACGGAGCTGTCCGTGGTGCTGAAAAGCTGCTCAGTTTCCCATTTAATGAGCATCAACAACTTCTTTGTTTAGAGCCATTTAATCCAACAATATTATTTCTTCTGTTTACGTTGATTCATTACACTACAAAAAACAGCAAATTCTGTGGTTGCAGAGGTCCAGACTGCATTAAATGGTCAAATTCTTCCCTCTTTATGATCATTGTCTTCTGCTGCGTGCTCTATCCCATCAACAGTGAGAACATCTCCTATGATCAGTTTTAACTCAAACAACAGCCTTTACTAAGATGACACAAACATGACAAAACAATGTTTGCTGCATAATTTAACATGTCAATTGTCGTGTCATTGATAAAAGAGTCACTTTCATAAAACAGATTTACACAACTACCTCATCTACATTTACATGTTGATATTACATAGCATGATGCTGCCCTCAGAAAGACTTTCTTTTTAATGCTTTGTTTTCTTCGTTTGTTGAAGTCTCTAAGTTAAGAACAACAAATCTAAAACCATTGCCTTAATGAAGCTCTCTTGGCAAGCCTTTGACTTTCGTAGAAGTTTAAAACACTTTCCATACATCAAAGAAATCAAAGAGCAAAGCAAAGAAAAAGTCTCAGTTAAATAGGAGTTAGTAACACAAAAAAAAACACAGTTGCATGGAATTTCTGTTTTCCTTTCTTTTATGTAATACAAAAAAATAGCTATTAATCATGTCACACACTGACAGTAGTCACCTAAATGTATTTTTTCTCAAAGAAATGTTACATTGATCATTACCAAAATGCAATTCCTACATAAAAACTATAGAATCAAAGTTGTTTTCTAAAATATGTATATATATGTATTTTTTTTATTTTTGACAAAGGAAAACTTGACAAAGGAGGTGGCAGAATAAACAACTAATGCACTTGCATTTTGGTCTGCAGTGATAGAATTCTAATATGCAAAACATGAACTCAAACCCAAGCAATTATGCAACATGCTCATGGGAAACATGCACTCAGACAGCATCACTTTGAGTTGGCAAAATTATACAAGAAGTCGGATACTTCCAACTGTGACTGCTTCACGCTTCATCACGTTATTTCTTCTGGTTGGTCAAGTTTGCTTTTGTGCCGTCCACATCTTTTCCAAACAACATCTAGTATGCTCTCTTAGATTTGAGACATCCAGGGTTGAGCTGTATTCAGCAGCTGGTGGGACTTCTGCTTTTGAAATAGTGCATTGTTGAGGAGAAAAACGAGGTCATGAGCTAAACTGTAGTGCTGCTGTTTAAAGCAAGTGCATTGGAGGAAGAGAGTTGGTGGGTGGGTGGGGGATTCCCAATAGGGCAAACAAAAAGGATTGTGTACATATCAGAATTATATTGAAACTGATTATATTTAATCAAAACAAAACAAAAGAAAATCTTCTTTTATTAACCTAGTGATGCCTGAATTTCTTTCCAATGATGAAACTAAATAATTAACTTGTGTTTTTACTTTCAAGTATATGCATAATTTATGTAAGTTCGAAGCAGAAGTGGTTTGATGCATAGTTGCATTAATAGGCGTCGAGAGATTAAGTTGAAAGAATAAAAGAATCAAACCCAAAACAATGAAGTTCACACCAGACCTTTAAAGTGCGTTTTTAAAGCCTTAGATGTATGTCATCTGATGGACCTTCTGGGTTATTTTTCTCAAACTTTTGTTGAATCAAATAACAAAGCAGTGTGTCAAAAAACAAACCATTTTGTAAATTGCATCCATACAAAAATTAAACAGAAAAAATCTCTAAATAAATAAATAAATCTAAGAACTGAAGAACAATGACATAGTCAAAATTGAAAGGAAAAACTGTTAGTCAATTCTTCTTTGGGAATTATGCTTTTACTAATGATGCATCTGACCTTGTATACTATTAATTACTCAGTGCATCTGATGTGTGACGCAGTAACTTCGCTCCTGTAAATTCTGAGAGGGTGAAATACATCACATATTAGTCTTATCTGAGCCTGTGTGAGAAGGAGAAGGAAACAGGCGAGGTAATTCTGAAGTTGTTCAGCACATGTATGAGAGCTGTAAGACGGTGGTGAGATGTGTTGTTGTGACAGAGAAGTTTAAAGTGGAGATAACACTGCATGAATCAACACTGAGCCCCTTCATGTTTGCTGTGGTGATGGACAGAGTGGTAGATGGGATTAGACACAAATCTCTGTTGATAATGATGCTTGCAGATGACATTACGATATGTAAGGAGATCAGCGAGCAGGTGGAGGAACATGCAGAGGTGGAGGTTTGCTCTGGAAAGGAGAGTAATTGAAGCCAGCCAGACAGACTATGAGTAAATGAAAGAAACCTCATTGGAAGGATGACGTTACAGGGAGAAGATGCGGGGAAGGTGGACGATTTTATATACTTAGGGTCAACAGTCCAGACCACAGAGAATGTGAGAAAGAGATGAAGAGGCATGTGGAAGCAGGTTAGAATGAGAGGAGGAAGGTTTCAGGTGGGATGTGTGACAAAAAGAGTTAGCAAGACAGTGGTGAGAGCATCCTTGTTTGCTCAGGGGCTCGGGGGCATAGATTGAAGGAATAACAAGAATAAATAACTTTTTTTGAATACAATCAAACCATAAAATCCTCCCTTCCCCCGATAGAAATCACATACAAATACCTAAATAGTGAAACTATCCTCTGACCTAAAAAAAAAGTCTACTTTCCATGTATGACATCATGGTGAGAATGTTAACCTTTTGCATTGCTACCAATTTTTCCCGATAGGTAATAGAACAATTAGTTTCAATTACTCAAATAAGTAGACATTTACACACTGAAAGAAGACTGATTCTGCCACAAACTCACAGAAGGCTCAATATCCTGCCCAAGGAAACTCCAACATGTAATCGTAGTGGCCAGAAATTGAACCCATCAATTGAAAAACAACTGTTCTCCCTTGAACCACAGTCACCCCCAGAAACAAATTCAGTTCAGATTAAAAGCAAATTCAATCATGTTGGAGCCATTTGTTTGAACGGACTAATACACCGTCATGTCATTACATGAAATCATACAAAGACTTTCATTTTAACGCTGAAACACGTTCCCTTAAACAAGTAACCCATAATCTAGAAAGAGAATGGCACCGCTCCGGCTACCTGATTGTAATGATTATAAACTTCCAGCATCTTGATGCCTGTTGTTTTATGATTCTACCCTCCTGCCCTGTAATCATCCTTCAATTTCTTTAACCCACCCTTTTCCCCTGTCTTTTGTGCCATTACCACCCCACCACATCTCTAATATCTCTCTCTTTTCTTCCCCCCTCTTCTTTTTTGACCAGTCCTACAAGAAAAATGATACAAACATAATCAAAATAAATAAAGTTTCATTTAAATTACAAAAGGGGTTTATACAAATTTGCACCTTGTGTGTCTGCAGATTTATAACCCCTGATTGTAACAATAAAATCTGTCTGACACAAGAGGCTCTCAGCTCATATCCGTTTGCTCAGCTGTTGGACAGGACAGGTAAAACAACAATAATAATAATAATAATAATAATAATAATAATAATAATAGTTAAAATAGGCATCAGGCTGTCACTCTGAGTCAGTAAAACTAAAACAATTATTGCAGCAAAATAAGCTGGTAATTTTGATTCCCGTAATTTTCAGTTGCCTAGCAATCAGAGAATAAAAGACGACAACACAATGCCAAACAGCAAAGGGGATTTGTTTTCTGATCCTTTTACCCCACTTTGAAGTCTAGCAGAAAGATTGTTATTTGACGCTTTAATGAAAACTTTATTTAGACGGCCCCCAGAGGATTTGGTGAAACTAAGTGGCCGCATGGGGAAAGGTGCACACTCTGAACACATATTGAGGTATGCTTTGAGAAAAAGATTTCCTGAGGGGGAACTGCTTTGTTCCCCATAGCATCTCCATATGCTCAAGATTCTGCAATGTCTGGGTTGGTTAGAGTGCTAATAGCAGGCGCCTTGGAAAGCAGGAGGGGGTAGAGCAGCACTATGTGCTTGTGTGTGGCATTGTGCTTGTCCTGCTGTCTTTCGGAGGACCAATTTGAGTTTCAAACATGCACACAATCAGATTGAATTACATATTTTGTTTATCTTTATTCTTTCAGCACCACATTGTGTTTATGTTTGCTGATTTGTTCTTGTTAAGTGATGAATCACCCTGAAAAAAAAACCTTTTCTAATAACTTTGGAAGTAGGAGCAGTACATGGAGTTGATTCACCGAAGTGTGTGGCACATTCATGTGTCTTTCTGCAGATGAGGTGCTTGCAAAAACTCTGATTTATTGTCATGTATTGAAACATATCTAAAAAAAAAGAGAGAGACAATATGAATGTTGAGACAAATAAAAAAAATATTTGACCAAACAAAAATTCCACTGACAAAAGATTTGGAAATCTGGTTAAGCTATTCAGATGACATTAAACATTGAGTGAGAATGGTTAAATTTAGAGCATATTCACTAGAGATTGTAAGATTTACCCTGAAGTGTATTTCACAAATCATTCTAAAAAGCTTCAGCAAACGGAAACCACAAAGCACAACGAAATAAAAAAAAAAAACAACAGACAAGCAGAAAATATGTCTAGGAACATTCAAATTTTACCCTTCATACATGTAATTATGAAGTAAACAAGATAAACGTGAAACTCTGAATCATTCTCATGTTTATTCCATTTGATGTATCTTGTGTGTAAACTTCAATGTAGTTATCTGGCTTCTGGTATGGTGGCCCTGAAGTGCAAATCACATCACCAATCACTCAACGCAAAAGCATATTAAAGATGATGACAGTTGAAAAAGCAAAGTGAATAATAAAAACCAACATTACATTAAAAAAAAAACAAAAAATGAAAAGGTATGGAACAGTACTGATTGAATTTTGAAGTTTGTCCATCATTTCAAGTGCAAGTTTTTTGGAACAATACTGGATACACTCTGCACTAATCATAACATTTGTATTAGCACTTGGAGACTGAAGACGCATCTGAAGAAACTTAAACGTCAAAAATCAAACGCCATCATCCAACTAGCGATATCCCATAATACCTAACTTTTCCAGTTTTTTTTATTTACATGTTATTGTGATTTTTGGAAATTACTTTTGCTTTTCGAAACATTTTTTTGTCATTTTAATGTTTTCATTATTGTTTTGTTGTTTTAATTATTACTATTTAATTATTGTTAATTTAATCAACTGTAGTTTTGTATTGAGTGATTTGTTGGTGTGTTTGGCATGTCAGGGCCACCGTAATCTGGAGATGTATTAACAATAGAAAAAAAGAGTGTAAATTCCTGTTTTTCATGCTGAAGTAATACATATAAAGGAAACGCTTGGTATGTTTCTGTTTGTTTGTTTTTCATGTTCATGTTTTGTCCATGACATAGAAAGCCATCCTGGGAAAAGAGCTGTGTTATAGAGCAACTGTTTTGTAGAGCCATAACAGAAAAAGCCTCTTATAAATGGTTTTATTTATCAAGGACACTGTTACGGACTCAAGGACAGTGTTAGGAGACCCACTCCAATAAAAATGGCATTTTTGTAGCAGAAAATGAAGATTAAAATGTCATTTCTGAGTATTTCTTTATTCAAATTTTTGTCTTATGAAGAGTAAATAAAAAAGTTGTGAAAAAGATGCAAGTTGTTGGTCATATTTCACAAACTGTTTTACCCACGTTGATGGATGCATAGCTGGTTGGATGATTAATAAAAATGATAAACAAAATTGAGAATTAAATCTCTTTAAACTAAGCTGGGTCTTTTTGACCTGAAAAAATAAATAAAAAGCAATGCAGTTCCCACAAGTATAGCAGATCTCTTATCAGTGGAGTATACATGAAATGGTCTCTGATGTTCTGCACACATGCACTCTGCACAAAAATTTCAATCCCAGTCCTTACACCTCAGTAAATGGGCCACATTTGCATCTTCATAATGTTCCCTTTCAGTTGCCTGAGCACAGGGAGTTCTCTGACCGCTTGATGAATTTGTGTTCATCATGCATCGTATTAATTTTTAACAGCTTGCAGAATAAGACTCTCTCATCTCTCAGTTTTATTGACCAGTCTCTCCACATGAAGTTTATCTTGGTTTTGGTTGATTCTACTCAAAAAACATTTTCAAAAAATATATGATAGAACTATTTCAAACATTTTATTCAAGCTTGTTCTTTTTATCAGTATGTGCTAGTCAACGTATTGCTTCTTTTGTTAAAAGCACAAAGTCTGTTAATCCCATAAATTGCCTTTTGTATTTATTTTGGCCCCTTCGATGCAGAGCTTCTGGGTATGTTGAGGCGGCGCTGTGACTTCCACACGTCACATGATTTCTTTTGCTCTGCGTCTTTGCTTACATTTCATTTTCTCCCCAGGAGACAGCAATTCATTCCCATTTGGGAGCATCTCATTCCCACTTGTGCGTTGCAGTGCGCGAGACAGATTAACAGCTGAAGCTGCACAGCAGGATGGAAAGACAGAGCAGGATTTCATCTTGTTGACTGTTCCGCGTTTCGATATTTCCATTCAGAAGTAGAGCATGTGTCACTTTTATTGTGTGCCTGCTGCAATATCACACCGGCTCATGTGGCAATTTGTTTGTTAAATTAAGTTTAAATTTGCACCAGTACATGCTCTACCCCTCTTTAATCTACCTAAAACAGCTGGGGATTTAGGTTGTGCAGGTTTTAATAAAGATTTGAGGACTTTAAAAAATGCTGCTCTGTGCTTTAGTGCATGACCTGCAGCATGCTTTTATGGGGCAATGCATTAATGGACAGTGAAGAGGAGTCTGCACAATTACACTTAAAAGCTGCACCAAAGTAAAATTAAACTTTGATGGATGCTTAGCACTTATTCTAAGAGTGGCAGTTCAAAGAGGGGTTCCAGCAGAAAGTGCTAACTACACACTCTGACTAAAAGCTTACATTTCTGAAGAACTGAGGAGAGTTCAAACTGTGAAAGTCAGGTTTTACCAAGAATTATTCCAGTGTCATGTGGGAGAAAATGGGATAAGATTAAATCTGTTATCAACCTGTTTTTGACAAGTAAAATAGATCTCAAGCAAAAACAAAGTGTTTCTAAGACTTTTCAGAAAATGGGACTGTTATCTTTAAGGACAAGATAAAACAGGTAAGTGAAGCAACTATTTTTTATTTTCACGCTTTATACATTTTGAAAAATGAATTCTGTGAATTACTAGTTAACATTTGTTTAAAACTTTTGAATTTGACATTAACATACAATTAGAATGCAGACAACTCTAGTGTTTTTGTGTGTCAAGATCGATTCTTGGTAAATGAAGTTGTGTTCTGTTGGCAAAAAAAAAGAAAGATGCAATCAGAAACAGAACATTTGACCAAAAAAGAAAAATGACCCCCCCTATAATACTAGCTTACATTACTATTAAGTTAATTCATCACATCACTGGGATAAATCATGACTGCAGATCATAAAGGAACATGAACTTTGTTGTTACTTTATTCCCACTTTTTTCAGCTACTTTAAATCTCAGTCAAGCTTGACTTTAGTTCTGATGAGGTGTAGCTTTATTCTATGCTTTCATTCCATTGTTGTTTTATTAAACTTTCTTTTTAGGTTTTCTATTATATCTTGTTTATTCTATTGCATAGATTATTTTGTCTTTATTTTTGTAATGAATTAAGTAAAAAGTTACAGTAATTTAATTACTTTTGTCAGTAACCCAGTTACATAACGTATTAGAGTTGATATTTCAGTAACTAAATTATAATTAGTAGACTACAGAAACCCTCATTACTTCATTTATCATATTTTGGTGCAGTGGAACCAATAACACAAATATATAAACAATCAGTAGTGTAACTTCTTAGCAATCGTCTCCTCCGCTACCTCAATGCGGCATGCCTCCCAAAGCAGCAGTAAAAAGTGTTGCACCTAATGTTGATACAGATGTTCAAAATTAGTAAGAGAAATATTAAGTTTGAATAACTGAATTTTCCCGACAAGCATTGAAAGCGGAGCACTTCCATTACTCTTCCTGGCCAGTGGTTGAAGAAATCTTCAGTCACATGGTTTTGTTTACAGGCTTTAGTTGGAAACAGAAATGTTCGCTACACCCCAGTCTAAATTCAGACCAAAGACAAGGTTCAGGACTCGATTCCAACCAGATGACTCGGCCTCGGACCAGACGAATGGACTTTCCCAGTCAGAACATACCCTAAGGTTCTTTAAAAAAAAAAAACATGACGTAAAAATAAAATTGGCATTGACACACTTAAATTTGATGCTCATTTCTACCTGTTTTTTTGGAACAAACATTCATCACTCATGTCTGTGTTTTTGACCTAAAAACTTTATCTTGTCAGATGTAAAAATACATGCGAAAGTCTAAAATACCCATCTCCACAAAGACATTTTTCCAAATATGGCTAAAACAAGTGTTTTTTTAGACAAAATTACTAATAAACATAAAAAGAAAAATAAACTAACTTCTTTAAGAATATTGCTAACAGAACATTACATTCAGAAGTGTAAGTTCTACAAGACTTCAAAGTGCATGAAGTTATCAATAATGTTTCTATTTGTCATTATTAGCAGAGTTAAAACTTTCCGGATTCCTTTTCCATCATAGCCTAAATTGGAAATAAAAATGAATGAAAAAACTAACTGAGCAATAGACAACAACACATGATCAATGTATTTATAAAATGTGTTGCCAAGTCATCTTTTATTATTATATCAGAGAAACTTTGTGAGCATTTTTGTCTGTGACAAACAGTTAAGTTTATAAACACACTTTATCACTAACGTAAAAGCAAAACATATGATAAATATGGACATTTACTATATTTTAAAGATAAAAAATATTTCAAGTATGTTAAAGTGCAAAACCTGAACCATTTTAAAGTATTTCTGCTCAAAATTCAGCACAAGTGACAAAAACTATATTCATTATATTTATTCTAAAATCTTACAAGATAAAATAAGCAATCTTTACAACTTGAATTGAACTAGCCTTATGGATGTAATTGTTTTCTTTGTCAACCCAAGTTATAACAAGTTTATTTGAAAGGAGTTTTATTAGCTTTTGATGATAACATTGTGAAATCATTTTACTATTTATTACATCTTTAGGAATGGAGTTTGTCGTTTTTCTGACTCAACAGCGTCAGTTTTTTCCTAATTTAAAGATAGTGAGTGAGAATCAGAGCCTCTGCTCAGCTGAGGTGCTGAATTATTCCTTACGGCAAAAAAAAAAAAAAAAAAAAAAATGAAAAGAGATAGCTGAAGAGGAGTGACGACTAAAAAACAGACAGGTGACTGTGGAGCAGACTCCCTGCTGAAGCAAGAAAGTGAAATCCTGCAGTGAGTCGGGATCATTGCTGAGCACAGCAGTTGTTAACACAGCTGAACAAATCAAAGGCCTCAGCTTTTAGGTGACAGTTCAGGACTTTTTCCGGCAGATATTGACAGCAACACAAAAATAAGCGCTTGTCATTTTTCTGACCCGCATGCTTTTTTCTGGTAGTCATAGCTTTACGTTCTCCGGGCATAAGCATGTTTTAAAAGAGGATGTCAGGGCTCTGAGACAGGCTGAAAGATTCAGTTTGCAGAAAGGAAGGCTCTCACAAACACCATCGCTGACAGGGTGAAGGTGAATCAGTAGCACTCAATTAAAGAGAAACTGAAGAACGTAAAACTTAATAGATTTTCAGAGATTATATGTAAATTTAATGAAGTTGTAAAGGTGTGAGGGAGGGTTTCAAAATATCTGTTCAAAAAAGGAATCATTTCAGGCAAATCGGCAGATGTCAAGAGCTCTTCAAAGTTGTACAAATTGATGATGGGGAGATGTCATACTTGTGTAAACCTGCAAAAACACTCTTTAAAAAGTGAAATATTGTTTGGACTGCTTAGATAATGAAATTGAGGCCAAAAAAATATGTTAAAAGCAAGACAACTAGAAATTGCCTTGATTTTTACCAGTTTTACCTTAAAACTGTTAATGTTTAAAGAAAGTAAAATGTCTAAATCGAGTAAGCAGAGTTAATAAAGAATATAGTCAAATAATAGCGGCAATCCTTTTTTTTGTGATTTTGGACACTTTGACTGCACAGCAAACCACATGGGTGAAGGAGGGTGAACTGCAGGGGCTTGTTAACAACAGATGTGGCAACGCTGGACATGTTGGTGTCAAATTGTGCCTCTGTTGGCTGTAAATGTATGTCTGTCTTTACTGCTGAGAGAGCTCACCTGTCTAAGCCGTCAATACTCTGTCACACCATCGGCTTACAAGCAAGCACACACCTCAACACACTATTTCCAACCAAGCTTCCCTCTAATCCACCATTTTCAACATTTTTTTTTAAATATATACTTTTATAACTGTTATCTACAATCAGCCTGTAAAAGATGATGAAGAGTACTATCAGGCACATGGTGTTTTGGAATTTAGTGGTAATAATTATGTAGGCCAAGTCCTCCAGGATGTTGGACAGCAAATTCAGGTTAGTTCAGGTTAGCTTAAAGCTGTCGTTGATAGGAAACAAGTTATTCTGGTGGGCCGAAGGTCCAGATGCTGTGTTCTTGCATCATTTCAGAACCTGCGGGGAACACACTAAAGCTCTTTAAACTACAGAAAGAGAACATTTGAGCAAAGTTAAGACATGAGGTTCCACATTTAGCACACCACTCTTTTGAGTGTCCATACAAACAGAGAGCTGGAATGTGCTTTAAAAAAAAGATGATTTTTTTGGGGTTAATGGAAAAAAAACCCCAGCAAACTTTGTTTTTATCAATAAAGGTAAAAGTTGCATTAACTATATAAGTTGTTGGTTTCTTTATATATTTGAAGAATACAAATGTTGAGGTTTAGAATATTTATATAATGTATTGCTGCAATAAACAGAACAATTATGAGATAAAAAAAAAAGTGGAACAATCATTCAACCATCATTTGAAACAGTATTAACACCCACTACAATGAACTGCTTTGAAAATGTTTAAGGATGTATTCAGACCGGAAAAGTCTGTTGTTCCGGATCGAGTCCTGAACAGTATGTGTGGTTGGCCTTTTAATCTGACTTTTCAGTTTGGAACCAAAGCTTGTAAACAAAACCATGTGACATTGTCAGTCATTGGCTAGAAATTATGAGGGTGGGACAAAGCAACAAGAGAAAAAAACATCCTGCACTTTTCAGTTCTTGTTGGGATGGTTCACTGTTTCAAATTTTATATTTCATTGAGCAATTGTGAAAGTCTGTATCAATATCAGGTACAACCCTTTTACTGCTGCTTTGGCACAATGGAGGCAGGCTGCATAGCGGTAACTCAGGAATCAAATCATATTTTGTTTTCAGTAACCAAACATTAATCTTAGATATTTTTTTTTATACTTTGTCTCTGCATCTGGATTAAGAGATAAGCTAAAAAAAATTGATGATTATAAAAAATTGCAAATATTGCAAATACAAAGATACACATGCTTACAAATCATTTTTTTAATTGTTGACCTTTTGTGAAAACAATTCACTTAAATGGTTTATGTCATATCAGACTCATATATAATTGTCTGTTTGCCTACATTTATACGAAAGCTTGTGCAAAAAATAGGAATAATGTATTGTATATAAATATATTTTGGGATTATTCGGTTAAGTATCCCGTTTTTGACAGAAATAAAAATGGAAAACAGCAAAGAGTGGTAAAAGGTACCCCAAAAGAAACTGCACTGAGATAAATGACCTGTTAAAACACAGTTTAGCAAGACAATTTGGAAAAAAAAAAGAAAAGGGACAGACGAAGTGGGGCAGGAAGAGAAGCGCAGACAATGGAGAAATTGGGCCGAGGAAAAAATGCAAGAGAGAGGAAAAAGGACTTTAAAGAGGGAATTCAGTAGATAACCAGATGAAGTGATGAGATCTAGCATGTAAGAGTGGGCGATCATTAGCAGTCAGCAGGATGACTGACACAGGCTCACACGGACACACAAGTGGGAGACGTGGGCAACATGAGACATGGTGGAAACAAGTCTGGGATACAAGGGATTTAAGACTAAGTTATATACTGTATATTTCTTTTTAAACATACTGATTTAAGAAGAATTAAACATTACCATTCAGACCAAATCATTCCAAAAATGCTGTTTTAACTGTAACAACAGTCTGGTCACCAACAGATCAGGTCAATGTCCTGCTATGTCTTTCCCTTTTTGTTCACATACCAGCATTCATTCTTCCTCCTGTCTGTTCTTTTTGACATAATTTCTGCATCTGACCACAACCAAGGCAAATCTCCAAATCTGCTCCTGCCCCTGATCCAGATCAAACTTCCGGAGCTGTCTCTTCTTTCAATCTTTCATATCTTTAGGCTACAACTGTTTTGGATTTGATAGTGTTCATTGATTTGTTGACTCATCTGGACTATACCTGTCTGCCAAGACTTTCTTCTACAATTTTTTGACCACAAATTCCTTCCAGCTCTTTAAAAGTATGGACTCTAATACATGCAGAGAATGTTTTTCCTAAATCTGTCACATGTGTTGTTTAGGTTTAATCTCAATCCTACTAATTGTGGCATCTAGTACATCAGAGCTACAAGCTTTTTCCAACAGCATTTATTTCATCTGTTCCTAATTTTCTTTATAAATGTTGTCCATAATCAGGAAAATTCCCCAAGAACGAGTTAAAAAGACAAAAATTTATATTAAAGTGGGTCTTGAAGGAATCTAGCGCAATCTTAACCATTGGCACTAGAATTCCTGGGGCAGTGGTCATTTTGACTACTTTCAACATTCGTCAGTCTCTTTAGCAAGTACAGTTTGTTCAATCCTTTTCTATTGAAGTAAGTTCATGTTCTCTGACCAAAAGCAAAACCCAGTAGTTTCTATATGGTTTTCACAGAATAATACCAAAAATATTTTTTTCCCCTCACAGTAGATGCATGATGAAAAATGAATTGCTTTTGTATCACTCAATCGACAGCCAATGACAACTCCACATTGTAAAAAGCAATTTCTAAAATTTACTTGATGGTCATCAACAATTTTTCACTCCTGGCCCATTTTCAGACTCCTTTTCCCCTCAACACAAAGTATTTCATCTCTGCAGAAGCAATGCAATCTTGAAGATTGGGGTGGCGCAACTCAGGGTGTGAATTTTTTCATGAATCTGAAGAAGAATTCTCCATAAAACTCACCAGAAGCACATATTTATTTATTCTATTTTCTCTCTCTATTTTTTTTTAAAGAAAAATAATATGTGGTATTTTTTCACTCGATTCAATGCCACACATTTGTCAATTCTTTAAAGTAATTTTTTTGTGTATACATATTAATCTGTGCTTTGAAGTACTTAATGAAACCAATCTTCTGGGCAAATAAATTTGGCACACCCCTGTGACAGACTGGCAAACAGTCCAGGGGTGTCCCCTGCCTTCGCCCATGAATAGCCGGGTTAGGCTCCGGCAGCCCCGTAACCCCGAAAGGGATACAGTGGTTCAGAAATGAAAATTTGGCACAAAACAATGTAACAACATTACATAAAAATACAATGAAACAAAATCAATAAAATAAACAAAGGGAAAAATTATGAAAAGCCCAAGAAATTAAATAATGTTTTACTTCTATCTGAACCTAAAACCATCAAGAAGTGTTTAAACTGTTTACACATTTTAAAAAAATGTTTATATAAAAGAAGGTTCCATTCTCCTAAACACAGTTCTGACAACCTATGCTTGATAAACTTTCACCAAAAAAAAAAAAAATTGTGTTAAAATAAAACAAGAAGTAAACAGAGAAGTCCTAAAATTTTATTGCTAGAAAACAAATAAAAATTCATATTCAGTCACTGAAAGTGTTGATTAATTAAAATATTTCTGAATCTTTTTTATTGCTGTTTTGGATAACATTCCTTCCTCTGCTATGTGTATTCTTACACAAAGCAAAACATATCAACTCAAACATTTTTCTTGTTCCCAAAATCTGCTGGGGAGGCAGTTTTAATAATGTAGTGGAACAACAAGGTGGTCATTCTTCCCACTTTAGACAGAGTTGCAGTGACTGTTAGGAGGACTCAGCAGCCAGGATTCAGGTGTAAGAGCAAATAAGCTTTTAATAAACTGGCAGACTCAGCGAGAAATCCAAACTGCTCAGAATAAACCTCAAACACAGCGAGAAACTGGCAGAAGAGGAACTGAGCTAGAACAAACCCAGCAGAGGGAGCGATAGACAGACAGACATTAAATTATGACATAATACAGTGACAAATTAAGTTATGCCAATGTACGACTTTTTTGTCAGTGTGGTAATCACTGTTAAATCTCTGTAGCTGGAGTAATAAGGACAGTTTGATAGAAAACAGACAAACTAACTAAAATAAATGAGTTGTAAATGCAAACACATCTGAATGTGAGAAGTTTGACCAATATTTCAACTCTGAGAAATAACCAGATTCCTTACTACAATCTATATGCATGTTTACAGAAACACATTTCACGCCAGAACACCACCACCAGAGAATCGGTTATAGCGACAGATTTTTCTTTGTCACATTTTAATATCAAGTGAAAAATCTTTTTTTTTCTTTTTTGTTTTATAAATAATAATAAGCTGCACCAGATGGAAAGGAAACAATTTTATTAAAAAGTATGCTACAACAACAACAAAAAAAGATGGAGGGGGAATAATGTAGTTGGAAATTATTTGTTAAAAATAGTTTGGGGATCACCTCATGACTTTTACTGACAATCTATAGAAAGTGTGTGCAGATCTCACTCATTAGTTTAAAGGCAGTATGTTTATGGGCTGTTCTGCAATTTCCCCCCCGTCACTGGACTGCCACCGCGCAACCTTAAGATGTTTCGGGTGGCCACTGACTAATGTCAACTTTTAGAGAAAAATCGTCCAGTTTGCGTTAAAATGTTAACTTTTTCTTAAAACCTCAGAAGCCATGTGTGACATGTAAAAATGAGATTGTTGCCTCCAAATTACAAGTGGTGCCGAGTGGCCACCTGCCAAATTTGCTGAAAAACTTGCATCTATGTCGCTGCGCTGTGGCATTTTGGGATTTGTTACCGTAGTCTAAATAACA
The DNA here is from genome assembly GCA_014656515.1 of Oryzias celebensis. NCBI lineage: Eukaryota > Metazoa > Chordata > Actinopteri > Beloniformes > Adrianichthyidae > Oryzias > Oryzias celebensis. The sequence goes on from BNCR01000014.1 coordinate 2,975,187, forward strand.
TACTCACTTTGACGTACCGTAAGTTCTCTACTGTTCATGCAATCAACAGGAATCAGCAAATTCTGACGTGGAGAAAAGCATCTTAGCATTTTACGTTATTCAACACTTTACGTTAATAAAAAGCAAAGCCACTTTTCTCCACTCCAGAATTACGTTAATTGCATAAATGGTTAGAGGTTGGGTAGTCAAATGAACGTCAACACAGAGGATAAAAGGGTTCAAGTTTTCAATCTTAATCAGACAGGATGCCATAGTACCACTACTTTAAAGCATCATTTTGAAAGCATCATTCAAGAACTGAATGGTGAACTGATTTAATTGTGATAAGTTCCCCCTTAGACTTAAACACTTTTTTTTTTTACATTTTTAATTGAACTGTAACTGTTATTCTACCCTGTGATAGTAAATAGTATTTTTCTGCTGTCAAATTGAAAGTGGCACTAGAGTGGATTCTACAGCCTCATTTAATTTTCTCAGCGCACATCTCCATCACTCTTCCAGAGGTCTGCATAATGTCTTTTCAAAACTCATTCCCACATTTGTATAATTCAGTTGAGTTATTGGCTTTGGAGGAGATTGTTTACATTAGCACACTTGATGCTCAATTGTTCATGTAGCAGTGACAGAAACATCGTATAATCCTGAATGAGAAAATGAGATGGAAAACAGCATCAGGAGCGACAGAACAACTTCCCCAAGACCAATGTGGGTCACCATCAATTTCTCTCTTTCTCCATTTGAGCAACATTTCTTGAAAAAATGTTCATGCAAATGGATCTCAAGTTTCTGTTAACAAAGATGTAGGCCCAATTGCACATCCCCAAGCTACCGAATGAATTACAGCGACAATAAAAAGTTCACTGACCTGAAAGACTTAAAACTTAAATAAGTACATTACTGAATTAAAATTAAAGCACAGACTTTGCTTAAAAGATAAGGTCAAGCAAAAATGAAAATGAAGAAAAGCTTAAATAAGTAGTCTGATTTTCCAAACAGTAATTTTTGGATGTAAGATGTAATGCATTTCTGTTTCCCAGATGAAACCCACTGTTGGGCACAATGACGCTAAGCTAGCTTGTTGCATATGCACAATTAGAGGCCATATTGGAAAGTTGTAGCATGCCACTGCTGTGTTACAACTAAACAAACAGAGCTGGAAAAGAAGGAATGGGAATTTTGACACGTAAATTATTACTGTCAGCTAATAAAGGAGAAATTATAGAAAACATTTTAGGAAGATCTGAGTGAGTTTAGGCTTTTAGGCTGATCTTGTTGTCTATTCCAAGTCAGTGGTAAAGTTAGACTTTGCCCTATTTTCATGTTTTCTGGCAGGACTTTTTGGAGGATGACCTGCGGAATTAGATCATATTACTAAGTGGAGGAAAAGAAACTAACCAGGATTCCCTCCGTAGCGAAGACGGGAGAGCCCTGCGCCGAATCCTCTTCCGGCGGGTAGATGCCTGAGAGAAGACCACCTGCCCAGTGTCGCATGGAAGACTGTGTCCTTCCGATAAAGGCTGGGTGGGATCCACATGTGGGAACGCCTGCGCAGCCTTGCCCGCGCCCCACCGGGTGCATTACCTTGAGTTGGTTAGTCATAAACAGTCCTGATTAAAGCTTTTGAAATTAGACAAAACAAAAATAATGTGTCACACACATTTTTTAATGTTGAAAAAAAGATTAATTTGTTTATACTATATTTTTGGTTGAGAAAATGTGTGAAATAAAAGCTAAAGTAAAAAGTGTAGTTATGAGGTCCAGCTAAAAGGATGGAGATGGCTGACGAAATATAGAACTTCATATTTTATTTAAAAAATGCAAGTGTTTTGTCAAAAACTGCTTCAATTCTGGATTTTCCTTGTGAATTCCTTGTTTTTAAAATATACAATTAGTAATTAAATTAAACAAGGGTCTACCCTTGATTAATTTATTTTTTTAAACCCAGCTTAAAATGCACAGTTCAGTAAGAAATGAGTGTTTATTCGAAGACTTTAAAAAAGTAAGAAAGACAAAATCCCTCACAGGTTCACTTTGTTGCTGTGGATGTCCCTTTCAGACTGTAAAATCCAGTTAGGACTCATGAGCTTTATCATCATGAACTTTTTCCCCCTCTCACTGCTGTATCATTTTCTTTGGCCAAACCATTCTGTGACTCCAATCACCACTTCATGTCAGCTCTGAATTGTACCCACAGAGTTGCATTTGTTCTCCAGCAGTGCGTCCGATCTCTGATGCAAGAGCCCTACTACAGTAATATAATACTTCCAAAGCATTTAGAGGAAAACCAAAGCTACTGTGATGTCCAAAATGAAGTGGAATCACACGGATTATCAACGTTGATGAGACTTCTTTGATAGCCAATCAAATTATCCTGGAAAATTCAATAAATTGAATCACTACTGAACTTAGCAATGCTAAAGGGCATGTTTTATTATAAATAAATATGTTATAAATTGGGCTTTTTAAAATGACATAATTAGTCTTAACTGAAATGTATGTGCTTTTTGTGTTATTTTCACTTAGTCATTTGTTTAAATAAAAGTCATATCTGTGAATCTATCAGAAATTGAGCCAAATAACTAAAAGATTGAACTATTGGAGGAAATTTAACTTCCTGTTTTTCTTTTTCTTTGTCTTTTGCAGGATATGAGTGAGGAATGGTTTACACATCAGGGTCTGATCTGGCTCCTATCAGGACACAGTTTTTAATAAGGCTCATTGAACATTAGAATAATAAAAAGCAAAGTATATTACTAGTGGCAGGTTTCACACTGACCTAGAAAACCTTCAATGTTACCAGATAATGAAAAAAAATGAACAACTACAACAGACCTATGCTGTTTAAATGTCCCCCTGTTTTGATTAATTTAATTAAACTCCTACAAAGTGTCAAAGGAAATATTGTTTAAAATGAAGTGGGTTCACATAATTATATCTTTTTACCTCAACTATGCCTGTCAAAGCTAAAAAAAGATTCTCACCAGATATTGGACAGAATTTTTTTGGATTTTCAAAATTTAATGACAATTAAAAAAAAAACAGGAACAAAAATTGGCTAAGCATTTCTACATTTGCTCCTCTTGTTTTTCAAAAAACAATAAGGGAGTTGACGGTAGTTCAGTAGTGGTGAGATTTAGCTCAACAAGCAGACCTTGACCTTTTACTGAACTTCTTTACAGCCACTCGTGTGAATGCTGGAAAGAAGCAACCATATGCAGGATCAAATATGAAGACACTTTGAAAAATAATTAAAAGGATTTTCACTAGGTCAATCATGTAAAAAAAATAAGTGAGACTCAAAAAGAACAGTAAAATTAAAAGCAGAAGGATAAATGGTGAAGAGCAAAAGCTAGAGGACCATAAAATAAAGAAGATGAATAAACAGAAGAAAAAAGAAAGATCTGACAAACAAAACCAAGGCTTTTTTGCATTTACTCAGGGGCCAAATAGAAGTGTAAAAGAGTGAAAGATGAAGTACCGGTAAACTAAACCAAACAAAATAATCTTTCAAGTGAATCTTGAGTTAAATTGAACAAAAGAACATAATAAATACGATAAAACATTTTCTGAGGATGATTGGGATGTAAATTCTAAACTAAAAACTCTTAGATGCTAAGTTTTGAGATATAAATATACATTTACATATATATACACACATACATATATATATATATATATATATATATATATATATATATAAATCCAATGATTTCAAGCGGCACAGATGCTTGAGTGTAGATAGTTTTTTCTAATTTCAATATATTTGTTGTGGTTTACTAGAAATGAATGAACCACTTTGATTAACCACATTGGTAGTAAGATGTGGCACAGGAGGCAAGATTTGGAAAATAAGTTCTACAGCTTCTATTTAAATTTGAATAATAAGGGACATCTCTAAATTTTGCCAGAGGTAAGAAAGGTTTTCGACAGCATGCGGAGAATCAAGAGGCTCTTTGAAATTCTAATAAAGCATTTTCTGATTGATTTGTTGAAGCTCGATCTCACTTAAAGATCCTCACTGCACCCAGTTGAAAAAGCTGCTGGAACTACTGATGATGGACTAAAACAAACACATCTTTGGAGCCTCAGCTGGTGAAACTGTGGTTGAGTTCGTGCTGCATTTCAAAATTTAAATGTAGAAATTGAAAAAAAAAATCCATGTAAAATGTTTGCCATGTTACAAAACAAACAAACAGAAAAAAAGTTGCTCATGCACATCCTTCAGCACATCCTGCATAAAAACAACACATTTCAACTTTTATCAGATTTAAAAATAACTTTCATTCTGACAAGGTTGGAGAGCTATTTAAGGAGAAAAGTGCTCCTTTTAATGTTTTCCTGCAAGTGCATATGAGTGTGGCAGGCTCTGCACTCTTCTGTGTGTTCTGCTTGCCTTGTGGAGTATTTTTTCCCAGAGAGTTGAAGTCTCCTGGCTCTTATATCTGACTAGCAAGGGCAACATTTGTGGCAGCAGCACCATTGGAAGAAACGGAATATTTCTGTGAATATTTCTGTGTTGGGCCACAGTAGAAGAGAGCAGTTTAAAGATAGGAGTTTGAAAAAAAAGTACATCACACTCAAATTTCTTTTTGCTCTTGGTTGACTCTTTCACTTTTTTCTGGCCGCAGGAATATTTATCTTCTTAGCCTTTTTCTTAACTTCCTCCACAAAAAAACACATCGTTCTTCAGAAATGTATTTTTTTAACTGTTATTTTTTGTGCGTGTGTTTTTTATGGGGGGGACAAAGCTTGACACACATATCGGTATTTGGTAACACTTTTTCATTAAATTCCTTAATAATATAGTTCTAAGGCATTAACAAGCATGTCTGGGTTCATGAGATCATTCAGTATCTCCCGGTATGGTGAGCTTCACTCCCACTGAAAGATGAAAATATCCGAATGTTCAGGAAGCCCGAGCAGTCTGCCTGCCCATCCCCACAGCGGCTCTCTGTCTGCCAGCCAGTCAGCCGCCCAGGAGCTGGCTTAGTGAGCGGGTGCGCTCTACTGCCCGGCATAGCTCTGCCACTACTTTGAGTCAATGAAAACGTCACATGCCCAGAGCTGAGTCCCTGATTGGTTGACTGACACACCATGCCAGACGCTTGAATTGCGCCATAGGACCTCAGATCACGTCTGTGCATTGACTTAACAATGAAACTCGACATCCCCGACACCTGAATTGCATTCGGTGTGAATGTGGCTTAAGATAATGTGAGAAACTCAGTCACCCAGAGAAAGCTGGGAGTAGAGCTCCACATCAAGAGGGGACAGTTGAGGTAGGTCGGGCATCTGGTCCAGATGGCTCCTGCATGCCTAGCTGGGGAGGTGTTCTGGGCATGTCCCCCTGGATGTAGTCCTCAGAGAAGACCCAGGACACGCTGGAGAGACTTTGTTTCTCGGTTCCTTGATAGACTGATGGATGGATGAATGAATGGTTCAACTGTTATTCTGTTAATAGTTTATTCCGATTTTTTTGTAACCTTTTAATCTAAATAGTGGGGCTTTTCTTGTTGTAAAGAATGAAAAAATATATAGTATTAAAATTAATGTAATAACTTTTGTCAAGATAGAAATAAGAAAAATGGAAAGTTACAAACAGCAACAATCAGCTTCTCTACAAATGCTAATTTAAGTCCTAATAAGCATCCTTTTAACATATATAAGAAATATTTAAAAAATCCAACTGTGGTAATAATTGTCTTTTTAGGAGCTTAGTAATACCGATACGACATTAGTAAGACATCTACTGCTAATAAATGTTGTATAAAATGTCATATTGAGACTTTTAAAAAGCACTAATGCTTGTTAGTGTCTCATAACAGGATTATTAAGGCATCGTATGATAAAGCGTTGACAGAAACTTTGGCTGTAAGAACAACGAAAAAATGATTTTAACCACAACTAATGATCCTAGTGGCCAACGAAAGCAGTCAAGAAGTTGAAAAGGGCATTAAAACAGACAGGTGTGATCTGTGGAATTGTATAACAGCTTATTTTCAGAAGCAGATTACACGAGGGTGGACTTTCATCTGATGTACAAGGAGAAGCAATATTCATTACATTTTCTGCATCACCCAGGTCATACATTCAGCTTTACTCCTAAGTAACAGGTGAGATGCGGAAATGATTCATAAGAATTAATGCACTGCCTTTTCACATCCTTCTGAAAGGACATGGAGAAGGAAGTCTGGATAAAGTGCAGAAACATTCTGCCTTAGGTTATTATTCCAGAATGAATGGATCAGTAATACGCCCCGTGTAGTTTGAAAGGTAACCTCTGCTGGTAATACTTTAATTCACAGATGCAAACTCAAAGTCAGGACTTGCCCTGCTTCTATTTGAACATTGAATGAATAACTTCAAGAGAAATTGAGTTTTTTCTGTGAATCAAGTACTAGAAACTTCAGGTTAAATGAGCTAACTTATTGAAACTAGTCAGAAGTCAAAGAAAGGCTTTAGTTAAGCAACAAAACTGACTAGTACAGGATTTGGCTGCTGTTCCATGTCCACCACATCAGCTGATGGGATGCTTTGCTAATAGGTGACAGAATCAAGTCCTTGAGGCCCGGATGAAACCCAGAGGATCCTGGTTGGATGTCAGTGTCTCTGCCAGATCACCTCTTTGCAGGAAGCAAGCACTCAGGTCTGCTGACTTCTGCCCAGAGGCACAGATGTGCTCATTCCCTAAAGATAAGGGTGAGTGAAGGCTCATCTGTCACACAACAGCGAGTAGACAAACACATTAAAGTGACACATGTGCCTTGGACTGCAGCTGTATTCTTTCTGCTCTGGATTAGTGGAGTTGAGAAACTTCCTGTGGAGCTGAATTAAACTCTTAAAAATTGAAATGCTCTCAAAAGTTTTGTATAAATTTATTTTTCTTCAGTTTTTCTGCAGTTGTGAAACGTGGAGTAAGGATTTGTTGCAATGAAGGCTGTAGGGAAAAAAATCCTTGTTGCAGCATTTCTGCTTGATTGAAAGCATTCTGTATTCCAAGAGTGGTGACAATCATGATTTAGTGTTTTCAGAGGACACAACACTTCAAGTAATGTATGAATTTCATACTTTCTCTTTTTTGAGGACGATGAATGAGTTCCTTTTCTTTGAAAGTGAGTGATTTATGGATGAACAATGAACTGAAAACCAGGTTGAAGAACATGTCAGAAGATCAGGGGCTGGTTAAGTCCAACTATCTCCCTTTTTAGACCAAAAAATTAGTCCAAGAAGTGGGGCTACAGGTTGTGTGTGTACAAGTGTGAAGTGTGTTGTCCAAAAGCCACTTTGAGGGGGGGGGCTGTGCAGTAATTGTGAAACACAGTTGGAATATTTGTGTGTCCACTGTTTAGCTGTAGTCATGTCACTGTTTTTATTTTTTGTAGTAATGTTTGTGTTCTTCTTTTGTGTCACACAAGAACTCTGTCTGTGTTATGCTATACAGTCACAAATACAACTGCCATCGCACAATGGGGGGCATCAGCAGAATCTTCAAGATTTCATGGCCCTCCCTGGCTTTTTAAAAAAATGTTAGCAATGCAGCTGCAAAAGGGAAAAAAATAAGTAAACATGTGCTAAAGCTAAAAAGATGAAGTCACATTTTATTTTGGAGTTTAAAGAAAACGATCCAAACTACACGAATAAGTCATGTGCACTCTCACTATCCACTTAACTAGTTTGGATAAAAACTAGCCCTGGTACAGGCTATGCAAACTCGACAAATCAAGCTTGACCTAATTTTCAGGCAACCACTGGTTATTAGGGGGTTTCTTGGCCCAGATTACCCTTGTAACATCATTTAAGCACTGATTTAGAATGGCAACTATAATCTCCGACACGTATGAAGAATGTTAACTCAAACAGAAGGCTAAATAAAGGCCAGTTTATGCAGCCTAGGTAGGGGGGAAAGCTATTTGAATGTGTGTGTTAATAGGCTTATTATTCCTTCTCACATGAATATCTCTGACTATAATTATCGATGTGTGTTCCATTTCATTATTGTGCTGCCTTATATGTATTCTTGTGGCATGTTAGACTCTTGTAGCATTAGTCTTTCAGCTTCCATCCTGGATAACTTAAATAACTCTTGCAGTTCTGAAAAAAAGAAGGAAAAACATCCACAGCAGTGAGTAGACCTCCTTGCATATTTTTAAGACCAACACGTCTGAGTGTTTAATTAGAGCCTGCTCAAGATAATTACTTCCTTCAACTGAAGACATGGATGTTTCCTACAGATATTTGAGTGTCAAATAAGAGTCTTATTCAGGGCGACAGGAAATATGTATTCATTCCGCTGATTATTTTGTTAGGAGTGCGGTTAAATTCCATAAGTTTACTGTGTCAGCCTAAATAGGTTTTGTTCAACATTTATAAAGCTTTTGCTGGTGCTCCTTGATAACGGACAGCGGAAGCTTTTGTGTCATTTCAAAAGAAAATTCAAATGTGTGCCTGACATGGTGTAGAGTAGAAGTTACACATGGTAAGTAAAGAGAGGAGAACTTTGAAAAGCAGCTAAGATTACAGTCACATATCCCAAAATGCCACTGCGAAGCGACCAAAATCAGTTTTTCAGCAAATTTGGCAGGTGGCTGAGCTGCTGCATTTGTAATTAGGAGGCAGCAGTTGCATTTTTACACACCGTGTGGTGGCCGCAGAGGTTTAAAGAAAAAGTTTTACGGCAACCGGACAATTATTCTCTTAAAGTTAACATTGGTCAGTGTGTCCGCCCGGGCACATTACAAGGTCGTGTGGTGGCAGGCGGGGACCATTACGAAATTGGGCAAAAGCTAGGTGGCCACTGGAATTGCTGGCAGGAAACAGCTCTGACTGGACGATGTGTAAATGTTTTCGGACCGTAGCTGTTCACATCGTTGGACAATGATAAGTAAGTAAATAAAACAAAAAAATGAAAAGTTAAGTAAAGCATAATAGAGGCGGGATTGTATGAATTCACTTCCTCCCACTCCCTTTAAGCAATTAATTAAATAAACAAACTTAATGTTTAATAGTTTCAATGTGTCATGTTCTGTGTGCATAAAACTAACAGGTCTATTTGTGATGAAAAGTAATTTTAAGTGAATTTTAAACAAATGTTTAGAAATATAAATATACACATGCATCAGTAACAATCAATTATTTTCTAATCATGTCAAGTTTGACAATTAAATTAATTCTGTAAATATTTCTGCATTTAGTCTTGTTTAGTTTTGTTTGATTGCTTGAAATAAAACATTTCCAAATCCAAATGTTTATCTCGTTTGCTTATAAATGTATTGATTGATTTTGAAATGTTAACAATGTCAGATTTTTGAGTATATGGTGTACATTTTTGTTTGTAGTTATATAAATAAACAAAGTAATATTTGAAAAACATGTTCTATGTTTGCTCTTGAAAGTTTTCAATAAAAAAAAAAGCTAGAATTGGTTAAAATGGAAAAACAGTGAATAAACCACTAAACCACTGTGTACGGATGGATGTGGGATGGTCAAACAAAAACTTTTTAACTTTTATAACAGTAGTAAAAAAAAGAAAATTTGGCAAACATTAACTGAAAACTATATTTAATCCATGGTACTTAATATTTAAACTATGGTACACAGGGTTCAGGTGTAACCAAGGTCAGGAATTAACAGGGATGGCAAAAGGGGATCTCAAATACAAAAGACATCCAAAAACACACAAAGAAAACAGCGGCATCCCTAAAATAAGAAACTATTCTATCACAAAAGATAAATGCAATATTAATGGGTAATTTGATGTACATGAAGCTTGCCTTTTTTAACTGTTGTGTTAAGAAGTTATGGTTAGTTTGGAAGCTTTGAAAATCCAAAGGTTTTTAAAACCCATTAAAGGTCTTAAATTACAAGATGAGAATGATGTTTGCTTCCAGTGATTGAAATTTTCATGTTTATCTCTATTCCCAGGTGCAACCCTGACTATTAAGTAATGGACGTTAAAAGCTCATATTGAAATGAACATTCATCACCTCTCAGGAGAAAAAGAAACCAACAGCCTTGACATTAGCCGTGGTATAGTTTATCATAATCATAAATAATTCAATAAGCAATAAACAGACTAATTAGAATCAATATGTCCTAACAGAACAGGCGGGTGATTGCTGTATTTATTTACTTCACAGCACTGCAGCCAGTGGTGCGGGATCAGAATCACAGAGCTCTTACAAAACATTTAATAAAGTCTGGTTTCAAACAGAAAATTAAACGTTTCAGGGTTTTTTTTGTTTTTTTTTTTTGAGAAAGGATGAGCAAACACATGAGATAGATTATCCTTAATATATAAATATATTTATATATTCTCAATCTGGTAGAAACTTCCTTGTTTACCATTTACAGTTTGATTGTGCTGGTATTGTAACTAATCTTTGTTAAAAATTAAATCGCATTAAAAAAAAAATGCTATTACAGCCCAACCCACCTGAGAGCAATGGATAAAAGCAACCAAAACAGAAAGCCTAAATAAAGAAGCTTAACAAGCCTGTGTAAGAATGTTCATGAAAGAAGCAGCAAATCATGAAGAGAAAAAGAAACGGGCAACTTAGATTAACATTCATATTTATTTACGTTTATTTTTTATTGTGGTGTATTAGTTACACATCAAACTTATACATTTCTCTTCCGCCCCCAACCTTTTATTTGTGCATGCCAATTACAAACTTTAATCCACATTGGGTGTGAGTAACTGCACCACAAAGAAAGACTGAAATGGTTTTAGATCAAAACAGGGTTTTTTTTTGTTGTTTTTGTTTTTTTGCTGTACTCAGTTTTATCCGTCCATCCAGCTACAGCTGTAACGGGTCTGCAGGAGCAAACCCAGCTACTGTTGGGTGAAGCCAACTGAAGGTGGGTGAACAGGTTGCCAGTGTGTTGAATGACATAGTTAATTTTACATGTGAAAAAAATGCTTGAATAAGAAGTAAAGCAGATCTAACCTAATAAAGACAAATCTTTCATTTATTTTAACACTAGTCAGGTCCAAATAATACAGAGGAAAATTAAAAATACATTCCAAACTAAAGATTACCAATAACAAATGCCCCCTTTTGCTAAAACTTTCACTGTTTGTAACTAAGTATATATCACCTATTAAAATTACTTGTCTGTGAAAAAGAGAAACCTCAAAATGACACTAACTTCTTCTTTTCCGTAAGCTCGGTTACAGGGCTATGAAAAAAAAATCCTATTTTTTTTCATTTTCAAACTCTGTGTGTCCAGTAGTAACGCAGTGTGGCATCCAATAACATTTGCACAGGATTAGAAGTGGCGGCTCACCTGTGGTTTGGCCTTATGGTCTTCACAAATGAAAACGCATATTGGCTCCTTGTTTGAGCTGCACACATTTCTAATGGCAGAAGCATCAGTCAAAAGGTTTATCAACGACTTGTCAACCTTTTTGGTGCATTTTAAGCAAGCATTTGTCTGGAGCATGTGAACAGTGTATACAAAGCTCCAGACACCTCTTTTTTTGTTTTTAGGCCCTTTAGCCTGCAGGTTTGAGACGACTCTATCTTGTTAACCAGTCGAAAAATATGTCTCCAGCCAGTTTTTGGCCTAACCTAAGGCATTTTCCTGAATAGATATGTTTGAAAACGCATGGACAAAGTGGTCCAAAAAGCGCATCTAAATCCCCAAAACAACCTTTGCTGACTTCTTCAACTGACTTCTTCAGCTTTCCATTCCAGAGAAAAGAACAAGAGCAACCAAACAAACCATACGTTGGGATCTAATGTAATCTGGGATGAGATGAATAGTGTACTGCAAGTTTGATTTTTTTGACTAAAAACAAAAAAAAAATCAGATACAAATATTTATAAAAAGAATATACAATGGAAATACAATAAAAAGGTAATTAATTAAAATACCCATTTTATTGATAAAAAATGCAGACATTGTTAAATATTAGCATTAACATAACTGACACATAGATCAGACAAAGGGGAGAAGCATGTTCAGTGCAAGTTTGCTGTTTTAAAATGCAGTTTTTGATACACACGTGGACAAAATTGTTGGTACCCCTCAGTTAAAGAAGGAAAAACCCACAATTCTCACTGAAATCACTTGAAACTTACAAAAGTAACAATAAATACAAATTTATTGAAAATTAAATAATCTAAATCAGCCATCACTTTTGAATTGCTGATTGACCTAATTATTTAAAAAAACAAACTAATGAAACAGGCCTGGACAAAAATGATGGTACCCATTACTTAATATTTTGTTGCACAACCTTTTGAGCCAATCACTGCAATGAAGCGATTTCTGTATTTGTCAATGAGCGTTCTGCAGCTGTCAACAGGTATTTTGGCCCACTCCTCATGAGCAAACTGCTTCAGTTGTCTCTGGTTTGATGGGTGTCTTCTCCAAATGGCATGTTTCAGCTCCTTCCACAGATGTTCAATGGGATTCAGATCTGGGCTCATGGAAGGCCACTTTAGAATAGTCCAACGCTTTTCTCTCAGCCATTCTTGGCTGTTTTTGTCTGTGTGTTCTGGATAGTTGTCCTGTTGGAAGACCCATGACCTGCGACTGAGACCAAGCTTTCTGACACAAGGCAGCACATTTCTCTCCAGAATGCCTTGATAGTCTACAGATTTCATTGTACCTTGCACACATTCAAGACACCCTGTGCCAGATGCAGCAAAGCAGCCCCAAAACATGACTGAGCCTCCTCCATGTTTCACCGTAGGGACAGTGTTCTTTTCTTCGTATGCTTGGTTTTTGAGTCTATGAACATAGAGTTGATGTGCCTTACCAAAAAGCTCCAGTTTGGTCTCATCTGTCCAAAGGACATTCTCCCAGAAGCTTTGGGGCTTGTCAACATGCATTTTTGCAAATTCCAGTCTGGCTTTTTTAGGATTGTTTTTCAGCAGTGGTGTCCTCCTTGGTCGTCTCCCATGAAGTCCACTTTGGCTCAAACAACGACGAATGGTGCGATCTGACACTGATGTACCTTGGCCTTGGAGTTCACCTTTAATTTCCTTGGAGGTTGTTCTGGGCTCTTTGGATACAATTCCAACGATCCGTCTCTTCAATTTGTCATTAATTTTCCTCTTGCGGCCACATCCAGAGAGGTTGGCTACTGTCCTGTGGGTCTTGAACTTCTGAATAATATGAGCCACTGTTGTCACAGGAAGTTCAAGCTGTTTAGAGATGGTCTTATAGCCTTTACCTTTAAGATGTTTATCTATAATGTGTTTTCGGATGTCCTGGGACAATTCTCTCCTTGGCTTTCTGTTGTCCATGTTCAGTGTGGTACACACCTTTTCACCAAACAGCAGAGTGTCTACTTGTCTCCCTTTAAATAGGCAGGCTGACTGATTATGAGTTTGGTAACACCTGTGATGTCAATTAAAGGACACACCTGAGTTAATCATGTCAGTCTGGTCGAATAGTTTTCAATCTTTTATAGAGGTACCATCATTTTTGTCCAGGCCTGTTTCATTAGTATTTTTTTTTATTATTATTATGTTAATCAGCAATTCAAAAGTAATGGCTGATTTTGATTATTTAATTTTCAGTACATTTTTATTTATTGTTCCTTTTGTAAGTTTCAAGTGATTTCAGTGAGAATTGTGGGTTTTTCCTTCTTTAACTGAGGGGTACCAACAATTTTGTCCACGTGTTTATGCTTTTAAAACAGATAGTGAGTCACTGCTTGTCTGATACATTAAGGAACAGTGGTCCGTGTAGGATCTAAAGGTCAGCATAATACAGCTAAGAGGTTGGAAAATCAAGGTCACTATATTGCTATTGGGTAGTTTGACTGATGGAGCAAACCTTTGGATAGTTAATCTATCTTGTAGAGAAAATTAGCTGTGCCAGTTGTGCTAATGGTCCATTTGAGAGACCCGAGTTTGCCCCATCACCAACCCCAGACACATATAGAGTCACTCACATGGTGCCCACAAACTCCAGGCCGGCCACCAGCTGATCCCACAGGAAGTCCAGCACAGGGCAGAGGCAGACTTCGACCCCACACCTGAGATGAGGACGCCAGTGACAAGCCAGGACTGACTTCCAAGCACCAAAGTGTCGCCAGAAACTCAGTGAGCAGACACATGAAGAAAAAATGTAGTAGTATGAAGGTTTTTTAATCATTATGTCTGCTTAGATACATTTGCTTCAGATAACATTTTTTGTGTGTATTATCACAAAAATCTATCATAGGTCTTAGATGCTTGAGGTAAATGTAACAGAAGGAGAAAACAGAATGTTGACATGGCAGATGTTTTTCTCCTCCCTCGGCACCAAGATTAAATTAACAGAATTTCTCATCATGTTTGTCCTTTTGTTCTTTTAGATTGCTGATCATCCCATTAGAGCTTCTGCTTCCTCTTCTCGTAACACTGCTCTCATCTTTCAGCCCTTGTTCATCACATCCTTCTGCGCGTGGTTCTCTTCTTTTACTCAGATGGACTTAAATTCAGACACTCCATTCAGCCCCCGGCAATCCAAAAATAATCCCACCAACTCAAGAGACAGCTGAACAAGGGAGGATGGTATAATAGGAGGAGATGATGTTCCTCAAGGTGAACACTGTGGGAGGGATGAGTCCAGTATTAAGTCATAGTAAGGAAAGAGACAGGAATGTTAGTGAAAAGGGATCTGTGTTTAATTCACACATCTTTTTATTTGATTTGTTTTTGCAAAGCAGTTCACTGCAAGTTCACTGGAACACAGGTTCCAACCTCCATCACTGAAGGATGTCTGACTTGTTCTACAGCAAGTTTCCCACAATCCCACAACCTTTCTGCAGGAAATGAACTGCAAGAGGAATGCTGGTGACAAAGTTGGACCTTTTAATTTTCCTTTTTTCTTCTTTCATTTTTTGACAATAGCACTTAAACTCCATCACAGAAAAGCCATGTGGACAAAGTTAATAAATGAAGACTTACATGTATGTTACAGTGTAAAAAGGACCTCATGGGGGTGAGTGTGACAGTAAATGTAGACTGACAGTCACAGTTGCACAGTTGTGGTGCTATGACATTGTGTTTAGGTGAATTCTGTTAGGGGACTACAAGGTAGCCTTTAGGATGACATCACAGCAGCCCGGGGGGGTGTTTTCAGCTGTGTTAACATAAATGAATGTTAGATCCTCTTTTTCTGTTTGACAACACAACAATCATTGCTTTATATTTGTTCTCAGCTCATTTTTGCTTCATTCCTACTCTTTTACATCACGCTTACATCACATGTTCACCAGCTATGGTGGCTGTTTTTGACCAGTTGTTCCGCACTGAGAACGGAGGGTATTCAGACTGACTGAGGAATCTTAGAGAGACATGAAGCTCAGTCTGATTAGAAATGAACTGAGTCCACCTCAAAAGTTGGGTCAGAGAGTGGTTCCTGGTCCTGGACCAGGGTCTGTTTCTGTGTGTTTGCACTGAAAATTTGTTCTGGATTATCAGGCAAAATTAACTCTGGCTCACTTTAAGTGAACTAAATGAGTCCAGTCTGAAGACACCCTCAGTATCTCCACAAGTTTTGAACCAACACAACTAAGATGGAAAATGCAACTTATCAAATGAGATGCACCAAATGCATTATCTTTAAATTTCACCACTGAAATGACATCTGTAGGGTTGTGGGAATAATCTCAAGCAGCATTATGTTTTTAAAGGTGACAACAGTTGAACAATGACTTCTGCAATCTGTCATGTCAGAGGATCTGAGTGACTTTGACATGGGCAGGTGTTAAAAGATGTTCTGTCGCATTGTCCCTGGAGTGGCCAGCTTTTTGGAATGTATCATCATAGCACCTATAAGCAGTTCATAGAAGAACAGCCACTGAAGTGGCTTTAACTGAACAATGTTCACTGGTGTGTGAGCTGTGAGGGCTGACCCTTCACCTCTGAAGCCACACGAGAACCACTGAAGCACGAATTGTGGCAAACTTTCATATTGGGTATGCTAGAATTGCCAAAGTGCTAACTTCTGACTTGTGTGCAGGTGCAGACTGGTCAAATAACACCTATTCAAAGATGCACTTTCCATCTTTCTTTCATTGAAAGGTGTTGACCCTTTATTCCAGCTTTCTTCATTCTTTCATGTGAGCTCTTGTGAAAAAACAACATTCTTGGTGGAGATAAATAAAGCAGGACTGTAAAATTAAACAATTCTACTATGGAGTCTATTTAGATGACAGCCTTGATAAAAAAAAAAAAAAGAACTTATACTATCAAGGTTAATCATGAAGAATAACTGCAGAATAGATACAGACAGGTGTTTATATGACATAACACAGCTACAGCTTGTGATTTGGTTTCCGTGGTTTCATACTGCATCATACTCCATATGATGGTACTGACCTGTCCTTTTTTTGTATTTTACAGACTACAACAAACCTATAAATAAAAGAATACACAACAAAGACTATTTTTCAACCAAATATCTTATCCAGGGACAAGATGCATCAGAGGGAAAAAAAAACAAACCAGCGGAAAAAATGTGATGCTCTGGCCATAATATGCTCTGACACACCTATCTTACCACTGTCACAGATCACACACACACACACACGCACACATGCACACACCCCCACCCCACCTTCCAGGCACCAGCATTTCCTGCTGGCGGTGGCCCCTTTTAGCTGGATAATACACCCTGCCACGCTGTAAACATAGTTTAACAATTGATTGAAAACCATGACAAATAAGTTCGAATTGGTGTCCACACGCAAAGGCCGCCAGCTTGTAGGACAAAATCAGTCTAAGTCTGATGCAACAAAACATACATAGATAAGCAAAGCAAAAGGACACTGAAAGCACTTTGGGAAGGAGATGCAGTTGCACATTTGTTTTGTGTAAATTACTTAACATGCATCATATCCTATTTTAGTTTAGCTACCAGCTATTCTTTACATTATTTGATTGATTTTATGTTCTTGGCATAAAACCGGTGTGAAGCCCATTGAAACAACTATGGTAGTGACTTTGGGCCATGCAAATAAAATTGAATTGAATTGAATATGAAACTCCTGTTTGAGTTTAATTAGAAAAAAAATAAAGAAAAAAGAAAGAAAAAGATAGAATGTTAAATTCGATTAAATTAGGGGTGAACTGTTTTTGTGCACATGAATCATGTTTTTATCTCTCCTGAATCTTAAGCCCCTTCAGTCAACTTTAATAACTGTCCAGTTGACTCACAATTGTCTGCAGCAGCTTTGTTTGAAAGCAAACCTATAGACAACCTAATTAGCTCGTTCAAAGCTGGTGTTGCTGACTTTTACTCCCGAACCAAAGACAGTTTGATCATGACATTGCCTTTTCCAACAAATCATGTTAGTTTGTGTCTTGATTAGAGACGAGTGGCACTCGATGTGAACGCCATCTTTGTAATTTAGTGAGACCACTGTTATCAGTGCACTGATTACACACAGGCAGCAAAGCACAAAAGGAGTTGGGCAGAAGAACCCAGTTGGGCTAATACATGGTCCATGTACATGCACATCTAGTTAAAGCAAACTAGGCAGCAAAGAGATTAATTACACATCTTTGGAGACAGCAGCTACCTGTGTGACTGCCAACATTTTGTCCGTGTCTCTTTTCTTCTGCTTTTGTTGCTTGTCATTTTGCCAGGTGTCTGTTCAGTTGTGTTTGTTTATTTTGTCATCACACAGCTAATTTTAGGGTCCAAAAAGAAATGAAATGATGCAGTAACAGCTGGTTAAAAAAAGGGGAAAAAAATTCATCACTTTGGGCAGATAAATTCGATTCTATTTTTTTTTTTTTTATTTTCTGATGTGTAAAATTGATTACATTTTATTTTTGCAATGCTGTAATTACATTCATCAGAAACATACACACAATGATTCCCATTAAACAAATCATTTATTATTAAGAATAGGTTTCAAGTGCATTGTCTAAAAGCTACTGAATCCATGGACTGCACAAAAGAAAAGGGCAAGCTAAAGTGTGACTTTAGAGGAAAAATGGAGAAAATGTCAAATTGTAACTGATGTCAGCTCCAACTACAGTCAGCGTTTCTATATCAGCCTATAACTCATCCAAAAACATCAAAATTGCAAATCTGGATTTGAGACAACATTTAAAATATTTCTGTCTGACATGCTTTAACTCTCAAAAGAATTTTGTTGCAAGCTGGTGTAAAGATTTGCTGAATTTAAATTCTACCTAAATGTAATGTCTTTATTGAAGGGATTTGTATGAAAGTTGCTATAAGCTGTTAATGTCTGACTCTCTCAGAGCTTAAAAAGATTAAACCATTGTTGTATGGGTGGACATACTTCATACAGGCATGTCCAAAGTCTGGCCCATGGGCCAAATGCATTCAAATTTCCACTGGTCTGCAGACTCCTTTGACAAAATCAATAATATTTGGCCCCCCGGCATTTTATAAAAACCATGTGTACGATTCCCTGATTGTGGTTTGCTAAATTACGTTTTAGGCCATTGTAAGCCTGTGGCGACACTGACATGTGACCCTTCTGTGACACTTTCCTGCTCGTTTTCCCCTCATCAAATATGGCGCTCTTTGCAAAACGTTTGGACACTCCTGACTTAAACATTCATGCTACACAAAACATGTGTAGGACATAGTACTGTTAAACAAAGGGTCAGAACTACTCCAACTTATCCATTTTCTGTTCCATGATCCAATGTAAATATCTTCATTGAAATCATCATTTACAATGAGCAGAAAATCCTGACATTTATAGAAGGTCTACACAATGAGAAAGCAACATCTCCGTCCAGTGCCACTTGAATTATGTGGGTTCATTCTGCAGACTCACACAGAAGCCGGCGTTTACTTTGGCTCTCCTCCAGACTTGTTCAGCACTCTCATTAAAGAATTTCCATTTCTGACATCATCAGCAGAAACCACCTTCTTATACAACCATGACAACCCAAGCCAATTTAAATCATATTCAGTTTGTGTGTCATTAAAAAAAGGACAAGAAACTGTAAGAAAGGGGAAAAGAAATCTGCCAGGGAACTGACAGAAAACTCATGAAAAATGTAATTACAGTTCATTTGAGATTAGATGGCGTATATACCCACATCCTACATATCTAGGCCTAGAAAAAAATAATAATTCAATTGCTCAAGAAAGCAAGGGGTACAGGCTTTTAAAGAAATAAGGCCATGTACTTGAAAACGTCTCTAATCATTAAAGACGGAGTCATGTGTGAGTTACCAGGTTTTAAATGGCCATAGCCTCAATGAGGTCAAGATGCAAAAACATATTACTATAAGTGCCGTCTTGCACTGTTGAAATTACATGAAGCTAAACATCAAAGAGAGACAAACTAAACTCAATCAACAAACACTTGGGACACAGAAAATCTATCAAATAAAATAGTTGCTGGTGTTTCTTGTTAAATAAGCAGATGAGATATGCGCTATTGATTACTGGACATTTAGTTTTATTAAATTGCTGAAATAATATAAAAATGTCACATGGAAGTTAGTTTGAGATATTATTATTATTATTATTATTATTATTGCATTTCTTTTGCAAGAATTGAATCCTGTAAATTTTGTTTAAGTCAAAACTTCAGAGAGGAATGTTGAAACTCTTCGCAGCTCTCAAATCTCATGGTGACAAATCAAGGGCAAATAGTTGGATAAAAAATGCACTTATTGAAATGTTAAGCTTCTCCTTAAAAGAAATTGACCAGTTATTTTCCTTCGTTTTTTGGCAGTTAAAGTAGCAAGCCCAAACTCTGAAAACTGGTACCATCTGATTGGTCCATCAGATTGTAGAAATTATTCCATGATCTAATAATCTTACAATAATGTTCCAACCTCAACCACAGCTTGTGTCCAGCACTGAGACACTCTGGAGTTGGAATTTGGACTTGACTCATAATGTAGAAATATTATAAAGGATGTGTGTTTTTGGTTACATTTAGCGTTTTTAAGGCACTGTGTTATGTCTGTTTTCAGTGAGCCCTAAACAACAATCAATTTATGACAAAACCAAAAATATTATTTGAACACTTAAGGACAGGATTTGAAATCTATGGAGAAGCTTTGATAAGTAGAAATGCACACTTAATGTATGTGTAACAAAGGAACTGTCCATGTAGAGAAATGTTTGTCTACACAAACAAATAGATACATGTAAATACAGTAGGTTCTCTAAATAATAAAAGAAAGCTTTGAAAAACATTGTTACATGAACACAAATGTCTAAACTTTTCTGAGTCATACATGGTACAACCTCGGACAAGATTTCAGAAAAAAAAAATGCAAAGTGAACCTTACATTTTCTACTTAGATATGCACTTAGATTATGCTTCCTATACTGCTGTGGGGACAGGGTCTCCTAGAGTGACTCAATAAGTGCAGTAAAAGCAGCCATGAAATAGGTTAAAGGAAGATGGACAAGCATGGAATAAATTGCGAACCTTTGAAGAGTGAAGGCTGAAATGACAAGGTGTGGAACAAATCTTATCCAGTTCGAGTCAAACTGAAATTTCACCTGGTGTTGAATCAAAAAAAGCATAGGTCTGGTCCTTAAGATTCTGAAGAAAAACTTTGTTGTCTTAGATGTTTTTCTTAGATGTTTTTTTCTCATTTATTGCCCAAAAAGACAAGAATACATCATGTTTATATAATTTTCGTATGCATTCTTTGCACAAGCGATTTGCTGCTAAAATGTACTAATACAATGACAATTAATCTGTTCTATTCTATTCACATGTCATGGATTGGCTTAGCACTGTTCATGTCTTCAAAACAAAGAGGAGGATTCCATTGCTTTGTTCAGATGACATTGTTACACAGAAACTGAGAATTCTAAACAGAGTCTTCTGCAGGACTTTTATTTTGAAAAAATAAAACCAAACCACTGTGTGTTCTTTACTTTAATTTTCTTGCTCAAATGTTGTCAATTCAATAGTATTTAACACTTTATGCTGTATGGTACTAATTCACAATGTACCATTAAATCCAGGATTTAATTTAGCATCACCTTGACTGGATCAAAGGGTTAATAAACAAACATATCTAGATTTTTTTTTTTTTTTTGCTGCAAAATCTTTGAAACAGTGACCCTAATAGCAATGTAGACCAATTTTCTTGTAAAAAAAAAAATCCTTTAAAAGATGTAATCTAAGTTTACTTTAAACTAAGAATGAAGATGTGACTTGATTCCTCTCAGCACATACTTATCCAAAACACTTTAACACACGTTACCAGGTTAATGGACAGATCCACTGTTAGTTTAGACTTATAAACGACTGTATACAATGGCGTCACTTGCTTTTATATTATTTAGCAAATACATATATATATATATATATATATATATATATGTGTGTATATATTTACATAAATATGAAATAACACAACTTAGCCTTCATTTCCCATTAATCAATGTGGTGCACTGGCAGGTGCTTGTATTCTAGATTAAGTAGCAGGGACTCTTATCTTTCAATATTCAGTGGGTTTTTATAAAAATGTGAGCACTTCAGTTGATGAGGTGAGTCCAGCAGCTATATTGCTTCTTTGTTGCCATGGCAGCAGACAGACATGATATTAATTTACAAAACAATTTCCAAGAATTAGAAAAAAATAAAAAGTGTATGCAGGGGAAAAAAAGTTAATGATACATGTGAAATACCTAAAGAAAGCAAAAAAGAAAGAAAGAAAGAAAGAAAGAAAGAAAGAAAGAAAGAAAGAAAGAAAAGAAAAACAGCAGTTTCAAAGCAGATAAGAAGATGAGCATAAGGAAAAACAAAGAAAGAAGTGCTGCCAAATATGTAATGCTATTTAGCTATATCTTGACTTATTTACAAAGAAAAACAAACCAAAAACCGTTAATGAGGCTGTAGTCTTAGCTCTAAAAAACTGCAGGTTTAAAATAAAATTTGCTTTCTCATAGTTGTCACAAATAGAGAAAAAAGGCAACACACATCAAATTAGTCTCCAAATTACATGTTATTTTGAACCAAAAATACATTTATTTTTGGGGCAAATTAACACGTGTTAGTCAGTGAGTAAAATGGAGACCAGCTTCCTGTATTTGTAAAATTGCATTTAATGCTTTCAAGCTGGCCTCTAACTCATAATCCTAAAGTTACAGGACTGAATTAACGTATTATTGTCTGATAGACAGCAGCCAAAGCTAAACTGAGATGTCAGGTGCACCAAATCCCCGTACACACATTCACATAGCGACAGACTTTGCTTTTTGCAGCTATAAACTCTGTGTTTGTGACCCAGAACACAATAAATTTGAAATATTTACTTTTAGGTGCATTCCAGAATGTATTTGTGTGAAGAGACAAGCATGGATTGTCCAGCTTAACCACCATCTCGCAGCCACCACATCATGCTCTATTTTCTCCTAGAAGCAGAGGCACTGCATCATCGGAGCTGCTCATTCAAAGCTTGGCCAGTCATTAGTGCCCTCTGACTCCATGCTCCGATATCTACAGTTTAGCAATAAACCTTAGAGCCTTGCCGAGTTAGTGTGTTGAGTTATTTTTGAAGCCGTCATTGGCTAGTCGGCAGTCAGAGATTTGCAGAAAATGGAAAAGAAGACAAAAACATAAACTATAAATAAAACTTGAATAATACTTTAAACTTCTCTTGGTGGACGAACAACACTTAATACAGCATTCATCTTTTAATCAAAGCAAAGACACTTCTATTTCTTCAGAACATATACAAAGGGTATTTGAAGTCCGTTACGGTTTTCAAAAGGCATTTGCTGTACACAGAAATACAAAGGAATCTATATATAGTTGTGCTCATACGTTTACGTACCTTAGAAGAAATTGTGAATTTTAGACTATTTTTCAAAGAATTTGAATAACACAAAAACTATAACTGTGAACTGTATATGCTATTTGATTAGGTTTAGTTACTTTAAGAATGATGACATTATTTTTTAGAAAGACTCAAGTATTTCTTAGCTAACTAGTGGTTTAAAACCATTTTGTAAAGTATGATTGGAAAAATGGAAATAATGATCTGTGTTAAAACAAAACAAGTCATGAACAGAACACTTGGAATATTCAACCCAGAAATATATATATGTATATATTTCCAAAGATATAAAAAAACAACAACTCATCCATCATAAAATAACAAAAAACAAATGTGGGTCATTTTTGACAATAAGAAACAACACTAACACTACTGTATATTTATTAATTTGCACCGTGCTAGTATTCACCACAGGGTTGATGACTTTTAAAAATAGTTTAATCAAGTGCTTTTATTTGGCAACACCTGACTGCTTTATAGTATCTTAACTCACATATTAGCAACATTAATTTAATTCATCTGTGTCTGCACTCCACCTTCTTTCTGTTCTTTAATTATAGTACGTCTATTTGGGGTTTCTTTTATTATGTCGGATGTAAGCAGTTTTTTTTCTAAATGAAAATAATTAAGTTCTTACCAACTTCTAACTTACTTCTTTATTCTACAGGGTGTTTTTGTTTTTGTTTTTTTTTAGTTTACAATCGATCAAAGCGGTATTCGTTTTCAACATGATTTCTACTAAGGGCCGAATGTCTTGCCTCCTGCAAAATACACTTTTGTGTTTTCCTTTATTGAGAAATTTAGCAATGTCCTCCTAATAATATTGATATCTGAGAAAACATTCATTTGTATTTGGAATTAGAGGATAGTGTAATGCATCAGTGCATGTGAAGAAAAATCCATTACATCCATTCAACTTGATTTTTCCATTCAGTTTTTGAGAGACAGAAAGTATTAAGGGATCAAGCACTTCTAAAGGTCAAAAATCCTGCAACTTGAATGAGAGCTGCAATTAAAATTAATGCGGGTTAAGTGCAAAAATGAAAACACAAGTAAAAAGGCCTGCTGAAGTAAAATGTTATGAATAGATTGAACCGGTTGGTTACACAAAATCATCAAATTAGAGTAAAAAAAAAAATCAACCACTGATTTTAAACTGTGGGATGAAACAAACCCACACATGCACAGGGAGAAAATGTAAGGTTCACGCCGAAATGACTAACCCGAGATTTGAACCAGGGTCATCATAGCGAGGTGAGAGTACAAACCATCACACCACTGTGCACCCTTAATGACAAAATAAAATTCACTCTTGTGACAAAAGAAGACGGCCCCTTTAGGATTTTGCAATGTTACGCCAATTCACTCACATTCCCAACTACCACACATTTCTCTCAAAAATATCTGGTGTTACGGTTTATATAACTCATTTGATGTTATCAGTGTGTGTGTGTATAATTTTTGATTTGTAACTTATACAATACATTTGGGACGTAACTTGCAATTGGGTATTCACATGTGCACTCAAATATCAAAAACGCATACGAAACACAATTTGCTCACTCACAACTTGGAATTACAGCAGCTTAAAACTAAGAATTTAAAATGGCTCTGGCACAAACAGTACACAGCAATCATCTGATACCCACAGACAAAGCCACATTTACACACAAATCAGAGTTACAAATGCATGAGGGGTTGTCAGATTTTTTTAACGTCTTCAGATTTGGGATTTGATGATGCATTTAAAAACTGCTAGAATGCTGAGTCAGCAAAATTTTCTTATCAGCCGCTTTGAATTTAGATTGCGAATATTCTCTAGTAAAGACTTGACATTTTTCCCTCTGCTTTAAACAAACATGCCCTGATAACAAAGATTTAAAAAAAAAAAAAAGTCTAGATATTCGTTTCTAAAACACTCATCAATTTTCTTAAACATTTTCCAGAACTCACTGCTCCCTCTTGGCAGCGCCACCCCTGACTGCACCTCCAGCCTTTCCTCCACTGCTGGTCCCTAATCACGGTGATTGCAGGCAGCGCCCCTTTGCTCTGCTGGACACACACACAAATCCAGTGAGTCTGTTTTCTCTCCATAGATCTTAAACCTGTTCAGAAAGAGATGTGAACAAAAGCAAAAAAAATATACAATCGTAATTTATAAAAAAACGGATATATCACCAGACAGAGACACCATCGTTTAGTCCAAGCAATCTGTCTGACTGAAAAGCTGGTTTCAAATAATATCTAAATTGAATGATTAATTCAATTTCAGACCTCATACAGTTCAGAGAGAAATGGAAGTGAAGATGAAACGATAATAATAACATAACTACATGCTTTTTGTGCAGCAACAATCATCAAAAATAAAGTCTGGAAAATACCTGAGGAACTGTTCAGATAATACTTGAGAAGACATTAATTTTTGTGCACATAAAGGCCCAAGGCATTCCAATAGAAACCTTTAGTTTTTCTGCATTGCTGGTTCTTGTGTCTTTCGTGTTTTAGCCCTTTCCAGATTAGGATTTATGAGATATGACCAGTTGTCTTGTGGGTGATGAAGAAACTTTGGAGGACCTTAAGGGCCCTTCCCACTTCCTCTCGGTTGCCTAGTGTTCTTCCTTCAATTCTTAAACTGGTTTAAAAAATCCTTTCACTTGACATGAATATGCTGGAATAAACTCCTTTAGAAAACCCATCTTCTTTCATGATGACCCTTTGAGCTCCTTGTTCATGGAGTCAACCATCATATTCTGACATTATCTTTCAAGTCTGCAGTTTCCACCTTGATTGGTTGACCTACAGATTAGGAGTGACAGACCACAAAAAGCCTGAAAAAAATCTTTTCAGATAATTCAAAAATAATAAATCTGTATTAAATCATTATTTAATCATAAAAACTAGTAAAGGATTAGCATTTATGTTTAAATGAATAATTTAAATACCTTTATATAAAGTATACAAGATTGTATAAATGACCAAATAGCAAATAGCAGTTGTAAAAACCTTATCATTCATGTTCTTTAACTCTGTGAGAACAGCTTGTTTCTTCCTCTTTTTCACTTTGACATCTGCCAGATGGTGATTCCATCTCTGTGCTGAAGTCTCTGATTTGGCATCTGTTTGCTTTCAGAACAAGCCGTGCTGTTCAGCGGTTTACAGCTCTGCATTTTTCAATGCAAAACATAAGAAAATCACTTAATCTGTGCTGAGCATTGGATCTTATAGTTAAGATCTTTCAAGCAAGTTTCATTTGACATATCTCTCACGGGTGGACCACAACTTGATTTATCACCTGTATGTCATGTTTTATATGCAGTTCAGTAACAAAAAAAATGTAAAAATTCTACTTTTTAATGTTGTCTTGTAAAACAAGACACAATATAAAGTAAAGTACAGCATAAAACTCAGAGTACTTTAGCCAAAAAGTTTGAAATGAAGATTGATTACTCTGCAGCAAAAATGTCATCCAATTCTTGACATAAGCACTAAGACTTTAAGTGGGCCCCTTTAGTCATAACTGTTGATGAATGTTTCATTTCCGCTGAGATTACAGTCTGACAGCACAGTGTCAAATGATTTAGGTTTTTTTGATCCCCAGGCAATAAGTTACCATTGAACTGAACATGAAAGGATGCTGGTCAGTTTTCCAAGTTTGCTGATATAAAAATGTAAATGATTTGCTCTTTGCACTCCATATAAATGAGAGTGACATTCTACTGAGGGGAGGCTGGTTTTTCATGCAGACAGCTGGACTGTTAAGCATAAATTCTTTCTGGTCACACAAATGCATTCAGACCACTTCTACAAACGTTTCTGGCGGTGATCTAATATGGAGGCTTAGCCATAAACGTAACTTACATCAGCAACTTTCAGATTCACACGTTACAGTTCATTTGAATGGTTTTTAAGGTAGACAAAACCCAAACACATAAGGACTCTTGACAAAAAAGAGAATCTTCACCGGTCCCTCATAAAATCCCCACTGACGGGGGAACTGTGAATACATAAAAAAAACGAGATTAAAAAGCATGTCATGTTAGATAAATGTTAATTATTTATGGCTGCTATGACTTCAAATGAGCCACAATGGAAGCACAGTTCTGCGGTAATGAATGCTTAACTTACTTGAATGGAGCAGACAGTAATTTGTCCACATTGTCCAGTTAATTACTGCCTGAATTAGAACATGTGGTTACATGATGTCAGCAAACCTCCTGTTTTACTTGAAACTGCATGAATTAATAGAAAAATGAGCCCAGTGACCCATGTTTTATCATTTAAATTAATTTCAGATGTTGGAAAGAAGCCTCATGCATACATTTTTTCATTAACAATAAATTCAACAGTGTAAAACTCCAGACAGTGATTTAATCTTTAATTTTTTGTTTTTAATTCTACAGCAAACATGTCAATTAACTTTAAGGCTACAGTCACACATCCCAAAATGCAACAGCACCGCGACCTAACTGCAAGTTTTTCAGCAAATTTGGAGGATGGTTTACACTGCATCATTTGACGGGAGGCAGCAGCGGTTTTTTTACCTGCCGCATGGTGGCCCTGGAGGTTTAAAAAAAAATATCAACATTTTACAATTTATCTCTAAAAGTTGACATTGGTCAGTGGCCGCCCCGACACATTTTGAGGGTGTGTGATGGCAAACCAGTGGCAGGCGGGGATGACGCCATTATGAAATTGGGTGATAGCTGGGCGGCCACAGGGCAGATCGGCAGCTGGCAGCACCTCTGACTGAACGATGTGTGAATGTCTCCAGACACTGGCTACCGTCTACACTCTCATCCACACCAACAGGTTCAAAAATCAGGCGGTGGCACGAAATCTTGAATATTCTGCTGATGCCTCCCCGTCACACTGTGGAAGTTGTTTTTGTGACTGTAGCTTTGAAAACAAATCGGTGTTAAAATTCAGTGAGCATTGTTCTGCTCATTCTTATAAAATTCCTGCTGACGATCTGGATCAGGATTTTTCTTTAATTGTTTTGTCAGTTTCTAACAGTCTTTTACCTTTTCTGAACCAGAATGATTTGAAATCTGGCAAAAAATTGCAATAAATGAGTTGGTTCAATAAAATGTCCCTGGGCTTTATTGTCAATATTTTGGTGCAATTGTAAGTTGGCTTTAAATACCACTTGTTCAACACTAATAAAAACCCAATTGCTGAGAAATGGAGTCCAAACTATTTTGAAGCCTTGAATTGATGAAGAGAAAACTTTTGTTTTCAGAGTTTTACTTGAGTCCTCCATCTGCTTTTACCTTCAATGTGAGCATAATGCCCAGCAAGAAAAAACTTTTTTTGTTCTTCTTTTGTCTTGTGTTAAGTTCATTGCTTTGAACCGTGCCTCCGTGCAAACAAAAGTGAAAGATTTGTGTTAATGGCAGTTAATTAGACAAATCTGTGGTTGGTATTAGCAGCCCTCTGTTACAGACTGCGTTCATCCTCTCCATAAAAATGCTTTTTTTTTTTCGGCTGGTGAGAGTTTTGTTACATTATTCTGGGACTGCATCTCTTTATACTCTCATGAGGTCTCCATTCTGTTGATTTTAGTGAGGGCGTCTAGAGGGTGCTGCGACGATTTGCAGTCGAGTCTCCAAAACTCTCATTTAGGATTCGTCTTATTTAAGAGGAACAAATCCTGAAGCAAACCGATGTCTTAATCTGTGCTGCTTTAATCAAACTGACCTTTATGAAGACGTTTAATCATCTTGTAAACAAAGCTAAGCATTTGTGATTTGTAAGCAAGGTTGTCACTGCTCACTGCGGCCTTTCAACAGAGATCAGATTACCTGAAAGTCTTTTAGAGTGGAGTTATTTAAAGAAAAAAAAAACAACATGACACACAGTTATACTAGTAACCTAAAAGAATGTGAAAAGTAAGCCCTCAAAGATACAATCATCCCAAACCAATCTCTGAACACAAGCAAAGCCTGTTTGCTAAATCCTTCATTGTTTAGGATTTGAGCTCCACTTCCTGAAACCCTTCAATTCAATGCGCTGCTGGTCCAAGCTGTTTACGTCTGATGTGCCACGGACTTGTGAAACTCAAAGATCTACTTAAAATTCTATCATCTCGTCAGAGTCTCGGAAGAGGTCAGCTGAGCAATTTCTGAAAGTTAAATCTACTCTCCTGAGAAATTAGCCAAAACAATACAGATGTCTTTTTTCCAAATGCAGCCCAGGTTGCTCATCCAAATTAACTGATTCTCCACAGCCCTTCTGGTTAATAGAAGATGAGGATACCATAGAGGAAAATGGGTTGATGAGCATGAGCACAATTTCAATTTTCTAACTTAATTTATGCAACAAAGTGATTTTTTTTAAACAAAAATACAGTTTTTCTGAAGCCACTGAAGTTCTTGAATGAAGCCACAGGGAAAAAATTTGTGAGTGATTGAAATTAATATCCAAAATGAGCATTTGGGAAATAGCAGTTTTTCACCTCCTTAAAAACTGATGTTAATAGAAAATTGCATTTAATTTTGCAGATCCAAAAGCAATGGCCTCTGGAGTGAAGAAGTGACTTCAAATTAAAACACTTTAAATGGAGATCAAGAGCTCGCTAAAAAGAAATGTGAGACTTTTATTGTTACTTTTAGACAAACAAAGAAAAAAAAAGAAGATTAAGACTGGTGGAATTCCTAAGAAGAGAAGAGGACATAATAATGAACTCAACACATTTCAGAAAATGTTCAAGTGTGGCATTTTTATGTGACTGAAAATGACATGCAGTTGTTTAAAAAGAATACCCGATAGCACACGTGCAGTTGGAAGAAGCTTGGTGCAAAAAGTCGAAGCAGTAAAAATCTCGCAAATCTTGCTCCAGGATTTTTCTTTCACACTTTCTTTCAAATATACAAATAACTTGGTGTCATAGAATTCCGGCCGGGCACAAACCACCGTTGTTATTTTCTCCTCCGTGATCAAATTTTGAATGGTTGGCACTTCTGTGAATTATAAAGGAGGCCAATCACACGTAACTATTAAACCCTAGTCCCTGATTGGTCAAAGTTCAACTGGTTGAAGTGTCAAAGGATTTTCAATAGCTGGGCATTTTGTATGTAGAAGCCAAAAACGGGCTTAAAAACATGCATAGCAACGCAGGAACATGGGAGTTTTGAACACAGAAGCCTGAAATGCATATTTACGCGTTTACATTGACTTTTCATTGGAAGTGGATGCTTGAACGCTGGTTGCAGACAGACGCTGGTGTGTGTGTATATATATATATATATATATATACATATATATTCCTGTAGAGACGAAAGCACATGAGAGAATCTGAGAACCTGAAGAGAACTGGGTCTGTAGGAATCAAAGTATGGATGCTCAATGACAGACAAACCAACAGGTTTTGGTTTGATATTTTACATAATTCTCTTTATAGTTTCATATTGAACACATTATCTCTTGAAAATATTCATAGCCCCAGTTGTGCTATGAGATTAGACCTTTAAAAACCCAAAGACAATGCCTGAAATACAGAGACGTTACACCAGGTTAATAGATTCCCTCTTTTCTTTACATCAATCACAGTTAGCACAAATGGATGAAAATGATAGTGATTTTCATTAAATGCTCTGGCCTCTAGGTAGTGAGAAAGAGTTATCTCTCCTCTTAAAATAAATGGTCAGAAACTTTTTTTACGCTAAAGGGGATGAAAAAAAGAAGAATTGGTCATGCTTTCTTACACCTTTCAGAATAATATAGAACTGACTTATATACTTTAATGCAAAGAGTCTAAAGAAGTGAACAAACGCTGCAACAGCATTGAATACTTCTTGTAACCTTTTCTTATTTTAACTTTTTTAATCTCTATTCTGTACTTCTTGCTAACACCAGCTGTTAAAAACGCAGATGGTTTAGGAAACAGAGATTTGTAAGATTCTTCCAGCAAAAGGACAAATCGGCCAAGGAGTACCTGAGTGGGAAGCATCCTTTTCTGAAAATGCTTTTCTAATTTTTCCCCAACAAATGTTCTTTTGGTTTTACTTTCAATGCTGTCACTACAGGATTTCTATTTATTCAAAAGCAATTTATTTATTTATTTATATAATTTACCCGCCTTTAACCACTGAGTAAAAAAAGGTGTATTTTATGATGCAAACAACAAAACATTGGTGGTAATTCTGTATTTAGGTTTAGGATATTGGACCAAGCAGCTTAAATGGTGAACAATTATAGTTTAAAATAACAAGTCTTATTGGCAATGTAACAATTGTTTCATTTAACAAGCAGTAGCCAGACCTGCGTGTGGTGAATCATGTACAGCCACAACAGCCTGCCACCGCCTCCTCATGCTGATCACCAGCCTGGTCACACACTGCTGTGGGACGGCATCCCACTCTTCAACCAGCATTCATTGGCATACAGTTAATGTGATTCTGTTGGTGACTGTGGCACCAACAGTGTCCATGGTGGTGTTTAGAGTTGTTGAGATTAGGACATCTGGCAGACCATTCCATCATCTCCACACCCAAATATTGGAGAATAGTCTGTGTTAAACCAAGCAAGACAAGACACAAGCATGAAGAGCAGTAAACTCCGACGAACTGTGAAGAAAACCAAAGGTTAATAAATCCCGGAGAGAGCAAATAAAAAGGACCCTGGAGGACCAAAAAGGCGTCTTGGGAGACAGGACAGGATCAGGACATTATTGGGGAAAGCATTGTGCATAATTTTGTGATATGATCTTTCAGGAACTATTTGTTTATAAAGCACAGCCAGAAGCTCTTCTCACTGTATCTGAGCCCCGCATCATTACATTAAACAAGCAACTCATTAATCAACATGTGAACAAGCCAGTGCATAAAGAGTCAGGCACGCTTACCAGATCCAAAACAGGCTGAACAGTTGGATGGTTTCATGTTGACCCAACATGTTCAAGAGCCCCTTTACAACAGCTCTTTGAAAACCAAATCATCTCATCAAATAAGTTCTTCACACTATTTAATCATCTGTGAGGTACAAGAAACCAAAACTGAGATTTATACCCAGACAAGCATTTAAGGAAGCACATTTTCAAATGAGTTTCTTAAAGATCAGAGCAACAGATTCTCTCAACAGTCACACACCTACTACGTATGCAGTGCCTTAAGAACTGAACATGACATGATATCATTTATCACAAGTAAATTACAGTAGATGTTCCAGTGGAGATGGGATTTCTATCAGAGGATCCACACTAACCACAAGAATAAATGGTGAGGACAGAAAATATTTTAAAATGTTTAAGCTTTGATTAAAAAACAAAGAGTTTACTTGAGTTTTCTTGAGTAATAAGTCAAAGTTCTGGGATCAGTAATGAGATGCTCATTCCTCAGTTCCAACACCAGATTAATTCAAGGAGACAAACGGACATTCTTGAACTCTGAAGTAATCACATCTCATTATTTTAAACTGCTGCTTTGTCTCGATTGTCCACCTTCTCGTTTGTTCTTGGTACCCACTTATTCCACCTTGATATCTGAAGCAGCTGAAGTCAATCCCAGCTGACAGTCTGTTCCTGCCTGAAAATGTCCTCACTTACTCTCTGTCACAGGTCAGGCAGGAAACCATGTCTGCTCTCCTAACAACTACGGTCCACTTGCAATCCTGGTCTAACTTTATGAAGTTTGACATTATACCTGCATAAGTAAAACCTTTTTTTTTCTTCTCAAGAATAGCCAGAGGAAATGAAAGTGAACAAAGCTCAAAAAGCAAAGCAGCTGTAGTGGGACATCAAAATCAAGCAGAGGACCTTTGCTGAATGAGACTGTTGTTAGTTTTTATGTGACAATGTTTCCTAACTGTCATTACCCCAACTGTGATGTCACATAGTCTTGAGCTTCAAAAACACAAATGTTTCAGGGTCAAAAGTTACCATATCTTTTTGATATAAGCACCTGTTTGGTGCTCATTAGGGTCTCAGAGTTTTGGAGGTGGTCCCAGCTGACTTACTAAGACAAGGTTTACTTAGTAGAGCCACAAACATGGAGAGAAAACAATGCACACACACTGTCACTTATAAAAGACAATTTAGAGTTAGAAACTTTAAAGTCCTACTCCAATCATCTTTTAATCTATTGTAAAAGCGTTTCTGTTGGTCTTTTATTTTATGATTGTTGTTTTTAGGGAAAATCAAAATACTCTGTCATTATAGGACATAGTTTCTGCAGAGCGGCAGGTGTTCATCAGAAATGATGTGAACATGGAGAAAGCCCAGTTTCATCATCGCTTTGTTTACACTCTCTCCCACTGGCTTACAACCCCCCCCCCCCCCCCCCCCCCCCTCCCCCAACCTAACATTAGCGGTGCAACAAAAATGGTGAGCAATACTGGAGCGATCCAGCCATACAGTTTTGAGCCAGAAGCCAGCTTTTGGATGCAATGAAAAAGAACACGGAGCTTGTTGCTTCCTGGTTGTAGTATTTACATCACGTCAACAGGATTTTTCCAATGGTATTTATTCATCTGATCCTGATTCAAAACAATTTGAATAAAGAAATCCTCTGAAACCAAGTTTAATCCTTACCCTCTTAACATATGTCCTCCATCTTGTGAAAAATACTACAAGAACATGCTAAAAAGACCCAAAACACCATTTCATATGGTGGAAACATGTTTGTGGTCTGTGGGTGGAAGCAAGAAAAAAATCCAAGCATGAAAAGGTAGAACAGCTAAGTCCTTGCTGCAATTTAGAGACCAAACTAACCACTACACCACTGTGTAGCTTGACTTCAGTGAGGTGTCTTGGATGTAGCAGAAGAATGAAAACTAATAATCCAGCTATCTGACTCAAGTATCTTTTGGCAGATTATTTAAAAAATTCCCAGCTTAAAAAAAACTTACATTTATTCTTCCTTAATGATTGACTGCAGACACCAAGGCACCCATTTTCTTGTCATCTGGGATGTGCAGTCTGGTCAAAACGTCGGCTCTGTTTTTGGTGAATGTCATCAGGTGTAAACTTAAAGTTGGTTCAAGTTGAACTCCTTTAAAGTGTCACCTCTGCTCACGCTCCCCCCTTTGTTCCCTTCGGAAGGAAGTACTCAAAACCTTAGGGACCAGAACTCAAGGTGAATAACATCATTTTCCACTGTGGACTTTTCACAGAGGGGTTTAACTCAACACAGCATCAACCTGTCAGCCCCTCTGATTCAACGTTTCTGTACGTTCTTTGATCACTGTGAAATCTGGTCATAATGTGGGTTCTGGGGGGATCACAATAAAACAAGCCCAAACAGTTCTATTCTACCTGCTATTTATAGTCTCAGGAGTCTAAAGCATTGTGAATGTGTTTTGTGAAATCACTCAACAAATACGATTCTTTTATTTGCTCGCTGATAAATATTGACTTTATTTTATAACCTATGCCTCCCTGAAACCACTACGTTAAAAATCTTCTTAGTTCAGGTTAAAAAAAAACTGATTTCTCAAAGAAACACAAGACATTTAAACAAGTGGTGACACACATAAAGCTTGTAACGTTTCATCTGTCCTACCATTGAAATGAGACTGATTCACAATTCTCTTACACTGGACCAGAGTTTAAAGGACCATTACTTTTCAGGAGGAACTCTTCATTGAATAAAGACATAGATCTCCACATACGGCAAGCCCCACCAGAGAGATTGGTTGAAGTTGGCTGGATGACAGCATGTCATTTGTTCGAAGGAGTGAGTGGTGGAATTCACCCTGAACTATACAGTAGTATGTGAATAAATGACTTTTTTAGCATAGCAGGTGAACAGAAGGGGTAACTTCAATCGTTCCTCAGGGGACCAACATAACACTTTGATAAATCTCTACTGCTGAGAGGAACTTAGAGTCTGAGACTGTGGATGATCTGAAACAAGGTGAGAACATCAAAGAAAAGTCCATTCCCTTTCTTTCTTGTTACATATTTAGATATTTATTCTTGGTAATTCAAGTCAAATTATAGCAGATAAATACCATGCTGGCTTCATATTTCAGCACAGAATGGGTTTAATGGATCAGTGAAGCACTGCGGTTGATCAGCGCTGGCCCATGTTCGTAACAGGCCCATAATAAGCTCGTATCAGATGGAACATGTTCCGGATGGTGATGAAAGGAAGTCTTGTTCTGGGTCTCACCCCATCTCTGAATCATATGCATGCTCAGTTCCTGTTCAAACCCTTTCTGCACTGATGCACGCATTCATATTTGTCTAAATGACTCACATGGTGGTTTTGCTATTCGGGGGTTGATTCAGCAGTGGAAAAGAAGAGGGATGATGAGACAATGTGAGGAAGACAGGGAGAATAACATCCAGTGCCTTTGTAATTACACACTTTCATCTGAGTTCACTGTAGGTTTGAAATAAAGAGCATTCCATTTTTAATGCAAGAGGGACAAAAAGTTTTTGTTCATTGGCTTTTTGCCCTGCCAGACTGACACTATCATGGCATGTATCCTCAGTGTTGAGATGTGTGCCAGAAATGAAACAGAGACAACCGATTTGGCTCCTGTGAGCTTAAAATAACTGAAAATGATCCCAGTTGTAGGACAATCCTCCAGATTTAAATTTAAAGCTCCTTTCTAACTAAAAATGGACTGAGTGCGTAGTAAAAGTATTCTTAATACTTCTGAAATCTCACAACACCTGTTATTCTTAAATACAACTAAAACAGAGTAAAGGTCCAGTGTGATAATTGGCCACAACAACCTCTGCAGCCTGAAACGTCTGACTGAATAGTTTCTCAAACACTGAGTGAGGAAAAAATGATCTTAATTATCATGAATCATTTAACAAAATGTAGATAAATTTATGATTTAAAGTCACTAAAAATGCTGAAGGGAAAACAGGCCCAACTTCATGTTTGTCAGTGCGGATTACATTTAAATTAAAACCTTTGGACCGCTGCTTGCTGGATGAATGGACCCTCATGTTACTGTACAGTCAGTGAACCTCCCATATCCACTCCATGCTACTGCACTTCCACTCTCTTCAGTGGGATTGGGACTTCACGGTTAAAAATGTCCTGCAAATTTAGAAACATTACTTATTGAAATCCCAGACAACTCTATATGCTAGAAGAGACTCACTCTGCAAAACCTGTCAGTTTCTTTTCAATATTGTCATTAAACTGTGTTTGAATGCGATTTTGCAGAAAATTACAGACGACAGTGGCATTTTAATTCCATGTTAGGGCAGAGTTCCAGTATAAAGCTGAAATTAATCCACTCCAGGTCACACACTGCCTGGAGAACAGCACATGGAAAAGAATGTAGCTAAAAAAAAAAAACATAGCAAATATTAACCATTATAATATAAAACTTTTTAGTTGCTATAAAAATCCCAGTCACATCAAGAAAAAGTTGGAAAATATAGACGTTTAGGCGCCAGAGTTAATTAAATAAGAAAAGCTGCTAAGTCAATGTCTACAAATGCATCTGGTTTTACAGCTCAACTCTTTTGCTCTAAATATCTGAACAAAAGCATACAGGCCAGGAAGGAAAATACATTAAGGCTCAGCTGTCAACTGTTAACTCCCACCAAAATGTTCAAGAGAAAAAAAGGAGAGTTAAAGAAAATTTGATCTACTTTCAAAACCAGCTCAGTGTTCTTTAAATCATGATTATGTAACTTTAAATACAATAAAGAAACCTGTTTTCTGTAGAGTGGCAGAAATTTGCCTCAGAGTTGTGGGCCGGACTGTTGGAGCGGAGTGACCCTGCCTTCATTTTCCATCATCCCTTTGTTTCCACTCTCTCCCGCTAGCTTACACCCCCAACCTACAAGTACCAGTGCAAAAAAAATGGTGAGCAATATCAGAGATATCCAGTCATACAGTTTTCATCCAGACGCCAGCTCGGGAGAGGAAAATAAAGACAAACATGGATCTATTTGTCTATGGAGCAGAGCAGGGAGCCTGTGGCCTGCCAACTGTAACACTTACATCACAGCTACAAGCTTTTTCAAACAGCATTTTTGTGTATGATCCTGATTCACAGTGACTTAAATAAAGAAAAACTTTTTAAAAAACTTTAATCTTAATTTTCTTCATATATGTCCTCCTTCATGAAAAAGGTGCCACAAAACATGTTAAAAACAGTTTTCAACAGAGTGGCTCCATTTAATCCAAACTTGAGAGTAAAGAATAACACGACTTTTTTCAGAAGATAATTTAAGAAACTATCTTGTTACAATGGTGTTCCTTAGTTTTTAAGCTAATCTTCAGTACAAATTAAGAAGACGTAAACACACACGTTAATTAAAGTGGGTGACCATGAAAATCTCCAAAAGATAAAGAATTAATGATTGCATGAGCAATGTTCCTGATCTAAAGCTCAAACCCACATTTATGTCAGGAGTTTAGTCTAAAAGATATAAAACATAAATGGCTGAGGCAATCTGCAAACATCTGTTTGTTTTGTTTACTGCTCAGTTTGTGGCAATAGGGACTGAAAGATTTTGCAGCTGGCCTGACTCATGGCTCATTTGACCTTTGTCTTTCACGCTTCCCAGCATCAGGTCTGCACTAAACAAGTCCAAGGCTTTGGATGACTTCCTGGAAATCGAGTTTTAACCTTGACTGACCCTTCAACGTTGGGCACAGATGCCGCTATGCGTCTTCCATGAAGGCAGCCTTTGATTGTTGTTGTCTGCATGAGCTCAGCTGTGCAGCCGTCTGCTGTGCAGTGATGCTTAATGCTGAATGGGAACATGGGCATCAGATGAAAGTTTGTAAATAATGACAGGGACAAAATATACATATATACATTTAGTGGGTTGGTTCCAAATACATTAAATTATTTGATTTTAGAAAAATAATGGTAACAACAACAACATTTTTACAGTCATCTGGTAGAATACACACTGTCTTTGGATCCTAACAGCTCCGGCCTAAATTTACTTGCATGCACACAAAACAGGATTTTAAAAACATTTCACATCAGCAAAATCTGCACAACTGTGGTGTTCTTAATAATACTCAATTTAAACTTGATACATAGATGTAAAACAAATTTTAATTTTGACATCCAGGAATGTCTTTATATGTTTAAATAATCGAACTTTTGAAAATTTCAATCCAATTTGTTCCTTAAAAGTATTTGTTCAATGTCTTAGTAACAATTTGGCTGTCAAATAGTTATTTTTATAGAAGCAAAAAAGTTTTGAACTCAAGTTATGGTAAATATATTGGTGTAATGTTTAAAAAGGTTGTGGGTCTATATACTCATCTTATATGCCTTGTCAAATCCTACCTAACCTGATGAGCATCTCATCTGTTTGGCTTGGTGGTGTGTGATAAACATTTGAATTTTGGTGGCTAAATGAGCAAAGTGCTTACACATTCATCCACAGTTATTTGTGTTAAATTGACTTATATTATCATACCAAATCATTGTTCATGAAAATGTTTCTGAAGTTAAATTAGCTTATATTGTCATAGCTTTTCATTTATAGGCTTGTTAGACATTATGTGGCCTAGTCTTGTTTACGAGGCAAAATTGCTGTTCTAAATGTGTCTGCGCCCAGCTGCAGCGTCTGGAAAACAAATCCACCTCTCAGAGCAGCTCCTGGGGACTCAAGGTCGCAGACATGCAGTCATGGGAGATCGTTAAATCCTTGTGTGTGTCCAAAACAGAATAACTGGTTGTGATTTTCAAATGCGCCTTCAGTGTGCAGATGTGATTGTAGCCACCCTGAACTTGTCAGAGACTCAGATTTGGCAGTGATGTATGCATGGCGTTCCTTTCCATTTATGGAAGTGCCAACCATTTGAAAAATTGATCATCAAATAAATAAATAAATAAATAATTGCAATTTGTTCATGGACAGTATTATATGACACCAAGTTTTTCACATGTCCGAACAGAGCTGCAAAATTTGCACCGTTTCGACATTTCACACCAAGGCTCTTCCAACTATAAAAAGTGCGCTTAAGAACACATGCCCAATGTGTATGTAACATCAAAAGGAAAAGTTGAATTAAAAGCTATTTTGTATGTCTTGAAACAAACCAGCATTTAGTTACGATCTGTCTTCAGAAAAAGTTTCTTGACTTGATTCTACAGCAAGTGTGCAAATTCCAAGTGAGCATTCGAAAAGAGTGTCTTGCTTAATCGACTGCAACTTCAATAAAATTACATCAGATTTAATCCAAAAAACTAAATGAAAAGCTGCATAGTTGTAAACAGTTTTGTTTGGGAAATGTCAGTCTGACCCACAATCAAGATCAACATCTGTCCTCTACTCTCCAGTTTAATAGTAATTTCTTCTTCCTCTTATGACCAGCCCACAGAGTCAAACTCATTTAAAAAGTTCTATATTTATGAAAGGTCAAACAGTCATTCCAGCAAACAAAACATTGAAACCTCCACAGCTTGGTTTAAGGTGTCTTATTCAACGCAAAACTGGGTTAATTTAGATAATTTTACAAATAGTTACATTTTTCTAACTTGTTGCAGAACTTACACATTTCTAAAAACATTTGAAGTAACTCATAACTAATAATAGTCAGCAACAATAATTTATTTCTAGAGACAAAGTGAACATACAAATGTCAAAGGTTAGTTGCATTTAGTTAGTCTTTTCTCTTGGTCATTGGTCATGAGGCAAATAATTCTCACATTCCTCCAGAAATGACTTGGCTGTGTACCATAACTAACTCCTAAACAACTATAAAAAAAAGGACAACATGTTTAATCAAAGAAGCTACACAGTTTGTTTTTTCCCAGAAAAAAGTTTGAAAAAAACAAACTGTTATAATCAACATGCATTACTTTTGTTATTATGTAACTTAACAAGATGTACACACTAGCTTTCCCTAAAGGAATAGACCCATATAAATAGACAGGTTTCCTTTACCAGCTCCTGCACGACTCAGCAGAAAAGGCCTTTATTTGGTCGTAAGAATAGTAAAGGAGAAAAAAGCAGGTGCAGGCAGAGAAGCTCCAGCGGCTTTCCCACACAGGGCCACTCTGAGTTACATCTCTGCTGCAGCTGAGGAGGACTTACTTTATAAAGTGAAGTGCAGGAAATCTCCACCCTGAATTATGGATAAATCCATTACTGTGGCTTAAAGTGTTGAGTAGTTTTACTGCTCCTAAAAAACTCTCATGAAAAAGAGACACTTGCTGTGTCGGCTCAGATATTTCCAAGATAAGAAGTAAACTGAATATAAAGAACAATGGGATAGTATGGACATCCGTTTCTCATTTGCTTAATTTTTATTTTGACCAGACGTTTTTGCTGGCAAAATGTATTGCTTGTTCAAATGTTCCTGTTTGTTTGCTTAAAAATACTTGTTCATTTGTTGCTCTGCTTTTTTCCAGAGCAAAATAACCCCCGAAAAACCACAGATGGCGTAAAAATATAGAGATATTAACTGTGAATTTAACTGAGTCATTTTTGTGCATAAAATAAAAAAGTGCCTTTTGAAATTTAACAGATTTAAAGTGTAACATTATCTAAAGTGAAATACTGTTACTAAGCTTCATAGAGCAAAAATAAAAGGTGTCATGAGAATTACTATCACACGCTAAATTATTGTTGCAGGAAAAATGTCAGACCAAATGTGAGGATTTTTAAATGATTTTGTCTCTCTGTGAAAAAAGAAGAACAACTTTACAAAGAATCATTTCAAATACAGTGGCAACAAGAAGATAAACAGAAAAGCAAAGTTTTGTGGGTTTTGAGTGGGCGCAGATTTGCTCAGTGTCATTTCGACAGAGACAGGAAGAGAGTCTGAGGGCACCTGCTCTGCAAAATAATAAGTACAGTGTCGACTGGCTAAGAGTCAGGTTCAGAAGATGTAAAAGCAATATGCCTTTAATAAAAACAAATGGAAAGCTCAACAGGAGAAAGGCACATACGAAAAGTCAAGGATTGGAGTTTCAACAAGCTACACAAAAGGCAGAAAGTTTACCTAATGGATGGACGGTGGGAAAGTAGATAAAAGCACAGTGACGTAAGGAACAAAAGACATTTCATAAGCTTTTGCTGCGACACTATTTAAAAGACACAAAGATAGCTGTAACTAAATCTATTTTATTTTTAATGAATAAGCTTGTTATCAGACAGCTTTCTGATAGTTTTTCTGATCTAAATTATTTTTCTATGCTTTGGGTCAAACATTGTTATTTTTGCTCACATGTTCTCAAAAAAATAAAAAACTAGTTTCTCCTTATATTTTTGTGGTGCAATAATTGGCATTTGATAAGGTTGCCCAAAGCTGCTCTTTGGTGGTTTTGTTCTCCCAGGAAAATTATATTTTTCTCCAGTTGTTTGATTATACAACCCATTTTGATGGTATTTGTTGCTTTCTGTCTGGGAAATGTATGTAGATTGCGGGTCAGTTATAGTTTCCTGTATGTTTCTGCTAACATGCTTTTGCAGAGTGTGTCCCCCCTAGATTCCTTTCATTTGACCCCTCTGTTCACTTGTCTTCAGCATCCAAGTTCTCCATCCCAGTATTAACTGTGATGGTCTGAAGTAAACTGTAAGATATCCACAGTGAGAGATACACCGTTTTGGACTCTTTGTTAGTTTAGCAATCAATAGATGAGGTACTTTCAAGATGGCAGATGTTATTCATACAAAAACAGATGGAAAATATTGTTGCAAGATCCACATTGCTGCAGTACGTGCATGCATTTTAAGTGCATCCGAGTCTAAATGTTGTTGTTTGTGGCACGCATTAACCTAAACGTAACCCTAACCATTGCTCTGGGTCCATGCAGCCAACATAAAAGTTCCGCGCTTGCCTCACACATTTAGAAAATTGCATGTGATTTTCCTTCAAGACAGTGCATTATGATGAAGCAAAGACTTTTGCAGGATTAAGTCAGCATCCAATTCACAGCAGAAAACAAATTATTTGGCCATTTGACGACAAAAAGGAAAATAAGTGATTTCAATTCTGTCCCTACTCCAACTCTTTTTTTAAAATTAATTAAAATTTTCTTGGTATTTTAGAGGTTAGAAATAGTACACTGAAATAAAATAAACTTGTATTTTTAGTTTTGTACAAGACTACTGAATGAATAAATAGTACTCAGAGGGAACCTTTTTTACACAATATATAATTAAACTTCAATTTTGTGAGTGGTAGATTGTTTTTGTGCTGTAAGAATGCTACTTAGAAACAAAATGCATACCAACGGAAAGCTTTTTTCTCACCTTTGTATGTGAGGTTAACATCCATCTTCCAAATGGGCAGCTGAGGTAAGCATGTTGGTCACAATGGTGAAAAATTTCCCAAACAATTGCCAAACTTCTTATTCTTCTCATGTTTTCCAGCAGGCTGTACACTGGTGGGTGTAATGCTGCCCCCCACAGGTGTTCATTGGAGTTGAAGTAAATCTTAGCTCTATTTCATCCCTCCTGACCGCCAGAGGCGGTGCTTCAAGCACTGAATGCCCCTTCTTGCATATGCGCAGTTCAGGAATTTAATGACGACAGTGACTCTCTTGGTGACCCTCACGTGAGGCTATAAAGTCTCGTGGCTCCAGGAGCACGGTCCCAGCACTTCCTGCGGGAATGCAATGAACCCAAGGGACCGGGAACTCTGGCGGTCATTTGTAACTTTAGTTATACAATCCAGTTCAACGGAGGAAATGAATGAGTGCTTGTCTGACTAAAAAACCAAAATCGCACAACAGCATAATGGACTGAAAGGAAAAGAAGGAAATATTCAGTAAAATGAGCC
Organism: Oryzias celebensis; assembly: GCA_014656515.1. Taxonomy (NCBI): domain Eukaryota; kingdom Metazoa; phylum Chordata; class Actinopteri; order Beloniformes; family Adrianichthyidae; genus Oryzias; species Oryzias celebensis. The sequence continues at coordinate 3,017,614 of BNCR01000014.1, forward strand.
ATTCATTAAAATGTCTCCTTTCTTTCCTACACTTATTGCAAGTGAAACTGACATGAGTAATGGACTCCCACTCCCCACAATCACAAAGCCCACTGATATGATTGTTGACTGTAAACTGTCAGCCAGACGACAATATCCCCGTCGTGCTCTGCTGATCACCACACCTCATCTTTGCAGGAGCAGAGAGCCGGTCGGCTCTTTTTTACTGACTTCTGGTAAGTCTCCCCCTCTGTTCCTCATCCCAGTCCTTCTGCCACTGACTGTCTAGATGTTCTTTGCATACTATAGTACTTATGTTTACCAAAAGGTAAAATAGGACTGCTTTGCCGAGGCATCCACAGCCTCATTCCCTAAAATTCAGGTTGAGACATGCCTCCAATTCTCTGTGACGAATGTCCAACGAGGCAGAAGATGAGTCAAAGCAAATGATTTCACATGCAGGGGTATGGTCTTTCACCAGTTCAAAGCCCATAATATTACCAAAGGTTCAACAGAGAACACATATTTTGTAGTGCAACTCATCAATGAACACATTGATGTAAATTCTGTCCAAACAAATTAATAAGAACTGTCTTTGCAGCAGCCCCCAAAACTTGCCGTGCCAAGTAGATCTGTCTGCTCCCCACTCACCTCACAGGCTCCTCATAATATGAATTCCTTTTTTAAACCGCCATTGTTTTCCCACTGAACAATTGAGTCAAAGGCCTTTTGTGTTTGTAGGAACAAATAGCTAATATTCCTTCCACGTTTCCTGATGGTACCACCATCAGCAAACAGAGATTTGTCAAAAGAACCACTAACATTTGTAAAAATGTCCTTTATCATTTTGTTGAAAAGTACGGAACTAATAACAGCTCCTTGAGGAATTTTATTTACTACTTTTACTATGTCTGTCAATGCACTCCCTACCCAAACCTTAATTGATCTACCCCTCAGGAATCCAAGAAGACGTTCTGCCACAAACCCAGGCTTAGTTTAATTCATAAACCTTCTCTCCACATACGATCATATATGCTCTCTCAATATCCAAAAACACTGCTGGCACAGCTTCTTCATGGCCTGGCTAACATCTTTATCCAATACTGCTATTGAGTCTATTGTACTTCTCCCTGTTCTGAAACCATTTGAAAGTTTGAAAAAATTTGAAAAAAAAAACAAAATAAAACCTAGCACTTTCTATTAAAAAACAGCCTGTTTGTTACCATCATCACCATTAATCTGCACACAATTGATGTCATCACTATGGGTCTATATGATGAAGGAGAAGACAAATCCTTTCCACATTTCAGGATAGGAACGACTGGCATGTTTCAGGAACTTGAGTAACATTCCTGCCTCCCAAATGAAGTTGAACAGAACCAATATTTCATGATTAATCCCTTCATCAAAACACTTCAATATTAGATAACTAACCCTGTGCTGACTTGGAGTGGTATTTGCCCCTTCACAAATTCCATCATTCAGTTCTCTCACAGAAAAATACAAGTTATCTGAAATGTTTGAGTCGATCACTTCAACAGATCAATTAACTTTTTCTTGGTTTAATAAGATCTTCTTCCACCCTCATACAATCATGTACATCCTTGCATGCATATACAGTATATGCCTCTTCTGTCATCATGTTGCAATTACAGAAGCTGCTTCCTGCACAGAGCACTTTTATTTATTTATTTTTTTGCTGTGCAGTAGTGTCATCCTTCACTGAAAGCATGGAAGTTTCCCAGAGAGAATAACAATTCATTCTTTATCTGCTAACTATTAATCACTAAAACTAGTCCAATAAGCCATCTGCAATTATTCATTTCCAGAATATGAAAGGAGGAAAAATGGCTCCCGGGGTAAATTAATATGTATAATAAAAAACTCTCTTCATGTGATGTCTGCAAGCTGCTTAATGAAAAGCATAAAATATTTGGAAGCATGGGCTCGTTGGGAAAAAAAATGAGTTATTTAAACTCCACAGGCCTCCTCAGAGAGGTGGGATGTTAGTGAAGTACCGACGTAGAGCAAAAACCCACACCACTGACTTTAAATGGGTCCTTTTTAAACTGAAGACTTATTTGTTCATTTCATTTGTTTACTTGGCCCGTGTCGAGCGCCCAAGTGGACGGAGAGTGCGCTGAGCAGGAGCCCCAACCACGCAGGGACCTGCTCCTCCCCTGAGCCCTGGAGTGTCCCAGGCCCAGACCCGGGCTCTGTTCACCCAGATGGGAGGCACGCCACCGCCGGGCAGTCCGAGCCAACCCCGCCCTACCCCCAGTCATGGTGGGAGACGGAGCCATACGAGACTCTCTTGATGTGTGAGTGTGTATTGAAGTGCTATGGATTTGTGGAGACTTTAAACGTTTAAGGAAGTCACAAAATCAGCTTAAAAATGTTTCACCTATATCATAAATATAGAGACACCTGCACTAATCATTTAAAATGTCATCAGTTTCTGAATGCAAATTGAATTCAGTACATCATGGAAATAGAAAAGTCATTTGTCCTCCAAGGTGCCCTTCCCTGCATGGTCTTGTTTAAAGTGATTAAAGTGTGGGAGTTCAGTGGTGGTGGAGGTCAGCTCAACATCAGCCGTCTTGTGTGGCACCGATGCCTTGGATTTACGATTAGGAGTGGAGGAGACTCAACATTTAGTTGGATATATGGGAGTGATTCATGCCTTTTCATCAGATTCGGCAGTCTGGCTAAAGTAGACTTTATTAATCTGGGCAGCAGCATTCAATACAGACTGGAGCACATAATGGGGAGTGGAGCCTTTTCACGGGCAGACAGAGGGATACGTCTGTTCTTCTGCACTCAAGAGTGTTGTTTTAAGGGCTCATTTCAGACCAATAAAGCAGAGATTACATAATTGTGGTGTTTCAGAGCTGAAGCCAGCAGATAAGTGTGTAGCACATTTTTCCCTTTGGTCACCAACATCACGTGTTTGCAACCGAATGGAGCCTTCTCCAACAATACTGAGGCTTTTTGTTCTCATTTTTTGGGAAACATAAAGTATGAATGTGACATTGATACAATGTCTAAAAGGCTGTAAAAAAAAGGTGGTTTGATTAAAAATCTGACAGTTTTTGTTTCTTACGCAACAGACAGTCCCTATAGCCTCCATGAAAGTTTCTACACTATGATCTGGTGAAGTCTGAGGGAGTGCTGTCATGTTGACAACAGCTCTTTTGGTGCAAATCCAGTGGATGTGGACATCATGAAGCTTCAAGCAATTTCAATGAGAAACATGTACCTAACTTACTGGTACTCTGGGTTAATTACGTCACTCTACACACCTTCTAATCTAATTCTAATCCTTAAAACATGTATTCTCAGGTTCAGATTTTTTTTGCCTTTGAAAAACTTTCTTGATAAGATTATCTTTCTTGTAAGACAAAATATGGGATGATTTTGGTTGAAATAAGAGTCTTTTTACTTTCACAAGATTCTTTTAAGCAGCCCATCTTTCTTTACAGACTATCACATTCATATTTTTGTCTTTAAAGTTTAATTCCAACTACATTGTTTTCTTTTGTAAAGTCGTTCCCAGTGGTTTTTTTTTAAATTTGATTATACGATTCTTAGCCTAGATTTTTTTTAAAAACTGCCACTTTCTAAGACATTTTCTTCTGCGCTCTCTAGAAATTTGCCTGTGAGTTGTAGGCAAGAGTGTTGGTGCAGAAGTTAGCCTCGACTAATTTCCCATCTACCCTTTGTTTACACTCTCTCCTCCTAGCTTACAGCCCCTCATAAGCCCAAGTAAACATTATCGTGGCAAAAATACAGCAAGTAATATCAAAAGCTATAGAGCTGCACAGTTTTGAGCCAGATGCTAGAAAGATAAAGAGGCCTTCCATTGTCTTTATTGACATGTCAAGAGATGAATGACTTTTTTCCAAAACTTAATGGGGGTATAATAAATGTTATAATAAATGGATTATACGGTTGTGCAAAATGTTACTTGTAAAATTGGTCATTTTACCCAATTTTTTAAAGAATTTCATTGATTCTCTGCTTCCTCTTGGTCAAAAGATCTGAAGTAAGGAAATTCAAAGACACCATTAGAAGTGTTACTCCTGACTCGCTCATTGATTGGTTAGAGATTGCTTTTTTTTTTTTGCAAAAAAGTACTTCATATTATTTTAACTTTTTTAGATTCCATTTACAAAGAACGATGATATTTAAGCCGATTCTTTAAACATTAAGTGTTTTTGAGTCACAAGTTGTTTAGTTTTAATAAAGTAAAGAAATGGAGGTCAGTATCTCCTTATTTGCTTCAGATAGTTTTGATAGCCCTTTTATGTGTTCTGCAAAAAAAAGAGATGTGACAAAACCAGATTCTGTCCCATCTGTTCCAAATAGTACGAGGGAGAGCTTGACAGAAGTGATGCCAAAAGCCAGCTGTGGTCTGAAAAGGAGCTGAGGTGTTAAAAGAGGCTCAAGTCTGTGTTATGCACCTTAGGTCCAGGGGTGCAAGGCATAACATTAAAAAAAAGAAATGTCACTGAGTAGACCCTCAAATCACCAGAAAGAAAAACAAATTGACTGTAGAAATTACAGAAGGATTTGTTATCCCAGTTTTAAAGTAAAAAAAAAGGAGAATTGAAGCATTTAGCTTCAGGGTGAACCAAAGGCCAAAATAAGAAACAAAACAGGACTAACTAAAATGTCAAATGCTCTGCCTGATCTGCAAACAAAAAGGCAAATAAACGACAGAGTCTGTCTCCATAAACCCAACCAAAGAAGAACACAATCGCACAAACAATCCATCCCTACTGCTTCAACTGCTGTTTCAACATTAAACAGACAACAATCCAAATCCTCCCCACATGAGGAAATGGAGATTGCAAGTATTTAAGGCCTCCTCTACCTATCCGGAGCAGCCACCACTCTTCCTCCCACCAATCCTGAGCCGGCAGCAGTCTTCCTCCATCCAATCCTGGGCTGTCACAAGATCTTAGTCTAGCAAGCCACTTCCTGAAACAAAACCATAAGGAACCAACACACATACAAAAAAAAGACCTTTGACACCAAACACCCCCAAAATAAAAAAAAATACAACAATGGTCGTAACAGTCTGGTTGTTGTGACGATGACATGGCTGCAGATCTGCTATTCTCAAGGGTTTGTTGACTATAAATCAAAGTGAACTTTTGTTGATCAATCTTATGGTCTTTTGGTCACAACTAAAAAAAGATGATAAGCAGCTGAATGCTGACAAACTCCAAAACAATCTGCTGTGAGGAGGATCAAATATCAGGTGCAGCAAAGGATGAAATCAAAGTTTTACTTACTTCAGTAGATAAGATGTGTATTGTGCATCCTTCCCACTCTGTAAGCTGACTAATCAAAAGCTGACGTGTATTTTTAGAGCCATTAAATGTTAAATAAGGCACAGGTATGTATTCTTTGCTGAAACAAAAAGATCTAATTATTACAAATAAAAAGTGAGTACAATTATGAGAAGGTTAAAGAAGAATTGCAAAGGTAAACATTGTCCCAAGGGTTAAAAGGGAAAACTTCTACCACTGAGAAGCCAGAATCTGTCAGATTTTTTTCTGAAATCTCTAATATATTTATTGCCACAGGAGAGTGTTTTCACCTTCTCCAATATGGCCATCATTGTCCTTGTATGAAAATCATCTTCCGAGTCCAGTCATGACCGCCTCTTTCGCTTCAGACTTAAGTACAAACCTTGAACATAACCCCCCTGAATCTGAATGCTGTTTAGTGCGATCTGCCAGCTGAATCCCATAAACTTTATCGACGAACGGCGCTGTCTGCCACTTACAATTTTTTATGTTGGACTTCCTCACAAACAACCGTCAGACTGCTTTGATTAGCAGTCACAACAGCACTCTGCTCTTTTGGGATCCTCTGATTCCTTCCTGTTTATCCTCTGCACAATCCAGTGGACTTCAACTTCTTTACCGTCCCAGAGAGGCATTCTGGGACTTCTTTTATATTATGTGATGCTATGTTTTACTGCGTCTAAAAATGTAGAGATTTATTTTAGATTAACACAATTTTGCACTGCAAGTTGGTGTGAGAGCTTGCAGAAATATAGCAGTTTTATTGCCTTTACTGTTTGTGTGGTAAAATGCTTGAAAAGTAAAAATAAAAGAATTTCCTTTTTCTTTTCTCTTTCATGTTTGAAGTTACGGACACACCAGGTGTGATGCATGTTAAAGAACATGCTAAGTTTGCCTTCTCTAATGTACATTTAGCCCATGGTGTTCACACTGGACAAGCAGGGAGGGGCCTCTTCTTCTTTTTTAATTGTTGAAATGTTGAAGCGGTGCAAATCTTGCAAATCTTGCTTGCAGACTTTTCTTTCACAGCTCTGTTCTGACAAATTAAAGATTTGGTGTCAAACAGTTCCAGTCGGGCACAAACAACAATTATGAATTTCTCCTCCAAGAGCAACTTATAAACAGTTGGCACTTCTTAGTAGTAAAAGGGACCTCATCCATACATCACTGCCAGATTCGAGTCCCTGATTGTTCAAAGTTTGACTTGGTTTAATTTGAAATTCATGTCTGTCTAATGACGATACATTTTGCACATTGAGCCCAAAAACAGTCGTAGAAACTTGCACAGCACCTTAGAATGCAAGCAGTTTGAACGTGTAGGCTTGAATTACATACGTTTTCCTTAGAATTGGCCACTTAAATGTGCATTCCTGAGGCCGGTGTAAACATATCTTTAGAGTGTGTAAAACACCAAATTATTGCCTTAATAGCTCAAGAACTTCAGCAGATCATTACATTTATAAGCTAAAAAAGTTTGACTTTCAAAGAAATTTCATCCATAAAAATAAAAGATTGTTGTGTCTTTGGATGTTTTCTCTTTTAAAGTGCAACGCTTGAATTTCTAAACTCAGTCCCATCGACTCTTTCTTCACCTTGTTTTCCCCTCATTGTTTCCTTGGTTCGAACTGCCAAACCTGCCAAAGTCTCTTTTTTATCAACAGCAGAGTAAAGAAATGAACTAAAATGGTCAATATAATGTATAAAAACCCGTTTTTTTTTCAAATACAAAAAGGGGTTTTAATTCAAAAGAAATGTAAAGCAGGTTTCCTCAAAGAGTACATAGCAGTTTGCAGAGAAATACAATTTGTCTTAATCGCAAGAGGTTTTCAGCTTCTGTCTGTTTGCTCAGAAAAACTCTGTCCAATTTACTGTCCAATTTTTAACCTTAATCTTTAGTTGGCCAAAGTCTCCTTGAATCCGTGTGGAATTGGGGGAAACAACCCAAACCAAACTGGCTGTTTGAGCTCAGATTTGCATTTTAGAGATAAATATCATAAAGAGAAGTCAGACTTTTTATTCATTACATTTTCACAGATTTTATTAAATTAATCATTGTCTAAAAATTATTTAATTAAGTAAATACTTTTAGCGATTGTTTCTATAACGGTGTGAGGTGTGTATGAGGTGTCAGGTGTGTAAAGACCTGTGGGAGCACCAGAACATTTGTTTGCAGAAACATTGAAAGTCTTTCTGACTCTCAGAAAAATTAGTTAGATTGTGCACAATAACAATTGGCCTGTTCTACTTGCATACCATTCAGTTTTTTTTAACGTTTTGTTCAAAGAAGCTGGACTGAAATGGAAAATATTCAAACCAAAAAAATCTTAGAAATTACTATTTTTTTTATAGCTCCTCATGTAATTTTTTTGTTACAATTAAAAATAATTTTCTTAAATTATTTCAGGAGGAAATAACAAGTGACTTTGAGTCAAATGCAAACATAATTTAATAAAATGTCAAAATGCATGAAAATGGAAAAGAGGTTGTTCTGTACTTGTTTACACTTCACGCTAGTGCACATACAAATCCTTGGCTTTTTGGATTGGCTTTTAATGGAATCTTTCATCGAAATCAGCAGCCACTAGGACAGTTCCCAGCACAGAATCTTCATGGAGATTCATCTCCTCTATTTTTCTTTGTTAAAAAGCCTAACAAGTTAACAAAACGGTATTGCATGGCTTTTATCATATTCTTATGACTACATTTCAACTGAAACAATTAAATAAAACATATTTAGAGCTGTAAAATCACAATAAATCAGATGGAATTTGCTCAAATTTGAACCCAAGACACCATAGTCCCTTTGCAAAAAGCAGTACACTTGAAGTTTATTTTTTCGTATACTTGAGTATAAGCATATAAGGAAACCATGTACATGTAGTTTACTGCCTACAAGTTTACTGACTGAAAACTTCTTCAGACTAAATTGAAACATTTTTAGCAAACAGTATACAGGTAGTAATAAAAAGTAAACTTCAAGTATAGTACCTCACTTTTAGTAAAGACAAACTCTATTTTTAGTACACTAAATTATACCACTTTTTGCTAAGGGGTAAGTCACAAAGTAAAACCTACTTTAGAGGAACTTCAGTCTGAACTTTTAGGTGGTTCTTCAAGGTGCAGCTTTCGTTTCTTCCTTGAACAATAGGCCTGAATTCAGTAAATTAATCGGTCTGCTCTTCTCTTTGAAAAGAGCATGATAATGTTATGTGGATCATGAGCTGCTCAGCCTGAGGCATTGCAGTCCTGGTGTCTTCCACTGTTTTTAAGCACTTTTAAGGTTGGCTGACCTAAAAAAGGTGGTCTTTTTGATCACAGGAGTTTCCACAGAGTTCCATATTTCAGTATTCAGGGTATCCAGGAAAAAGATGATCCGTGTTCAAAAGGAAGATCCTCATTTACAGAACCTTTGCAAGAAGTAAGCTGAGCTTGCTTCAGAATAAAAATCTTTAAAAATATGATTGTTGTTCTATTTCCATATTTCAGGATGACCTTTAAAACAGACACATAGGAGAAAAGAAATCTCTAACTGGATTCTATTTTAGCTTTGAGACTCGATTATTTTTCGCTATTGTTTCAAGCTGTAAATCCAGCAGTAGGAGAAGACAGATCCCAATGTGACCTAAAGTATTTTTTTTTCCTGATACCCAATCATCTCTGGGGCATAGTTTCTTGCTTGACACACAGGTGATGATGCAGACCAGCAGTGACTGAACCTGTGAAGGTCTTTCCAAGCTGCAGACCAGCTCAACCACCAATCATTTTTAGTACAAGTTGGCCACAAATGACCCTTTCTGGGGATGCCGTTAATAAAAATTGATAGAGATCTCGATTTGTCATTTGAATTAGTCCTATTGAAAATTGCCCAGGTTTTTTTTTCTCCTTCGAGGGCACAGAGTACACGTGATTCATACAAAGAGAGGGGAGATAAGGATGCACACACAAATACACGTACCATCTGTAAATCCTGGGGCCTGGGAGACAGAAATCTGTGTAAGCGAGTGGAGTTAACTCAGAGCAGTTAATTAGGATTATACAAGATGAAGCTACTGGAAGCTATCAATAGAAGATTAGAGGTACCTGGAAGGAAAAGTGGTCAGAAGAAGTGGTGGAAGGGTAAATAAAAGAAACGTGGGAGACAAATATTAAACAATGGTTCAGCTGGCTTTTTAAAGTGTGGGTTGATGTCTGTCTGTGAATTATATACACTATAAGTCAAAATACTTGTAGTGACATCATTCATCAGAAACAACAGAACATAACAGAAGAAATAAGAGCAATTAAAACAAAAGAATGGAGGACCAAACACGAGCACATAAAAAAAATTGAAAAAAATGCCTATCTCAGAGATCAAGATATACGCCTGTGGGGTTAAAGGAATTTCTTAATCATTATTGGTTTAAGATCTAAACGCTTTAACAGTAAAGATGTAGCTGGCAACACCAAAATAACACGCTCTCTGCCATGCTGTACTCTTCTACTGTTGTGCGATCCACATGAATCAGTTGATTCTGACATGGAGAAAAACGGCTTTTCATGCCGGCTTTGCACTGATGTGCAACACACTGCTAATGTGAAGCGTTGCGTAACGGTGCAAAGATGCTTTTCTCCACACAGAACTAGCTGATTGTTGTTGATTCCATAACCACTTGACTACTGTGCAGTGTTCATATCAGTGCAAAGCTACTTTTCTGCTGTAGAATCCACTGGAATTACATTAATTGCTTAAATGGTTGAAGAGTCGAAAGAATGTAAACAATAAAGCCAACATTTCGGCGTTAAAGGGTTAAAGGTCAGTCATATGTGTCATATTTTAAAAATAGACAAATATAGAAATTTAAAGCCAGTCCATGTGACCTTACAGAATCTTCTTTTTTTAATTAAAAATAAACAAAAACCAAACAAAAGAAATTGAGATTTTTCTTCAGACTCATGTTTAATGCTGATTTTGAGAAACGTTTGACAATATTTTTGGACTTTGCGAAGCCAATAGCATTTGGGTACTGATGTGTCACTCTTGAGAATGTACTAAGCAGAAGAATGTGGAACTTCAGTTTGTCGAGGAGCTTTAAACTTTGTAAAAAGAAAATCCCAAATGTCTAAGGAATCTCCTAAGGTAGTTAAATATGTCTATATAAATCTTAAAGGGTTTACTTCAAACGTTTGTCTCTTTAGTCTCAGCACTTTGAGAAGTTTAGAGTCACAATCAGCTGTCAACCTATTGAGCTTAAATGGATCATAGTAAATATATTCTAGATCCAACTCTTTACATGCTGAATTGAGATCTTTTCTCAGTAGCAGAAACAATAACGCTTTTTCCAAATGTAAGAACACAATACAGAAAAAGTTGCTTTACAGTTTGTAAAAATTCACTGGGGAAATATTTGCTTTTCTGACAGCGAAATGAATTTCAGGGCTCAAGGTAATTCAGATTTGTCTCCTTAAATTAATCATTATGTTATAATGTTAGCCACTGGGCAGCATTCTTCAGCCGCTGTTTGATCCCTTTTTCTACGCAGCCCTGAGAACCAGCAAAGGCGGACCAAACGGCATCCCTTTAGTCCAGTCTGACTGCTCTCTGGGGAGCAGCAAAGTGGGAAGAAAAACAAAATACTTGTTCATTATCTGAGGAAAGGATTGACATCAGTTGTTTAACCTGGAGTTATGTTCCCTTCTCCACTCAAAAACGTGACGCACAACCTTGATTCTTTGTACATTTGTTATTTAGAGAATAGGAAATAGGATAGCAAGTTTGGAAAAAAAGAACTAGGCTGTTCTGAGGACATATTGATTAGTGGCAAAACCTCATGATCAATGAACAGTCTGCAATCGACCAGTTCAGGAATGTATGATTTTGTTGTTTAAAAAAGGTTTTTATTTGAGAAAATTATAAAGTGCAAAGAAACTGACATTTAAACATAAACTGAAACACAAACAGATCTAGATATACGTTACTTTTGTCTCTGAGTATAGAAAAACAAAAGTTTCCATTCACATCTTTATTTGACATTATTAATACTTTTGGATTTGATAAATGATCTGCATTTGGACTGTTTCAGTATAAATACATCGAATTACATTTACAAACCAGACTGTAATTAATTCGCAAAAAAAAAAAACACATATAATAGATAATAGATGCATAAATAGATAAACAAATAAATCAATAAATAAGGTTGTTAAGTAAAGCAGAATAGAGGTGATATTATATGCTTGCTTCTTCCCACTCCCTTTAAGGCAATAATCAATAACATAAGCATATTGGGGTGGGATTAGCTGAATAACTTTGCCTCCTTCCAATCCTTTTCAAGCAATTGAGTAAACTCTTTTTAACAAACTTCACATTGATTCAATGTGTTGTGTTTTGTGTGTATAATTATATTGACATCATTTGCATGTGCGTATAAATGGAGATGTATCTTCTACTTTTAGTTTATTTTTTTTCCAATTAAACTATAATTAATCAAAGTTTTATATATATTAATGCATAGATATATATGTTAATTGTGTGTTCCTGAATCATTTTTGTTTCGATTGCTTGAAATAAACCAAATCCAAACTGACAAATTGCATGACCCACAAACAGACTCTTTCATGGTAGCAAACAGAACGAGATTCTTTCATCTCCAGGTCTGTAAATAGTCAAAAACCTTATTCACGAACTCCAAGTGACATGAGTAAATATAGGGAAAAGTAAATAGTAGTAAATAATAAAGTAATTTGTGCATATTTCAATATTTTCAAACATGCAACTTGAAGCCTGTATAGACCCCCAAACTCCCTGTGGACGACCCACAGAACACATTCAAAACACCCCATCAAAGTTAATCTGGAAAATAAAAAGCACATCTGTACAAACAGAACCAAACGCACCACAGAATCAAAACATAAAAAGAACTTCCTGCAACTGCTCACTTCAGGAATGAGCTGGCCTGTGGGTCACTGGGAAGTTGTTCTCACAAAAAACACTTTTATGCCTTCATCTGCCAATTGGCAAGCTTCTCCAAAATCTATAAAACACTCCGATTACCAGCACAGATGAAGCCTGTCCCACTGCACCAAACAAAACATCAGAAAACCTGCCAGCCCACTCATACTCTGATCACCTAAATGTGTTCAGGTGATTATTCTAATCCGACTTCCATACAAATAGATGTGAAAGAAGCTGCATTACTGCGGGAAAACACTGAAAGAAAGCAAAAAAGACCTTGCAACTACAAATCTTTGAACCTGTAATCGTTCATTTTATTTATGGCAGATGTCCAATCCGTCATTGGTTTCTAGTCCATTAAGTTTATTAAAATAAAGGCATTTTGTTCGTGCAACTAAAATCTTTGACAAATCCATATAGTTTGTACTTGTCAGGACCCACTTAAATAAAACTGAGCATTGCATTTAAATGATGGGGACAGACGGATGGATAAATGGATTGATAGGTATAGATTTATAAAGAGGATTAGACAGAAAAGTTTTTGTGCTTGTGCAGTTTGTGCAAAAGACAAAAATTATGTGGACATACTGTGATAAAGACTGGGTCCTCCTTTTTGTTGAGCCACCACTGTGGGGTTTTTACCCCGCTTTAGTTTGAGTTGTGTTTTGGTCTCCACTTCCGGTTTTATTTTGTTATGGGTCGTACTTCCTGTGTTCTCTCCCCAGTGTGTGTGTATTCCCTCTTGATAGTCACACCTGTTTCCACTTACCTCATCCCTTCCTCCTTGTTATAGTCTTCGTCTCCCCTGCACTAGTTGTCGGATCGTTTTGTTGCTTCTCGTGTTTATTGAGAGTTTCTTGTTTGCAATAAATACGGGATTTTTGCATTTCCGATCCCTGTCTGCATTTGTGTCCGCCCAACAAACCCTGACATTACGATCCGACCTTTAACATGGACACAGCAGACACGGAGACGTTACGGGCACTACTCCGTCAGCGGGAGAAGCTGACGTCTTGTCTTCGCCAAGGGTTACTGGAGATGTCCAGCCGTCACGAGCGACAACTTGCCGCGTTGGGAGAGCGTTTTGAGCAACTGGCAGAGCGGGTCCAACATCCACCGTCTGTCCCTTCGCCACGCCCATCGCTTCCCACGCCGGTCCAGGGGACCTTGGATGGAGTCCCTGTCGCCCCGACTGCACAGCTGGCCCGCCCGGAAAGGTTTTCCGGAGACTCCGGGGACTGCCGGGCCTTCATTACCCAGTGTGAGCTCCACTTCCAGTTGCAGGCTCCTCATTATCCTACAGAACAAGCCAAGGTGGCCTTCATTATTTCCCACCTCACCGGCAGAGCTGGAGCATGGGCTACCGCCGAGTGGCAGCGTGGAGCCTCAACCTGCGCATCTCTCTCGGCTTTCTTGGAGGCTTTCCAGCAGATTTTTCATCACACCAAGCCAGGCCGAGAGGCAGCTCGGGCGCTTATGAAATTAAGACAGCGGGACAGAAGGGCAGCTGATTACGCCATAGAGTTCCGGACCTTGGCCTCCACTAGTGGTTGGGACACTACTGCGCTCATGGACGCTTTCGTGGAGGGTCTGTCTGAGGAATTAAAGGACAGACTAATCGCACTCGATTTACCATTGACTTTGGACCCCCTCATTGCCCTGGTTATCAGGATAGATAACCGGTTACAGGACCATAAGGAGGAGCATGGCAGGGTAGTACCCCGCCCTCGCCGTTGGCCCACCAATTCACCTGACTGTGTTGTTTCTCCCGCAGAACCCCCGTTACTCGCGCAGGAGGAACCCATGCAGCTCGGTCGGGGCAAACTGTCTGTTTCCGAGAGACGGCGGCGGATGGCGGCAGGTGAGTGCCTTTACTGTGGTAGGCGGGGTCATTTCTGCAAGGAGTGCCCAAAACTTCTCTGCTCGTCAGTAAGAGTGGGCTCACTGACGAGCGGTGATAAAGCGCTCACTAGTCCCAAACCTGCTGCCTGCCTATTTACAGTTCAGGTCATGTTTCATGGGAAGGGTTTTCCGGTTAAGGCTTTAGTAGATTCTGGAGCAGAGCAGAACCTTATGGATGCCGAGCTAGCGAGACAGGTCGGTCTTAAATGTGAACTACTGCCCCGTCCGTTACAAGTGGTCTCCCTAAATGGCCAAGAGGTGGCTACCATTTCTTACATAACTGAACCCATTCACCTTATTATTTCTGGCAATCACCATGAGGAGACCCGTTTTTTCGTTTTTTCCTCCGCCCAGAACCCACTGGTCCTGGGGTTTCCCTGGCTTATGGCTCATAACCCAGTCATCGACTGGCCCTCCAGTCGGGTTTCTGGCTGGAGTGATAAATGTCACACCACTTGTTTACGCTCAGCTCGGCCTCCTGGGGAAGACCCCGCTGTCCCGGTAGGGCGGCCGCCCTCACCTGACCTATCCGGGGTACCGCCGGAGTACCACGACCTTGCTGAGGTATTCTCAAAGTCACGAGCCCTCTCCTTACCCCCTCACAGACCTTATGACTGCGCTATCGATCTCCAACCTGGCGCTACCTTGCCCAAGAGCAGGTTATATGGCCTGTCTAAACCCGAGAGGGAGGTAATGGAGCGATATATTGCTGAGTCTCTGAATTCTGGTATCATCAGGCCGTCATCATCACCAGTGGGGTCAGGTTTCTTTTTCGTCGGTAAGAAGGACGGGTCTCTCCGACCATGTATTGATTATCGGGGCCTGAATGAAATCACTGTTAAGAACAGTTACCCCCTGCCTTTGATGAACTCAGCTTTTGAAGCGTTGCAGGAGGCCAGGATCTACACCAAACTGGACCTTCGCAACGCTTACCACCTCGTGCGCATCAGAGCCGGTGATGAATGGAAGACCGCCTTCACCACTCCCCTGGGACATTTTGAGTATCTGGTGATGCCTTTTGGTCTCTGTAATGCCCCTGCTGTGTTCCAGGCTATGATAAATGATGTGTTACGGGACTTCCTTCATCGTTTTGTTTTTGTTTATTTAGATGACATTTTGGTTTTTTCCAGGGACGCCAGTGAACATCGGCGGCATGTTCGTCTGGTGCTCCAGCGGCTACTGGAGAACAAACTGTTTGTAAAGGCGGAGAAGTGTGAGTTCCATTCTCCGTCTGTTTCGTTTTTGGGTTTTGTTGTAGCAGAGGGTGAGGTGAGACCCGATCCCGCTAAGGTGAGAGCGGTGGTGGAGTGGCCTACCCCTACCAACAGGAAACAATTACAACGGTTTCTGGGGTTTGCCAACTTCCTCCGCCGTTTCATCCGTGGCTACAGCTCGGTGGCTGCGCCTCTCACGGCTCTCACCTCTACCTCCGCTCCGTTCGCCTGGACGGAGGCGGCGGAGGCCGCTTTTAGCCGATTAAAGCATCTGTTTACGTCTGCACCTGTTCTGGCACAACCTGACCCTTCCAGACAATTTATTGTCGAGGTGGACGCCTCAGATACCGGGGTGGGTGCAGTATTGTCTCAGCGGGGGGAATCGGACAGTAGGTTGCGCCCTTGCGCTTTTTTCTCCCGCCGGCTTTCCCCGGCGGAGCACAATTACGATGTGGGTGATAAAGAATTGCTAGCGATCAAGCTAGCCCTTGAAGAGTGGAGACACTGGTTGGAGGGGTCAGCTATGCCGTTCTTGGTTTGGACAGATCACAAGAATCTGTCCTATCTACGAACTGCCAAACGGTTGAACTCCAGGCAGGCACGGTGGTCTCTATTCTTTAACCGTTTTGATTTTGTGGTCTCCTATCGACCGGGATCCAAGAATGTTAAGCCGGATGCCCTCTCCCGACAACAGGACTCGGCTGTCCATGACTGTCAACCAGCCACAGTACTTCCTCCCCCCCGTGTGCTGGGCGCCCTCTCCTGGCAGCTGGAGAGAGACATTAGGGCGGCCCAGGTTCAGGAGCCCGACCCGGGTGGAGGTCCTGCTAACAAACTGTTCGTTCCAGACTCTCTCAGGTCCCAGGTCCTCCAGTGGGCTCATGCCACGCGACTCACCTGCCACCCAGGAATCCGCAGGACTGACTCCTTCCTGCGTCGCCGCTTCTGGTGGCCTAGTATGACCAAGGACGTCCGGGACTATGTTTCAGGTTGTCTGGTTTGTGCTCAGAATAAGGCCAGTACACAACCGCCTGCTGGACTATTGCACCCACTGTCCATCCCGGGTCGGCCTTGGTCACACATTGCCCTGGATTTTGTGACTGGTCTGCCTCCTTCTGCCGGGAGGACCGTTATTCTGACTATTGTGGACCGGTTTTCTAAGGCCGCTCATTTTGTGGCTCTGACCAGACTCCCCTCTGCTGCAGAGACTGCAAGACTGGTCATAAAACATGTCTTCAGGCTGCATGGAATTCCCACAGACATGGTGTCGGATCGTGGCCCACAATTCATCTCACAGGTCTGGAAGGCGTTCTGTGGTGCTTTCGGGACTACTGCCAGCCTGTCGTCTGGTTTCCATCCACAGACCAACGGCCAGGCAGAGCGGACTAACCAGGACTTGGAGGCCGCTCTACGGTGCGTCTGTTCACGGAGCCAGACCTCCTGGAGTTCCTTGTTGCCATGGGTGGAGTATGCTCACAACTCCCTCACCTCATCTGCCTCTGGTATGTCCCCGTTTGAGTGCTCTCTGGGGTACCAGCCCCCCCTGTTTCCCGAGCAGGAGACGGAGGTGGCCGTTCCGTCGGTTCAGCACCTGTATCGTCGCTGTCGGCGTGTCTGGCGGGAGGCTCGGGCGGCCCTGTTGCGTTCAGGGGCTACCAACAAGAGGCTGGCAGATCGTCGACGCACTCCAGCACCTGCCTACCTACCAGGCCAGTACGTCATGCTGTCCACTTCACACATCAAGCTTCGGACGGAATCCAAGAAGCTGTCCCCCAAGTACATCGGTCCGTTCGAAATCCTGAAGGTCATCAACCCTGTGGCGGTCAGGCTGCGCTTACCCAGGTCCTTGCGCATCCATCCGGTCTTCCATGTCTCTCAGCTGAAGCCGCATGTTACCAGTCCCCTGCAGCGGTCTTCCTCTCCGCCACCCCCTCCCCGCATCATTGATGGCCAACCGGCCTACACTGTCCGTCGCCTGCTGGACGTTCGGCGGCGGGGACGTGGCCTCCAGTATCTGGTGGACTGGCAGGGGTACGGGCCTGAGGAGAGGTCCTGGGAGCCTGCATCACGGATTCTGGACCCTGAGCTCATCCGGGACTTCAATCGCCGGCACCGGGGGGGCTTCCCTCTGCGCCAGGCGGCGCACCTTGAGGGGGGAGTACTGTGGGGTTTTTACCCCGCTTTAGTTTGAGTTGTGTTTTGGTCTCCACTTCCGGTTTTATTTTGTTATGGGTCGTACTTCCTGTGTTCTCTCCCCAGTGTGTGTGTATTCCCTCTTGATAGTCACACCTGTTTCCACTTACCTCATCCCTTCCTCCTTGTTATAGTCTTCGTCTCCCCTGCACTAGTTGTCGGATCGTTTTGTTGCTTCTCGTGTTTATTGAGAGTTTCTTGTTTGCAATAAATACGGGATTTTTGCATTTCCGATCCCTGTCTGCATTTGTGTCCGCCCAACAAACCCTGACAACCACAGTATTTGTGATGGTTGCAGGGGCCTGTGGTGCTGCTTTTCAAGAAAAGTAGTGCATGTTACTAGTGGAAGTTAGCAAAAGTCCCTGGTAACGCCAGAAAAAAGTCCCAAGATTTGTCATGAGATGCTTTTTTTATTTTTTTACGGAAAATCTGGCAACTCCATAGTTATGGATGTTTAGTTCTATAACATCTTGTGTCTGTTGCCATTTGTTTGTCTTTACTCCTGATGATGAAGATCAAGCATTGACCACATGCATGCATTGCTCCATTGCTCCATTGAACAGTTGACTGTGCCTCTATAGGCAAGAATGTCATGTATTCCAGATGGAGCTCACACTTAATAGATGTATGCCAAAGTAGAAATGGTAAAGTGGCTCTTTCTTCCCTGCTAATATGCTCAACCCAGCATTTGACAGTCATTAATTCGCAAGAGCAGCCTGCACTGTTCATGCTCACAAAGAGAGAAAATCTGAAAAACGGAATCAGGACCAGAGATCAAATGAAATTACAGTGATTGAGCGCTCGGAATTACATTAACATTTAGCTCTCCAAGAAAAGAGTTTTTCTTGATCGTCTTCAGAACCCTTAATTACTTTGATGGAGCTACTCAGCTACACATAAAAAATAAAGTGCTACATCGAGTCATTTTTGTCTTTTTGAAGGGTGGGTGAAGCATGAACCTTTGAAATGAGGCTTGACCTCATTTGGAGAAAATATGTTTACAGATTGTTCATGGCACACTGGATCACATGACATCAAGCAGAAAGTGGAAAATGTGACGATCCAGCATCCCATAATCATGTTCAACAAATGATTGCATGTTCTGCAGACTCATAGAGTGCTTAGATCAAAGGGTAGATGGAAAGCAAGACCTGTGCCAAAACCTGAGGCTCACCTGCACTTTCATTTCAAATGGGAATCTGCCAGTCTTTACTCCTATCAAAGAGTCCAAACCATCTCAGTCTGCTTCCCTGCATGTACCTCCAAAACGTCTAACATGATCTGTTTCTGTGATGTTTTCATTTCTGATCATATCCAAGGCGTCCAGGAGGCATGTGAACCACATACCCGAGCCACCCTAACTGGCTCTTCTCAATGTGGAGGAGCAGCGGCTCTACTCCGAGCTTCTCACTCTGTCTCTATGAGAGCGCCCAGTCACCCTGCGGAGGAAGCTCATTTCGCCCGCTTCTATACGGGACCTTGTTCTTTCTGTCACGACCCAGAACTTGTGATTGGTGAGTATTGCAGCGAAGATCGACCAGTAAATTGAGAGCTTTGCTTTCTGGCTAAGCTCTCTCTTCACACGTTGTTTGTCCAAAAAACACATCATTTTGGTGAAAGACGACCTCAGTTGGGTCTTTTAGAGTGAGTAATATGACAAGCTGCTTAAAATGACAAAAAAAAAAGCAAACTTAACAAACCCTGTGTGGGACTGGTAACCATCCTGGTGGTACGCCACCTCGGTACCACAGTGGTTGGTAAAAGCTCCAGCAATCCAGATTGAATGAGTTTGATGAGTTTCAGATCGTATGGTGTTAGATCTAAAGTACTTGTTATCTTAAAACCTAAAAAACAACAGAGAAAAATGAGACTGGAGACTGGAAATAGTTTTTACGATCGCAACCGGGAGAGAGGACTCTCTTGGAGTTTTTTCTGCCCTCAGATGAACTCTCTCTCTCCGCCCCTCCTCGATCGGACCCCTTTTATTGAGCACGCTGTTGCCAGGCAGATTTGGCAGTCATATGTCACAAGGTATATATGTAAAAAAGTGAAATAAGACACCCTTACGGGTCGGTCATGTTTTAAGCACACAAACACATAAGTATAAAGGACAAATTTATCTTACATATGGATGAACCCATTCACTTTTATGAGACTTTCAATCACAAAATATCCAGGTAATCTTTGCCATTTTTGGACTCACTTGTTACTAGGTGTATATTTTGACAACATACTGAAACATCAGTTAAGTTATCAAATCCATCAAAAACCTGCTAAACTGCCCTGTTTTTCTAAGTAAATGATCTTTGTTGTGTTGTAGACATTTAAATGTAAATGTCCAGCCAAATCTGTTGCTCTATTTTGATGACAGACAGACACGTCTGTCATCTTAACAGAAATCAGGAGAGGAAACAGTAGACTGGGATCAAACAGGCTGCTTGGCTGTCTTTTACCCAGACTCCTTTGCTCTGGGTTTTAGTTTTAGATCAACAGAGCAGTTTAACATTCTGTTTAACTGAACACACCTGATCCAAGTAATCAGCCAGCAAAGCAGGGAGAGCAGGAAGTCAGGCAGGTGGTATTTCTCCAGAACCAGGGTTGGTAGAGCTTGGGTTTTGAAAACTTTCCAAATGAACATCAGAAATGATCACTTTTATGATTTAAAATGTATTTTTCAAAAGGAAAAAAAGAAAACGGTTTCCGGTTGTCGCCCTCACCCCTCCCTGCATGTTCTCGCAGATTCACCTGCATGAGTCATTTTCCAGACATAAAGGACCTTTTTATTATTCAGTCTGGCAAATGGGTCCAACCAGTAAGCTTCATTTTGAATCTGCTGGGACTCGCAGCATTACATGACAATCTGCCAGACCTCGCCGGCTGGAACACACCTTCCACACACTCACAACTTCCATCCACCAGTGGAGCACTTCAGGGAATATTGGATGGTGTGATGAGAGCTTGCTAATAGTGCTCTGATCCAGAGGGAGAGATGGATGACACCTGGGGAGGAATTGTGAGGCGACAGAGGCTTTGTCACCAACTTCATTCCAGCAGATTTAGTTGAGATATTTCAAACACCTACAGGACTTTCAGAAGGAGTCTTGTTAACCCAGCATCAGCTGCTCATCCCTAACAGATCTGTGCAGAAGTCAGACCAGTTCACAATTGAAGTTCCCCAGAGTATTGTTTAAATAAAATAAAATAAAAAATCATTCAAGTGTAGAAAGTTTTCTGCAGCTCAAGATATTTATGATGATTTTTTTAACATTATGTTCTGTTATTTAAATAATCTTCATCTAGTATTCGAAACAACTTTCTGAATGCAGGAAGTTCTACAGTCCAGACGATTTTATTGGGAAAGACAGGTTTGACTATGAATATTTCAAAAATAAAATGTACATTTCACTCAGGCGACCTGCCCAGGGAGCACCACGTCTCTGCCCTTCAGTAGCTCGGATAGACTACAGCAGCAACCCTAGGGACACTGCATGGGACAGGGCAGGACCTGAAAATGGATGAACGGCAACAGTCCACATTAGAAATGATGGTTTACACTATGATATTTTATTTTGGAAGAATTTGTTCTGCAGGTTTCACAGTCAAAGTCTGGCAGCACAAACTCAGAAAACAATGCAACTGTTTTTTTAGGAGAAATTAAACTTGCCATTGCACTATCATCCCCATGTTTGACGGCTGCTTGACAATCATTTTTTATTACACTTTGTTAGTTTTACCACAAATATACCTTTCGGAAAAATGAACTTATCAGTCCAATGGTTTAGGGAAATTTCCCCATATTTTGCTTCAAATGTTTGACACAGAATATGCTTTGTTGCTTAAAAGTGTTTTGAACTTTTTCCTGACCTGTTTTTTTCTTCGTTTTTTCTGTTGATTTCTAATTTTTAAAAAGGTGAGTAAGGTCTTTACTTATATAATTATTCTACTTTTCAGAAGTCAGCTTGAAAGAATGGGGAAAGAGGAGTTTGCTGGCTGGCAGAGCAGCTGCTGAAGTTTAATCAAAAAGGACTGAAGCAGTTATTAGTGAACTGGCTAAATCAGAGCTAACTTGTTTTAGATAACTATCTACAGGCTCAGAATTTGCATAATGTGTGCCATGTATCATTTCAAACTTTTTGCTCAGTTTCTGTCCTGGTCGTTGAATGGTGGACCAGCTCTACACCCTCTTTAGGGCGCTGGAGGGTTTGTGGGAGTTCGCTCATCCTGTCCATTAGTGTTTTGTGGATTTGGAGAAGGTTTTCGACTGCATCCCCTGTGGTGTCCTGTGGAGAGTGATCTGGGACTATGGGGCCTGGGGAGCCTTACTCAGGCCTGTTTGGTCTCTGTATGACCGGAGCAGGAGCTTGGTTTGCATAGCAGTTAGTCAGACCTGTTTCCAGTGCATGTTGGACTCTGGCAGGGCTGCCCTTCATCACCGATTCTGTTTGTGGTCTTTGTGGACAGAAATTCTAGGGGAAGCCAGGGGCCGGAGGGGTTTGGTTTGGGAACAACAGGATTCCCTCTCTGCTCTTTGCAAGTTGAAGTCCAGTGGTTCCAGCTGATCTGCCCTTGGTGTTGTCATTTCCTGTTTAATATCTCAAATAATGTCTATTGAATTCTGATTGTTTGGAATGACAGAGAAAAACATCCAAATAGAATAGCTCTCATGCTAACTACAGACAGGTGGATGCTTCAGGTAGGATGTTTTTTTTGTTGTCTTTGCCCTTTGTGTGATTGATAGCACAAGTTGTTTTTCAGAGTTGAGAGGTCCGGGATGTTGTCTCCTCTTCTTAAATGACTGCTGATAGTGCACTCAAGCCAGACAAACAAACCACTGGCAATCTTTTTTTAAAGTGTCAAAACAAATTGGATAATGGTCTGATTTTCCAGCACCTATGCAGCTGTCCCTGCATGAACGCACTCAGACAGTGGCTCGTGTGTGAGCGCAGTGCATTCACACCCGCTTGGTGCGCACCTGCATTTTGATGTGATCTAACTCTAAAAAACTCTAAAAATCAGGATGAAAATAATTGGGTAACAAGTTGTAAAAGCTTTCTCAAATTCATTTAGAAACTGCGTTAGTCTGGTTTGACCCCCATCATCCTCTGTGTCCTCTGGGATTGTACACATTAGAAAGGATCACATTTGTTTTTAGGTCCATTCCAATTGGTTTGAGGACGTTAGGATCAGAGTCCAAATTTGTCATTTCAGGTGGTAACCTTGTCAGAAAACGTGGTTTCCGCTCATGATTTGATTACCAGAGAGACGGGCTGCATCTTTACCCCTGACCCACCCATAAGCCACGCTTTGACGAGACTTGCATTGCAAGCAGAAGTGTTGAAGCCTCAGGGGCTCGAAGGAATGTCAGCGACAATTATCAACAGAGTATTGCAACACAAAAGGCTTTCTGTTGTCGGACAAGGTGAAAGCACAATCTGTGAACCCCTAAAAGCAGATATATGTTTTATCTGTCACAAAGAGGCTAGGAGTGTATTTTTGGGGCAACACGTCATCCCTGAGGGTTTCAAGTCGTGCTGCTCTGTCAGAGCTCCAGGTGTCTTTCAGGAATGAGCAAAGTGGACTTTGGTGCCCAGGAGCACCAATTCAAAAAATCCTCCACCTCAAAAGCAGCATCATTATGGAGCCTTTACCTGCAGTCAATTTTTTTATTTTTATTTTTTTTTGTTCAGCAAGGTCGTGAAAAGAGGACCAACAGAGCTGTCATATTCTCCAACGTAACCATCCATCCTTCATGAAACAACTGTGATCATTTGATCATTTTTGTACAAGTTTTTGTGGAAACAAATAAAAGCATCAATACAATTAATTATCTTAATTGTTTTGCTATTTTTTCTATTTTATTTTTTTTATTTCAAAAGGAAAGGATAGCTAATCCCTTTGTTTTTTTTTTTCAAACAGCAAAAGGTATCTACTTCGTAACTTATGAGACTGAAAGTCTGAATCAAGGAAAGCAAGAACGCCTCTTTCTGTTTTTGTTTTTTCGTTTTTTGTATGAGTCAGTGCTGATCTGCTGAAAGCTGGATTTGACAGAACCTGAAAGAAAATGTTTTGCTTATCTAGGTGACAGCTTCACTTTTTTTCAAGTGGTCCTTGAGCAGCTGTTTTGAGGTAAAAGCTCACCTTCAACAGTGTGCAGGTCTAACTCTGTGACTTAATAAGATGAGACCTAAAGGCTGTGTGTTTTTACATGCAATCAAATTTCAAATTGCATCAATTCATAATAAATGTGGTCTTGAGACATTTCAGACAACGTCAGGAATGTCTAAATAATTACCAGAGTGGTGGGGGTTATTCTTTTGGTCGGGCTGGAGGTTGCACTCCTGTGCCTCCCTGCTCTTGAGTTGGGGGGGCCCTGTGGAGGTCCCACTGGCCCTGGTCTGGTTGGCTGACGGGATTGTCCAGCGGGCTGGCATCCTCTATGTGCTATCCCACTGCTGCTTTGGCGGGGATCTTGGTGTGGGGGTACCCGGGCACTCTCCCTTTTACATTCCCTCATCCACCTCAGTAGAACATAAACCTTAAGACTAATATTTAAACCTCACAGCATTGGGAGTTTGAAATGAGAAGGAAAAATCCTTCTACTGCCTCTAGTGGAATGAAAATGAACTACAGGACAGAAAATATGGACCAAGTGGACAATTTTAAGGAAAGTTTGGGTCATGGTAATGAGATAGGGGTCTAAAAAATGCGGATCAAATATAACATGAATGATTATATAGGCTTAATCCATTAATTTTTTGCACCCTAAATCTGGGTCGTGAAGGGATGCATCCTGATCTCCCATTAGGAGACAGGTGGGTTATTTTTCTGGTTCATTCTAGGTTCCGATCCACTGAATCCAAACTATTAAGTTTTTCATCGTAATTTTGTGAACTGAACACCACTCTTGCCTCATCTTTCTATACTTGCACCTCATCCGTCCAAATCTTTCACTGACAGCTTTGTCTAATCCATTGTCAGATTTTTTATTTTATTTAAAAAAAAATAATTGAGATGGAAAATGCCAATTTATTGCATGCAAACTCCTTGTTCTGTTTGCACAGCAGCACTTTGATTTATGAATTATATGTTTTTCTTCAGCATGACATGGAGATTAGGGGGTGGGAACATACATGTAACTCACTGCTGATTGTCTAAGAGTCCAGCCATCACAGTGGACAAAAGGAAGGAACTGTCAGTCATGATAATGAAGTGAAATGATATTCCAGGTCATTGGTATTCCTGACATGCAACTTTTCTTGGATTCATCTATTTTGGCGTCGGGATGATGGCAAAGACTCAACCCAGTTTCAGCTTATCGAGACAAAGACGTGCACCCTGAATTTAAAGTGAAGCAGTGAAAATGGCCAAATGGCAGATAAATTATGCAGGGATGCGTGCTTTAGTCTGCAAATGAGTGGATGTGATGCGACAAATGTGAAGATTGAGGAGCCACAATGGAGAGAAAAGTCTTTTTCTTATTCTGTGACTTTTTTGCCTTTTAGTACCCAGTTTCTGTTTTAGGACTGAGCTCCCCCATAGGGTTCACTTTCCCTGTCTGCAGATGAAATATTTTTCCAGGACATTGAGGCTTTGAGGCTGTTTGAGCCAGATTGAAGCTTTGGCTGCCTGAATCCATTCTCCATCCATCCATCCTGGCGAGTATGTATTTTTACTTCATGTATTTCAGGTGTCAAAAAGCCAGAAAACTAGGATCCCGCTGGCAGGATCTGACAACTTTGTCAAACAGCTCCGATCCAGATCTTTGAGGCTTAAAGTCAACTTTTTTGTTGATATTAAAGACAAGGATTTTAATTCTCTGAGTTTTAAAGCCTAGAAAGAATTATAGTTTTATTTGTGTTTTCTTCTAAGTGAAGCAAACTGTCAGGATGCTAGTTCTTAAGACCATATTTAATAAACCAATCAGGTAAAAGGGATCTATTTGTCCAATATTTAAAGAACAAATTGTTTTTCAAATACAATAAAAAAACTTAATGACAGGACTTGAAACTGATCAATATGTGAAAGCTGACATTAGGTTTTTGCAAAGATCCACTCTAAAGGAAATAGTGTTCTTGTGGCATTTTTCTGATAATGAAAGACAAATAATAATAAAACTAAGCTCAAAATTGCACTTCTGAGTATTTATTTATTCAAATTGTTGTGACTCCGGAGCAGATGAAAAAAATGCAGTTTGAGAGCTTATTTGTGATAGAGATAGGGGGATTGCTCTGCAGACTAAAAATTGTATAATCATGATTTAAAGACCAATGGGAACGCTTTTACAATAGAGCAAACGATGTTCAGAGTTAATCTTTTTCAAGTTTTGGGATTTGTGTAAATGATAGTTTTTGTGATATTCTCCATTTTTTCTGGGTTTAATATGCGCTTTTAGGAGATAAGTTTGCTCAAAACATCATAACATTGTGCACTTGTTAAGTGTTTATGCCATCAATGTTTATCAGCAGATTCTGCCGCAGAGAAGAGCGGCTTTGCGCCACAGCACTGTAATGTGTTGTTCATCAATGCAAAACCAGAAAGAAAAGTAGTTGTTTTACACGTCAGATTCACAGGGATTGTTTAAACAGTTGGAGATTTACGGTATGTCAAAAAGTATGTTATTTATGCGTCACTGTGACATTATTGGTGTTAAAAGATAAACTATGGTGGCCCTGAAGTTCAAACCACATCAACAAATGACTCAAAAATATCATAAAGATCACAACGACAATTAGGAAAACAAAACAAACAATAAAAAAAATTTAAAAAATACTAGAAATCAAATCTTTCACAAACCCAAACAATTAAAAAGCAAAAACACAAAAAATAAAGAAGAAAAGTTTCAGAAAAAAATGCAATTTCCAGAAATTAAAATGAACTGTTAAAAAACGAAGCAAAAAGAAACTGAAAAAGGTTGGTATTATGGGACATTGCTGATTGGATGCTGACACTTGTTTACAGGGCCCTCTAGTATTTGTTAGCTGGAAAAAAACCCACTAAAGGGTAGCTTAAATCAATCAGTCTATTTATAAAGCACGTATAAAAGCAGGAACAATCAAGGTTCAATATGAATACAATCCTTAAACATTACAATACAATAAAAGAAACAATAACAATAAATCAATAAAAATGAACAAATTAAGGCTACAAGGAATATATGAGCCAATATTTACTTGTAAAACTCACATATAAGTTGGCCAATCTACACAGTATATAACTTTTTTTCTAAAAACACGACATATCCAAGTTAGTGATAGCCATCAGCCTGCAGTAAATCTTGTAAATGCAAGGTAGATGTGATCGATGTAGGGATGGAAAAGGGGATCGTATGAGAAGTCATCTGCAATCAGACTGCTGTGAACTATTTGCAAAAACGTTGTTTTTTATATTCCATCTTAAAAAAGCCGATTTCTGTTTTTGCAGAAGTTCTTCTGAACAATCAGTTGGAGTAATGAGGACTCACAGCTCTTCAAAATGTTATCAGCTGTTTATGTAGCCAATTTAAAATGAAAAGTATCCCCAGGAGGAGCTTCATAAAGATTTCTTCTTCCTTTATTTGGTTCTTTGGTCCAAACAAAAGCTACTTTATTAACAAGGTCAAAAAGAAAATGCTAAACTTCTAAACTCACAGGCTTACTCTATGATAAAAACCCCACCCACAACTCAGAGGAAAATTTCTGATGAACTACTG
This sequence comes from Oryzias celebensis, assembly GCA_014656515.1. NCBI lineage: Eukaryota > Metazoa > Chordata > Actinopteri > Beloniformes > Adrianichthyidae > Oryzias > Oryzias celebensis. The sequence goes on from BNCR01000014.1 coordinate 3,044,839, forward strand.
CTGCTCCACAGAAACTATGTCCTAGATTTGATTTTGCCCAAAAACTGCATAATTATCTTAAAAGACTGATAGCACTGATAATGCTTTTATAATCGATCAATGATCGATCAAATCAAAATATGATTTGAGTGGGACCTTAAAGAGCAAAAGGAGCAGCTGGCTGGAGGAACAGATTCCTCCATCACCATTCCAGCTGCCCAAAGGATTCTGGGCCTCACCAAACGACCTTCTATGAAGACAAACAGTCCTATTACTGTCAGCGAGTCCCAGCTCTGCCAACTGGTCACTGAAGCTTTGAAATGCATCTCCCCCTGAGGCAGAGCAAAACTATCCATCACCATCACCATGAAACAGTCTGATCTGACACTTACAAAATATTCTTTGATTACGCTGAAGACATTCCACTTTGTTGGGCACTGAGAAATGGATGCCTGTGATCTCTGCTGTCATTGCATCTAATCGTGAAACTCAGAGAAACTCACAAACCTGAACAATATTTGAAGTGGAAAAAAAGAAATGGAGTTTGACTAAAGTGAACACAGCAAGAAGTCAGTTTAAGCAGTTTCTGTCACAAACCATCAGATTTTTTTAAAGATCTGATTCATCTGTTGTAAAAGTGTTCCCAGTCATCTTTTAATTATGATTATGCCGTTTTTAAATTAGAAATCTGTGTCGTTTTCTAAGACATTATATCTGCAGAGCGGCAGGAGTTCATTAGAAATTCATAGATTTTCTATGTCACAAATGCACTCTTTTTCAAAGGGCCTTCTTTTATCTACTCCCTGGTAAACCCAGGTTTACTGTATCCCAGGTAAAACCTGGTAAACCCAGGTTTACTGTATCCCAGGTAAAACCTGGTAGACCCAGGTTTAACTGTATGCCAGTCCTACAAAGAAATACTTAGAAATTCTACTTTAAACGTAGCTTTCTTAATGTCTGTCCTCCATTATGAGAAAAATGCCACAAGAACATGTTAAAGACACACTAAACACCACTTTCATTGGAGCGAGTCTTCAGAAAAAATAAAATCAAATAATAAACAAAACTGACACAAAAAAAACACACAGTGCACCTTTTAAATCTAGAGCGCCTTATGTTGTATTTGGATTCATTCTGGTTGTACTTACTCGTGCTGCTGCGATATTGAGAGGTACATGGCGCTCTGTCTGTGTTTTGGTTTTTTTGTGTTACTCACAATTGCTTCAGTCACAAAAGCAACTACCACCGTTGGCCGTTGGGGAGGCATCGGCAAAATGGCAAAACGGCCACTGACCAAAGTCAACTTTTAGAGAAAAATCATCTGGTGGTCGTAAAATTTTGTCAAAATGCGACTGCTGCCTACTGATTACAAATGCCGCAGTTTGGCCACCTGGCAAATTTGCAGAAAAACTTGCATTGAGGCCGCCGCACAGTGACATTTTGCCGTATGTGACCGTAGGCAAATTTAGGAGTTAGTCTCGTCACAGTGACTTTTGTTTTAGTTCTCTCAGTCTGGGTTTTTTTGTGTTCCAAACAATGTTGGGAGAGACAGATGTTGTGGACGAGTGGCTGACGCTTTAATGTGGCAAACGTGCAGCGTGTTACAAACATGTTACCTGTGAATGCGGTAAATAAAGTCTGACTGACGAACTTATCTTTAATTCTTGTGTCTCATCGACGCTGCGCCTTACGATCTGATGCACCCCATGAAGAATACAATCCGTTGTGGCTAAAGTAACAGGAAATTTTCTGCAATATTGTAGACACATAAATTCAATCCAAGCCCCAGAATCCTATTTTATATTAGTGAGAGTAAATAATACCTGGTAACTTTAAAAAGGGACAAATGAAAGGCAAAGATTTGAGTTATTCTATCACATAAAGTAGACTGCATTCCTTGTGTTTCTATGCAGTAAGATAAGGTTGAAAACCACTTCCGCGTATTTCTATGCACTCGCAGTATGAGGCAGAAGGCAGACCTGCTCAGACAGCACAAAAGGGCCAGCTGTGTGGGAAGAGACTGCTAAAATTGCATCATGCAGCATTTCTATCATTCACAGAACACATGACTGCTTCTTTTTCCTCTCGTCTCCCTGAAAGACTTCCAGCGCTCCAACAAAAGGCTGCCGTTGCAGAAGGATGCGTCCTCATCTGGGTTCTCACCTTCGGTGCCATCTGTAGTCACATGCGCACAGGCTTTAAATGTGTAAATGTGATGACAGATAGCTCTGTAAGCTACCTGTCATCACATTTATCCACCCTCCCGCCCCCTTTCTTTGTTTTAAACATTGTTCGTATCAGTTGATTTCTTTCTCAAATGGACAGATTTAAGAGAAATGGGTGGTCAAGGCTGCCCGAGTTATAGGAGAGTTTTTCCTTCTCTCTGGCATTAAATTTGAGCTAATTATTTTACAAAATGTCACAGTCATTAGGCCACCTTTAGGCCACAGTGCTTTATCACCGTATCACCACGTGCTCACGAGCACCTTCCACAAACAGCCTTTCGCCCTGTGGCTGCCGGCTCGGATCAACCTCTGCCCTGACGCCCAAACGGGCGCACGGCACTAAGGCAAGCCAAGGTCACACTAGGTGAGGGAAGCAGAGAAAAGCTTGCGTTGTCTCTACGTGCACAGGCGCAGCACAGTAGGGCAGTAGGGACACACAGAGGAAATATTTAAGCTGTGAGCTGTGTTGAATGGCCTTTACTCTTGCCAATGCTCATAATCGCTCTAAGCCATGCCTCCTGGAGCCAGTGCAGGGCTGAAGCAGGTATTTACATCCCTGTAAAGGAAGAATCACTGAAAGGGATGTGAAGTCGTCTATTCATTCAAAAGGAGGTGCATGAAAAAAATTAGCTCTTTCCATGCCAACATACATTTTCTGGTATTTTTCGGGAAGTAAACCTCTTAAGAGTGTTGGCACAGGCTGTTTTCATCTATGTGGTTTGTGTCCCCAACAAATGAAGTCCAAACCTTTTAAAGCTCAATGGAGAGGAAAGTTTATCTGTTTGTGCACCAAAGCTGTGGAGCACTTTCCCTCCATTTTCTCTCTCCATTAAAAAAAAACACGACATTAAACCCATTTTATGAATAAACCTTTGAGTCATAAGACTCTGCTCTGCTATTGTTAATGTGTGTTTTCATTTGTTCAAGATTGTGAAACTGTGATGACTATTGCACTTTTCTGTTTTGTTTCAGAGACCAAGGCTAACATTACTTTAAGCTTTTTTACCAGTCAAATATATATGTTTTATTGGTTCTTAAAGCCAGGATGTTAATGAAAAATTAATCTTTAATATAAAAATATGATACCTCCTTAGTTCAGTCGCTATGGAAATGTAGAACGTTTTACCTGGGATTACACACAGATACACACTGCTTTACAGCAGATTATTGTCTGTCTATCTGTAAAGAATTTTTTGGGCACATTTGGAGGTTACGGGGTGGCGGTCCAGTGACAGCAGGGAAAGACAGCATTATGAAATCCAACGACAGCTGACGGTCACAGGGCGGTGGCAGACGGAAATGTCTTCGGATGACCATCCATATCAAGTGTGATTGCTTGATGTATTTACCATAAACACCAAAGTGAGTAATGGAACACCAAACTAGTCTGAGCCCCAAAGCAGCCAGTGAAGTCAAAGAGATTCTTGGTCCTCTGTGAGTTTTTCCATGTTCAACTCATGACATTTTGTGTAACCCATTAAAAGCACATGCAAACATCAGTGTTGCTATAAGAGCTCAACTCTCCAAGTCCTGGAAAGACTCGTACTTTGAGCTGTGGAAGCGGTCCTTGTCTTGTCCTCAGCTATCTGGGGTCTTAATGAGGGCTCATTTGTTCTCCGGCTGCGTTTGACCTTCACAGAGCTATATTTAAATGCCTTCTCCTCCGCCTTCAGTTCAGGCTCCAGGTACATTTTCAATAAAACAAGAGAAGAGAAAATAAATTGCTTTGTGTTTTTGAAAACTGTTGGTCTGTGGATAATTTGGGAGATGATTAAATGTAGCTTTGCTCAGAGAAAATGTTATTGTTTCCTTTTGTAGGAGGCTGGGGGACATCCCAGCAGAGCATACGGCACAATTATATGTTAAAGAGTATTTATAGATCTAAGCATTTGTAGGTCAGCATACACGTGGAACTCAAACACCTTTTACATCTTCCTTCAGCAGAGTAGATTTGATATTCTGGGTGTGTGAGCTTGTTACAGAAGTGGAAGTACAGATGATTTATGATTGTCTTTATGGCAACCTTGTTTGATTTGCTTACTGAGCGAGTGCCTAGAAAACTACCCGGTTCAAAATAAACAGGGCATCTATACTTCAAACACAACCTTTTTTTTTTTTTTTTTTTTAATAATCCATCACGAACATCTGTCTGCTGTTGACCTCGTTTATTTTTAGGCAGGTGACATTGCTTTCATGGACTTGAGGAACCCATAACAGTGAGATCGTCATCAGTGGAGCTGTCAGTTTGCATTCATATTGCCTGCTTAAAAATGATGCTTTAAAAAAATCTGTAAACTGCACGACTCCATTTTTTAAAATTTGGTGCAATTCTCTTTGAATAATCAAGAGTAAATTGTCTGCACACTCAACCGGGGTTCAGGTCATTCTGGGAATAGTGTGTTATCCTTCACATTTCACTGACTTGACTTGAAGGTTGTGTTATTGCACTGTGACAACTATAACTCTTAAGTATAAAATATTTTGTATTTTTTGTAATTCTTTTTTAGTTTTTTTTTTTTTTTGTAATTCCTTAAAAAGTCAAAGTAAATTAAAACAAAATGAAAAGGTCGTTTTCTGGGAACCTCTAACTTTTCTTGTGTTTCCGTCAGCATGCAGACATTATTGTCTTTTTCTTTTTACATAATTTTAAATTCAGCATCAACTCCTGATTTTGATGAGATAAATCTGTTTTCTGACTTTTTAAACCTAAATTGAACTGACATCAAGTGTCTGCAAGTTACCATTCTCTAGAGCTGAGATTGGATTCTGGGTTTTTGGATTTGGATTCTGACTTTTGTTGCTTCTTTGGAGCGCTAAATACATTGTATAACTTTTAGAGTTTGGATATGGAAATAAGTGGTTTGGTAAGTGTGTTTTTTGCAGGGCCTAAAAACTACAGAATAATTTCGACCAAAAGGTATATTTATTTAGAATCAAGTCTGACATACATCACATTTTTTCTGATGTAAAAACTCGATAAAGATAGAGGGAAGTGCTCCAAACTGTAGCACTGTTCTGCTTCTGCCAAAGTGTTATTTCTCCGTGCAGGAGTATTTTCTTTTTTACTAGAAGTGCTTTATTTTTACAACAAAAAGAACACAAACAAAATTAATATTAATAAAGTTTCGTTTAAATTACAAAAGGGGCTTATACCAACATACATTTTGTGTTCCCAATGATTTATAACCCCTGATTGTAAGAGTAAAATCTGTCTAATGCAAGAGGCTCTCAGCTCATATCTGTTTGCTCAGCTGTTGGACAGGACAAGTTTAGAAAAAAAAAAGAAAAAAAAAAAAAAAGAAGTGCTTTATTTTGAAAGTCATCTCAGTTGTGGGAGACTTCCCTGCACTTTCAAGCTGTTGGAGCTGTTGTGTGAACTGTGCCATGGTAAATTCTGACATTTATTGAAAATTTGCTCTAATTGGTATCAGCAGATCACATTATCCTAACCTAACCTGTTTGCCCATTATTCGCCCGCAGACAGCCCTTATCCACCCTTAAGGGCAGTTGTGACTACGGCCTTAAATGTCTGAAAAACGTAACAGCGTGAAATGGAAGTACCATAAACCAGGCAGAGTAGCACATATGGGAATGTAGCTTTACAGATTCAGTTCCTAAGTTGACTCAGAAAGAAAAAAACAACACCCAAACCTTGCTTGCGTGTTAACAGAAGTATGGAAATAAACTACTGAGAGTAAATACAGTAAACAGAGAAAAAATCAGTTTACATACTGGAGGAGGTGGAGGAAGGAGGCAGTAGATGCCATTGAAAGGTCTTTCTTTGATCAATATGTCTTTAGTCTTAGTCCTTCTTCCTCCATTGACAGAGCTCACCTCTCCTTTGCCATCACTTCCGCTGTACGTCTCCATTAAGTAACCAGGATGTCAGCTGTTGCTGATCAAAGCCTTCTCTGCGGAGTGTCAGACCCTGACATCAGCAGTCTGCCGCCGCCGTGCCAAAACCATCAGTACGCGATAAGCAGTTTAATTCAAAATGAGTGTACTTTAATGTGAGACTGTTGGCACAGAGCAGTTTGCGCTACAGTCCAAGCATTCATTTCTGCTTGTATCTGCACACTTCTGATCTCCGACTTGGAGTTTTGAAGAATTGCACATTTTTTTTGCATTTGTTCCAGAAAAAAGCCTGAAGGTAAAAAAAAAAGAGATTAAAATTAAAATTAAAATCCACATTTCTTTTCTTTTCTTATTTATAACTTACAAAAACCCAAATCTCAGCATCTCTATTGTTCTCTGTCCTCTTGAGGGGCAGAAAAAAATGCTAGAAAAAAAAGGAAAGATAATTGCAAACCTCAGAGAGCAGATGTAAGCAGAATTTTTGACCCTGACCTAGTTGATGGATTTTGTGCTGCTTGTTTGGGAAACACTGAAAGAAAAAACGAAAAAAAAACTTCTCTGGGAGCGCACAGCCACTTTTCCCACTGATAATCTGTTCCCCCCCATCTCACCGCCGCCTGGAAGTGTGCGAGTTTGCATCACTGTCAGTTTCTGGACAAACGGCCTGCACATCTCTGACGTCAGACGGCCAACTTTCCCCCCTTGGGGTGTGTGCGAGAGCAGCACCTCCTGTTGCTTTCGCCGTCTTTTCAGCTCCAACGCTCCAGTAGCTCCACTCCAAATGACTGATACCGGCGTCACTTGTCGCCAACGTCGATCTAGAGCTGATCCTGTAAATCACTGCCCGGAGATGACAGGCGTGAAGTCGAATGGTTGTCCAGTCTGCACACTCTCAGTGGGAGTGAGAAGGGCAGCATCATTCATGCAGTAATACATGTAATTAGCGAACTGTGAAGCTGCCCTCATTCTTTGAACTGTGTGACAATTACAGCTCGCTCTGAAAGTGGCAACGCAGTGAGGGGTATTCAGGAGTGACCCCAGCCTCCCAACGACAAGAGATGCTAATGTTCTGAGCGCGGACAAAGACCTGGATCCTGAATAAAGCCTGAATATGATGAAGCAAGCTGTGTGTCATTTCTTTTTTCTTTTCAATTTCCTTTTTTGATTGAAACTAAAGCTCCACTACGATGGCAAGTAATATCAGAGCTATCCAGCCGTTCAGTTTTGAGGCAGATTCTAGTCCGGATGAGGAAACAAAGATGTATGTGGATCTGTTTGTCCGCAAGAGGATGCATCAGAACGGAGCGGAGCAGCGAGCTAGAGGCTTGCCGTAGTATTGTACATCATACTTGCTGGCTTTTTTAAACTGCATGTTTTGTCTGCTCCTGATTCACAACAATTTTGAATAATCATGTGTTCAGTCAATCAGAAACTGGGCTCAGCCACTGCTGCCAGTCAGTAATTACCAAAGTAGGGTTAGCTGTAGAACAAGCAGGGTGGTAGCTCACGAGGAACAACCAGTTTTCCACACATTTCCTTCTTGCCAACACTCTTCTCACACGTCAGCCCTCAACCCTTCCTCCAGCCATATCAACCTGCTTGCACACACCTCTTCTCCACACCTTCCATTGACCCTAAAGTCCTCCACCTTCTTCACCTCAGCTCCCTGTTACTTCTTCATTCCCCCTCAGTTTCTCTCAAACAGATTGTTTTTTGGGCTTTTCTCCAAACCTGCTTCATCCCGTTTAGGGTCATGTGGGTGCGATGTAAGCCCGTCCCAGGAGTCATGTAAGACTACACAGAGACAACCAACCTACATGTTCCCACTCACAGAGTTCAGAAACTCTCTTTCAGCCCACGAAAAAAGCGTTCTGAAGTGTGGGAGGAAACCGGTGCCGGCTCAGAAAGAACATGGAAACCCGACAAAGACGAGCCTCAGCTGGCAATGGTGGATACTTTGTCAGTGTGTGCAAAAATATCATCTCAAACATGAATATTTTTCACGTTCTTTTGGTTAACAGGACAGCTGTGAAAAACAACTTAGGATCAGCTGTTTAAAAGAAAAAGGTGTTATTGTAGGAAATTTTAGTTTTTGCATAAAACAATAAAGTCAACAGTTTGAACAGAAAAAAAGAATAGCAGATATGAAAACTAGCATTTTTGACAGGAAACTGGCTTTTAAATCACTCCTCCATAGCAAGCTAAGTGTGTGTGCAGACCTATTCCCTCCACGGATCTTCTCTTATCATTCTGATCTCCTTCCAGGTGCAGAAATAAAACCAGCTCTCCTCTGGCCGGTCCCTCATAGACATTGAACCTCTACGGCAGCGGTTCAGCGCTTCTGCTTTCTAGAATTCCAGGAGTTTCAGCTGTGTCACTGGAACGATATTACTACCTCAGGATTCAAACCATGCTATTCCGGTCACTTCATCTCACATTTCTATTTGACTTCAGACTAATCCACCAAGATTTCCTCTTCCTCGTCTTTTCAGGATGGAAAAAGATGGGGAGAGTTTGACAGGAAATTCCATTAAACTTAGGAATTTCATCAGTTCTTGATGTTGGAATGCTGTTTGACTTTGCTCATAAAATGTGCAAAAAAAAGCAACCCTGTTTAAACCTGCACCACTAAAGTTTAGAGGGTTTCAATGGTGAGCAGTTTTTTTCTGATTAAAACAAAAAATATATATTTAACATTTCTAATATATTTGTAGATTTTTTACAAACATTTTCTGGAAACAAAAATGATTGAACCTGAGCCACAGTGGAATTAGGAAAACCTTTTCAATATGTTTATTTAAAAATAATTATTGTAAAAAAGGGGAAAGAAAGGAAAAATCTGGACAAAAAAAATCCCTAATTCAGAAAGTCAAGTTGATCCAGTTTGGTAGATGTCTTTTCAAAAGAAGAAAAAAAAAAAAAAAAAAAAGACAAAAAAATGCTAATTTGCCTCAGGAGAAAATACAAGCATTCTTAAAGCCGTCCGCATCTCTGAACAACCAATTTTACTACCATTTTTTTTTTCCAATTTGGAATTACAACTTTATAACATGAACTAAACAGACCTTTATCCTTTTGTCTGCAAACCAATCTCTTCCAAAGCTTTCAGGCTCATTTTTCTCACCTTTGGTTTATTTATTTTAAAATTGTATGAATAGAAACAAAATCATGTCTCGATGGCTGCATGCTGCTGCTGCTGCAGAGAAATACACGGCTGTTGGCATGTGATTGATGAACATCTCCTGATTGTTACACTGGGAGCGAAGTAGAAAAGAAGGTTTGGAGACCTTACAGAAGCAAAATGTTCTCACCGCCGTTTCGAGCTTTGAATAGAAAAAAGGCAAACTGGAAAAAGGTAGTACTGTGACAACTTGGAAGCATTTTGGAGAAAGAAAGGTGCATCTTTATTTGGCTACTGAATATGCCAAAAAAAGTCAAAGAAATACAATAAGAAACAGAACAGAACAAGAAATAAACTGTTTCTCTTACATAAGGCTCAGAACAGTACTCAATCCTTCATTTTGAACAGAACATGACATGAATAGTACTGTGCCAGAAAAAAGAAAAGGAACCGAACAACTGAAAGAGAACATAATTCCACCTCATCCTTTTTTTTAAATACTGTGCAGCATGTTGGGTTTCCTGTCCAGGATCTACGTTTACAATGAGACAAAGTGCATCTGGAGCTCTGACATGCACGTTCTGAGGGCTCCTACTGAACAGAATCCTGCAGCTCTGCTCCAAATCCCTTTCAATCTTTGACTCTTGACCCACATTAACCTTTTTATAAATTTGTTCATTTCTGCCTTAGGTTGTGCTTTTTTCCATGAAATTTAGTTTTTGGTTCTTCAAAATGTGGAATTAAAGGCAAACAAAAGAGTTTGGAATGCAAATTTTCAATTTTTATACAATCAAGGGAAAAATAACTCAATGTTTAAGCTTATATTAGAAGAGACCACAGGCAGCATTTGGAGCAGAACTTTTCCAGGTTTCTCAAACGTTTGTTAAATTTACATTAAATGATGGGAATGTTTCCAGTACAGCATAAGCAGCTTGTTTAGGAGGTAAACTACCAACTCTATATTTCAATATCAAGTGTTGTTGATCACATGACAAATCAAATATTTAGCAATAATAGTTATAAAAAAAGACTACAAATTTTAGAATAACTTTCACAAAACATAAGAAAATGTTAAGTATTGAGCATACTAATGAAAATGTAAATTTTAACAGGCAGCAACAAGTGGGTTTCAGGAGATCCTAGAGTAAAAACCAGAGTGATAAAGTCAACTGGTTTTTGTTTTATATAATCAAAATTATGATGTTAATAAATTCTGAAGTTTCTCTTCTGATCAACATTTCTAATACAAATCAGCATAATACTCAAATATTGCAAAAGTGAGTTTTCTCAACTCTACATTAGAATATATTGCAAAATATTGTGATTTAAAATAAAAAAGAAAATAGTGTTTTAAATGAAGAACATTCTTAATGCTTTATTTGTGTAGTAACTGAAATCAAAGTTGTGCAGAACTTTAATAGGGTAAGTTATTTAGCCACTTTGGAGCGAAGGCGGCGCTTGATGATGTGATGGTTGCTCTCTTTGCTTTCCGGCTCTCTGCTGAGGATCTAAAACAGGAGAAAAAGAAGCTTTGACCTCAGCAACAACTGAACTAGTTGGATAAAACTTTAACATATGCTCGCATTGTATATTTTTACAGTGATTTGATCCATTTTTATTGAGAGAAAAAAAAAATCAGCTGGACGGACATTGGTTGTGATTCATCTCCACCACTGTAGGATGAGGTGTTTTCACTCTTCCAGAGAGCTGACACTCTGTGGAATCTGAAAACATAACTAATTTTCCTCCAAGTCTCGTCTCTGCACTCCATAAGAGCTGATAAAATTATCAAACATAATGGGGCTCAAACAGAAGAAATGAATCTAAAAAAGACACCTCAAATGTATTTATTTTTTTGAAGGAGTTCTACTTTTTGAATGAGTTATAAGATAAAACTACAAAAAAAGGATTGATATTTGGATTTTAGCAAAATATCCAGAACGCATGACACCAGTGCCCACAGTTAAGACACATTGACGTTGAACCAAACGCTTCCTGGATATAATCGGACAGTAAAAACCTGCACTCTGGTTTTGTTTTATGTGTCAAATAATCGGTCGCCTAAAATCCCGTTTGAGCAGAATGTGTGAAACTTACAGGGTGGGAGGGCATTTCCATGGGAGAGGAGATTTCAGGTCTGTAGAGTTTCTTTCTGTTCTTTTTGGCTCTCAGAGCAAGTGAGGAAGAGGAGGCTGCTGAGTCTGCATCAGTTCGACCGCTCATCAGACTCATCATTTTCTTGGCTGCAGAGAAAAGCAGGACTTCAGACGTGGGTTGGAGATCACTTTACATAAACCATAAGACACAAGGGCAAAGCTTTTCACTTCATTTACAATTCTTGGTATGGTCGCAACCAGGGCCTGAATTTCAGTGCCGGATTGCGGGTCTCGCACATTAAAATTAATTCTTACAAACGGAGCTCTTATAATGCAGGAAATTACCGTAAAAAATTAATAGGTAATCAAGGGGCCTCAAAAGTAGGCAAAAGCTGGTGAAAATAAAAAAAATAAAATAAAAAAAGGGAAAAAATCGCCGCCTACTTTCTGATGACGAACAAAAGTTTCATTTAGCACCTCATAGAAACTAGTCGTGCGATGTAATCATAAATTCATGTTCTCTTTGAGAAACATTCCACTTCTATTGGAATTATTGAATCACTTATGCTCCTCTGCTGTTGGCATGCAAGAGGCTAAAGGCTGGCCCACGAGCCCAACATGGGCACCTGTCCACTGAAAAGGATGACGGAGTATTAGAGGTAGGAATTAAAATGAGGGGTGAAGCCAAAACGAAGAACAAGAATGAAACAGGCAGACAAAAACATCTATGCTTGTGAACCCTGATGCAATAACTACCTGAATAAACAAAACTTTTTGTTTTCAAGGATAAAACAGACTTTTTAGACTCTTGCAGGTCAACAGTCCAAACTTTCCAGTCAGACATCATTAAATGTCCAATGCTTATTTCCTTTTCCCAACCATGTTATTTTGTGAACCCAACAGCAACAGAGGAACTCTTAGGTTTGTCCTTGTATGTTCTAACTCTGTGACTGCAAGCTTCTCATCTGCTGTGAAATTTAAAGATCCCACAAGCCCATCAGGACTATTAACCTCTTAGAGCTAAATTAGTGCAGCAGGGAGCTTTTAGTGCATTTACAATCACACTTCAGAGCATTTCTAAATATGTTTGCATTTTTCAATGATCTACAAAAACAAGAGTCTAATACAGGCATTCAAATGTGCTTTCATTTCAACTAATCCACTATAAAAGAAACAAATTTAGCTGGGACTCATGCTGTTTAGAAGCGGCTTTACAAGAGCCCGAAAACACATTTTAAGTCAAATACAGAAAAAAAAAAAAGAAATTAGGAGAAAAGAGGTAAAACTTGACAAAAAGAAAAATGAAGATCCCAATTTAAATATTATTAAACCTATGGTTTGTGGACGATGCCTGATTAAAAAATTATTGTTTAAGGTATAGAATCCCTTAAACGTCAGTTTTATGAATGTCGGGATTCTAAGCTGAAGCTTTATATGGCTCCAGAATCTTTTCTGTCAGCCCATCATTTTGTTGTAACCCACAAAGATCTGGAACATCTGGGCGCCGCTGTTTGATTTAAATAGGTCGAGTGGTCTTTCTTATTCCAAGGTAAAGGACATCTGCAGGACCCAGGCTTTCCTATTCTTATTGCTTATTTTATCTTTAACAAACAGAGCATATTTATCACTTTTATCTGTGTAAATTGTTCCATCTGGAGAGATTATATTATCACTTGTGTAATTTTGGATTTGTGTGTGCGGAATTCTTGATTTGTAAGTCATACAAAACAATTTTTGCATTACACATGCAAAAATTCAAAGTTGTGGACAAATCTAGAAATATGCATGCACAAATTGGGGTGATCCTATATTCTCTCCATAGTTCCACACTGACCTTTAGAGCCTATCAGCGTTGGGGAGCTTTGCAAAAAGTCTCCAATTTTTTGCAGCGTGCCCTCCTTCCTGCTGCTCTGGGACTCATGGGAACCTGCTGGGGAGGAGCTCTGACGACAGAACAGCAAAACACGGTCAGTCTTTAGAGCTGTAAAATAAATCTTGAAAGACATGATCAATGCAGCATGTATCTGTTTTCCACGTAAGTTACTCAGAACTGGATTCAAATGATGAAAGCAGAACTTGTCTGTTCCTATTGACTTTCTACCCCTCATATTTTAATCTTAAAACTTTATTGTCACTGAATTGATTTCTTGTTTTGTTTCATTTTATTTGGCTTATAACACAGAGAGAGGGATTTTTAGGTTCTTTGACTTGGGATAAAATTGAAGTAGTTAGAAAAAAAAAATTAAATATCAAATATTGGTGATAAGTTTCAGACAATATGTGCTTGAAAGCAGCACATGAGAAAATGGGTAAAACCTAATATGCATCTTTTGTTGTTGTGTAGACGTGTTTCTGTGAGGGTCTGTGCGTGTCTTCGGTTGTTACCTCTTCTTTTTGTGGGGTCAGCTTTGGCGTTAGTTTGCTTCTTGTATTCCTCCTGTTCTCTGCCTCCACCTCTTCCTGTTAACAAGAAAGCAGCCAAAGAGGACAAACAAACACACACAGACATGACATGAGGGTTCACAAACACTGAGTCATCTCTACCAACAAGCAGGCAGTGACAATATCTGCTAAATATTTCAAAACAGTGAGTGCTGGGATGGAATGGAAATGACCGTTTGGATTTCAGGTGAAAGCGCATGTTGCAAAGATATCACAATAAACTCTAAAGGTTTAAACAACTTTGGCAGCAAGAAAACAATGTTCAGTTAAAGGGTTTTTACGTTAAATCAAGTTTGTCTGCATAAAAGAATGGAATTAAGATAAGAACAGAAGAAAGAAAAAAAAAAACGAAACACAAAAACATAAATGCTTAATTAATTGATAAATACAAAAATAAAATATCTAAATCAATGATTTTCTTTTAATCATCTGATATTTTGAAGAACAAGAATCTTGCTGCAAATTCAAATTTCAGAATAAATAATTAAATAAAAAATCTTTCCAGAAATGTTTAAATTAGCATCAGACTTGTATCTGAACTAAAAAAGTTACAAACAAAGCTTTACAAACACAAAAGTGATTAAAATTCCTAACTGAGCAAATACCTCTAACAGTCTGGTCTTAAAAATGGCAGAAAAAGGTGCAGCAGAACCATCAATATCTCCTGTTCCTGCAGCTTGAGACCACAAACGAATAATACAAAAAATGTTCTGCTGTTTCTAATGAAAGCAAGAATAATCTGATGTGATTTGTAAGTGTATCCATGCACCAGTCTCTGTGCAACACATTCCTGAACATATTTTGGCACTTAAGCAAATGAACAGATTCTGACTCATGAAGAGTTTGACCTGAGAGGCAGCCTCGTCGGCAAGATACAGGAGTGGGCGTGGCAGCGAGGATGGCGTCATCAGTGACTCAGAGGACATTTTTAAAAATAAACAGGATGAGTAAAAGAAATGGGGGACAGAAATGACAGAAATGAAACTTTAATTCACAAGGTAGGAAAAAAAATGTTAAAAAATAAGAGTAAAAGCAAATGATGATGAAGGAATGGATGGAATGAAGAAAGAACAAGGTTAAATGCACTCGCTTGTCTTTGGGGATGCTGGGAAAATGTTTAACTTTCAGGCTGCTTCACTATCTGCAATAAAAATTAACAGCATGAAATTGGGCATTTTATCACTCACTCCATCACGCTCAGCTTACCTCACAGTTATATGATAAGAACTCGATTTGACATGCAGATACCACAAAAATAAACTTTATCCTCATAAATTAATTCAAAGTAAACAAACTGTAAACAAACTTCTCCAAACAAACTGTTAGAAGCAAGAAAACTAAAGACGTCAGTTTGTAATGTAAATGTACACCAAAAAATATGGCGACAGCACAAAACAAAAACTAGTGACCTTCAAGGTTTGTTTGCAACTTCAATCACTAAGGCATCATTCTAAATAAACAATCTCCCGATAAAGTGTAGCATTAATAAAGACTTTCAACACCATCCTTCAGATCAAGAAAAATCCTGATCATCAACTCCTGAAAAATATTTTTTCAAAACAGAATATCTCAAAGGCTCTCTTTAAAGAAGCTGAAATCTCAAATATATGATTTAAAAAAGTTTATTGCAGCAATTTAAAAAAATCCATGGATGTTCTTCATAAATGTGACACCATTTACAACGGTAATACCCATCTATAAATAACATTGCTATTAGGTTTTGATGCATTAAAGAATTGCATTTATTTAGTTCTTTTAAGCTCTAACTGCTTAATGCCTTCTCAAGAGGAGATCTAAAAGAAAAAGTGGTTTAAGTGAATGAGTCCACCTAAAGCTGGTGAGCAGAGTACGCCTGCAGTTATTCAAGCAACCTCATGACTACAGGTTTGGTCTTTAACCCAGTTATTTGTGTAAGTGTCCTTGAAAAAAAACAAAAAAACAACTCAATTCTGAATGTGAGAACTGAACCTCAATTGTAACTTGACCTGCCTGTATGAAGCAGAGCACTGCAGCAAGATTTCACTTCTCAAATAGATACTACTAGCAAGGTGACGTTTAAAGTCTCGAGAAAAGCAGATGTTTTTCTGCTCTCAATTTTGTCACGTGTACTAAGAAAAATAAACAGATTTCTTACTGTTTAAAAGTGGATTGCAGGACTCCTGTTTAGAGGCGTTGGATCGAAGGGCATGCAGGTTCAAATCCAAACAAAGTCAAATGATGGAAATATGGTTCAATTTGACGATTTGATAACTTACCATGACTAGATATTTTGATGAACCAGCAACCCTGTTATAATGCAAATAGTTTACAGTGTCTAGAGTCCTTAGCATTGTACTTTAATTGTACTTGAAATGATGGACATTATTTTTTTAGAACTAAATGATATTAGAAGTAGTGGAAATATTTTGATGAGTTCTATGTTAAGGATTTCTGACTATGATGAGTTTGATGGGGAATGTGAGTCTATGATCCAATGGGAGTGGATAAAAACATGGTTTATTAAGTTATTAAAAGGGGAAAAAGGTACCTCACGTGTTGCTTGCCGTTTACTTCTCCTAAAAAAATAAGACTGAAAAGAAAAATGTTGACAAGAAAGAGCTCTTAATATACAACTCACAGGGAACAACTCCACAATTGGAAAGACAGAACAAGGAATACAAAGTTGCTTTTTGGAACAAAAAAAAGTGTCTATTTAGTAAAAAAAACAAGTGTAAAGAATGCGCTTCAACATAACCTAAAATTAAAGACACATTTCAGTGAATTTTGCTTTAATGGTCACGATCATCTCCAAAGCTGACTTTGCTTATATTTATCTATATTTTGTTGTCTTATGACCCGTTTTCTTTCACTTTTCATTCAAACACATTCAATGACTTAATACAGTAATAATAAAATTTACAAAAAACCTCATAAGAATGGTAATTTTCCCAACTTTTTCTTAGTTTCATTTTATATCAGGTACGGTAAAAGGTACCTGTGTGTTTTGTGGTTTCTCTCTATGGGTAACTCTTCATTCCTCAGAGAAGAAACTTTAATAATGCCAATTTTGACATTTTATGCATGATTTGAGGCTTACAAGTTGGATGTTAAAAAGCCAAAGACAGAGTTGAAGTGTTCTGAAACACGATGGATTTTACTCAGTTAACTAACATACAACACAGAGCTCTCATTTAAATGTCAGCAGATCATTGCTGTATTTCCATTGTCTAGTCCCTCACTTTGATTCTCTGCCTGACCTCAGAGTGTACCTAGTTTTGTCCCATTTATCACTGGAGAACACGCCCTATTTGCACTCCGACTGATTTTCTACTGGATCATGGATAGGCCATGATTCTGCTCACAGACATACCTGCAAAGCAAAGACCCAAGTGCCAATGCATTACACACAAAGACAGAGTATCCAAAGCCAAATCCAATCAGGCCAAAACTTCCTTCCCTTCTTTCCTCAGAAAAAGAAACATCGATTTTTTTCTTAGGAAAATTTTTAAACAAATGTTGCTCTTACCACCTGACGCAGAATTATCCTGTCAGTAGCCATTTTTTCAACAGCAAACTATTAGCACATCACATGTACAGAGTTACAGCTCTAATTCTAGCTCAATGCATGGTTGTGGGACAGCCCCTAAAACCATAGGCCAGTCGCTTTGTAGGGTATACAACGTGATGGGCATCACTGGGGCCACCAAGCGAAGGGACATTAAGGAGGTCACGGAGGCAGCAGAAGCTGTCTCAAGGTGGCTGTGGATTAGGAGGGGGGAGCCATTGGTGGGTAGCGCTACCTGGACAGAAGCTGGGATCTGCTCAAGCCCAGCTGGGCTGCCTGGGCAAGATTGCATGATGTCTGAAAGATCCGAAACACTCTGTGACCCCAGGTAACATCCCTAATGATGTGTCCAGGTTACATGACTAGTTGATCTATGTTTTAAGAAAAAAAAGGTAGCATTTGGGAAGCAGTTTTCCATACTTGAAATGTACATAAATGAAAGTATTGACATAAAAAGCCAAACCGTTTTCTTCCCAATATTATGACTTTGAATAACGCCACATTAGTACAGTTTGAGAATTTGAGACATGTAAAGGCTGTTTGAGTGAAATGGTAAAAACAGATTAACATCAGCTGACCTTAACCCTAACCTGAGTCAAATCACTGCAATACCTGCTGCTGGTGATTTCAGATGTTCATTTTTACAAATGATTTTGAAGCTTAACTTTAAAGTTGGGATGCTCTTATTCATTTATATGAAGGCATCAAATTGTCTACACCAGGGGTGTCAGAACCCAGTCCTCAAGGGCCGGCCTCCTGCAGATTCTCCAGAAATCCTGCTCAATTTGCTGGTGATTACCTGGATCAGGTGTGTTTAGCCAATCAGGAGCTTCAATGGCCAGTTGGTTGAAAAACATGTAGGACCTGGAGGCCTGGAGTTTGACACCCCTGGTCTACACCAAATACAACTAGAATTGGGAGATTACACAATGTAAGAGACTGAATTACTGGTGTGTGATGAATTTAAGACTTTGGTGGTTTTACAATTCGAATCAGCCACTTTTTTTTCAATTTTCATGTAATTCATCAGTTCAAACAATCTTTCTTTAAAATAATTCTTACTGTTTTTTCAGACAAAAGCTACTTTCAGGTAATTTCTAATGTAAGAAATTGGGATTTTATAAATAAAAGTCTCACCTTTGTCCAGTTTACACCACTAAAGTTTATATCACTTTTCAATCAAGAAAATGTTTTTTTTTATTAAATAAAATTGGTTTTAATTGAAATATTCAAAATGAATAAATTTGTAGAGTTGTAAATTAAAGTCAAATTGAGAGGATGTTTTGGCAGCGAGACCCAGCCTTACCTACTACAAACATGTAGATAATTACATGCATGTTTTAGTAGCGTCTTGAATGGGCTTTCTGCCTCCCTACTTTGAACCAGACAATCAAACATAAGAACTGATCTTAAATTTGAGCCACCTACATGGATACTACCATCGGCGGTTGGATAGCTGAGTTGGTTAAACAACTAGCAGTCGGGAAATAAGGTTCCAGTTTCCAGGGTGGGCAATATGCTTCATCCCGTGTGGATTATTGAGCAAGACAAACATTGAAAACAGTTAAAAAACATCTGAACGCACTGTCTAATCATTGAGCATTTCACAATTTGGGGCAAAATTAGGTTAAACCATTCTTTTTACTGTTTTATCAGTAATGATCAGGAGTTATGACCATTTTCAGCTGGTCTTGTGCATGAGGTCATCTGACTATGGGAATAAGCAGGTGCTCCCATCAAAAGCTGTTTTTCCCCTCCTGATTCCCTGGGCATGTTCCAAATTCTGAGATTCACTTGGCTCAGAGTGTAAGGCAGTGATTGAGTGAGCATGACATCCCATTTTCACACATGGATTTTTCACAAATCAATCCTGGAATATGCAGCTACTCTAGCAGCATAAAAGAAAGATCAAATGAATGCTTGGTTTTGTCAAACACAGCACAGTTACACTAAGCTTTTTGTAGGAATTCCAAACCAAAGGCTTGTTGTAATCAGGGCAACAAGTTGTTCAACAAAATTGTTGGAAACTGTTCTGGCCTGTTAGAGCACATTGTTTATTTACTAGCCTTACAGGAAACCTGATGTGATCCCAACACAGTAAAAAAAGAGTACATCCATATGTCTCGCCCACAAAGACAGGTCAGTTCTTACATTAGTAAAAGCATTGGGTTTTCTTACTTTAGTATTTAAAAAAAATCAAACTATTTAAATACTGCACAGCTTTTAGCTGCACTTACAGAAGTCCTTCGTTTTTTGTGGGAGTTATATTCTAAAAATAACCCTCAATAGGCAAGATCTGCAAAGTTGCCAGCTTGATTTTTACAATAATTCTAGATGTTTTAAGGCTGCTAAACCCTTCACTTCACACTGTACACACTTTTCACGCTTCTCTCTAGTTTTAACTCTTAAAGTTCAACCTTGATAGAAAAATAAATCCAATATTATAGAATGAAAAGAAAGATCCTCTTTGCAAGCTGAACCCATTTGTACAGCAGACACAGCACTGAGAAGATTGACAACAGTCTTCAGTCAAACAGTTTGCAGAACACAATGTAATAAAAGAAAAGAAAAACTAAAAAACGGCAAGAAAGAAAATAGGCTAAACTTTGAGGCTGCGAAAGGTGAACTGTGACGTAGCGAGGAAACCCTGTATTCTGCTTCCCATCTGCCCCTTGGCTTTTAAGAGATCCTACATTTGCTAGCTGGTTCACAAATGACCTGTTTGTACTGGTTTCTAATTTAAAGATCTTTTGAGGATTTTTAAGAAACATGTTTGACTCTAAACTTTGATATAGAAAATGTAGTGCTATAAATTTAGGAAAACTTCAAGAACAAGCATGTAGATGCTTCTTAAAATGTGCAAAGAAAGTTTCATTTTATTCATTTTGCTATAATTGGCATGAGTGCACGTATCCCATAAACAAAATATTTACCAGATTACCTAGAAGAGAGACTTATTTTTTTTAACTTTCTCAAGTGCTTAATACAAGCACGTCTCAAAATATAATCTTATTCTGATTTACACTTTAAATATATTTCAAGTAATTAAAAAAAAGTCCCAAAATGAAAATGTAAAATATTGATTTATATTTTGCTGTTATAAATTTGGCTCAATCTTTTGGCAACGGGAACATCTGTTAGTGGCTTTTTTCGTAGAACACATTCTTTAAAAAATTTTTGTTTTACAGAGAAGATCCTAATATTAATAAATATACTGTGTTGTTAACTGTCAAAATATTTAGAAAAAAATAAATCAAGCACAAACATTTTTGCATATTTTAAAGATTGCAAACAAAAACTACAATCAGTAATTTATATCAAAGCAATAAATTGAGATAAAATGGAAAGAACTGGCTACAACCAGCAACAACCTCAGCAGACAATGACAGAACAATATGACCGGCGAGCAGTCCTCGACCTTGTGTACTGCTGGAGAGCCTGTTTAATGTGCTCTCTGGGGGCATAATGTATGATTATGATGTATGAACATGTGCACATATTCACAAACATAAGCAGAGGGCTGTGCTTGAGTTTTTGACCGCATTTGCAATTCAGATAGATTTTTTTTTTCCATTTAGTGAAAAGCATTGAGACTAAGCAAAATTCAGCTTTTAGCAGCATCAGCTCTTAATATTTCAGCTTTAACGCAAGTGCTCAGTTAATCAAAATCAAACCAACCAGGGAGCTATCATTTAAAGCAATGTTCCATCAACAGAAGTTCAGTTTCTTTTCAAGCAAAGGTAAAACAACTGTATATTATCAACCCTGAAATGGTTTGATCAAAAAGATACATCTCAAATGCTAAAATATTTTAAAAACAACATACCTGGAAATTCACAGATTATCGTCCCCTATTTGCCTAAAATGAATGCACACATTTAATAAAGATTACAATAAATGAATAGAAATATATGAATATATAGAAATAGATGTGAATATAAAAAATAAATAGTTTTTTAAGTCTACAAATGTTTACAGCAGTTTTCATTTTTATTTTAAAGATTAAAATACAGACACTACAATTAAGTCTTTTTATGTCAGTTTCTCACATGCTCACTGAGGGGGGGTTGTCACTGTGCCCAAAATTAATTTTCACCAGGTACTAGGTGTGCGCGGATTTTGGTGAATTTCTGCTCGTGTGGCAAATCGTCTCTCAAAAGTGCAGAAATGTTTCTGTAAGCGAAAACAATATGCTCCTTACAGTCAGCGACTGCTGCGGGCTATGATTAAATGACTGTCAGTGATGAACAGCAGATAACAAGCCACACAAGATAAACTGTAGATCAGTTCCTCACAACATTTGAGCTTTTCTGTTTCACATTTGAGTTTTTTTTATTTTTTGTGAGAATTGTGCATAAAAGCAGGAAAGCTGTTCTGTAGCAGCTGTTTTCAAGGATTTTTGTTTTATGTGGTAAATGTTCATTTATATGGGGAAAATATCCTTGAATATTCCCTTTCACAAAAAGAACATAGATCATTTTTTATGCCTAAATTCTCTCAATTTGCAAATCTGCTTTAAGCTTAAGATAAAGTGACAGTATGTGCTTGTTAAATAAAAAGAAAAACTTAGAAAGTTTTGTTTATATGCAATCAAATTAAAAACAGGAGGCATATTGCATGAGATTGTCATTTCCCCAGTTTCTGTTCTCTGTAAATACACATCTGACATGAACAGATGCCTGTGTGTTTCAGTGGCCTCAGTATGTGTAGTTAACACATATGCTCCTAGCAGCATTCTTGTGTCATATGCTTTTGGGAATCCAAAGCGCTGAGGGCATTAACCTCCTTTGCAAGCAAACAAATTACCATAAATGCAGCTCCTCAGTGGCATTAAATCACTTCCAGTGAGACTGTGACCTGAAAAACAATCCTGTCCCCTCGTCACCCTCCAGTGCAGCTTCACTTTTCTCTGCACGTCTCAAAGTCATGCGTCCTCCTTAAAAGCCCCTACGGTCTGTTCTGAGCTTGATCTCCAAGATAGCGTGAGACGTTCATGTGGAATCAAGGAACATCTGACCAGTTTGAGGAATTATTCCTGACTTCTTCCAGATTTCCAGATGCTGTTGGTGGGCTTTGCTAGTTGACCTAGTTAATTGTAACAATAAAACAATGTCTGCTTTTGTTGAGTCTCTTAATATGCCACTAAAAAAAATTGGAACAAAAATAAATGCTAAAAATTGGTTTAATTCTAGATTATTTTACATTTTTGTCAACTTAATTTTAAATATTGTTTAACTTATATTATTTTTAAATTCTATATACATTTTTAAACAAAAGTACAAATGTTAGTCCCTAAGAAAACATTAGTAAAACATCCTATTTAACACTTCTTTACAATATTTGACATAACACTACAACCAAGGCTATAATATCCTGGTGTTTATAATCTATTGCCAACAAAACTCTTGTTAAAGTTGTTAAGGTTAGACTTTTGCTGCCTGTTTCCTATATTTATTTATATATTAACACAATTAATAATAACTTAAATCAAACTGATTATCAGGCATATTTTATTTTAGCTTTTTTTTCTTTACATTTATTCTAATTTTTTCATTCTTTAATTGGTGTCAGCTGAAGGAAAAGCCGCAAAGATGTTTTTCACCAAAAATGTGAGAAAAATAACCAGCTATGTTCCATTTGAATTTCCAGTTCTTCTCAAACGTGTGCATCCTCCACGGTTTATCAGGGCATGAACGTGATGTTCTGGTGCAGTGGAAGCTTTTATAGACCAACATTTTTTTCTATACTTTAGTGAGTGCGTTTTTAAAGTTGCTTCAACACATGATGGGAGGGGGAAGAGGTTGCAGCCTTATCGACAGCTCTTACCTTTTCCATTTCTCCACTCTTTCTTTTGCGTGCTGTTCGGGTGATTTTGACAGTGACGGCGCTCTCCTCTCCCTGCCGCCGCAGAGCCATACGGTTTGGCTGCAGAGGGCTGAAGGAGATCTCCAACTCCGGGCGCGGAAATCGGCTGGATCTCCCATTTTCTGTGGAAATTTCAGACGAGTCCAGGACTGATGGAAAGCCAGTGGAGCCCTGTGGGACCACACATGAAACCAAGGGTCAGAGGGTTACATCAGTCACTTACAGTCAATCTGTCACAGAAATGGGTCTGGGTCAGAGGTTGCGGTCTAGCCTGTCTGCAGCTATAAAAGGAATCAGCTCAATTGCCAAAGCAGCTGCCTCGTTCACACCTGTGAGACCGATGCTCAACAAGAAGCAATCTGAAAAAAATTCAAGCTGCCAAATGTCAGACCCACATCTGTAACTGACCTCAAACTTAAGACCTGCTCTTTAGTGATTCAGTGAAGGTCAGCAAGTCCAAAGTAAAAACTGTTACTTTGATTTAAAAAAAAATAGAAATAAAAAAAATAACTCAATAATGTTCACTTCAAAGTCTTTATTAAATGGGAAATATGAAACACCAAGTATATTTTACTTCTTTAAGGAGGTTTAACTTTAACTTTGTTGTTTTTGCTTGAGAATTATCGTTTATTTCAGTCTTAGAGAAAAAGGTTGACCTCCAACACAGCGGCTGACATGTAATTTTTGAAACATATTTTATCAGCTGAATTCTACTACTATTTTACGAAGAAATACCTTAGGCATTTTACTTTTTTGACAGGTTTCAGATTTTTTTTATTAGGAAAATTAAATTGCATAGAAGAAATGTATAAACTATAGCATTAGCAGCTAACATCATAGTAGTGTCTAACAACAGCACCCTCTCCACTTTAACACATTTTATTAATCTGTCTGTTGCTGCTTTAAGTGAAGCAGTTTTATCCTCCAGTTCTGATTGGATCCTGTTTTAAGTCGCCACATACTCCGCTGTTTCATCAGCGAAACTAAACGCTGCCCAGGTGAAGTGACCGCAGGGATGGAGTGCTGTGTCTTGCGATGCGTTTGTTTACCTCGCGTGCAGACGGTGGAGAAAAAGAAGATAAAAGAATTAACCAAAAGAAGAGCTAATAAACATGCCTAAGTTTACACAAACATTTACTCTCCGTGTGGTGACCAATCCTCTAGCTTTTACTCAGGCAAAGAGGCGAAGATGCTCGCTACTGGAGAGTGTTAATTTCAGACAGTTCAAAATCAAAGTCTATCGCAATAGACTTATTTTACTATACAGAAAAAGCTATATCCCGATGACGGTAGTTATTATTTTATTGCCCAGTCCTAGCTACCTTTATGTCTTTGTTCACTGCATCCATGAACCTTCTCTTTGGTCTTCCTCTAGACCTCTTTCCTGGCAGCTCTAGGCTCAGAATCCTTCTATCAATATATTTACTGTCTCAGTCTGGACATGACCTAACCCTCTCAGTCAGGCCTCTCTGACTTTATCTCCAAAACCTCTAACGTGCGGTCCCTCTGATGTACTAATTCCTTATCCTATCCATCCTGGTCATTTCCAAAGGGAGCCTCAGCATCTTCCTCTCTGTAACCTCCAGTTCTGCTTCCTGTCTTTTCCCTCAGTGTCTCTAGGCCAAACAACATGGCGAGTTATGTAAAGACTCCGGCAGCTGCACTGGCTGGAGTGGATGTAGTGTGAGCCGCAGAGAGTGTATTTTTAAAAAGTGACTTCAGCCAGCAAAAGTAGTAAGAAGTAAGATATAAAAGTTGTAGTCCGGCCTGTCTCTGATCAGTCCAAAAGCAACTCATGAAGCCTGTTACATCGACATGGCACAGCTTGATTATTTCACTATTAACTTTGTCTCGCATACGAACCTGACTGCTGCCTGAAGCTCTGATATCTTCCTTTCCAGAAATCTGTGTGGTTTCACACTTTGGTTCCCTCATCAGTGTAGAAGGCCCTTGAACACTCTTGGACTGTTTGATGGGATAATTGGGGGTGGTGGTGGTGGTGGGTGATTTAAGAAAATATATAAAAGGAATTAGTTCAAAAAAAAAATAAAAAACAACAACAGGAAAACAGATTTAAGTCTCAGATCAATGCACAAAAACTGTAAAAAGGCAAATACACGTTTACTCTATGGTTGGTTATATTCTAAAGCCAAAAATGTGTTCATTATTATTTTATAACACTTGATGTTGAAGTAGTTTGTCAGTCAACTCTGATGGCAAAGCAAACCACAGAGAAATGTTTGTCACATTTTTGATACTCCTTGGTTAAAACAGCACTTTCTTCTTAAGTTGGCATCCTCTCCAAGTCAATAAATCCACAGTGATCAACAATAACAGTGGAAAAAAGAAGTCACTTCGACAGCTGCAATTTACTGACGATAGGTAGTGCTCTGTTATTTTTGATCTATAATCGCTGCTCCCCAAGACCTAGCTCTCTTTAAAAACAACTATTAGGATAAATCTGTGCAGCAAACAAGAACTATGCCTGTGTCTCTGTCAAATCACTGCTTTCTCCTGACAAAGAACAGAAAAATGTGTTTCCATGCCATCTATGTTAACATGCATCAGCAGAGAAAATGAGAATGTGTCATGCTGCGAGCAACATGATAACTTTGTGTACTCTTTTGAACTTTGTCAACACTGTAATTGACTGAACTGGTTATTTTGGTCGAGTCACTTCTTTACAGTGTACAGATGGTAGTGGACGCAGTTTTGAAAGGTAAAAACACAAAATCCAGTCTCAGAGACGTATAAAAGAAATGGTGTCTCAGCACCTTGTGTTGCATTGTTTGATCAAGGTGGATTTGTTTGTTAAGAAATGAGACATTATTGTCAACAAATTTCATTTACTGAATAAAAATTCACTTGAAATGTTTTCTCGTACAGGCCGGTCCATAAACATATTGTCTGACATTTAACCAATTTGTGACCTGGGGACCAAGGGATTAGACCACAAAGTTTTCTGCCTGATGATTTTCTCAACACAGACCTGTGTGGCTCTGCTCTCCTCCAGTTCTCTCCTCAGCTGCAGGATCTCAGCCTCTTTCTCGGTCACAGATGCTTGAAGATTTGCCATGCTGG
Organism: Oryzias celebensis; assembly: GCA_014656515.1. Taxonomy (NCBI): domain Eukaryota; kingdom Metazoa; phylum Chordata; class Actinopteri; order Beloniformes; family Adrianichthyidae; genus Oryzias; species Oryzias celebensis. The sequence goes on from BNCR01000014.1 coordinate 3,071,047, forward strand.
AGCTGCTTTCAAAACCTTGAAGCTGAAAAACAATTTCAAAATACAGATTAAGTGAGAAATTCTGCATTGAAAAAAATCCAATGCAGATCAATGATCATCTTTCTAAAGACAATATAATTTAAATAAAGTTATAAAACTTCTGTTTTGTGTTAGACACCTGAGAGCAGAAGAGTCCAGAAGTCTTTCTCTGAGAGCAAAAGTGCAAAAGACTGACGGATAGGAGGATTAACACTGACGTGGAGTGATGGATGGATATTAAAGCTTTTTGGCTCGTCCAGGAAATTAATCTGCATATTTTAATATAAATATAATAAAAAGATTTATTATATATCAGCCTCTAACTGACTAGGTGAGGAGAGGAATCACCAGAATGTAACCACGTGTTGCTTTAAACTCAGTGTGATAGGAAGCCTTACAGCTCTTATGTGTCAAAATCCACAGAAAAAAGAAAATGAACTGCATTAAATCATATTTTAGGATGCAGCACTTTTGTAGAAACATTTCCAGTGTTATTTATGAATAACAAATTGAGAATTTATTTGCCATTAATAATAAAGAAAAAAAATATTTCTGATGCATTCAGTTATCCTCACATAATTTTTCCTGATGTGGAACATTTTAAACGTCACATCATTATTCACATCTTCCACGCCACTTGTGGCTTTTCCCATGCAAATTGCATGATGTTTATGTAAATTGCTTGATTAAGGTTTTGAGTCAGTACAACCAGAAAATAGCTTGATTTAATGACTTAACTGATCTTGTTAGAGTGATGAAATATTCAATCAACAATTTAAGAAATATCCTAGCAATCTTTTTAAAGACCAACTTGAATGAAATTTGAGTTTTTGATGATTTTAACGCTTTTAAGTTCTTGTGGATTTTTTTCTGATAATGGAAGACATTTATAAAGATTAATATAATTAATGTAATTAAGAGGTTTTTTAACAAATCTACATGACCTTGAAGGAAAATGGGATTTTCCTCTGAAGTCACGATTGCTTGGAGCCACACTTAGAAAGTGCAACGAGAAACCATGTCCTTTTACTGAGACATTTGATTGGTCAGTTTATACCTTTAGTGTTTTGCAATTAAGAAAAACAATTTTAAAAACTAGGATTAGCAAAAACATGTAAAAAAAAAAAAAAACTATCCAAACAAGAATGGTTATTCTGACAAATATAATGAAAAATGTCTGTTCTCAATAGAAAATCTATGGGAATTTGGCTGCTTGAAGCCAGCAGGTACTTCCTGTTTGGGAGGTGAAGGGGTGGTTTATACAGTCAATGTGGTTTATACAGTCAATGATCATGCCACAGTTCTTAATCAGATTCAAAATAAGACTTTACATGTCTGAAAAATAGTCATTGCACCACATTGATGCTGCCCCCCTCAGGGAAGGTCATTTGAATACGCAAAGCTGCTCTGAATCTCACATTTGCTTTTGTTTACGCAGATTTTAAATGTACCAGTACAAATATTTTTGTAAATCAGTTCATTTTAGATATGTGCCAGAGAATCACAACTTCTTAAAAGAAATCTAGATTCAATTTCTCCCTATTAGATAACTGATGTTTTCTGTTATCTGATGTTATCTGATAAGTGGATCACACATTATTACGTTTGCAAGGACACCAGAAGTATTGAAAATTCAAGAAAATCAATAATATTAGAATTATTTGGCGTCCATTGATATAGACTTAGCGCATCAAGGAACAAAAGTTACATATCTGACAGAACTGTCATAATATACAGTCACACTAACGGAGTGTTAGTGATGTCATGTGGAAAACACCTTTTTGTTTCTGAAAAAAGATTTTTAACTCATCAACTTACAGAATAAGAAAGAAAATGTATTTTACCTCTTGACCTTAACTAACAAGTATAAAGCATCAAGTAAACAAAGTGAGTAAACAAGATAGTTTTAGCATTTATTCAACAATAACTAAGCTTCAGTTCAAAAACAGCGTGAGAGGCTGACATCTCTTCACTGCTTCAAAAGAAGTTAAGATGTCAATTTTATTTGATTCTGCAAATCAAATGCACTTGAGTTGAAAGTAAAACCTTTCTTGCTTTTTATTCAGCAGAAGTGGTCTGACACTGAGCTCTGCTACTCCACTTATCACAATCCTCCATTCAATCTCCCAGATACTCTGATCCCACAGGGGAACATACTTCATTATACTCAAGTGATAGAACTGAGCCCATTGAAATATTTGCACAAAAACATGAGGAAAAAAGCTTAAGAAGCAGTGGATAAAATTGGTTAATGTCTAAATAATGACTTGGGCTCATGTGACTCAAATATGAATGTTTTTTGTAATTGCACAGTGAGCTCCTGATGTGCTTGCTGCTCAGCTGACAGATGTGGCTGCATGTTTATTTGCATACAGAAAAGATAACTAGGATCCGATCATAAGCCCATGCCTCAGATCCATGTTTGGGCACATGTGAACACCAGGTGAGAACTCCCTTAATTCCAGCTGATTGCCTCTGATTGCAAAAAAAAAAAAAAAAAAAAAACTCAAGTCTTTAAGCCTGAAGAGCCTCAGACTAATCAGAACAATTGATTTTATGTGTATTTGGCATTAGCAAAGAATACAATACAGTTTGAGGGTTGGAAAATGAAACTTTGAAAACCCAACTCTAGTACTGTATTAAACCATTTCTTTAATTATATTTAATATATATTAATATATGCATTTTCTTGTGAAACTTTTCTTTTTTCTTATAAATGATGAATGTTTCTGTGGTCATCTTCATGTACATTTCTGTCTGATTTCTGCAGCGAGTTATGTTGTGTGCTACACTGACCTCTTGTGCTGGCTGCGTGTTTTGCTGGCGGAGCTGCTCAATGAGTTTGTCTTTTTCTGCTTGGATGGAAAGAAGTTTCTGCAGCTGAACCTCCAAAGCTGCAACCAGAGTGTCCCTCTCCTTCCTCCAGTTCTCCATTGTTTTCTCTTTCTCCACAAGCTGGGACTCCTGGACATGAACAGTCAAAACATTATGGGGAAAAAAGCTGAGTTCTTGTTGCTTTGTGAGTTGACAACTAATACGACTGACTCAATTGTGCCTTAAAATTCCAGCTGATCTCCTCCTTTTTCTAAAATCCTCGTCTTACCAACTGGCCTTGCTGCTGACTGTAGCGTTCTCGGTCTTCAACAAACTTCCTCATTTCCTGATTCCTCTTGTCCTCAGCTTCTTTGGCTTGGCCAATCAGAGACAGTTTTTCTTCAAGCCACTTTTTGCGTTCAGTCTGGTGTTTCTCAGTCAGGATCTGCACACAAAATGAGTACAGTCAAGAAAAAAATCTATTTGACTTCATATGGAAATTAACCCTGAAAGGGAGAAAACAGATTTAGAAAATGGATAGATGGATGGAAATTAAAAATTGCTTTCATGTTGACTACATAAAAGCCTATGGTTAGGTGCCAAGTTCTGGTATATATACCTGCATTAACTTTGGAAAGTCAGAACATACCTTCAAGCTTTCTTGAACTTGAAAAGTTTTCTCCTTTGCCTGTTTGACCTCATCTGATGGATTGTTGGCTTCTTCCTGAAAGTTGCTTTCACTGCTCTGCTGCAGCAGTGCCTTCTTCAACCTGTCCACCTCTGTAAGACAGATAATTCCAGCAACATTCACATGTCAGTGTCTTAGTCAAAGTAAAAAAATCAACTGCTTTCTCTAAAATATATAGAGTAAATTACAACCCAAAGAATACATTTTATAACAAAATCCATAACTTTTTTTAGTTAATAACAAAATAATATTTAAAAATGATCCTTTAAAGACCCACACCTGTAGGATTTTTTTATTATTGAGGAAATCAATAAAAAAATTAAGATTAAAACTGCGATTCATAGTATTTTTTTCTTTCTTTAAATTGTGTTGGATTTGGAGCAGATGAAAACCCGTGGTTTGAAAAAGCTGGGGTTTGTGAAGTAGCGACTCTGATGGGAGGCCCAAAGTCTCCCTGCTTCACACCATTATGATGCAAACAACTAGATCCATGTTGTTCCTGGTTTTCCTTGCCTGAACTGGAATCTGGATCACAATGGTACAGCTATGATATTGCTCATCATTTTGTTTTTTGCGGCGCTAATCTTAGCTTGGGCTTGCGACGTGCAATAGACGGTGTAAACACAGGAATGCTGGGAAATTAGGAAGGTTAAGCTCTGCGCCAACAGTCCAGCCCACAACCCAGAGGTAAATTTCTAATGAGCTCTTGCAGCTCTGCAGAAAATATGTCTTAGAAGCGACACTGTTTTTTAAAATTTTTTTTAATTTTGGCTAAAAACTGAATAACTAATTAAAGGACCCCTGGGAAAGAATGGAAAAAAATTTAGTTGGAGTGGGACTTCAAACTGTTAAAGAGGTCTTGTAAAAAGAAGAACTTTTCTAAAAACATCTCTTAGCAGGTACTAGCATCTTTCATTTTCTGATTTTTCTATCTTGCTATTCTTCTCAAGATCATCTCTCACCGTTGCAGAGTTCCTGGATGTGGATAAGCTTCTCCTCCAGGACTTTTTCCATCTTCTCCTGCGTTTCGTCCTGCTCCACTAGAGCCAATCGCATTTCCTCCAACACACGCTCCTTTGCCTCCAGGTCTGCAAATAAACAAAACAAACCGCTCAAAACAAGCAACGGTACAGGTTTACAAGAGTCATTAACACCACAAAAAGGCACTCTCACATGTTTGTCCCTTAGGGAGGCATTTTCTTTTTCCATTCACGATTTAATCAAGCTCAGCTGCAGAGAAAGCTCAGTAGCACAACTTTTCTAAAACAATTGTTTTATTTTATTAAATAATGCTCAATGATTGAATAATACATTATTTATTATAAGGTAAAACAATATTTCAAGGCCCAAAAGCTGGTAACCAACGAAAATCTGCTTTCTTTTATATTGTTAGCCAATTAATCTTAATTTATAACACTTTGAAAACAGCAGAACCTGATCAAAGGCCTGTACAACTGAATCATTTTAATGGCAAATATTAAATGAAATGTTCAAGAGCACAAAATACAGCCAACAACTCAAACTGTGAAAAAATTCAGGGATGATTTCAAAGTGAGATTTTGAAGTGGACAGTGAGCAGGGCAGAGGTTCAAAAAGTGAATTCTAAAATGTGCAGAAAAGTAAAAGCAGATGTGCTCTCTTTATGCGTCTCCGCGTGCAGTTGTGTAGCTGTGCTTTACAAAGTTGGAGATGGAGGACAGATGAGTAGAAAACTTCACTGTACTAAGGCTTTGTAAACCAGCACAGCTATAACAAAGCATGGATTAGTACTGTCTTAAAACTGCAGTATGGTTTAAATAGTTTGTTTTAATCACTATTAATCACAAAATCCAAAAACCAATACACATGTAACAAAGCTAATTCTGCGTTCACACGAAATGGAATTCACGCAATAAATTAGTGTCTGTCGCATCTGTTTTGACGTGGTCCAAAATTGGTGTTCAATGCTTGTCCAAAAAATCTGTTCTTAAGCCTGATGCTCCATCTCTGTGTGGAAGAAGCTATTATTACATTTTAAGACTCATGGTTACATGGAGGTATTGGCTGCTTTTCTCATACTCAGTTCATGGAAGTCGTGGGTTATTTTGAGAGATCAGGTTCATTTATTTTAAAGAACTCAACAAAAGTGTTGGCAATCCCGTCTCCATGTTTGGGTTTATTAGACCGTTCAGAGACTCTTCCAGTACGGTCAGATAAACTATCTACTGCAGGAGCTGCGTCTGAATGACGTCACTCTATGACCCCGTTGTAGGACTTGCTGTCAAACAACAGTCTGAGCAAGGAAAAAACAAAATTAAAGGACCTTATATATTTAAAAATTAAAAGTTTAGGAGAACAATCAGATTCTCTTCCATTCTGGTTTTAGACTCCACCCACTGATTACATCACCAACACATCACAGGCCAAAGCTGAGCTCCATTTTGGTTGATGTACTGCATAATTTACATTTGGTATGAATATAGCTTAAGAGTTTAAAGTAAAACAGTTTTACACAAAAAAAACCAAATGTTTTACCTTTACAGGCCTTACTGTAGAGCTGGTGTGTTTCATCACATTTTGTGTTCGATTGGCCCTGAAGACATGAAAGGGTGAGAGGATGGCAATGGCACATAAATACACTTCCAACAGGAGCTGGACTTGAACCACCACCACCACACACGCACACAATACACCACTAACTAAAGTATTTAAACTTTGTAACATTTGTTTCTATGGTCCAAAAACATGTGGTACCAGTCTGAGCTGTTGGATGGTTCTGTCTCTGGTACTGAGGTCACACTGAAGCTGCTTCTTGGTTTTCTCCAAGTCAGCCAGCTTCTGTTTCAAGAGCTTCTCCTCTTCCCTCATTGCAGAAATCTAAAATGAACAAAAAGCGTAAAAAAAAAAAAAATACAAATAAAAAGAAATCTGAAAAAAAAAGGAGGCTGTGACATTCAAAGATATTTTTTAAAAAAACTTAAAGAGAACAAGAAGAAAAATAAAGTCAGTCATTTAATAAGTGGTGATTATTGTCTGCATATGCTAGCTTGTTACAATAGCATTGGTAATGCAGCAGGTAGTTTACACTGAAGTGGTAAATTAAAGGAGACAGGAAGTAACTGATATTCATTTTAATATTTAATCAGCAAAAAAAAGAAAATACATGAGTTTTGTGCTTTCATGCTGAATTAGACATAAATTATCACCACTTGTACCTTTTTAGACATTTCCCTTTTTTTAAGCTGTTCTTTCTACTGATGTTCAATGTTTCTGTCTTGACACAGTGTTGATCAAACTTCCAGGATACCCTTTTTGTGCTCCAACAGCGAACGTTTGAGTAAAAAAATAAATGTCAATGAGACTTTTTTTTAATGTGCAGACTTTTGCTCAAATTATGTTCATTGACTCTGTATCCAGCGACTTTAGTGCCCTTGTAGTTTATATGACCTGCTCACATCAAAGATTGCTAAAAGATGTGCTTTTTTTCTCTTAAACGTATCGCTTAAGTTTGAAAGTATGAGTTTGGGGCTAGTGTTTCACCTCCTTCTGGACCTGCTGCATCTGCTTCTTGTAGTCAGTCAGCTTTTCCTGGAGGTCTGAAGAGTCATCTTCTTTCCTCTGAAGATCAAGATGGAGAGTCTTCATTTTCTCTGCGTCCTGTTTGGCGATTTCTTTCAGTCTGTGAGATAGACAAAGACATTTTATCTGAATGTAATGTAGAAGAAATCAAAGTAATAAGAGCAAAAACGACAAAGAATTAATACAGTAATGTTAACTCTGAAGTACTTTGGGGAAAAAAGTCATAAGGACAATGGCTAAATACACCGAACGCTTCCTTCCATTTCCTAGGCTGAGATAGGCGTTCCTACCTGGGCTGTAACAGATGCTTTCAGAGTCTGAGAGAAGACTGTTTTGGATCACTGCAGTCAGTTACCTGCTGATCTCTTCGGTTTTCTTCTCCAGCTCTGCATCCTTCTGAGCGATGGCCTCGTGTGCGACAGCCAGCAGCTCCTTGCGCCTCTCTACCTCCTTGCGTCTGGCCTCCCGCACTGCCTGACACTCGTCCTCCTCTCGCTTTTCCTGTGCTGCCAGCAAAGTCTTCTGCAAAGATGCGACTTGTGCCTCGGCTTCCAGCACTTTTTTTTTAAGTTCGGCCTCTCTGTCCTCAGATGTTTTCTTGAGCTCTGCCAGCTTCTCCTTCATTTGCTCATCTTTCACCTTGAGCATTTGATCTATATCAACTGAGAACTCTTTTGCTTTCATGTTGGAAAGCGTTGCTTTAAGGGATGCAACCTCGCTCTGAAGGTCAGAGTTTAATCTCCTCAAATCTTCTTCAGTCTTCAAATTAGAGGACAGCTTGGATGCAAGTTCAGCCTCCAGCAGATTCAGGGCTTGTTCCTTCTGGCTGAGCTTTTCTTTAAGATCATTCAAATGTTTGCTGGAGGTTTCATTTTCTTGGCTCAGTTTCTGTGTCCAGTCCTCATGTTGCTGTTTCAATAACAAATCCTGTTTTTGGAGTTGTTCGTTCAGTTGTCTTATTTGCTTATCTGAGCCGTTCATCTGCTCCTGAAGATTAGCTCTAAGCTGATCCATTTCCTCTTTAGCTTCCCGAAGCTGACATTCAAACTGAGCACGGAGCTCATCTGTTAGTTTGTGCAACATTCCTTCTTGTTTCTCTTTAGAGGATGCTTCTGCCTGACTCAATTTGTCTGAAATCTGCTCAGAAACCAGCTGATTTTGGGCCAACTGTTTCTTAACCTGTGTCAGTTCGTGCTCCAGCTCCTGTACGTGACTTTGGGCCTTCTCCCTTTGGTCTTTTTGCTCAGCCAGTTTTGACTGAAGTTCCAACAGTTCTTCCTTTAGTTTCTCTCTATCACCTTCAGATGAAATGTGATTAGTCAGAAGTTCCTCCTCCAGTGTCTGAAGCTTTTGGGTCAAGGTTTCTAACTGACAGGTTTTCTCTTGGACTTCACTGGATTCAGTTTCCAGTTGTGTTTGAACAGCTCCTACCTGAGCAAGAGCTTGCTCTGCAACTTCAGTCTTGTTGGCCACCTACAGCAATAATCACATTTAAGTTAATCAAAAGTCACTTTTAACAAATCATAATAAAACTTAATATGTTTTTAAGGAAATATAAACTTATGAAAAGACTAAGAATCAATCTGTGATCCACCTGTTGCTCTGCAGCCTCCAGCTTCTCAGTGAGCTGTCGAAGTTCTCGCTGCAAAGCATCAACTTCCTGCTGCATCCGTCCTCTCTCTTCAGCCAGTTCCCAACTTTTTGTCCTCTCAGACTCCAGAGCAGACTGGACCTCCTGCGTTCGCCTCCTCTCTTCACAAAGAGCAGCGTGAGCCTCCTCTCTGCTTTGCTTCTCTTTTGAAAGTGCTGAAACAAAGTCCTCGTTTGCCCTCTTCTCGATTTCAAGAGCAGCTGCAGCCTTTTCTTTGCCTCTTTTCTCTTGTTCAAGCAACTCCTGCATCTCCTCATTGAGTCGCCTGAGCTGCTTGAGAGATGCAATGGCCTCCTCCCTTGCTTTCCTCTCCTCCTCTAAGAAGGTCAAAGCTTCTTCTTTTCCTAAAGTCTGGTACTCCAAAGCAGCAATGGCCTCTTCTTTTTCAGTTTTTGCCTTTTCCAGGGCAGCAAAGGCCTCCTGTAAGGTTGAATTGTTGATCAGTTGCTTATTTAAAGCAGGAAAAACTGTTCAAAGCTCATTAAATTCTGGTCCAATGTGCCTGAAGTTGCCAAAGACAATTTTCTACTCTTTTAAATATTTATTCTCTCCATTAGCTGAGCTTTAAATCAAGTTCTCACCTCCAGCTGATTTTTCTTCTGGGGGCTTCTCTGTTCAAGCTCCACAGAAGGGGTGGTCGAGGCCTGAGCCAGAAGTTTCTGCAGCTCTCCGAGTTGTTCTGTCAGTCGAGCAACTTCTGCTGATTTCTCCTGGAGCTGCAGAACAATCCTTCTCTCCTCAATCGCTGATTTAAAATTAAAAAAATGAAAACAGGATTTAAAACAAAAAAAAAATTTTTTTCTCTTGTCATTACATGAAATTACTGTAATTGTCATGCTTAAATGGTCTCTTGTGAAGCAGATGCAGTTTAAAGTATTCTTACATTATTGAAACTTATAATAAATCCATAAAAGGCAAAAACTATCTTTAGTACTTTTACTTCATAATAATTCAAAATTTTTCTAGTCAACAAAATAAGTCTTTCTGCCAAACTGCACTTTCTTCTCTCACAAAAGAGAGAAAAAATATACAAATAAAAATCACCTCTCTGCATTTTACCTGGTATAAAACCACATATCTTGTATAAAAAGAAAAAAATATTTTTTATGTAATCTAGTTTAATTAGAAAAAAATATGTTTCTGCTTTTATTTATTAATAAATAAAATACATAATTTAAAAGGCTACAAGGGGTGAAACAGTAGGATTTTTTTATGCGTTATACTGAAATAAAACTATAACTCTCTGTACTGAGCGAAACTACTGTGTTTGGTTGATTAATTATAACTAAATAAATTTTAGAGTACACCAGGAAGTTCAGGTCTGTGAGAAGGTTTTTGTTTAAAGTCAGAATAGTTTTTGTGAAGCTCAAAAATAAAGCTGGCAGTTTCTGGAAGTGTGGGTGATCCACAGGCCACACAACTTTAATAGAATTTGTGATTTACAGCGTGCTGCTCACACCAAACATTCAAAAAGCCAGTGAACTCAAATTTTCAGATAATAAACTTTCCTATGACAAAATAGATGTACAGTTATGCTTTTTTCCCCTTCTATGTCTGCCATACCGGTATTACAGATTTTTTTTACCATCAGGGTCGTCAGCCAGTTGATTCTGGGTTTTCTGCTGATCGTTCGACTCCAGCTTTATTCCAGTGTCCGTTGTGCATGTCTGAGGACCAGCTTGACTTGAGCTTTGACGGAAATAGGATACCTCTGCAAAATCTCTGTCTGCCAGTTCAGCAGATGTGTCCTGACAGAAGGAAAGACAAGAAAAATTACAAACTGAACAAACTCATGTTGTCAGCAACTTAATTCATCATGCATGAAAGATGAGACAGAAGGAATGAACTGTACAAAGCCAGAACAACAGATTTAAGTTACCATGTCTTGTGCATCTTGACTAGAGCCAGAATTGTACATTTTGTTAATGAGGTTCCTGCAAATCTGCATCCTTTTTTCAGCTCGGTCCTCCAAGATCTCCTTCTCCCGTGCAAGACGTTCACTAGCACAATGTCAGGAATAAAACATCATTTTGTTAAATTCTAGATTTCTTTTCTGGGATCTAGTGTTTTCTTTAAGCTAAGCTTTTGACGGTTTCTGATCAGATATCTTCTATTTCTGTCCCTGTGAGAATTCATGTATAATTTCAAGAAAAAGAGTAGAAAAAAGACATTCACTGCAGTTAAACTACTGCTGTTCAAAGTACACAATGGTACAATAGGCAGTGAAAGGAGAAGCTTTGAACCCAAGCAAAGCTGTTGACCACACGCTAGCTGCATGGGACAGTAAAAAGCATTGCAAGTGTCTCACGTGAAGTCCTTCTGCATCTCGTGGAAGAGCTGTGAGAACTCTTGACTGGTTTCCTCCCTGATCCGACCCTCCAGGAGCATGCTCTCTGCACGTTCCTTCTTCAGCTGAACCTGCAGCTGCTTCAACTCAGCAATCAGCCTCTAAAGAAATAAGACACCAGAAAGTGAACAGTAGAGAAAACGTCGTCAGCCTTTGCATCAAACAATTTGGTATCTTTAGGAAGAAAATAAAGGCCTTAAGTTGATGTTTAATCAGAAACCTGCAGCGTATTCATTCTAAAGGTACAAGTTTTGTGAAACCTACATACTGTTACACATTTTAAATCTAGCTTGTTTCTTTTTCTTTTTTTTATATTAGCTAATGTCAATCATCAACAGTTTATATGTAAGAGTTTTAACTATTTTATTTACACTGAGCTAGCAATGCAAAACTATAGAGAACTAATATCTGCCTTTAAGAACCACTCTGTTAAAAATTGTTTTTTTTATGTTTTAAACATGTTCTTGTGGCATTTTTTTATCATTATGTATATAAAAATAAAGATTAAAATTGCATTTCTGAGTATTTTTTTATTCAAGTCATTTTGAATCAGAATCAGGAGGAGAAAAAAAAGCAAATTTGAAGTTTGGCTGCTGACTCAAGTATGAAAAATAGCCTATATGTGATGTAGAAAATCTGACTGGTGGGCCACAAGCTCCAAACACTGCTCTATTCTGATGCATCCACTTGTAGACAAATAGATCCAGGTATGTCTTTGTCTGATTTGTCATCTAGCTCAAAACTGTAAGGCTGGATAGCTCCCCTTATGCTAGGTTGGGGTCACTCTCCACCGTCTGCATGCGAGGTAAACAAATGAACAAGACATTTGAACAATACACAACACCCTGTGGTCACTTCAACTGCTCAGCATTCAGTTTGGCTGATGAAACAGCGGAGCATATGGCGATTAATAACAGGATCCAATCAGAACTGGAGGATAAAGCAGCAACAGACAGATTAATAAAATGTGTTAAAGTGGAGACAGCGCTGTTGTTAGACACTATGCTATGATGTTCGCCTGTTAGCCGCTAATGCTATGGTGCTAAGTAGCTGTTCTGTGGGTCCTGTGTGATCACGGACCAGTTTAAAGTTGGACAGTATTTTTACGGATCGGCCTTTAAGACACGGGGGAAAAGTAAAACAAGATTTATTTTTTTATATTCTAAATAATTACATAATTTAATCCACTGCTTTAGTAGTGTCTGTGTAGCATAACAGAGTCTGTGTTCCACTGAAAACTGTGACCTGTCAGATATTGTGCTCAACCTCCCCGCCTCCCTGAAGCTGCAGCTTCAATTTCAGTAATGGTATATAATGACAATAACCCATAACATTATACTGTTTTCTGGCATTTATGTTATGATTTGTAATAAAATATGATCGCCTGGAGGCAGAATTAGAAAATCTCTACTAAATCTGTCCTTGTTTTCTTAGCATGTTTGAATTTGAGTTTACAGTTAGATGACAGTAAAGACGTGTTCATACAATTTATAAATTACTTTAATGCAATTTCATTTTCCTAATTAAAAAAAAGAAAAATCAAAAAACTTTCAAAAAAGTAAAATGCCTAAGGTATTTCTATGTAAAATAGTGTTGAAATTTGGCAAATAAGATGTGTATAAGATATAATAAGATAAGATTCCGTTAGATTTTTTTTAATCAACTGGCCAACTTGAATAGTGTTTCAAAAATAAAATGTCAGCCCGTGTGTGGAGGTATCTTAGTTACTTAAAATTCAACAAAAAACACTGCAAATTGCGCAGAAGGCATGTTCCTTCTAAAACTGGAAATACCATCAACCTTTTTTATCATCTGAAGCATTGCCACCAAGCATGCTCAATCTTAGACTGAAATAAACAATAATTCTCCAGCAAAAACAACAAAGCTAAGAACTTCACAGCAGCAAGAAAATCAGAGAAGTTGCTTTAAGTTCCTAGCTTAGTCATAGGATGTTGATAAAATTGTTTTTCAATTTTTTGTTTGTTCTCTAAACTTTGAAAACATTAGAATTTATTTGTAGCATTAATGCTTTGTTTTTAAATGGAAATGATCAAGGAGTTTTATGTTCTGTTTTATTTATGTTCCCTTTTAAAAATTGAAAGCTTTTACTCTCATTTTCAGTTAAGTTTGTAATATTTATGCCTTTTTTTATTTAGTTTTCTGGGGGGAAAAAAACTTTTGCATAATGTTCTTTAAGAGTATGTTATGTTTAAAGTCTAATAGAAAATAAATCCTTAAATCTATGTAACTTGCTGATGATTGCATATTTCTCTAATGAGAAACAGGACATTCAAATTTGACAGATATGGTTATTTGCTTTATATTGTGATATATTTCATTATTGCCTGATATGAAAAAATATGTATATAAAGTGATAGGAAAAATTCACTTTCGCCCATCCCTAAATCATAATTAAAAGACCTCTGGGAACGCTTTCAAAAAATATCAAAAGATGATCAGAGTGGGTCTTTAACTATGCCAAAGCGAGAGGAAACAACAAAAAAGTGGAAGAGAGCCTTTAGAAAAATCACAAAATTGAAACCTTATTCTGGAAGATTCTCCAAGAACCCAACAGAATTTCCTTTTAACTGCTTTAAATCTGTTATGTAAAAAAATGCAACTGACCTGCAGCTTTCCTTTACTGATAACCACTTTCTCATCATCTTCATTGACAAAGTTATCAAGAGTGTCCTCCATGAAGCTCACATCTTCATCTAAGTTTTCATCCTCCTGAACAAAGACATTAGCAATAGATTAGGTCAAAAAAAAGTATGGAAAAAGATTGAGGTAGAGGTAATTAATGTTTCCTTCATCCTACCTGCACATCATCAAGGCTACTTTCCCATCCGATCAGCGAGCTTCTGTCACTGCTGTAAATAGCCTTTTTCTCAGTACTCTGGTTTAAGGGCACTTCACTGGTGGATGTCAGAGGCATGACGACAAAGGGCTTTGAAAACAAAACTGCAACCTAAAAGCAAAAAAAGCTTTTTACTAAAAAGCCGCACTATTTAAGCATTTTTTAATGCTGGGTAATTGGTTACAGCATATTTTATTTAGAGCTTCAAATAAGATGACATTTGAGTAATAAATTTAAATGGATGAAAGACTTGCTTTGTTAAAAAAAAGATCTAAATAAAAAAAAAATTTTTATGAACCTTCTGTGCAAGAGCTGAGAATTTGAGGACGCTGAGAGTCTCATCGTACATGGAGGCACACTGGTTGATGTTGACAATCATGCAGGTTTTACCCCGACCACAGAAAAACCCCTGCAGGTAGTGCGTCAGCTTGCTTTCTCTGAAGGGAACATGCTGCAACAACCTGAGGGAATGAGGACACACAAGTAGAGTTGTAATATTTGCAGAAGAGCAGGAACACAGACTTTGAATTTTCTCTTTTTTTCTTTCCGCTTCTTAAACCATTTTTAGAAAAGATTTTAGATTTATCTTTATAAAGATTTATCTCAAAAATCTTACTGGCCAGTTTTAATCTGTAAATCTTTGATGTGCAACTGAACTAAGAAAGAAGCTAACAACAACAGAGGATCAATATAAGAGATGAACGCATAAACTCACTTTGTATGTTGGTTGTTGCGCAGGGCATTGATGCATTTCCCTAAGATAAGAAGTGATGTGTTGATGTTTCCCGCTTCCTTCAGTCGCTCCCCTTTGTTCTGCGTCTTAGCACAGCGCTCCGAGCCAGCCAGGTCACACAGACACAGCCTTTGGTCAGATATACATTATATTTAATGCTTAACTCTATACTTAACATACAATGTTGTAGATTTTGAGCATGTGGAAACCTTTTCCAGCTTAAATAATTACACAGCTCTACAGTTACAAATATAAAAGGCCAATCTTTACTCACTCGCTCACTGTGCTCACTAATGGCACATTGACATCTTCAATCCTCAAAATCCGAATGGAGAATATACTGTGGCTGGATAGAGAAAGAAAATGAGGATATTTAATAATATTTAAAAATGTACAAAAGGTCAATAATAATAAAACAACAACGTAAACATTAAGAGTTAATATAATCATCAACTGCCTTTAAATCAGTTTAAGTCCCATACGAATTTTTCACTTTGTCACATTAAAAGCCTCATTGGTGTTACAGTGATTTTAGCCATAAAAAGATTTCTTTAACACTTTTAATGGAAACAGCCTGTGGTGAATGAACCACTCAGCATCAATCCATTATGGACATTATTTTGTTTGGTTTAAAAAGAGACTTATTCTGTTTATGTTGGAGATTTGAATTATGTGGTAATTTTGTTAAATTATTGTTTTTTTTTTTCTCCTCTTCTCCTCTTTTCTTGTGGTATGGACTTGTCCGCATCTATAAAGTTTCCTGAGTGTGTTAAGTAGGTTGTTTTTTGATCAGTTCAGTCCTTCCTCTTGGTGACTGATTGTTAAACCTTCACAGAGCCCATCTCTCATTTTCAGGTCACTTTTTTAAATAGCTTAATGAAATTAACCTTATTAAATTACTAATTATAATAGTTGACTAATTACTGAATAAAAATCAAGTCAAGTAAAATAGCATCATGGCATTTTTATTTAAATTAAACATGTATGTTAGAGTGAAATAAAGCAGGATTGTTAGGCTATAATGTTAGCTAAAACGAACGTGGGTAAATGTTTAAAACAAAAAGTCTGTTTGCGTTTTATCGTTTCTTTTCCACCAGTTATGTTTAAAAAAAAAAGTCAAGTAACTTAATCCTTCTCTGTGTTTACTGGAGTCCTCACCTCCTGCTGGAGAGATTATTCAGTCGAGTGGAACTAAAACTCTGATTCTTCTTTCCCAGCTTTACTACTTTATAGGCTTCCTCTGCAGTTTCTACCTGAACCCAACGGAGATCTGAGTAGAAATGAGAAAAGGATCCTTCTCATTGTGCTGCACACTGCATGACAGTAACTTTTTAAAATACTTCAATATATGGTATAGAGGAAACAGAAAATGTTAAATGTTAACAGAAGGCACTAACACACTGAAAAGCTTCACTGTTAACCTTTGATGAAGGCGTTCCCATTGATATCTTGTGATAGACGCAGTGCCATCCTCTTCTGCGCCCCACCGGGTGTCACCTCCAGGAGGTCGTGAATGTTCTCATTGTAGATTTCACAGAAAGAAACCCAAACTGAGAATTTCGTGGTCAGTTCAACTTTCAGGTTGACCCGGTCTTCAGCTGCTGCAGAGGTCTTCGCAGGGAAGGAGCCTGCAAAACACTCACATTTTAACAACATCACTATTGGTGCATGTAATATTACAATGAAATTTGTCACCAGGGTTATTTAAAATAGAAGTTAGGCAAAATTAATGACAAGTGTGATGGCAGATTTGCAGAAAAAAAATAATGAAGCACTCAATCAGTGAAAGATGAGAAATTGTAAAAAAGAAATTCAAGTCTTGCCTGCAAGGAAAGTTTCGCTGCTCAAACTGGACAAGATGCTTTTGCTCTTTTCGTTCTGAAAAGGACAAAAATAAAAACAAACCAAAGTTAACTCAACTTGGGAAAATGCAGCACAAAAGCATATTTTAAAAAAGTACATCAAAAACTTTAAGCAGGTTTAAGATCTGAACATGTTTGGAATGCTTTTTCAAAGATGAATTTTCATTTATTTTCCTTTAACCACCAAACATTGCTTTGAGATTGACTGTTAGAAAGCTTGTATCTTAAAAAATCTTTTATTTCTGGGTCTTTAACATCAAATTGATGCAGTGTTTCGTGCAGACAATGTAGAAAACAGCAACTTTGCTTTTTTTTTGTGTGCACTTTACCGCAAACTCAAACACTGCATGTCTCCACCTTTTCATAAAATTAGGACATTTCTTTGCATGTTTTTGTTATTTTTGCATAAAACATATATACCTTGAGTCCAGGACAAAGAAATAAGATTCTTTTTGAAGTGTCAACTGAGGTTGCATTGAACACATTACCTCAACAGATTGTCTGAAGAGGTTTCTCTTGAACAGAGCTTCCTCTGCCTGTTGCGCCTCGTTGAGTCTGCTCAACTCTTGGCAGCGATGAGGCTTGATGCTCATACCAGAGAAGACATGTCCCTCCATACTGTTGAAGATGATATCCAGAGACCGAGGAAGGATACCAGCATCAGCATCTGGACCTTAAGTAGCAGGAAAAAGAGTAAACAAATCACAACAAGCATCTAAAACAATAAACTTTTTTGTTCGTATAGATTTAGTGGATTAGTGCAGCATCTGTAGCATCCTTAAATCTCAAGCTTCAAAGAAATGGGGAAGAAAAAATAAAATAAACATAATGCAAAAAAAAAAAAAAAAAAAAAGCTAATGTGTATGATGTCCCTTAAATCCTTTTTAAACGTTTCCTCTTTAAAGCAGACTGTATAAAATGAGACTTAGAGATGTGTTTCTAGACACAATTTCCTTCATCAAACACCAAAAGAAATATAAATAAATTAGATGAGCCTGAAGAACATTTGTACAAATACTTGTTTTGTTAGGCTAAAAACATAAAAGGGGATTTAAGGACAGCGGGCCTCACACACAACACAAACACTTTGTTTGTACCCTCAAAGCAAAGAACTTGCTCAGGAAAATTAGTCAGAAACAAACATACAATTCACCCATATTAAATGGAAGAAAATAGTTGCTGAATCAATGCAGCTCCAAACTGAACGAAGAAGCATAAAATATGGACAAAATGAAAATAAAACAAAAACGGATACAAATGGAGAAGGATGAAAATAAAAGACAACTCCAAATTCAGTTTATTTTTGCTTGAAATTAGAATCAAAACAGGTGACTATCAAAAAGAAAAAACTGGTGGGAAAAACTCCTCTCAGAATGAGCATGACTCTTCAACTATGGAAGTTTCACATACTTCTTTGGGTGATCCAGTTATATAAAAAAAACGATTTGTTTATAAAATTAAGCAAAATTCTGCTTTGGTATTCCTTCAACATTGAAAGAAAAGATATAGCAATAATCGAAGAATAATGTCAATAAAAAAGACAAAACTCCAGATGTGCTGGTTGGCAAATCAGTGAGAAATCCTGCTGTACCTAAGAAAGTGAAGGTCTTCCCAGCGTTTGTGACTCCATATGTAAAAACCAGAGCACTTCTCCCTTCAAGAGTATCTTTCACCAGGTCTTTCACTGTCCCGTTGAACAGTTCTCTTTGTGTCGTCTCAGGACCATACACCTGAAAAGAGAAACATGTATTAAAAAAAAAAGTTACATTTACAATACTCTTCAATAATCCTGTGACACAAGTCCTCTTCAGAAATGTACTTTATACATTTCACTCTGTTCGCGTTGACCAGAAAGCCCAAACCTTGGAGAAGCGGAAGCGCTGTCCAGCCTGTGGAATTGCTCTATCCATGCTGAACCTGGTTGTGACGGAGCTGCTGGGGGGCCTCAGCAGAACTGTGTCTGGACCCTCCATAGTGACACAATCCTAAAACCCCAAAACAGGAAGAACTGATGCATATTTCCCACATTCATACAGTCTGCAACCCACTGTTCCAGCTTCATGACTCAGAAAACATTTTGGAACTAGGGCTGTCAGGCGATTAAAATGTTTAAATTGCGATTAATTGCATGATTGTCCAAAGTTAACTCAAAATTAATCACAAATTCATGCGTTCGTTTTCTGTAGATTAGATAATGTGTACCAAAAGAGTATTTAGCAGTTTTGAACTGTTTGTAAGAACAAGAATGTCAGAAATCCATGGTTTTAGGAATTTAGCTACAGCTGCTGAAAGCTTGCTCGTTGTTGAGGCAGTCAGCAGTTTTTGCTGCAAACTTTCCAGCGTCATCTGCTTTGCATGGGAGGGCTGAGCCGAGGTCCCTGGGAGAGTGGTGTGCTTGGCTAGCAGGTGTTACATGGTGGTATGGAAAGACGCAAGCGCCAAAATTTACAATCAGTGATTGACGATTGATGCGTCAAATGTATTTTGGGTTAACACGTTTTTAACGTGACTAAACTGACAGCCTTATACAGAACTCACTCATTTCCCAAGAAGAAAGGATTACTGCAGAATACAGATTATTTTTACCTGTGATTCTCCTTTTTTGGACTCCTCTGGGGTGAAAGGTCGGATTCTGAGGTACACCTGAAGGTGCTGTTTGTCTCCCATGCAGGAATGCTGCAAAGAAAAATGCACTTTTTTGTTAAAGACAGAAATGTAACAATTCTTAAGTCATAATGTGTTTCTAACAAAAAGTCAGATTTCGGACCCATTGTATGCATTAGCTTTAAAATCAACATTTTTATTTATTTATTTTTGCTTTTAAAAAGTGCTGTTTGAAAAAAGCATAAATGCTTTCCTTGTTGCAAAATCCTCAGCGACAGCATTTGTTATTAAAACTAATTCTTGTATCAGAATGTCAAACATGCTCATGACCCATTTTGTTTTAAAAATGACTCAGCTTATCTCCACTATGGGAGAAATTTGGACTGCCATGTCAGTTGCATTTTTATGTATGTAATTAATTTCTGATGTAGAAGAGATAGATTTGCTGCTGAAAATTGACAGAAAGAAGAAAACGTATTGCTTGATAGACCCTAACCGAGATGTCATCATACCAGTACACACAATCATACCATTATGTTGAAATCTGCAGCTAAATAAAATATTCTGTTTGCTTTTCTGCAAAAATTCTCAGTTATTTAATACATGACTCTGAGGACAGTTTTTTTTTTAAACCAACGTGACAGTAAGAATTGTTCACAGCTAATCTCTAGTTCTGTTTGCTTCACTTGTCTTGTATTGTCAAATCCCTGCAGATACATGTGACTTTTTGCTGTCCTTCTGGCTATAAGGATGACTTTCCAAAAACAAAGCATGCTATGTTGTGATATACATCCAACAGTCAGAATGCAGCTGCAGAAAGCAGTAGAGTTCTCCTAAAACCACTAAATCATTTGAAAATACAGCAAAAAGTCAAAATATTTGTAACAATATAAAAATACAACTCTATAACTGATCAATGTCTTCCACAAAGATGACATTATTAAAAAAAATAATAATAATAAAAAAAAAAAAAAAAAAAAAAACTTCAACTGTCAACATACAATTAAAAACAACCTAAAAGGTGGAAGAAAAAAAAAACAATATGACCTGGAAGAATCCTGCACTCGCGTTAAGTCTCAATGTAAAATAACGTTAATTTTTAAGAAAATTGACTGTGACACTGCTTTGTATAAATATACCAATTGTCCGAGATGTCTTGTTTTTAAACGTGAATCCTAAAGGTTTTAGTAAGATGTTTAAAATTCCGCAGGGCAACGCCAATAAAGCTGCAGAGAAGGCACCCGGGTTTACCTGATTGTCCGGAAGAAAACTGCATTCCGACGTAAATTCACTTTTCAAATCTTCAACTTCTGATTGTTCCAATCGGCCAGTCTTACTGCTCAGGCTCGTATCCATCCTCCTACACACACAAACACAAAAAAAACCCTCAATAAATGTTCTATAAGAACACACAGTCCGTAGACAAATGTGTTTAAAAGCAAAATATCAAGGCGTAGGAACGTACAGGCCCACTAATTTTCTCACCACTACTAGCATTTACATTTTGTACTACTTTACACAAACGGTTTTTTATAAAGTGTTTTCAGTTTATATTACTTTACCAAAAACGGGAGGGGGACTTCCTTTAAATCTAACTGAAAATTCGTAAAGAAATGTCAAAGTCTCCCTAGGTTTTTGCTTTGTGCTACTGTAAAAATAAATAAAAACATAAATAAATAATGAACCGAGTCTCTGCACTTCAGAATGCCAAACAAGCTAGCTAGCAGGTTAGCCCACCTGTTAACTGATACGAAGGGGACAAGTTTTACACGTCCAAAATAGCTTCGCTAAATACACGAAAATTAATTATTTCGACTGTAATTTACGAGAACATATTTACACTGATGTAAAGATAAATAAATGTGGTAAAACAACACAAACCGTTTCCTTTATGCATAGATTTACGTTGAGCATAGCATCAAAACGCAAACGCGGTCTAAGTTTGAAACAAGCCAATCGGATTGAAGCACAAACTGCACTTGCGTCATGGCTGTGCTGCGTTCAGGCTTTCTTTCTGTGTTCGGAAATGTTCCTTCCTGAATGTATGGAGTACTCATTCTAGAATAAATACGACGCGTGGAGGTAAAAGGTTTTCGGCGGTCTGCAAGTTGTCCCACTTCATGATTTTTTTAGTAATCTTCATCAGGAATGATACAAATTAAAAAGAAGAAAGAATTCTGGAGGTTACGCTGAATGATGCACCACAAAAACGCCACACGCAGGGTTGTTGCTTAGATTCCATCCAGAAAAACACTTTTATATTAATACTGTAACTATACATCTTGATATTGTTTGTTTTGTTTTTCAAAATCCATCCTTATGTCAACATTTTCCTGTTTTGTCATTTCAGTTTGTGTTACATTTTCGAAGAAGATAGAAAAAGAAAAACAAATAAATTAAACAGAAAAGAAAAGAGTCTGAACAGATTCATGTGAAAAAGAAAATAGGAAGGGAGTTTATAGTGCATTCATTGTTGTGCATAAAGATTTCTCCCTAATATGGGAAAACATGTTACTTTGTTTTTGATCAGAACCTCAAAAAGCATTATAGGATTGTTTATATAATTTATTCAACACATTTTCTGTCAAAATTCTTTATTTGTACATTTAATGATAAAACACCACATTTTCCACAATACATTAAAGATTTAAATTTTACATAAAATAAGTATGATATTCCACCACCAAAAAAAAAAAAAAAAACTCAAAACCTTTGAAATTTGCAACTCTGTGTGTTTACTATTGGCTCTGTGTTATATAATGTAACCTATACAACAACAGTTCTCATGTTGTAAACTTTCATTTTGTTCACTAAAGTAAAAACAATCTCAGTTTGTGTAAGTGGGGTTCTCATATCTTCAAGATTAAAGTAAAACAAGTGTTTTGAATTTAGAAAAGAATATTCTCTAATGTTGCAAAAACATGTACTTTGCATTACAATTATAAGAAAGTGGGCTTTAATTAGTATTTTAGAGGCAATTTCCGTAACCATATATTAAAAAGTGATGATTTTATGGTGTGAAATACAACAAATAAAACACTGCCAAAAAGCTTTTCCTGCAAAACTCTGACCTTGACTCATTGTTGTCATCAATGCATTCAAATCAAAGTTAACATTTTTAAAACATTTGTAACAAGTTCATGTCAAACTTCCTCTATACCATCATCAATCCATGAGTCCTTTTTGTTTTTTGGTTGTTTTTTTTTCTCCCTTTTAAAAGGAGAACTAATCATGGCTTCCTAATAAAACTATTAAGTTTCACCCAGCATAGTTTCATTTATGTTGGTCTAATTGTCAATTCTGAAATGTCCAGAACATAGCTCTTTAAAAATACAACAGTAGATCTTCTTAAAACAATACAGAACTTGCTTTGTCCCTTCTCAATTCACAATGCAACAAAGGATCAGATGCAGCAACATGCAGACAGTTTACAACAAGATAAGGTTCGTCCCTTAAGTCCTTAGAGACAATGTTATGCTGTATTTACATAATTTAGCAATCCATGGTATACTTCTAGGTAAAAAAAAAAGTTTACTGAAATTATGCTGCCATTAAAAATGTCTAAAAGTTTCAGTCAGACTTCATAAATCTTACAGTGACATCATTCATTAATAAATAACTCATCTTTATGATGCATTATTGATGATTTAAACTCAGCTTCTTATTAAAAAAAATATTTTCATTTACTGTCTGCCGAGACATTGTCCAGCAATATAAGGCGATCAGTGACTCCGTCAGAGTAAAGCATCACATTCTTTGAGACAGAATCCTGGTTTGGTTTCACATTATTGTTCAAACGTCTAAAGTGTCGTGATCCCACATAAGGCTGAGCTGGATACAATACATCCCCAAGAGGCAAATGCTCCAGGTCAAAGCATCAGCCTGAGAGTCAAATCCCTGAATCAATAAAAGTGTTTACAATAAATTGTCACTTGGTTCTTAGTTAGAAGGTACTTGCTAAAAGACTCTATCTTTAAACCAGTAAACCTTCTTTTGTTTCATACATTCAACGTGCAATTCAAAAGAAACTGTAACCGGGTTTTATTTTGAATGAGGGGACTTCTCCTCACTGAAGTTGCACAAGAGACTCTTTGCTCCGCTCTGCCAAGAATACAAGGTTTCCAGAGGCGTTTTTCCATCCTGAATGGGAGAAACAGACAAACAAAACTTGTAGAAAATATATGTGAAGCTTTTCATTCAGATATTTGTCCTTTTCATTTTTACCCCCTTTAGAAACTATTATTATATTGTTACTTCAGAGTCACCATTTATTCCTCCTTAAGCTGCATTATTTAAGGTATTTGTTTCTGTAAAATACAAACACATGGGGAAAATGTGAGCTATATGTGTCTCTAACATTAAAGATTTAAAAAAAAAAAACATCAATGACTTTCACTTGTTTCTAGGTGTTGGATAATGTTTTGATGTCACCTACACGTGTTCCCAAGAGGTGACTTTGGGTGCACCATCATCTGTCATGGTCCATTACAGCAATGTCATCTTATCGACCTTTACAAATGCTTCCACACATGGCATTACATCCCAACTACTGCCTATTGCTGCCACTGAACAGACCAAGCATTGAAATGGGACCCGGGATGTACTGTTCAGATTTGCCTGACACTTTCTCTTTTGGTGATTCTTGTCCTACCAAAACCTTTATTTCTACCTAATATTCTGTTAATATGCTTAGATACAGCATTCCGTGAACAACCATCTTGTATAGCAATGACCTTATGTAGCTTGCCCTGCAGGGGAATAATTGTTTTTTTGAAAATCTTTCAAGTTAGTGGTCTTCCCGTGACTGAGACTCCATTCAAATTTTGAAGAAACATTTGTTTTGAGTTGGTTAAATGTGGACACTTTTGAGACATTTAATTTTTGGATTTTGTTACATTTGAGCCAATATAATCAAAATTACTAAAATATTATTCTATATATAATTAAGTCCATAACAAGTTGAAAGACCAACTCTGGTCATCTTTGGATCTAATTTCAAAGTGTTCTAATCTAAGGGTTTTAATTCTGATTGATTAGGCCACTTTTAGCCAAAACAAAAACAAAAACAAAACAAAAAAAAAAAAAAAAAAAAAAAAAAAAAAAAACAACCTCACTCCTGTTCACCTGTTTACATGTTCTCCTGCTACCTTTCAGCCCCCCACACCCCCAACTTTGCAATCTCAAGCTTAATTGTCTTTACATATGCCCACAGCCATCAGAAAAATGCCACAAAAACATGTTAAAAACATCAAAACACAATTTTCATCAGAGTGGGTCTTTAACTTTTCAAAAATATTCTATTTTTTTAAGATATACTTAAATCCAAATGCCTTTGACGATGTTTAAAAATTATTTTTTGGTTTTTACTCTTTGGTAAGAGAGTACATTAGGGAAGAAAATTCACAAAGCTGATTGTTTACTATAAAGAGAGTTTTAAAATAGCTCTGATCATTCTTTATATTTATGACATTAACAGTATATTAGAATAATCTCATTCTAGCTGCATTAACTAATCAAAGCACATGTTGTGCTTTAGGTAAAATGAATTAAATTGATGCTTGAGCTTCTCAAATAAAACAAAAACAGAGCATATTTTTCTGTAACTTGATTTTTTCTGAAAAGTAATGAGTGATGAAAATACTTCCACTGTTGCTGTACTTACACAGTTTTTTGTGTGGAGGCTGGCCCCGTACATCATCAACAGTTTGATCATCTTGAATCTGTTAATTCTCACCGCATCGTGCATCGGCGTGTCTCCATCCTGCAGCCAGAGGTCATACATTTATATCCCAGAGGAAGGTTTGCTGTTTATCTAGATCTAGTTCTGACTGGGCTCTTACTCTGTCTTTGGAATTGACATCTGCTCCACAGTGAATGAGATGCTCGGCACACTCACAATGCCCTGTCCTCACAGCGACATGAAGAGGGGTGCTGTTCAGCTGAGCCGAACAGAAGGAAGTTTCACATTTTAGTGATGGTTTTGAAAAATCAATTGCAAAAACTTTGTTTGTGTTCATCATCTTCTCCTGCCACAAGATGGTGCAACAGACACAGATGTCTGGAGTATTGACTCTGGTGAGGACCGACCTTGTCTCTGGACATGAACTTCCCTCCACGGTCGAGGAGCAGCTGTAAAGCGGGTAGACTGCCACCCCTGCAGGCCCAGTGGACTGCCGTGGCCTCCAGCTGCAACATACACACTGACCGTTGGACTCTGTTCGCGCACACACATTGTGCTGTTCATTCACTTTTTACCTTGTCTCTTTTCTCAATGGCAGCTCCAGCCTCCAGGAGCTTTTCCATCACTTCCAGATTTCCTTTGAAAGAGGCTTTGTGCAGAGCTGTTCTCTGGAACTGGAAAGCAAAGTTCCAAACTAACTTTATTTAAATAATTTAGATTACAATGAGCTTTAGTGTACTAAAAAAACAAAAGAATTTAAGTTAAATGATTACTAATGTGAGTTTAGTTATGTGTCAGTCTCTGTTTAAACTAACTCATAGTTACAAAGAAAAAGAGCCAGCTGCAGTTAGTTGATAATAAACTTTAACTGCAAATTTAGTCTGCAATCCTCCATTATCTTCAGTGGAAAAAGAATAAACCTTGCATTTTTACAATTTTAATTACCAAGCTTTACTGTCACTCATTTTAGCATGCTTAGCATATCACATGGGACTTGTAAAGTGTGTGATGCAGCTTCTGAATTTTTACAGATTCTTGGAGCACTTGTTGGTTCAATTTAAAGACAGAATTTTTTTTAATTAGACAGAAGTCTTTCTTGCAGAAAGTTGAACTTTGAATAGTGAAGAGTTGATTTGAACACTTTTCCATACTAATAGGGCACACAAATGTACTATTTAAGGGCAATCTAACGTTCTCTTCCAAAGAACTGTGTTTTTAACATGTCTTTCATGCAAATGGTTAAATATCCTGACCACTTTGTTTTTTTTTAGACGAGTAAAAGATCCTTATGAGTTTGACTTTCAAGCTGAAATAGACAGTCCACCTCTTTTAAACAGATTATTTCTGATGACAATAATGCCCTTACATTATCAGCTACGTTGGGATCACCTCCATCTGACAGGTACTTGTCCACCACAGCCACTTTGTTCTCCATGGAAGCTGCTAGAAACAGCTGTTCATCCACAGTCTCAGGCTAGAAAGAGAATGCAGAATCATGTTTCCTTTTTTTTTCTGTAATCAGCTTCCTTTTGGATTTTTATTATGCACGCAATACTAAAAGACTGATTCTTGACATGCATGCACATCATAAATGAAACTGGATAAATGAAATTATTCATCAGTCTGTGAGAGCTGAAGCCTTACAACAATCTCAGGCTCTGGCTGTAGTTTTTTATGAGCTGGAGTCTTCCTCTCCCTCCTCCTCTTCTTCAGTTGCAGGATGTTGAACAGGTCATCCACTGTTTCCAGCTTTAGTCTGCCACTTTTATCAGTCTGATATAGCACAAACACAACAGAAATATTGAATATTTTTATTCTTTTATAAATTCATTGTTTAAAACTGCTAAAATATTGTAATTTGAACATACTTTTTAACTGGGACAAATAATGTGTTTTGAGGTAAATGCGTTAACATTTATTTTAGGACATTTATCAATTTTGCTATACAGTATTCAGGTTTTTTTGAGAGGAAAAAACATGTAACACTTCGAATGAATTGCACAAAATCAACTAAAATTTAGAACAGGATAAAACAAAGTTTATTCCAAATATTAATATTGTCTAGACTTTAAATGACATAGATATGAAAAACAAACAAATGAAAACTGAAAAATCTTGTCCTCCTGAATTATGATAATAATATATTCTAAAACTGTCAAACAGTAAAAGTGTGACGTCTAGGTTTGAACACAAACAAATGTTCAATTATTATACAGTTTTTGTTAAAATTTTTCTAACATCTTCAAAATTATGAAGAAATATTTCTGTTTGGATTCTGAAGTTTTGGGACTTTTCCCAACTCTTGACAAAACCTGCATATGTGTTAAACATGCGGACTATTCTAAGAATAAAATGAGTTAATGTTTGTGTTGCCAATTCTTGTCCTGCAGCAGCAATGATGTGACTGTCCTTCATAAACAACATTTTTTTTTTCTCTAATCTGATTTCTTATGGATCTTCTTATGAGTACTGGACACGTTTTTCTCATGAAGGTTACTTATTTGTCATATTATTATGTATTAATTAGAGGGAACTGTTTCCCAAAGATCTTGATGCTTTAGTGAAACATTCAGTCTATGGAAAAAAACAGCAAAGGAACACAAAAGAATACTTCTTTTTTTTAGTCATTTGTGTTCAAAGTATCTGCTGGACTCAAAGCTGTACTAGCAAGAAAAAAATACTGTTATCATCATTTGGAATTTGAGCATTTTACTGGTTCATGCAGATCATTGTTTCTGCTGAAACGGGTGTGAGCAGGTGTGCCAATGCAGTGGAGTTCTTCTCACTCTTTCTGTGGTTCTTACATTGAGAGCTGCCACGCTGACCTCCTCCTGCTCGCCGCCACTGTTGGCTTCCTCTGGCTCCCTGGGTGACCTGCGGTCATCTTGCTTCTCTTGATTGACAGCTGCCTCATACATTCCCCCTTGGAAGTCACCTGCCTCTATGCCCTCTGGCCTCTTACCGGTCACCTGAAAGACAGAAGCAGTGGGCTTTATAACTCTTTTGCATTGAAACAAATTTCCCTTGACGCTATGGTTATTTTGTAAATACAAGTCCTTTCTTTGTTGTTTATCTTCTAATCCTGCATGTTTTTGATTTAGTCTGTGTCATACCACTTACCCATGCAACTGTTCTGTAAATTTTAAAACAATCTTAATTGTTTTTCTATACTGATGACCTCTTTTCCTTAGAAATTCTCTTTCGTCTTAGTATTTCTTCCAAAAAGGGAAATAGAAAGTATGGAATGAAAAATAATATTGGTTCTATGTTTCAAGTCAACAGTTTCCCATTTCCAGTGCACCTAAATCTCCTACATTCCATCATCAGTGACATTGTAATGATCTTACCAGTTCTTCAACACTATGCAGCCCCATTCCTCTTCTGAATACAAACTGTTGTCCAAGTCTTTATAGGCGACTGAAAGCAGATTTAGGTCCACCAGTCTCCTGCAGTGATGTTGGATGTCTGGTGTCTGTTCGTCTCCTGTCTGCTTCCACAGGCTCAGACTTCTTATATAGCTTTGGCACACCTCTGCAGAAAAAAATATGACTTTTGTCACTGAATTCAGATCACATTACAACTCTCATGTGCTCAAGTGGCATTCTCAGTGTCATCAGACTCACTCCCTCTTATTTCAGTCCCAAACTCCTCCCAACAACAGCCCTGCCCAGTTTGGACGTCTGTGCATGAGCATGTAGAACTGGAGGTGACAGGAGAGGTGCCACTCTGCTGGGATTAAAAATCTGTATTTTTCTTTCAGTCTTTTCTGAAGTTTACAGTGAAATACAGAAAAAAAAACTGCATTGCTTAAAGGTATGCTGCTTAAAGGTATGCTGCACGCGTCAAGAAAATTCATTGTTAAATTGAAAGTTGTGTCACTTTGAAAGCTTACATAAAACTTCCCAATTATTCATTTGAGTGTGAGGAATTGCATCAAGTTCATTTAGAACAGGTAGGTAACTCATTTGGAGCATCATTAGAAATGAAGATGAAAAAACGTCTTATCACATTTTTAAAGTTAACTAATTATAATGTTAATGAAATTAATGAAAGTTAATGAAATTTGCTTGCTTTTGGTTGCCGGATTCTTGATCAGAAATCTATGAGACATCTACAGAGTTTGTTTGAAACAAACCCAGGTTTCTCATGCACCAGTCTTGTATGCAACCAAGTGAGCTTTTCAGCTGCTAGATGTTCATAAATATGTATGAAAAAATAAAGCTTTCTAGTTTAAAGTCTAAGTTTCAAAAGAAAACAAAATTTCACATGGCAATCTAATCCTGAATGAGAGTAGATAATGAAATAATATTATGATCTAAATTAAAATATAACTATAAAACTATTTTCACAGTCATGTTTGAATCCTTTATAAAAAACTATATATAAATACTCTGTTTCAATTGTAAATATATTCTTGCAAAATGTCTTAATACACAGTATTTTTTATAAAGAATACATGAAATTTTGATGTTTGAGTATGTTTACCAAGAAAAAATGAAGAAAAATAATGTATTTGTATTAATACTTATGTAAATGCAGAGCGTGTCCTCTTACAGAAACAAACAATCTTTGTCACATTAGGCTTGCAGTTGTATGTGGTGATGTCAGTCTAAGGAGACAGGTTCATGTGGGTTGAGGAATTAATAGTTACGCTTTGAACCGGCCTCTCAATGCATGGCAGCCGCTCTTATACGGATGTCAGACGTCTGACAGACTGACCGTCAGTCAGCAAGCCTAAGACTTATGGACCACTGCTGGTATATCTGGTCAGATTGCATATTACACATCACAGAGCAATGTCAAGAAGGTTCTTAAATGTGATGTGGTTGACACATGCCACATGACATCACCGTTAACCAATAAGAAGGCAGGGAGGGAAAGGTGTTAGAATAAACTAAACTACTTAAATCAATAAAGGTCTGTCATTGCATTAGATGCTTTATAAATTTTTTGACATTTCAGTATGAACATGATAGATGATTCTTTCTTAATAAAATCAGGAAAGGTAATTTGACCAAAATCTTAAACATCAGGAAAAGTAATATGACCAAAATCTTAAACATCATGTCACTCACACTTTTATTTTTGTTGTAGTATTTATTTGAGCGTTTTTTGCTTCATTAGCAGCAATGTGTTTATGTCACAATTGCTTGAGCAGGACTTTGGAAAAACTTAGCTTCAAAAATGTGCCATTAAAACAAAGAGGATTTGAATAGGCAAAGAAAAAGGGTCCAAAAGGTAACAATTTGATACAATAACACAGCTTTTTGAGAATATTTAAGGGATTTTGAGAAGTACACCTCAATTTATTGTCAAACTGGACCATAATCCATGTGTTTACACCATGATACAGCCTTTGAGTCCTTCTGTTCATCTGAAACTGGAATCCAAAGCTGGAAGTTATTTTTGTACTTGACCTTGCTATTGACGTAGTGTCAATGGTAAAAGAGGTCCACAGTTAAGCATGAAGACCTTCACGGTCATTGCACACCACTTGTAGGTCACACAGGATAGTGGACAGGAGGAGGAATGACTCCATACAATTCCTATGGTGCACTGTGTAAGTACAGCTGGGATAGGCTCCAGCCTGCTAGCAAATCTCAGGAAAAGGCAGGTGCGTGGAAAATTCACAGGTAGGTTAGTTTAAAGATAAATGGAGAAACAGCTAATGGACACAAGTCTAAAGATATTCAGGTATATTTTTTTAAAGTTTATATCAAATCCTAAACCTCTTGCTGTCAAGTCAAACCACAAACTTCATAGTTAAAATAAGCTTTCCAAGTCCAAGGCAATCAAAACAACTGGTGATGCCAGCAAAAATAAGCAATCATTGTCTGACACAGTTAAACTTTAAAAGTTGTGTCTTTCATTGGATGTGGCAAGGAATTCATAGTCACAGCTGTTCTTTCTTAAAACAAAAAAAATCATAAAAAAGTCAAAGAAAAGTTTACCTTTATTCCAAAGTCTGTGGTTTTCCAGTATGGTGGTGTCCTTTTTTCAGTAGCAGCAGCTCTGGTTAAAAGCTGTTAAGAGGAATGAAAAGCAACAGCCTTCCATAAACTTATTTTTATTCTGTGATGATGTGTGTGATTACTCTGCTGACAGCTTCACAGCTCGGTCAGGATCACAAATAACTTTGCTACCATCGAAACAAACCAAAAGCTGCTGCTGCTCCTCTCAGAGGCTCAGTTCAAAACTTTCTTCAATATTGATCACCATTCTGAAAGAGAATATTCTGATACATTTTTGCAGTTTTTTGCAGCTTGGTCAGCCATTTGCCAGTAACTAGAATTGGCATTAAACCCTGGAGGAGTGGATTTTATTATTATATATAGCCCCCATTGAAATTCCTTTCCTGGAAAAATTAATTATTGCTTACATTAATACTGGCCTGTATCCTCCTTCTGAGGTGTATTTTAGAGATGGGGTGCAGCGCCTTGCAACTATTTACGAGTGTGTCATCATGCAAAGATAATCCTTCACGGACATAAATTATAGTACCATTTGCTCCCATGTCAAGTGTCCAAAAACTCCAGACCCTCCCAGACCCTCCAGACTATTCGTCTTCTGCATGTCAGACAGAGACACATTTGAAAAAAAAAATAGTAGTTTGTCATTCTGGTGCCAAGAAAAGTAATGCTAAGGGAATACATTTGACAGCAAAATCATGCACAAACAGCCTGGCATCCTGGGAGACAGAAGTCTTGCTTTGAAATGTGTTTTGAAAAGGAAGTCCAAGGAGCAGAATCCTTTTTAATAAACTTTATTTTCAGGTTGGTGTTAATCTGCCAAAGAGAAAGTAAAGTTTTAAAATCATATTTCAGAAGCAGGGAAAGAGAATACCTCCAGTATACATAATTTAAAAGTTTTTTTTTTTTAAATCAGGATTTGAAGGAATATTAAAATCAGGCTAACAATCCTGCAAGTTGTCATTATCTATTGTTTTTTTCTGCTGACAAATGAACAACCAGACCATGTTTCTATTCACATCTCTGTTTTGATACACAAGAGACTGTGACATTTTTAACCTTTGACGCTTCAGCTTCAGTCTAAAGTTTGAATTGGACGTCTAACCATCACACTATTAATTATACTGTGGTAAAGAGTTGTAGTCAAAAATATCAACTGAAGAGCTTTGTATGATGTGATGATTGACGCTTTTTCCTTTTTTGAGTTTCTTTGGTGTTTTGCTCGAAGCTAAGTCGTATTTTGTGTTTAGCTCATTGACTGTACATGAAAACTAAGTGAATGTTACAGACAATGACTTAGTTTTGGCTCCAACTAAATGAAATCCATCCAGTCCCCATTTTTTTATGATACAGACATCACCATGTTGGAGTCATACGATGTCAGTAAGCAGTAATTATCAGTCTGTCAACATCTCTTTGGAAACCATCCCATCAGAAGTGAGATTGTTGAAAGGCCACACCCCACATGAAAGCAGGCTCAGGAGAATCTGTCAATCATACGTTTTTAGCATTTAACGTGAGACCACATACCTTTTTGAGGCATCTGACTGGTCAGTTTATAACTTGAAAAACTTGAACTATAGAAAAAAGTATTGAGAAAAAAATAGACAAGCAATAAAGAAAAAGAAAGGTATAGAGAGCAAGAATTGTTATTCTGACAAATGACTGAGTAATAGCTGTTTATTTCTCAGTAGAAGTCTATGGGATTTTGGAGTTTTGGGCCCAGAGGGTACTTCCTGTTTGGAACACCAGGAGAGTGGAGTCAGTCAGTCCAGATCTCACATGCACTCAATAGTTTCGTTTTTTTTCCCGGCGTCATCAACACACCAGGTTTTAGTCCATCTCTGGACTATGAAACAGTGACTACCAGACTTTCAATCCAGTTGCTGGTTCAAGATCAGGCTCTGTCACAGTCTGTGCACGAAACCTCGACATGATCTGAAACTTTGCTGAACAGTTCAGAAACACTCAGACAACTGATCTTTCACATAACAACAGTCTATCTAGTTACTTAGTGCTAAAAATGTTAAAATAAAAAGTGAGCAGGAAATAGTCAAAGAGCATTATGGACTAACGTTTAAATGAAAACAATATGAACAACTTTCGGCTTTGAAAAATGTTAAACTTCCATGAAAACTGTTTTTTTATTTTAGAACTTTGTACAACCAATGAACAGCTGACTGAACTGTGGACTATCAAGAGTTAAAACACACTCCCAATCTGAAAAATTTCAGAGCTCTATAAGGGACAGTTTTTAAATGTTTAATTTCTTTGATTTGAAAAAAATGTATAATTAATGTAGAAGTTTTAGTTTGAACCTGTTTCATTTCAGCAGCAGTTTAAAAAAGTGTGAATATGTAGATACATCCAGAAAAACTGCTCAGAATTATAAAACGGAGATCAGATCTATGATAAATGTGTTTTGTTGTGTTATTCTGTTTCTTTGTAAGTTAGTGAAAAAGTACAAAAATAATCTTTTACCGGTTGATAAATATGCAATGGATGGAATTTTCATACACTGAAGCTATACTTTAGATCCAAACTGCCTTAAAACTACACGTTGTGTTAAAGTAAAGAAGAGATTAGATGTGAGAAGAAGTCCTCACTGTTTGAAGCCAGCTCTTGCTGTGCCACCACAGAGAACTGCTGATCCATATGCTTTGGACACGCATTGAAACTCACCCAGACACAAAGGCTGCCCTCCAGGAGCATGTGTTTTCATTTGTTGCATGCGCTTCCACTGTGTAATGCGTTTTCAGTGACATGTGTCTGCAGGAATGCCAGCCGCTGACCGAGAACAGGTGCAGGAACAAGTGGCCATGTGCTGGGTGCGGCTTAAGGGCAGCAAACAGGAGCTGTGAGGGAATCAGAGCAGATCTCCTGGTTCAAGTTTAAAGACAGGAAGAAGGCGACAGCTGATAACGATCACAGGACCTGGGGAGTGCACTGATGGGGCAAAAATTCTTTCTCATGTGACGGCAACTAAAGTTTTTATCACAAAAGCTGTCGGGAGCATTTTTGCTCAATTCAGCAACAGCATTTCGAATAACTTTGCTCCACAGCATCCTAAAAATACATTTAGGTGATGTTTGGTATATTTGCTCACTCTAGATACATTTAAAGTAGTAATTTGATGATAATTTTCAAAGATTTAGGCTTGGTCAGCTCAAGTTTTTATCTCTTGCACACATTACTGTTCTGTTTTTTTTTTTTTTTTTTTATTCAGGCAAACACATGTCGGCCAATGTAAGTTATTTTTTTTGCCACGTAGATAGCTGCATAAAATCAGAGATTTCAGCCTTCATTTCACAGGGTTCTCATAGAAAAAGTTTGATTTTTTTTCCTTTAAGAACAAAAACCTAGATTTTAGGATGTTGTTTCCCTTTCTGCATATCCCCTCAGGGGTCACACAGCAAACCAGCTTTCACTGATTGACATTTGGCTTAGCAGACAGTTTTTGCTTTTTTTTAATTCAGTTCATTTCAAACTTTATATATGAAGCACTTTTCATGCTGCAGCAACACAAAGGGCTTTACAGGTTTAAAACAATTACAAAATGTTTCAGGTTCCCGCGCTCAACAAAAAGAAATATAATATGACATGAATATAATTCAAAGTGTAAATAGAAATAGAAACTAAAGTGGAAACCTGACTTGATGCTGATGTGAGGAAGTGATATTTTGAGGAACTGTCCACGCCAGAGATTGAGCCATTTGTGATCACAGAGAACGTTTTTTATACTGGATGTTCTTCCTGACACAAGCTTGTATTTTATCTGGGCTGGGGACTGGCACAGGGAGACCCAGATCCAGGTTCCCTTCTGGCTACATAGGCAGGCAGTAGCCTGAAGGGTCTTGCTTAAAAGCCGACACTGGATTCAGCTCAACGCGCCCCAGGGAAACAGATCCTGGTTTACTGTGTGCCAGTCCTGCATGCAGCCGTCTGAGCCATCTAGCCACAGAATAAATTAGATTACAGGTAGTTATCAAAATATTGATAAAAGTTCTAAAACAATATATTGTTTTGTGTCTTCAATTATAATGGGAAAGAAAGTTCATCTTACATTTCTACCATAGAACGAGCATCCTCATTCTGCCTCCTTTGTTAGCAGTCTCGAACCTTTTTTGTGAGTTTGGTATTTTTTCCACATTTAGCTTAAGTTATTACATCTGATTATGTCACAACAACTAGCAGCAATACAGTTTTGTGTATGAAATGAGTGAGAAAGTGTTGCACTCGATGTATATTTTCAATTTAGGGAAGAAACATTGTTTTCTGGCATTTCTTTGGAAATGTTTGGATGATCAAATATTTCAACTGTTCATTTGCGCTTCATTTCTGGCCGAGCGTGTTTGCAGCCCCCCTGTTCGCACCTACTGCATTCACTGTGCAGCCAGCTCAAGACCATATCTGCTTTCAGAGCTGAGGTGTTGAGCAAGCTCCATAGACTGGTGCCGTCACTCCCTGAAAATAATCCTCATATGGTATTTTCTGACTCAGCTGTCATTCAGCTGCTTTTTTTTCCCAAAGGGATGAGCTCTTCATTGAAATATTTGACACCTAAAAGGAAAAGATGAACTTACAGAGATGTCAGATTTTTTTTGCTTACTTTTCTTAGAAGTGTAGTCAGAGAAACATAATGTTCAAAACCATTACATATTTCAGTGACTCATCTGTGGTGTAAGTATAAACTTGGAGCTAAATATAGACTTAAATGTAATGTTCTCTCTCCGATGAAGCTGCTTAACAAAATATACATGTGGTTAAAGCGTGCACAGGCATGCATCCATAACGCTGCTCGCAACTGTGGAGGTGTTTCTTTCCGTGTGACTGGTGTAAATCACATACACAGAAAAATGAGTCCATCAAAGTGAAATGATAACCGAGGATGAGTCAGTCGGTCTCTTAGGAACCTCCTGAAATAGCCATTTAAGATGGTAAATTATGATAAGAGGAGGAAAGATGGGATGTAAAGAGAGAGAAATAAACCTAAGAAATAATAGGGATCAAAGAACAAAATAAGGGGAAACACTTGTTTGAGGAAAGACAAATGATCACGACAGAGAGTAAGATGCCAGAAAAAATCTGGACGATTCTATGAAGCCTAGAATGAAAGTTAAACTTCTGTCAAGTCTGGATATAAACTGAATGAAAGCATGCAAGACAGACTGTTCAAAATGTTCAGAATTAGATAAACAAGAAAAAAGGTGTAACTGTTATTCTAAATCAAGCTTTTGAGTATTTTTACACACCGTACTGTACTGAATAATTCCCAAGACTGATTATGTGTATGGCAACATTAACATGGACAAAACCTCTGAAGATGTCATTTTTTGTCTTGTGTCATCACTTAAACATGGATGTAATGAAATTGATGAACTCATCTATGCTAGAATATCTCTAGATTTACCTGCATCTAATGTCGATTTTTACTTGCATTCTAGTACACATTGCTTTGGGTATGATGTGCCTGAGAAAAATGTTTGTATTTCAGACGACATGGTGTGGTGCTTTGAGCAGCACTCTGACTAGCTCAGATTTTATTTAAAATTGAAGGTAAATCATGATAAAATGATTAATATTTCATTTGTTTCTAAACTTAACAAAGTTCAATTATTAGTTCAATTACAAAAATATACAAGTTATTACATTTTTTAATAATGTTTTTTTCTTAAATACTAGTAGTTTTTGAAAAATAGTCAGTTGCTGCATTTTTTATTTGAAACCACATACATTTATTTTGAAAGTTCATAGCTTAATTTCATAAAATAGATGAAATAGTCTCATTTTCAGAAACAGTCAAAAACCAGGTCAAATTGATAAATGGATGGATAAATAATCTGTCAAAGTCTGATTTAGATTAATTCCAGATTTGGATTTTGAATTATAGCATGACCATTTTCCAACTATATTTGTCTTGAAAGGTGAAAAAAAACTTCTTTTTTCAAACCGTTGGAAGCTGTAAGGTGGAGTCCACAGGTTTGGACAAAATAAATCCAGTTTTGTCTTTTATTTTTTATTTTACTGCAAATACATTTTTTGGTCAAAACATAATAAAACAAGCATTAAAAATATTTTATATAATCTTCTTTTCTAAGTCTTTGCCAACTCAGTCAACTGTTTTTCTGGAACAATCTTGTGCAAAAAAGAAAAGTAATCAGCACAACATGTATATTAGCAAAGACCTTGTCCTTAATTCTCATGCTTTAGGAACAGCATGAAAACATTCTAAAGAATAAACATCAATAGAGGCTCACTATCACTTTGCAGAGCAATGATAATAATAAATGTCTCATATATATCTATTTAAATATAGCTCCTGTATCCATGTAGACTGCAGAGGGGCGAGTGTTACACAATAGATTTAGCCTAATATTATGGAGAGATAGATAGATAGATTAGACAGATAAAGATAAAGATAAAGAGAGAGAGAGAGAGAGTGAGAGTGAGAGAGAGAGAGAGAGAGTGAGAGAGAGAGAGAGAGAGAGAGTGAGAGTGAGAGTGAGAGTGAGAGTGAGAGAGAGAGAGAGAGTTTTTTTGTATAAATCCTCAACAACAGACTGCAAGGTCAAAGCTCTGAAAACGCTTAGAGGCATTTCAGGTTTTGCAGATTTTGGATTTCCACACCTAATGCAGATGATAATTTTTTTTTATAAAGATAAATATGTAAAACAGAAAGCAGTACTTGCCAAAAATTACCTCACTGTCAGCAAAAAGTAGTCAGCATCCATCCCCTTTTCACCCATCGTTGTTCCATTTGTATTTCCTCACATTTTTCACATCATTTAATTAGTTTGGGGTAATCCATAAATAATTTATAAATAAAAAGCCAAGTGAGGCTGTGCTAAATAATAGGGACAGAAAAATACAGTTAGGTGCATAAACTCATTAGAAAACATTTAATTACATTAGTAATAGCTTTACATATTTTGTGGTGGCCGTGTAGTTGCTCCCAAAAGTTAATATATTCTGTAACAATTAAGTGCATTTAATGGGTTATATTTAAGATAATACTAAACACAAACTCCAATTTCTTATCTTTATATGGATCTATAGTTTTCAGTCTTCTATTTTCTGCTCTGATTTCCATTAAACCCGTAAGTGTGTCTTGTCACTCCTTATGTCTCTGTGCATTTTTTTCTGTCCTCATATCAGCTCTGCCCTCTTTTCCTTAACCGCATTCCTCCTCCTTGCTCCCATTCTTTCTCTAATAATTTAAAGAATCTTTTGTTCTATCACATCACTTCCATCATTTCCCCTATGTCCCATTTTCATCTGTCTTGCAGCTTTGCTTCATCACTTCCTCTCCATCTGCATGTTTTCTACTCTGTTGTTTTTCTCCAATATCTTCTAGCCTCCAAGCCGCCTGCTGCACCCTTCCCTCCTCTGTCTTGTCTTCCAGTTGTAGCCATGAGCCTCAGCTGTTCTCTTGGTTTTATGCTCCACATTTTGCTCTAATCCACGCTGACATGGACCTCAAAACACAAATTCACAGAGTTGGCACTAATTGGTTTGAAGACGGGATTTAAAAAAAAAAAAAAGAATTTGCTAAAGCTGCTAAACTCTCGGCCATCTGCAGAAATACACAGAGGCAAAGAAGTTTAGATCAAGAAATACAGAGTAAAATATTTTTGTTCTTTCAGTATCTAGCTATGCACTTTAAGTTTTTCTTAACGTACAGACTAATTATCATTACTTTGAAGAGATTTATTGTGCTTTCAGGTAATTGTATTACATCTTATGCTCATCTCAAACATGATCCAAAGTTAAAAATCCTCCTTCAAGTGCTCAAGGGTCTCTGTGCGAGCTTGGACAATAACTTTTTATTTTAAAAAACTTGTTTTTTTAATGAATTCCTGCGACAGTCTGTTATATGTTACCCTAAACTGTCTGTGTGGCCATCTTCCCTTTAGAAAAGACCTTCCTTCATGCTGAACCAATGGATTTAGAAAAAAAATTAATTTAACCTTTAAATAATTGTATTTTTTATTACAGCAAGATAAAAAAATGCAGAATGCAATTGAAAAATGCCCACAATCAATTTAATTAGTAATGATAAAATAATTACGAGATGAAACGCCGAAGCATGATAGCATTTGTTACAATTTACAAGGTTGAGTCTCAGGTTCAATTCAATTCAATTTTATTTATATAGCCCAATATCACAGCCATACCGGTGTTTACTGCAACTGCACCATAGCCAGGTGCAGCTGCTGGGAATCAACACTTTTGATTAAAACAGTAACTAGCACCAGTAAAGGTACTCCTA
Source organism: Oryzias celebensis (assembly GCA_014656515.1). Lineage (NCBI taxonomy): Eukaryota > Metazoa > Chordata > Actinopteri > Beloniformes > Adrianichthyidae > Oryzias > Oryzias celebensis. The sequence continues at coordinate 3,110,097 of BNCR01000014.1, forward strand.
AGATGTCTGCGACAACTAAAAAACACATGCTCTTTGACATGTTGTAAATTTTCAACAGTTTACACGAACAAGAGTCAGCGGAGAAAAAGCATTCAGTTTCACATCAATATCCAACACAGAACTAACATAAAGTGTAACATAACGACCAAAAGCTGCTTTTCCCTGCGAAAGAATCAGCTGGAAATATGTCAATTGCGTAAACAGTTGAAAAGTTCCAGTAATCCAAAGAATGTCAGTACTGAAGCTAAAACTCCGGTGTTTAAAGGGTTGAGATTCCTCATAACAACCGAGAACAAGTATGAAGCCTTTGAGTGTCTTCAAAATTGATGTGGAGAGATCCTGCAAAAGCAAGAATAATGGTTGTGAATTTTAATGTAATTGACAATAATTCCAGGTTTGGACATCACAAAAATGTTTGTTTCTGACAAAGGAATAAGAACTTCTCACAGAAGCCTCAGTCAGCATATTTAAAGTTGGGCTCATTACAACACACCTGGAACAAAGATGAATTTATACGATGGATGGCGTGACAAGTACTTCAAATCAGGTTTTGTCATCTGCAGTCCCAGCACAATGGTGCCCCACCAACGTCTGAGTGATTTATGAAAAATACATTTTTTTCAAATGATAAATCGTTCAAATGCAACACATTATGGTCTAAACTCGCCAATCTAGAGAGCATCAATGCACACTAGTTTTTTTGCAGTGACTTCTGGGAAACTTCCCTGCCAAATGTCTCTTTTCTTTCTTAAGCAAAGTAACTCCCAAAAGTCAGGTTTGTTAAAAGGCTCACGCACAAAATCTGCCCACCATGTCAAACAAACACAAATAGTAACTATTTCCAGGTAAATGACGGACAGAAATTTAAATCCTGAAAATGTAATCCATTAAGTCTAGCCAGAAGCAAAGTGAACTCCAAATGGAACCTCTCTTTTAATGAAAACCCCTAAAATGATCACTGAAAAAACATGAGATGGTCTAAAACAAATTCAAATTCAAAGAAAGTCAGCCAATCGAAATTAGTTGTTGAGTCCAATTGCTATTCCAAAGGAATAATCCGAGCCTGGCCAAAAAGGACGATAGCTGATCATTTATTCAGTGTTGTTAGGTTGGTCTTTCTGTTGGAAGACACATGCATTTTATTAAAACCAAACTATATTCCCCATCTGAATGCTTTGAAAGTCTCAAGATACCATTATATCTGCACAGGGACATATACATTTCAGAAATGACATTTTCCATTATATTCATATTTCTGGCAATTTCTTCTTTTTAGAAGAACTGAATTTGAACTGAATTCTCTCTTCTGGTCTGATGATATTGCTTATTTTTGAGCAGCAGTGTCTAAATGTTAAATTGCATGCTTCTACACTTTTTTCAAGGCCAAAAACGCTTAACAAATCACAGTTCCATTTCCCCAAATACACACATTCATACACAGATGGCTGCACAGCTGCCATTTATGTGCCAACTAGGCTACAAGGAGCAACGTGGGGTTCAGTCTCTAAACCAAAGACGTTTTGACAGGCCTGGGCGGACAGGACAGTAGCCAAACCTGCTATCCTGTGATCAGTTGCTGATCGCTCTACCTTGCCTTGTTGGTGATTGCATTTATATATTTAGATTTCCTCACTGCATTAAAGCTGGAACAATAAAAAACAATCACTTGCTGTTTTTGTATATATTTGATTTTATCAGTAAAACAAACTTAACGTTCACTCTTTCTTTGAACAGTCACCAGCTTGGTTTTTATTGATTTATTATGGCCCGCAGAGGCAGTCCCTGACCAAATTGTGTTTGCAGTTGTAGACATTTCTGCGCCTTTGAGTCAAAATTTGACCGCTGCCACATACTCGAAAACTCACCAAAAATTGCACACGACTAAGTAAAATTGAAAATAAATTTTCAACAAAGTGACATAATGTGAAGAGGCGTGTAAAATACATTTTCATGGTGAGATCTTTTATATTATTATTTTTTAATAGGCTGAGGTATCAACGTATCTGATAAAACTCAACTCATATGGCTCATTTAATGTGTGGCTCAATTTACTTGATGATACTCAATTTTCTTGAAGGACACGTAAATCTTAGCAGGAACATGGTCCCTGCTGTGTCCCAGTTGATCCCATTCTTTTTCCATGAATGTGATGTTGGACCCAAAATGCAGGAGAAAGTGAAACATTGGTAGAAACCATAAACGTTACAAAAGCATGTTTGTGTGCATGATGAAATAAGGTGAGAAAAAACTGGTGACAACAGCAAAGACGAAGCTTGAAAAAAAACATAAATGTACCACAGATAATTCCCTTAACTGAAACGGGTGGGACGATCAGCAAAACAATAAAAAATAAAATACTGGGATCCTTTGATTTGGGGAAAAATCACAAACATGCAAAACAAAGAAAGAAAAGAACCAAATTGATAGAAGAAGGTAACTTAGCAAAAGTAAGAATTAAAAATAAAAAATATATATACAAATATATATAACTACTTTAAAAGACCAAAAAGACCACAGTTACAAAAGCTTGAACCAGAGACATTAGAAAAACTGGATCTTTAGTTTCTTGTCTTTTCCTTTCCTTAATTTGCCTTTTAACAACAAAAACAATATTTTATTTTACATTGACACATTAGGTGTTCAGATGTTGAGATTTTTGCCAACCTCAAAATCCTGTTTTTAATGAGTGAATGAATAAATGAATGAAGTTTTATTTATAATTGCTATGTTAGTAGCATTTATAAATGTTGTATGTTTTTGAATGAGCCTCTTAGTTTTCTACCCAGTGATAAAATGACACATTTTTTCTTTGTCAATGGTCCCATATGCATTTCTGGACATTTCACACCCTCAAATACTGTTCCATTATTATAGGAATTTGGGTGACATGGAAACATATTCCACTTCCCAGAGCAAGAGCTCATCCTGCTGGGTGATGTCACAGTAAACTTGTATTTTCTTATTCTGTCTCAGTCTCTTTAGCATTTGCAAATAATAAATGTATTTATTTCTAAATACATGCAATAAAAAAGAAAATTAAAAGTGAGACTCAGAATGGAAACATGGGGTGCATGTTTGCATTTAAATTAAACCACGTCTTTAAATACATTGAGAAATAGTCCAAAAAGGCGGCAGAACAGAGAACCAAAGCTCCAAGCAGGGATTTATAGGGAACAGTTGCACATGACATTTAGCCATAACATCTACATCAGGAAGGTGAGACGCATGTGACACCAAATGTACGCAGAGGTATCAAAAATAGCAGATGAGAGACAAGACCAAACAACACATTCTCACTCCCAGTTTATGTTGAACAACCAGGGAGTACGGGGGCAATGATTGATCAATTCATTGATGAATTGATTCATCCAAGCAGCATCTGTCTGAGACAAGATCTACGTATGTCATAATAAATTATTTCTTAATTAAATAAATTTATGCTAATCCAACTTGTAAAAGACCATTTTGGTTTATTTTAATATAATGTAAAATGTGTCATCTCAGTATTTAGTATTTAGATGTGGAAACTCTAACAGTGAGCTGGATTTTACGAAACTTGTTTACTTGTTTGTTTGTGCACATATTTAATTTACACTTGATTATCTTTGAGAAATAAAAGGAATTTGGAAAACGTCATCTGCACCGTCTAGTACCAGGTATTTATCTCTGAGTCACACTATTTGAGGTTTTGGATAAAGATGTCCTGGATCAATTTTAAACCAACCAATCGGACCGTTGAAAATGAATCGGACTGTTGAAAACGAATCGGACTGTTGAAAACGAATCGGACTGTTGAAAATGAATCGGTTTGTTGAAAACGAATCGGACTGTTGAAAACGAATCGGACTGTTGAATGAATCGGACTGTTGAAAACGAATCGGACTGTTGAAAATGAATCGGACTGTTGAAAATGAATCGGACTGTTGAATGAATCGGACTGTTGAAAACGAATCGGACTGTTGAAAACGAATCGGACTGTTGAAAATGAATCGGTTTGTTGAAAACGAATCGGACTGTTGAAAACGAATCGGACTGTTGAAAACGAATCGGACTGTTGAATGAATCGGACTGTTGAAAACGAATCGGACTGTTGAAAATGAATCGGACTGTTGAATGAATCGGTTTGTTGAAAACGAATCGGACTGTTGAAAATGAATCGGACTGTTGAAAATGAATTGGACTGTTGAATGAATCGGACTGTTGAAAACGAATCGGACTGTTGAAAACGAATCGGACTGTTGAAAACGAATCGGATTGTTGAAAATGAATCGGACTGTTGAAAATGAATCGGACTGTTGAATGAATCGGTTTGTTGAAAATGAATCGGACTGTTGAAAACGAATCGGACTGTTGAATGAATCGGATTGTTGAAAACGAATCGGACTGTTGAAAACGAATCGGACTGTTGAAAATAAATCGGATCGGCAACCACAAAATATGATACGATTCGAATCGCCGTTAAAATGAGTCGCTCGCTACACCAGGTCCACCAGCTACAGTAAAGGCATGCAGTGGTTTTCATAGTGATAAAAACTGGATTCTTTATGGAATTTCTGAACTTAAAAATGTTATATTTTGCTTTTAAGAACTTTTTTAAAAATGTAAAGGTAAGACGGTTTATCTGGACTGTTCCTGCCATCACGTGGTGCATTTGATGCCTTATTGTTGTTAGAAATGTTATGCTCACAACAAGAGGGGAACACGCAGCCGTGCAGAGGCTGCTCATCTCTCCACAGCTTCGGCTCCGTGTGTGTTCCTGAGCGCGCGTGTGTGTGTGCGCGTGGTGGGCCATTCTGTTACACAATCGCTTTCAGTTTCCGAGCCCTGCCTGCCTGGTGGCTCCCCGCCCACCGCTGCTGTCTGCTGCCTGCCTGCCTGCCTGACTGACTGCTGGGCGGACTGGGGCAGATCCTGGACGACCAATTCCGTGTTCTCCCTCTGAGACTCATGGCAGACTGATCGGGAGGACCAGGCGGTGTCATGGTGGACATTCCTGCCCCGCCGCGGCATCCGTAACTCCGCGAAGTGTGGACGGAGGTGAGGAACGTGTCATCATTTCGGATTATTTCGGATTCATCAGCGTCTCTTGCGTTTCAGCTAAACTTTGACGCTACTGGCTGGACACCCCCCCCCCCCCCCCCCCCCCCCCCCCCCCCCCCCCCCCCCCCCCCCCCCCCCCCCCCATCCGTTCGGGCAAAGTGCGTCGTCATGTGCGCGCACATGCGGGATTAAGGTGCGTTAACGCAAAGGAAACGTGCTCTCGTTTCCTTCACAGAAAACGGGACCGTCACGTAACGCTTTACAACTTTTACCGTCGATGCGCGTGCGCACATACGCTCGTATGTTTATTGGGGAAAATGAAGGAGAGCGCGCGCGGCCGAAAACACACCGCTGCGTCACCGCAAAGAGAGAGAGTGTGTCGTTCCTAAATGTTGTTTGGACACAGGTGACGTAGAACGTGACGCGCATTCATAATGACAAACGCTTCACTGACGATGCAGAGGGCTGCGCACGTGCGAGTTTAGCGCGAGCCGCGCTGAGCCGGACCGGACCGGGCCGGGCCGGAGTGTTTGTCCGGGTGGTGCTGAAGCCTGCAGTAAGTAAGCTGCGTGAATCCAGCCCTGTGTGACGCCAGCACTACTCACACACCTGACCCCTACACACACACACACACACACACGTACACACACACACGCGCGCGCGCGCGCAAATGACACCAGCTGCAAAGGGACACCTGATGACGTTTATTTTTCCCAACAGTTTATATTAAAATAATTAAAACCAACTAAAAAGTATATTGTTTTCAAGAACATTTGATAACAATAGTGTTGTATCCATTAAATGAAACGTAAAGGCTATTCTATTACCTTTCGTGATCATGAGGAAGTGGATGTGGACACTCCCCCTTTTAATTCATGCACTCCAGCCTTAGACATTACATAATGTGTACATTTATCAGCTGTTCTGGTTCTGTCCTGTAGAGGCTCATGCAGACAGCCACCTACTGTCTTTGCAGAGTCACCAGCCAGCTTGACAAGCACGTGCTTTCCGAACTGTTGTAGTGTAAGCTGGAGAAAACAGTGGGAACAGGCAGGAGCTGCTGCCTATCTGCAGGAAGTAGGCACATATTTGCTTGCAAAGGCAGTTCACATTTTTGCTGAGATGACTATAATGCCATTATAATTGTTGTAAGCTGGAAAAGCATGTTTGATGGGTTGCATTTTTTGGGGTGTTTGAAGTGACTCGACTACTAATTAAAACAATGGACGTGCCTGATGTCCAAAAATGTCTCTTTCAATGACCTGTTCAAATTCAAGGCAGCTTCCCCCAATTTTATGCCCGATGCGGTTTCACACCAGTGTTTGTTGTGCTTTGTTAGTGCAAAGGGAAATTCTACAGCGGAACCAGGCTGCTGCAGCTGTTGCTGTTGATGGGATCACTGATTTGACCATAAAACTATTGGACAATAAAAGGCATGCTGGTAAAGCCATCAACACATGTCACTGACATTTCACATGCATTATTGCATGACATTTAAAAAAAATAAAAAGTCACAATTGTTGATTTGGTAAATAAGGAAAATATGAACCCCTGCAAAAAACAAGCCTCATTATTTGTCGCAGTCCTGGGTGTGTGAAATTTGTTCTCCACATTTGACCCCTCCCCAGGAGGAGTGGCGAGCTGCCACTGCGAGATTATTTCAAGCAAAAATAATACCAAAAACAAGACAAACAGCAGAAATTGACATCTACACAAAAATATATCAAACCTAGGATAATTGATCTCAAAATTGATTGGAAAATACGTCCACATACACCAGTAAATAATTCAATATCACTCTTGATCATAAATAAACATAGTAGCTCTTTTGCATATAGTTCATGACACAATAAAAAATATTTTAGGATTGTCAAAAGGAGCTTGAAAGGAAGTGGGAGGAAGCAAACTTATATTTAAACAAAACCTTTACCTAAATTGCCATTATCTGGTCCTTAATTTCTGATCAGTTTATACTTTACCAGCACAGATTCAGGTCATTGGGCCAGAGGGGACTCACTACCATATGACCACTGAGTTTGTGAATAATAGTAATATATTTGTTTATCAGATTGGACCTTTCTTGGTTTTTAATTATTTTTAAATATCTAAGGATTTATTAATGGAAACAAACAAAAGTCTCAGTAAAGTCCCTGAACTTTTTGGTATTTCAGATTTCCTTTCAACAACAGAAACTAACAAATGCAAATAGAAGGAAAGTTTGAGTCAAAAACTTGAATGAAAAAACTATAATTTCCAAAAATCAAACATTTTAATTCAGTCTTTGTTTTAAAAGAAAATTTCATTTGTTTTGTGATATAAAATACAAAGCAAAGGTAACGGTTTTAGGAATAAAATGTGGATTTTTGTTACTTGAAACTGGAAATACATTGTTACACTTCTATTTATTTAACCTTTATTTTACCAGGAGGATCTGCTAAGAACATTTCCTTGAAATACAGCAACATTTAGGATGGTCACCATAGTTTCTGTACCATAGTTTTTGTTTTAAATTCTGATTGCTTGCAGTCTTTTGTCCTGACAAACAAGACAGAGAAAATAACTTTTTAATTTTAATTTCTGTTTTAAAATTTAAAATAATAATTTGATCATTTTTTGTTTTATTTTTCTAAAGGAAACGTTAAATGCCAAAAGAAAAACATAATGGGAGCCTAAAAGGTGAAAGGACCTCTTCTCACAAAATATAAAACAAAACAAATAAAACAGAAACCTTCCAATAGCACATATTTCTAAAACTCTGATGGAAACTCTGTCATCTTCAGTCATTTGAAGTGCATCCTTGAAACAGCTTTCCTGCTTCTCTTTCGTGGCCACATCTGGCACCATCATCCATTGTTGTGTTTCCAATGTTTTATCACCTGAGCAAATTGGCCTCATAAAATAAATCTGTGGCAGGTGAATTCTGCTACAATCACTTTACCCTGCTCATGGTGTGTTCATGGTGCATCAGATAAATCAGCCTCAAGCATTGCTATAGATATCGTTCAAGCCCTGCTGACAGCAGTCATCCGTATGATGATCACTATCAAGCTGTCTTCTCCCATCAATTAATGACAAACCATCGACAGTTTATGAGATGGAACAAGCAAAACTGTTTACTCTGAGGGCTTTGGCCTCCAGATCTGCCTGCTTAGTGTCCTTTACTGTAGATCCCACACTGTCGGTGTATTAAAAAATTGTGCAGAAAATTCAACGCCCTTGATGACAGTTGAAGCTGCCTTTCTGCTTATCCGACTGTTCATGATGTTAGCACTTTGCCTTTTATCCACATTTGAAGCAGAAGAGTTGAAACTCGTTCAAATTCATCAAAATGGGGAGGGAATGGGGACAAGTCAGAGAGGTTAGCTATTCATAGTAAGAGTGGTCTAAGAGACGATGTATTTAGGTCAGATCTGCAACAATATTGTTGGTTGAATGGCCATGTAATGGTGGATTAATTATGTCTTTACTAATTTTTACATTTTCTCCTCTTTAGGTTTACTTTTTATGTGTATTAGAAGTTGAAATAATTGGGGTTCTCCCAGAAGATTGGAACAAGAGATGCATCAGCATAGTGAAAAATAAACTGACTGGGATGACACTCTTTATAATTCACCTCTGACCTCTCTTGGATTAAAAATGACACCTTGGCTGAGACACAAAAGGAATCAAAGCTGTCAATCTATGCTCCAAGATTCCTGAAAATATCTTTGTCTGAAAGGATTTTACAAAAAAACGAAGATTGTTTGCTGTTTTTTGGTTTTCTCGCCCAATGGCAGTGATGTGGTTCACTGAAGATGGAATTACAAGTTTTCTGAAGAACGGATTATAAATTCAAGACAAGAATGGAGCAGGACTTCACACAGTAGGATCTATCATTGCACATGTCCTCTTTCCTGGACTTCCTAGACAGTGCAGTTGAATACTCCAACTTCAGTTCAGCAGAACTAAATAAATAAAGACTCTCAAAAGCATAAGTTTACCATAAACTCTTCTATTCCTCGTCGCTTTAAATGGACGTCTGATTCTCCTTAAACTCAGGGAAGTCGCTTCCCTTCAGCTTTGTCTCCTGAACTGCAGCTACTAACAGACTTGTTGAAAAACTCCAAACATGGCTGCAACAGGAAGGAAACACCTGGTGAGAGATTTCAACCATTTCATCACCTGTTACCTTTGTCGAGGTTACCTGATCAAACCGACGACAGTCACCGAGTGCCTGCACACATGTGAGTGACACACAAAAGCCTTAACGTACAAGCAAATCAAGTAGATGGGGCTAAAGAAGTAATCCTGTGGACTTTGACGCATAACGTCCACCCTATGACGGGGTAAATAGCCCCCAGTTTGAGCGTGACTGCAGAAGTGAAGTGGACGCAGAGCAACACTGCTTAAAATCAAATAGAAACAACTGCAATCAGTCAAAGTGGTTTTCTTGGCAGCTTTACGGCGGCTTCCCAGAGACAAAACTCTGAATGAACTGCCCCGACCCTACATTTTTAGCTGCAGCTGAGATTCTTCAGTCCAAAACGAAACTATATCGATCTAACAAAATAATAAAGCTTACATTTAAACAGTTTTTATACAGGACCTACATCAAAATAGTTGGTTTTTCACTTACTACATTGATGGAATCTACAGTCCACACAGACATTTATGACTTGCTCAACATTTTGTAGTAAAATGCAAAAATGAAGTCACCTTTTGCATAGATGTTGGTTTTGCTAGATGTTTGCCCAATATTTATCAGTTATCAGCCCTCCCTGCTGACAATCACAGTACAGGTGCTATGGGAAAAATGTCTGAAATTCCACAAAAAGCATTCCTTACTTTTATTGTGGATTTTATCATTGTTATAAATGGATAGTGTAACTTCTTCCAACATTTTTTATTTCTTGTGGTATTTATTTATTTATTTTTACTAATTGTCTTTTTTACACTTTAGATATATAACAGTGTGATAGAATAACAATGTCAAGAACAATGTAGAGAAGAAGATGAATTCAAATAGAATAGGATTTAGTATTGGAATTTTATTGGAAAAAGTCCATAAAAATGAGTTTTCTTTTCAACAGATGGGTTACGGTTAGCAGCTTTAACAGCTGCTGTTCAGTCTTTTTCATTAAACTAGCTGTTTATTTTGTTTTTTGCAGGGATCAATGTTGTTTGAATCAGTCAAATATGTTTCTGTTGTTTCTCACAGTCTGTAAAAGCTGTATTGTGCAGCACTTTGAGGAGAGCAATGACTGTCCTAAATGTGGCATTCAGGTCCATGAGACCAACCCATTGGAGATGCTCAGGTAAACGCCTTTCGGTTCCTTTTGTTCCAAGAATTTCTTTCTAATGCTTTCGCTTTGAGCCTTTTTCAACTGGTGCTGTGCTCTCTTTCAAGGGGCGTCTTTCTTTTATTTGTTATGTAACTTTCTTTTCCATTATGAAAGAGTTATGCAATTTTAAAGATGTCACTTTGCAATGCTTAAGGAATGTTTTTCTGGGGAGGAGCCCCCCCTCTGAGTAACGCATTGCTGCTTTTGCCTTTCATAATTTAATCGAGCCCTCCTCATTAAAAAATATATTTCAATCAATCAATCAATCAATCTTTATTTGTATAGCACTTTTCATATAAAACATAACACAAAGTGCTTTACACAAAATAAAAATAAATAAAACAAAATAATTATACTAAATAAGCAAATAAAAACAAACAATAATATAACAATAAGCATAAATTAACATAAAGTCCCCTCCCTCAGATCTGTACACAACCCCACCCCTTTCAGTCCTCCTACCCCTGATGGACACTCTCTTCTTTCTGACATTCACAGGTTGGACAACACTCTGGAGGAGATCATCTTCAAACTAGTTCCTGGACTCAGAGAAAGTGAGTCAAATCATTAAACTGTGAGAGACTTGAGACTTCAGAACTGTTAAGACACTGTTCCTTGCAGTTTAACTATTAAAGGACAATGACAGAAAATCCCAGCAGCTAATGAGTTCTTTCCTGAGAGAAGATGCCAGCCTTTTCTCTGTGGAGCTCACATGGTTGTCCACAGTGAATTATTAGTGCCTTTGCTTTTGCAAAAAACTTGTCCGTTTTATTATCTGGTGTTTTTTTTCTTGTCTGTGGTCAGTTTTATCGACAATTTCAGGTGTGTTCAGTGTAAACGAAGGCCTCATAAACACAGTTAGTGTGTAGAGAACCCTTGGGAGGTTCCTCTGACATGACTATACACAAAGTGATTTAGTTAAATTCTGAAGCTAAACAGAATTATATTAGCATACATTAGTGCTGTCAATCGATTACAAAATTAATCCGATTAATCACACTTTTGGGTTGTGATTGATCACAATGTTTTACGAGTTAAAATTTATACAACGATATGCAGCTTTCGAACAAAAAAAAAAGGCCAGAGAGAAAATGTTTCTTTCATTTTTATTGTCTGGAAATTTTAAGTTTATAAAGTTTCAATTTAGAAGTTTAATTTGTGAGCACAAAACACAACAGTAAGATAAGCAGAACTGTAAAGACTTTAATGTCTGCAGTATTACTCCTAAAAAACAGGGATGCTGACAAACACCCATAAGAAACAAACATTGTGTTTCTGCACTTTACATGGTCCAGGTGAACTGCTGCTGCAGTCAAGGTCCGCCGGCCCAGCGACGGATTGTGTTACCGTGACAACGGACCGCGCTATGTATCAAAAAGTCCACCTTTTGTGAAAAAGCAAACTAAACCTAAAATTAACAAGAATAAAGTAATTAAAATTGATTGAATATTTATCTATTTTGTTAGTGACCGTGTTAGAAACGAGATTGTGCCTGACAAAATGTACATTCAGAATTTGGAGTGGAGGCCTTAACCGGTGGAGGATGGTTGATTTGCAGAGTATAATTAATCAGCATTAATATATATTACTGAGTTAATTTTTAAAAATTAATCGCATACGTTAACGCGTCAATGTTGACAGCCCTAATAAATACAAACAATATGTACATACAAATACACACATATACTAAATCTCCAGTGTTAAAGGGTTAAACACCAGGCCACCAGGAGCAATATGAGGTTTACTGTCTTCCCCAACACATGCAGAAGTAGAGCAGGAATTGAACCTGTAAGTCAATCAAAGGTTGACTTCTCCTCTTCTGTGCCACAGCTGCCATAATAATGATTTTACTTCTAAAATATAATTTGTGTAGACCCAGCAACTGAAACCATTGTAATTAGGACTCTTTTTAAGACACATTTTTGTTGTCTGTGTTTGAGAGCAAAGTTGGGAACATCTGGATCCCTTTAGATTATTTTAAAGTTCAGGTTATTAGTTGGATCATATTTATGCATCTCTGACACATAAAATGTTTTGAGTTCTAGAGTTTGAACAAAGTTTTACAAATAAATACCCAAAAAGAGCTTTAAAACATCATGCAGAGAGGTGCAACCCAGTCTAAATGCTTACCCATAAAATGCTGAAACATGTCAGTAGAAGGACATCAAGATTTATCCTGTAAAGATTCCTTACATTACATGTAACATGGCGGCTGTAACACAGAGGTAGAGTGGTCGTCCCAGAAGGTTAGGCTTGCTAAAGTGTCATTGAGCAAGACACTGACTTTTACTTTGCTCTTGTTGGTCTGGCTCTCGCCTTGCATGTGAACTCTTCCACCATCAGTGTGTGAATGTGTGACTGTAAAGTGCTTTTGACCTTAATGAAAGTAGAAAAGTGTTGTACAGGAAAACAGCATTTAAAAAGATATTTAACTGAAAAAGTGTTTTTTTTTTCTTTGAACTTTATGTCAAAACCTGGTTGCATTTAAACAGTTTCAGCTGATAAATATTCCGATCTGACTTTTGAGCAACAAAATCCTGTGTGGAAACAATGTTTTCAGACCCTTTTGTATCATTTTTTGCCAGTCAAATTTCAGGTGTTTGAGTTCAAGTTGAGGTTTTAATAAAACACATTTACTGTGTCTGCTCTACTTCAATTCTACTGCAAGTTGAAGAGATGACAAGAAACACTTCCTGTTTGCCAGACTTTAACAGTAACAGTTGAAAGTTCAAATATGGGTCAAATGTTAAGTCATTGCATGGAACTTAAGTGAATTTTGGGTCAAAGTGACTCCTAAATACAAGGGTCATCTTTATAACTGGTTAACAGGTTCAAATCAACAAATTCACTACTTTATGCAGATTGAGAAACAAATATAGCATTTATAAATTTTCAAATTCAGCATGCTTTCAAGTTATTCCCAAAATGCAGAAACCTTGCTCCGGCACACTGTCTTTTTAATGTTTTAGCAATACTTGGATATGTCTATAAAAGCTCGAGGTTTGTGCTCTTCACTGCAGCAAACCGTTGATATTACAGATCTATTAAACACGAGCTGCTCTTGGCAGAACTGAAGTACTTCTTTATCAGTTTTAGATTACTTTGAGTGGCAGAAGCTTAATATGAGGAGGTAAGGTGAAGATGTAACACCTCTCTGAAGTGGGGTCAAACCAGGAGTGTGAATGCTGGATATACATTCCAGCTAACAAATCTGCAGAAATAGAGAGAAACATCATGTATTTTTTCAGTGTAAATGCTGCCTTACTGATTAATGTAATCTTACAGATTCTGATTAATCTGTCCTGGTTTAGCTCAGGCCACATTTATATCCGAAACTGTCTTTTCATTTACCATATAGTATTTGTTGCAGACCTTGCACATGTGTTTTGAATGAGGCATCCGGAACTAAATACACTCATTCAAGGTGCAAGAATTTTTTCACAGCCAGTGATGTAAAACATAACTCGGCAGAACTCTGCATGTCTGTGCGGTAAAACCTGTTTTTGAGATGTTTACGAATCTAGATAGCAGCAATTCTCAATATTCACATAGGTTTTAGAATTTCTGCCTTGACTCAGAATTGAGCTGAAGTAATAGATTTGTGTGTACAGTGCTGCTGGTTAACTGTCTTTCGACCTTTAAACTTCTACGCTCTTGTAGTAACAGTCACATTATAGATGTTTCTCCTCATATTAGTGAGGATCCTTTAACAGATGTTCCCAGAGTGTTGCGTGGTGCTTATTTGTGGAGCTTTTAGAGCATAAATTAGTTCATTTCAACATCTACTGTGACGTTTGTTGAGTAAAGTCCTCAAAGGACAAGGTTCAGTGCTCAACAACATCCTCCATGTTGGCATTGTTCTACTGGGTATAGTGCAGACGGTTGTATTTTCCACCGAAAATCACTGTCCTATTGATTGCAGTTTCTGAATTTTCACTGTGAGTTCTGCTTTTGAATTAGCTTTAATAAACAACATTTGGTTTTGGAGTTGCACTAAGGTTCCTACCTTTTGTGATTTAATGCCCCTTTGGATGAGCATAAGTTGATAAACACAGTTTGGAGTTAGGTTGGTGTACATCTAAAATCTGATAAGGCTTTTGTTACTGTTTTCCTTACATCAATCTTTTCCTGTCATTAATTTTTACTAGAAGAAGAACAGCAGGAAGTGGAATTCTGGAAGAAGAACCAGCCCAAAGAAAATGGCCAAGGTGAGCTGTCTGTCAAAGAAAGCTGAGAAATGTAGAGCATGTCTGAATCATTGCCATTATGGCGTGGCTAAAGCTACTTTCACGCAACATGCATTCACATGGCCACTTTCAATGAAGTCTATGTAAACACAAGTGAATGCGTGTTTTGGACTTCCATGTTGAAAAACTCTCACATTTAATCGTAGCTGTGCAAATTTTTACGGACTTTTTCGGGCTCTGCGTGCAGAATGTGTGTCCGTTGAACATGGGTTGAAACCAGGTCGAACTTTGACCAGTCAGAAAGTCAGATTTGATAGTGATGTTTGGATGGCGTCCCTTTTAATGTATGAAGGTCCCAACCGTTTGAAAATTGATTGTGGAGGAGAACTTAATAATTGTAAGTTGGAATTATACGACACAAAATCTTTCATATGTTGGAATAGAACTGTGAAAGAAAAAGCCTGGAGCAAGATTCACGAGACTTGGGCCGCTTGGACATTATGCACCAAGCTTCTTCCATTTGTAGGTGGTGAACATGTGCTAAACAGTAGAAGGAGAAGAAGCCCCTCCCCACTTGTCCAGTGTGAACACCATTGTCTGAATGTGTATTCAAGAACTCACTTTCGGCACGTTCTTGAACACGTGTCACATGTCTGGCGTGTCGAGCTTCAGATATACTGTACATGCCCAGAGAGATGCAACAATTCCGCTTTAAGTCTGTTTTTACAAAAAAGAACATTTTTCCTTTTTTTAAGTACAATCAGCCAAAAAATATTAACCTTTTGAATTCAAGTTCCGTTCATTGAACTCACCGTCCATGGCCTGTAGTATAGAGGAGAGCTAAGACATTCACATAAAAATCTATGACTTTTCTTCTATCTTATTTTATCATGACAGTTATAATATGATTATTTTAAACTTGTTTGATTTACCACATTAAAACAGATCCTGAAGGTTATATTGGTTTACCTTGATAAATGATGGTTTTCACAGAAAATCCCAGGCGTCAGCGACTTGGTTTACCTGATGGAGGTGTTGATGGTGGAGCCGGTGGTGGAGACGATGGTGACGGCGGGGGAGATGATGACTATCACAGAAGTGACCCTCAGATAGCCATTTGTCTGGACTGCCTCCGTAACACTGGACAGTCTGGAGAAAACACAGTCACGGTTCGTGTTTTCCTCTTCTATTTTAATTAGAAGTTCTGAAGATTTTTTTAATGGTCCATTAAACATGAATTTTTTTTAACCACTTTTTCTAAGAGACAGAAAAAAATGAATCTGGGTTTACTGCAAATCTCAGTTCTGTTTATTTTTTACAAGCTTGTCTCATTAAGCTGTAATTTACTTTGCGTGTCTTCTCAATAGGATTTGATGAAGAGGTTCATCCGCTGCTCCAGTAGAGTCACAGTGGGGACTATTAAGAAGTTTCTCAGTCTTAAACTAAAGCTGCCGAGCTCTTATGAGGTAATTTCTTTTAGCAGAAAAGTTGTTTTTATTTAACAATCTAAAAAAAGTCAATCTTTTTTCATTCTTTGATATTTTTAGGAACAATGTTCCTTTTTGTTTATCCTTCATGCTAATTATCTTTGGAAGAGTGCATTGACAGTCTTGACATAAAATATTCATAAATCGGTGATAAAAACATAATTGACTTTGAACTTTATCCTGAAATTTGCATATCTGATTTACTATTGTGGAGTATTGTTTTTTTCTCAGGATGTGGTTTCACTAGCTGTAGCTCGAGCATTTCCTGTATTCAGTATGATAACTTTCTCTAATACTAATGAGTCATAGCAGATAATGCACATTAGAACTATTAATTTATTTTCAGTTGCAATCTTATTTAATTTGAGCCTTTATAAAAATGTAGGCTTATTATTTCTTTGATTCTCTGATTGTTGGTATTTTTTATAGATTTTTGTACAGATTTATCAGAAAATAGGACTTGAAAGTCCCAATAACAGCCATATAAAATGTCACCCAAAGAGGTGGTGGGTAGGTAGGCTCAGAGCTTTTTTAAAAAAACACACACAAAGGTTTACAGTTACAGTGCGTTAACTGTTTAAACAGCTGCATAAAATCTTTAAAACAAACTGGAAAGCTAATTTAACAAAAAAAACCTGTGTTGTCAAAGTAAAAGTCCATGTCATATGAAGGGCCGATCTGTGATCACATAGTTTGAACATTCCTAATATCTTTTTATTTTAAAATGATAAGAAAAAACGGAAAAAAGAAGAGCACTTAAAATATTTGTGAGAATATAGTGATTTAAAGCAAAAAGTGAAAGGGAAAAATTCATGAATACGTACATTACAAGTTCAACCAAATATGAATGTAAAGGAGCAGAACAAGAACTTTCCTAATTTTTCTACACATTTAAACAAATCATTTGTAATAGTTTTTTTACATTTTTAAAAATATATCACATTCAATATAAAAACTTTCAGATTAGCTGATGGAAAACAAATAGGAGATGGGTTAGTGTGTTCATAAAACAAATAAAACATTGGCAAAATATACAAATATGTACAGATAAACATAAATGATAAAAAATATGGTTGACATACCTTTCTTTAAAACTAATCATCAGGTTAAGCAAAAAGTTTTGGAACAGACTTTCATATGCTTTTCTTATTGGTGTAGCCTTCCACTTATGACCACAGAAAACTTCCTCTCTATTTTCACAGTAGAGATGAGAAGTTGCATTAACTTTACTCTGTGCAGATGGAATTTCATTTAGAAATAATTGTCATCTCGCTTTATAACCCCCTTTTTGGCTCAATGCAGCTGGATGTACTTTGCAACGGAGAAATTATGGGCAGAGATCACACTCTGGAGTTCATCTACATGACTCGATGGAGGCTACGTGGAGAAAACGTAAGGCAGTCACTCTCATTGTGCGTGCGCTTCCTGAAAGTATCATGTTCTGGCTGAAAGCTACAGTAATGTAGTAGTTTTGCTATGATTAGGTAGGTTAAAGTATGACCAAAGTTCAGACTTTAGTAAAACAGAATGAATACAGAATAGCATGTATATTGGTGTCGTTTGACTCATTTCCCTGTTTAGTTTTTTACAGGAATTCTTCCTTCACAAGGTTCTTTCCTAACTCATTGTGGGGATTTTGAATAACTGTTTTATATGTACCAGGTCCTGATTGTTTGTTATAAAAAATAACTACATAAAATAATCTTTTTATAACATAGAAAAATTACGTTTTTTTAGTGTCTACATAAAAGATAGAATTGTCCTTTCTGTACAGTAGCAGGGACAATCCCTGATTTATCCCATTTTAACTTAAAAAAGGGACAGTTATGTGTTTCTGTTGCAAATAATCACTTACGAACAATTTTGCAGTATTAAATAAATAAATAAACCAACAATTGAGATGGGAGTTGGGGCATCCTTAGATGAGAGCAAAGTTTAATCCTTGTTTCATGCTCTAAAATCTCTCACATCTAAAATTTATACAAATCAGACGGTCAATACAGCAAACAAAATATAGATATTTTTTGCTTTTGAAGTAATCAAATTTCTCTTTGCAGCAGCAGCAGCAGCACAATGGCGTGTCAGGAGCCTTTTAGACTCAAAATATTCTGGCCTCATATGTAATTCATGACCTTTTCATTTGAGCAAAGCTTCTGCTTTTCAGTAAAGTACAGAGAAAAATGATAACAAAAAAAAAAAAAACAAGACCTAATGGGTCTATATAAAGCTGGCTTCAAATAATGTACTTTTTGCATGGTGCAAAGCACATTTTTACCCACAATCCTTAATTAGTTCAGCCTAAGATCTTTTTATTCTAGTGTCACCGAGGATTCACTTTCCTCATTTTTATTGCTCATGTTTTGTATTTGCTTCAAATCTTCTTCCCAGCATGAAGCTTTTGTTTCTGATTATATTGTAAGTTTTATTTTTATAAGCCAGAGGATATGAGCTCTCCAAATGGGTTTCAGAGCAGGTTCTGTTGAATTTCTGAAACGTTTCATAAAATGACATTGTTCCTGGGAATGATGTAACCAGCTATCCATGTTTTTGCTTTTTATTCCCCAGAACCCTGGACAATTCCTTACATTGAATACTCATGATAAACATATTAGTTCTACATTTACTGATTGCCTGAAAATATTTTCTGACACTTTAGGAACTTGGCATACACACAGTCAGACAAAAGTTTGGACATCCTTGTTAAAGTCCCATTCCGGTCATGTTTTGAGCTATTTTAAAAGCATTTCCAGTTATCTTTTAGTTATGTTTATGCAGTTTTTATCCAGAAGGAAAAAAAACAAAACTGTTTTCTAGGTCTTTGTTTGCAAAGTGACAAGAGTTTGATAGAAGTTCGTGGATCTAATCATCCACAAGTGGATACATCAGAATGGAGCTTGTAGCGTACCGATTGTAGTTTCTACATCACACATACAAACTTTTTCAAACTGCATGAAATTGTCTGCTCCTGATTCACAACAATTTGAATAAAAAAAAACACTCAGAAATGCAATTTTAAGGTTAATTTTCTTCATATATGTCCTCCATCATGAGAAAAATGCCACGAGAATTTGTTAAAAACACAATTTTCACTGGAGTGGGTCTTTAATGAATTGATATAAACATCCATTATTGGATGTAAAAATGACTGTGCTTCCTTGTGATCTTCTTAAAGTTGTGCTCCTCATATAGACAGAGGGAAAAAACCTCTATGTTCATTGGAAAAAAGTAAAGTTTAAGTTTGAAACACACTGACAGTGTTTTTGACCCCAGTTGATGTTGCAGAAGCCAAAAGAAAGACTAAATGTTCTTTATGTTTTTGATTTAGTGTCTGACACAGCCAGCTACTTGTCTTGTCCATCGTTTTTCAGCCCTAACATTACTCTAGTGGTGAATAAAGACTGGTTTGACCTTTGTGGTTGAACAAAAATGTCGATTTCTTTTTTTTTTTTTTTTTTAATCATCATGAAACATGCTCTTCGTCACCCAGCAGGCATGTCAGATAACATCTCTGTGTTACTATTTAAGCTCAACCAACTTCTAACATTTGTTTAGAGTGACTATTTGCAGCATTTCATTAAAATGTGTTCCTGCCATCAGACTCCAACATACTGTCATAATCTGATTGATATTTTGCTACGCCAGAAGAACTCAGCTCTTCAATATTTCGCCATCTGTTTTTTTTTTCTCCGAAAGCTTCTCTCACCCTAAACTGCCAGCTGCTTAGCAATTCTGCATATGCAAAGTTTTTTGTTGTTGAGTCATGATGCAGCAGCACGCTGAAAGCCAGAAGAAAATGACAGCCGTAACATTTCAGAGCTGCAGGACATCCCAGAGAGTTTAAATACTTGAGACGCATCCTCCTTCTGCCAGGTTTACTGACACTTTCAGATGTAGTTTTTTTTTTCATTTTGGACAGAATTGAAACAACCAAATCTTCCACTTTCATTGCCTCAGTGAAAGATGATTTTATGACTAAGCATATAAGCTTCAAGTTTTGGTGCATCGCCCTATTACAAGGCATCAACTAGAAAAAAAGACACATGTTTAGGATTTTGGGCTTCAAATTAATTTTAAGACCTTCGTCATGCAGTTTTCTTGTTTTAACAGGAGGCTGTGCAGGTTGCTAGTGAAGATGCAAGCTTTGACGAACCTAAAATCTTTCTTTGTGTTTTCAAAGCACTTCGATGACACATCATCAGTACTAAAGCAATAAAGGGGGTTTTGGGTTGGAAGTAAAGCAGTTTTAGGATTCAGTTTTTCCTTTTCAGTGCTTGTGAATACTTATTACCTACCAAAAACATTACCAGTCTGTTATTTCTCACCAGTCACTTTCTTTTTTACAAAAAGATTTCAAAAATTATTTATGTTTATATTGTAAATATAACCAGATTCATTCCAGTCACCAAAAATGCAAAGGTTTAGGTTAATGAATGAGTACTGATGTTTAAGTTTTCTGGGGAGCACCACATTATATAAAGCCTAAACATTTAGGAGGAGATGGAGAGATGGTTTCAGAGTGGACAGTTTCATTTCAAAGTTTTGTTAAAAAAAAAAAAAAAAAAAAAAATCCAGGAAAGCAAAAAATGATTCAGAAAAGTCAAAATGCTGGAGCGAGGAATTCAAGATCATCAAAACCAAATACAAAAGTCTCAAATGTATCACTTTTTTATTATAATTCTATCAGATTTCTTACAATAAATCTAAATCTTCATGTTAGTTATAACAAAGCCGCTGAGGCGTGTGGATCTATTTGCAAAAGTTTAATGAAACAGGGCGAGGCAGAAGCTAAGTCAGGGTACAGGCCAGGGTAAAACACAGAATATAGATGAGTCCTGACATTAGTAAATTAAATATAACTTGAGCAAAACAATGAATCATTTTATTTTTGCGGGTAAGACAGCAAGCTTGTAAAACGCGAACAGCTGCATCCAAAAAGAGAAGGTGGTGGGCTGATGTTTAAAGTGAGTAACAGAATATAAGCAGACCAAGCAAAATAAGGAGAACAGGAAACTGTCTGAATGTACATGTTTCTTGTACTTGCACTCCAAGATGCTCTGATCAATATTACTCGATTTTCCTTAAAATGTTTCTCCTCTTTTGTTTCCTTTCTCTTTATTAATTCATTATTTATTTTTGCAAATATTTTACAAATCCCGCTTCTTTCTTTTATAGAGTGACATTCACACACCACTCTCACTACTGCAAAACAGTGTACATGAAGGGGTTTCAATTATTCACAGGACCTATTTTGTTACCTAAGGTTTAAAAGGCAATGAAAGCATTAGTAAGTTGCAAAAACGTTACAAAAAAATATTGCTTTCTTTCTTTTACTTCACAATGTTCAATCCCTACAGCTCAAAAATGCACCTGAATTTGCTCTGAAAATCAATAGTTACACTGGAAAATAAACCACTAAACTGCAAAAAACAGTTGAGTGTGTGTAAAAAAATACTTTAACATTATTTATGTGTCACTTTTGGAACCATTAGAAAAAGTTAGTTTTTTATGTAATTTTTCTCTTGGTTTGATGTTTTAGCGTCTTTTAAGAACCCCCCCTTTAGTGTCCCCTCATTTTATCCAAAGTTTGTTTCTTGTCTCTGAATCTTGAGCGCTCTTTAATTTTAATTTTTCTCCCTCAGACATATCCCATGGTTCTTGAGTACCGACCCCGCATCGACTTTGGCTGAACTACAGCTGCAAGGAAGAGACTCCAAACACAAATTTATGCACATATGCATTCATGCAAAACCTTCAGAACGTCATCCCTGCATCATGAACACACACACAAACATACAACACACACACTCAGAATGTGCAGAGGAAGATTTAGATGTATTTTTGTACAGCCAATGATGAAGTGCATTTGTTATGTTCAAAAATCTTTTATGCTACATAGAATAATATATGCTATAATATATGATATTTTTAAATGTAAGTTCCTGTGCCTAAAAACCTGTTCACATCAGAAATGAAGTACGACTATTTCTCTAGTTTGCCTGTCTAACTAACTGTAGATTAAATGTTGATTTTCTACTGTGGAGCTTTGTCCTTGTGTTTGTTACTTTTCTTGATTTAAATAGTGCAAATGATACATTTGGCTGAACAAACATGGCCTCAAATGAATAATAATAATAAATAATAATCAATTTTATTTATAACGCACTTTCCACTTGATATCAAGTCTCAAAGTGCTACAGGAATTACAACAGTAAAACATTAAAAACATTTAAAACTTTTAAAACTATAAGGCACGAAAACATACAGTAAAACAAGCAAAGTTTAAAAAGGAAAGGCTTTGATAAAAAGGTGAGTTTTAAGTCCTTTTTTAAAAGAATCCACCGGCAGTGGAGACCTGAGGTGGTCTGGGAGGGAGTTCCACAGGCGGGGAGCAGCAGCCACAAAGGCCCTGTCTCCCATTGTTTTTAGCCGCGTCCTGGGTGGGATTAGACGGTGCTGTTGGCCTGACCGGGTCCTGGTTGAGTTGTTAGGTGTAAGTAGTTCGGTGAGGTAAGTGGGGGCCTCACCGTACAGACAGTGATGGGTGTGGAGGAGAACCTTATATTCAATACGGAGGTGAATGGGAAGCCAGTGCAGGCTATGAAGGATGGGGGTGATGTGCTCATATTTCCGCACCCTCTTCAGTACCCTGGCTGCACTGTTCTGTACGTATTGAAGCTTTTGCATGCTCCTACCAGAGATCCCGATGAGAAGCGCGTTACAGTAATCCAACCTGGAGGAGACAAAGGCATGGACGAGCTTCTCCGCGGCCGAGAGGGAGAGAGATGGACGGAGTTTAGAGATGTTACGGAGGTGAAAGAAGGAAGTTTTGCATATGTGGGTGACATGATTGTCAAAGGTGAGGTGGGGGTCAAACTTGACCCCGAGGTTGATAACAGAGGGAGAGAGGGGAATGTTCTGGCCAAAGAGGGAAATTGAGTTAATGGGGGAGGAGCGAAGTTGTTGAGGGGTACCAGTTTGAATAGCTTCGGTTTTTGAGCCATTTAACTGAAGAAAATTTTGACTCATCCATGCCTTTATGTCCTCCAGGCAGGAGCTGAGGCGATTGAGAGTGGCAGAGGGGGGCCCAGAGGGAGTGACTTTGAGGTAGAGCTGTGTGTCGTCAGCATAGCAATGGAAATTAATGCCATGCATGCTGACGACTCGTCCAAGGGGGAGCATGTAGATAGTAAATAGGGTAGGACCAAGCACGGAGCCCTGGGGGACCCCACAAGTGACTGTGTGGGGTTTGGATTTGGCGTCCCCCAGGACCACGCACTCGGTCCGATCGGTGAGGTAGGAATGAAACCAGTGAAGGACGGTACCCGAGAGTCCAATGTGGTGTTGAAGACGGTGAAGAAGGATGTTGTGGTCGATAGTGTCAAATGCAGCAGAGAGGTCGAGAAGAATAAGGAGGGCTGTGGAACCTGAGTCAGAGGCCATCAGCAAGTCACTGGTAACTCTCATCAGAGCTGTCTCGGTGCTGTGGGATGGGCGAAAACCAGATTGAAATTTCTCATAGAGCTTATTTGATTTTAGATGATCATGGAGCTGAGAGGAAACAATTTTTTCAAGAATTTTTGATATGAAGGGGAGATTGGAGATTGGGCGGTAATTTGATAAGATTTCAGGGTCGAGGGTGGGTTTTTTAAGAGCTGGTTTGATAAGAGCTGTTTTAAGGGACGGTGGAATGGTGCCGGTTTGGAGAGAAAGATTGATGATTTTGGTTATAAGGGGGGCGATCACTTTGTTGTGGGTTTTGAGCAGAGGGGAGGGGAGGGGGTCCAAAGATGATGTGGATGATTTGAATGATGTGGATGATGTGAATGACACAGTTTCCGATCATCTTTTGATCAATTTTCAAAGCGTTCCCAATGGTCTGGTTTAATAATAATTATGGCATTTTTTTGCCAAAATAAGAGAGACCTGTGTCGTTTTTTGGGACATAGTTTCTGCAGAGCGGCAGGAGTTCATTAGAAACTTGCCTCTGAGTTGGGTGCGGGACTGTCAGTGTGGAGCAACCCTGCTGCCCTTCTCCTCTCCATTGCTGAGAGCTGTCTGTTTACGTACTCTGCTGCTAGCTTATAGCCCCCCAACCTAACATTATTGGTGTAGCAAAAAAGAAAAGCAATTTTGGAGCTATCCAGCCGTACAGTTTTGAACCAGATGTCAGCTGAGACGAGGAAGATAAAGACTTTCATGGATCTATTTGTTTGCAAGTGGATGCTTCAGAATGCAGAATAGCCTCCATAGTAGGTCTTGCGTCACATCTACAAGCTTTTTCCAACAACTTTTTTTCATCTGCTCCTGATTCACCACACTTTCAGTAGAGACGTACTCAAGCTCAAATACTCAATCCAATTTTAAGCTTAATATTCCTAATAGATGTCCTACATCATCGTAAAATGTCACAAGAACATGTTATGAAAACTCCAAACAAGCTTTTTATTGGAGTGCGTATTTAAAAGGATATGAATGGTCAAAAGTAATCAAACTGAAGAGTCCCTTTTTGGCAAGTATGAAGTCTTTTTACAAATTGTCATTAAACTACTTTAAATAACTTCTTCGGGCACAAGACATGAAGTTGCGTCTCTGCATTCTAAAAGCAAAACCATTGTAAAGAGAGCTTTTATTTTTAGAATTGACAGAGATGTTCTGGAGTAATGAGATCAGATGAATAGTATTCCCAAGTACCAAACCTCAAGTCTAGTCTTAAGTTGTCGAGGTCGAGTTTCAAGTCTCTGCACGTGAGACTCAAGTCCGTGTCCTCGTCTCTGGTAACAGGAGGGTATTTTGGGCTATTAGAGGTCTAAACAAAAGCCAGTCAGTAACTTTTTTACAGATGGTATAACCCTTCCTGTGTACCTAGAATCTAATAAACTAATTCATGTGGTAAACAGGTTTAATAAGATTGGAAGTTAATCAGAAGGAGTAACTCATGTTCGTGCTATGCACAAACAGTGAGCAAAAAAACCTTTTGAGTCTGAAGAATCCGAAATCATAAAGTTTGAACGTTTAGAAAAGTAAACCTGGAGTACTGACAATGTGGCGGTGCTTCATGATAGCTTTTAATGAGATATTCTTGTTTTTTACTGCTGGTTGTAATTTTGTATGGTAAGCAATTCATTTTGAACAAATATAACAAGTGATTGCAATGTGTCACATGTACGTCTTCGTTTTGCTCGTCTGAACTGGTATCTGACTCAGAACTGCACGGCTGCATGTATTGTACTGCACATGTACAATAGATCAAAAGTTGATTGTAGTGGGGCTTGAAGACTGCTTTGGATGAAGGAGCTAGCAATACAATTAAAAGTAATATTTTAGATCACACATCCTACTAAAACCATGACGTTTGTAGGTGGTAGATTAAAAATAATGGTAAAAGCACAATCTTTTCAAACCCCAATGATGCTATCTGAGGTTTCTCAACAAGTCCATAAAACTAAAGAGATGTCCTTTACATCTTATCTTATCCTAATTTTTCTGACTGAACATTTACTAAAGGTGCAGCAGCAGGAGAAACGTAAAACGATGAGAACACAAGGACATTTTTGTAGAAAAGGGAGCAAACTGGTGCAAAACAGCCAGGAAGTCGGGAGATGACACATCCTTATAGCATGTACACACATCTAAGGACAATCTATAAATATCCTGTCACAGGGAAGCTATAATTGTCTGAATGCAAAGATGTCTTTCCACACAAGCGTGCCTCCAGTATCGGTGTCTGCACCACTCACGTCCTGCCAGCTGTTTCTTCTTGCTCTTGTTTGGTTTTTTTCTGTTATGCAGGCCAGAGGTCTCGATGTTTTTCTACTGACTCATTGCTCACTCTTCTGCACTAAAATGGACTCAGCCTACTTAGATTGAGAAAAAAAGATAATTATCTGAAGGAGAAAATACTTTCTATATCAACAAAAGACACAGCAACATGCTGCACCCTCTTTAAGTTTAAATTTGATCTTGTAATTGTTTTCAAATGTTTTCATTTCAGTAAAAGAGAACAAAAGCTGTCAAATATTTACCAGTTATTTGGAAAAAAGCAGTTTTTATTTTATTCTCTTGTTTTTCATTTTGGCAACAAATTAAAATATTGGTTTAAGATCATACATAAATAAAACAGACTATCTCCCATAGTGATACACAAAAAAACTGTAAATCAATTTTGGGGTGAAAATATTTCTAATAGAATCCATCCATCCATTATCCAAACTCATTTTTTTTTTCCTGGCGAAGGTTTCATGTGTGTAAGAAGCAGTGTATGTAAAAGTATATGGGTTTCACCTACGAGTTTATCTACCGCGTCTTCTCTTCTTGTGCCAGAAATGGCATTGTTTTATTTGCTCTTTTCACTTGAACCTTCTTGGTTCTGAACATGGGCCCTGCGGGTTTAGCTGCTGCCTGTGACAGTTGGAACAACAACGGGCAAATTCTGTGTGAAACTGCTGAACTGCATTCACGGAAAACGGCTCTTTTTCATTGGAGGCGATCTCATCACAGAGATGTTGAGATGAGATTGTGCAACCAGATGCAGTTCCATGTCTTCACAGTCCAATACTGAAATCCATCCCTGAAAAGGGCAGTTCCTCAAACCGAAAAGGGGGGTTGTTTGGAAATTGAAAGGATAGAATAATCTGCAGGAGTATGGACTTTCAAGGGCCTGCAACCTGAGGCTCTGGAGCCTCATTTTTTTTCAAGCTACATTTTATAATGACATAATGGCTACAAAAACAAAAAGAACCTGTATTTTTCTAAAAGGTAACATGGGAATTTATGGCTCTCGCTAGGCTTGTGCCAGTAAGAAATGAACCCAAATGGGTCTTTTAGTGTTAAAGGCTGCAGACCTCTGATCTCGAACTTATTCAAAGATTTTTAATAAAGTCTTTTACATGAAATAAGTTCTAATAGCGTGGAGTTAGATACTCTCTGAAGGAAAGTTTTTGTGAACCTGAGTGAAATTTCGGATAGGTGAGGGTGATGGAAATGTTAACGAAACCAAAACTTGAGAACAAAATGTTTCCAGTTAAGAAAACAGGACAGTCATAGTGTCTGAAGAAACACAACCTGCTAACTTACAGCACTTAGATCAACAACTAGTCAAAGTGAAACTGAAATTAGGTTGACTATAAATGTGCAGGTTTTGATGACACAAAGCTGGATTGTGGTTTCCAGCCCACAGACATGATGCTCCGCTTCTGCTTTCTCAGAGATAAAGATACTTCTCTGCATCATTTCCCTCCTCTGTGGCCCCCCCTTCACTCTGATGGCCCAATCCTCATCCTCGACACCAAGGTCCTACTAATGCAGAACGGAATCTGTCGAGCCTCGCTTCTCTGATCTGTTCTGGTAATAAATACATGACAGTAAATCTCGCCTCTTTAGTCCTTCAGCTGTGGACTGATGCCATGAATGCTGAGTACACACACATACACACACACACATACACACACAGGGGAAAGACTTCAGTAACATTGAAGTGAGACGGGTCTCACTGACAGCGAGACAGGTTGTGTGATCCTCTGCTGGACAAGGAGAACTTTGTCCTTTTGATGTCTGCTGACTGATTCTGACTGGCCAGATTTTTCAGCCATTTTGATGTTTGAAGACTCACAATAACAACAAAAGAGTATTTGCATTTAAATAAGATGATTAAACCTGAGGGAGTTAAGGAGAATAAAAGTAATAATCACACATTTTGACACAATGAATCAAACAACAAATATGTGTAGTGGAAAGGTGTTTTCCACTGCAGTGCATTGGCATGGAAAACTATGATGAACACTCCATAGAAGACTGAAATTTGCATGAACACATTAGTGACAACGGCCTTGACTGAAAACTGCTTTACCTACAGGAAAAGGAACCATTAAAGTCTCTCTTCAATCATCTTTTAAATCAATTATAAAAGTGTTCCCAGTTGTCCCTGATTATGGCGTTATAAGCCAAAAAATAAAAATGTCGGTTTTTAGGACACAGTTTCCGCAGAGCGACAGGAGTTTAATAATTGTAATAGGGAGCTTGTGGCTCATCCAGCATATTTTTTCCAACAAAAACAATCTTTGGTAACACTTTATAATAACTGTCCCAACTAATCATTATGAAACTGTTAGTTATGGAGTTATAAATGACTTGTTACATAACAATTAACAGTCAGAAAAATGCCACAAGAACATGTTAAAAACACAGAGAACGCACATTTTCATTGAAGTATGTCAGTAATGTTACTACTTGTCATGTTTGCCCTGTATATGAAAGTGTGATGATCTGAGGTGAAAAAGAGCTTTTGATCAGTGCAGTGAATACTATCGTTTTATAAACCAAACATAGAATAGATTTAAATCATCTTGTCTCCACATGACTGCAGCCCCTCGCTCAGGAACAGTTGCTTGCTCATCCAGAGCATACAGTTGCCCTGAAATGTGACTCGTCTAGATACCTGCTGTGGGATTTTCCCTTAATGCAGTACATTGATATGACCTCACCGTGATACCATCCCAGCATGAGTATCAATGCTCAGCACAGATATCAGAGAGTCGAAGGTTGTGCCAAGTTAAACAGCAGATAGCACGGGAGAGGGGAGAAGCAGAGACTCCACAGATACTCAAAACTCCGCTATTGCAATAGCAATTTCAAATCCATATCATAACCTACAGATGATCTTAAATTAACTACATTTAAAATGTTACTTTGCAAATTGCTAATCTTATGACAGCCAGAAACTAAAGTTACTAAAAAAGCACAGCTTTTAAGAATCTCAAAAAACCTTTTATTTTTAAAGAATATAAAAATTAAAGCCTGTACGACAGCATGAGCTTTCTCCAAATGCAATTGGTCTATAATTGGCACTCTCGTTTATTTCTTTTGTAAACAGAGATCTCAGTACAGAAGAAACATTCCCACTGAGTCTCATTTCATCTGATCTGATTTCCTAAAACCTGCCCTCTTAACTCCTCCCTATAGTAAAAATGCTAACAAGATCATTGCTTTTGTGCTTTTTATGAAAGAAGCATCTGCTACAGATTAATTGGAAGAGTGCTGTGTTTGCCTGCCATTTTGCACATTGTTATAGTGAGAAAAGAGCACATAAGCAGCAGGCTGAAATCTGTTGGCACTGATCCATAAATCTGTTGATTTTTTTTTTTTCAAAAGACAAAAAAAAAATCAATTTGTCTACGAAGGCTGCTTGAAATGCATCATTCATGCACTTGTTCCTCCTCTATGGTTCTTAGCTGCTCAAATGAGTGGATTAAAAAATGGATTTTGGTTTAACTGTAGGTGACAGAGTGCACCAAGACTTCACTGCTTTTCCTTAAGATTCAAGGTTTGTTATTTATGAAGAATGTTAAAAGTGAAAACAAGATAGAAAGAAAACTTTCAAAATGTTAAAATTGAGTTACTCAAAAGCCACATTTCTGCAAACCTTTACATTTCATGTAAACCTTTCACTGCTTCTGACTGCCAAAGCCGAGCGACGCTCCTGAGTTGGACCCGGGTCTGAGCTGCACCGTGTTCCGATGAGTCAAGCTAAGCTTCAAATCTCTATCATTTTGGAAATGTATTTAAGCTTTTAATTCCTTTTTATTTTTGCTGTGAGAACCTAAGAGTGCTTAATGTCATTAAAAACGATCTTTACAAACATAACATCTGTTGAACTGAAATGAAATGACCATTTTTATAATTATCAAATACACCTTAAAGCTACTAATGAATTCAAAATGAATAAATAAAATTATATAATTTGACATATGCAATACTAGGTTAGAAATGATTAATCTTTTATTTTTTTAAATGTTTTTAATACTTATTTTTTCTTGTAACCTCATATTCTGACAAATAATTCTTCTTGTTAATCTAAGTTAGCTATTAAGTCTCTTTATTGTCTAAAGTTTTTCATGGTTTGATTTTTTTAATGCACTGTGACACATTAAATTGACATTGCTTTGTCTCTTTTTAGGGCTCGCCACAGTGCTTGCGATTCACATGTTTGATTTGGCTTTGATTTGAATTACTATTCCATTTCTGACACCAGCCTCTGCATTTACCCACACTTTTTACCTCTTAGTTTTTTTCTCTGAACTTTATAAATAGACTGACCTCAATAGTATAGAGTGAAATGCGCTGCACCCTGACAGAAGTTGTTTTCGTGTTCTTTCATCATTGGGCAGTGATGTCTTCTTTTCCTCTGACCTACTTTGTCATGTGATCAACTCCACACACACACTACAGTTTGCAAATCTCATACAACTCATTAGGGGGCATCAACCTGCTATGCACTTTGGGGTTGGGGCTACTTGGCTGTGGTCCCCCTCCTTTTGGTTTCCGCGTGGATTTGAAGACTTCTGCTGTCTCTGTTTTAACTGTACTTTAGACATGTAGAACTCTTGGTGGGAGAGTGCCGTGGACATCACTGTGAGCAATCAGGAGATGTCCTCGCAGTTCTCTGGCTAGGCCATGAGCTGGGGATCATCCTGTGGTGCTGGTTTTGACCCTTTCCCTCTTCCTGGTTGGAACGTGTTTACCACGCCCCATATAAAATGTTCTAGCTCCTTCACTGCCATGAACTTAATCAGCAAAAGGAGTGAAACGGATTTTATTCAAAAGTCACGTGTGAATGTTTGTGCAGCATGCATGGTTTGAGGAAGAATTAGCATGTCAACACACACAATGTTGAATGTGACAGATTGATATTTTTGTGTGGGTGTGAGCTCATGTGTCTGGATAAGGGGATCAGGGAGGGTGTGACTCTATTTTATAGCAGCAGGTGTGTGACAGCATTTCGCAAACATGTGAAACATGCAAATGCTTAGAAACCCACGTAACGTGTGTGTGTACATTTCTTTGAACTCATCTAAAATAATAAAAAGGCAGATTTGGAATTCTCCTTGTGAGTTCCAATCTTTATTTTATTTTTGTGTTTCAATGTATTTTTTTGTGTGGACTGATGACTGCCTGAAGCTAAAAGTAAAAACTCAGAATATGAGTTTTAGACTTGTGGAAGTTGCTGGGGATGGACTGTCTCCTGCTTTTAGTGCATGTTTCCAGTTTCTCTTCCAGGCCTGCCCAGAGATCAAGCTGTTTGCTTTCACAAGTCTCTGTCTTGTCCTGTTTCAGCAGCAGCAGAACTCTGTGTTTCATGATCAAGCCTGACTGGGTCAGTCGACAGCGTCTGAACCTCTCCGCTGAGTTTGACAAAGCTCCTCTTATGGCACCACATCAGTGCATTGCAGTCATAGTGAGCATTCAAAGCAAAACAGGCCTGGAACCTTTTTCTATCAGACTTTGTGGAAAAACTTGCTGACAGAAGCAAAAAGATTTACAGTTTCAACTGCAAATGAAACTTTAAACAGTTTAAACAACTGAATATTGAATTCACATTATTTTAAAGATGCTTTGTCAACTTCCTTTTATAAAAAGAGCAAAAAACTTTTATCTCAAGAACATTGATTTATTTTCAAAACAAAAATGAGCAAATGCACAAAGTTTTGATTGACAAATAACGTATTATTCTTAAAAAGTAATAGCATAAATGTTGTCCATTAAATAATCTTTTTAAATGTCTTAAATGCAGTCAAAAGGATGTTCACAGAAGTTTTTCAGAAGAATTTGCAACATTTTCAAACAAAGAATTTTGATATTAAAATGAGATAAACGGTTTATTCTGCAGAGCAGGAACAGACAAAAAGTATTTTCTCCATTTGTTTTTTTTTTTTTTTTTCCTACTAAATCTTTTCACTTGTAAAAATCAGGTCCTGGTACTTTTTTCATCACTTGTGTTACAATTTGTTAAGTCAAAGTACAAGAATGCAAATCAAAGTTTTTTTATTCTAAACTACAATAAGTTATATTTACAGTTTTTGTTTAAACTGAAATCCTACAGGCAGGAAGATTTATTTTGATTCATTTCCGGGCTCGTTATAATTCTCGGTCAGGAAACAGTTTGCTATTTGAAGGCAACAAATGCATTCATTAAGAGGCTGTTTTGCAACCTACACAGCTCACATTTGAAATACTGCAAAGTTACCAAACAATGACTTTAATCCTAAATATCTCAGCTTTAGGGGGTTTTGTGTTTTCATTTTTCTGACTGTTTCCCTTTTCCAGCAACATTTTCCATTTTGAGATATTGTAGGATTTTCCTCCTACTATGGGTTTCAGCAACCCCCACTCAACCCTGCACAGGACAAAGAGGGTATAGAGGATGGATGATGCATTCCCCCTTAAGTGTTTTAGGTAATCAAAATTCAGCTAACACTAGCTCTGATGGCTCTTTGATTAAAACAGTTGGCTTGGTAACATAAACTTAAAAAAATGTAGGAAAAAAAGAGTTAAAGTTGCTCCAACCTGCAGTCTGGTTCGTGTCTCATCCTGCTGATTTCAGACCTTTTGTTCTTCATTACTAAACTCAGATTTACCAGGACAAAGCATGAACATTTGTCTTAAGATGTGCATGGACTAGAATGAGAGAAAATTCTTTTAGACTTAAAAAGACGCATAACACGGATCTCAAAGGAATTTGTTAACTTCAGTGAACTATTGATGATGTGCAATCATTTTCAGTCTGCTTTTTAAAAAGTAAAAAAAGGAATACCTGTTGACCAGCCTGGTAACAAATGATGCCTACATTGTTCTTGTACAAAATGTTTGTGCTGTTTTACTGTTCACGTTTACCTTTTTACAATCAACCTTTCCATTTAGCCAAATGAGACTTCATTTCAACTATTATTGTCTCTTGGTATTCAGAAGAAAATGAACGAGTCTGTTTTAAAATAGGAAATGCTTGAAAGTTTGTTGAGACACTTCAGCCTAAAAGAACTGTGGTAAACCCACAAACCGCAGTGACTCTGCTACTAAGTGTAACAAAAAGACATCTACTAAGAAGCACAGAGAGCAAATGCTCACCTAGAATTTGGCAGCAACACCAAGAAAGGTTGGTTTGACGTGTTTGAGTTGCTAATCACTGCCTCCATTGATTTTCAAGATTTTCCGGCCTAAAAACAATGTGATTGTATCACAGACTGTGTCTCACACTGGGGTGTGTTTAGCATGTTTTGTTGTTTTTTTGTTTGGTTCGTCCAAAAGGTATTTTGACTCAACTGGACGGGCAGGAAGTGGAGATAGAAGCAGGAGAGCAATGAGGAGCCAGTTTTTATATGAGTTCAAGATTGGAAACTTGACAACATTTTTGATAAAAATCTATCCACCTGTAATAAACAAATTGTTAAAAATGACAACTAGAAGTTGTCTTGTTAGTTTATGACTAACTGATTTTTCTCAGTTTTTACTTGAGAGCTTTTCTGCTAAAAATATGCAAAAAAGCAGACATGATTTATTTCTGCTTTTCATGTATATTTCAGTAAGGTGTGTCAAGTCATTCTAAGTCATTTAAATTATAACTGGGCCATTATTTCTACACATGATAAAAGTTCAATGGCCTTTGTGCGAAATAGCTTCATTTTACCCCCAGTTGGAACGACTTTGACATCAGCTGATCTGTGGGGACATAAAAAGGAGATTTATAAATTAAAACAAGTTGTTCAAATCATCAGAAGCGTGACAGTAGAGAGGTGGTGTGCATTGACTTACTGTGATTGTTCAGAAGCAAATCACAAGATGTAAAAATACAAAAGCGATAATAATACGCACACACAAGCAGGTACCTTGCTGCAATAAAAAAAACACTTATTATTGGTTACCCAGTCAGTCAATTTGGTTCTAAAGTTATCCAGGTTCTAAAGTTTATGTCGTTTTTATAATTTCAAGTCTTAAGTAGTTTGTTGTGACCAGTAATAAAGTATGCAAATAATCGAATTATTTGAATCAATAAATAAATGCATTGTACTGTCCTTTGCAGAGTCTCAGTTACAGCACTACATTTATGTTTGTCAAGGAGAGAAGTTTAAGAAACGATATTTCACCCCTCAATGTCTGAATTTCTCTCCAGCAATGGAAAAAAAAATCACTTGTGTTTTTGCTTTCAAGTTGATGCTAAATTAAGATAATTTTGGAGCTGGTTTATTACAAGCTATTGAAATAAAAAAAAATAGTTTGGAGTTTTAAACAGCAATATTTGTTAAGTTATAAATAAGTGAACTCTGCACAATATATAGCTTAAAAACTTTTTATTTTGTGATTTAATGAGGGGGAAAAAAGCCTTTTTTTTGTTAAAAACTAATGACTCAGGAACACAAACTTGTAAACAGCACCCTCCTGTGGTGAGAGTTGGTATAGACCTCATTCATGCCTAGCTTTAGACACACAGCAGCATCCAGTGCCGGAAATGTGTGCACCATTCACCCTCCTCCTCTTTTTCCTTTCCCTGGATGAACTACAGTAACCTTCCTCTGCTTTGGGGGAAAGTGTGTGCGTGTGTTCACTCTCAGACGTGGGTGCTGCCAAATTGTGTGAAAAGGAGGATCCTGCTCCTCCAGCTCTTGCTTCTGCTCTGCCTGTGTCCTGCAGTTTGAGGCGTTGCTATGAATCAGAGCAAATATTCCTCCTGACGACCGCTGCCTCTCCTCCCGCTCAGCTCCTCGAAGCCCATCAGTGGGAGCCATAGGAAAGAATGAAAAGCCAGTCACACACACACCCATGTAAGCTGACTGAAAATGACTTCATCAGGGCCCCTGTTTTTTATTCAAATACAGAAAATAGCTAAAGAAAAAAATATTGACACGATTTTCTAAATGGAGTAAGATTTTTTGCTTGATTGTCCCATTTTGCAGAGGTAGATTTCAGGAAAAGAGGTATTTGCACTTATGTAAGAAAACTACTATGTATTTTTTAAAATTAATTTCAAGTAAAATTGAGAGAAATCTTGAAACTGAAACCAACTTACAAGTATAAAATTAGATTAAACAACCAATTTTTATACATCTCTTGCAAATTTAAGCTCATGTATCCTCACATGCTGACTAAGTCAAGAGGAACTCCAACTTTTAGGATTTATTCATTATTTTTTTTTATTTGGGGATTCGATTTTCTCGTAAAAGGTATTTTAAGGGATCAGAATGGAACCATTTCTTTTTCCCATCTTGAATAAACCAGGCTTTGAGAAGCTGCCTTAGTCAGCAGCTTTGATCTCTATGTGGGTTAAAAATACTGCTCTGTTTCCTCCCTGCCACTCTGTCTTACTCTGTAGTTACAAATCCACACACAGACCTCTGTAAAGAACCCTTAATATATCAATGCTAAAGTTGATAGTCGGTCTGTATTTTTCACTTGTCAATAAAAAATGGCAAAAAGAACATGTTTTTTATGTACCTGTCTTTTAAGAACTTTAAACATGCAAGCAAAAACTGCTAAGTTAATTTTTTTTCCCTCCTACAATCCAGTCTTCTGTGCAAGTGTTTCCAAAGGATTTAAAATCTTTATCTAATCTCCTGGTTCTGGTGTGTAACTCACACATTTACTTCAGAACTGCCAGGCATCTCCTCAGTTCTTAAGAAAACTGCTGCAAATCCAAAAAATATGAGAAGTTGGGATTTAGAGCACAAGTGAACTCTATGTGGCCTCAGACCAAGAAGCTTTTTCTGTTTTTGCTCTGTTAGATCTCATGACTGTTGGTTGAATTAAAACATACATTTGGATTCAAAGGTGTCGATTTAAATTGATTCATCTCATGTGTGTATGATGGACCTCAGTTTGTGTTAGGTGAGTATTTTTCATCACAGACATAAGTGATGGTGTCCCTCAGGGTTTTGTCTTGACTCCATGCGTTTCCCTTATGATACATATGCAGTACAGCATCCATTTGCAATCACAGTGGTTAAAATACTCAACTATATCCATCTACAAAACCAAGTAAAACAAAGGTCTGAGGGATTCTATTTTTGCAACTGGATGGTAACATCTAGTATTGCTTTAGTGGATTTTCACTTTTGAACCCACAAATCCAGCTTATAGGTGGCTTTAACTATGAGCAGCTTTTAAAATGATTGTTCTCATATAAACTGAAGCCCCTTCTCAGATAAGAGTGTTTATACTTAATCTAATCAGAACATCAAACTACCAATAAAAACGTTCAAACAACCTACACTTTTTTGTGTCTGGGGTACATTTATATTTTGTATTTTTTTCCAAGTTCTAATAATTGCTCCAACAGTTGATCTCTCCTCACTAAGCTGTTTACTTTAAGTAGCTTGGTTCACCCCAGTCTTGTTCAGGTTTCCAATATTTTCTCTGGTGTCTGTCGACAGCTCTTTGGTCTAGGTCATGGAAGAGAGGTTGTAGTCTGACTGTTTAAGGGTGTCTATGGGTGTCTTTTATACACCTGAAGTTCAATCAGTAGAAATTAATGCATGTAAAACGTAGCAGATAGAAGAATTTCTTAATGAATAAGTAGCAGGTATGTGAGGACAGAATTCTTGCTTGTTCGTTGGACCTAAAAAACTTGTTTTTTGCACCATTTTATAAATATGCATATACATATTTTTATTTTGATTTTCTGATTTGTTTTTCTACATTCTGTCTCTCAACACTGAAGTGTATCTATAATTCTATGATAACCATGACCGACCTTTCTTATCTTTTTACGTGGTCCAACTTGCAGAATCAGTGACTGCTAAATACTTTTTTTTTTGGCCCACTGACTGCAAATGCAAAAAAGATACACGAAAATGTGAAGAAAGTGTAAAAATGTTAGTGTGTGGCCTATGATCTGTCCAGCTATAGTTTGTAAGAACTGCCACGATCACATCTAATTCATCAGACACATCAGACCTCTGAGGTAGCTTGAAAAACCAAAATAAACATAAAACTGTAACATAAAACTAGATTACATAAGGCAAAATATATATGAATTTTGCATTGAAAAACTCCTGAGTTCCCTGGACTAGAGCTTAAGTCAGATGAATGAAGAAAAAAGAGAGGTGTTCAGTGTTCAGAATGAGTCCAAGTTTTAGACTTTTGGGGGAAAAAAGTTTTTAGGCTTTTTATTAAGGACAGAGACGTAACATTTATACTGTTAGTGAAAGCTGCAACGTCCAGTGTGTGTTATGCTGGTGGTCCATCTGAACTTGTTCCATGATGCAGCTTCTGAAGAATTTGAAAGATGTCATTTCAGCTTATTAAGTTTGCATATGTCCCCCTGAAAAAGACAACAGAAATGTTAATTACTGGTTAAATCACATTTATGCAGACAACACTAGACTTTACATAGACTTGTCACTATATAGTCCTTTAAACTCAATAAAGAGTCGATTTTGATAGCTATAAATCACTTAACGTTTTGGGATCCTCACACATTCCACTTCCACTTTGTGAAGGGTTATGGGGGTTGTTGAAGTCTATCCTGATTTTTCAGGACAGTTTGCCAGTCCCTCACAAGGCCACACGCAGACTCATACTCGGGGGACGATTATGAGTCACAACTAAGCTATGAAATACGCCTTTGGATTCTAAAACACATGCGTGCATTGTGAGAACATGCAAACTACACACAGCCGGATTTAAACCAGGACCTTTTTGGTGTCAGGCGACAGTTCTAACCACCACACCAACTATTTATCAGACCCCCTTGTGGCTCTAAGATCTGCAGGGAGCAATCAACTGGTAAAATCTACAGGCAGAACCAACCAGAGTGAAACTGCTTCTGCTGTTGTGCTGCACACAAAATAAACACAGTTTATAAATGAACTCAGAGGCTCCCCAGCTGTTACAATGCTGCACTCTTACCGTTCATTCTTTAGGCTCCTATTGTTACCTGTCTATCTATTATCTTTTCCTTATGCAGAAAAAGCTATTTTGCATCTTTGTAAACCACATGTTTATGTCATGTGAAATAGCCTACAGCAGAAAAAGCTCTTCTTGTTTTTTTTAAGACCCATTTGGACAAATGATTTCTTCAGAACCTCTTCATATAGAGACAATAAACAAGAAACTGAGTGACAGACAGTAGAATATGACAGCATTAATGTTTGCTCTGCAGTGAGTCATTCATTTTATATTTATTTACTCACCTTCTCTCCCTGGTGTTCATTTTCAAGCATTTAAGGTAAGTGGATGTTCATCTGCTCAAGAAGTCCACAGCCCATAAAAGCATTTGTCAAAAATAGTTCAGCAGCTCGTGCAGATGCTCCTGTGGTCCAACAGCACCTCAGTGCATCAAACATCAACACAAGGTTATTTGCCTCCATTATGGTGTCTCACTCAAACTAATATTGCAACCTCCAACAAGTTTTTGTTGTTGCATCAGGAACATGAAGCTGCAAACATGGTGGAGTACAGGTTTGAGGCCCTGAAGTCATAAAAGTTCAGGATGATGCAAAACACATCTGTGGTTAAAGGACACAAATGTCAACCTGCTCCTGTGGGATGCTGTGCCCCCCAAATAAACAGCTAAGGTTTTTTTATTTAGACAAAACAACAAATATTACAAGACTTTTAACAGTGAACAAACGATTTGGCTAAAATATCTCTATCTATCTGTCTGTCCATCTATCTATCTATCTGTATATATCTAGATCTAAGATGTAGATATATAGATATGTATCTATTTCCTAGATCTAGATATATATCTAGATCTAAAGAACAGATATATACTAAAAAAAGGTTTTGTGACAAAAACTGTACTTTTAAACATTTTAGTGCTTTTTAAATTGACCCATTTTGGATATGTTATAGTACCAATAACAGAAAGAAACAAGAGATGTGTGCATCTTTCTATTTTATGGAAATGTTATGTTCATTTCAAACCAAGGAAACGAATAAATAAAACAAAACAAATAAAAACAGTTTAGTTTTAGTACTTTGAAAAGTAGACATGACCCTTTAGTTTGCGCAAAAACTACTATTTTTGCACGTTTTTGCACATTTTCCTTTACATTTTACTTTATTTGTGTGTTTCTGACTCCTCTCTCCAGGCGCCACATCCTCCTTCTTCTCCTCCTCCTCCTCCTCCTCCTCCTCCAAACATGGCGCCGGCCCGCAGCTGTGCTGCCTCCCCGACGGACGACGCGAAGAAGCGGCGCAAGGAGCGTCGTAGGAACGAGTAGTTTTTTCCCCCCATTATGAACGTGTTTTAAAACTTGTCTAAAACGAAAGAAACAACGAACAAAAGCTACTTTCCACTGAACTGAACTGAACGGGCGCTTTTACGCACAGCTTTTGGAGACGTTCGCGCGTCAGATTGTGTGCGTAACGGGAAACCCACCTGTTCGACGAAGGAAGATTTCAATTCTTTTCTACTAGGATGTGAAATCTCCCCGATTTTTTATCCAAACAAGGGAGCAGACGGAGGGGAACGACGGGGAACTGGGGGTCAGAGCTGGCGCTGGAGAAAACATGTGCTGCCCTCGGAGGAGCAGGAACACAGAGGTTGTAGGGGAGTAAGTCCTTCCAAGAAAAGGAGCACAACAACAACAACAACAACTTTTCTGCTGTTCCACTTGAAGATGGATGGAGAACATTTCGCGCTGTCAGGAGTTGAGAGGGACAGAGAGAGGCTCCCACCAATTTACAGCAACTCTTCTCCTGTTGTAAGCACACCTCCTTTTTCACAATTCCTTGAACATAAATCTTACTGATGACCATTGGTTATGTCTGTCAGTTACACATGACATGTCGAAATCAATAAGCAGCTTTTTTGCCACAGCCTCATGCATTTATTGCTAAAATCCTGCTTCTTTTTCATCTTTCTTGGTTTGTCATTTCATTAGATTTTCAGCTCAGTTCTTTCTTTACTCCGATTAGTTTCATTTTTGTCTTATGCATCCATACTGGAATGTCCTGGAAATGCAAGATTCTCCTCATGCAACTCAAAGATGACTCATAATTAGAGTGGGTCTAAACCACAGAACAGCAGAACTGCTTCTGTGTCTAATTATGATGACTGTTCCTCTTCCTCTTGGCTCAAAATCTTGACTTTAGATCTGCTCTTCCACATGTTGTATATATCTGAAGCTCTCTTACATGTTCTCCTTTCAGAATAAAAGTAGGTGATTATAAAAAGTGACAGAAGTTGTGAGACAGTTTCTTCAGTTCTGAATCCTGGCATCCCTGCCGCAGAAGCTGGTGATGTCATCCGTGTGCAGTGTGATGTGTCGTTCTTTCTGTCTTGTGAAGCCTCCTTGATTGATGTCATCTCCATTGTGTCAGGGAGCAGGAATGTGCGTGGCGGATAGTTTTGACCATCAAGCAGCCTGTCACTGCTCATACTCGCGCTGCTTGAGTATGGAAATGCCATAAACCCTCTAAAAAACTACTCTCAGAGCTTCAGACTTATCCCATGGCTGCTTAAGTTGAATTAAATCTCAAGTAGTTGGGGACTAAAAGCATGATTTAAAAAGTCCATCTTTGTTTTACTGAACCCCCCCCCCTCCAAATTGAATGCAGCTAGCTCTCTCTGCAGAGAAATGTCTTTTTATTTTGTATTTTTGGCAGACAAATATGGAGAGATGCTGCTGGGAGGAAAACATTGTATGTCATATACTCTCAATGGGATTTTCTTCTGAGCCGAAATTATTTACAGGCATGGTGTATTTGTAAATATAGATGTTACTCAACCAAAGGGTTTATTCCAGCCATGAATTTCTTTTTCTGAAAAGTGTTGTGCCTGACTTTGATGCAGACATTTTTGATGCAGACAAAATTGATCATCAAAATATAAAGTTTGAATATTTGAACTTTTCAGACAAGCATTGCAAAGTGTAGGACTCCCATTATTTTTTCTCTCGTTGCTTTGCCCTTTCAATTCCTGGCCAATGACTGAAGAGATCTTTAGTCGTGGTTTTATTTACAAGTTTTAGTTCGAAACAGAAAAGTCAGCTTTACAACAGTCTGAATACAGATCAAACGCAAGGTCTTATCTGAATCCATCCTTCTATAATTAGGTATGTATGTGTATTGAATGGTATTTTATTGCAGAAGTCCACTTTGGATGTAAATACATCTGGATTGTGCTCAAACCTCTGAAATGTAATAAATGCATCACAAGTAAAGGAAGAAAGACAAACACGCACTGCTTTGATTAAGTTATCATGTACTGAAGTACCACTTAAAATAAAGGTTTATTGTAGGGTAAATGGGGTGTGCCTTGGCTTCACCTGAAGACGAGATATTTCAGTCATGCTGTGCTTTCTCAGAAAGAGAAGTTTACATTTATAAGTTAAGGTAAAGTCAAGTCCATTGATTGTATAAGAGGACTGGACCGTGTAAGATTGACGTCACCCATAGAAAAAGACTTGCTTCCGGTTCCAATGAAATAAAGTCTTCCCGCTCGCCTTATTTTCACAATACGGTTGTCCCCATATTGGAACCAGAAATTGTCAATAAACAGTGATTGGTCTGAGTTGGTTTGAGTCAATGTTTCTATGGTAACCACTCTCGCCAAACAGGAGTGAGCTTACTTAAAGTCCACACCCCTAGCATTTGAAAGCAGGCTCTGGAGAATCTTTCAAACACACCGAATGTTTGTCAAATACCCTCTCTTATAATCTTTTGAGCCATTGCAAAAGTGTGCCCACTGCCCAGTGGTCTTTTTATGACGATTATGCCGTTTTTAGCCAAAATAATAATTTAACAAACAAAACTCAGAAATGCAATTTTAAACCTTTTTTTTCTTTTTCTTTGTCCTCCATCATCAACAAAATACCACACGAACATGTTAAAAACATGACTGGAGTGGGTCTTTAAGCTCTTATTTTTGGCACCAGTACAAAATACAAGATACGTTGTAGGGATTGCCTTGCAAAAGACTGGCAACTTCTCCGGGGAGTTCCCTATCCAACAGTAGCAGAGACTGCCTATGTCAGCCCAGTGACCCCAAAACACATTTAGTGATATAAGAAAATGGATGAATGGAGTGTAGGGACAGATATTTAATTTATCTCTGGTTTTCTCAGGTTTATTTGAAAGATTTATAAAACTAGATATCAGAAACAAATCTGACTGGTATCCACCCACAATGACATTCAATTTAGTTTGGTGATGGAGTTGTGCCAACTTTCAGTTCATGCATTTTTATTTGGAGATAAAAGTTCTGTGTTGCATTTTTAATGGGGCTTTGGACCAACGTCCTGAATCCGTCTTATTTGTTGCTGATCTCTTCTCTTGTGGGTAATGACTCACAAGGTTGATCTCACTCTTATTTTGAATCATTGTATGTGTAATTTTGGGCCACGAGAAAGACTAAGATTTTAAGCCATGTCAGCCAAATGCAGCCATATTGTTTGACCCACCTTTCATAAACCCACACTCACCTGTTCATGGACTTTTGGAGTCTGGCCCATCTGTCAGAGCACGAGTG
Source organism: Oryzias celebensis (assembly GCA_014656515.1). Lineage (NCBI taxonomy): Eukaryota > Metazoa > Chordata > Actinopteri > Beloniformes > Adrianichthyidae > Oryzias > Oryzias celebensis. The sequence goes on from BNCR01000014.1 coordinate 3,152,371, forward strand.
CCTGTAAACATCCTGAACAGTCTGCAACTGAAGTCTGTGTGACGTGTTCACTTCACGTATGAGCCAGAGTCAGCACACATCTGTAGCCCCAGTGCCAGACCTCAACCAGATGTGGCAACATCCAGCGCCGTCCAGCTTATTCTAAAATGTCCAGCAGATTTGGTTTGACGGATCTAATCCAAATGATACAATTTCATTTCAAACTGGGTGGCTAAGAAGAGCAGAACTGAACCAAAACTACAAAACTCCTTGAGAGAGAAAAAACAAAATGCTCCTAAAAAGGTCAATTACTGTCAAATGTGAATCAGGATGAAAATGTAATGAAAAAATGAGTTGGGAATCATTTCCTCAGCTTTTATATATACCTTCTCTGTGTATGTGCTGCTGTTTAGAACCCATGTGGATCTCTGATTACTTTGTAAGGAGCCAGCTGCTGTGGGCTGGTGCTTCATGAAAGAGTCTGAGGACAAAAGAGTATTGTCTTCTGTCAGGAAGGGTGTGATTACACACACATCACTTCTACGGGAAATGGTTAAATTGACAAGAGTATAAAAAGGCATTTGAGGTAAAATATCAGTCAGGATTGATGCAGTAAAATGGTGCAGAGCTCCGTATTTATGCTTGTATGGACAGTTTTTACAAAGTGAGCACATTTCAACAAACAGTTGCACATGTAATTTTGACTGTGTATCTTTCCCTCTCATGATTCTATACACATCAAACTACCTGGTCTATGAGTTGATACAGAAAAGATTTTACTAACTTTGTGGTGATACGATACAATCTAAGTCTTTTACCTAAATGGATACAACCCAGATACTATTCATTTGATATTTAAATCTATGAAAATGCATGCCTTTTTAGAGAAATCTTTTTTTTTTTTTTACTGGCACTTTTTATTTTAAGCAACAAAAACAAAAGGCCTTTGCCTGTCGCTGGATCAACATCACCTTCGGAAACACGAGTTCAAGCGGCCACTCCCAATCAAAGGTCTATGTAAACGCGCCTAAATACGCATTTCGGGATTGAATGAAAATCTGCAGTAAACAAGATGAACTCTTGCTTCCTTTCAAGTCATTAGCCCTGTTAAATAGATCAAAAAATTGAAGTTGAATCAAGGTATTACAACATTTTGCTGTCAAATTGAGATGAAATGTTACAGATGCATCAATTCCAACTTTAGGGCCAACCTCCATTATTGAATTTTGACTACTGTTCAACAGTAAAGTTCACCAATTCCTATCACCTTTTTAGCACATGTTCAATACAAATTTGTTTTCTTAAAAATGAAAGACAAAAACAACTACTCATTAGCTTTCTGCTGTCATTTTTTTGCTGTTAATGTGTTGATTTCTTTCTTTTATCTGCACATTTTAAAATCTAAATCAAAATGTGTTAGCTTCCATAATGGCTGATTTCTGATTGATTTTTCTGAATGCATTTGGGCTCTCTGTTACTGATTAAGATGCTTGAAAAAGTTGCTAAATTTGCAGCTTTTTTGCTGTTTTGAAGACAGGTTGTTGTTGTTGAGAGTGGAAATGTGGAGTTGTATATTATTTCTGTATAACAATTGCATAAATGTGCAAAATACAACAAAATTGTACATTGTGGCTAAAAAAACTGGTTAACACCAAAGTCAGTACTACAAATCTCAGCTGAAAGATAAATAAAAAAAGAAATTTCCAGAAAACAAAATGAAATGTTAGAAGAAAATGAAAGAGGTAAGTACTATGGGACTTTGCCGATTTGATGATGGTATCTTGTGATGCTTTAAGTCAAATAACTTTCAGTTGAAAGTTCTCATCATCCAACCAGCAAAATTCCATAGTATTTACCTTTCCGGTTTCCGTAAAAAAGGAAAAAAAACAACATTTTGGAAAGCAAAAGTAATTTCCAGAAAACAAAATGAAATGTTAAAATCAAAACAAAGTAAGAAATCAGAAAAGAAGTTTCCATTGGACCTTGCTGATTGAATGATGACGCTTGGTCTAACTTTTGTTATTTGAAATTTACTTTTTTTACGCTTTGGTTTCTGGAATTTTGTTTTGTTTTCTTAAATGTAATTCTGTTTTTAAATAAAATCTTTTGTTGACGTGATTTGCACTTCAGGGCCACCATACTAAAGGGCACCGTGAATCAAAACCGATTGACCGAGTCTGATAGTTGTAGCTAAAGTTTGTCATTTTAACTGCAACCCTGATTGAACAGTTACGTTGATCTGAAAAATGTCTTGATGTAGAGAACTTTGACTCACATTATCCGGAAAAGAGCTATACAAATAAAGTTTGATTTGATTTCCAATAACAGCCAGTGGGCTGACCATGAAAATGGGAGATCCTGTTGATTAGAAACTATATTAGAGATTGTCTTTTATTCTAAAGACAGCTGTGAGGTCAACCTGTCTGACAGTCTCCTCATATTTGTGTCTTTATTTGCTGTTCTCACTCATAAAGTGTGGGAAGTTACAAACACATGGTAAGTGTCAGGATGATATGAGTGGTTAATGGTTTCCCCGCCATCACTCCAGGGTTGGGTTCAACTTTAATCTAAAATGATTACACTTCTACTCTCACACACATCAACAGGCTTTGGTGACGTCTCACAATTTTTTTTTTTGTTTTACAAAAATCCCATTTGTGCAAACAAAAAACGAGAGGCCCTCATGATGTGGAGACCAATTGATCGCAGCTTTTCTTCTGTGTCGAAGGCACATCTGCAGTTTTTGTTAGGGATTCGAACGGATGCTTTGTGCTCTCTGATTTGTTTGTAGGTCTTTTGACTTGTTTGATCAGATCTTGGTGAGGAAGCTGTCATGTCTCATTAGGGCAGTGCAGTTTTCATCGTAAAGGGACGACGTGTGTGTGCAGACACACCGTCTGCATCTGCCTGCGGTGGCAGGATTCCTGGGAAAATACAGCCTGTCGCCCCTCGGCGTGAAAATGTTTGCTGCGGTGTGAATGAGGAAAGAATGATATTGTGTGCAGACGTCTGTGTGGGGGATTTATTTGAAGGCAGATTTGTTTTGAGCGGGAGATTAGCTGTGGTTTCATTTATAACTTCCATTCTGTGGACGTTGAGTTGCAGTCAGAACCGGCTGCAGTTCATCTGTTCCACACTCCACCTCCTCTTCTCTTCATCCCTCCTTCCTCTTTTGTTCTTAAACTTTCATTTTACTCCTCCTGACTTTTTCTTCATCTTGTCAGTCTAAGTCCAAAACAGTCTTTCTTTTTATACCATATTTACAATATCATTTTCTTCTATACTCCAATTTCTCTTTGCATGTCACCCTTTTCAATGAATCTTTCTTCTTTTTTCCCTGTTTTTGCCATGTTTTCTGTTTCCTTCTACCTCCTCATATCCCTCCTTCCTGTTCTTTTCGTGTCCGTCTTCGGTTGTGCTTGTGGCTGCAGCTCAGGGAGACCTGGAGCTGCAGTTAATCACAGGGACCATAAAATAAATGTTGTGTTCATCTGTTTAGTTTTGGTAATGCAGTCATTGTCTGTTCATGCAGCCCAGAGTCTGGATTTGTTTAAGCAGTTCAGGTGAAAAAAACCTCAACATCTGGGAATGCAAATCCATTTAGTGACTTTATTAGAAAGTGGAAAAGAGCAGCTACTTGGTAAATTCCACTTTGAGATCCAGACTCTGAAGTTGTCTTGTATTTTGAGGGTACTTTTGGTGAAAGAAATTAGAAAACATGTTAGACTAATAGGTAAACTCATCTTCTGTCTTGATGGAGCAATTTTTAGGTATTGTGTACCCAAAATGAGATTCTCATATTTTTGTTAAAATTGCTGTATTATTGTGTTAAATTGGTAAAGTTGGTCTTTATGAAGCTATGGACACATCGAACATGCGTGAATTAAATGGCCCCTGAGTAGTTGATTGGTCAAAGTGTGTTTTCAATGACCACATGTTTTATTTGTAAGGGCCTGAAAACCAGAGTAGAAACTTGTGTAGCTACGTACAAATGCAACAGTTTTGAATGTGGAATCCCAAAACACGCATTTATGCGCTTTATGGACTTTTCACTGGAAGCGGCAGCCTGACTGCGCTTTGCAGATGGTTATGTGAACATAGCTTTTTCCTTTTGTGTTAATTTAACTTGAATCTCTCTGTGACAGGCTTTGGGACGAGGATCAAAGCAGCCATTTCCATATCTGGGTAACTTCATCTCGTCTCTCAGTCAAAAGAGGGACCCGGGAGGGCGGGGCTTTCCTGCCAGCTTTGCGGGCACCTTGACCAGCACAGTGGGACTCAGACATGGTGAGTTCACATCAACTTTTTCACACTTTCCTAACCAACCTGTGTTGTTTTTTTTCCTCAGAGGAATTTTTAACTTTTATTTCATACCAATATTTCTTTTAAAATCTCTGCAGCTGCTTCTATAAATGCAGTCACTCATAACCTCTGCATTGCTAGGGAAGCATTTATTTTATTTACAGAATACTTTTAGGACACGTTTACATGTTTGTACTTTTGTTCTCATGCTGATGTCCTCATATCGTCATAGGCTTTAGTTTTACTGGTCATGTACTCATTTCTTTCTGGCTTTAATCCAACAGCTGGACAAACAGATGAGCCCCTTATTGTGCTGATTTCAATAAAACAAGAGGTCTTACTTTGACACTGTCATAAGCACATCAAAAGTATGAGTATTAGTCTTAAAAGAGGCCCTTTTTGGCGACTTGTTTAGTGGTCACTAAAAGTCAGTTGTCTTTCCTAAAACAAAACACAGTAACTATTTCTGCTTCTGGAATTTTTTTTTATGTTCATCCGCCATGAAGGATCCGTCCACTATTACATCCACCATTTTACATCTAATTGGTGTTCTTTCCTTTTTTGTTTAGAATGACTCAGTAAATGTCAACACATGTTACCTCTTTTTTTAATATAAGTTAGGATTATATGAACTGGGCCAGTCAAGTTACTGTATGTTCAGATTATGGTTTGCTGACCTCATCAAATTGGCCTCCTTTTGCACTAGGGTGAATGGTAAGGAGATCCAAGCTGTAGAATTGTAATTCTGGTGAATTCACAGTGAGCCTCTCATGGAAACAGAAACAGAGTGATCTATGTTTTGTCTGGGATGTAATGATGTGTTACTTGCTCTGTTTACAGTACACTTGACATATGTGTTCAGGCTCTGTTTATGTTAAGCTGCACGAAATAACGATGGAAGCTTCTGCAAAGAGGGAACTGAAAAGCACTTTTTTCCTGCAGAAAATCATTGTTTGTAATTAGAGGGTTTTGACTTTATATGGTTTACTAAGTTCCAACTGAAAGGCAGCTTTCCTGCCATGTGTCCCTTTGATTTCAGGGTGTTTCGAACTCTTGGTTTCTGTGCTGAAAAGTTGCTTAGGTTGTTTTTCTTTCTTTGTGAATGTAGCTTTGGAGATACCAGGTAAAATTGTGGCAGTAAGTGCAAGTCAGTTTGAAAACTGATCACTCATTATGAGTGGTTTGTCATCAGTGGGGCTGCTGCTTCCTGTAAAAAGGCTGGACTAGTTTGGACTGCCATGTGAGCAGAGACCCAGAGGGAAGCTCACCGGCTCACTTTGTCACCACGGTTAGTGATGCCAGAATAATTATGCAAACCTCCACCCCAAATGAAAACCATATGAAAGAAAAATTCCCAGCACACACACACACCCACACCCACGCACACACACACACACACACACACACACACACACACACACACGCGCGCGCACGCACACATACACACACTGGTTACTTTTGCATTTTCTTACCCAAATACACTCGTTGGGCCTGTTGAATAACTGCCACAAAGTGCTCTTTCATCTGTAAAACATTATTGGAGGTTTCAGTTTTATTGAGTTTTGTCAAGGTTTTTCTGTTCAAGTCCTTAAGCAGCCATCTTTCTTTACTTTCAGTTCAGGATCTGAAAAACTGACTACATTATTTTGAAAGGAAGAGGTGGGGAAGGACACCTTGTGATGGAAAAGATTAGAAAGATAGCTGATCTCAGCTGGGACGCTGATGCACTGCAGCCGCATAAAATGACTGCATGCAGAAGAGAAATAAGATGGTCAAGCCGTCTCTTTGTTTTTAGTTTTTTTCAGTTTGAGGGGAAAAGTGTATAATTTCTTATTTTTTTAATGACATTTATTTGAGGTGATTTGAGCAACGCAAACACACGTGCAGCATATCATATCATGGACCATGCTATGTACCTGTGATATGTGTAACGCATTCAGGAACATGCTAAAGGTGGCTTTTTGAACGCGCTTTTAGCATACAGCGTTAACACTGGACTGTCACTACCCAAAACTAGCTCTGAACCTACTATTGAAAGAGGTTTGGTGTGAAATGTCAATGGAAATCTCATCACTCTTGCTGCAGGCTCTATTCACAGCTCTATTCCGATACATGAAAGCCTTGGTGTCATAGAATTCCGGCCGGGCAAAAACCACTGTTATCAATTTCACGATCTATTTTCAACCAGTTGGCACTTTCATATTTTGAAAAAGGACACTACCCATATGTTACTACCAAAGCCAAGTCCGTGATTGGTCAAAGTTCAACTGGTTTAACGTGTGCTCAGTTGACGTGTGTTTTGTACGTAGAGCCCAATAACGGACTCGAGAGTTTTGAATGTGGAAGCTCAAATACGTGCATTTATATAGACTTCTCATTGAAAGTAGTCGCTTGAACATGTGTTTTCGAGGCTGGTTTTTACCATCATTGTCGTTGATTGTAGGGATGAAGTCTGCCTTTAAATTCTTCTTGTTCTTGTGGTCTAAAGCTATTTAAAGAAGTAAAAAAGAAACAAAAAACATCTTTTATTAGTGACAGGTGTAGTGTGATACAAAATGGAATTGAAAGACATTTTCAGGTGAAAGCTTTTTCTGCTATGAAGATGCAGTCACACCTGAGCAGAGCATCAGCGCTTCTAATATATGATAACAAAAAAGGGATAAGAAAGAGAATCCCACATAGTTGAGGTGGTTACGAAAATCCCGTAAACTTTAAGCCATTCTTTGACACTAGGAGTTCAAAAATATTGTCACTAGGATAACATTAACCTGTTTTATTGCAACTTAATCCGCACTCATAAGCCCTGTGCTTAAGTGTATTTAAAATCTGAGTTTTTACCCATCTTCCTTTCTGCCACCAGCCTGTTGTGGTCTGCTAAATTCAAGACTTCCAGATTTGCGTAACTTGACTTCAATTAAAGAGTTAGCCAATCAAATATCAGGTTTGCGGCATTAGTTCTAGACACCTAAGATCTGATGAGATAGATAATAGAGATAGATAATGAATGTGTGTATTTTTGCATTAAAGTTGGACCATTTGGATGTGCAGGAACTGGCTTACTTGACAGCCCCGTGTGGGTACTTGCTGAACTGCACTTAACTGTTGTTAAACAAAAGGAAAGACCCCTGATTCTGAGACAGAGCACATTTTTCTAGCTAGCAGACAACATTTAAAACTTGTTGATGTTGCTCATCTTGTTGATGAATGGATTCCATTTACAGAGCAACCTGCCAAAAGGTTCTATGATATTCAATACGGCCTGTTCTTGATGTACAGATTAAAAGCAGTACTTACTATATTAATGCTTAATTGACTTCCCCCATTTTTTTTTTTTACTGGAATGATGACAATTTTGGCAAGAGGGACTTGAAGTGTCAAAGATAATCACTGTTGAGAGCTTCTGTGACAAGTGTGTGACTGAACAGTCATGAAAATGATTTCATAGCTAAAGGCGTAATATTTTGTCATTCACGGTTGTGTTTGTAATTAGTCCTTCCTCCACAAACATTTAGTTTGTGGCAAACGTAAAAATGTTTATGTGATGATTTCTTTATTCCTAAAGACAGAGAATAACCCGATCAAGCTTTAATGAGGTTTACTGAGTTGGCCTCCTACCCTTTATTCGTGAAACATCAAAGATTTTTGTGTTGGACAAACAAACAATGAAGAGCACAGCATGTTCATTAGAGTGCTTCTAAAGATTAAAAGGTGTCATGACAACCAAGGGTTGTTGCTGTGAAGACGCAGCTTAAATGATGCATAAAATGACTAAGAATCACCGGCCCAGTCCCCAACTCCACCTACAGATACAAGGGCGAAGCACGCTCAGATTCAGCCGACGTCACCTGCATTTACAGCTGTCTTTAATTCAGACTCTAGATACTTTATTAAGGTAGAGACACTTTGAGATGTTTGCTAATGGGTTCAAAATGTTCTTATGCAATCCTGACAGCACACATTGCACTGAAACAAGCCGCTCACGTGTTTGAAACCTGCAGCTGTTGTTCTTCGTTTGTGTTTATTGTCACAGCAACCAGGTTTGTGAACGTGTGTAAGTCTCTGGCAAACTTGAAAAAAAGCAAACAAAATCTTAAAAACTTTTCATTGTATTCCTGTATTTACAGGAATCCAGATGCTGGGGATCATAGATAAGCTTCGCTTTGCATTTCTCAAGTCTCAGTAATTTGAGACTATATTTCCCACTTTCACACTCATGCAAAACCTTTAAAAAAAAGGTTCAGAAGAGAGCTACTGTGTGCTCAGGGGTTTGACAGTAAGATAATTTAAAGCTCTTGAGCACTAAGTGTCAACTGGTACTAGACCCTGAAATCAGGTTTGAAATAAAATACAGAAACAAAATATAAAAAACTGTGAGACAGAGTAGAATTTAAATAATATACTTTTATAATAAAAGCTTGCTTCAAAATACAGATGAATTTGCAGCCTGGAAACTTTAGTGCAGCATTTCCATTTCAGCTAAGCTGCCAGTGATTTAACATCTGTCCACAAACCCAATTGTGTGTGCTCCTTTTATCTTCTGCCTGTGCAAACCTACAAAATGAGCACCCACAATGCACCTGGCCAGAGATGTTCGTGGCGGTTTCTCTGGCTACATACAATGGGAGACCAATTACAAAGAGAGAGGATGGATCACTATGAAGGGAGGTGGACAAATGAGCCTGCACGTGTGTGTGTGTATTTTCACATTGTGAGGAATCGTAGTCGCCTTTTGAAGACTGGTCAGGCTGACAAGGGCTAGTAGATGGTGAATCTGGCTACAGAATAAAAAAAAAAGTCCTGTTCTCATTATTTTATTTTTATTTTATATTGCTTCTAATATTTCCAGTCAGCAGCAATAAAAGATTTCATTATTCGAAAGTGGTTTCATACTTATTTCCATCCTTCTCTCCATGAATGAAGTTTTTAAAGCTCTTTGCAACTGGCTGTCATCGGCCATGTGAAGTTTATTTACAGGAACTGTTTAATAGTGTATTTCTCTTTGGCCAAGTGAGCTCATTGTCCTGCAGAGGAGGGAAACTAACCGAGAAATGCTGCTGCTGCTGCTGCAAAAAGCAACATCTGCATCAAACTAACAACTCATTAAACACAGAGCTACATTTCTTATCTAATGGAAATGGAAGCAAGTGCTACTGCTTGGGACACAAGGGCAACGTCTTTTGTCAGTGGATATAGACATGTTGTGGTTTAATGGGGAGATTTACATTTTATTTTAACTCTGTTTCAGGGAAAACTCTACTTACATTAGATTCTGATTCTGATGTTTGGCCACAGGGACTTTCAGACAAAATTCAAAAGAGTTAAAAAAAAAAAAACAACAATTTTAGGACCTTCTTTTTGTATAAAACCTGTGTAGTAGGCAATCGAACAAAGCTAACTCTTAACTGATAGTCAGAAGTTGTTCCTTGACGATTTTTTGACACCCCTAAAAGCCAAAGAACATACCAAAATAGACAAAGTAAAACACATTAAATCAAATCAACCTTCTTATGTTTATCTCTTTACCACTAGTGCTAAAGTCCATAACTTTCTTTTAGTTGTCATCTCCACATTTTGCAATGTCCATTTTTCTCTGTACCTTTCATGGTGAAGTGCATGTTTTTCTCAACAATATAGCTATCTTTCAAAATAAGATGCAAACGCTCTTTAAATAACATCAACATAAAAACATAGTTATGCTTACATGATTCTTCCAAACAAAGCTTATAGCATATTAACAAACCTTTGCACACTGTTTGCACCATAACACAACCTGTATGTAGATTTCTAAATGGCACATTGTTTCACTGGAGAATCAAGTTGAAGGCTGCAACCTTTTTTTTTTATTATTATGACACGATGAAGATGCTAGAGGTCCTATAAAGGAACAGATGTTGTTTATGGAAAAGTGAATAACTTAGCAAGATGCAACAAACTCCCATCAGTGTTGTCACCGAGATATCAATTACTCGATTTCATTGAGTGGTTTATGTGAATGTTTGATGTATTTTAAAAGAAAATATGTGAAAAGGTTCCTGGCAAATGTTTAGCACTTGATTGGTATATTTTGAATCCTTGATGAAAGTAGTTGTTGTTGTTATCATTTAAAGTTCCTTGTTGTTTTTCTTTATCAGTTTATGCATTTTTTTTAACCATTTACAGATTAAGAGCCATATAATCCATCTGATCGTATTCTTGAGACTTGAATTGAAAGAAAGCATCAAGAACAAGAAAACCTAGCTAGGACATTTATAGTTCTTTGACCACATTAAAAATACCATTGCACTTTATTGTCTACCATCTGACATTTTTTCATTCAGGATACCGGTATGTGCTTCTTCAGACTCCACATGCTCTCCTTCCTCTCTTTGCTTTATTTCAGTTTGCATTCAAACTATGATGAACAAACAATATTGTTTTTTAAATTTAACTGGGTTTTTTTGTTGTTAGTCGATCAAAACATTTCATCATGAAACCAGAACAAATGTGGTTGCTGAAGTGTCCTTTGGCAAGACATTGAACTCCACATTGCTCCCTGTGGCCTTGTTAGCACCTTATGTGGTAGCTTTGTTGCCATCTGTGCACAAATGTGTGTAAACTGGTCTAAGGGAGTGGATTGAAGTGCCTTGATCATAAGAATGTTGAAAGCTCTATAGAAGAACACACTGTTTTTATTAGTATTTACTCTGCTAATGACCTGCATCAACTGTGTCCAGCAAAATAAAAGATGCAAACACAGATTCAGTTTTTTCTTGCTCAAAAAAAAAAAAAAACCTCCCAAAAAACAACCAGCTTAGTAAAACTTCATTTCTTACGCTTTCTCAAGCCATTTTTCTTCAAATTATTCAATATGAGGTTTGTGAAGAAATGGCATTCACGGGTCTTTCTGGGCAATGCGAGCACTTGCCAGAAGGTACTGGTCTTGTCAAACAAATATTCACTCTAGTTCTGTACTGATTGTCAATGGGACTGAGAAGAGTTTAACCTTAATTATTAACTTGGTTCAAACTAGAGTTCAGATGAGCTTCCATTCCCTCAAAATGGTTGGCCTGCTTTTCAATTTCTTTCTTTACATACATTTATTTTATTATTGCAATCTTGTCTAAAGCTTTTTTTGTAATTGCTTTTGTGTACCCTCAGGAAGAGAATTGCCTCCAATTTGCAATGATGTACGTCAGAAACACCGACTCTCCATCGACACTCTGCCTGCAGAACTCAAAGCCCCGTTCCCCTTGGACCCCATCATTCCGCTTCGTACCAAGACTACCAAAGAGTTTCAGTGAGTATTATCGTAACAGTAAGGGTATATTAAAAACAAAAAAATATATATTTATATATATATTTAATTTGATTCTTTAAACAAGTGCTTTTGTATGTGTAATTTGATGTTAGAGAGGATATGGATCATGCTGTCCTATCAGGAGACTGGAGGGAAGTTAGGGACTTTTATCTCACCACCTTTGAATCTTTCATTGAAATCAACGCTGCCTTCAAGGTAAAAACAGGTTTTAAAAATTCACAGCTTTACCAGCTTTTGTATGGCACCTAACTGATGTGTTTTTTTTCTCCACACCATATATAGCGGGAGGCAAATGGATTGTTTAACACAATAGAGGACTCAGGAGTCAACGCAAAGTTTGTTAATGCCGTCTATGATGCGCTGCTCAGCACAGTAAGAGATGCCTTCATACACATGAACACTATCAGGAACTATGGGTGCATTCATACTGGAAAGGTTTGTTGGTCTGGAACAAGTCCACTTAATTTGGTCCGGATCAAGTCCTGGACCTCGCGCTTGCTCTGTATTCAGACTGCCGTCAACCAGGTGTTTCGAACCAAAGCTTTTAAACAAAAGCTCGTGACTAAAGATCTCTTTAGCCATTGGCCAGGAATTACAAGAGCGGGAAAAAGCAATGAGAGAAAGAATAATGAAAGTCCCACGCTTTACACTCCTTGTCAGGGTAATTCATCTATTCAAACTGGATTTTGTTTCACTGTTAAAGATCATACATTTTGTGCAATTCTGGTCTGGCACAGAGCTTTAAAATGATGCAGGGTGGCTTTAAATGAAGCATGATCTTCTGAAGTAACCTGACTGCTATGTGTTTGTGTGTGCTACGGTGTGTCTGTTCACTGTTTGCAATGGTCACATGATTTAGAAAAATGTCTATAAGATGTTAACTCAGGAACAACAGAGGAATTCTGATACATTTATTTGTAAAAGTTAGTCAGTGACTTTTCTGGCAAACATAAAGCTGGAGAAGCATAGTTTTTTTTTTTTTTTTTTGCATGGGCCACTCACATTCAGGCATGTTGACCCAACCTTGTGCTGACACTGACCATGTTTTTCTTGGTGTGTAGCCTCAAGACATCCAGAAGTCAGTCCTGAAAGGGATCATTAACAGCCTGCTGAGGGAGTGGAAAGGGTGAGACAACTTCTCCGTCATCTCTGTCAAGTCTTCTTCAACCTTCTTATCAGAAATAAAACCCACAAATATATTGATTTATAGGATTTAAAAAAAAAGACAAAAAATCTTCAGTGTTTGTGGTGGAACGATTATATTTGCCTTTTGGGTTAAAGTTATGACTTTTGGCTTCTAGTTTTGTAGAAATCATCTCTTTAGTGACCTTTACACCTCCTTCCTTGTGTCCAAAACCATTTTTTATCTTGTCATAGTTTGATTGAAAGAACTTTTTCTGGAGTTTAGCTGCTCCAAGGAGCTGCAGAGTCTGAAGGATTGTGGTTCTTTAGGTACCAGAGCTACATAAACATGAGTGTAGAAAAATGATGTGATTGTTCAACTATAAGTTCAGGCTGAACAGTGGAAATCCAAGAATTGAATTCTGAAGTAATCCAGAAGACATGGTGACTGATAGAATCATGAACACGAATGGAAGCAACATAAACGTGCAATTCAAGATAAGACTTGATAGAAACTATGAAATGTATTTCAATAAGGAGAGATGTTTGGAATGCAAAAAATGAGCATGAAATAAGTCCACAGTCTTTGGTGTTTAGGCTCTGGGCCGATGACGTTTTGTGTTCTCAGAGCTTAAAGTTCAGAGCCTAGATGCTGATGGTGGTTAAAGGCCAAACGAAGCGTTGTTTCAGATGGAGAACAGAGTGGAGGAGGACCTACAACCCATCTAGAATGCTGAGAGATCAACGTCTATGAATTTCAAAGCAAAAATATGATTATGATTGGCTGAGAAGAAATGCATTTAGCTATAGGTTCAGCATGAAGGCTTTATTGATGAGTGGCGTGTAGAGTGAGTGACTTAATGGCCCAGCATACCCAGACGTGATGCATGTCTTCCTTATTGAAATTGCGCCAAAGCTTCCCATATTAATGTTAGCTAGTTTTCCAGCCTGTCAAGAGGGAGTTCATGGCATGGTATGAAAAGGTTGCAGTAAGATCAAGCAGCACGATATCTGCGGGTTTTCCTGAGTTTGTCTCATTGTTTTATCTCAAAGGATTTGTGTTATCTAAAGAAACCTTTGCAATCAAATGATTGATCAGGTACGATTTACAGGCACTGATGTATGCCTTCATCCTCTCCAGTCTGGATTTCTGTAAAAGTCTAGATTGAAACAAAGCTGCAGCTCCTTCAGAACGCTGCTGCCAGAGTTTTAACCAGAACCAGAAGAATTTACCACATCACTCCTCTTCTTAAGTCCTTACACTGGCTTACAGCACTGCAGCTAGTTAAGAAATCACTTAATAGTCTGGAACCCAAATACTTACCAGATCTTTTTGTGGATTTACAAATCCAGCAGGGCTCTGAGATCTACAGGAAGCAATCATCTGGTAGAAAATAATCAGAATGAACCTGCTTTCTGCCCCCAACTGTCTTCACATTTATATTCCAACTTTTGAATGCCTTTGTTTGACATGCACCTTTACTCTCACTGTTACATTTCTGCTCTTCTTTTTGCACAAATGTGTATTAGATTATTTTGTTCATCTTTCTGTGTAACTAAATGTTGCAATAGTGTGTGTGTGGGTCTTGACTTCTTATCCAGCTTTTGCTCTGGATGTGTTTTAATTTCAGACCTCGAACCAAAGATGATCTACGAGCATATTTCATCCTTCTTCAGGTGAGACATTATTTTATTTAACTTTTGTTTAAACACTTGAAAGACAATTCCCATCAGTTTGAAATGCCTTTAGTAATATGAACCTGAGGGAAAGTGTAAGCATGACACTTCATTAAATAAAGAAATACTGGAACTCATTTTGAAATAGAAATGTTTTTAAAACTAGGAATACGAATACCTAATTTAGTCTGACAGGAAAATGTATTTTAATATCACAATGGAGCAAAACAAACATGTATTTAAAATAAACATCATAAAAACATGCAAAGATTTGTGCTGCTGTACATCAATAGGTTATGAAATTAATAAAATAGTGTCTTAACAAATGTAAGAGAATTTCTAATGGCCTTTTGGTTTACAAGGTCCACAGTTTGAGTCCAGTTTTGGGTGTGGCATGGTGAGACATTCTTTACAGTATCAACCCCCATAGAAGACAGAACAGCCAAAAAGATCAAGAACATGAACAGGAATTTAACCCAACAAAACAGAAAAGCTCAGTCATAGTCGATAAACACAATGATGCAAAACTGTTTGAATAGCTTTTCTGGCAGTTTGGAAAGTTTTCGTTTTTGTCATCATTTCTGCCTTTGGTTTTATCAGACGATCATAGAAAAGCTATTTAACCTTTTAAAAGTTACAAACCACAGACATTTGCTCATTCAGACACAGAAAGTGCCTCTAAGGGCTTTTTGGTGTTCAGAAATTTGTTTGTGCAGGTCATTGACGCATCCTGTCTGCTGTTTGTAAAATTCCTAAATTAAAATGGATGTCTTTGCTGTGTGAAAATCTGTGGCTAAATGGGTGTTTAATCCGATAAAGGCAGGAATCTGCTGCGGTCCCACTTAAGGTTCATGTGGCATCAGCACAAAGAAACACAAACATGCTGGCAAACTTTGGACTTCTTTTTGACTTTGAAGACTTGCTTCTTGTTGCTGCTCCCGAGAGAGAGCAGCCCCATGGACACACAAGCTAACACTGGGTGAAGTCATGTCGGTTGAAGACTGCTGGTTTCCTGTCTGATGATGATTTTCCCTACTTTATGAGCTCTAAAAGCTGCAGATTCTTTCCTCCTTTCTCTCTGTGTGTGCAGGAGTTGGTGCGCAGGCTGAACAGTCCTCAGGGATTATCCCACTCTTATAATTCACAAAAACATACTCCTATTTCAGCCAACCATGCTTTGTCAAAGTGAAAGTAGGTCGAGTTTGTTGAGAAAGAATACTAATTATTTAAGCCAAGCCTCAATTGTCAAACCAAACGTATTTTTATTGTAAACTGATGCTTTGCATTTTGTTTGTGCAGATGGAAATAATGCTTGTTCACCTGGTAACTCAAATGTAGTCTAATTACTCAATGGTTTGAACTTTTATAATTATTTCCATCGTTTCAATTAGCAGGCAACTGTTTCTTATTTTTGTTTTAGTTGGTTCCTGTTTGCAAAATGTTAAAATAAGAGACATTTTATTGTAGTTCAATGGCGGAAAAGAACAACGGAACAAAAAACGTACAACATTACGAGTTTCTAGAGGCAGTCTGCACAGGACATTTCTTCTTTCAAAAAGGGACACATTCTATCAAGATTAGATTAGACATGTCATTTTTTGATTACTTGCAATATTATATAAAATGACACAATTTAGAATAATTGAGTCACAACTCAGACTAAAAGAGGCTTAATCTAGTTTTAGTTTCCAATATTTTCAGCTTGTATTGTGTTTGCTAAAATTGTGCTAAATCTTTTCTCATTTAGATGCTTTCATGTTATCCACAACCTCACCACACACAGAAATAAACATACTTTTTTGTGT
Source organism: Oryzias celebensis (assembly GCA_014656515.1). Lineage (NCBI taxonomy): Eukaryota > Metazoa > Chordata > Actinopteri > Beloniformes > Adrianichthyidae > Oryzias > Oryzias celebensis. The sequence goes on from BNCR01000014.1 coordinate 3,168,553, forward strand.
TGTTCTTACACAATGTTGTTTTTCTCTCGAAGTAAAAATTCTCCTGCTCTTTCCTTAAACATCTCAGAACATAAAGTTCTGTAGTAGTAGTTTTTAGCATTATAAATGAATTGCATTGTATTCTTTTTTTATATCTGTAAGCTTTAGTTGTTTTGATCTCCAGAATAAAATCCTGGCATGATTATAATATCCCACTTTATGAATTATTCTAATGTTTTTGTAATATTCATTTTGTGTTTGTGTGTCTAGAACCCACAGTATTCGAGCACCAACACATATGTGATATACGCTCATCTGTTGCGTCAGATCGCTGCTTTGTCTGAGGCTGATCACCACTTCCTGGTTCATTGGCTCAAAAGGTAAGGACAGGTGTGGGTGTCTGTTTGGTCGTGCAAATATTAGACTGGACCCATGTACATCCAAGAGCAAGGTTTTATAAATACATGAGTCAGTCAACATGAGAAGAAAATGTTTGAAAACTTGTCCTTTTGTGGTGACGATTTACTAGAAACCTGTTCCAAATTAGAGATCTGCTTTTAGTTGAGCTTAGATTACTGTTTCCTGTCAAATCTGCTTGATCTTTTTCTCTCCTTTGGTTACTTTTTGTGTGAATGTGTGCAGCTTTAATGTCTTTGTAGCAGCCCGTTTCATTCTTGTGTGTCCGGCAGACTGTCTGCACGCCGCTTTCGACAGCTGGTAGAGCGCCTCCTGCAGTTCATCTCCACTCGCCTGTTTCCTGCAGACCCAGACGAACTTCCTCCTTTGTCAAAGTGCTCCTGGTGGATTCCCTCTGCTACCAAAGTGCTCAGCCTATTCAGTGAGTTTCACACAAACCATACAGCTAGATGTGTTTATTTTTGGTCACATTTCATGTTCTTTTTCTCTTTTTGTGTTCAGACGCAGCCAACAGTGTCTCCTCTCCACCCATTATGCCCTTCACTGACTTCTACAACATCACCCTCGACCACATTGACTTCATGGAGGAGTACAGAACCTGGCAGAACTATGGCAACTCAAATAGGTCAGATTCACTGTCACACAGCTGGAAATTCCATCTGTTGGCTTTTTCCACACAGGGTGTCCAGACCAAAACAATTTTCTTTCCAGTTGGCATAACCACCCCAAATGACACATCCCAGGGATTAGGTCAACCAGCAGCTCCAAACCAAATCCAGCCCATGTGGGCACATGAACGCATGCCTTCTTGGTCTTTTTAAAAATTCCTGAAAAAAGTGAATCTGCAGTTAATCAAAAATGAATACAATTCTGTACAGAAGCTACAAAGTCTTTTTCACATTCCTTCATGGTTTATTAATGTCAGTTTAAGCAAATTAATGCAAATTTTCCTCTTTTATTTCAGACTTTAACTTGTAAACTTTCTGATAAAATTAATGTGATACAATTTGTAATCATAAAGATGGGATTATTTTAATTCTAATCACTCTTTATTTGGTTCATTCTCACCACATAAGATGTGAATTTAGACGTTTTGTTTGAAACTACATTCACGCTAGCCTCTGCATTTTTTGGCTTTTCGTACAAAACTTGCGGCCAGTATATCAAATAGCCTCCTCACTTCAATGAACAATAAGAGTGGAAATAAAAATGCACAATGTTGTATTTTTATTAATTTTATTAATCATCTACTAAACGATCATTGTTTTTTGCAGGAAGATGTATTTATTTTTCCCTCCTTTTTATTCCAGCTTCATGCACTTCTCTTTGATAAACAACACTTCAATAACGTGCTCCATGTGTACTGTTAGCATATATACCTGTTGAAACAATAGAAGTGCTAGATGTCTCACTTTGACAAACACTTAATCTGTTATAAACTGGTGTATTTGAGTGCAGTGTTTGGAGAGGTAACTGGTGTTACCGTTCTTGCAAGCCACTTTTTTGCTACATCTAAAACAGCGTGTGCTGTCTGCATCTACTTTAGATGAATACAGCCACACTTTGGACCTTTATGCTCGCGGCTTGCCTTGCCATCTTGGCGCCAAACGACACCGTTTTTAGACCCCGATCTTCGTAGTGACAGTCTAGTGTAAACACCATATGCTAAAAGTGCATTGAAGAACCTGTGTCCAGTGTGTTTTTGAACGCATGACACATGCCTGGTGTCTACATAGCATCATATCGTTACAAATGTATATCATTGATTATTTGTGTTTTTTTTTTTACTTCATTTTCAGGTTTTCTTTCTGTCAGTTTCCGTTCATCCTGTCCACAGTGGTGAAGAAAGCCATCATTCAGAAAGACTCGGAACAGCAGATGATCAGCCAGGCCAGGGTGGGAACATCAGAAGGCTCAAAACAACCTAAACATGTTTTTGGCATTGTTTAAGATTGTACAATAGTTGTGTGTTTGCGTTTTGCAGCAAAGCCTGGTCAGTAAAGTTTCTCGCAGGCAGAGAGTGGACATGAACCTTCTGTTCCTCAACATTAAAGTACGACGAGCACAACTTCTCAGCGACTCACTGGATGAGGTCAGCTTGCAAAAATCCAACACTCAGTTCCACTTTGTACTGATTGTATTTATTTGAGAGATTTTTTTAAAAATCAGATCGATGTAATGTAGGTCATGTCTATACCTTTTGGAGCTTTGGGTTTCCTTTCTTTTCTGCAAAGCCATTATAGTATTTCACTCTTTACTCCTGCTCTCCTCTGTGTTGCTTTGCACCAAAGGCACTCCTGACTTCTCCTTACTGTCATCAGACGATTTCCAACAACAAAAGTCATAACTGTGTTTTAGAACAAAATCCCAGAAGGTCTGCTGTGTTATACAATGTGTTAGTTTTTGAGGGTCATCATCCCGGTAACCAATGGACTCGAAGCCCCGCCTCCATGTAAAATTAGGCTCCGCACTGAAAACAAAAAACTGTAAATTGAGGAGTGAAAGCAAAGAGGGAGATAAAAGGTTGAAAATACAACACAGTGGTTGTTACAAACTATTTTCATTTGGTAACAGTTTTATGTTTATAATTTTTTTTTTCAAGTTTCAAATTTAAAAAATTTTTTTTTGTAAATGTTCAGTACTTCAAGTTTACAATTATGAGTTTAAAACTGTTTTCAAATTAAAAAAAACAAAAAAACGTGTTTTTAAATTTGCTATCAGGTTTTTCAATCACTTTAAGCTGATCATGATTAAACCCTATAGTTGCTAAACTTTTTTTTTTACATTTCTTTTGATGAAATAACATTTTTTTTCAATCTTTTAATAAGTTACATTGATAATAAAGTTGTTTTAAAGTCCCACTCCGATCATCTTTTGATCTAATGTTTCCTCATTTCCCATAATCCCTTTGTTTACACTCTCTCTAGCTCACAGCACCTCACAACCTCAAAATAACATTAGAGGTACAACAAAAATGGCGAGCAGTATTGGAGCTGTCCAGCCCGTACAGTTTTGAGCGCGATGGCTGCTCAGACCAGGACAACAAATACTTATTTGTCTATAAGTGGATGCATCAGAATTGATGAGGGAGCTTGTCTCCCGCCACGTGGGTGCGTCGCTGCTACAGGCTTTTCTAACAGCGTTTTTGTGCGTCTGCTCCTGATTTGCCACAATTTCAGTAAAGAAATACTCAGGAATGCAGTTTTAATCTTAATTTTCTTTGTATATGTCCTCCATCATGAAAAGAACCTGATAACACCAAACAAATGTTTTAATTGGAGTGGGGGTGTTAAAACAATGCATTTTTTTTAAAGAAGAAATGGAGTAAAATTTTATTTTCATGTGTAGACATAATCCTCAAAAAACAAGGATTTTCATATTCATCAATTAGAAAAAAAAACACCTATTTGACAGAAACGTCATTTCATTAAAACATAATTAAAACTCAAATATTTTGGGAATTTCATTGTTGAGATTATAATCTTTCCCTCTCTAGTGGTATTTTAGCTCCTAAAATGAGAGCTATTTCTCTAAGTTTGAAGCTGTGATGTTCAGATAAGATTTTAAATTTCTAAAGTCATCAACACTGCTCGTTTCTTGTGACAGTATTTTTTTATTACAACTTGTTTGCAAAAAGACTATTTTAGATCTCACAAATTATTTCAAGGCAGTCGAGTCGTTTTGTGGACGATAAAACCAAAGTTTCTGAATTTCCGTTTACAGTTGACAAGGAAGCGGTGTGATCTGAAGAAGAAGCTGCGGGTGACGTTTGTCGGGGAGGCGGGGCTTGACATGGGCGGGCTGACGAAGGAGTGGTTCCTGCTGCTGGTGCGACAGATCTTCCACACAGACTATGGTAGGACACACTTTGGCTCAACAGGGTTACCATGTCCAGGAGTCACACTGAAATGCAGATTTTCTCCTGAGGGACGACAGAAAATCCTGATTTGATGGAAAGTGAAGCAATTCTCCCCTGAAAATAAGGCAAAGAAAATTCAGGTTTTATTGGTGGAAATGGAAAGTAGATTTTTATTAGATACAGTCCTCAGCAGATGTGCTCTGTGAGATTTCACCAGAGCATGAGAAGTTAAGTGTCCGCTGGCTAAGAAAGTAGAACGGTTTTGGTTTTGGAAATGGTGCCAGTCCAGTCCCTATTATGACTGTTTTCTTTCTTTTAGTTGTCTTTTTGCCTTTTGCTGTGTCTGTTATTATCTCTGAACCACAGTGTGTCCCTTTTTTCTTTTTTTTTTTTTGAAGGCAATGTCTTTTTACTGCTTTTCTCATATGATTGCTTCAGAAATATTACTATAAATGTAGGTTTTACTGTGTGAGAAAAGTTTTGACATCAAGGTTGGATTTTGTGTTAGCTTGTGCAGAAGTATATTTTTGTAGTTTGTTCCTGCTCAACTTGTAAAAAACCTCTAATAGTTGTTTAAACTTTGCCATTTGATGTCAATCAGCCACAGTCGGATGGACGTTTGAAGTTGTCTATTTTATTTGCATGAATATGCACTTTAAAGTTAAAATGAAATTGTTGTTGTTTATCCTTGAATTAAAGTTTCTAAAAGATGGAGTATTTATTGATTACAGTATATTTTTATTGAACGTTGTGGCATTTGTAAATATAAGCTTCTGCAACCTATCTACCAATTCAAAGTTCTGCAAACTCTAGAGTCATTTTTAGGGGCAGAAGTTTCTCTCAGATTAGCTCCTCATGCTTTAGATCTCACTGGAGTTTGGAACTAAGCCGATTTCTTTTTTTTCTTTTTCTCCACATCTGCGACTTTGACGCTCTTCCTTTTTGTCTTTTCTCTTCTGGCCAAGCCGTTCTTTCCATCGTCGCTCCATCTTTTCCGCAGTCTGTATTTTCGCTGCCAGAGGACAGCGGCTCTGAAGCAACACACTCAATGAGGTTCTGTGTTCCCCTCATTAGCTGTGCAGGGAAAGCCCCCCCGCTCCGCCTCTCACGCGCACAAACTGCACAGACACACAGACAGGTGTACGCAAACGGCCTTTTCAGGCTGGAGCGGTGTGGATTTCAAACATTTGCAGAAGCAGACAGGCCAAATGTGCCTCCGCTCAGAACAGACGGCTGCTGTTCCTCTGTCAAAGCTGGAAAAGCCTTCAAATCTGGACTAGGAGTAATGACAGGATAAATGTTTGACTCAACAAAGTTCTTATCGTGTTTTTCTTTGAATCCTTTGGACTCTGACTAGAGGTGTGTAATGTATTGCACGTCTAATGCTGGCAAAGCTTTAGCAGGTTATTATTCCCAAAGGAAGTAAACAGTCTATCCAGATATTGAACATTCAAGTCCAAAAGGAAACATTTCCCACAATTGGAAATACATGTATATCTTGTTTTGACTGTTCTTATTTTGTTAACTTTACCTTAGTTTTCCTTTTTTCGACTTCTTACAGATTCCACTAACCCTCTTTCTGTTAATATGTAAAAATACATTTTTGCTGGTTCCGAATTGGGATTGTATGTCAAACTGTGCATCCTCACATTAGCATCTTTTATCGGTAGCATTGTGCACGCTCAGTACATGTCTTTTTTGATTTTGGACCAATGGTTGTGATCGTCACAGGATCGCTGCAAACCTCTTAGCCACAGCTGGAACATTCTGCTGTGTAACGACGGGGAAATTTGGCTCTTTGAGCTTTTATAGCCTTTTTTTTTAAAGCTTCTTGATTTCTTTTTGTTTCCTGTAATATTGCCAAATTGATCACTGACTCTTTCTCTTGTGCAGCTGGGGTGTTGAAATGTTACAGTGACGTTTCATTTCTGTAGGGATGTTCACTTACATGAAAGACTCGCGCTGCCATTGGTTCAGCAGTTGGAAGTGTGACAACTATTCAGAGTTCCAGTTGGTGGGAACTGTATCCTTATCAAATCTGGGTTCGTACAAACTTTTTTTATTGCTCCATTTGCTTTATATTGTACCCATTATATGCATCTTTAATAGTTTTAATCTGGGTCTATACGTGCAAAAGAAGATAACTTCGCCATTAGAAGTTCTTCTGGATCGTGAGTTTAAAATCCACTTTTTTGTTTTTCTTTGGAGACATTAATATGTAATAAAATATGCAATAAAAATCACAGATGAGATTGTTATATGTTGTAACAGTCTCTAGACTCAGTTTTGCATTTTCCAAACACTTTTACAGTAATGTGGGAATGACCCCCCCGCCAGTATAGACTTCATTCAGAATTCAACATAAAGTTCTCAGAAAGTTTATTTTGGTTTTAAAACAAACAAAACAGGAGTTTGGATACATAACTGTGATTCCACTTTGAGTAAATCTTTTGACTGGATCTTCGTTTGTGTTTTAGACAGTTTCTTCATTCTATTGACCTTGTGTTTGCTTTGTTTGATTGTTTGATTTATACATTTGTATTTTATCTTTACATATTTGATCATTGTTATGCAGCTTACAAAATGTTTGATTTCAATAACAATATTTTCTACTCAAAATTAAGTCTAAAAAGATTGATATCAAGCATTCCCACAAAAATCTTTTTTTTTTTTAGAGAGTAAAGTAGAAATAAACTCCACAAAAAGCCCTGGAATACTAAGAGTTAAAAAAAAGGCTTAGAAAATGCGTTTTAAAAACAGGAGTGTTCTGCAACATCTCTGAAACGAAAGTTCACTGTTTTTTTTGCACGTTTCTAATTTTCACTTGCATTTATTTGACAAAACTCTTTTTTGTGTTTCATGTTAAATTCATGTTAAATTCAAACTTTACCAAAGTTTTAATTGAGCTTTTTAGAGCTTTAGATTCATATTACTGATGTCGCCTGTACATTCACTCCTGATCACATCTGTTTCTGACTGCTATCCATTTAGTTATCCTTGAACCTTTTTCTGTACTGATTGTACAGTTGCTTGAAATAAATGACTGTGCAATGAGTAAAAATTCAAGTTCCAAACATAAAAACAAAAATCAAAGTTTGTCTGAGAAACACAGAACCCCCGTGTTTTTAACCAGAAACAAAAGTTTCATTCTGGTGCGTAAAGGAAAAAGTTGCTGGACCCACAACTGCAAAACCCTGGCATTATGGTTTTTCCCTAAATAGCAGCAGTTTGACAATATTTGAGAGCTTTTCCAGGCTGCCAATCAAAACTCACAGCAGCTGAATATTCAATAATTACATATCTGTCTTACCTCTGAATTAGTGTTGCCGCTCACCCAAAAACTACTCAAAAAGCAACATTTTTTTTTTAAAAATGGTGAAGCAGATCAAAAAATGTCGTCAAAATATTTATCACACAAATGCATTCATTTCAGATTTTCCAGTTTCAGCAAAGTTGCTTTGCCGATTATTCCTGAAGTTTTGTAAAAAGTTCCATGCTTGTGTTTCTGCGTTTCAGTGTGTGTGTGGGTGTGCGTGCGCGCGTGTGTGTGTGTGCGTGCAGGCGTGTGTGTGTGTGTGTGCAGAAAGCTCCTGTTCTTCAGAGTTGGTTACAAGGCAGCTGGGAACTGTCAAAAGGTTACATAACCTAATAGCTGCTTGTTCCTGGCCAGGTTTGTGTGCTCAAAATTAAACCACCACTTTTCAACTGTTTAAACAGTATGAGGATACGTTTTAAAAAATGAACTATTAAAACATGAATCATATAATTTTATAAAGACTGGATTTGAAATGGGGTTTGAGTGAAAGATTTGAAGCCCTATGGAATATCCTCTGATGTTATATGTCTTTGTTTTTATGTATCTGTAAGGACCATACGCTTGCGGGGTTTGGAGGACTTTGAAAAAGAGCTACAAAAAGTATTGCATTAATGCATGTTACACAAATTTGAAATGTGCGTGTGTTGTTTGGCAGAACCAGTGAGAAAAAAGAAAAACAAAAGAAAGAGAGCGGAAAGTGTGTTCACTTGTGTGTGTTTATTCCTGGGCGTTCCACTCAAGTTCCACATGTGTAGTTGTTCTAAGAGCTAATTTATCAGCCCATGTTCGTGCGCAGTTGTCATGACACCACTGCATCATCATTGAGTTATGCTCGGGAAGAACAAGAGCAGATTTTCTTTCCAAGCAGGAGGATAGAAAAAGATGAGAAAACAGAAGGTGAAAAAGTTAGATAAGAAAGAGCCATGAAGATGAACACTGCAGGTCAGGGAAAATCTAAATTTGCTTTGACTCTGGCTTTTTAGATGCCAAATAAGCTAAAATGAAGACTAATTGATAGTAAAAATGATTGACAAACAGAAAAAAACTCGGCTTATGAGTATTGGGGGGTCTAAAGTTGTGATGGAAGTTGCTCTCTTTACCTTTTTCAGTTTTCCAGTTTTGAAAAGGATGTTTATCAAATGGTTTAACTATTGGTGGATGCTTTTGTTTTCTATGAGAAAATTAAAAAACAGAGAAGAAGCATGAACATTATAACTGAAAGGAGGCTTTAAAGAAAGGGTTGAGACAAAACTTAATGGTCAAACAGACTTTGCATGTCTTAAAGTTCCACCCAGATCATCTTTTGATCTATTTTAAAATCGTTTTCAGTGGTCTTTTATTTATGATTTTGTTGTTTTTAGGCAAAATAAAAACAACGTGTCATTTTCTAGGACATACCTTCTGCAGAGCGACAAGAGTTCATTCAAAATTTCCCCCTGAGTTGTGGGTGGCAATAAATGTCCTCCGTAATCAGAAAAAAACAGTACGAACATGTTAAAAATTCATGTTTTCATTGGAGTGGGTCTTTAAGGAAATATTATTTCATGCCTAATAAACATCAGTGTGTAAGGAAAACCACATGCAGCCTAAGTGACCATATTAGTGGCTACTTGCATGTCTTCTCAATTAATACGTTGACATTTCTTGATTTAGTCACATCATCTGGCTTTTAAATCGTATCCCAAAAAGTCGTCGGCAACCCATTCTTAGCTACTGCAGTTTAATGTTGCCAAAAAGAACATGACAGTGCTGGGCCAGCTTTAGAACCAGGAAAGTTGAAGGAAGAGTTGCAAAGAGTTGGAGTTTTTGAATATACTGCCGTTATTTTGCAGATGCTTTTGTCCAAAGCAGCTTAAACTGTCAAATTGAGACCTCGACCAATTGATTGACAGAATTTGAAGTCCCATTTACATCAGATGGGTTTGTTCTTAGCCCAATACTGAGCTTTGGAAGATCTCCCTCAACTTTGTAAGAAACAAGGATTTTTTTTTTTAATTTGCAATTGAAGTCCCTCTCCAATCATCTTTTGTTCTACTGTAAAAACGTTCCCAGTTTTCTTTTAATTAAAAGTATGGTGTTTATTTTATTTTTTCTAGCATAATCCAAAAACCTGAGTTATTGTGCAGAGCAGCAGGAGTTCATCAGAAATTCCCCTCTGAGTTGTAGGCGAGACTGTTGGTACGAAGTAAGCCAATGGATGCATGCTTCCATTTCTCATCACTTTATCTACACTCTCTCCAGTTAGCTGGCAGACCCTTACACCCCCAACCTAACGTTTTGGGTGCAAAAAAGTTTTCCATCTGTAGAGTTTTGAACCAAATGCCAGCTCGGATGATGAAAACAACATGGATCTATTTGTCTGCACGTGGATGCATCAGAAGGAAGCAGAGCAGGAAGCTTATGTCGGCTTGCCCCTATATAGGTCTTATGTTACAGTACAAACCATTTTCCAACAGCATTTTTTGTTTGCTTCTGATTCACAAGTATTTAAATCAAGAAATACTCAGAAATTGAGTTTTAATCTTATTTTTTCTTTATGAAGTTCCTCCATCATTAGAAAAATGCCACCAAAACTTATTAAAAACCCTTTTTTTTATTGAAGTGGGTCCTTAAACACTGGTTCTGTCCAGCAACAGTGTGACCTCATTATGTTGCATAAAGAGCTATTATGAACCGATAGAAATGAGTGACATAAAAAAAATGAAGCAGCTGAATGTAGTTTGCACTGCTACAGTCTTTGGTCGGTGTCTCTGTTTGTGAAATCATACAAACGTAAAATAAAAACCAGAAATGATTTGCATCCACCACCAATCAAACTATTTCCAGGAGATTCTGCATGGTACCCCAGAAACAGACCCCAAAACTGGTGGAAGTCTGAGTTGTGGTGTTTGTGCCTGCCTGAATGTGAATTCTTAATTACTTTCATGGTTACGGTAAATCATTTTGGAGTAGGTTTATTTTTTTCTCTGTGCTCTATGTGTGCATACATGTAAATGTGTGTGTTTTACACTAGTTGTGTGTGGATCACTTACCTGAAATAAGTGGTGTTCAATTCCAGTGCACATACTCGCACAGCTGGCACACACATTTACGCCACATCTGGTTTCCACATGTCAGCTGTGAGCATGTGTGTGTGTGTTCGTACATGTGAAAGTAGGAGTGATTCTGGGCCACCGCCCCTTTGACCTAATCAAGGGGAGGGGAATCGTTTCTGGTGGAGGTTACAGTCACCATGTTTCTCCTTCCAACATGCAAACACTCTTCAGTTACTCACATATATCATTTACTCTGTGCAGACCAGGAGGTTTCATTTTTTTAAACATATTTCTTTCAAAATCCTTGAACTAGAACCGTTTTTATTTGACTCAAACATTTGAACTGATTGCATTTATCCAGTAATTCTTTAGCTAACCAAATCAGTTCTTCCTATTTTATTGTTATTGGTGCACAATGGGCACCACTAGTACAATTTACACTTTAGGACAAATAACACTGATAAAAGCTATTTTCAATGAAGTTTGTGAATTTCTCAAGTCATTCCCTCTAATTTGAAGTTAGCATTTCCAATAAGAGCACAGAGTCAAACATTTAATTGATTTTCTTTCAGTTAGTAAAGTGCAAATGAGTGGATGTCAGATTGTTGTGGACCTTCATGCTACTTTAGTCCTGAAGTGGTACCTCCTTTACTTCTGTTTCTGTGTCTTTTACATACGTGGACAAAATTGTTGGTACCCCTCAGTTAAATAAGGAAAAACCCACAATTCTCACTGAAATCACTTGAAACTTACAAAAGTAACAATAAATAAATATTTAGTAAAAATTAAATAATCAAAATCAGCCATCACTTTTGAATTGCTGGCAGCAGCCAGATTTATTTGCGGGGCAAAAAAGTTTGACCACATAACCCCAATCTTGCCCTCTTTTAACTGGCTGCCGGTGCAATACCTGATTTTTATGAAAATTCTTATTTTTACTTTTAAGGCCCTGGCAGGTACTGCGCCTTCTTACCTCTCCAGCCTGCTTGTAAAATATTCCCCCCCACAGTCCTTACGCTCTGCAGACAAGTGCGTGTTACTGGTTCCTAGAACTAAACGGAAATTTCGGGGGGACCGTGCTTTTGCTGTGCTGGCTCCTAAACTTTGGAATCAGTTGCCACCAGCAATTAGAGAGGTCAAACATTTGGAGAGTTTTAAAAAAACAGTTATTCCTGCACTACAGTATTTTAGCATCAACCTAGCCCTTTTATTGTCCTGGTTTGTAGTTTTACATTGTTTTACAATGGTTTTATTCTTTTAATGCTTTTATTCTCTTTGTTTAATTATTTGAAATCTATGTTTCCCGGTGTACAGCACTTTGGGCTTCCTTGGCTGGTGGTGGAAGGTGCTCAATAAATAAATGAAATGAAATGAAATGATTAACATAATTATTTAAAAAAAATAAACTAATGAAACAGGCCTGGACAAAAATTATGGTACCCATTACTTAATTTTTTGTTGCACAACCTTTTGAGGCAATCACTGCAATGAAGCGATTTCTGTATTTGTCAATGAGCGTTCTGCAGCTGTCAACAGGTATTTTGGCCCACTCCTCATGAGCAAACTGCTCCAGTTGTCCCAGGTTTGATGGGTGTCTTCTCCAAATGGCATGTTTCAGCTCCTTCCACAGATGTTCAATGGGATTCAGATCTGGGCTCATGGAAGGCCACTTTAGAATAGTCCAACGCTTTTCTCTCAGCCATTCTTGGGGGTTCTTGGCTGTGTGTTTTGGATCGTTGTCCTATTGGAAGACCCATGACCTGCGACTGAGACCAAGCTTTCTGACACAAGGTAGCACATTTCTCTCCAGAATGCCTTGATAGTCTACAGATTTCATTGTACCTTGCACACATTCAAGACACCCTGTGCCAGATGCAGCAAAGCAGCCCCAAAACATGACTGAGCCTCCTCCATGTTTCACCGTAGGGACAGTGTTCTTTTCTTCGTATGCTTGGTTTTTGAGTCTATGAACATAGAGTTGATGTGCCTTACCAAAAAGCTCCAGTTTGGTCTCATCTGTCCAAAGGACATTCTCCCAGAAGCTTTGGGGCTTGTCAACATGCATTTTTGCAAATTCCAGTCTGGCTTTTTTAGGATTGTTTTTCAGCAGTGGTGTCCTCCTTGGTCGTCTCCCGTGAAGTCCACTTTGGCTCAAACAACAACGAATGGTGCGATCTGACACCGATGTACCTTGGCCTTGGAGTTCACCTTTCATTTCTTTGGAGGTTGTTCTGGGCTCTTTGGATACAATTCCAACGATCCGTCACTTCAATTTGTCATCAATTTTCCTCTTGCGGCCACGTCCAGAGAGGTTGGCTACTGTCCCGTGGGTCTTGAACTTCTGAATAATATGAGCCACTGTTGTCACAGGAAGTTCAAGCTGTTTAGAGATGGTCTTATAGCCTTTACCTTTAAGATGTTTATCTATCATTTTTTTTTCGGATGTCCTGGGACAATTCTCTCCTTGGCTTTCTGTTGTCCATGTTCAGTGTGGTAAACACCTTTTCACCAAACAGCAGAGTGACTACTTGTCTCCCTTTAAATAGGCAGACTGACTGATTATGAGTTTGGTAACACCTGTGATGTCAATTAAAGGACACACCTGAGTTAATCATGTCAGTCTGGTCAAATAGTTTTCAATCTTTTATAGAGGTACCATCATTTTTGTCCAGGCCTGTTTCATTAGTTTGTTTTTTTTTAATAATTATGTTAATCAGCAATTCAAAAGTGATGGCTGATTTTGATTATTTAATTTTCAATACATTTTTATTTATTGTTACTTTTGTAAGTTTCAAGTGATTTAATTGAGAATTGTGGGTTTTTCCTTCTTTAACTGAGGGGTACCAACAATTTTGTCCACGTGTGTAACTTCTTACTTCCTTAACATTTAAGATTTTCTTTTAAAAACTATCATTTATTGAATGTTATGGGTTTTTTCCTTAATCATGTGTGTTCTTAGCTGATGGGCTTAGCGGTTTATAACAGTATCGCTCTGGACATCCACTTCCCTCTCTACTGTTACAGGTGAGTCTTAATCCTGGCACAATATTAATCCAGCTATGTTGCTGTTTTTTCTTTAAATTTAAGAGATAAAAGTGAAGATAAAGTTGGTACAAATCAGTTTTCTAATACGTGTGCTTCATATAAACACATGGTAACAATCAGAAAGCCTTATTTATGTAACTTTTTTGTTGTTCTTTTGTCTGCTTAAAAAGTTAGATTTAGTTGGATTATAATGATGTCATTTGTCTAAATTACCATGTACGTAACACTAAAAAGACTGCAATTATGAAGCCCTTTTCTGCTCCTATTTACTGAACTATTTACTCCAGTTGCACACATGTGGGTTAAGAGCTTTTCCTGAGGCCAGGAAATGAACTATCACCCTTTCAACTTCTTGATGAATGAGATCCCTCTTGACCTGCAGCCACCAACTAGCTTTTTTTTCTTGTTGTCAAACCCTTAAAGCCCTTCACCACATTTGATCCAATCTGTCTGTAAAGACTGAAACTGGTGTATCCTGACAGTCTTCTTTCTTCAGGAAACTTTTCGCATTCTGTGTGAATCGGCACCAAAGATGGTTCTTTAGTTTCCTTTTTAGGGGTTGTGTGTTCGAACCTGAAGCATCATTTTATGTTCTTATTTATTTTGCAGGAAGCTCCTCAGTCCACCCACTGTACCATGTGATCAGAATGCCTTTGTTGGCATGGCAACAGCTACCTTAGAGGACCTGCAACAGGTCATGCCTGTAAGTGTCTTAACTTGTTGTCTGAGACTTGGATTTTCAGCTTTAAAAGTGCATTTACCGTAGTAATATTATGAGGTTGAGAGTCAGTTAAAAGTTCACACAGCGGCCTTTGTGTACACTGGGTTCATGAAAAATTAAACACATCAGGTCCTCAGCAGTTCATCTGCAGTCAGATTACAATATTGGGTCACATTCCACATGACTTTTTATGTAAAAACAAATACTTTATGTTGAGCAAAAATTACATTAAAGTCAGTCATGGCATTCTTTACTCATACATTTAAATAAAATTTAAACGTGCTTATATTACTCTATTACAGTACTTGCTAAGCTTTTTTTCACCTCAGATTAGTGGATTTGTGACACATCCACTTAAAATATAAATATAAAAAAAAAAATAAGCAGGAAAAAAAGCCAGCAGCATTTAATAAACTCTAAAGCCAAAATTCTCAAAGTTTGATCCTGAAAAAATGATGGAGCTAATAAGGATCTGCTACCCACAAGTTTAGAGTAAGTAATTTGAAACAACCTGTTAACCTTTAATTATGTAAACATATTAACTTTTGGCAATTTCGTCGCATAAAAGTATATGTTTAAATAACCGAAAGAGTGAAAAACAAAATGTACAAAAAAAAGGTGTCACAAAAGATCTTTGGTATTTTGAGTAAAAGCTTTTGCCTTAAGTGATATTTATGTTTGCCAATAACAATTTAATTTACCCAGAATGCTTTTCTGCTAGCTCAGACTGAATTTGATATAACCGAATTACAAAACCAACATTACAGCTTCTTCAAAATGAAACAGATTAAAGCCCTCAGTTAAACTTCTGCATTTCCCTTATCCACCAACAGAGGGTGATAGAGTTTTACCTTTCATTTCCTTCTCACATGCTTCGGCTGTAATTCACTTATAGAAAATGTTATTTGAACTTAAAGTATTAGTGCCATACTGATTCGGAAATAAACATCCCTCTATTTTTTGCTCCTGTACCATTTTCTTATCATGTGGCAAACTTTAACTGATGTTCATTCTATGGAAATGCATGATCATATGTGGCAGCTTTAATTTTTGCAGTCCAATTTCTCATTTTGCACGAATACAACAAAGCCAACAACGAAAAAATTTGTGTTTAATGTTGCAACTCAAATCATCGACAGTTGAAGCAGCTGAAACCCCCAGAAAGTTTTTAACATTGCCAACAAATGTTTATAAAGTAATAGAAATTACTTCTCATTTCCAACAAATTGCAACAAACGAGATCGTGCACCTTTCTCGTGGACAGGAATTTCCAGTAATATACCCACTGTTTGGAAATGTTATTAAATCTTTTTAGGTTTTCCTGCAGGATTTTTCAAGATACATTTTACCTTTGTTCTCCATGCTGTTTGTTTTGTTGTTTAACCTACACAATAATACATCATAATCTTCTCTTAACTACTGTAGATTGCAAAAGTAACTGACTCAAAGAAGAAAAATCTCAGTTTGCAGGTTTTTTTGTTTCTTTTGTTCTTTTCTGCCAGGATCCCATAGAGCTGTTTTAAGTCCAGAACTTTAACTAGATCATTCCATCTCCATAATTACCTTCATATTACAGTCATGCTGTGCATTCTGTGATGTGAGTACTCTGGCTCCTGACCCAAATTCAGCCAGCCCTTACCTGTCACATGCCTTGTTTCTAATTTGGTTAAATGGGTGATATTGGTCTATTTGAGTTTGTCCTTCAAGATTCTTTTTCACAAAACAAAGCTGACTAAAACTGAAGCAAGCTGAAGTGCACTGTGAACACCTGAATAGATCACATTTTAATGTTTCTCAGCACTGTCAGTCAGCTCTCATACCACAAAAACACCTTGAAACAGTCTTTTCGTTTTCCCTCAGGTAAAATTTGTCATTTTAGTTGCTCCTCTGCTAAATGTAGCTCATTGATATTTGTCTGTAGCTGTTGTTGCCATGTGCTACACAACTATTTAGACTAAGAGTTTTGGTAGAGATCTTATCCTATCAAACCAGGGTATCTAAATTTTGAAATAAAAAGAACATTGGCTCATTTTAATATGGTTCTAATTACTTGTAATGTGCTATTGCCCAAACCATTACACATTCACCACCATGTCCAACTGTCACTGTAAAGAATTTGTGCTTATATCCTTCATTGAAGGTCTCCTTAGCCAAACTTCCCACATCAGTCACATTTTGAAAATCTTTTTCTGTCTTCTAAAAACTGTAATGTCTAAAACTGTAGTGGAGTTCTGTATCTGCTTTAGCTTTTCTTGTGGATCTTTTCAGAGCATTACACTGTCCAATATTCCCTCCTGTGGCAACTTTTGCAGAAGTTTTCCACTTGGACATTTGCTGCTCTCAGAACTTCACGACACACCAGGTTTTCAAATGAATCCGCTTCTGGCTGAAGAGTGGGGTGACTTTAAGCAAGGGATCGAACTCCACTCCTTTTACCAGCACCGGAGAGAAAATAGAGATGCTAAAGTGGAAAGTAGGTCACTCTGAGGCTTATGTAACCATTCACTGAGTGAAAAATCATGAGCTGTATCCAGGCAAAGTGATCTGATCCGCAATTTGTGCCAAAACCTTCCTGACTGTGAAGGTCAGAAACTCCTTTTGCCACCGCACCACCCACTCATACACCCACCTGTGCACACAGACACACACGAAGGTGGCGCTTTAACTGACCACGGTGTTGTGTAACAGGAGAGTATCAGATATGGAGATCGTATGGTATCAGCGGCCAATACCTGGTGACTCAAGAAAAGAGTTCTTTAGACTGTTTGCAGCTAAGGCAAAATCCAGCTTGACCCCACAGCCTCTTCAGTTTCTTAAAAAAATAACTTTGAAAAAAGAAAGTGAGCTTTTTGTAGTTTCTTGGGGCTTTAGAGGTTTTCCTGCAGCCTTAGATATTTTTGTAAAGACTTGCTTATTTGCTTAAGGGTTTTCTTTGGACATGGAGACAAAATTTGCTGAACTAGTCAGCTTTCAGATTGAGGTTACGTTTCTGCGTTTAAGACATTCCGTCATTACGTTTGTGCGAAGAACGTGCTTTTGGATAAACAAAATCTCATTGTTTAAACCTTAAAAAAAAGTTTCTCACCAATGTATGAAAGTAGAGAAATATGTTTGATGCAAAAGCATGAACTTTCTGAGGTTTCTGTCTGCAGGAGCTGGCTCATGGTTTAGGAGAGCTGCTGTGCTATGAGGGAAATGTGGAGGAGGACTTCTACCTCACCTTCCAGGTAAAACATCTAAAGAAGAACTTTAACTTATTTTGTTATAAGTTTAAACTCGGGGAAATGCCATTAACACATAGAATTTGTCAAGTTAATTGGTTATGCTCCTTTTTATAAGCTCATTGAAAAAATAGCTACCAGTTCTTTCTGTCAGAGAGGCCTGACATGGCCCGAGCAGCTGTTGTAGAAACGGAGGCAGCAAAAATCCAGTTGTCATAGGATGAGCGTTGTGACAGACATATGCGACACTTTTCACTGCTGTGTGATTTCAATGTTATTCATTTTGTACCACAGTGATCTGTAGCAGCTTCACACATGCCATCTGAAAAAAATAGACAAATCTCAGTCAAAAAGAAGAAGTAAAATAAAAACAGTAGCATTTACTTAATCAATAAATTAGAGAAAGAAAAGTAGATAAGGGCAGTAGCCATCCATATTCAGCATCAGAATTAAACATTGCCATTTTGTTGAAGTATTGACTCTTGTGACTTCAGCAATATTGTTGAGATTTTTATTTTTTTTAGAAATTACATTTTTTTTATTAAGTTATGAAAAGAAACAGGTATTGAGAATCTACACAGACAGACCTGGTGGATATTTGGTGAACTACAGTGAAGTTCACTGTTAAACTAGCTTCAATCTGGAAGTCAAATCAGCTGGAAGTTTGTTTTCAGTTTTAAAAATGTGTCAATATTAAATATAAAAAACGTACAATTAAAGAATTCAATTAAAAGAATTTGTGTCTGTCACATACTGTTGCCTCAGTTTGGCAGTTTTTTACAGCAAAAATCTACAGAGAAACATGTCTAGAAGCAAGTGTATTATAGTTACATAACAATTCCTTTTCATTTCACTCTTCTGGCACTTATTTATATATGTTTAAAATGCAGAAATAAAAGAAAAGGCCTTCCTGAAAGTCTTTTCTCAGCTGTTGTGAGCTCGCTCACTTTAGTGAACTCTCTTTTTATAAGTGACCTTTTGCATGACTGGCATTTTTGTTGAGCTAAAGTCTGCTGCCAGCAGCCAAAGCCACCTTAGAATGCTTGTAAGCATTATTAGCTTCCATTTGGAAGGAAAAAATCTTTTCTAACTATCCTAAACCAGGCAACCCCTGCAAAAGCACACTCCAACCAGAAGCACTGAAATATTCAGCTCACATTTTTTTCAAAAACCTTGTTTTGTCTAGACTAATATATTACATATACAAAAAAAAACATTGCTGGTTTGCCTCCGTTGTGTTTGAATCTCGCCTCTCGTGTTGCGTGTTTCATGAATGAGGCTGATCAGACCTACATATAATGCAGTCATTTATGTGGCATTTATACGGGGTGGTGGGGATGACGGGTTATTTAAGCTCACCAGTGGAGGTGTTATTTTAAGCCACGGTGAGAGTTACAGGCTGGTCAACAATTACACCTCTGTGACACATATTCCACTGACCTGCAGCACACTGGCCCTGTCTGTGTGGATCCGTTTTTGCATGCTTTGGCTCCAGCGCACCTCAATTACTACATATATTTATCTAGAAAATAAAAACTAATTTCTGGTCCACATTCTCGCATTACTGTTGAGTTGTTATCAATCAAGTTCTAAAGGAAAACATAACAGATAAATCAGTAGGAAATTGCTTTGGGGAAAATCTGTCAGCCATTTTTTAAAAATGGACGTAAAGATGTCACTTACCTTCCACATTGCTTTATGTTTGAATAAGTAGTGAGTCAGCGGTTCGTTTTTTTTTTTGGTAATTACTGGGTCTGTTCCTCTAACCTGTCGCCAGCACATGAACCGAGTAGAAGTGCTTCCGTGTGAGGAGGGGAAAACTATCTTTCTGAAGCTTTTACAGCTTGATGCAACATATATTCAGATTGGATTCAATGTCAGCATGACATCAGCTTTTTTTAAGTCACACAAACAATTGTAAATAATTTTTAATCACTGAAGCATAAAAATGAACTCCTTGTAAGATGAAGTACCTTTTGTGTTTGAATGTTTGTAGCTTTAATTAAAAAATAAATCTTTTAGAAGTTTTAAATTCTAACACAAGATCAATCTGGGCTTAAATATGACCTTTAAAAAGTGTTGTCACTCATTGATTGAAACAAATCAAGTAAAACAATAACTGTCAGAGATTTTTTCTTCTTTTTTTAAGCTGTTTCTTATTAAACTGTTTCTCTGAACCAACATGTAAGATATTGTTTTGTATTGAGCTGAATTGAGCTAGCTTTTCAGCTCCATCTTGTATTGATATGACATCTTCAAACACCAACTTTTCCAGAAACACAAGAGCAAACGTCAGTCACTGTAACACACCCAGTGAGGTGATGGTACAGCTAACATCTATTCCCATATCAATCAAATGTCTGTGCCCTCGTTGAGAGGACATTTCATCTGTATAAAATTAAACAAAATAATAAAGGAAACCAGAACACACAGAGCCTCCAGATATAGTTGCCTTGAGTAGTGAATTTCACTACAAATATGGAAAAAAAAGAGCTTCGAGCCCCACCTGACTCCAGTCTGATGTAAAGCTACGTTCACACCACCCTTGACTATGACCACTTCCAATGAAAAATAAATGTAAACTCGTGGAAATGCCGGTCTTAAAACGTTCGTGTTCATGCATAGCTACACAAGTTTCTACAACCTTTTTCGGGCTCTGCATCCGAAATGCACAGCTACTGAATGCGCGTTGCAAGTTAAGCCGGGTCGAACCAATCAGGGACTCAGATTTGGTAGTGACGTATAGATAGTGCCCCTTTTAATTCTTGAAAGTGTCAACCGTTTGAAAATCCACCACAGAAAAACTCCAGAAGTCCTACTGAGATCAAAAATCTCTTTTTCATAGGAGCCCTGTTAAATGAAAGACAAGAGGACCTTGTTTGTGCAAAGCTGTCCTTCTGTAGAGAATTTAGTGGGAAAAAAAGTAAAGTAGTGAATTACTTTTTTCAAATAGGCAAATAGTGAAGTAATTTAATTACAATTTTGATCCAGTAACTAAGTAAAGTAACTGATTAATTTTTTAGAAGTAACCTACCCAACGTTGGCTGTGAAAGAAAAAGCTTGGAGAAAGATTCACCAGATTTGCACCTCTTTCACATTTTGCACCAAGCCTCTGCCAACTGCAGGTGGCAGACATGCGCTAGTAAACAGAAGAAGAAGAAGAAGCCCCTCCCTGTTAGTCCAGTGTGAACGCCATGGGCGCCAAGCAACGCACATTTAGAGCGTTCTTAAAAGCGCGTCACATACCTGGTGTGTCTGTTGCTAAAATGTATTATTTAGTTATTTTTCTCAATGCTTTGTTTTGTGCGTTGCAGATTAGTCAGGAGGAGATGGGCATTATGAAATCCTACAACCTGAAGCCTGGAGGAGATAAAATCCCTGTCACCAAGCAGAACAGAAAGGGTGAGCCAATATTAAAGACACGTCAGTTAATTTGAACAGGAGCATTCCCGATTGTTGTTTTAGTTCCGTGGTGCAGTGGTCTGTCAGACCATAGAAATGTCAGCTTTTCCAATAAAGTTGGAAATAAAAAAGAAATTCTGTTTACAAATAAATATAAAAACACACTATGATTAGCAAAGTATTTCCCTCTCCGAGGTGTTTAGGTCTGTTTGTTTTATTACTTTTTTGTGCAGAACAAAGGAACCAAGCTGAAAGTTTGAAATGGAATAATAAAGATGCTTTTATTTTCTTTTTTCTGCAGAGTATGTCCAGCTCTATGTTGACTTCCTGCTGAATAAATCCATATATAAACAGTTTGCTGCCTTTTACCATGGCTTCCATAGTGTGTGTGCTTCTGATGCCTTGATGGTGAGTTTACAGAGTTCAATTCTTGTTGTATTATTTATCATGCAACATGCAGACATCGTTCCAAACAATATGTGTGAAACAGTGCTGACTTTTATCCTGATTTTATAAGGCAAATACATTCATTCTGTGACAGTGTTCGGACACAGAAGAAGGTCAACAATGTTTAATGTGTTACAAATATTATATTTGGATTTTTATCATAATTTTACAGTTTTTACCTTGTTTCAAGAACAGCCAGTAATTTAGATTATGATACATTTTCAGGTTTTGCTTTAAAGCATTTCCTTAAATTGTATTGCCAGCTATTTATTTATGTATTACAGTTTAAAAAAAACATTATTTTTATGTTGGTCTCATGTACTTCCTTTTTAAAAGACTTATTATAGTAATAAATAAATACAATGCAAACAAACTCTTTCAAACAGACTCTAAATAGTAAAAAAAAAACTATCAATAATTTAAAATGTACCAAAAAAGGGCAAAAACGGACATGACCTGCATCAAAAATGTGCAAATACCAGGACATGCAGGAATGTGGATAATTTTTTTCAGGATCCTGCTCTATAAATAGATAACTTTCTCCTGACCTCCTTTTGCTCATAAGAATGTGGCATGATCGGCCCCTTTGCAATGTGCCAGTTCTGCTAACAGCCTCCTCCTAATAGGACTCACAGAAATAAGTAGAAATAAATATAAACTGTAGCTAGGTAAGGTAAAGCACGGCTGCTTGAGTAATTTAGTTAAGCTTTTGTGTAATCAACCCATTTTGTCTTGCAGTTTAGGTTATCCCATGATAAGCTAAGTATGTATTTCCTGTTCCAACTTACCAGTAATTATAGAAGTTCCCACTTCCCGTGGAGCAACAGGGGCCTCAAAAGTTTTCAGAGTAGGAGGCCACTGAGGAGAAAATAGGAGGCTACCACTACCCAGGACATTTGTGAAAATTAGATGCATTTTCCAGGCATCTGGGGGATTATTTCAGATGATTTCAAAGCAGTAGGGAAAAGGGATTAAGTACTTAGCTTCTATTCTATCACTCTTAACAACTATAATTTCAACCCGTTTTCCTGGGACTATCAACCACACAACTTTCAAAACTTTTAAGATGGAGCCCTTGAAGGACCATTGTTTGTAAAGTGAACTTACTTGTAACATTCAAGTAAGTTTACTTAGAAGAGTACTTTACAAGCTAGTGCTCTTTCCACATTGAGTTCAGCTACGACAAAAAAATGGCAAGAAAGCCCATCGGATTTATTCAAGAAAACAATTTGAATTACATTCAATCAAAAAGAACCTTTTTCGAATATTCAGAGGCCTTTCACAGAGGCCTGTTGGTGTATGCCAGAGCCAAAATGGCTGAGCTCATGAAGTAAACAAGAGCAGAATATTTCTCAAAGTGAACAGGAATTTATTATTACATCATACACGGATTATTTGCTACAAGGAATTGAAGGAAATTGTTGTATGTTATCAAAAAGTAGCCAGTGACTCCTTCACTCACAGGCAGCACATTTTTGGCGGGTGCCAGATATTTTTGAGGCTCCTGGAGCAACAGTGGAGACAGACCCTTAAATGTTGAAATTGAGAGAGAAGCTTGGAATAATGAAAGAACAGAAAGGAAGCACCAATACTCAGGATTTTCTTGGATCAACACAGAACCATGACTGTGTTTTGCAATCACTTTGTCATATTAAATCTCCCCCGTGACCCCGTAAAAAACATAGCGAGTTAAGAACATGGATGGATTGATCGATATTATAGCTCATGTTAAAAATTAAAAAACATTGATTCTTATATTTTTTCAGTTTTATATGAATTTAAACCAAAATAAATTGATTCATGAGACTTCCTGAAATCTTTCGTTTCACAAGTTAATTTTTTTCTAAAACGTCAAAGAATCTTATCTTGAGGGCATGGTGTGGTTTGACCTCTGACCTCTTAGGTTCTGACCTTCCCTCCTTTTGGGTTTAGGGTTAGAGATCAGAGCTGGGCAGTTTATGAATAGTTTATGCGCACTTGGTGAAATATGTATTGGGTAGTTTCACATCTGTGCCCGGCAGCAGAGCAAACGCTCCGTGTACGCATGAAGAGGAGCTTTAAAGCCAAACCTGACTCCAGTTGTGTCTGCTGAAAGCATGATTGTGGGTCAGAGAGTGGACCGGTCAATCTGACAGCAAAGAAAGCAGCGAGTTCGACCAGCCTCAGCTGCACTGATAAACAAAAAAACAACTTGGCCAGCTTTCTGTCTGTGGGGACACATTCTGATTACTGTGTTTATGCTTCCTAAATTCTTCTTTTCATCACATTTGGTTGTAAGTCTCTGCAGACGTGGTATCCGTGGACCACCAAACCACGACAATATGATGGTGAGGAAATAAACCATAATTATGGTGGAAAAATAGCAACAACTTTAATCAAAAACAACATTTTGTTAACTCACTGTCAGACTAAAGGATTTTTTTAATGAGGACAAATGGCAAAGTCATTTTAGTTAGAATAGTTGATTAGAATAGTTTTTTTTTTTTGTATGTGCTCTGCTTATTACTGTGCTTCTGAAATCAAACATATAGCAGTTCAAGCACCTTATTTGGTGGTGAAATTGCTCCAAACAGACTCAAACTGTTTGAGTCTGAAGTCTGAAAAGCCCTGAAATTGCCTATCCCTGATTCAGTGGTTTAACCCAATAGTTCAACCTCACTGGTACTTACTTATAAATTGCTTTACTACCTTCTTAAACAGTTTAAAGCCCTTTACAGTCACAGTCCAATCACCCATACACACACATTCACACGCTGTTGTGATACACTGGCACCAACCCATGACCACATGTGGTTCAGTGTTTTACCCAAAGACACCGACACATTGGTGGGGAAGGTGGGAACCAAACCTCAGATCTTACAATCACTCTACCTCTGCACCTCTCAATGCTGAGTGTTAAATTCAAACTTGCATTTCCACAGAGCCCGTCTGAGGGCATGGTACAAAAAAAATTGAAGCCACAGAAAAAAAAAAAAAAAATGAAGCCACAAAATAGTTAAAACGGGCGAACAAAATACTTAATTCATGGCCATGAAATAATTCAATCGTGATAACAATTGTTCATAGGATGTAACTATTTCGTAGCAACAAACAAGTGATTTGTTTGAACAGTTTAACTATTTGGTAGCTGCTTTTGTGTTGTATCATCAAACAGGATCAGTACATATCTACTGTCTCCATGGGTGTCTACCGATGAATAGAAGTATAATTTAAGATTTTTAAAGACCTTTTTAAGACCGTTCAAAATCAATGTAAGAACACGCTAAACATGATAAACCAAAGGTTTGATGTCACTACAATTATTAAATTAGTATTAAACACTAATATCAATAATATTTATTTGTTAAATACCGGTTTCTGTACCACATTCCTAATTGCCAGTCCTAATTCTTGCTTCATTTTCACATTTTTTTCTCAAATTTCTTTTGACATCACATCGTGTTGATGAGAAAAAAAAAAAAAAAAAAAAAAAACTTTTCACCCGGAATTTAAGGCAATGTAATACTTTTTATGGCCTTATTTCAGTGAATGACATTTAAGAAATGTTAAGACTTGTTGAGGTCTCATGGTCAGCCTGTACCTCAGGATGGACGGATGGTGAAGAAACAAAAAGCGCCTGTATCTTCTTACTGCTTCACTTGACAGATATTCCAGCATTTTTGTCATTGGTCATTATTGGAATTTATTTTTTTTTGTTCTCTTTTCTATGAATTTTTTCTCAAAAATGGAATTCTTTGGTTGCTGAAACTCTTCTGTACTCCAAACCAGAGCTAAGATGAGCCTCCTTTAATAACCTGAACAGTCCAGAAGGAAAGAATCTCACACTTTGTTTGAGTATCACATTCATTTGTGCCTTTCATTTAGCACCTCTACACTGCAAACACATCACTTAAGATGTTCTTTGTTCTACGTTGCATTTAAGGCGGCTGGAGACTGACTGTTCTTCATGAACCCAGGCCACTCAAAATTGTAAAACTGTGAATGATCAAGTCCAAGTCTCTGTCGTGAGTGAGGCCCTGCTCTGCTCCGAAATTCCCACAGTTCTGACAGACATCACGGTGATGTTGAGTTTTTGTCTGACACACTTTTGGTTTTTGACCTGCTTTTTTTTCACACTGCAAGATTGAGGCTGTAAATCTGTCATGTAGTCACGTCCGCACTGACTGACGTTGAAGGATGTGATGAGGCAGGTCTGCGGTTCAGTTGTGGGTGTGTGTATGATTTGATGTTCAGTTGGGGTGTGTTTGGTATGGAGGGAGTTTTTGTTGTTAACTCATCATAGTGTCAGTGGGATTTGGGTTTTGTTTTTTATCTGTTATTAAACCAGCAGAAAGCCCAAAGGAACGTATCGGTCTGTTTCAAGTTTGTATACATTTACTTGGTAGACTTTATCTTTGGGAGAGTTTCTGTGAGGCTAACTAGTTCTGTTTATTTGTTTTCAACTAATGAGGCAATACTTCCTGTTTCTTCTCATTTACTGGCTGTGCTTTACTTGCACCATCCGAGCAGGGGAAATAATTATTGTTCCAGTAAAAATGCAGAGTTGGATGTTGCCTCCACCTGACTCGGAAACCGTTTCTTTCTGGTTCCTAAAGGTCAGTGGGTCAAAGATATCTCAGGCCGAGTTACAGTTACAAATTTACAGGATTACAATAAGTTGTTTTAATTTATGCCAACTTAGATTTCTTTTTTTAAGACTCTCAATTAAGCAATGTAAAAAAAAGAGGAATGTTGACTTTTTTTTGGACTGATATTCTAGTAAATACTTTAAAAGAGTTTTTTTTTTCTTTTTTTAATCAGGCCCACACAAAGCTGGTGGTTTGGGTTCTACACTTTTTTTAGAATTCAACATTTTGTTTTGCTTTCCTACATTAACAAGAAATTATGAGGAAAAAAAATTTCAAAACGTGAAACGATACTGATGGGATAATGACTTATAACAAAGAATCAGATTTTGTTTGGTTGTCTCAAACCAGAGCCAGAGCTTTGGGTAGGCAGGGGGCAGCTCTGCCCCTATCTCATTCTCCCTATAAAATTCCTGCATCAGTTGTAACAACTACGTCTGGATGGTTCAAACTAAATAAAATGTGTTTTTTTCTTCATTTAAAAAAAAAAAAAAGACCTGTAAGTTTGAAGTGCCACAACTAATAACCACTGATTTTATTTTGCAACTATGTTTTCTTTTTCTTTCCAATTTGAGTTATTTAAGATAAAACACAATGCACTACAGCAAAAGTAATTTATAAAAAATAGCTGACTGTGACTATCATTGTCAGTAGAATCTTGAACCAATGGAAATTGCAGAATTTAATGTTGTAATTGTATTTGTGCAAAGCTAAACATGATTTTAATATCTGTAGTGTAGATCTTCAAATTACATCGAACGCTGGCCTAGCTTCTCATGGATGATTGCAATGAAAATGATTTCAACATAAAAAAATCCATCCTTGTGCTTTGATCATTTTTCTCTCCGTCTTTCTAGCTGCTGCGGCCTGAGGAAGTGGAGATGCTGGTATGTGGGAGTCCGGAGCTGGACATGAGCGCGCTGCAGAAAGCTGCCCAGTATGAAGGATACAGCAAAGCAGACACCACAGTAAGGTAAAGCACCTCCTCTACCAGCTGCACGTCTCCTTTTAGTACTCTCACGTGAGTGCACCTGGTTTACAGAACTGTTTGGTGTGATACAAATGATGTGGCCTTTTTTAATATTCTCTCTCAAGGGCATAACAACTTTGCTGCCCCTGTCATCAGCTTTCTATTTGACCATTATGAAATGTGATTACGGTAGAACTTGATTCTGTGGTCCTTCTATAGTCCGTGGACTTTATGACCAACATGCATGCACCCTTCGTGACCTTGACAAAACAGAGAAAAAGAGTTGGATGTAAACTGTTTTTTCACAGCCAGAAAAGATGTAAGGTTGGATGGACTCAGTTGCTGTTTTTGCTATCTGGTCTGCTTCCTTCCTCACTGAATTCTCTGGGAAATGACACGATGCCGATGCGGCTATTGTCGTACAGCCATTGTGCCTGAAAATTCCCCTCACCCAAACCAAACTGTTCTCAGAAGATGACAAGCTAAGATGGCTGTTTCTAACCAAAGAGTCAGAATGATTGGATAAATGAAGGAAAAATTGATGCTTTTTTGCCATCATCTTCTTACTATATCAGGCTGAAACATTTTCTGAGTCCCTCTCAGGCCCTTCTTTGTTCCATACGCTGTTAGAAAGAAAAAGTTGGTTGGTTTTCTACTGACTCTCTTTAGCTACAATTTGGTGGAGAGCTTGAATATCTTCTACTGAAGAAAGAGACAATCATTTTGTGTATTTTGCAGTAATTTTTCTTACTGTGTGATGATTCATTTCCAAATATTAGAAAATGACCTTCTCACAGTTTACACATTGACATGTTTCTTTTCTAAGGTACTATTGTTGGCTTTCTTCATTGTCTTCAGGCTGATACTCTCCTCATTCTTTTGTAGGCAATTATAGAGCGTTGCTTGTCAAATTGTTTATCTCTTGGTATAATACTAATTATCATAACAATAATTGCTTCATGTCAGGTATCTAAAAACCTGCCTAAGAACATATCAAGGTCCTTGCCCTTTTTGATTTCTTACTCTCTGTGCTTTTGCAGGTGTTTCTGGGAAGTGGTGCTGGCCTTCCCTCTGGAACTGCAGAAGAAGCTTCTCCACTTTGCCACAGGAAGCGATCGCGTTCCCGTCGGGGGCATGGCTGATCTCAACTTTAAAATCTCCAAAATTGATGTTCCAACTGACTGGTATGTTCCAAAAAGGGACAAAGCTGCACCAACGTTTTTATTTTGCAGTGAAAAAAAAAAGTTTAGTCTGTAAAGATCTCTATCATCTGCAGTGTGAAGTTTTTTGTGTTTTTACAAAATCGAAACAAGATTTTCTTGTGATTCATTTATCAGGTCTAACTTGTATTTTTTAAAAGTCTACAAAGACTGAAAATTTTAACTTTCAATCATTACAAATACTTTGTGTCCATTGTGGGAGGACTGTAATGACATGGAATTACAAAAAGAAAGAGCACTTAATTAAATTTGACCAACTCAGAAAATGAAAGTAGATGGATAAATCAATAGATAGATCTTTGTTGTCATTATCATATATATATATATATACATATATATATATATATATATATATATATATATATATATATATATATATATATATTATCATAAAAATTCAAAAGGTGCTTCCTGGTCCGTGCAACAGTTGGTATTGTAGTAAAACTTGTGACTAAAATAATAACAAAAAAGTTTTTTGTTCAGTACCTAAAAACAGGGGATGAAAATTAAGTTGTTGCCAGATAAAAGTGAATTAGTTATTTATAAAAAAAAAAACTCACGAGACACAATTAATATGTGTTAAATGATAAAAAAAAAACCAAAGAAATTCAAGAAAACACTACATTACCATATTACTGTAAATTGAAAAAAAACACGTACACCGTGGTACAATTCAAGCAGTCTAATAGAAGTAGTTCTGATCTAAGTTGAATGTTTCCTATACATACATTCTTTTCTTAATTGGTGTCCCAAAGAAGACGTTAGACAAAAACTAGGCTCATCCTGCTGTGATAAACAGAGTGACCTTTAGAAGACTACACAAAAAAGATTCTACTCTACTGTGTCCTCTTTGAAATAAGAGAAATACTAGTTATTTCTTAAATCTACAATCAGGGAAACATAGTTGTGTTTGACCTTGATGATTGAAAGTCCTTCAAAACCTGGTCATTTCCCAAGCTTGTAGATCTGCACTTAATTAGACCTAAAGTAAATGAGGAGGTGGTACAGACTCGTCTCTTTAAATTAGTAATGTCAGTGTACAACATGAAGTCACTCAGAGACGGGGGGGTGTTTCCATGAGAAACTTCCCGGCTCATTAGGTTACATGGTAAACTCTCTCACAGCATCCCCCCTCTCCAGGTTCACTTTGCTTTGCAGCACACAAAATACCGCGGCGAACAACTCAACGGTGTGGTAATGTTGAGCCAACGGTTGGGTGTATAAGCTGAATCAAAGCCTCACGTGGTCCGGCCCATATTTCTCTAGTTTTCTGAACAAATAAAGCGCCGACAGATGGGGCAAAAATAAATACAGAATAAAAACAATCCTCTTAGTGGGTCAACCCTACATACACATACATACACACACATACATACACACATCAGCTGGGCTCCCATTGGCTCTCGTGTTACTTGAAGCCTGTATAGAGGGCATGTTGTGGTGGGATATCTGCTTGGGGGGTGTGGCCTTGGAGGCATTGTGTCTAATGTATAGAAGGAAGGATTTGTCTTATTGGTTGGATTATGTTGCGTTGAACTCATCGACTTGTATGAGGCCAATTACACTCTCCCACACACACAAGCACGTACGTGTTTTTTTCCCTCTACTGGAGTTTCAGCTCCAGTTTCATCCTCAACCTCCTTCGTTTGGTCTTTGATGCAGGAATGAGTTAATCCTACCTTTTAATTTATTTAAGTTGATAAATTCTGTCGCTCTGCAGAAATGGTAGCCCTTATTCTGACACAGAAGAGGTTGTTAAACAAACGTTTTAGAAAAAGAATGATCTTGTATTTAAAGTGGCCAAAATGACCCTTAAAAATAAATCAAGTTTAATGTGAACTCACATTCTATCATAATTCACATAATTTTTTTTTACTTAGTTAACGTGCTTATGTGCTTTCAAATCAAGGATGAGGTTTTTTGTGATCTTGAAAGATCAAAATTTTGTTTTGATATATTTTTTTTCTCAGACTGTAAGTCGCTTCAGAGTTCAAATCGCAGCAGCAAAGAAATGCATGATGAAGGAAAAAAAACATATATTAGATGCACTGGAGTATAAGTCACTTTGCTTTTTAAATATCCACCAAGCCCGGTGTAATGCTGTGTTCACACCCAATGCAATTCAAATTCTTGTCTGCTGCATGTGTCTATTACTAGAATGTTTTGTGTTGCCATAATTGGGGATTATCATGACATCATCCAGGACTCAGCACCAAAATGAAACCCTGTGCATCTTTTCCTCTATCTTGTTTTTCCCTATAGAAAAATGAGGGAAGAAAAACACAAGAGTTAGCCTGTCGTTGTAAACATTAAAGACAATCCTCTTACTGTTTTGAGCCGCACACATTCTCAGCTCTCATTGGTTCTCTTAAACCCTGGACCCTGTTCAGAAAGAGTGTTTGCTCTTGTTGTGGGAGTGTTGTGTTTGTGTATGTGGATGGGGGGGATGGGCTGAGAGGGAAGTATGTCAAATGTATAGGAGGAGAGAGCGCTCATTGGATAGATTCTGCTGCCTTCAACTCATTGAACCGGGCGCCACCACTTACCTCCCCCCCTTCACTCCTCCCCTTGACATGTTTATCAGCAGAAGCTTTAGGTCTCCATTACTGTCTCTGCTGTCATGTGCAGCAATTAGTATTTTGTTCATGCTTTTTTATTGGAATTAATACCTAAAGAAGGAGAAATATAGAAGAGAATACTCAATCACTTTAGTCATGAATTGCTTTTAGTAAAATAAATGATGTTTTTTTTTTTTTACACTTTTGGCATCGCAATAGTCAGATTTTTCTGAGCCATGTTTATACAGTAAGAGCTGCTGCCATCTCAGTAGATGTTTGTAGTCAATTAAAAACAGTGAACATAAAGTGTACATTTGTTTTTTGTATTTAAAAAGTGCTGATACACAATTTTTTTGTGGATGTATACACATATACATGTATGGTCGGATGTGTTGTAACGTGTGTATATGTGTGTGTATGTTAACTGCTTTTATTCATTGCGCTACTTGCTTTACACTTTGCTTCCTAGCTATTTTGCAGCTTATCTTTCATGGTCTCACTGTTTCGTGGATTTTTTTGTAGTGCCATTTTGCATACTTTATTATTTTTTTTCTGCGCATTGTGTTTTGCGTCCTAAAAGGCTTGAGACCTTGTCAATCAATCTACTCAGTGCATAGCCTCCTGTGCAGACATTTAGTCATAAGGAAACAACCAAGAGTCATATTTTGTCAATATGTCTAAATAATACTCTCATACTTTGATTTAACAGTTTTATATCATTGTAAATTAAAATGATTTATTTTTCGACTAGCAAATTTCGCTTACAGGCTTGTTGAATTAGCCCTACATAACACTTAATTTGAGTTGAATATGTGACATAGACAATTCTGAATTGTTTTATGAATTTTAAATAATTGATCATCAAAAGATTAATATAATTCAAAGTAAAAGTAACAAGCAGAACTAAACACTTTTCACTTTTTTAATATTTTTTGAAAAGCACACAAAC
Organism: Oryzias celebensis; assembly: GCA_014656515.1. Classification (NCBI taxonomy): domain Eukaryota; kingdom Metazoa; phylum Chordata; class Actinopteri; order Beloniformes; family Adrianichthyidae; genus Oryzias; species Oryzias celebensis. Next base: position 3,200,317 of record BNCR01000014.1, read on the forward strand.
ATGGCTGCCCTTGCAGATCGCATCATACAACCGGCCCAATTTCAATGTTGATGGCCAGTCGGCTTTGCATGAAAGTCACACGGTGTTTAAATTCTGTCAGACCACAATTAAATATGTACACATCAAATTTGCAAAATCACATTGTACCGCGTCACATCCATCCAAGGGAGGAAGATGATAGAAAGCGTTTTGGTGCTTTAACAAGTTCTGCTGCGATCACTTCCAACAGTCAAAATACATAGTCGATATCCTAAAGTTACTTCCACCGCCATCGCAAAAGGCTCAGCAAATAACAAAGTTAATCGGATCTTTATTAGCAAAGGACCTGAGACCTGAGAATGAGGCTTTCCAAACATTGCTCCACATGTTAGAGAGGAGATGCATCCCTTCTCGTTGCTTCTTTACCGACACAGTCAACCCAGCACTATAGAGACGAAAGCTGAAGTCATGAACTCAGTTGTGAATTAATGTGACAGAATTAATGTGTGATGCTTGGACTTCAATCACCACAGAATCTTAATAACTAACAATAACTGCTCATTTGATAACCAAAAACTGGCCGCTAAAATCTCATGTCCTCCACACTGAAAGCTGCACTGATGATCGTTTCATAACCGAATCGTTGCCTCCTGAATTGTAATCAAATTGTGAGGTGCCTCAAGATTTCACAACTACTTTTCATATCAGCTTTGGACCGATTTGCAACACTTAACTAACATAAAATGTTGAAATATGACTGTAGCAAAGTGTAAAATGAAGCCTCTTATCTCTGCGACAGAATCAGCTGACACACGTTGATTGCTCAAACACTTCACTATGATAAATTGTTGTTTATCAGTGCAAGGATGCTTTTTTCCATTTTAGAATCTGCTGGAATTACATTATTTGCGTCAATAGTTGGATAGTTAGTCGTTGAAAAAACTGCTAAAGTGTTGACGAGCAGAGGCTTGAGACTGAATTTAGTAACTGAACATGTGCAACACGTTCCCACACTTGCAGAAACACCAAATAGCTCTCTTATTTAACCTGTTTTTGTAGTGCTTTCAACATTGAGACAACAGCTAAAGAGATTTGAATCTATTCTTTGTGACCACTGAAGGGAACCACAAACTCACGAGTCTCAGCAAATATTCCACCTGTTTAAGCTTTCTGTATCTACAGAAACATAAACAGAAGGGTTCAAACACACACATGAGAAAAGACACCCTGATCCCCACACATGACCTCCACACATGTATAAACTGAGCTCTTACTGGTATCCACTTTGAAACCAGCATGGGGGGCGCTGGAGTATGTTGTGACGGAGGATCTGGGTGGTGGGAGGGGTTGGGGCACAAGCCATTGTGATGAATCCATAGGAGACCAGATTCAGCTCATTGGTCAGAATGTGCTGCCTTGAACTCCTCGACCTCAAAGCCGCCATACACATTTCCCACACACACACCCCCCACGCTGCAATCCTCCAGCCCTCGTGTTGTTGTGCTGAAGCTTCAACTTTAGCTTTTCCTAAGTCCTCCTAAGCTTTACTTTCAGATTTATCACAGATCTCTCCAGTGTTTGAAACTATTGAGTCTGCACGTGTGAAAATCTCTGTACAACTAAAGCATTTACTTTTGTTTTATTTACAAAGGTGTTATTATTTACATTCGGTTTTTAATTCTATTCTATTTCATGCAAAAATGTGGGATTGTGTTTTGAATTCTTTATTTTTACTGAACTGTTTTCATCATAACATCAGATTTATTTCATTTTGGTTCTTTTTGACCTTTGCAAGCATAAAATGCGTCTTGAATGGAGGTTAGGTCTTGAGTCCAGCTGTCATCAGGCTGAAGGCGACAGCCATGCTGGACAGGTTTCCTGTCCATCACCAGGACACACTGAGACAAACGAGATAATAAATCCATGTATGGTCAAGCTCAAAATAGAAACGTCAGTCAGCATAACAGGCATGTTTTCAGTCCTTGTGAGGGGATGCCAAATTATCTCCAGAAAACATGCCAATTACACAGATTAAAACACAAGCCAGGGTCTAATTATGTTGTGTATAAAACATTAGAAAGTTTTCTAAAAAGCAAAAATAAACTTTTTTTTTCCCAATTTCAACGCCATCTTCTGTTTGATTTTAGTCCAACTTTAGCAGATGTAATGTTTTAGTTTTATTAACCTGAAGCTACGTTCACACTGCCCTCTGCAACGTGTGTTCAAGTGACCACTTCAATGCTCATAAATGTCATAATGTCATAAATGTCCATTTCAGATTCCTGCATTTAAAACTCTCACCTTAACGAGTAGCTAGTTTTTAAAACCATTTGCGAGCTCTTTGTACAAAACACGTGACCATTGAACATGCATTGAAAGTTAACCCAGGTTGAACAAACCAGGGACTGATATGGTAGCGAGTACTGGAGACTTATGGATCGCGTCCCTTTTAGTTTGTGGGAGTGCCAAACGTTTGAAAATTGGTCATAAAGGAGATATTAAGCACTATGGTTTGTGCCCGGCCAAGAATTATGACACCAAGTCTTTCATATGTCTGAACAGAGCTGTGAAAGAAAAAGCCTGGATTAAGATTCCTCGCCACTTGACATTTAGCACCAAGGCTCCTTCAACTATAGGTGGCAGACATGCGCTAGTAAACAGTAAAAAACATAAAAGAAGAAGACTCTCTTTCCTGCTTATCCAATGTGAACACTATGGGCTAAGAACCCGTGTTTAGCATGTTCTTGAACACACGTCACATCCCAGGTGTGGCCGTAGTTTAAGACTCATAAGGGCTTCTACAGTCACACAAATGTGCAGTTTAGAAAAATATTCTTCTTTTAAACATCCAGAACCTGTTTATATTCTTTGAGTTCTTTATGACAACTTTGCAAAACCCTGCAAATGTTGGTATATTGAAGGTGTGTTCATGTGTGTGCTCCTAGTCATGTAGTGTCAGCATCCAGTTTGGTCTGTAATTACAATGTATTGTAGTAAATATAGTGTCCGTACAATTTAGGGAATTACAGAAGATAACGTAGTATTCATATATTTCTCTGTTTTAAAGTCTATGTAATTGCAATAATCAAATATTGTCTGTGGAGATGTACTTCTCTTTAAACAAGCATTTAGTCATTGTTTTAGTAGAAAAGATTGAGTGTTTTCCAGGTAAAAGACCAAAAGTCATCACATTCATGACAGAAGTCTGAATGATGTCATGGAAAACGGTTGCTATAGAAACCCTCCAGCATCACTATACCATGAGCTGCCTGTGCGTACGCAATGGGAAGGGCCAGAGGGTTTCAGGAAAAAGTATTGATGTGGTTTGATGTGCCTGCAGAATGACCCTGGTTACGTAAGGAAAAATCTATGTGTAAAAAAGGCTTAAACATTTTACTTCTAAAATAAATTAAGCAAAGCTTTGATGAAGTGCTAGTGGCTTATTTCGCTTTCAAATAAAATGGAGATATAAATGGAGAGAAATGGTTTTAAATACCAAAACAGACAATGGACTGCAAAGTTAAGGGTTTCATACTGTTGCAGTTTTCTCCTGGACTATTCATCTTGACATCTTGAAGAACATTTTTAAAAAACCGTAGGCAGCAGCACAGCTAATCCATCAGCTGAGTGACTGAAATGTGAGCTGACCTGGAGTACATGTCCTGTTTGATTTACAGTTGTGCTCAATAAACTGTATGGGCATTTCCCCTTCTCTCTTTGTGTTTCTGCAGGCTGCCCGTCTCTCACACGTGTTTCAATCAGATCTGTTTGCCTCCATACCGTACCAGGAAGGAGCTCAAACACAAACTCACCATCGCCATCTCCAACGCCGAAGGCTTTGGCCTGGAGTGACCAGTCAGAGTGAAACACACGTGCACACTAACTGTTAGTACTACAATGTCTGCCTTTCGCTGATATGGTGCACGGATCTTCATGTCTGCACATGTGACTAGAAATGCATCGCTTTGCAAAGCAGACACAGTTGGATTGACCAAGTTAGCTGTTCCTTTTTTTTAACCTGCAACATTTAACTTATTGTTTTTGCACATGGACTCTTGTTGATTCTGATATAAACTGGCCAGAAATGATGAAAACTACACAAGGAAGTTCTGAACTCTGTAATTGCTGTACTGTTCAAAAGCCTGAAACAAATTAGATTATAAATGTTTACATGAAAAATCAGAAGACAGTGAGGCAGCAGCACAGAAAACGGTGAAATCCTCCCAAACATCTGGAAACTGAATGTTGCATTGACTGATTAGAAATGTTCATAAGAAGATAGTGTGCTGCCCATTTGAAAGCATCAGAAGTCTTTTTTCTGCATTTCTGGTGCTTACTCTAATCAATTTAAAAACTTTGCAGCATTTGCTTAGCTTCTCTGCATTTAATCCTTTTGCACAATATTGTAGTTATCACCTAAAAAAGTCTTTATTTTATTTGTTTAGAGCCTTGAGTAAAAAGAAAAATCATAAAGAGAATTTCAAATGTAAGAACATCAATTTAGGAAAGAAAGATTTTTAGAATATTATTTAGAAAAATGAGAATAATCTGGTCTTGCGCATTTCAGTCTTGCAGTTTATCTTTCAATAATCTGGATTCAATCAGAGAATATTATTGGTCTCAAAGCAGAAAAAGTGTATATATCTCAGGTAAAAGTATTCCACGCTGTCATACTATTTTGTTCAATTAAAAAACATATGTCAAATGTCAAACCCATATATATATATATATATATATATATATATATATATATATATAAATAAATTCGTCTACCACTATATAATTAATTTTTATCTTTTTTTTCTTTCAAATGTACTCATAGAGTATTGATCATCATTTGGCAGGTACAATATTGTCAGCATCAGTGAGCTAAGCTGTTTGAGATGAATGAATTGTGCGCAGACTGTTGTCCCTTTGTTTATCTTCCACAAACTCTTTTGGTATGTGTTTGCTTTGTTTGCAGCACAATGTTTTGATTTATTTCTGTGCAGGGAGAAGAGTGTGCCAGTATATCTTGTGGGTTGAGATAGCTGTTTTATTGACATTGCTGCCTATTGCGTTCAATAAAGGCCGCAGCAAAAGTGTTCGTGTCTTCCTATGAATGTGGAAGCCGAGCTGCAGACTGACAGCTTAGTGTTTGTGTCATGGCTGCCATCAGGCTGTGGCATGGTCAGTAGCCAGTGGGGGGTTATTTCAGATACTGAATATTGTTGGTGGTTGATTGTTGAACAGAATTCAGCTTAAAAGTCTGCATTTGAAGTGATTAAAGTTTGTCCTTAGCTGCACCAGCTTGTGCAACACTGGGAAGCATCCTGACAAATCAGTGCAGAAGGGAGCTAGTGGGAACCTAAGTAGCTTTGGTTGCTTACCTCACAAAAAACAGACAAACATCAAGTGAAAAAAAATAGTAAAGCAGTTAAACTTAACGTTAAGTTGGCTCCTTGGTAAGTTAACTCAAAACTGTACTTATCAAATCCTTTTTTCAAATGTCGATTCTAATTTTGCTTTGTATAAAAATCTGTTTTTCTGTCAATTCTAAAGTAAGAATTCACAATTTTGTTAATTTCAGAGGTAAATAATTTCAATGTTGGTTCACCTAAAATCACATTGTAAAAACACTTTTTCACAACCAAACAAAATCTGTTTTAGAATAGAACTTTTACAAATGCATTTATATTATTAGAAGTTGTGGGGAATTAGAAGTTGAATCAAATTGTGAGCATGGTGAAGCGACAAACTGAATTGATTAAATAGCTTGGCAGTGGTACCCAGCTCTATCTGACAGGGGAACTGCTCTGATTGGTTCAGTGGGACTGAAGTTTTAAATTAGCTGATCCCTAAGATTTACCTGGACTACACTCGGGTGCTACATTCATTTATAACTGATATTTTTTTTCTGCTGTTTTTGCAAAGAATGAAACAAGCTTTTTTACCTTTCAAGCATATTTTGGCTTCAGCTGTAGCAGATTACGCTGTTAACGTGTTCATTTGATTATTTGAAGCTTACTTAATCCTAGGAAAACCATTTTCCTAGATTACAAAGCGTGGACAGGGAGCATGCCGTATACGTTTTGTCACAAGTGCAATACCTGGTTCTCTTTCTGCCCTAATGAATTGTAGTTAGTTGAGAATTGGCTACATTTTTAGCTTTACTTGTTTCATGACTACAACTTTCTGTAAATGCTCTTCAAACATCAATTTCAAACCCAAAGCAGCTCTAAACAGAACCACACAGCTTGGATTTGTAACGAAAATGCTCCATGAAGGCCTTCTATAACTTCTGAGTGAGCAGTGTTGGCTTTGAACCAGCGGAGCTCCCCTATAGAAGGTTGCCATGGCAAAACCGAGCTAAAAGAGAAATTCCAGTAGCCGAGCAACGGTCCAGCAACCTCTGTGGCTGCACTGTCCAAATTTACATCAGTCTAATCTGGGTCACTTTTTTACAGAACCACAGGAGTTTATATTTGGTCCAAAAAGCTTCTCTTTCAACAATGCATCCATTATGCAAGTCTAAAAACTTTCATGAGCAAAAAAAGCCGAAGAGCAGACTTTTCCAGAAAAAAAAAACAGTTTAACGGTAGATCAGTTGGCTGATTGAACCATTGCAAAGCGAGTAACTTCCTAACATTCTGCTTCTAAGAGGAGATGTTTAATGAGGACTGAAAAGAGCGTTTCATACAACCAAGAAACATTTATAGAACTTGTTTGCCTGCTTCATCCAGATTTATAAAATCTAATCTGGCCACTTACATTTTTATCATGTAAAAAAAAAACTGCACAGTGGATCCTTTTTGTCATGATGTGTGGTCCACAGCAGCAGGAAGCATTCATGCAAGAAATTTACATTTTTTTAATTTTAAGTTTGACATGCTGAGACAGAGTCTCCTCTTTGTTAAATAAGATTTGTTTTCATTTGTTGTCTGCAAACAGGACCAAAGTGTGTCAGGTTAAGCATTCAAAAAGTCTTGATAAAAGTCTGTTTGAAAATAGTTCAGATGGGTTCAAAAAGTTTGCTCAGGTTTAATTACTTTCATGTAAAGTCTAAAAAAAGCAATGAAAAGTATTTTGGGTTTTTCTCTTAAAACTGTAGTCCTTAAGGTTGATCAACGGCTGTCTGAAGCGGTGCGTATGCAGCGCCTGTTGTCCAAGCGTGACCCGGTTTTGTAAAATGCAAATGTGTTATGCTTTTCTGTCACTCTGACCTTATGTAATGCATTGTGTGTACAGCTGAGATTCAACAGTTACAGTAAAAGTTCACCTCAAGTTCAAATATTTACTTGTTGTGTCTGTTATTTGTCACTCTTTTAAATGGTTAAAAAAAAGTGCTGATTATCACATAAAGTAAGCAAAATATATTTAAAAAAAAGTAAATGTCAAAGATAAAGTTGAGCTGCATTTCATCACAGGGCTTTTCTGTGCAGCAGTTGCCCAAACACTGAGTGGACAGTTGTGTTTTTAGTGTTTTCTAGAAGGTCCCTACTGTTTTACAGTATGTGACAAAGCTTTTCAGCTCCACCAATGCAGCCTCCATTACTGACCGCACATAAGCCCAGCACCTACAAACCCCAAACAACTCTCTAAAACACAGTGAGGTTAAGGCCAGTTTCACTAGAGCAGGGGTGTCAGAATCCAGACCAGTGTCCTACATTTTTTCCAACCTACCTGCCATTGAAGCTCCTTATAGGCCAAACATGCCTGATCCAGATAATTAGCTGCAGATGAAACTGGATTTCTGGAAACCCAGCAGGAGGCCGGCCCTCGAGGGCTGGAGTTTGGCACCCCTGCTCTAGAGCAACCCAATGTCCACCAATCCAGAAACAAAGAGAAACTCCCAGAAAGGTCTGCTCACAGTGCACTGTCCTTACAAAACCAAGCCAAAAATACAGCAGGTTCACCTCAACCCCCACCTGGCTGCACTTCACTTACTTCCTTATCAATCATGTCCTTGCACAGTTACTACGGTAGATGGCAGTATTGATGATGATGCGTCTTGCTTTTGTGACCAACAAGCAAGTATACGCAAGTCTGCAGGGGTTTTTTTGGGATCCCAAAATCTAACCGGATGTTTTGTCTATTTAAAGGGGTCCATCGGTCATTGGTTCCAATGTAATGGTGCGCAATTCCCATCATACCATACTCTGTCACATTTCATGTTCATGGCACATTCATGCTATTAAAATGAGGTAGAGATGCCAAAGCACGCTTCTGCCTTACATCCCTAAAAATGTCATGACCATGACCTTGGAAGGTCAACACAGGAGACCCAGCATAAGCCTACATTAGACCTATTGTGACCTACATGGTCTTTTCTACATTGTTTTATGGCATTTCCAAGCTGCTTGCTTGCAGGCTGTGCCATACTGTTTTTTTTTTTAACTGCAAAGGGTTTGGTTCCAACAGTACTGCCTTGGCTTACATTTCAATGCCACCAGACTCCAGGCGCTGACCGGCCAGAGACTGACATCACAAATGGCTCTTGTTGTTTGTAATATGGAAATGGAAACTGTGGATATTTTCCTCCAAACCAGAAGTGGAATAGAGCCGCCAGGGGCCTTCTTTGGCTCCTATTTTTCTTAACACTTTCTAAATAAACCCAAAGCACCATTACTACTGTTGCTAGGATGTTCTCCATTGTTGTGATGTAATGGATCCAAAAGTGAGACTAGAACTTCACAAGCCTTAAATTTAAGCCTCCCTGCTTGACACTCAGCATTAAGGGGTTGGATTGGGGGGGTTAAACCACCAAATGGTTCCCAAGCGATGCCATGACTGCAGCTCAGCGGTCCCCCAGGGGATGGGTCAAATGCGGAGAACAAATTTCACACCCCTAGATGCGTGACAACTGATGGGACTTTAACTTTAAATCCACTCCTACATCAAACTCATTGTGACAGGTCATATAATGGCACTTCCCAAGAACCAGCATCACACTCAGTGTTTTGAATGAGAGGGTGCAGCAGAGGTGAGGTTTTCCCCCAGCATTCCGACTTCCTCCTACTGTCCAAAAACATTCTTTTTAGTGGAACTGGTGATTCTGGAAGTTCCTTTTAGGTGTGAATGTGTGGTTGTCTGTCTAGCTCTGTGATGTACTGGTGAACCATCCAGGGCAAGGATAGGCAACTCCAGGCCTCAAGGGCCACAGTGTCTGCATGATTACCAGATATCCAAGCCCAAGATTACCTGGTTCAGGCATGTCTAGCCAAATGGAATATGCCAGAGCATGGCATGTTGGAAAACATGCAGGAATGCAGCCCTCAAAGCCTGGAGTTGCCTATCCCTGATCCAGGGTGTACCACGGCGTTGCCCAACAGTGGCTGGGATTGGCCCCATCAAACCCACGACCCCAAAAAGGATTTAAGCAGGTTTGCAAATGGCTGTTGAATGCTGATGTTGCCTAATTTACAAAGATTTTTTGATTATCCCATTTTTTAAACCGACTTCATGCAAAAATCCTTTATTTTATTTTTAAATATATAAAAAAATACATGGATGTACACTGAGCAGAAACATCAGATAATCCATCCCATCTCACAGGTGTGCCATAAACTGGCCACAATAAAAATGCACTTACTGAAGGCGGCGGGGGTCTGGTGATTCAGAAAACCACCATTTGCTGCTGTCCTTGCATAGAGTTGATGAGGTTGTTGATTGGGGTCTGTGGAATGTTGGTCCACTCCTCTTCAATGGCTATGGGAAGTTGCTGGATGACAGGAACTGGAACATGCTGTCGTATACGCCAATCCAGAGCTTCTAAACATCCCCAGTGGGTGACATGTCTTGGTATACTGGCAATGCAAGAACTGGGATGTTTCCGCATCCAACAGACATGTACAGATCCTTCCAATATGGGGCATTATAGTGCAGCAACATGAGGTGATGTCCTTGGATGAATGGCACAACAATGGGCCTCAGGATTTCATCACGGTATCTCTGTGCATTAAAAATGCCATCAATAAAATGCACCTGTGTTCTTTGTGGCCTTCTACTCCGGTCAGTCTTGGGCACACCTGTCAAAATGCTAATCAGCATCTTAATATGGCACACCAAGGAGGTGGAAGGAGTTATCTCAGCAAAGGAGATATAACAGATTTAGACATATTTGTGAACAATAGTTAAAAACAAGAGTGTTAAATTGCTATGCCTCTCATCTGTTCTATGGGATCTGGAGGAGCATAGCATAAATGTAAAATATGTCCCAACTAAATCAACAACAAAACACCAAAGATTGTCTCCATGAAACAAATACAATTTATTTGCCATAACGTGTAAAACACCAACTAACAATAACTTAAGTGAAGCAAAAGACTTCAGGGCGATCCAAGCAGCAAACAAAGCCCCCACCTATCTAAAACACAGAAATCTTAGCTGTAAATGAAAGAAAAGGGAAAACAATGACGAAACACTAACCTCCCTAGACTAATGTAAACTGGAGAAAACGTGTACGAAGGAAAATGGCAGTTCACCCCTACAGCTTCATTTTAAAATGAACCAAGAAAAGACACAGAGTGGACCACAACACAAAACACTGCAAAGAACACAAAGTGCAACACAGACATAAAGTGAAGACATGGTGCAACCACACTCTCTTCTCACAGGCTGGAAGTCCACATCAGCTTGGGTCCAATGGGGGTCTCACCTTTTCCAGCGCCACACCTGAAGGAAATCATAGACAGACACACAAAGTTCCACAAAAACACAGACGTCCCACTCTGACACAGAAATAAAATACCCAAAAACACTGAATCAAAAACAAAACTAAATACGGCTACAGCCATAACATGCATTTACATTTTTGTTCAGTGTTTTTACTTTTCATGTAAATTTAATATAGTGACCATGGAAAAAATACATATGTATTTGTTGGAATGGATTTCTTCTCACTGTCTGCTGCAAAGTCTTGACTGAAGTGTGATCCACATACACTAATGAAATCTCAACAATGCATAATCTGTTTTTCACTTTGATGGTGAGGCTGGCAGTGGGAGGACTTATCGGCTATTAAACAAACAGAAAAATGTAGGCCACGGCCAGTGCCGCTTTGTCAATAAATAACCCAACATCAGTCAAGCATTTTCTTTTTAATAGGAGAGCAGACTGGCTGAATCAGCAAATTACTCTCCATTCATTTTCAAAAATAATCACACAACACTTGCCAGGTTGTTAAAGATCTGGCCTTAAGCTGCCCCTCTTTTAATTGTTGGCTGCGCTGTTTAGTGTCGCATTACAGAAATGATTTATCCTTTAATGAAATACAGTTTCTACACTTCTTCTTTGTACTAATCGCAAGTCTTAAATCCCTTCAGACTCGATCTTTGAAAGCCTGGAGCAGAGGAGCCGGTCCTCTGCCCTTTTTATGGTTTGGAATTTTCCAGAAGGCCTTTCCCTTCCTTGTTTTACCCGCTTTGAACGGCTTGCATCCTCCCCTTTGAATTGCCTCTAGCTTAGCTAAAAAAAAACTGGCACGCTGATGCAAAACAAGAGGGGATTGACACCGTTCTGCTCAATAAGAGGTTGCTGAACTTTTATCCAAGTCCAAAATTCAGCAAAAAAGGAAAACACACTATCACCCCTTGTGTTTGTTTCAGTTTCTGCAACTGTTAATGTCAGCTTGATCTCAATGTCAAATAGGGCTACTGAATTCCTGTGATAACTTGGATAGTTTTAGGTCAAAATCGCATTTTTTTATGGCAACATCCTCTAGTTGGGTCATTGTTTATTCCATTCCATTCCATTCAAATGAATTAAGCTGTAATTTTTATGTATTCTCTTGACTTACAAGAACAGAAAACTCCTCCTCCCAGATTAAACGTTTCACAATACTTATTCAATTGTTTTAGCAATATGCAATTTTGCTGTCAGCATTCATTCATTGATAACAGCAATTTTGCTGTCAGCATACAACATAAATGAAAACACTGTAACAGAAAAAAATAAAGTATTATCTTATTGTTGTTTACATTGTGTATCATTGTCATTTATAGAAGACAATACAGACCAAATCCCAAGCTGGTGTTTTTGTGGTCCCCTCAATGATTTATTTTGGTACATGAAGTTGCCTTTTCTTTTGTTTACATTCTGATTTCTCTAGATCCAACTTGTTCAGCTTTTTATCAATTGAAGGACAATTTACATAAGATTCTTCAACTAATTCTCACATCAATGTTAGGCTTACCAGAATCATCCAGTTTTTTAGTCATTTTTTTGCCTGGCTGTTTCTGACATGTTTCCTGTCTTTGACACCATTTAATGTCTGTTATATTCAGCGCCATTTCAGTTTTATCAAAGGTTGTTACATAAACACAAACAGCTCCCATCAGTCCCAGTAAAAATGATCAGTTTGTTAAGAATGCCATACAAGCCCTCAGGAGAACACTTGATGCTGTTGCCCATTTGAAACCTAAGCTTATTAGACAAAAGCGAGTAACACCGTGGTTTAACGCTGAAACACGTTCCCTTAAACAAGCAACCCATAAGCTAGAAAGAAAATGGCGCCGCTCCGGCTCAGAGCAGTCCCTGAATAACTGGAAATATAGCCTCTTAAATTAAAAATATATATATATATCTGTGTAAAGCCAGAATCCTGAACTTTTCAACTTTAATATCAAAGAATAGAAATAATCCAAGATTTCTTTTTAGTACTATAGCCAGGCTGACCAGCAGTCACAGCTCAGTAGAACCACATATTGCTGCTACTCTCAGCTCTGAAGATTTCCTTATATTTTTCGATAGTAAAATTTCAAATATTTAACACAAGTTGAACAAAATTATCCCTACTATCAGCACAGAGCAGGCAGAAGCAGTAGAACTGAAGGGATCCATAGAAACCTCTGTAACATTAGACTGCTTCACTGCTGTGGATCAAGTGGAATTAACATCAGTTATTACATTCTCCAAAACCTCAACTTGTCTCTTAGACCCAATCCCCACTGAGCTTTTTAAAGAAACCTTCCCCCTAATCAATGAACTATTAACTATTATAAATACCTCTCTGGGAACAGGTTATGTACCACAGTCTTTTAAATATATGTGGCCAGATGTCATGCCCTTTTAATAAATACAATTGGTCTCTCTTATAAAGACATTTAACAGAGAGAAACATGCAATTTCTCCCTTGGTCCTAAAAGCTCCTAAAGCTTTCTCTGCACTCTGAAATCCACTCTGTCAGTCTCCCCCAAATCCTCTCAATGATGTTGCTTGTGCAACATTTTCCCCCACATTTCCCCTTTTAGCTTTTCCTTAATGTGTTCAGTTGTATACGTACGACTGTGAGGTGTATCTTCTTTAGCAACTTATTTTTTGTGTAGTAACATATATTAATTCAACTTTGACAAAAAGCAAAATATATTTTTATTATTCTAAATATCATTATCTGTATGAAAATGTATAAATCATCATGTTACTATCACATCAGTATAAATAAATGATAAATAACCCCTAAATACCCTGGCACTCATTACTTTTTTTTTTTTTTTTTTTTTTCTAAACTTGTCCTGTCCAACAGCTGAGAAAACAGATATGAGCTGAGAGCCTCTTGCATTAGACAGATTTTACTCTTACAATCGGGGGTTATAAATCATTGGGAACACAAAATGTATGTTGGTATAAGCCCCTTTTGTAATTTAAACGAAACTTTATTAATATTAATTTTGTTTGTGTTCTTTTTGTTGGACTAGACGGAAAAAGAAAGGGGGAAAAGAGGGGGGGGGGTGTTATAGATTTTAGAGGATGACTAATGGAAGGAGAAAGTAGAATTGTAAGTCTACAGGCAACAAAATGCTGAAGCTTATACCCATTACAATAGTGAGTGTTGGTCTAAAATGGGCGGGGCCTGTCCACACACTCAGCTGTTACAAACATACCTGCCGGCTCCAAGAGTGTTCACAAACTTGTCCACAACCAGTTCACACGCACACTTGTGCATACCAACCAACACATGTAAAGCATTACATTCTGACACGCACACTATTTGAAGGTGCAAATGTGAGCTGACGCCTGTGCTCAGGTGAATGTTATGTTAAGCTGAAGTGGATGAAGGAATGGAAAGAAAAAAAAAAAAAAGGAGGGAGAGCTCCCAGACATCCCCACACCAAGACCCCCGCCGAGGCAGCAGCGCCGACCAGGGCCCGCCCCCGCACCCATACTGTGGGGTCAACGGAGGAGATCCGCCCGCCAGGTAGTCCGGCCAAGCACCCAGACCAGGGCCCGCAGGACCATCACCTGGGCCCCCAACACTCGAGCGCAGTGAGGTACGGAAGCGCAGAGCGCAGGGCCCAGCCCAGTCAGGAGAGCAGCCCCCCCACCGCGCCGGGCGGTCCAGCGCGTGGCCCCACCCCCGAGAGCCCCACCACCCCAGACAAGCCGCCCACCACCACCCAGGAGTTCTGAGCATCCCCCCACCCCAGCCCCAGGTACGAGCCAGGACCCCCCAAGGGAGACCCGCTCCGAAGCTCCAGGCAGTTGCGGAGATCCAGAAGAGAGCACAGCAGGGGTCAGCTACCCCCACCTAGAGGAGGGATGACCAAGAGAAGTGGGGGTCCCCGAAGGAGTACATAGCCTGACCAGGCTCTCCTATGTTGTGACTTAGAAAGGGCCCGTCACCCGAGGGTAAGGACCAGAACCCGCACCACAAGGACACAGACACCCTCCAGGCTCAGATGGAATATGATCCCCCGCTCATTGACTTGCCAGAGGACTGAGGGATCCCTCTCCCCGAGTGGGGAGGGGGCCGCCGGGCCCAGGAGGCCGACACTCAAGAGACAAGGCCGCCGCCGCTGAAGTTCCCGTTCCCCCCACCGGGGATGGGGTAGGGGACAGAAGATCAGTATTCCCATCTTCCTTGTGTAATGTATTTGTGTGTGTATGTTGAGGTGTGTTTCTTGTGGTTGAAGGGTGTGTGTCATAAAGGGTGCAGTTAAAATTGGCGAGCAGGGCACTGGGGACATCTCCTGATTGCTTACAGGGATGTCCAATCACCCTCTCGCCAAGGAGCCCTAAATGTCTACGGTGCAGTTAAAATTGGAGGGTAGAGCACTAGGAGGACATCTCCTGCTTGCTGGCAGTGATGTCCCAGCACCCCCCCACCAAGGGTCCTACGTGTCTAAGGTGCATTTAAAACCAAGAGAAGGGGGCGAAACTGTGCGGAGAGGGGGGACCACTGCCAAGTGGCTCGGCCCCTCGAAGTATTCCGCAAGCACACCCCCCTCCAACCTAGTAAGTGTTTGTATGAGGAAGGAGGGGAGGTCGGGGACAGCTACCAGACTGACCCCCGATGGTGAAACAGCCGTCCCCCCGCCCCCCCCAGCATTGGGCCCAAGTCTCCCCAGGGCAGAGGCCCCACCGCCCGGAAGCCGACCCCCCAGGCCCCACACCCCCCACCCCACACAAAGAGAGAGGAGCCGAGAGGGGGCCAGCCCCCAGGCCCCCCCCAAACACCGCCCCTGTGGCTGCCTGGCCAGGTACCAGCGGGCCCGAGTAAGTCTCAAGGGTCCCATACTGGTGGTGGACCCCCCTTCTTACCCATGAACACCCCCCCTTGGCCCGCTCCCCCCAGACCCCGCCATGGTATGCTTTTCCTGGAGCAAACGCACTAACAGAGCCCCCCCACCCCCACCAGGCGCCAGGGAGGCCCCGACCCCGGCACCAAAATCCCGGCAGACAGCCAGGGTGCGGCGACACCCAAGAACTCCGCCCCCTAAGTCATGGCGTTAGCTATGGGAGACCAGAGAGCCCGAATTCCTTCCAGGTTATTTGAACTCCTAGTTGACATTTTTTCCAAGCTGATATGATCCAATAGCAGATTTCTGTAATGACTTACACTAATATTTTTCTTGTTTTTCCAGTTTAATAAAATTGTTTTTTTTGCTATACAAAGAGTTATGAAGATTTAAGATGCTAATCTTCCCTCTGTATCGATGGCACTCATGTCACCCAGCACACAAAGTGAAGGTGAGGCTGTGATTGAAACCTTAAGCCAGACTGATAAATCAGCACATACCTGTTGCCAGAGAGCCTGTACAGGTGTACAGAACCACAGAGCATGCATGTAATTGTCAGGTAAATTACTATCACAATGCTCACAAATGTCTGAGTTTTTGAGACCCATCTTGAACATCCTCTGTCCAGTAAAGTAAATTCTGTGAAGAGTTTTAAATTGGATTAGTTGTAGGTTTGGACTTTTTGTTAGTTTGAAGGTATTTAGACAAATTTCTGACCAGAAGCTTGTGTCTGTACTTCTGCCTAAGTCTGCATCCCATTTTGTTGTTGGAATTGAGACTTCCTTATCTAAGTGGCACTCATTACTATCATCATGGGGCTCAGACATCAACAGAAAAAGTGACAACATGACTATTATCTATTGAATGATTTAATGTAAAGGTTGAAAATAGTTTCTTTGTATTTATTTTTAAATTGACAAATGTTTGGACATCGTTTTATCTCTGGGTGGAATTCATTCCAGATTTTTTATCCAGTTTTGATAATGCAGAATTTTTTGAAAATTATTTTTAAACTATGAAAAGCAGCAGAAAATATTCAAATTCACATTTGAACAACTTTCCAAGTTGAGGACTTTTCTTTTGTTTAAAGCCTATCAAGTTACACCAAATCTTTTTTATTTAAACAGTAACTGTTTTCTTTGGTTATTTAGCACTATTTTAAAAGGATTAGTTCTTTTTTTTTCTTTTTACTTTTTTAACTGGGGATAATTCCCCATAAAAAAAAACCACGTTGTGAAATACTAGATGTCCCAGTGGAGTACATGGCTTTTTCAGGCATGTTTGGTGGAATAAGAAAAAAAAAGTGTTATTTTCTCCATTCACGTAAAAAATCTTGAGCCTTTTTTAAACATCGTTTTGACAGATTCTCATAGCCTGACGCACACACAAGAAAAACCATAGGGTTTCAACATTGAGCTGACACAAAACAAGTTTTGGGGCATCTTGGGTCGCCTCTGCTGTGAACGTGCTTGCTTAAGTTTACACAGTCAGCAACAAACAACCGGTAAGGTGGATAACTGTGGAAAATACCAAACACAAATAATAAAAAAAAGAAAAACAGACCATGTTCACCTTTCATTGCTATTCAACAGTGGTTTTTACTTCAGTTTGTCAACCTTTTACCTAAAGTGAACTGAAACTTTGTTCAGATACATATCAGAGAAGCTGTCATTGTGAAATTAACAACGATAATCTACCGTGTTATCTTTAGGATGCAAGGGAAAGGTAGAATTATGCAACAGATGGATCCAGAAACCATAACCTGTAGCTGTGTTCTGCTGGCTGATGACCCACCCCATCAGAACATGCTACAGTGACTTGTACCAGTCTTTTGTTTATTCAACTTTAACTGAAATGAAAAAGAACATAAACTGCTGTTTAATGAGAACACACTCTTGAACTGGTGTATCCCTTTTTTTATATCTAAGAATTCTTTATTCTGTTATCATTGGGGTTTCAACATCTCAAACAGTCCTAATGAAGTGCAGCATGGCACCAAGTGTAAAATAAAGTAGTTGGTACAAGTAATGGGCATCTCTGAACACAGCTTCTGCAGCTGGACCTTCTGCCTCCTCTGGAAAGTGGTGATACTAGTTGTTTTAAAGACGTCTAAAGAAAAGACACATTCTTTTGGCATCTCCAGTTAATCACACCGATTGTAGAGCATCTTCTTAGGAAAAAGTTATGGAAACAAAGGAAGGGTTTAAAAAAAGTATGAATCAATCCATCTTTAAATCAATGCCTATTCATGAAATCAATGGATTGGATGTACATTTGAAGCATTGTATTTTTTAGGCAAAAACTGTTTTCAGTCAAGTTTGTATTGTTAGATTTAATGTTTTTCCTCACAGCTTTATATTTGACAAGTTTATGGACAGTTTTTTTTTTTTTATTTAATCAAACGTCTCTAATATGTAACTAATTAGTAACATAGTAACTTTCAATTTCTGTTTTTTTTTTCTTTTTTTTTCTGTGGGGAGAACAAATGATCAAATGCACCTAAAAACCCAGTGCAGCTGCAGAAATGGTGAAACAAATTGTTTCAAAATTGAAACAATTTTAATAAAACAACTAAAATCCAGTGTGTGAATATCTACATTAAGACAAAATGACCCTGGTGCTTAATATATGTTTATACCTTAACAAATTGTATGTATAAAGTTATTTATTAATTACATTTGGGGACGATTCTTTAAACATGCAGGACAAAGCTGCAGGGGATTTAATCTGCAGACTGCAGACAGGTTTTAAGTCATAAGAATCAATTGAGAACACATGAGTATGAATTGACAAAATAAGTAAATCACATACCTAATAGGAAATTATATTTAAAATGGAATTTTTCATATGCAAGTATTGGCATGCATTATTTGTAACACAAAACATTCACTGAAAATTAGTAGGGATGAGAACCCTGATGAACAAGCCATTTTCAGTAGTAATTTAAATTATGTTTGTTTGTCCTTTTTTCTGGTAGTGTTCAGTTTCAAATGAGGAAACCGTTTAAAGAAAAAAAGAAGTTTGTCAATGTACTGTTACACATTTGGAGATTTGTAAAATACACCTATCATACCCATTACTAATCATATAGTTATTGCAAATGCTTATGTGAGACTTTCTTAAGATAAATGGAACAGCTTTAAGAACATGAAAAAAAGCATTAAGAACATGTGAAAAATAGGCAGTGAACATATTTTAAAATAAATATTTGATTAGGATTATTTAGTTGATTTGACAAAAAATAGACAAACATAGAAAAAAAAGGTTTTGATTTTTTATGTACAACCATATAGTTCACTTAGTTAAATAAATTATTCTATGAAAACATTAAATACCGATAATATTAGTAACTTCAAACTTCTTTGCACTCTGACCTTGCATTCCTCATGTGCTCTTTCCTTTACATTTCTAAATTTGTACTATTTCTTGTTTTTGTTGCAAGTTTCTTACACTCCCTTTTGGAGTTGAGTTGAAAAATACTTGTTTTGAGTTTTGTTTTTTTTTTTTTTTAATACTCCCAACTGGACACATTTACACCAGACCTGTTTAGTCCAGATTAGACTACTTCCTGTTCCCAGTTTGGTTTCCAAAGACTAAGTATTAAGTTTTAAGTTTCCCAGTTTTAACAAAAATAAACATATTGGTTAGATTGCAGGTATGTTTCAGGTTTTATTATCACTTTGTTAAAGAAATAATGCATCTGATGTGTTTTTGAGGAGCCGTGAAACAACTGTTTGTGGTACACGCTTTCCTTTTGGGTGTAGTTTCAGTACTTTTCTTTAAAGTCAGTACCTTATGGGTACACAGTAAAAGAGGAACCAGCAATAAAACTCTTTTAAAAAGGAAGTATGTTGAAAGAAGAGTCTGCTCTTGTCATGTCACAGTTACCTCTGGCTCTGCAAGGTTTTGCAAGAGGAAAAGACTGCAGGTCCTAACATGAACAGGAATCACAATGGACTTTATTACTTTTTGTTACATGAAGAAGTTCCTGTTCAAGAGTGCTGTAAAAAACCTCCTTCGTAGAGCATTTTTGGCAAATCATTTATGATTCTTGTAATGAGGCGTAAAAAGCAGACTGCACGTGTGTTTGTTTTTATAATATGCTTTTCAAACCGGACTATAAGCTACTTTTTTTTAGTTTACAATAACTGATAAGATAACAAAAGAGCTGCAACTTAAAAAAATAAATGTGATTCAAACAGGAATCACACTGTTTTTTAATTGATTCCTGATTTATTTCTATCTAAATAAATATGTAATGGCCACTGGTAGCTTTAGTTTTCACTCCTTTTTAAATAATGTTCTTATTTAATAAAAGGGTTTTAATTAGCATTATCACTAAAATTATACTTTTTTCTATCATTTAATTACTTGTTAAATAGAAATGTTAATTATTCTATTTTCCTTTTTTAATTTTTACATTATTTTACCAGTTTTAAAACAATGTTTCTTGTATCTGTCAGTGTATTTAGTACCAGTGATTGCTTACTGGGAATCCTCTCCGGTTGAATAAGCTGTCTCTTTCTATTGTCCAGTAAGCAGTGGTTTATTTTACTGTGACTTTGAAAGATCCTTTTTATTGTTTAATTGATTTTGATGACATTGATCTATTGCAACACGATTTTCCCCCTTTATTTGTTTTTTAGATTAGAATAAAAACCGTGAATGCACATTGTATGTTTGACGCAACAAAACCTGCTCAGTCAAGTCAGCTTTGATATTGACTTGTTTTCTTTGATGCTACATAAGATTGAATCCTGATGCTTTCCCATCAGAGGTGACAAACCTTTTTTAAAGAAACCCATTGTTTCAGCTTTCAAACACACCCTCCAGCTCATACTTGCTACCCAGCTGAGCAACACAAACCTTTAACGATTTCTCAATCCAGTCTGACTTCAGCATGACAAGTACACAGACGTCTGAGATCATCATAAATTGTAGTAGTTTGTCATTTAAACCACAATCTTCATACATTATCTGTTCAGATGTCAAGTAAAGGCAAAAAGGTTTTGTAAAAATCAAGCACAGTCTTTTCACACCATCATCTTAACTAATCTCCCAAGCACAAAAAAATGGGATTGATTTGCAATTTGCATTAGTCAAGTCAACCATGTCTTTGCATTCTAGAATAATCTGGAGTTAGATAGCGAAAGCCTTAGTCACCACTGGTCTCACAAGTGAATACGGGTTAAAATGGGTGAATCTGTTAGGTACACAGGTGGCCCATACAAAATATGATGATATAGACCACCTGGTGAGCCCGTAAGGCAAAAATGTCCGCATATTTTTTTCACAGGTAGGCTGTGGGTGTCGGGTTGTAGGGAACTCTTAAGACACACATAAGTGTAAGTAAGGGTGAAGTTATGGAGGTGCAGAAGGAAAATATGAAATATATATAAATGCCATTAATTTGTAGAATAAAAGGATCATTAATTATTTAAAATTGGCATTAAATAAATAAAATTGGACTTTAATAAATACATGTGTAAATATATGGCTCAGTGAGTTATTAAAATTGCCATTAAAAGGCTAATTTAAACATTTATTTACATTTTTCAGTGTTTTGTTGTACGGTGTTTGCTGAAAGAGACAAAATGACATAAATATATTTTATATGAAATGAGTAATAATGTGTCATTATTTATTTAACCCTGTAAAGCCTGAGCCATTAAATAACTGCCAGAACACTCAGATTCTTTGAATTTGGAGCGGGTCGAACTCAGATCATCTTTGCTCCATTGCTCTCTTGCCTGGTTTAAATCTCATCATGGAGCAGGACTGCTAATGTCTTAAAATTCATGAATTGTTTTAAGTTTTGATGGTTTTGTCTGTGTGTGCAGAATTTGGTCAGCAGGGAGCCAGTGTGTTCACTTTACTAACAACTGGAGTGCTTTGTGCAGCAGCACCACGTGTACATCATAAGTGCGTGTAACTTACATCATCCTCACAGATATTTCCTAAAACACTTACCGCACGCACAACAATAGCATGTTCCATTTTTATGAGGTGAATGCATGAGCCTCAAGGTAACAACACACCTGAGCCACTCTTAAGAAACAGTCCCTCCTCTACAACCCTCTACAGGCCTTGACAACACAAACATTTTTAGCACCTTTAGGGGTTGACCCGCACAACTGCATAGAACTAAGACTTTAATTGAACCAGAATAAGGAGAACATCAAAAAGTTTAACATGACATTAAAAACTATGATTCTTGTCTTACTATATTGAGTTGCTTATGCTGTTAACTCTGTTTTTTTTCTTCTTTTTTCTTACATAATGTCTTGGTTTGGGTTAAGTCATGTATTCTTGTGTGGAGGTTGTGTTCTGTGTTTCCATTTTTCTTTTCCACCTGCTAGTCACTTGTTTTTTATCCACAATAGTCTTTGTATCACTTAAGTCCCCTTCAGTGTATTTAAGTTTTTAAGTTCAGGTCGTCTGTTTCTACTGCTTTGGGTTTCCTTGATTTGTGTTCATTCTGGTTATGTTTTCTCATGCCTAACTGTTGTTTTTTCTTCCATGTTTATGTTTATTACTGAAATTATTTTACTTCCTGCTTACAAGCAAAAGCTCCTGCATTTGGGTCCTCCATCAAATCGGTCATGACAGTCTTGGCTTTTGTTCAGCAAGAAATGATATGGTGTAACATGCCCTGTGCAGGAGTTCATCTGAGGTTGTATTTGCCTAAAGGGGGTATAGTTCAAGAGAGTTTATTTTCCACATTTTTACCTGATACATGAAAGTCCAGTGGTGACAGGACAGGTGTGTTTTTCTGTCACTTTACCTTAAGGTCAGACAGAAACAGGAAGTAAAGTGACAAGGATGGCTTCTTAGATACATATTTAGGGTTTGATTAGAATGTGAATCCATGTAGATTTATAACTTTTTACCCAACATTTTACTGACATATTTCAGATCAAACTTGATTTACTGACATCTTTTTGTATTGTCACAGACATTTTTCTTTTCATTTCTTTAAAAATTGCAAAAATCCAGCCTAAGAAACCTGACCTAAAAATGATACATTTTTACAACCACACATTCCATAAACTCTTTAGCACTGATTAATGATCCACTCTGGTGTGTGTTTTGTTTCAGTAAATTTTCCTTCTGTAGTTTTAGTCTTTCTCCAGGCTGCTGTCCTGAGCTGAACCCTAAGGCTGCTCCATTTGCTCTTGGCCTTACACTCTGATCTGAGTGCCAGAATAAAACTGACTGACATTTCTCACGTACAAACACAGATGCTCATGCCTGCACACACAAATAGAAATGTTCTGTGCTTTTGCAATGCACCAGAGTGTGCTGAAAAGCACCGTTTGTTTAGAAATCTTAACAGACTTTAACTATCAGATGGAAAATTATAAAGTCAACCACTTAAAAATCTTTTAAATATTTCTTTTATGTTTATACACAACACAAACAACTTTAAGCCAGGGACATCTAACAGAACAAAAACTCTTAAATAATTCGTTGTTCTCCTCCCTCCATTGACTCTCATTTGTTTTTTCATCCTTTCAGCTACAAAAAACCCAGCAAACTTTTGTTTCTGCTCCAGATGTGGAGAAGTAGTTGTTAAAGCAGGGTCTCTGCCTCTGTGACTTGGACGAGTTTCAGGGTTTGACTCAACAGATTTGAACTGACTAGGTTTGGGAGGAAAAAAAACAGAAAGAAACCTTTTTGGCAGGGAGTGAGAACAGTTACACAACCTGGATTTTTAGCTTTGTCACTGCAGCTTTATGGGTGCAAGTCAAATAAAAAGAAACATCTTCATGTTAAGTGAGCAAGAAATGCATTATCGTGATTTGCTGTTTCAACTTCTGCATGTAAACCTGCATATAAAGTAATTTTAATCAGTTGCTTCCATTTCGCTGTATGTTTTGTGAGTCTTGTTGTTAATTTCTATCAGTCTGAATGCAGTAAATAGTATTGCTTTGCATAATGTTTGATTAGATGTGTTACCTAAGTAAATTTAAACAGTTTTTTATAAATCTTTTGCAGGGTTTAGGACTGTTTATACTGTAGATAGTAAGAGTTGAGCAGCAGCCTTTAAAGAACTCCGCCAAGTCATGATTGCACGGCTTGTTGTGGCTGGTGCAATTGATGAGTCTTTCAGAAGTTGCCCCATCCATCTTTAAAAATGTGGCATGCCCTACTTTGTTTTATCGACAAACATGACTGAGCTTGTCCTCCTTCGGTTTTTATTTACAAAATGATGCTCCTTTCCATTTTAGAACCCTCGCTGTCATGTAATAGATAAAAGAATTGCCCTTCTCCTTGCTGCCCTCTAAATGATATGTTGCAAAATTATGATTTAAAATTTTACAAAGACAACCTATGTCTCTGTTGCATCAGATGTGATGCAATATCTGCTGCTGATGCGACACATATGAGTGTTGAAAGGCTTGCCATGACCTGAGAAGGGTTACCTAGCACCAAAAATGTCTCTGATACATCATAACTCACTTTGAAAGTAACCGTTATGCTGGAAAAATTCTTTCCTCAATTCGATAGCAGATATCGAATGTCGTTGGTGTGTCATTTTTACACCACGGTAAAGTCATCTGACACACATTCAATCATGTGAGCAACATCAACCACATTTCATATGGGCCAAACACACTGCAGTAAACAGAGCTTAGCTGCTGAGTCTTGATCTCTTATTGGAGAGGACTGCATTCAGTAGCTACGTTGTATCTTAGTTCTGTCTCTGTTGAGTAACAGAGCCGGACCAAAGCTGGAATGCATGCAGCGTGAGGACAGGACTTAAGTGGCATGTCATACCTGTGATGACTCTTTGTGAAAACATGTTGTGAATGTGTATATGAATGAATATCATTCCCAAGGTCCCAACATTTTTCCGTAGAAATATCAGAAAGTGACTGTGTATCCCAGGAGTTTTTTTGCGTAAGAGAATGTTTATGACATATTTGTGCCAAATGATGACAAAAAACACACACACACACAAAAATGTGCTTATTTGTAACAAACTTAGAAGCTGTGATTGATGACTGTCAATGTAAATAGTGACACTATATGATAGCTGCTTTGAGAATAATGGGGAACTTTGCACAGTTCATATCAAGCTCTGACACTTTGTGTACTGATCACAAGGCTGTAAACCTCATTTAAGAGCTCAATCTGCAATAAAACATTGTTAAAAGACATCTATAGTGACCTAGCTCCTGCTCTGTGAGTGGGATACAGTTTCAGTCACTGCACTCTAATCAAACAGAGACTTTGCGTTCTTCCAGAGGAACTGCTTGTTCATAACTGAAACATGCCACTCCTGTGTGTGTGTATATATTTTTTTCTTTATCCAGGAGACACCCTTTAACCTCTGAAAACGAAACATTCAGTTTTCAGGGCTAGAAGTTTGAAGGGGGCCAAGAAAACACATTTCCTCACATGCTTTATGTGTACTTCAAAAAGAAGGTTTCACAATTCTAATTGTGTGGAATACTTAAAATATACAATGTGATCCTTCAGTAAAGAGGCAAACATTAACTACAACTAGACATTTTACTGCAGTTCTTAGAGTGGTTGCTAATTGGTTGGTGATGTCTCTAAAAATGTGCATCTGAAGGTAAACTATTATAAAAAAAAAAGAGAACAAAAGTATGCTAAATTGAAATTACTTTTAGTCCAACGAATGCATTTTATTTATGGGTATATATGAGTATTGAGTAATTACAAAGCATCACTCCTTCCCTGCACAGCAGTTTCCTGTCACTTCAGAGAAACACAAAGTCTCAGATCTACAACATCGTCAAATTTGTAAAATTAGTTTAAAACCAACAGTTTTACCTCATTTACACGTTTTCTCCTCATCATGTTTTGTTACTGATGAAAACCTTATAGAAGAGCAAAAAGGAATGCTGACCTCATCCATCTGACTCATGGCGGATCTTTATTAGCTCCACGCTTGCAGCGTACAGCAGGTCCACAGCTAAGGAATCCAGTCCACACAGACCTGCTCATGAGTCAGATCCCATCCATCATTCAGAGTCTTTGACCTCTTGACCTCAACCTTTTCAGATGACTCCTCAAACATACTCTGCTCTAAAATAGCCCACTGTGCTCTCACATACCTAAAAGCAAGTGCATATCCTCTGTCAATACATATAACCTTCAAGTGTTTTTGTATTTAATGATGCATCGTTTAATGCAATTTAAAGAGACATGAAGTAAAATAGCGCAAAACTTTAGTTTAGTTGAGGGCATATATTTTATAATGCAAAACCTAATTGCAGCCATTTGGCTTCTGGTCTAAAGTGCAATTTCAACAATCAAAGAGAGTACTGTAATTAGGGTGGGATTTCACTATAGCAACAACAATCACAGAAACAAATTTGGCCCTTTTTTATCTGTGTACGATTTAGTAAATGCAAACTCAAATCAGGTTGTTTGGTGGGTGTGGTCCCACCTATTTCACCATCCCAGTGTGGCCTCAGTTTCCTCCTTTTACCCGACACTGACCTCAAGTAGCCTGTGGGACTTTAATCATATGTGTTCTTGTTTTGATGTTCTCCCTTCACTGTTTGCTTTTGGAAGTTTGCAGAGGCTACTTCACAACAATTAAGTCAATAATCACTCTTTTGATTGAGCGCATGTACTCACCTCCCATTCCCCAATGCAAGTTTAATCTGTGACATTCATTCTTGTGTAATAAAAGATTTACTGCAGTAGAGGATGTGATAGAGAGCCTCGTGTGACAAATGTTGGCATCAACTGAGAATTACTACACTGTAGAAACTACAGTAAATGTTTGCTAAGTGGAAATGTCTTGCAATTGTTTTAAAATTGAATATATTTTATTTGAAATTGTGCAAACACACACTAAAGTATAAACAATTTCACCTAAACAGGTAAATTACATGATGTACTTTCTATCACTAAAATCCAAAAGGCGTGTACCAGTATATATGTCTCTTCTCTCATCGAGAAGAGAAAGTTATCCATTCAAATGAATTTGTAAAATATTCAGCCTTGAATCCAACTTTAATAACTAAACCTACTGTGGAAAACAAACATATAAACATCATCATCAGAAAACATGTCAAAATATCAGCGCATTGCATATTTAAAAAGCACTTTGTCAATGCATCTTATTAGAAATGTTAATACAATGTGCACGTTTACATACATAGCCCTCAGCTCCTGCTTTGGAGTGCACCCTTTTATGATATGAAAAGCTGAAATACAATGGTGGGTTTTCCAGACTAGTCAAGCATTTAAATTCAGCGGTTCAATAAAAATAAATACATGTTGCGTGTTTGCTTATTGTGCACAAAGAAAATATTGATCTGTCCAGTTAGATGTTGAAACCTGATGGCTGCATATCTACACTTTCTGTGTTTAATCAGAACAAAAACTAATTATGACTTTATATCCTCTTTTTTTTTTTCTTTTGCTTTTAGCAAACATTTAAATGCAGTAAACTAATTTATGAGTTACACAAGGAGGTAAACTAAAATGTCCAAATGAAACGTACACAATAAAGCAACTGTATAAACATTTACTATGTGGATGCCCCCATCAGCGTGTTATCAAGAAATTAGGGGAGTGAGGTCAGGATTTCATTTCACTGGCCACCCATCACTGTAACCTTGGCCTGATTTGACATTTTAGAAATTTTGATTTTCAATGAAAATGTGAATTTTCAAACTTTTAGAGCAATGCAGGTTGCCAGGTTGCCTTAAGCATTCTTTCAGCTTTTTAAAAGAATCGGAAGGTTTTAATTTAATGCTTTATGCCTCCTGAACCTTGTCTGACATCCCATTAAAACTGTCCCCACAGTATGGAAGAATGTCTTAATATTGACCAACTTTCCTTTGATGTTCCATTTTGGTGTTTTTTTATCCTTTTTAATTTTATTCGGCCGACCTGAAGTGTTTTTTTTTTCTTAATGATTGTGCCGGGAAGTCAAACATCTTAAAGTTGCCTCTTTACCTTTGTTTGATTTGTATTAAGATCGATTTTAAAAGTTTTCCTTTAGGCTACTTTTAAGCAGTACTGTATATGATGTTTTAGTGGTGTAGTGGTTAGTACTCTCTCCTCACTACGATAAGACCCTGGTTTGGCTCCCAGCTGGGTCCTGTATGTTTGGAGTTCATGCATGTTCATGCATGTTCCCCCCTTGCATGTGTGTTTTTCCGCTCCAGTTTAAAAACATCCTTTTTGGGTTGATTGATGAGCCTTAATCACCCCTTAAGTGAGTGAGTAGATGTCTGTAAGACATTTGTGGCCCTGCAATGAAAGGGTGAACTGTCCAGGGAGTACCCCGCCTTTCCCCTACAGTTGCTGGATAGGCTCCAGCAACTTGTGACCCTATAATCTGAAATTAGCTGATATAGAACACTGACAGATGAGCATGGATACATGAGATTTTCATTATGAACATACATTTTAAAGATGGGATTTCACACTCCTAAGTCATTAGCTTGGATAAATCCTCTGCAAAATGACAGAATGTACAAGTTGATTTGCAGGACAAATGTTGAATTTAGATACAATTATATAGATTAAATAGAACAATTTTAATATGAAAATGTATATTTAATTCTTTGGATTAGGTAAGGCACATCTGGATCAGAATACTAATAGGCATCAAAACGGGTGTCCATAAAAAAAACAAAAAAGAAAAACACTTGTTTCTGCTCTGTGTCAGAAGACTCTGCTAAGCAGATATTTACATTATTTTGTACACATCACATCTGTAAACTGATGACAAACTGAATGATGTAGCGTGCACAGTGAATGTGAAACCCTTTATGTAGGATCACTCCCCTCCTAGAAAGTCTATGCAGTCGTGAAGAGAACGTATTCACCCTGAAGGAAGCAGCTGGAACTGAACATGCAAGGGATAAAGAGAAGCAGAAGGGGTGGCTGGAGCTTCTAAGATGATCCTATCTTTATATGGTTGGATACTTTCAAGCATAGCCCTTTATATTACACTGCCGCCTCACCCTGTTCTCCAGTCTCTTTGTTGTTTTTAAGGCTCAGATGTGTGTGGTGTTTTGCTTTGTGCTAATGATGAGAACAAAAGTCTCCTTTGACACAGGAGCTTTTTTTTTGCTTTATTTAAAGGATATTAAAGAGGAGATCCAAATGGGGGGCTGCCCGCTCCAGCTTGACAGGTTGAGGAAATTGAATTATTCTCTGGAGTCTCTGCAAAAAGTTTCCAGAATAAAAATGAGATGAAGTAATACATCATGTTAAAATGAGAAGAGTGAGAGCAAACTTTAAGGAATAACCAACAAAAAAAGGAAACGATTTGTGGCGTTATTAACACAGACATGTAACAATACTGATATTTATTTGTTGCTGAAGACAGATTTGACAATCATTTGTGCACAATAGTAACAAGTAATAAGACATAACTCAGAAATTACAATCAAACTTTAAAACACTTTTCTAAAAGGTCCCTGTTTCAGATTTTGTTTTTCTTTTCGTCATGTAGTTTTCTCATGTAAGCTGTTTGGTGGTGCCGTCTTGCTCCTACAGTGTGATTTTTTTTGGTACTTTGTTTGATAGTGTTCCTTCCAAGCTGGAATATTTACTCTCAGATCATCACCTTTCCCAAATCAGGACAAACAAGTCAGGGAGTTTATGGCTTCCATACCAGGCTGCATAAAAATTACTTTTATTTTTTTTTTTAAGTAGGTGAGTAGTTTTTAGGGAGAAGCCGTTTAATTTCTGTCAGCTGTGAGATGCACCATGACAAACTTGAAAACCCAAACAAAACCAAACAAACTATACCTACCGATCAAATGTATTTTGGCGTGGAACAAGTAAATATTATGCTGTGAGTACACCACTGACTGTATTGGAGAACTGGACTGAGTGACTGCTCAAGCTATTATGCAGTCATTCTATTTGTCAGAACAACCATTCTTGCTGTGAAACCTTTTTTTAAACGTGTTCTCGATAATCCTACGTTTTGTTTTTTTGTTTGTTTGTTTGTTTGTTTTTGTTTTTTATTGCAACTTTTTCAAGTCATAAATTGGCCAATCAGATGACTTCATCAAAATATGTGCTTGTTTGATAGATTCTGCTGAGCAAGCTTACAAATGGAATGGGTGCAGCCTTTTTACAACAAGCTCACTCCTGAGAAACATTGACTCAGACCGACTTGAACCAATCACTGCTTCCTGAAGATTTCAGGTTTAGCACGACGATGTCTGTGTCATGAAAAAAATGGCACCAAATTGACTTCATTTTGTTAAAATCTAAAGCAAGTCATTTTCTATGGGTGACATCACACTCACACAGTCCGGTTCTGAGTTGTCTGCAAGCAGGTCAGTGTGATTCTTCTGTCATAACAGACATGCTCCCTAAGAGGATTCAAAATAGAAACAAACGTAGAAAGCTTAGAATATTTAAATTTTTACTATTTGACCTTGTTTTCTTTAATTATTACAGATCTGACAAGCCTCTGTGGAAAATAAATGAAAAACTGAATGTAGTAAAGAAAACAAGATAGTTCAGTTCAGCGTTGATAACTGTGGTTTTGTCATTCTGAGATGAGCTTAACTTCATCTGCAGGTGAGAGCAGCTGAAGGAGAAGAGGCGTCACTTCCAGTTACCATGAGTCAGTGGGTGGCCACCTAAGAATGTGTCTCATCTGAGTGTTGGGTAATGGTGGACTTTCTCCTTGTATAACTCAATCCAACCGTTTCTTGCCAACCACAACTCGACATTTTGACTTAAAAATGCATTCAAAGACAACCCTCTGAACCTTAAAATGTAAAGAATTGAATGACAGAGGAGCAAAAGGGGCGTGGCAATTTTGTTTAGAAGTTTGAAAAGTTTGTCCAACTAATGAACCAAGTCCGCAGCACATTTCCAACCTACATTTTACTGTTTGAAAGCAGCTGCATCCCAGCTGCCTGTCTTAAACCTGAACTGTCACTATTCTAGAATGAATTGTTGCTGGCAGGAACAAGTGTCTTAATGAGAAGCCATCAGTTATCACTTTCTGAGCAGCAACTGCGTCACCACTAACTGTGAGAGCTTAACCTCAGGCGGGAATATTTTATCCTTTACAGCTAACCTTGTGTGAAATCTGATTGCGCACAACTAAGGCATTTGTATTGTGTCATAACAGCACATCCTGGCTAAGTTTACCTGCAGGAATGGACTTCCTCTATTTAAACAAAAAATGGTTTATTATTAGGAAGGGGAAAGATGCTATAAATAAACACATTGATTTTTTTTATTGTTTTATTAGTTTGCATTAAGTTATTTTGAAGTTTTTTTATTGAAGTTTTTGCTACTTTTTGTAAAGTTTAGTTATTTGCATCACATAGATTTTTAGGCAACTTTTTTCACAAAATGTTGGAGCAGAAGTTGATGTGGGGAAGATGTGCCACCAGGCAGTGGGTTGGGGATGCTATAGCAACCACAAGAACTGGTAAAGCAACTCTTTAGCAATCCTAAACATATACAATTCTATAGCCGGGTTCACACCGAACACGATTCTTAAATATGATCTCTGTAGCAGAGTTACAGAAAAGGAAAAGACTAAAGCTGTATTCACACCAAACCTGCTTCACTCATCAAATTTACTTTTGGTCGATTGTCCAAAAATATGTTCATCAGCTTGATGCTCCAGGCGTGTGTAGGAGGAGCTACCACCTGAAGTTTTTAACCATCGTGGACTGAATATCTCAAGTATAAAGCATGGAAGACATGGATGACGTTAAGAGGTCATGTTTATTTATTTTGAAGAGCTCTACAAAGGCGTTGGTGATCACTTTTCCATGTCTGGGTTCATGAGATCATTTAGACTCTCCCAGTACAGCGAGCTTCACCATCTACTTCAGCGCCTGAAGGACAGCGGCTTTTCAGTAGTACTTCCCTCTGTGACACAAGAATAACAACTAAGAGGATCTTTTTATTGTTGTCTCAATAGGAAAAAAGAAAAATATTACAAAGTTCAGGAGTACAATGATCAGATTCTTCTGAATGTTGGTTTTGGACCCCACCCACTCATCTCTTTATCAACACATCATGAGTCAAAGCTGAGTCCCTGATTGGTTGATGCAACGCATCTTCCTTAAAAAAGTTCATTTTTAACCGAGATGTCAAAATCACGCTATGACGCTCAAAACGCCCTGCTGCCACACCGCCGCACTATGACCCACCTTCAACTTCCGTTCGCGTGCGATTTGCGCTTGTTGAGAACACAGCTTCCACAGACTGATATTGTTACATGAAATTTGTTTTGCATGATCTTACAAAGCCTGTTGACACACATACCCAATATCCTATTATTTACCAAGGTGTTGGAATTTGCAAGTAACAAAGAACAGACAGGTGGGGTTTAGAAATAAACAGAAAGTTTGAAAGTTATATCATTAGGTACATACTTGTGAACCACCATCTAGACCAAGAGTTTCTAATGGTCAGTGAATCTGTCACCTTTTTCCTCTGCAGCACTTTCACCTAATTTACCCCCGCCCCACCCCACCCCTCCAACGATACAGTGTCAAATACACAGTGTGACCTTTACCTCACACAACCTTTATTCCGAATGCTTACATGCTCATAGTTTCCATCTCATGTTCACCTGTTGGATCTCTGAATGTTGTTCACATTTTTATCACTGCCTAACAGCAGCAGCATTCTACTTCCTGCGTGCTCACATACAAATAAACACATATAAATGAGTTCCCACGTGCTTGTATCTCCTCTTACTTAAAATATCGGCACTTGATGAAACATCATGAATGTCATGCGTGGTCGTCATATCTTAGCAACTGGATTATCTGAAGAGCCGGAAACCAAAATAGGCAAAATGACAATTCTGAGCAGAGATTAGCATAGAATCAAAATCACTTCAATTATTTTTTTTTCAATTAGCAAAATTATTTTTATGAGCTCAAACTGATTGATGTGGACTTGCCCATGTCTCGAATGTCACTGAGTCCCAGGCCCTGTGATGTTCAGCTTCTGGTTACACTGTCCAGGACTTGTGGGTCAGAAATACATTGTGCAGCTTTCAACACCACCAAATAAAATCAAACTGCTCTAGCACCTGCTGTCCATCCACAAAACAACCTTCAAAATCCCCACACCCAGGTGAGCGAGCTCAAATGAATCTATCTAGCTATCTATCTGCACTGTAGTAGTTTGATAAAACAACAGACCCCTACCTAGAGAGGGTTATCAGTTCGAGCCATTTTAGATAATAAAGTGCCCCACCCATACATCTGTGTGCTCCAGTTACAAGATCAAAGTTTTAGATTTAAAGTTTTGCAAAACGTTAAAACTTTTAACAACAATTTGAATTGTTCATAGAAATATAATTCTAGCTTTTATTTCTATAAGCTTTGTCATTGAAAACTGCGTGCAATTTTACAACACGTACAGTATTTAATTGAAATATGAACCACCATTGGTTAAAATGCATTGTCATGATTGAGTAATACGTTTTGAACTGGCTGTCCTTACATGACCTTTTTCTGAATGTGTCATCCCTGAGTTGTGTCATGGCTCCAGTTCTACTACATCGTTACTGTTCAAGTATCAAGTATCTTGTCAATTGTACAACCTTTTAAAGTAAGATTTTATTGGAAAAAATTATCAAATACTAGGCATCAACATTTTCTTTATATTATTAATTTAGAAAAACAACACTCTTGATAATTTCAGATGTATTTGTGCTTTAGGGAATATTTATATTTTTGTCTATACTTTGAGAACCATTCAAAAAAAAAAAGAAATGAGAAGTTGACTGTTTGGTTATTTTGCTAGGGATGGCTTTGCAGATAAAGTGTCAGTGTCTATTTTTACATGCATTGCCGTAGTCCTAATAATAAATTGGATCTTCTTGAGGATATGACATCAGGGATTAATTAATTTTATTCAGAGTATGTAGGCATATAAACACCTTGTAGACAGTGGCTATGACTCATAAAAGACAGAGGATGACCCAATGTGGTTTTAGTTTCCTTTCCACCTGTGCCAGATGTAAAGATCAACTTATAAAAATAAAGTAATTAAAACAATGACTTTACTTTAAAAATCAACTTTACTTGGTGACCACATTTCGTCTACTAATCTTAGACTTAATTGATATAGAAAAAAACAGATTTATTATGCCCCGCAGCAGTCAGTGACCACAAGGACCATATGGTTTTCTCATCTGGAAGAATTTCTGCGCCTTTGGGCAAAAATTTGACCCCTGCCACATGTGCAAAAACTCACCAAAATTCGCACACACCTAGTACCCAGTGAAAATGAATTATGGGTCTGCTGTATTTGTCCAGAAGATGATGCAAAAAGTTTGTTATGAAGAAGCCTGCGCAGTGAAACAGAACACTTGAGCTATGTCAATCATTATTAACCAAAATTTCAAGTACTTTTGCTGCAAAACAACCCTGAAGTGGAAATGATTTAGTGACAGAGGACAATGATGGATCAGAAATTCTGCCAGTTCACCAGCTGATGATTTAAGCCTCAGTGTGCCTATGGGGTGTGCTTTAATGAGGCCTGTGGAGCAGGCCTACTCCCTGTCTGTCTCTACTGACTGAAAACGTTTTTTCACATTCATGTCAATTCTTGTTGGCCTGCAGATTTTGTGACAGCCGACACAAGAGCCCATTAACATCTCCTCCCCAACAATCCAGCTTTTGCATGTGAATGGATTACTAGGTCTAATGATCCTTTTTTTATTTGTCTTCAGTGGTGCACAGGCAGACAGGGGTTGTGAGTTTTATTTTACCTTAACTCAGCATCAATGAGCTACAGAAAATATATCGATGAAATTCAAAAATGAGTTAAGAACCACAAATTGCTAGAAGGGGGAAGTGTTAGTGACCACAATTTGCAAAATGATAAATATCAAAAGCGAATATGTAATTTGGTTTCAGGTTTTTTTCCTTGATGCTTTTTTCCACCTAAAACTATTTCCAAACCTCTGTTTATTTTATTTTTTCACCCTGTTTTTGGTTGCCTAAATCTCCATACAAATGCATAGTTTCTAGTGCTTTTCCTGTTTTTTTTTTTCTATTAATTTTTTTGTTTGTTTTTTTGTGAGCAACTTGACTTCAACACAACCTGCTGATGTTACTATCCCCTTAAGGCATCCAGGTTTTTAGCAGACTTCTTGTTGACCATGCGGCCTTATAATCAGTGATGCAAAAACAGAGATGCGGAAAAGCATTTCTCCTTCTTTATAAAACTGCTACCACAGTTGGGGGGAAGCAGCCTGGTGCCCTGAGGCCAGCAGCTTGGGTGGCCAGGAATGACAAGCATTCACCAGAATCAACCAGTTTAGACCAGTTTGGCTCCCATGGTGGAGTTTTGAAGAGAATCAGATGGTCCACCTTAACAATTTCCAAAAACATTGAGAGTTCCTCAAAAAAGCAACCTCAGCACATTTTAGATACATGTGGTCTTGATATCTTAAAAAAGAAGCTTTTAAGTCTAGATGCCATGAATCAACTTAAAGACAAACTCATATATGAAAACCTCTACTGACATGTCCAAGAATTATTTTTATTAGAATTTCAAGTGATATTTAGATGTCCTCAATGCAATTACAACAGATAAACAGATACATTTTGCAGCTTTACACATAAATGGAAGGCAGAAGAAAGGGGTCGGAGGCTGTTTCTTTATTGCAGAATACAAATGGAGAACAACAGCACTATGCTGTTTATTTGACTGGCATTTAAGCTCCCAAATCAGCAAAGCTAATCGGCCATCTGTGCTACCACAATGTTAACGAAGAACAGAAGGGTAGTTTTTTTATTGTTGTTCGTCTGTTTAAATGGTCATATTACCATAGCCAGTTACACTTATTCACTCCCTTTATTTGATTTTTGATCCTAACATCGTGTTTGATTTCTGACCATTTGCTAAAATATAATTTAGTTCAACCAATTATAAGGACATCCACATGGAAATCAGTTTATAACCCTAAAACCGGATTGGAAAACTTTTCAGGAGTTTGGTTACTTTTTCTTTCATACTTTTCTGACAAATAAGTCCTCCCTATTCTCTGATTTAGTCAAAACTTTTGTTTTTGCTTATATTCAGTAAAAAATATGTTAATTCAGTTCAAGAGTTGAAGATTTAAGCATCAATTTGAGGGAAAAAAAGAACAATTAGAAAGATAAAATGAAGAAATAATAGCAACACCTGCAGTTCAACAAAGTAAAAAGATGTGCAGCCAGATTACAAGATAAACTCATTGATTTGTGGAGCCTCCTTTAGGACTATTAAATGAGTAAAAAGATATTTTTACTGTCTGTTGTTCATCTTTAAATCTATTTATACTCCCTTAAAGACTCAAATTATATTTTGATCTATTATAAAAGCATTCACATGGGTCTTTTTATTATGATAATGCCATTTTTAGCCAAGATTTAAAAAAAAACGATCATTTTCCATTTTGCATAGTTTCTGCAGAGCTGCAGTAGTTCGCTAAAAAAATGGAGCAACCCCACCCCCTCTTCCCCTTACTGTCGTTGAAAACTCTCTGTTTACACAATCTTTCACTAACTTACTGGCCTTCAAACCACCAATCTAA
Organism: Oryzias celebensis; assembly: GCA_014656515.1. Lineage (NCBI taxonomy): Eukaryota > Metazoa > Chordata > Actinopteri > Beloniformes > Adrianichthyidae > Oryzias > Oryzias celebensis. Next base: position 3,236,329 of record BNCR01000014.1, read on the forward strand.
CATAACCAGTGCAACAAAATAGCGAGCAATATTGGAGCTATTCAGAGGTACAGCCTTAAGCCAGAAGCCAGCTCAAAAGAGGAAAACAAAGACGTACATGGATCGAGTGGTCTACAAGTGGATGGATCTGAATTAAGTGGAGCAGGGAGCTCTTGGACCGCCCAGCGCATTTTCTACGTAACAAAAATTTTCTTTTTCAAACTGCAGTTTTTGTCTGCTTCTGATTCACAACAATCTAAATAAAGAAATACCCAGAAATGCAATTTTAAGCTTAATTTTTTTCATTTTAGGTCTTGTTATTGTCAGTATCAAACAGAAAAACTGTTAATAAAAATTGTAGGTTATTCTTCTTTTCTTTCATTACCAAAATATAGACATGCATATACTTCTAGAAACAATTTTTAATACTATTATATTTGATTTGATGCCTATTTCATTAAATAACCACAAAATAAGTCTATTTCTCTTTGGCAAACTCTTTTTTTTTTGTATTTCCTTTAACTGTCAGTTCAGTAATAGTGTAGGGTCTCTAATGGTGAGTGATTTTAGATCAGTGACAACAAAGAAAATTTCTCTCACTCATAATGACACGCAAGGAAAGGAAAGGAAAAGGCAGGTTGAGTTGAAGTTAGAACTATAAATGACCCTGTAGAGCAATCTCCCTAAATTCCCTTCTCCGTCATCCGTCACCACTCCATTCCTCCTCCACCCCCCAGAGCTGATCACACTTCCTCGGCATGAACTAGGCGTGGCCTCCCAGGCATAGCGTCACATTACAGCTGTGCACGCCTGCCGCCGTGTTCCCACCGAAGGCTCTGCCCACTCTTGATCTGATCACGCTTCCCGAGCGTGGACCAGACGTGGCAGTCCGTTATAATTACAGCTGCACACCCGTGCACAGCGGTCCCCCTGCACCTCTGCTCGACAGGAGCAGCTGCTCCTCGTGCTAAGGTGTGAAAACACCTTGTCAAAAATGCTGAAAGATTTTGAAGATGTATGCGCATGTGGTACAGAAATGGCAAATGCATCAGACTGAAGGCTTTAGTTTCCTATTATTAGACCATGATTATTGTTTGCTATAATCAGATAGGTCCACATTGGCAGGAAAGAAGTCAGTGCACGAGCAGAGTTTAGAAACATTATAAACAGAAGCTTCATGGGGTCACACCATCTGGTTGTAGACGGTTGTAGAAAAGAAGGAGTTAGTTCTGTCACAAATTCATCAGCAGACACAATGTGACAGAGTTTACATTTTTTACTACGATTAATGTGTCAGACCTGCAGTTTACTACAATTTACTGCATATACAATACTTACTTATTCTATTAAGCTATTCGGCCTCAGAAATGTGTGTTTAACCAACCACCTTCAATGAAAACTTTATCTGCATACGCATATGTGTGTTTTTGGCTTCGACGTTCAAAACTCTCACATTACAACTGTTTTTTCAGCTGTTTTGGGGCTCTAGAATCAAAACGTTATTGAACGTACGTTGAAAGTTACACCAGGTCAAACTTTGACCAATCAGGAACTCGAATTTGGGAGTGCCATTTGGATGGCATCCCCTTTAATTAACAGAAGAGCAAAATTGATCATGGAAGAAAAATGAATCATTGTGGTTTGTGCTCAACTAGGATTATATGACACTGAAGCTTTCATATGTCGGAACAGAGCTACGAAAGAAAAAGCCTGGACCGAGATTTGAGAGATTTTGCAACTCTTTGACATTTCACACCAAGCCTCTTCCAACTGTGTGTGCCGGACATGTGCTAGTAATGGGTAGCGACAGTCCAGTGTGATCCCAACATGTGAAATGCGTTACATGCACATCACATGCCCGATGTGAACGTAGCGTTAGAAGTCCAGTTTGACCCGACTCTAACATAATTTCCTTTGGACAACTAACAACATTCATCAGCTCTCAAAAAAATAAAAACACTGCTTTTTGAAAAGGCTTTCATGAGGCAAACCACAACAGTTATGGACTAGTGTTGAGACCACAGATGGCATGGTGGTGGTGGGTTGATGATACGGCTTGCACTGCAGCAACGAAACCTTGCACCAGTACAGTTCTGGAGTATTTAAATGTGGTACCATTTGTCTGACAGGCAAACTGACTGAAATTGGTAAATGCAACAGCAAAATTACACCGATAAATAATTTGTGATCATTTATCTCAGGTTGTAGTTTTTTTACCACATGAATCTAATCCTAAACCTTAAGGATGGACAGATAGCATACATTCGCTTATTGCTGCTACAGTAAAATGCAATTTATATGTGTCACTGACCTTTTCAAATAGGGACTTGACCTCTGGCAGGTATGAATAGCTTCACTTTCTGATAAGATTAGAAAGACTTTTAGAAATGGGCTCCGCCAGTGCAAGCGCTATCTATGCCCCAGTTCACTCTTTTTTTGTATCACACTTTTGTTATCACTCCTTGTTTTTCTTATCAACACTTGGCCACAGTCTCCTCAGCTCTTTTTTATCTCCAGCAGTTTTCACACGAACTTGCTTTAACCTAGAAGTGTGGAGGACCGCAAGTCAACAGTCATGTGATGGTTTTGTAAGAATCTTTTCAATGTTTTGACCCAATTTTACCCTGTTCTTAGGTTCTCCCCCCAAAATAATAATTATTAGTAAGTATGAATAAGTAAGTATGAATTTAAAAAAATTAAAATGTGGAAAAATATTTTGGAACACAGGAATGTTGTCCACATAATTTCAGCGGTATGGTGCAGTTAAGTAAATAAACCCACTTTCTGAAGATGGTTCCAACATGGCAACCACTGGTGTTGCAAAAAATAAAATAAAAAAGCTAACTGAATTGACCAAATCTTATTGAAACCGGAAGCAAGTCATTTTCTACGGGTGATGTCACATTCATCCAGTCCAGTTCTCTTTTACATTTTTCCAATTTAACAGGCTAACAATAAAAGCTCACACTGCACATTTTCAAAGCTGAACGAGAAGCTCTTTAGTTAAAAAATCTTTCCTTTGTTGGGCTTACATGTTGAAAACGAGCATGTTTAGATCATTGTTTTTCTGAAAACAAAAGATGTCATCTTAATACAATTTCATCTGTTTGGGATGGCAGTAGAAACTCAATAAAATGCCATTTCATTTAACATAAAGCTGTTGCATTAGGACAATAACGTCTGTGTGTCTCATCTTAGAGTAATATCAGAATCATCACTCTAATATAAATGCATACACTGACGCACAAACTGCACACATGATAAAAACAAACAGACACAATTCTTCTTCAGATAAAACACCCCTGTCTATGTTCGTGTAACTGAAGCATGTCTGACAGCTTTCAATATTTATTGTCAAATAGAACGAAAGCCAACAGGCAACAAGAAAGACTTATCTTCATCACTTAGCCCTTTTCACCTCAGTATTGATATTACCAAATGAGTGATGAATAAAATTGATTCAAATTGATGCGAGCTGTCTATTATCACTTTGGTGTGTGTTTGGGGGGGTTACACACAAAACATGTGGAACCCAAGTTTGTACCTCTGATCCTGTTCATCCAACTGCTTGATGTGACTCACTGTAGAGACACAACATGGGAAACATTAGATAGACGCTCACCAACTCCACCATGTTGTGTACAGCAGGACAACCTTCCATACATTGGTCATGGGATTTGAACTGCACATGCAGTTAGAACTGCTTTACCTTTGCACTTTAGAGCAAAGATCGAACTCTGTCGGTGTCCGTCCTGTAGATGAACTCAACCTACATTTTATTATCACTCAAACACCCAAAAAGATTTGACATCTCGCACATGTATTAACCAGCTCCAACAACGCCACCAAGAATATTATTTCCAGTTTTCTTTAGTTTGTTCATACATTTCCCAATCAAGGTGCCACACGCATTTCTCCGTTCTTTTAAAACGGTTTTGACCATAAAATTAAGTTGAGTCCAAATTTTCTAATGAGGCCCGATTGGATTATATTACCATCAATTCAAGTTACCCACTGATCGCGCCAAAGGGTTTCAGTGTAATCCCTGTCCTAAGCTACTCAGTAAAGGCAACCAATTGTTGTGCAACGAGAGTTTGTATGTTCTCAGTTATGTGTGTATCCTGACATCTATGCTGGGATGCTGGCTGAAGTAAAACAACCATCTCATAAAATCCACATGGATGCATTCACATTTGCACACTTGCTACTAGTTTTAATGGTAGCTACATCTTGTGTCTCCCATTTGATGTTACACATAGTTAAGTGGCCGTGGTGCACAGGTAGAGTGACTGACCTCTGATCAGAAGATTGTAAGCTCAGGATTGAAGTGCCCTTGGCAAGACACTGAACTCCACATTGGTCTTTGTGATTACAAGTTGGTGTTAGTGTGAAGCATTAATGTGTGAATGGGACTGTGATTGTAAAGCACTTTGGGCTTTCAGTGCAGTGACATTTTGGAATATCTGACTGGAGCCTAAACCAATCATAGCGAGAGCAGAACTCTTCCAAACCTTGAATTTTTCCAGATGCTTCCTTGGCTTGACAGTCTCACATAACTATAGCGTCTGGAGCCTACTGATCTTACAGTGAAGCAAAGTTAGACTTGTGTTGCTGACCAAACAGAATGCTTTAGACACTTAAGGGGAGGGGAGATGACATCCCCACCTTGTGCTTTCACTAAAAATATGTAAATAGTTCTCTGCTAGCTGCTTCTGGAAAATGTAAGAGTTGATCTATTGACTTAGGGTTAGAGTCACAAACATTCAAGTATCTGTTATATATAGTCCACAAATACCATATGTGCATGCTATTCATTATTTCATGTACGATGTAAAGCAGTAAATTTATATATGGCAAAAATGAATAAAAATCAAGCTAGCTTTACCTGCATTTGATGATACTATAAATCGGATTCATGCGTAAACAAGATTTGATTCAACTGTGCTGTTACTGCAAGACATGAGTGGAAATGTATCCAGAAGGACAGTGAATGTTTGACTCAAAGTGTTTTGGTTTTAAATGATCAGGTTCAGCCGGCCTGGTTTCTCCCAGACATTCATTCTGACTGTGTATTTTTTTTTTTATAAAGTGTTGCCTACGTCAACGCCACAGAAGAATGAGCTTTATTCAACAAAGGGTCCCATTACACATTCTTTTTACTACTTTATGTAATTGCATGTTCAAAAAGACCCTCTTTCAGGTGCAGTTAGTTAGGTGCTGGAAACAATCATCTGCAACACCAAAACGAACAGGACAAAAACAAAAACTTCTTTTTGCATTTAAACATCTAAAAGGTGCAATGACCACGTTTTTATTTAACCGTGTCAGCCACTATAGCATCATTGAGTATTATGTTTGGCAACAGCAGGCAAAAAAAGTTTATAAAAAATAGGTAGTTTAGTTTTCCTCTGCTTCTAATAAAAGCCACAATGATTAATGCCTCCTCACAGCCTAAATGGAAAGGCCTTTCATCTTGTGCGATACAAAACTGTGAGCCAGGAAAATGCTTACAGCGCAAGTCCCAGTACAGCTGAAACTTCTGACGAAATGTTCTCACTTCAACTTTACAGAGTTTTCTCCCTGTATCTCAGGGGCTGTGGTGTGAAGGCATTTCTCCTTACTAAAATTTGATGCAATGGACCCCAACAACTGTTCACAATAAAACTTCATCTATAAAATGTGAATGAAATTAAAGTCAACAAACTAAAACCAAGAGTGCTCGTAGCATCCCCCAGATCGCAGTGTGAATGAGGTCTGCTGAAGACCGCCCCAGAATGGCAGAAACACAAGCAGAATCTGGTCTGGAGTTTGCAGAGGTAGGATGGAAACAAAGACAATCTTTGTTGCTTTGCCTCCCCTTTTCCCCTCTCTCTTTATTAGCCAAACAAACAGACTCACCAAAGCCTCACAGAGACAGCTCTGTGTTTATGCATGGTTACATGTTTAAATAGGCACTTTTGCTTTGTGTCGTTCGGTCACATGCAGCAAAATGTGATTGTGTGGTCAATGTGCGTAAAAGCTAAACTACTAGATAGGAGCTAGCTGACAGAAAGGAGAAATATATATATATATATATATATATAGAGAGAGAGAGAGAAATGTCACTTTGCGAGGTGAAAGTAAAAAATAAAATTTAATCTGTATCTCAAAAGTTAGTTTTGTTGCTTAGCTTTCCTTCTAATTGTGTCCAATCTATTGTGAAGTGCCACAGGGTGCACTTCTGGGACATTTTCTCTTCCCACCTGAAGAGTTTTTATTTTGTAGGTTAAAATCTAAAAAGATAATAAGTTAAAAGGCACTGCCAGAGAGGAAAGTATATCTCTCAGGACAAACACAGCAACTCTTTGGGCTTTTGTTAATTGCAGTTGGAAACTGAATTAATAATATAAATCAGTTAGAAGACAGATCATAATCAATGTAGTAATTGGTAAAATTGTATTTTTTCTGCCCCCCCAAATTATTTATATCTTTATTAAAGTATTTACCAGGGACAGGTCCATATCTACCTGTTTAATTACATAACTCTATTTACAGAGTTACATTTTTATTTTTAACTGCAGGGTCACTTTTTTTTTTTAAGTTGAGAGAATGTTTCCTTAAAACAATTTATTTGCATGAAAATAACTTTTACTGTATTTCAAAAATGAACAAGGGTAAATATTGTCTTTGTTTCTGTCAGTATTAGCTGAAGACAGGGCATCTTTAACAAAATCATGCCAGGATTGGCCAACTGGTGTCCCCTGTGATCGTTGTCCAGATGTACAAAATTCCTCCCAAAAGCATTTTGTGTTCTGAGAACAGTCATGTATATAATTAGACAGTATTGGTTTGTTTACATGTGCAGCTGAGCACGTGAACAACTTGCACACATACAAGTCGTCCCTCCAGGATTGGGTCAAACTTCAGTGATAAGGAGGTAAAAGTTTTTTTTCAAAGACCCACTCCAATGAAAATTGTATTTATGGTGTTTTTGATATGGTCTTGTGGTATTTTCCTCATGATGAATGACTTATATAAAGAAGTTTAAGCTTAATATGGTGTTTTTTTAGTATTTTTTCATTATAATCAATTCAGACAAAAAAAGACAGTTGGAAAAAGCTTGTAGCAGTGATTTAGGTGCTACAATAGGTGGGCCACAAGCTCCCTGCCCCGTCCCATTCCAATACATCTGCTTGTAGACAACTAGATCCATGTGTGCCTTTGTTTTTTTCATTCGAGCTGGCATCTGCCTCAAAACTGTACGGTTAGATAGCTCCAATATTGCTCATCATTTTTGTTGAACTGGTAATGTTAGGTTTGGGTTGTGAGGGGAGAGTACATGTATGTAAACTAAAGGATGTCGGGAGCAGGGGCAGGCTTACTCCAGTCCCGCCCACAACTAAGAGGAAAATTGTAAGAATGTTTAACTTCTGCCACTCTGCAGAAACTATGTTCTAGGAAACGACATAAACATAATAAAAGACCGCTGAGAACACTTTGAAAATAGATGAAAATATGATCAAAGTTGGACTTATATAACATATAAATATATAGAATAATTGAATATGTTTTTGGCTTCATTTAGGTACTTGTTCTTTTCAGTTTCAATCTTTTAAAATGATTTCCAAAAATAGTCAACTTAAAAATTCTTAGAATGTGATCCCGCTGATGAACTCGGGTATTTCTGAGGTTGGTTTCATGATTAAGTTTGTTTGAGTCAATTGTGCCTTTTTCTTTCATAAGAGACTAAAATTTCCCCCACACATTAATTCATTACAGATCAATGTGAAGCCAACCAAAATTTAAAAAAAAAAAACCTCACAAGCAACAGGTTTCTTATCTTTTTGGTCATATCCTTGACAAATCTAGTGCATCTGATGGCCTTTTGAATAACAAGATTGCAAACTCACATGGGTCAAATCCCCAAGTGAAACAGTTTGCTTCTAACTTTCAAACTGCACTTGTCTTTTGACTTTATCTGACTGCCTGTTAATAAGCTCCAGTATGCTCTTTAGTGATGTAAAATAATTGATTAAGTAAATTTGTTTTTGTATTATCATTTTTGTGGAAACTATTTCCAGATTGTCTCGTTAGCCACCTGTGTAGCAAGGCTTCACTGATTAGTGACAGCATTTGCTTGCACCTTGGTTTTCTGCTGTTTGTGCACCATCACACACACACACAACCGCCCTCTTTAGATAAAGCTATGTCCTCGAACTATCATGACCCGCTCCTATGTTTTCAACGTATTACTGAAATCCAGTTGTTCCCAAAACAGACTCTTTCAGCGTGTGTTATTCCAGACACATTTCTGCAAAAACATGCTTAAATATCATGAACTATGGTTTGCTTTTGTCTTCTTCTCACACTCATCTTTGAGTCTTTACATTTTTTTGCATCATTTCTGCACAGTCCTTCACTGACAAAGTCAGTTATTAATATTTGACCAGCTCTGAATGGTGAGCTAAACGTGACTTTGGTTGCACATTTTTGGGGTTGCAATGAAAACAGAATATTCTTTTTTATCAAAAATAAATACACAAACAAAACAAAAACGTGTCACTTGTACTGCTGTTAAATATAGCAACAAATATTTAAGTTAAAAGGAGACAAATCTGGATTGGTAGCTGTTTGAGTAAAAAAAAGTAAAGAAATAATGGTTTATTGAGTTACTGTACCTGTAAAATGTCTCTAGGACGGAAACACATTTAACAGATTCAGATTCAGCTAATGTGGTCCATACTTTCAGGGACATCTAAGGAACTAGTGGGATGTAAAAGTAGAACAGCTCAGGTGGAAAAAATCTAGAACTTCAAACTTTTTGAGAAAAAAAAAATGAGTTCAGACAACAACCTGCCCTGTTTTAGCAAACCCCACAAAACCCCCAATCCTTCTGACGCGTTAGTCCACCACTTTAATCAACATGATTGTTTTCTTTCTTTACCATGCTGACCTTCCCATTCCCCTTATCTGCCTGTTCAGCCTTCAGATCAGTCCGCTCAGCTCGTGTTTATCTCTCTTTGTTTGCCTCTCCTTTTTGTTTTGGACTCGTTCTGCCAGTTCAGTGCAGTGCCCTTTGTTGACCCCAAATGGCCATTTTAAAAGTAATCTTCTGTTTCAACACCTGAGTGTCTTGTGTTGATTTTTAAGATGACCAAACCGCAACACCTCCCGCCTGCAGTAAAGCACACAGCAGAGAACTGAAACTAACTGCTCTTTAATGACTTCAATTTAACATTACAGATCAATACTAGAAAATGATGTGGACTTTAGTATTTTAGGGTATTTTAAATAGTAAATGGACAAAGTAATATCTTTAAAAGACACAAGTTGTTGTTTTCCTTTTATCTATTTATTTTATCATTTAATTTCAGAACAGAACTTCTGATTTATTGATGTAAAGATTTGTTGAGAAAACCACCACAAATAGAATGCAAAAGAGTGCATGAAGCACGAGCAAATTTCAATTAAATATTCAGATATTGATATGAACATGAGTATTTTTGGTAGAAAACATGTTTTAATTTCGTGTTCAATTAAATGTATTACAATCAGAGGGCCAAAAGTCCATGGACTTTGAAATCTGCATGCGTTATTGGGTAATTTTCATGAGCAGAAAAGGTTGCATCATGGTGAAGGGTGTGGGCATTTAAACTCATCCTCATTACGTATATACTACATTGACAGGTCTCACTGCATCAGCAAACCATTTAAGGTGTTGAGCAGGAACATTAAATGAGCCGCAGCGTCTGTCACTCTCAAACTTGTCTGCACCACCCAGGACAATAAAAAACGGTTTTCGTTTCGTGTCAGTTTCCAGATTTACCATTAGACCGGGCTTTAACGATGCCGGGAGGGAAACAATAGAAGTGTAACACACACTTGGTATTCCTTCACTCTTCAGCAATATATCTTTTGAATTCTCAGTATCCAGGAGACTGATAGAGGGCAGGAATGCAAGCAGGAAAAGGATATGAGAAGAGGCTGGGAAAAAATAAAATGGAAAGAGAGAGAAGGTTGTTGCAGGGACCTACGCATGTACTCAAAGGGAATGACAATGCAAGGGGAGAGCAGGGAGAAAAAAATAAACTATCAACAGTGATCCATCAGGAAATTGCATATTTTATAGGAATGTGGCTCAGCCAACAGGTGGAGATGCACTAGGACTCAAAGCCAGGTTTACCTTTAAACAATATGTCAAGCCTGTGTGGTATCAGCTTTTTAAATTTTGTGGAGTAAAACTCCAATGTCAAGGCTGCAAACTGGCCATACAACTATATTTCATATTTCTTTCAGGTAACCTATAAAGCTCATCCAACAAATTCCCAGATAAGAAACAGTGTTGTTAAATTCATGAAAAACTAAATAAATGCTATTTTCATGCATGGACTTTTAAACCTTTTTATTTTTTGTTGGTCTGGTAGGCATCTTTTACTAGCAAAAATTGCAAAAGTCTCTCAATGATTGTGGGTGTGCCATCTCTTTCTCTTGGCACATCTGTTTTTTGTTAATTTAGCCGTTCCTCTTTTCAGAAAAAAAAAAAAGCAGACCTGTCATAGAAATGTAATGATAGATGATTTGAAATGCAGAACCTCAAAAACTATAGGACATATGCTTGTGTTTCTATCAAAACACAAAATCTGCACCATAGAAACTGTTAGAAAGAAGGGGAGTGCTGACCGTGAGCATGCATTTACATGGACTTAAATAACAGTTATTTTTCTCAAGTTTCATTTTGTCATTTAAATGTGGTTTCTGTATTGGAGATTACAGATACCTGGTTCTCTGAGGGACATTGTCGCCAGGGAAGCTATGTTTTTATGAGCACATTAGCGTGACAAAAGCTACTGTCACTTAGCACTCAACTTTTAAATGAGAGAACCGGCTTATGAAAGAAAACCTGATGTCTCTGTGAAAAGAAGGTGGTGGGGATTACTGAATACAGCTGTTCATGCAAAGACATGAGATGACTTTCTCACTAACCAAATTTCACTTAAAACCAAGTTACTTAAGTGCACATTGATGTGGGTTGCTGGAGATCATTCAGCTACTTCAGTGTGAGAGGAGGGTACACCAAGGTGCCTGGAGAAACCAACACATACACAGGAAGAACATGCAAACTCCACATAGATGATGCCCAGTTAGAATTTCAATAAAGGCCTTTTTAATGTGAGGCAAGAGTGCTAACCACCGCAGCCCTGTAAGAACAAATTTCTCCTACGCGTCACAACTGTGACCCTGCTGGCAGAGCCATGGTCCCTGCCACTCTTTTTAAAAAAAAAAACACATTTAAAACAAATTCTTGGAGAAATAAAAAAAGGGCAAACTCAAAGCAACACCAATTTGCCAACATATATGTCAAGTTATTCTGCATCTGGACTCCAATTCTTATGTTAGTGTTGTTTCTCATTCTGTCTACTCAGAGTAAAATTCTTACAACAAAAAAGTCACCTAAAAGTGAAGGTGAATCAAAGAGTTAAAAATCGGATAAAGCAGGAATTTTCATGCTTCAGAAGGTCATTCTGGTCCAGCCTGAGGTCATTCCTTTTGTGTGTGCCAAAGACAGGCGCTCAACATTCTTTTTGTTGAATATGAATCCAGCATGAACAGCAGCTGAAACAATTGATGCGGGCATGAAGAAAACAGAAGCAAAACTCCTGCAGGCAAGCCAGTCCTTCAGAGGCTTTCATCCTGATTCCAAATGTACATTAAACTGAGATCTGGAGTTGGCGCATCTCAACATTTTATTAATACAAATTCAACAGGATAAGGTCTTGATGCATGAGATATAACGACAGAAGCCGGTATTTGAAACACATATTTACATATATCACAGCTGATCAGATTTCTTGGATATTACATAAATCGTGTAGCTGTTTCAAGAAAGAGGTTGGCATAGACATGTCTGTGTGTCTCCATGATTCAAGTCATCAGAAATTGAACTTAGCTCTTTTAAACTGAATTAAAGTTTTAGATCAAATATCTGTGACTGGTAAAATAAAGCTCTGAACTTTACATGGATCCTTCAGATTTTTGCAATAGAGAGATTATTGTAAACTAACATTGTGCACTGAGTTAATTCTGCCTTTTTAAAGTTGGACCTTAAAGAAATGGGTGAAACAGAGTAAGAAACAAGAAAAGAGGACGTTTTCAAAGTACAAAACAAAAATAGAAATGAAGAAACTAATTCAAATAACAAAAAAACTCAAATTAAAATGATATATAACATTTAAAAAATGAGCAAAAAACATATAGACTGTGTATTCAAATCCAAGGACACAGGTTATCTAAATATATAATTCATAAGTATGTGTGGGAAAATACATTTGAATTGAATGTTGAGGAAGTGAATTGCGGGACTTCCTGTGTATACCACCACACTTGTTGCTGTCACCTGATCTAGTTTGTCTTGTAGGCCAGACGCAGTTCATCTTTTATGACTGGGAAGTGACATTATAAAAAGCACCGGCTCCTCTTTCTGCAGACCAAAATGATGTTGCGCTGAGGTTTCTGTGAAACTCGTATTCCTGAGGAGTTGCAACTTAAGCAGTGTTGTGCCACTTCCTCTCAGTAAATACAGAGCCCAGCCCCAAATAATGGCTTCGCACGCTTTCATTAATAATTCATATACTTTCAATGTTTGTAAACAGAGATTTGTTTACATTGATAGTTTGTTTACAAACATTACTTGCATAATCTGAATCTAAGCAGATTTTAATGTAATGAAACAGAAGTGCAAAGTTCTGTGCTTTTCTGCAGATGCTGGGAAACACTTTTGAGCTTTGGTCTCATATTTTTGATGCTGCAGAGACATCCAAACATTATAGAAAGGGAAATTAAAAAGAATCACGAGACTTTAATATTTCGACACAAATATATATAAATTTATTTCAAAAAGTAAATACATTACAATCATGGCGCGTGTCAGCCACACACACCTTCAAGTGAGACACAAAATGCCGGGGTCTAGACCTTTTCTTCACAGTGACTAAAAGTTTCAAAAAACAAAATCTGGATTCCAGCCACTCATTCTATACACTCAACATTAAGAATTGCACTTGTGAAGACAAGCAACCAACACATTCGATCTTTACATCATTTCTTTCCACACTTACCAGAACAATTAATCAAACACCTTTTCCTGTTGTAAGCAACCAATCACATGCAGATACTTTCAAGCCACACATCAGTATAGCAGCTTCCTTTACATAACTCAGCTCAGAATTACAACACTCAGTATTTCCTTTTAACCAGGCAAACATGTGCAATTTACACGGAGGGAAAGAAAGGGCTGCATGACTCCCATTTTAGAAATCAAGACCACTCTGAATTACTTTTAATATAGGAGGGTGCAAAGGTTTAGTGTGCATTTTTCTTTCCTTTTTATATATATTTGACTAGAAATTAAGCTACGTTTCCTTGAACAGAGAAGCATTCTACTGTCATGCACCCCCTAGCTTTCCCTTCAATATGAAGGACATAATCAGCGCCTTTTCCTTCCTAATATACAGACGTCACATTGAGTGCAGTCAGTGCATATTCAACTCATGCATCAGTCTGTATTTTAGTGGGCAGACATGATAAGAAGGCACTTTAATATTTTACAAAAGGACCCCCCCCATCCCAGACGTCCTGCAGCCATTGTTCAATCATTTACCAGGCCGAATGACCATGTTACAGCAGAAAGTAGGTCAGTTGAACATATTACACTTAGGTTTCTGTCTTTTTTGTACTACATCTGCTAAGAAAGCAGAGCTTGTTCGCTTCAGTTTAGTTTCTGGCTGAGAGGCAGTGGAGCTCAAACCCCAGAGCTGGATTTGCACTAAAAGCCCCGTCAGTGTCGGTGATCGTGTGCCAGTTCAGCAAACGTCCTGCTGCTTTCACCAGTAAGGCACAGTGTTATCAAAGTGACCCCAACTCTGCCAGCCAGGAAAAAGTCCGCTGGACATGCGGGGACTGCCGAACTGGTCAAACCCCAGGTCGAGTACCTTCCCGTCCCCATTTTTGGGCTCTGAAAGCCTTTTTGGCTCAGAAGCTCTGCTCATGTCGCCACCGCTCCAGCCATTGTGTTTGAGGGTGTAATTCTTGCCATCGTTATTGTCCCAGAAAGTCTGGCCTTGGACCTTGAAGCAGATGCAGAACTCGACTCGGTTTTGTGGCGGGACGTAGGTGGGCAGCTCCACAACAAACGCAAAGGTGTCATTGTCCTGGCAATTGTAGACATTGTTCAGGAAGGTGCAGTCCACGTCGGTGTGGCTGGCCCAAGAGTCGAAGGTGATGCGCACCTGCACCAGCTTCTCAAACCCAACATTTCTGACCTTGATGGTGCCCGTCAGAGAGCGCTCCTGCAGGGAGCAGTTCTCCAGGCACACGGAGTTCTGAATCAGGCGGTTCCGAAAGTCCAGGTAGTCGGCTGAGGGCTGTTTAAAGTCAAGAGCCAGGCTGCGAACTGAGCTGATCTTTAGATCCATGGTGGCCGTTTCCAGGTCCGTCATGTCAAACTGCAGCTCCTCTGCCATCTCATCCTTCTGCTTTATCTGGTACGGCTCATCGTCGAACTTGGAGAAAACGTGGATGTTGGTGAGTGCCATGCCTTTGGTGTCGGCAAAGACCACCCTCTTTTTGCTAGCCTTGCTTTTGTTCCAGGCCACGCAGCTACCATCACTGACCGCCTTCTGCAGGCACGGTCGCAGGGGCTTGTAGAGCTGCTGGCTGTGGCTGCGGGCGGACTGGTTGACCCTGTTCTTGGCCCTCTGCAGGTCATCGTAGGGGCTGAGGAAACCTCGCAGAGGAGGAGAGTGGCTAATGTAGAATCTCATGGCCACGTCCATGGGCATTACAGGGCCAGGCATTGCTGATGGACTGAAAGACGGGAGAACACTGGAGGAGGCAGAGGAAAGGAGAGGAGGGGGAGGTTAGATAGTGCTTTCTGCAAACGGTTTGGGGAAACTTTCATGCCGTTTATTTAACTAACAAACAAACAAACAAAAGAGTCGCTTAAGGAAGTAAAACCACAAGAGTTTTACACGAATCGGATTTAAATTCAAACATTTTTCAATAGTTACCGAAACACATTTATCTCGACGCGAATACAAGCGGTTTCTGCGCTCCTTACCTTGCAGCACTCATGGGACACCGAATAAAACGCTTGAGATGGTTCGAAACTTCAGAAATCTGCAGAGCAGCTCGGTCTGAACGCGCACGCTGCAGGCGCTCCCCCTTCCCCCTCCGTCTCGGTCTCTCAGTCCTTCAATGCTACGCTGGCTCCTCTCTCTGAAATTTGAACTGCCACACGGGGGCTATTTGCATATCCAATCACGTGGTTTCCTCAGCAGCAAATCAGTAGCCGATGGGTTCCTCCAGCGACCAATCAGCTTGGAGGTGGGGACGCCCGCCGGCCGGCGGGAAGGGGGCGTGTCGCTTCGTGGCTCGCTCGGACAGGCTTGATGGACCCCTGCTGGGTCGGCCATCGCTCTGCCTGTGCGCAGATCATTCTCCAAATGTCCAAGAGTCCCTCAGCAAGAACAAAAATGTTCACAGACTTTTTCAAAAACGGATTTAAAATCATATTTGTTCTAAAAATATTTAACACCATACTTTCAGAAAAATCAAAAGGAAAAACAGTTTTCCCTACAACCCCCTAAGCAAGGACTTTTAACACTCTGTGTATTCACAACATAGTTACTAGGGGCCCCTCTTTGTCCCTAGGTTCAAATGTCAACACTGCATTGCCAAATGCCATTTTCCCCTTGTTTAAGAGATCAAAGCAACCGAACTTTACTTTTAAAGATTTTTTAGAGCTACATTTTCTAATGCTAATGTATTCACTTTACTGGCAGAAGGCAGTCTTGCATTCAATGCATGTTTACAGTAAATCTATTTTTAAAGCTTATTTGCTTTATTGATTTTTTTTTTTTTCACTTTGGGTTAATTTTTGCTCATGGGTAGCCCAAACATGGCCCATTTCAGAGAATTTGTGAGCCATGCTCAGTATTTTTTCTTTTTCATCAAACAGCTTTGTCACATGGTTAAATCTCCACATGATCACTCTGACCACACTTTTGTTTTATCATGAGAGTAATAACCATGGGAGATTATCTAAAGGCCTGACCATAAAAAAATATAAAGCCATTAGAAAACTTCCTTTTTTTTTTTTTTTTTGCATTCTGAAATATTATTAATCAAAGGCAAGGACACTCTTGTGACAACCACTGTATGCAGGTTTGATTGAATCTTCTCTTTTCTCTTGATTGGAAAATTTTCCAGTCGTGAGTGTAGAGCAAGTGGTTAATCTCTTGAAGTGGTTCAACACATGTCAAATGTTTCAGCATCCTTCTAAAAAGTCAGAGTATGTCATTTCTGTTTGATGGCTTTAGGATGTGCATCTCCATCTACAGGAAACAGCAATCTAGACACACAACCCTGAAAAAAGGTAAAAATGTGGTGTTCTGAGGCCTTAATGACACCTGAGAAAAAAATAGCCATCCTCTGTAGAATAAAATTTAGATTTTCACTGAGTACATCAACAGCTTGTGGTTGTGACTCTTTGTTTATGAACTTCCTAAAGCCTGTTGCAGCACAGGGTAGCTCTATTATCAGCATCGAAGGCTTTTAAGACTAAAGCCACAGCATAGACAGTTGCACTCAGGGCTGCACAATGCGACTACCAAAAATAGAATGCACGTCGTAAGCTGGATCTCTTGTCAGCCAAATCTCTAACCTCTAACTGCAGCCGTTCTTAAGCCAACAGGGGAACCCACGTGTCCCCTTTTAACTGACGAGACAGGAGCATTTCAGCAGCAGGTAGCCTATGGGCCAAGAAATTGCTAAATTAAAAAAAGATGTTCTTTCAGCAGGTCTAGCTGACACATATCAGTGATTTGGTCAACACATGGTGTTTGTTTTGATAGAGATGTGTGTGTATTATCCAGATGTTGCAGAATAAACTATAAGCATCATGTAAAGAGGCATGTTTGGTTCAAATATGTTCTTCATGATTTTGACAATTATTGAGGAGCAATTCCTTCTTTTCCTTTCTAAAATGGTTTTGAAATTCTCCCTGAACTCCATAATGAACAGGGTATTTTTATTGAAGTTTGTTTTGCCATTCCATGTGAAATGTTCTTTTTACTTGCTCTATTGTCCAGTTTGAACTTTAGTGGGTCATCTTGATCCAAAGTGAAGTTCTGAACTCTGTCAGCTGCACATCAAGTTCTTGTTCTTGTATAGTTTACCATCAAGGGTCCATGTGGTTTGGGGGATTCTCATGTAGTTTGCCCCTTTAACAGAACATGCTGTTTTCAGCTTTATTTACTTTGGCAGGGACTTTTTTTAGCCCTTTATTCTGAATGGCAGAATGATCTAAACCCATGTGGGGTTCACCTGCACTGCTTTTCAGTTTGCAGTTGTTTGGACCAGTCAGCAACATAAGGATGGGTGCTAACGGGGAAATTTGCCGTAAACAAGCTTTCAATTTTTGTGCACTATTAAACCTGAATGTGGCTTTATCTTTGCAAGCCTTAAGGTCAAGAGGTCATGTACTTCTTGGTCACTCCTTTTGCAGGCAGGGTTCCAAACGTGCACAGGCTCAGCTTCCATGTCAGTAATGTGTGGGAAGACTTTAGACTCAGCTAACATGCACGCTGATTTCACATGCTCATAAAGGCAACTCAGTATTTATCACAGTCCTGTCTGGCTGCCTAATCAGTAACACGGCTTCAGGATTGCATCAGAAAATAGATTTCAGTTCAAAGCAACAAAGTAAACCTAGCAGGGTGAAAAACTGGACTGTAGAGAAAAAAAGCCACATGTTTTATCACAAGCTTTTCTAATGTCAAAACATATATTGATTTGCTCCAAGTTAAACATTATATGTTTTGAAATGTGATGGAAATATGAAAGTTAATTTGATGGTTTGGGCTCATCTCTGCAGGACTGAGTTGGTTTCTTAACGAGACTCAGCTGTGATGCTGGTGTTCTAATGATCCACTGTGCACATGTGGTCCTGCCAATGGAGCAAATCTGGGATTTCAAGGAAAGCTTGAAATCCCAGATTTGCAACAGCAAAGGATAAACAAGAATGATATTCCATTGAGCCTGTGGCTTCACAAACCAAGTTTAAAGGATGAAGCAAAAGTTAAATAACACAAATTATGAGAGGTCAGAGGAGACAAAGGGTGGCAGCATTAGATTTCAAACCTCCAGGAGTGGTAGTTGTACAATCTAACAGATCCATGCAGTCTTATTTTTGATGCACATGTAAAGGAGATGATTTTACACATTGTTTGTCATATTTAAGAGTTTTCAGAAAACAATGAACAACTATTGCAAGCATGTCGGTATAATATTGCACAGTATTTTGTTTGATTTGAACAATATATTATGACAACATTTGATTATTTTGCATTCTAAAGTTTTCTTTACTGGCTGCGTGATGGAGCAGTGGTCAGTGCTCTCACCTCACAGTGCTAAGACTCCAGTTCAAACCCCCCTGTGACCTTTCTGTGTGGATGTTCTCCCCAAGTATGAGATGGTTTTCTCCTGGAACTCTGGCTTCCTCCCACAATCTAAAAAAATGCTTCATGGGTGAATTGGTGATTCTAAATTGTCTCAAGGTGTGCATATGGCCCCACAACAGACTGGCTACATGTTCAGGGTTTACTCCGCCTTTGCCCAACAGTAGCTGGGAAGACGCCCGCGGTCATGTGACCTCGAAAGGTATTCAGCGGGTTCTGAAGATTGATGGATGGAATTTTTCTTTACTATCTTCTTTATTCAGTATGTCTTTGTACTGTAGCCCTTATGTGATAAACTGGATACAAGTTTCAAAACAAATAAGGATATTTATTGTAGTTCAATTTTCCTATGACACATTGAGAGAAACAAAACGGTCACTCTACAGACTATTAACTATTTGTTTGATGGAGGCTTCAAAATGTATGTCATTTTACATCTTCTTTTGTTTTGTTTTTTATTCGGGGTAAAGATAAGAGATCTCTACGGGAGTGACCTGGTCTAAGATGCCTGGAAAACTAATTTACAACAACAATTCCAATAAATGAAAAAAAAAAAACAATTAATTCATTGGATAAATTTTGTTCCACTTTCATCAAACACTTGGATTCAATTAATCATTCATTTCAAGTCATTACATATGAATGGATAAACTTTTTGATGTAAAGGAGAACAGGTAATGGAGCACTGTTGAGATGAAAAGTTACAAAACAGCTACCCATTGATGTGTTGCATAAGAGCAATCGGTCAGTAACATAGGGATGACCCATAGAAACATTTACGTCCGATTTGTATGAAACATTTAAACTTTTATAGGAGCAGTCAGTTCATCGTGAGCTAAGTGCGATTTTCTTTCCAAGGGTCTAACGTCAAGTCAGTTGGTTTAACCCAATTGTGGATTCATTTGCAGCACAAGAGAAATTGAAGCGGTTTTCTGTAGAAGGTCCACTTGGCCATCGTTGAAACCTTTTGGGGTTATTGAGGTCACTCGTAAGTTGACGAGCTCAGTGACTGCTTTTCTGCGTGAGCTAGCCTTTACTAAAGTGGTGTGACCTGTTGATAAGTCGTCAGCCATTCATCTGAATTCAGGGGCTCACCACAGTTTGGTCTTTTCACTCTTAAATGTACTTTATTTCCTCTCAGACTTGAAACAATTCTGTTGTTTACTCTTACGATGGGGTTGAACCACTTGACCTGAGAAATGGTTTTCCAGTTTGCAAACAAACACATAAGGAGGAGGTGTTTAGTCACCCCTATTTACACTATTGGTCTTTGCAGTGGACTATGCATTGCACCATAAAGAGGATGCTGGGGTAACAAGGAAAATACGAGAACATTTAGATTTGTTTATTTAGATTTTTTTTTTTTAGTAGACAAAAACTTAATGTTTGCAATGTTATTAAAATTAATACATTAAAATTCCGATAACGTGAATTGAGAACAATTTTAAAAATGAGAAAAGTTAGTAAATAGTATATTAGGATTGTCTTTTAAAATGATGTCACATCAACAAGACAGAGGCAATATTCAATTCATGAATAAATACATGCATTTCATTTATTTTTAAGAAAAAAAAACAGTAAAGGCATTTAAGGTCTACTTGTGTTTACTGAGCTGAGATTTACCTAGTTTACATATGGGCTCACAGGTAATCCAAAGTTAGAAAAATACTTATTAAAACCACAACCATGAAATATTTCTACACCAGTTAGCATTGATTAAAGCCTTAAGCATATCATAAAGGTTCTGACACTCATAGTTTCAGGAAACACTGCCAGAGCTCCTGGCACTCCCAGCTCCTGTCTCCAGGCTGCCAGTTGGCACAGTTACTGTGCACATAGCAATAGCAAGAAGACAAAACAGATCAGGAGAGACCATCAGGCATTGTGGTTGGCTGACAACGGTCATGTGATATGGATTTTTTTAAGACATTGACAGCTCAGAGGTTATGCATGACGATTTCCCACAAGCTCCTCAGATCCAGAAAAGCTTGCGCTTATCTGACAAAGCTGAGATTCAGAGCTAAAAGAGTAATGACATTTTTTCACTTGTTACTTCATTTTGAGAATGAGGAAAAATCTCTCCTCCTCAGGGTCAGATTTTAGTTTAATAGTTTATTTCAAAGCCCCAGATCAGTGCTGGACACCGGCACAGAACTTCAAACAGTTGGATTCTTAAAAAAAAAAGCAATAAGAACTAAAAAAAAAAAAAAGCAAATGTTGTATGAACTTTGCAAATTATTATTGCAATGGTAACAAAATATAAGTTCATACAACTAGAAGATCTTTAAAGTTTATGTGGTGAGCAGGTTTAAAGAGTGTATGATCTTACCTTATGTGGGGATATGCATCTGTCAATCACGAGGGTGGCCTGAGAAACAGCACCTAAAATCAATCATCAGATATCTCCCTGCACAACAAACTAACATCACTCTTTGCAAACATGATCCAGCTTTGGTAATGTTTCCATCCCTGAAATGTGTCCCTCAGGAGACTGAGGCCAATGATCAAGGGTTGATGTCATCAAAGAAAAGGTTTTTTTTCTTTTGACACGAAGCAGGACCTTGAGCATAATTATACAGATGTGAGTATTTGTGCATCGAGACAACATTTTATGCTCTTTGTGGTGTTGGTGTGAGGGGGCAGGACTTGTTTGGTAAGCCATGATAAAAGGATTAGCACTTCAGCCTTGATGCTGACCTTGATTAAACTGCCCAGACGTTCACACCCGAACAGACAATCACTGAACTGAACGAACAAAAGAGAAGTGGAAACACACTACATGCTTTTTACATACCGTCTCAAGGAATAAGGGAATAAAAACAAATACACATTAATCATATTTTTTGCATACTGGACATCCAACATTCACCAAATAAGGTAAATGAATGGTGCTCAAAAGGTGGAGGAATATAACCTAAAGGCAAAAATAAAAAAAAAAAATCAATAAGTTACAGAGTAACACAACAAGTCTGTTTGAGAATACACAGACTGAACAAGTAAAAGGGGATGTTAGAACATTCGACCTTTTAATAGACATTGATACTCACAAACGCGAGCATTTAAGAAGGATCAGACTAAGATTTGAAGACTTTATAAAAATACTTTACTGTATTTTTCTTAGTATTAGTCAGATTTTTTGGCAGAGTTTGACCTGGAGTGCATGTTACTTATACTCAGAAGCAACTTACCAGTATGTTATTTTCCCACCACCAACCAGCTGCTCTTTAGCGTTTTTTTCCCGCTAACAACCACTGGAGGGCACTGTAGGTGTGTGTGTGTCCGTATTTGCTACTGATAGCAACCCAGAAAAAGAACATGGAGAAGAATCTGATCGTTCTCCTTCTGAACTTTATATTTTTCTTATTTGCATGGAGACATTATCATTTTTATTATGTGTCCTTCCTTGGACTATTACATAAAAACAACTTATCAAGAGAAACGGAGAGACGGAAGTTCCGCTCAAAGTGATGTCATTCAGATGCTGGCTCCTGCAAATGTCCCTTTATGTGCCTATGATCCATACAACTCCAGGGTTTAAGCTGTGTCAGCTCTTCTGGGGAGTTTTTTCCACAAGGTTAGGATTGGATTTATGGGAATGTTTCACAAGTGCGTTTGGGAGGTCACACACTGATGCTGGAAGAGAGGGCCTGGCTGGCACTCTTCACTCTAATTCCCAAAGGTCTTCTATCAGGTCAGGACTCTGCTGGCCAGTCAAGTTCTTTCTCACCGCATTGGTTCGCCTATGGACCTCGCTTTGTAAACTAATGTAGGAAGAAACCAACCACAAACTGCTTCTACAGTTTGGAGCACGGGATTTTTCAAGTACGTTGAAGCACTGAGAGTGTTTTTTTTTTCTTTAAATTAAAACTCCAAACCCACCTTCGGAATTACAATCCCACACCGTAAACCCCAGATCATACCGAAACTCTCGACTGGTTTATAAATCTGGTGTGGGTTCACAGTGTCGGCCCTTTAAAAAGAAGCCTTTGTCTTCAGTCAGAGCAGGGCAGAGGTACACAAAAGGGCCAGAAACAGCCATGAGTTTGTGGTTTAGGCAATTTAGGGAAAACAAAGGTTAATCACTTTTAGGCACTTTAAATTTGAAGCTTTTTCCTTCCTCAGATAAAGTTTAATTTTACTTTTTTTTTTGCATTCAACATGTCTAAGGCTTTGAGAAAAAAACTAGTATTTCATTCAAATGTGAAAAACCAAAACTGAATCCTGAATAATTAGAGTTGTCTTTAAAGAAATGATCAATCTATGAAGGCAGAAAAAATGTTTTAGAAAGGTCTATTCCCTTCTTTTGTTTGTTTGAGACTTAACAGTTGAGTTAAATTTGGATCTGATGTTTAAACAACAGTTTTTTTTCAAAACAAATCACAGTAGTGCCTTATAAACCTAACCACAGGGTTAAAAAAGCATTGGGACCAGTGAATTTGTCCTGTCTGTTGTGTGGGCCCTTCATGACAGCAGTGAACTGGTTTACTTCACTTTTCAAACCAGACTCAAATAGGAAGTAGTTTGTGCTCCTGGCAGGATGTGGAATGTGCTGGAAGTGGCAAAGACAGAGATTCTTCTATTTTCAAGATCAGGTTCTGCAGATCTTAAGAGAACAGAACAAAGAACACATAGAAATTGGGAGCTTTTAAGGAAAAGTCAAACCGTTGTTACAAGAATGATGACTTGTTTTGTGGTGGTATTCTGCCTACTTGGAAGAGCCTTTAAAGTTATTGTAACTTTTATGTTTTTTTACGGCTCTTTATCACATGGTCCGATAATAATAACAGGCTGTCTGCAGAGCAGGTCGACCCTCACCTTATTTATTTTGCTTCATACTTTATTTAGCTAACGAGTCGCCACTGTTCCCATTTCAGACTTGGCAATAGTCACTTGCCCCATAACCTGGTATTTATTAGGGGGGTGTGTGTGGTCAGGGGGGAGGATCCTACCCCTGACCACAGTAGCAAAGTTTATGGATGAGACAGTGACTGCAGCTCTAAATTATTTCATTTTCTTAAGGAAAATGCATTTAATTAATATATTTTTATGGGATTGAGTTGCAGATTTTCCCCTGATTTCTTGTTTTTCATAGAGTTTAATGAGTTACTGTCATTAGTGAGAGTTCTTTGTCCACAGTGGTTTGCCCCGTCCTCCGATATGTAACTGAAAAAAACATTTTAAAAACAATTTTACATTACTTTTTAAAATAAGATTTTGGGATTAGGGAAATAATATTAAACTTTCTCCAGGTAACACTCACGCATTCTGGCCAAAGTGTTGCCTGCCAGTCACGGATGCCTCTGTGGACAAAGCGCAGCTCGCGTCACGTACACCAGCTGCACAAATAGCAACAGACTTAAATCCTAAAGCCCACTCGAAGAGCTTATGCACATCAAACACGTCACACTCTTCTGACACAACCGGAGTGACCCACCAATAATCCACCAGAGGAGTGAATCCAGGCGAGCGAAGCTGCCAGAGTTGAGAAGAGGGCAACAGCTGCTGCAGCTTTAAAGATGAACAAGCAATGAAAAGCAACTTTATAATTGACTGTAAATGTGAGGTAAAACACAAAAAAGCTACTTTTTAGGAACAGCTATATTGGAATTAATAGTAATTTCAAGCATTAAAGTTAGATTTCTGGGATTTTGAGTTATCTAGCTAAAGTCTAAATCTACTAAGCATTTTAAGACACTAAAAAGAAACTTGCCAAGAAAAAGCAAAGGAGAAGAATATTAATGTTATGTTTGCATTTTTGATGAATGCCTAAAAACTCATAAGGTTAAATTTCCACAAGCATCTGGAAAAACTATTTTTTTCTTATACTACTGAATTAATCAAGGAAAAACTCCAATTTTTATTTACTGGGACACAGATCTGGACATTTAAATCCTAATTATATGGGAATATAAGTCAGTAAACTGACGCTTGGACCTCAGCTGCATTGTGAATTTGAGTTGTGAGCTGACCTAACGTAACCTTGGACACACCCCCATGACTCTGCACAAACATGCCTGCTGGTGGAGGCGCTGAGAGCTCCAGCAGTGACAGACCAGCGGAAACTCCTGCAGATTTCAGTCCACCTGAGCTGAGCAGAGAGTTCTGCCTCAGTCGAGAGTCAGCAAGCTGAACGCCTGACGCTCTGATTCCAAACTCTGTTTCTAACAGCAGAGAAGAAAAACCTCCAACCCTGATCAGCTTGACTTCATTTTCATCTTCTGCATTTATTGAGTTTGTTGGAATGTTGCATTGCTTTACAATGTTACATAATGTAATCAGAATCAAATCAAAACAACACTGTTATTGTGTTTTTTAATTCTGTCTAATATTGCACAGATATTGAACTCTTTCTGATATCATTTCCAAGCTAATTTTTCCAAACAGTGTGTGCTAACATAATAAATGTGAAACAAATCTGCCGTAAAACAGCGCAGTGTCATGTGAACTGAAATTTGGAACCTGTCAAAGATATTCTGTCTCCGGTCATCAAGCTCTAAAGTGTCCCAATTCATTAAGCAACCACCAGAAACCTCGCCAGTCAGGCGTGCTGCTCTATGAAAAGGCGTAATCAGCCAGAAGAACTGAGCACACCTGAACAGGTAAACACCAGCGTGAGAAATGTTTTTCTACTGCTCGGGTTCTGCGCTTTGACGGCTCCACAATCCGGAATCGTGGGATGAGTTCTTGAGATTTCTCTGGCACCGCAGAGCTCAGCTGTTATTCAGCTGGAGCTTTCAAGAAATGTGACTCGTGTAAATTTAGAAAAGAGAGCATGGCCAAGTTTCAGCCAGATTAAAATGACATCTGAAGCAGCAGAGGGAGCCGATGTGGTGTGAGCAGGATGTTGACAAACTGTTGATAGAGATGTGTCATCTAATATTAAAAGTCTCTTTCTTTTTTTTTTTGGTACTTGTGTAACCTGCATCTGAGCAGACTGCCATTTGTTTTGTCTTTTTTTCTTGGGTTGCCAGATTTGTCCTCAGTCATTTTGCTGCTTTGAAATTTACTGAGTTACGAGTTATTAGTTTAGTATTTCCTGTTTTTACTTTTGAGAACGTTCTCATTTCTTTTCTTCTCTGGTATAGCTTCCTTCCTGTGCGATGCAGACTTTATGAAAACATCTATTTTTGTTCATGAAAGAGCCTTCACAGTAAACAGAAGCTGATTCAAATAGAAAAGAACTAAAGTCTCATCAACCACTCTATTAGATATGGGGTTGGGCCCTTTTTTAATTCTGAATCCGTGGTGGCAAAGATTTTAAGTGAGCTGCAGCTCACTGGACATTTTCTCCTTTTTTTGGACCATTCAAACCCTACTGATGGTTGTGGGTGAAAATCCCAGTAGATCATCAGTTTCTGAAATCCTCAGAGCAGCCCGTCTGACACCAATAACCATACCACGTTCAAAGTCACTTCAATCACCTTTCTTCCCCATTCTGATGCTCGATTTGAGCTGCAGCAGATCGTCCTGACAGATCTTCTACTTTTCAGAAGTTTCTCCATAAAACTGCCACTGGCATGCAGTCGTGGTATCAAAATGAGGAATGACATCATTTCTCTAGATTGGTTCTTCTTTTTCCAAGTTTTTATTATCAGCAGTTTTGTTCCTTTGCTCTATTCTCAAATATTTAGACTTTAACTTTTTTGCACACTTTCCTCTGACCTAAATATCCGAGGTTT
Organism: Oryzias celebensis; assembly: GCA_014656515.1. Taxonomy (NCBI): domain Eukaryota; kingdom Metazoa; phylum Chordata; class Actinopteri; order Beloniformes; family Adrianichthyidae; genus Oryzias; species Oryzias celebensis. The sequence goes on from BNCR01000014.1 coordinate 3,262,481, forward strand.
TGAGTTCTTATGGACTTTTCACTAAATACTTTCTGTTTGTTTGGCATCAATAATGCTTGTTTATTTCCAAACAATCTTCTTTTGCGTCAGTTCTTGCTGCTTTTACCATTGTTTTTTCTGCAGTCCACAAACTTTTCTGGGAACTGCATGATGACATACATTCATATTAACACGTCCGTATTTGTCCATAATGTTTTGCAGAACAGCCCACGGAAAAGTGTTGGGGCAGTTTAAGACCAAACACCTTAAGTGGGAACAAACTGCAGCACAGGCAGACGTTTGCCCACAGCAGCAGTAGTGACTCATACCACAGAGGAAATTTAAAAACAAATCTGTTTTAATGAGAATGAAGGAGAAACTACTGTTTGTGTTGCAATGACATCATGCAAAATAATGCTATGGGATTTATAATTCATTGCCGACTGGTGTAGAATGTGTGTTTTTTATATTTCTGTGAATAATGCATTTATTTTGATATTTTGTAACTCCTTAATTCAAAGAAATCTTTGTGGAATTGATTGGTACATTTTTGGTTTCTTCAGTTGTGCTTTTTTACTTCAGTCAACTTCTTTTCCTGGGTTAACAGGTTAACTTTGCTCCTCCAAGATCCTTCAATAACTTTTGCAACAATTTTAAACAACCCAGAAAAAGTAAAATGTTTAGAGGGATTAATCCTGCTTTTGCTCATTTTTTTCCTCTTTCCACAAAATGCTATCACCTACAACAGTAATACATTTCTTTCCTAATTATTTTGCATTATTTCATATTTTTCAAAGTGCTGTCAAGCATGAATACAAGGCTGAAGCATTTCCTCTGGTGTTATTTTGAAGTTTCACACCTCAGTCAATCACGCAGGTAAAAATCTCAGTGTCAATGGAATGTCCCACACCCTTCCGTCTGCCCTGAAGTCAACACAAACGTGTGGGCAAAAAAGACGAATAATTCGCAGATCTGCTCTAAATCCTTTTCCAATTAACATTATTTCCCTGCTGCTCTTAGCTTAATGATTATTTCAACAAAAGCTGGGTGAGAATGGTTTGTGTGTTTTGTAGTAAATGAGTAGCCAGACCTACTCAATGAGGACACAGAAGGCAAATGGGATGAACCAGACAAAGTCTTTGGCTTCATGTCTCCATCTATGTTTAAACAGAGGTGTTATGTAAGGGGGGGCAGCCGTGTGAAATCCCACTTTTCTGTTTGTCATTTTTCTCTTATGGAAGGTCAGATTAACTCAGAACAGGGTTCACGAAATGAAACAAGAGGAGAACATTTCTGTAGAAAAATCTAATTTTAAAGTAGTTTACAGAGAGTGTACAGGAAAACCACCTTAAAATGATTTTTAAATTCACTTTTTTTCTGATAATTCTATCAACTATTGCATTATATTATGTACAATATGTTTGAATCAATTATTTTACAATTCAATTGTACTTAATAATTAATCCTGAGGGTATTTCATTACAAGATATTTTTTTTTCCATCAGGAAACCTTTCAAATTTTCCTTGACACTTTTAGTGATTCAGCAGGGCCCCCTGGTGGTCAAAAAGACTCACTGTTCTTTACTCAGCAGCTCATTTTATAGTGAAAAACAGGAATTCATGGTGGTTTGCTTCTGCTTTACCCAAATACTTATTACATACACATATATATAATTACCCATCAGGAAAATGCATACGTGTGTGTCATTGGTCATTAAAACAAATTCTGAAGACCCTCCACCTCTTATCCCTGAAACTCCAAAGTTCGAATTCAAATTTAACTTTATTTATTTACTGTGCACTTTCCAAACACAAATCCCAGAGCTTTACAAAAAATTGCATGTCTCTTATAAAAACACAAGAGAACAACTAAAAAAAAAGGAAAAAAAAATAAACAGACATAAATATTAATTTTATGTTAAAATGTGAAAATGACGCATAAACAGAGAAATTATTTTTTTCTCTAGACAAAGGCTTTATTATAAAGATATTAATTTTGATTTTTCATATTTAATTTAAACAACAAATACATTGTTTTTTTCTCTAAACAGACAACTGTACATATCAGAAGTCTGAAAGTAAAACTCAAAGAAACTGATTTGTGTTGAAAAACACTTTAATGACCTCGACCGAACAAGCAGTCCTTGTTTTCTACTTCATTGTTCATTGTAGTTAGTATCAACGTTTATTTGATCACAAGCTTTTGTGTTTATTTTTAAGAAACTCTTTCTGGAGGAATGCATTGAAGTTGTTAGATTAGTGATGCAGGGAGCAGCCTCTTCAATTCCCTGGAAACCACAGATATCAGATTGCTGTGAATTTGGATGACTGAGAGTATCTGCCATGTGATGGATCTGCTTCATCAAGCCCCAACACAGAACATTTGTTTGTGCTATTTAAAGCCAAGGATTTCCAAATGCCACAGAGGTAAAATCCACCCATCCATCCATTTTCTTAACCAGCTTGATCCCTTTTGGGGTGGCAAGTGTTTTATATTGAAGACCATTTTTATTTGAAACTTTCAAATTAATTTTAAAAAATGATGTGAACAAACTTTCTTATTTGATCTCTGAATTTATTATTCCAATCTGGGAAGATATTTGATCATTTCAATAAAAAAAAAACAGTACAGTTAAAAAAAATGGCTAAGTTTCTTTAGTAGTTTTGGGTTGTGTTGACCACCTGGTCGAAGTGTTGCCTCTTCTTTCTGCAGTGACTGCTGGGATACTGTGTTGATGGAATGACAGCCTTGGAAGTTTAGCATTTTCCACCTGAGGGCAGCAGAGCCGTGTTAGAACTAAAATCAGAAGCAATGCAGCTTCAGACTGGGATGGACAAACATGTGTCCTGTGAGTCCACAGCATAAACACAATTAACAAAAAAACATTAACACGTTTACAGTCATACGGATCAGTGAGCACAAATAAGTTTTCGTTTTAAAATGTTAAAAAATCGGGCACAGGCAGACAGGAACTCTTGATTACACCAATGTGCTGCTCCTATGAAGTGAACTGGGAGCGTTTCATGGCAGGAGCTGCTTCTGGGTGACCTGGCATTTCAAAAACAGAAGTGTGATGGCATGTTTAAAAACATAATCAAAGTTGAAAAAAAACTTATGAACAAGCTTGTTGACTCTGTTTATAATAATTATTGCTGAGATTCCATTGGATTGAGTTGGAAATCCTCCCATCCAACTGGAGGAGAAAGAAACAAAGAAAATTCAGAAAATGCTTTAGCTTTGTAGCAAAAACTCAAAATATTTCGAATAAACTAAGCTTTTTATTCTCATTTTTAAGATGTGAGGCACAAAACATACAACTCCAAAATATTTTTCAGACTTTTGGATGCTTTCTTTATAAATATTTTTATAAATTTAAAGAAAATTTCTGCAGAATTTCTATGACCGCAAATTCAACTTTTTGGTTTCAGTTTGCTCAGTTCTTTAACGTATTAAAAATCTAGACAGAAGAAAGGACAGAGAAAAAAAACAATTTAAACAAAAAGAAAATGCACAAATATGTCTCACTTACATCACAATCTATTCAAAATATTGAATTATTTCACCTTAAAAATACGTCCGAAAGTTTCAGCCAGAACCTTGAGGAACGCCACATTTTAAAAAATGATATTCCTCAAGATTGACCTCGCTTTGAATTCCATTTTGAGGTTGATTTATTGCTGAAAATGAACGTTGTATTTGTTGTACAATAATATTTCACAGCTAATTAACATTTTCATTTTTTAGGATTTTATTCACAGAACATTAGAGTTTTATTTATTATTTTTTAAAATGATTTTCTTTCATACACTGCATAACCATATGTGCTTTGCTTGTTCTTGTGCTGTTGGAATAAAGGCTGGTAACCACTTGGTCAATGAAGAAAAATAAAGAGAATAAACAAAAGCTTGGGGATAATAGCTGAACTAAGGCAGAGAGGTGCCAGATCCTGGCTGTGCTTTCGGCTTCACAGGCAGACAGCCAGCGTCCAACATTCTTATTGCCTTGGTGAATAAATGCGGGTGATCAGTCCTTCAGCTCCCTCCTGTGACTGTGAGGAGTGTGTTTTGTGCGTTTTACAAGCACAATCAGGTCTCTATAGAGAGGTGAAGTGGCAGATGTGATTAAGTTGAGTGTACTGAAGCTCTCTAAACAAAAAGGAGAGCATTGTGGACATTCTTTTATACAGTCGATGACGGTAAAGTGGAAAATTTCTTCTTCAAAGTTGATTTAAAATACATACAAGTTTCCCTTCAAGAAGGATCCAAACAGTTTTTAAAGTAATAACAAAGCACTGTCCATTTTCCCCATTCCATTTTGAACATTTGTCACACTCCTTCCAATTTTTTTTAATTGATTTTTGTGGGTTTTTTTTTTTAAGTCAGTTTAAAACAAAATAAATCAGCAACTATTTCACTATATGATATATTTGTCAAATAAAGATAGGACCAAATTATTTCTGGGCTTTAACCAACATAAAACACATTTTTGAGCCAGATAAGGATGAAGTTTATGGAGGGGAATTTTCTAAAAATATAATAATATTAACAAAAGTGATCATCCCAGTAGAACCAGCTAATCGGAACTCCATGAGGTCTCAGTGTCAGAGTTTCATACAACTCCCCTGCAGAATGTTAAAAAAATGAAACGAGTACATTTAAATAAACAAACTTCATTCAAGTTAAGTGATTTCTCAAACGTGAAACTGCTTTCAGAAGCGTATTTTTTTTATATTTGGATCTTCCTCTGTTTGTTTACTCCACAAAATTAAACAAGAATGTTTAAAATTCAACAGCTTACTCCAGAGTCCTCGAGGATAGATTCGTTTTCAGATGTGTGCAGGTTGTGCAGATTCCTAGTAAAACTGACTGTTGAAGTTAAATGATTTCTCAAACGTGAAACTGCTTTCAGAAGCTGTTTTTTGTCTGTTTTTTTTTTTTTTTTTTAAAAACCTTGCACGAATTCCCCACTCAGCATTGCTTTTATTCAAAACAAACAAACAAACAAAAATGCTGCATGTTGAGCCTGTTATTCTTTGCCTAATCAGGCTACTTTCACATAGAACAGTCCTGAAGATGTGGTTGAAACAGTTCAAATGCTAATACATTTCACACCTTCATCTGGGTAGTTCACACGGTGGTCTCAGAAGTGAACCAAAAGCAGATGCTTCAGACCAAACTATTAGGAATAACCAAGCAGTTCCAAATGCCATTCATTCATATTGCCTGACCAAGAAAGAGGCAAAATGTAAGAAGATAAAAACCGTCCAGTTCTGCTAATCCTGTGATTATAAAATCCACTTAACTCCCAAAGTACTCCATTACAGACATTTTACAACTTTTAATGAGTCCTGCTTCTTTTGTTTTGCTCCGGTTTATGGATCTAGGAAATTTGGGTCCCAAAGGTTTAGAGCCCACATACTGTGACACAAAGCCACTATGTTGAATTGAGATTTTTCTGTTCACTTGTCATGAACATTTCTATTTTTTCATTTTTCTGTTTTTTTTCCCCTTGAAAGTGTGCTTACATTTCTTTTTCTGCTTTTCAGCATATGTAAAATCTAAATTTGGTTTCATTTCCATGCATTTGTGTTTGTATGCGTGTGCGTTTTTTACGTTTGTCTGGGAAACTTTACTCCAGAATCCTGCTGTGTATTTTTTTTATCCCAGTTCACTGTTGACCTCACTGTTTAGTTAGTTTTAATCTGAGTTCTTGACCTCATGTGATTGCATTGCTTTTTAGCAGCATCTTTTCGTTTTTCAAATGAAGTACATCATGTTGAATCTGTTTGTCCTCTCTGTTGACTGCTGTTTCAAACTTTTAATGAATGAAGCCAACCACTGCCTCTTACTATGGCCAGCTCATTATTATTCTGATGGTGTAACAAACTGTGCAGACAGAAACACTAACATTCTAGTAAAAACGCTACACAGCAGTGAAAAATATCAATGTCGCTCTATTGAGCTAAACATAACACTGTTGAAGCAAATGAAGTTCTAAATTCATTTTGCACAAAAGCTTACATTTAACCAATACATTAGATTTCTTCAAATCTACGAGGGTGTGGCTACAAATGAAAAAATAAAATCAAGAATAAGTCTTTGGATTCTAGCTGATGAAGTCAGAAATCGACTCAAACCGGGATATCGTATGTTTAGAAGAAAATCGTTTATTTAGGCAGAATAAGTGTTTGTTGTTTACTTTTTTTAAGGTAAACATTATTATATTTTACTCTGCATAAAGGAGGGACAGTTTACATATGTAGAATGAGTTTAAATAATGATTTGCTGTTTCTTTTTGAGCTTTTTCTCTGTCCTGACACAAAACTGTGACTGTTCCTGGACTGAAATCTGCAGGACACTGGCTAAGAGCCCAGTGGAGAACCTTTTGTTCCTCAGCACCAGAGCTGAATCGGTGTTTTATGTTGTTTATTTAACCAAATAAAGTGCAGCAAAAGGGCTCCGACTTCATATTTGTACAGCAATTTAGTTAACAGCAGACAACAGGTAAACCTTTCATCAAAAGTCCTGTGAGTTCAATGAAGTGAAATAAGCACATTTCCCACCAGTGAGGTTGTGCCAGAGTCCAAAGCGTGGCTCTTTTGGTGGCTGTGATTGCGGTCCGTCTTGCAGAGGTCTGTTGTAAGCAGCCTTTGGCTTTGAGAATGGAACAGTGAAGCTGCACTCAATAGAAGTGGTAAATGCAGCTCCCTACTGTATCTATCTATGTGCAAACCATACCAGGGTACCGACGGTAAAAAGAGTTCAACCCCAGTAGTCCTGTCGGCATGACGCAACCATAGCAAGAATTGTGGTTTCAGTGAATAAAAGGGGAAAAGCTGACGCTGTGGCAGCAACATGCTGTTTTGCTTGTAATAATGTTTTTAAATAAAATCATAAAACTCACCTTTACATCTATTTTTTAAAAATTGAAACAATTTCTGCAACACTTGTTTTTCAATAAAACACTTACATTTCAGTCTTTATTGTTTTAGTCATTTTATTAGGAAATGATGTGTCACAAAAACGCACTAAGACTGGGATTGTTTTTACACAAAAGTTACAAGAACATTCTAGTCTCACATCTGATTTAGTCTAAAAAACCCCTAAAAATAATCATTAATGTTGATGTCAGGAGAGATTAGTGATGACTGTAGTCCACCAAACATGGAATTAAACATGTCTTTGAAACGCAGGCAAACTTCTAAAAGACTTCCCAAAGCTAAATGTAATCAGTATATCAGGCAATGCAAAAATAATCACAGCTCAGCTTGTCACAGTAGAGTTATAAAAGTCTGACATTATTCTGAGAGATGTTTCATAAAGAAAACCATTCAGTTTTAAGTCACATTAAGGAGAAAAATGTTGCTTTTTATCTAATTTTCCGTACGGTTTCATGAATTTTGCTCATCACTTCTATAGAATGCTTTTCACGAATTTTATTTTCAATTCTTTCTTTTCAGTTTGCTCTTAATCCTGTGATGATATAAAGGAGATTAGATTTTTGAACCTCTTGTCAACCCTCAAAGAACTTGACAAAAAAGGAGCAGACAGAATGCCATCCCTCACTGCAGTAAGTCTGCACCGGATGCATGTCGCTCATCATTTTTTCCTCCTCAGCTTCAGTCCTCTCCTCTCTCTTCTTCTTCTCTTCTTCCTCATCTTTCTCCTTCTTCTGTCTCCTCTCTGCCTTCTCCCCATCTGAGCTTTTTACACTCGCTGCACCTTTCTTCTTTCCTCCGTCTTTGGCCCTCTTCTTTTCCTCCTCTCCACTGCGCTGGGCGAGCTTCATGTGAGCCTCAACAGGTGCCTTCTTACAGGTTTTGGCCTTCAAAAACTTCTCTCCTTCACAGGCGTTCAACCTTTTCTTCAGCTTCCCCACCAGTTGCTTCCAGTACTGGCTGGACTTCACTCCATAGGCCTGACACAGATCGGGTTTCCCAGCATAGCGGCACCAGTACCTATAGAGGAATTGGGAAATCATAAAGTATATTATTTGGTTACCAGAATAACAATCTGGCGGGTAAAAAAAGTTTAGTTTCACACATTTGAAATTATTTTTTCAAAAATGTTCAGTAAATGTGTCAAACTGGTCTTTTACTAAAACAGGAAGCCTGTTGAAAACATGTTACCAACAGTAAAAAAGTTAGTTAAAACACCATAAATAGTATTTTTCAGAGGTAATGCTTTATTTTGAAAGCTTCTCTATACCTAAATGTTACTATTATTGAACAAAACTTCACGTGGAAGGGTCTCACCTTTCCTGGTTTCCTGTAGCTTCAATGCTGCAGTTGACCAGCAGGCTCACCAAGCCCTCACCGGAGGTCTGCCAAGTGCAGCTGTGCCCTTCCTTGGTGGTGAACTCTCCGGAGCTGAGGACTGAGCGGCCTCTCGGCTTCTTAGCTGGTGGAGATGTCGGCAGAGGCTGATGTGGTTTGACGCGTTTCTCTTGGCCATTATGGCGTTTGGCAGTGGCACAGATGAGGAAGCAGAGGAGGAGGAAGACTATCCATGGTGAAGTGTGCATGGTGGCTGGGGAGAGATGTTTGGTCAGATCATGGAAATGGGAGAAAAGTGGACAAAAGGAATCAGGTGTTTTATGCTGTGCAGCAGGGTGTTACTTCGATAAGTGGAATAAATCCTATACAAAGAGCATTCAAAGATAAAACAATTTATTTTGTAGTAACGTCATTATTTTCTTTTAGTACATGTAATTTTTCCCAGTAAAACTCTTAAAATAAAAAAGAAATTCATTTGATGGTATTGCCACATTTTTTTTCATTTAATTTCTGTTCTTTTTTAATATTACGTGTATCCTTCTAAATACGATTTCTGTGATTTAAAAAAAGAACTTCTGAGCATGAATTCTGGTCTCTGACAGTGACCCATTGAAAATCAGCCGTCATTTAGAAAACAATTCCAGACCAAAAGAGTAATTCCATTGGCTTACTCTAGACGAGGAACTGAAGGTTCGTTTATACTTCTTTATGTCTTATGGATAGCTATATTGATTACCTAGAGTAGTTTTTTTACAGTTAACTTCTGAAACTTTCGATTAGGTTTATTCCAACTTAATTTGAAAAACAGGTCTTCTTTTAATAAGGTCACATTCTCAGACGTAAAAATAAGCCGCTTCTTTGTACCAGACTAGAGTTAATGACACTTAAAATTCCAGTGATCAAGAGAGATTAAGGAAACCCCATGCAACTAACGGTACCGTTGGTGCTGTAAAGATAAAATAAACTGATACTAGTTCATGACTTATAGAGTTACGTGTGTGTTTTTTTCCAAATTCAGTTTGTCTCCACTGAATTTAAGTTTGTGTAACAAACACAATCAATCAATTATACAAACAAATCGGTGATTTTCTATCTTAAATTCTCATCTGTTAAATCTGTTCTTTCATTTACTATAGAAGCTACTTAAAGCATTAGTGCTTTAGCACCAACTGTGCACACAGCATGACACAAGCATGTGCACTACAAGTACCTCCAAAATACATAAATAATTGCTGTAAATTGTACGTGTCTTTTCTACAAGCTTAATCCATGTCAGCTGCACAAAAGTGTATTCAATGTATGCTAATAATTAATAACTGTAAGAGTCTGATACAACCCAGTGTGATGCATCAGCCAACCTGAAGTTCAGTGGAAGCAGATAACTTTGACATATTTTTGGGAATTACTTGTAGAGAAGGCGGACATGCCTTCTCTTGAGGAAACCGAGCTCCTGTTCCCAGTGCATGTTGGACTACGACTGCCTTTATAACCGGTTCTGTTTATAGTATTTTTGGACAGAATTTCTAGATGCAGTCAGGGTTTGAGGGGATCCGGTTCGGGAACCACAGCAGTTCCCTCCTGCTCTTTGCAGGCGATGTAGTCCTGTTGGCTTCGTTGAACCAGGACCCTCAGCATTCATTGGAGCAGCCGAGTGTGAAGCGGCTGGAATGAGGATCAGCACTGCTAAATCTGAGATCGTGGTTCCTGATTGGAGAAAGATAGTTAGCTAGGGATAGAGTGAGAAGCTCAATCACTTGAAGCAAGTTTGCAGTAGAGCCGCTGCTTTTAGGGTCATGTGTTTGGGCATCTTTGCTTAAGCTGCTGCCACCGCGACCCCAGATGAGCAGAACAAAATGGATAGAAGGACTTCTATTATATTTAAGAGCACTTTTTTCATAATTTTGGAAAAGAAGCATAAAGGATTCTGTTCATGTCAACAGATTGCTGTATCTTAGAGCACTTTCGCACTGCACTGTGAATTCTTTGGATCCTCGTGGGTCAGACAAGTGCAAAAACGCATCAATCTCTGTCCATTCCAAATAATCCCACCAAGCTGTTTAAGAGTATTCTCATAATGGTCTAAAACAAATAAGTTGATGGATGATCTGATGATAGGTAAATTTCTTCCACTTGTAATTATGTTGATTGGGTGAAATGTCCACAAATTACCAAAAACAGTCAGCATTAAATTTTGCGGCTCCAGCTGCCGCAATAGTATAAGGCTAACTTTGTCAGCAATAAAGTTAAAAAGCTGCACTAGTAAGCAATTTTTTTAAATCTGTTAGTGTTAAAGATTAGCAAAAAACTAATTTCTAGCAGTTATTCCAGTATCTCTGTCTTGTTTTGAAAGTTGTATCCATGCGGAGCTTAGTAGTTTATATTTCTCAAAAAGGTCTTGCTGTTCTTCTTGCTGAAATAGGGATGGTGCAGAGGTTGAGTGGTTGACCTCAGATCGAAAGATCGCAGGTTTGGTTCCAGCTTCCATGTGTTAAAGTGTCCTTGAGCAAGACTCTGAACCCCACATTGCTCCTGGTGGTTTTAGGTTGTCGCTGTGTATTTGTGAATGTATTTACGTCTTTGTATTTGAGTATTTGGCTGTGGAGCCGCCATCAGTGAATGTGTATGAGATTGTAAAGCACTTTGAGCCTTCCGTGAAAGTAGTAAACCGCTATATAAGTATTAACAGTTTTCTCCAGAGTTCATTACAGTTTTGAGACTCCTTCAAAAGAAAATGAGTACAAAGATCCATTTTTGTCACACTAACCTTCATTTTTTAATACATTTTTGGCATTACCAGATTTTTTCAGCATTTAACGCTGCAAACCCAGAAAAGAAGTGTCTCCCAACAATGACAGTTATAATAACAGTCGATGGTAATTTTTTTGACAATTTCTGTTTGTCAACTAGTAATTTCGCTTCATTTTTAAGCCTAATTAAGAGGAAAAACAAAGTTTCATTTTGCATTTGTATCCATTCAGATCGTTCTCCATGCAATCTGGATCAGAATGTTATGAAAGTCAGACATACTGAGAACTGCTCAGGTGAGAGACACATCGAGAAAGACACCCCCCTCACACACACACGCACTTAATATTCTGAGAACAGACAATGTCCTTTTCAAGAGGCTGTTTCCCCACAAGATGCACCACTTTAACAAAACTGTTTATTCTGTTTTTCCAAAGTGACGAGGCCTCAGCAGCACATCCATAAAACATCATGCTTCACCTTTAAGAACAAAAAGTTGGAAAGAAAAGGTTGAAAGTCCTTATCTGATTTATTTTTACCAGCGAGTTGTGGGGGTATAAAGTTTGCTCTTGTTTTTGCTTCTTGGGAAACAAAGATAACCTCATAAATACTGATTATAGGAACAGAAATTCATCTTTCTACCAAAACATTTCATCTATTTTTTTTGGAACATGAACAACAAAGACACAAAAGGAGAGCAAAAATAATCCCCCCCCCCACACACACACACTTAACCCCCTCCTGTCCTTCAAAGCACCATCAGTAAATCTTTGTAAAATACAAGACTTTCCTCACTGCCTCAGAAGATGCAGGATCTGGTTGCATGTGTTTGTGGAAAAGTGGAAACGCACAGAAGAGAGAAGTTTGTTTAGTGTGAGCAAAGGTCTGGCGTTCTTACCATGCGTCGCTCCTCGGTACGAGTCGCTGGATGAATGTGGGGGCCACAATCCTGCAGAGAAAAGAGGGAGAAGGCAAGGATAAAGGAGGAGAGAGAGGAGGAGGGGGACTGAGGGGAATGAGGAGCAGCATACGAACATGTACCCACCAAAAGCTGAAGGAACCCCTCTTCTCTTCCCAGCAAACACTGAAAGTGTGTGAAAAAGGAACAAAGGACACACTTGCTGTATGACTGTGGAAGACACTGACATACTTTGTGAGTGTGGATGCATATGTATCACCCACTTCTAATTACTGGACACTTTTCACTTAGATTTTATTTTTGGGGAAAATTACATTTTTTTTTAAAACACTAAGTGCTTTAAAATATTATTTGTTTCTCTCTGTGTGTTGTTATTTTACAGTACATCTGATTTGGTCTCACCACATTGCATGTTGTTTATCCTAGATTGTTGACTTGTGCATTTTACTTTATCTTTTTTTTATTCAAAAAATAAAAAAAGGTTTCCTTTTACTCCAGTAATTTATCAGTTTTATCCAAGTTATTATTACTATTATCATTGCACACTGCAAACTATTTGATGTGTGCAAAGATTTCAAACCTTGTTTTTTGACATTCAAGATGTTTGATGTTGTTTTACTTGTCTTTGCTCTGCATCTTTTGTCAAAATAAGATCTTTTGATCTCATTAAGGGTTAAGAAATAAAGATGTAATTATTTAAAAACAGTCAAAAATAATTTTGCTGCAAACTTGATTTAAGAGTAAAAAAAAACTGATATTGCACTGTAATTTGTGTTTCAGTCTCGTTTTATTTCTGTCAGAGTGAGACTTCTGTGTTTTTTGTGGATCTTCGTGTGTCTCGGTTGATTTGTTTCAGGTGTGGTGCTGAGGCTGTGGCTCCCAGTTGGACCATAGCTGAAGGGGCTGCCATTAAAAGCATTGGGTGGGCTGCTTGCTGCCATGCGGTGCACTTTGTAGTTTTGTGTTCAGGGCCATGCTGTCTTTAGATTGTTCAGATATGTTTTAAAGTGAAGCTGTAGGGGTGAACTTCCATTTCCTTCTGTGCCCATTTTCTTCTTTGTGCTAGACGAGGGAGGTTAGAGTTTTGCTGCTGTTTTCTCTCATCTTCCATTCACAGGTAAGATTTCAGAAAAGTGGAGTTTTTCTTTTGGCCTTGTTTCACCCTGAACTGTTTTGGTTCACTTTCAAGTTAGTTAGTTGGTGTTTGTTCTATTGTGAATAAAGTAATCTTATGGAGACATATTTTGGTGTTTTGATTTAGTTGGAACATACGGTAGCTTTACATGTTTGTTACACTCTTATGTTATGATCCTCCAGATACCATAGACATAAAGGGGTGTAATTTTATTTATGTATTTTTTTTTTTTTTTTTAGTTCAACAAATGCTGACAAGTTAGTGGCATCCATTGCCATTATTTTGGAAGCTCAAATTTAGATCTGTTCTAAGAACAAGTGCTTTAGATTTTTTTTTTTTTTTAAATGCTTGTGTGGAGCAATTTCTCTGGATTTTGATAAGGTTTCTTAAGGAAAATGTCTTGTTGCACTAAAAATAATTATACTCTTAAGTGATTTGTCATTAGTGTTCATTCATATCTCTCTGCAGTGTGGCTACATTCTTGCTTCAGTGAAGTCTGCATTGAAATGATCCAGTACCACATTGTGAGGTAAAATAAATGAAATGGTGTGGTAAATGGGTTCAAGGTTTTAACACCATTTCAGTAATGAACATTAGAAAAAGAGGGAAAACTATGAAATAGAGCTCTTTTTTGTTTTTATTTTTTGCTGCACTTTAATATCAGAATAAAGTTTTAAGGTAAATGACCTTTGCTTTTACCAATAGTACAAACTATCTATCCTTTTGTGGGTCAGAGTTTATTTTTCTGCTGCCATCATATCACGAGGAAGAGCAGAAGAAATAAAATACTTTTGTCTGACATGATGCCTCACCAAACAGCCTCCTAACCTCAAAAATAGACATGGCAACATTCAGAGGTGTAGATCTGGTTTTTAGATTGCACCTAAAAGTCCAGATTTAATTGAACCCTTTTAAAATATACAACAAAAGGAAAACGATGGATCAGAACTAAATCAGTGTGGGTTCAAATTAGGATTCTAAAGCAAGATTGTATTTATTTGCACACATTTTTGCACATTACCATTTGTTTGCACATTTGTTTTTTGCAAAATTCAATGACTTACCAATTGTTTGAAGTTGTAATATTACCATGTTTCCCACCGTAGGATCAATAAAGAATCATCTCTCCACAGGATTTGTGGGTGATCAAACTGAGAATGATTACGCAATGAATGACTGGTTCAATGAGTAGCACTGACATTGAGATTTGGTGTGCGCTATGGTTTGTGCATGTTAAATCAATCCAATAGAGTGGAAAATGAGCACAAGGCTGGTGCTAGACATAATTAAAAAAAAGCCTGCAACTCTTCAACATGGTCCAACTGGAGTTGCACACTGTTTTGTATCACACAAGTGCGAAGGTGGGTGCTCTCGCCATAGCAATGCAGACATAGCAGATACCTGCACTGATAATGGACAACACCTTTGCAGGGGGGATCAAAGATGGGGCGTAGGGGGTTGTGAGGACTCTCAACGCCAGCTGTGCCAAAGGAGCCAAGAAGAGATGCCTGCTGGAGTACGGGAGCAGAATGCGGCCCAAGCAAACGGCAATAAAATAAAAAAATTCTAAAAAAAAAAGGGGGGGACACAAAAAGCCTTAACCGCTGTTTCATGAGACAACCCTTAATGTGGGATTGACCGTTTCTCTGTAATCTTTGCCTGTGAAATTCCTCAGTATTTGCATGAGCAGAAAGATGCAACATCTTTTAATCTATCCTTCTTAAAACAATGACTGTGGCCATTTTTGCATACAATTGTGCCAGTTTGCACCATCTTTAAAACACATAGATGCTGAACAGCCACCACAATGCTGTTTTCTAAGGTTTATATGAATAGACCTACAACACCTACCTACCAACAGATATTTCCAGATTGCCTCTTTCCACAAACTGATGGTTTCTGATTCTGGATGTTCACCTCAACAATGGCTGGGTTGGCTCCAGCACCCCCGTGACCCTAAAAAGGAAATGGATGGATGGGTGATTCTGGAAGTCATCTTTTTTGCTAAAGATCAAACTCACCCATCACTTACTCTTCAACTTTTGTTTCCCTCATGTCCTTGTAACCTACTCTAGGGATACCCTGAATCACCTCATCCATCTTCCTTCAGATTGTCTCCTCCTTCTCTAGCTTACATCTTACCTGGGGGGCATATACAATGTCAACATCAACATCATCCTTCAACTTCCAGCTTCAAACTCATCACCCTGTCTGATTCTCCTCACCGCCAGAGCATTTTAGCTAACTCTGTTCTCCCTTCTATCCACACCATGATAAAACAGATCAAACCAGTTCTCAAACTACAAGCTTTGCCCCTTTTCCATCTGATCTCTTAAACACATGGGTTATCGATCTTTTTTCTTTCCATCACGTTGTCCAAATTTCTAGTTTTTCCTGTCACAGTCCCTACATTCAAAGTCCCTATGCTAAGTCGACGCCGTTCCTTTTTTCTCTGGTGACAAAAAAAGCCATCCCCCTCTCAGTCTTTGTCCAACAGTTGTCCAATTTCCACCGACTCCCAGTAAGTTAATAGAATTGGAGGTGGTCCTTAACAACTCATCCAATTGTGCAAATTTGTTTGTGATTCAGGTGACTGATTTAGATCAGATGCCCTTCCTTACGAAGCCCCCTGCTTTTATCCAGACTTGGGACTGGCACAAACCACGTAGATTGGGTCCTCATGTGGGCACAATGGTACTAAAATGACTTTCTATCTTGTGCATTAAAATTCAACAATTTGTGCATGAACTTTTTCAGGGTTTTTTCGTTCAGTTGACTTAAAAAATCTTTCTAATCTTTGTAATCTTGTTAAGTGATGTCACCATGTTCCAGAGAGTGATCCTCAAATGACTGAAGAAATCTACATGAATTCCATAAAACCATTACAATTTGTAATTTCACAAAGAAGTTTACTGGATCTCCTTCTTGCAGAACCAACAATACCCAATTTCCTCTGTTTGCTTGCTTGGTATTCATCACTTTAAAAAAAATTGCGTGTTTTCCATTGGGAAGTTAGATGAAAACAAAACTAATCTCCATAATTTTTCAATGTAAAAACTATGCAAACGAAATCTGTACAGCAGTAGAGGAAATCTGCTTTTTACCAACTCATACCAACAGATTCCGAGCTGTGAGTATAATGTTAGCCATTTTTTTAGACTGATCTGCAAATGTCCAAATATGTTTATCTTCTTGTCACATTGAACACACATGCATCCAAACCTTCCCTCTTACAAAAACACTGCTTGGTAAGCCGAGCTAAAACGGTACAAATCATTCTCTTGAGTGTTCAGATATCCCCAAGTTAAAAAGTTACATATTTAAAAGTTATTGTTTTGGTTTTAATTTATTATATTTGTTGTACAACCTTTGATTTTTTTTAATCCACGAACTATGAATTGTTTTAAAAACCACAAACAGGGTTTATGAAATCTTATAAAAAATATGAGATGAAAAATCAAGAATCTCCATTGCTGCCTTCAAAAGCACCTTAGTGCTGGGTGAGATGGAAAAAGGGGAATCTTCACTCTCCTCTAGGACAAAGGCTCCAGCAGGAAATCTGGGTCACAGCTTAACCCCCCACTGACACTGCCGTCAGTGCCCGGCTCCTTCTCATTCAGCTCATGGCTTGGTGGAGCGTCAAACTCTTTCTCCCGTGGTTGCTGCCAAAAAATCTGCTTGGCAAAAAAAAAAAGAATCTCTGCAAAACAAGTCATCTACAGAAAACGCTTCGTTCCACCAAGTCCAGACCGATCAGGAACAAACATGTTACTTTGTTTCTGCTTATTAAGGATATCAAACTGCAACTTTATTTAATAGGGGATTTGTCAAAGGCAGATGAGTGGTAATAACCTTATATTGCTAGGTGTTACAGCTGTGGAAGGGTTAGAGATGTGGCTTTTCCACTCCTTAAAAATGTACGTTCTAAACATAATGATGTTCAAATCTGTACCAATAATTAACATTTTAACAATGCTTCACATGAACTGATGGAAACTCAAATGTTTTCTGTTTTTAATGAATGAATCAAGATTTTAAAAATAATACTCAGCTCATTTAGATTTCTTATTTTGTGGGACTTTCTGTGTGTTCATGTGTGCAGCACTGAGCGGATTTTCTCTTTTGTTGTGACTCCAACCACGACCCTGATCGATTGCAACACCTCAGTTGGAACTCTGATACCTCCTAGTGGCAAAAAATTAACAGTCACTTATTTTGAAGTTAGTTTGTTTGCATATATTAAAACTGGGAGAACAATATGCTTTTATTTTTACAACTCAAATTCTAGAAAAAAAAAGTTTTTTTTAATTATATTTCTTAACCAATGTTTGAACGTAAAAAGTTACACCTTTGTTCACAAAAATTGATGTCTACCGCAGGTCTAATATAATAGGCAGAAGGGCAACAACTGGGTGGAAAAGAAATGATTTTTAAAAGACCTTCCAGAAACTAATTAAGCTGTTTCATATCAGGCCTGTAACTTGATTCACATTCGGCACATCATTACCTGGAAAATGGAAGAATACTAGAAAGAAGAAAAGATGTTGCATGGTAACCATGCCCCTTTTCCAACTCTTTGGCTTTGAATATAAAGTCTTATAATTTACTGCTGGGAATAAATATCGACTCATGTGATTTCCTTTGGCTTATAGAAAACCTCCTGAAGTCGGGCTTTAATTTCTGGATACTTTTATACAGCTGCTAATGACTTTTCTCACAAAAAAAGACAAATACACTGCTATTTAGGGTTCCAACAGTGTTTGTTGCTTCATTATTCAAAGTTCTGCAACCTTACAAAGCCTGATGGGAGAGCTACTGTCTTGGAGCATCGTCACAATAACACAAAAAATTCATTTAAAATTAAACTAATAATTCCCTGTTATTTTAAAACCAATTAGGATGTTTTTAGATTGTATGAGATCTCAGCTTTAACATAGTTCAGTGGCCTTGTGGTAAAGTGTCAACCCTGAGATTGGAGGGTCATCAGTTCTAATCTATGATGAGTCAAACCAAATACACTAAAAACGGGACCCAATGCCTCCCTGCTTGACCCTCAGCATTATTGGAATAGGGGGTTAAACAACAAAATGGTTACCAAGAGTGGCTGCATTTTACCGTTCCCCCAGGGAATGGGTTAAATCCAGAGAACAAATGTCCCACACATAGATGCATGACAACTAATAGGACTTTAATATTTGGATTATTTCATGGCTTAACTTTCTACTTGTGAATTTTTCCTTTGACATTTTTTTGGATACGTCAGTGAAGGTTCTCCTTCATCCAGGTTTTTCCAATGAAATTGAGTCAAAGCAACCAGTCTTAAAATCTTCTTCCTTTGCTGAATATTTGGGGGATTTGACTTTGTAGAACAGCTGTAGTGAGCTTGTATGTTCTAAATGAATGAAAATGAGTTGCTTGATTCATGGATTACAGTAACAGTTATTAATGTCCCACTATGATTGTTACTGGACAGAATACTTAGGGTCGAGGGTACGATGCATTCATTAATCAGAATTTCCTTTACTGCCATTTTATGCACATTGAAACATGCTGTCCACATGTTTGAAAGGATATATATAGATGTCAGGGTTTAAAAAAAATGAACATAAAAGGTAAAATATATGAAATCTAAAAATGTGTTCATTCAAAATGTTCACTTTACAAACTAGATTTTACACCTTGTTAATGGTGATCTTTACATACTGTGTGAGTTCCTATTTTTGGTTAAGTCCGTTGATTGTTCTAAGAAAATCAATTGTCCTTCAGTCTATTAGTGAAGCCACCACCAAACTATTTGGTTTTCCTCAAACTGATGTTGCAGAAGTGAGGTTACAAATGGAAGGGAGTTTGCACTGTAACAGGCTGTTATTTGTCTGGTGATGGGATTCATTCATCATTCATTCAACGTAAATTCAGTGTAAATGTAGTGACACCAATAAACTAAAAAATGCAACATGAAAGAATGTTGTTCGCATTCTTTTCTAATCTACATAAGTTAATCGTGATCACATCAACACTGCCTTAAACTTGGTTACATTAATATGGACAACACACGACAGAATTCTCCTCAATCCAGCTCAGTTTGATCTCTCGGAGAATATGTATTTAAATTGTTTGTATTTAAATTGTTTAGTTTTTAAAATGAAATCATTAGGGTATTGTGGTTTTTTCATACATTAAGAAACTACTGAACATTGCTTAAATATATGCATTTAGCCTGTTTGAAAGCTTTTTTAATCACTGACAATGATTACATTGTTTCCTGAGAGTTCTCTATCTGCAGACTAACTGCAAAACGTGCCATCAGACATGATTTAGAAATTTTTGTGAAACAAAGTATAACATGCTTTTGTTTTGTCATAGTGAATCCAGACGCTCACATCCGACACAGTTCTCCCCTTCAAAGCTGCATCTGGCTTTTATCACGGTGGTTCTTTCTGCTTCTTGACTGCAGTGTCTAATGATTTGCACCGGACTGAAAGCCAGATGGAGTGTCTGCAGGGTCATTTTCTTGCATCCTTATCTCAGTAAAGTGTGTGTGTGTGTTCATGTGAGATGAACAGGTGATGACCCTCCGAGTCCTTGATCGCAAACAGAGGCGTCCACTTTCTACTTCTGAACA
This sequence comes from Oryzias celebensis, assembly GCA_014656515.1. Classification (NCBI taxonomy): domain Eukaryota; kingdom Metazoa; phylum Chordata; class Actinopteri; order Beloniformes; family Adrianichthyidae; genus Oryzias; species Oryzias celebensis. The sequence continues at coordinate 3,282,157 of BNCR01000014.1, forward strand.
GTCATTGAAAGGAGGCTGCAATCAGGACTCTGCCGTCGCCTCCTCTGTTGTGATTACCGTCTGTGATTATGACACCGCAATACGACCTCCTGTGTGTGTGTTGCAGTAAGACAGACGGCCACTACAGAGGGTGAAGCTGGAAGAGAAAAGGATAAGATTGAAGAAGTGCTGTCTGACATTGAAAACCCATTGAGCTGGAGCTGTGGACAGTGTTTAAACAGCTAATAATGGGAACAACTGTAAAAGGAATCAGCTCTGCTGAAAAGACTTGATTTATTCACACATTTGTGGCTTTCCTAAATGTATGTAAACACATTGTATATGTATTTGGCCTTGTCTTTAACTAAATGATGACAGTAAACAACAGTCAAGTAAAATTATGGGGGTGACCTTGTGTTGAAGAATCCTTTAAAGAAAACTCATTTAGGCTTTTTTAATAGTGTTTTTGTGTTGATAATTCAGAATAAAAGGTGCATGACTATTGAACACAAAAGCACAAAATTGTCATCATCACACAATTAAATGGGATTTTTACTTAAGAGTTATTTCCTATTTTATTCATGGAAAAACAAAAGTAGTTTTATAAAACAGATGGTTTGTTTGAATCCAGTGTTTCTCGATCTTTTTTTATTACATCGTGTTACCATGGCAGCAGGGTGAAGGAGAGATAATTGTCCTTCCTAGCACACAGATAACATAACTTGGACAACACTTTGAATGAATTACACATGGAATGTGTGTGTATTTATTTAATTTTTGTTGTTGGTTTTTTAAACACAGAATTGTGAATTTTCTATCTCTAACCCTTTTTATGTCTACGCCTCAGGACTTGAAAGACCTCATTCAATTTAGTCAAAACTAAACGTAGGGACAGACATAGGTGGCAAATCTTGAGATTATTTCAATTGTCTTTTTTAAACAGTTTTGTACATAGGACAGCATGTGTAAGACTATCCATTTTAGGAATGGAAACTCAAGCTTTACCAACAAGTTTGAGAAAATGATAAAGCTGCATAATTTTGACAATAAAACATGATAGAGTGTGAATGAACATAGTTAAATCACATGACATTTGTGTCTGATAAACATAGTGGTGTGCTGAACTGCTAAATAGATTTTTAAAATAAATTAATGAAAATACAACAATGTAAAGCTATTTGAAGAGGTTAGCAACCTGGACGATGAAGCTAGTTGTTACACTGACGAGCTCGATTTAGAAATCAAACTGACCTAAACAAGGCAACGAACCAATAAACTGTAGTCTTTTCAACGTTACTGCAGTCATTAGAGCAGTCACCATGCATTATTTTATGCCACTTTAAATTTAGCGAGACCTTGAGTTGAAAATACATTTCTCAGTTGCAGTCTGTCAAGAGATTGAGTTGGTCCACACATTTCCGTAGAAAGTATGGTACTGATGGGAGCTCCATCCTGAAGCGATGTCTACACAGAGCATGTGACAAGCGTTCAAGAACGTGCGGCTTGTTAAACGTGTTCATATTGGTATTTCTGTTCTGCCACTGTTTTATAGAGCATGCCCGCCACCTACAGTTGGAAGAGGCCAAGCGAAACCTCAAACCGGTGTAAATCTTACAATATGAGCACAAAACAAAATTGGCTCCAAATCCATTCGTCACTTCCAAATCCGAGTCCCTGACTGGTCAAAGTTTGATCTGGTTTGCGTTCTTTTTTTTTTAAGTAGAGCCCAAAAACTGTCAGAAAATTTGTATTGAACATGAAAGGCTGAAACGCTCGTGTAGGAGAGCTTACAAAGACTTTTCATAGGGAGTGGCTCCACAAAAAGTGTGCAGAAAACATGTTTTTTAATCTAATGTTTCATTGTAGTTGAAGTTTGGTTTAATCTTTCCTTCAACCTGTGGGTCTCTGGACAAAGCATTTACAAACGTTGAATCATTCACTTGCTCATACAAGTGACAGGCTTGCATTCAATATCTGATTTCTAAGGCAAATTGTGTTTTTAGTTTAGTAGTCTGCTTTCAAAGCAACTGATCAGTACCTTGATTGTTGACAAATTATAAGGTACAGGAATTTAAGTGCAACTAGCACTTGGGTGCCAGCTGGAGTTTTGGCCATCTTCAATACACGCACACGTGCACACACACCCCTCAAGCAGTTGTACCCACATCTGTCAAATCCACCTCATTATGCTGAAACACTCCAGACATGCCTCAACAACCACCGCCCTGTAGCACTCGTACCCATTGTTGTGAAGTGCTTTCAGCGGCTGGTCCTGGCACACCTGAAAGCCTGCATCCCACTGGACCTTCATCAGGTTGCCTACAGGAGCACAGATGCTTGTGATCTGTTCTCAAACATGGACAAACCATCTGCACAGATGCTGTTTGGCATTCAACACAATCATCTCTTTCAAGCTGGGTGTCAACACCTGTCAATGGATTCTGGACTTCCTGACCAACAAACCTCATGTTTGGTCAGGCCAAACCTGCTCCTGTCTCAACAGTGGGGTCCCTCAGGGCTGTGTGCTGAGCCCTTTCCTCTACACCTTCACTCGCGTGCTGGCCTGTGCATGGCTCTGACGGCATTATCAAGCTTGCAGACACCAGTGATTGGCCTCATCAGCAACAATGAGCCTTAAGGGAGGTGTTGCGTCTGACAGCATAAGTGCACCGAGAACAACCTTCTCAACATCAAAAAAAAAGGAGCTCAGTTTATTGGTTTTCTCTCTAGAGCGGTTTCCCTCCTAAGCTCTCCCAAACATGCATCTTTGGACCTCATACCCCAGCGCACTGGCAACTATTTGCACAGTTGCACCCCAGACAATGTAAATTTGCACATTTTATTCTATATTTTGATTCTCACTGCTTGCACTTCCTGCATTTCGTTGTTCTGCACATGTACAGTGACAAAGTTGAATCTAATCTTTAGTGGACTGTTATAGGGCTGCTGTATTCAGTCACAATCTTCATTACCTTATCAATTGCAGTTTAGTCTCGATCTTTTAAACTGTTCTGTTTAAATGTAGAGGTTTCTGATATCTAGCTCTGAAGCTACCAGATAAGTTAACATGGAGGTTGTTTTTTTCCCTCTGGATACTACAACTTAATGTTCCTTCAAATCAACAGTTTAAAGATGCAACAGTTTATATTGCATGAAGCTCTAAAGTCCATCAGCATTTTTTTTTGGTTGGTTAATCTTTCAAAATTCCTTCTGCAGTCTTCAACCATTAACATAATTTAAAAGCTGGGAAGTATCCCCAGATTAGAGCTTCGTTTTTTTTTTTTTTTTTTTTTTTGGGTTCTAAGAATAGAGTGCTCATGAAAACTGAACTTTCATAGACTGAAGGAACCCCTTTAGTATCAAAGTAGATGAGTAAACTCTGATTACAGTGCTCTAATTTGTTTACCACCTCAGCCTAAAATTATAATGAAAACAAGTCTGGCTTGGGGGCATTGTTGTCACTACGTCTGATTTCACTTCTGCTTTAAGAACTTTTATCACTGTGTACTTCACATCTTTCACCTTACAAGAGGTTGAAATGTGTACTTTCTAACACTGAATGCAAATAATTCAAACGGGCAGATCACAGGAATCTTATTTTGTCTCCACTTTCTGAAAGACGTATTAAATGACTTTAGGTTCTATAAAAACAAAGGATGCTGCAAATGTACCAGAAGCAGCCTGAGCCATCCCTTTTCCAGACTACTGTGATGATGCACTCTCTCTGATTGCTGTAGCGGACACCTGTAAGGGTCAGAGGCTTGTCCTCTGTGTGGCCACTGGGTGCCTCAGCTCTGTTTTATCTCCAGGGTTGACTGGAAATCAAAGGAATATAGAGGGATAGTGTAGAATGAATAAAAAAAATATCAGATCAAGAAGAAAACAGGCGGGCTTGTGACAGGCACAACAGAATGTATCTAATCTAACAAAGGAATCTCATTTTCTTGCACTGAAACTAATTCTTGCCTCCGAAATCTGATTCAGTTTAAAATTTAATATAAAAGAATTTTTAGACATTTTAAATATATTAGTCTTCTGTGTTGTTTAATGTATAGGAATGTTGAGTGCTGGTTTATTCCTAGCTAACATTCATGCCACCCACACATTCACAGAAGACAAAACAATAACACACATTGAAGAATGACAAACTATGAAATCAAACCAGAAAAACTGAATAACAGAACCAATCTAGATAAATATTTTCACAATAACATGTACAGTGGGACAAAAAAAGTTCTTGACGGGGCACCAAAGACAAGACGTCTGTGATGCTTTTCATATATACATTTCAAATGAGAGAGAAATATATTTTAAAAATGAATCGGATGTGCCCGATAACTTTGAACTTGCCAGACAGGGTGTATTTTGGAAATAAACTAAGCTTTGCACACACTCTAGCTGCCCTTTTCACCCATTTTCCATGTAGATCTTCTCAAGAGTTGTGATGGTTTGGGGCTTTTGCTGGGCAACATTCACGATTCATTCATGATTCTTTATTTGACTAAGGTCCTAATACTTGTTAAGCAACTCCAGATCTTTGGAATGCCTTTTACAAAGCCACTCCTTTGTGTCCCTAATAGTGAGTTTGGGAACCATGTCATACTGGAAGATCCAGACATGTTCAAATCCTCAATACTCTCACTGATGTAAGCAGGATTTTGCCCCAAGTCTTCCTTAATACTGATCAGTCATTGTGTTCCTTTGCTGAAAAGCACCCCCAAATCATGATGTTTCCACCCCCATGTTTCACAGTGGGTATTGCGCTCCTGGGATGCAATTCAGCATTCTTCCTCTTCAAAGGCTGCTGGTTCAGAGACCATCTCTATGATGGATGTTGACATGCTGTCCTAAGCAAGGAGACTGCGGAAGCAGTGCAGTCATATTCAAAGGTAACCAGTTCAGACAGGTGATGCTAGTGAAGGTCAAAGTTCTTTCTGGTATTTAGGTGTCAAATACCATAGTTTGGACTTCAAGACACAGAGAATGATATAGTTAAACATAAGGATAACATAAGTTAAACAAAAATTTCAGAAAACCCAAACTTTCTTCCACTCATTCACAAACTCTTCACTCAAACTCATAGTTCAGCTTTAAGGTATAAAATACAAAAAAATACACTCTCTTTTTCAGTTCATTCTTTCCTGAGGTTCTTACATACACATTGTAATATTACGTTGAAGCACAGTTTGGATCACCGATGCTTCCGTATCATAGCTTAGCATAGTGCTATTTAAACATTTTTTAACCAATTTTTGAGTGCAGTGTAACACAGCAAAGGGCAGAAAGCACAACCAGATTTAATACATAAGGTGCACTGGATTAAAAGGCACACATTTTTTGAGAAGATTAAAGATTTTAAGTGTGCCATGTGGCCCAACAAATACAGTACATATCTTCTGCATCATGACACACACACAAAAAAGTGTACAAACGAAACAGACCTCTCATCAGTAACTGTTGCATACCTTTTTGTCCCACTGTATACACTTTGAGGGCAAATCAGTCCTAATCTCACACCATTATCAATTCATTGTATACATAATGTTGTATGGCAACTTTTTCAGTATTTATAGCATTTTAAGTCCCACTCTGATCCTCTTTTGATCCATAGTTAAAGTGTTCCTAGTGGTCTTTTAATTATGATTATGCTCTTTTTAGCTAAAAAAAATAAAAATAAAAAAAAACAGTTGCTTTCTAGGACACAGTATCTGTAGAGCGGCACAAGTTTATCAGAAATTTGCCCCTAAAATTTGGGCAGAACTGTTGCTGCAACAAACTTTATCCAACTGTATTTTTTGTCGGCTCCTGATTCACAACAATTTGAAGAAAGAATTGCTCAGAAATCCAATTTTAAGCTTAATTTTATTTATATATGGCCTTTATCATGAGAAAAAGCCTGCAAGGACATGTTAAAAACACCAAAATGTCTATACAAGGCTTTTATGAAGAACAGGAAAACCTTGTAAGAGCAGGGTTTTTTTTTTTTTTTTACTGTTTTGTAATGTTTCTACTTAAAAAGAAATCCCCAACAACACAGATAACAGAACATCTGCATTACCCACTGCAGATGATCAGTAAGACCAATTTAAACTGCAAGGAGGTAAAAACATTGATTTTTTTTGCACCTCAAAAAGTCTATGTTATGTATGTATGTCTATATGTTCAGCTATATTAGTCTCTGTCCGGTCCATCCTGGGGGACTTGTCCTGGTATCATAGCATCACTCTCCAGTCCGCCTGCTGATGTGACTGGTGTGATCGTTTCCAGAGAAATGTCAGTGTCATCCTCCAACCGCACAGCAGCAGGAAGCAGCAGCAGCCTATCGTGGCTCGGAGAGCCATTTGAGATGATCGATTCCTCATCAAAGTGCGCTGCCATGTCCCCCAAGGGGTCGGACCCAACGCTGAGAGCACGAGGGTCCTGCTGTGGCTGAGCAGGGACCAGCGCCTCCTTGTGGAAGGTCGTGTCGTGGTGGTAGGAAACCAGCTCGTTGCTGAAGTTTACAGCTTCCACTGTGTTGTTTGAACAGATGCGGTTGCAACCCAGAATGGTGGCAAAAGCTCTCCGGAAGTCTGCGTTGAAGGCGTAGATGACAGGATTGAGGGAAGAGTTGGCCCAACCGAACCACACGAACACTGTGAACGTGGTGTCGCTGACACACGGTGGGTCGCAGAACGGGACGGTGCAGTTGAGGACAAAGAATGGCAGCCAGCAAAACACAAACACGCCCATGATGATTGAAAGTGTCTTCAGAACTTTGGTTTCCTTCTTAAACGATGACTTCAGGCAGGCTTCGTCATTGGGCCGGTGCTGCTGCTGCAGGTTCCGGCTCACGCCATGGCCCTGGTTCTGAGCCTGCTCGGCTGCCCGCTCCAGAGACGCAATCCGACGGATTTGGGTCTGAGCAATGCGGTAGATCCGGGTGTAGGTGGCGATCATAATCACCACGGGGATGTAGAAGCTGATGAGAGAGGAGGAGATGGCGTAGGTTTTATTCAGGTTGGCCACGCAGCTCATGGCGAGCATGGCAGTTGCATTGACGTTGCTGGTATTTGTGAGGTTTTTCTCACTGGCGGCCCTCAGAGCTCCAGTATCCTCCATCCCATCCTCCTCTCCGGCACGGTGCCAGTTCAGCTGCACTGGGATAAAGGAGATGAGGATTGACAACGTCCACGCGACTCCAATCATGACAAAGGCCACCCGGTGGGTCATCTTTCGCTCATACTTGAAGGGGCTTGCAATCGCCCAGTACCGGTCCACACTGATGATGCACAAGTTGAGGATTGAAGCTGTGGAACACATGATGTCAAAGGTGATCCAAACGTCACAAAAGCGTCCAAACAGCCACGTGTTGGTCACCTCAGTGATGGCCTCCCACGGCATGACCAGGACAGCCACGAACAGGTCAGACACGGCCAGAGAGATCACGAAGAAGTTGGTGACTTTGGAACGCAGGTGGCGGAACTTGATCACGGCTGCGCACACCAGCGTGTTCCCGAGCAGCGTGGACACGATGAGGAGGAAGAGGATGCAGCCGACGAGGACGCGCAATCCGCGTCTCCCATCGCCGCTTTCCTCCTCCTCACCGCCCGTCCCATCCAGCTCCGACAGGACCTCTGTGAAATTACCCCACATGGTCTCGTTCTCCATGTCTATCCACCCCAAAATGAACGCTAATACAAACGGAGCGAATTTAATATCCGCACAAACGGGATGTTCTCTTCTTCCGAGCCAAAACAAATCATTTTACGCAAAGAAAAATGTGGAGTATTTTCCGTTCCGGTCAGGTGCTTCTTTGGATCCTCACTCCGGACTCCCTATAGCGCCATCAAAAAACGTTCCCCAGACATATTCAATGAAATTAATAACAGAAAAAAGTTGAACCGATTTGAGTTTTTATCCCCACTGAACGCCTGAGTGGTCTGGATGATAAAATGTCCCTGCGCTCTGAGGCTCCGCGCGTGCGTAACGCGCTCAGAGGAGAAGCAGCTCAGTGCATGGGGATCAGCCTCACGCAGCTCATCATTTAGGTCTGGATATCAAAAAAGGTGAATGAAATACAGGTTATTTATTATTTATTTTTTGTGAAAACGCGTTATCTTTTCACAATTTCTCCTCATATGTTTTTGTCCCAGTCACTAAGAAAGTAAAAAAGAAAGCATCATGGTTTCATCACTTTCCTCACATCTTTCAACTACACATTTTGCAAGAAGTACTAAAGGTTGTGCAGAAGAACAAGAACATCAAAGATAAAATAATATATTTCGTTTGCTAGTTCGGAAATTTTACAAAATGTTTTATCTATTCTCAAAAAAGCTTCTAATTTTAGTGTGTGGTGTTTGCTTCTTAATTTTTAGTATTTGAGTCAACCTTTTATTTGTTTTTTAGTTTATTGTTGCCAGGAGAAAATAAATTCTTAATGAGTGACAATCATGCGTAAAAAATGTATCTGCAAAATGATTTCAACCAATGAAGTAGCATGCGCAAAAGTAAAAAAAAAAAAAACATGTAGGAGAGGAGGAGGAAGGGCAACCCAAAAGACAAGGAGTTAGTTGTTTACTCCTAAACGTTGCTTTTTACATTTTTGCAATGTTTTCCGTGGCATCTGAAAAACAAGTCATTGAATACCTCTCACTAAATAGATTTTACCGCCACAGATTATAAGGGGAAAGTCCTGTTGCAAAAGCAGCAAAAATGTTTTGAATAAAGGAAAGCACAAGCAATCATTTTACACAGATTATTTTTCAAATGAAACTATATTTCCGTATGATTTATTATGTATTGATTATACAAATAGGAAATATTAGAAAACCGATTTGCTGGTTTTTGTGAGGTCCTCTTGCAGCCCAGTACTGGAAGTGCAAGTAGTCAAAATCAGAGGATGAAGAGCAGAGGATGAAGCTCCGGTCCAGTATATCGCACACTTTCTAAGCTATAAATATATAAATAAATTACCCTTACATTTATTATTTTTAAATACTAATATAAGCTATTCTTTATTAGTAGTAGTATTATTGTTGTTATTATTGTTATTAACAAAAAAAACATGGTGTACAAAATGCAAAGTGTGTCAAAATACTTGTTATGAAGTTGCAATAGTACAAACGCTAAGAAGTATTCAGTAAACTGAGTAACTTGTGTTTCTTTGGAACAACAGAGTCATCTAGTGGTAAATGTGCCAACTACAAATGTGAAACTCAAGGCTGCATTGCTCTGAAATTGTGATCAATTTCTCCTCACTTTTTATTAAATTAAGTTAAAAGTAACAGCTCTGAATTTGAGCGTTTCAGAACGTGTTGTTATACTTTCATCAGAATATTTAAGACAAAACCCATCCATCCGTGTACCTCAATCCAGCTGCAAACAGCATTTACAGTGTCTGTTGTGTCATTATAATGACCTCATGCTTTATGCATTCACTGTAGTTGATATACAGTATTCTGCTTAAACCCAATCAAGCATAATAACTGGGAAGCATTACAAGTAAATGATATGCTTTAAGTAATCTGGAGCATTTTGAATCTGTGCAAATATGCAAATATACAGTCAGAAATGTTATTTAAATGTTATTTATATTTTTCTTTTTTTTAAGTCTATAAACTGTTCCCCTAAAAATAATATTATGACTGTGTCGATGGCAATACATTCATAATAGATGTAACACTTGAGTACATTTTTATTACAAATTAAAGTTTATATTAAAAATACAAAAATAAAAGAAACAAAAAATGAATCAAAAACAGAGCACGAAAACAGTTCCATTGTATGTTTTACATTTTTTTCCCCATTTGTGTGTAAAGGTCTTTGTTTTTACTTTTGCTTTCAAAGTTAAAAAATGCATTTTTATGATGTATAACAGTTTGCATTCTATTTGTATGAAAAATGCTTTATAAGCTTTGTTTTGAACCCTGTTTAAACACACTTGCCTTTGAGGACTGTCACTTTCAAGCTTCTGCAGAGCCTGATGATGACCTGAATCAGGTGTGCATAAGCAAGGCAACATGGAAAACAGGACAGGGTGCACCGAGGACCAGTGTTGGGAAACACTGATCAAAGCCAGCAGTGATGGCAAGTGGGCAATAAATCTGCAAAAGGAAGGAAACGATGAGCTTAGGGCCAACTGGTAGAAGTAATATGATGGTGTGGGCTCTGAATCCAGGCTTGGAATGGAATTTCCTTTAATGCAAACTTTTCTTGAGCAGTCTGTCATGAAAACATTTTCTCCAAACCCCCCACTCTGCATTCAGCAATATTTATGGCGGGAGTCCCGAGCAGCTGGATGACTTATGTAAGTTTTAGCCCTCTCCTCCAATACTTTTCTTTTTATTTACATCATCCTTTTCCCACTTCTTTGGCTTATCTTTTCATCTGTAGTATATTTATTGGCATCCTAGCGTCTTCATCTGATGTAAATAAAGACTTTCTTTACAAGGAAAATGAAATGTCAGGGTTGAAAAGAGAAATGGAAAGTGTAATGATAGGGTGTTGTCCAGTAGCTGGTGTCGTGTACTGGTCAGAACGGGGCAGATGAAGAAATGTGAGCATTTGTCATTCATCTGTCACTAATGAGCTGTTAATGGTAAAGTGGCGTTGAAATTATTGATGTTGAGGATCTTCCTCTTCTGTTTTTTATGGTTTTTTTATGACTGTAAAATGAAAATTGAGCCTTTTTAAGTGCTGATGTATGAATTTGTGCCACGTGCGTGGTTATTACACACAGAAAAGTCTGTTGAGAGGGTTCAGGGCTAGAAGTCCTTTTTAAGACAGAGAGGCACAATCACCCTGCAACTGAACTCAGCTGATCAACCACAACAAGCCGACAGGCCATTGAAATCAACAACAGGGGGAGATATTTGGAAGATGGATAAAAAAATAGGGAGACCTGTGAAGAGAAAGACAAGGAAAAGTAATGATGGAACACTTTGTGTCAACTCCTGTAAGATTTGCATCATACATCACTGTTGAAGGGTTTGAATTCAATTATGTTTCTTTGTCAAATTTACTGTGACAGCTCATGATTTAAACTAAACAAGAGGCTCCTTTGTTGCTGGGAGTAATGTTTACAGCGGGCCAGGCAACTTTTCATCATTATATGATGTTACGTCCCCCTGCTGCTGCCACCACATCCTGTCATGCTGCCTCACCCGGCAGGTGAAGCCAATCATCTTAATCAGCACCTGCCGGGTGTTTAAGACCAAGAAGGCCACACCAAAGAGGGCAGAGCAGGAGGCTGAGAGCAGAGCTGAGGTTTGGTTTGGCTCGGCTCTCTTTTTGGTTCCTCAACAGTCTTATACTGTTGGGTTTTGTTATTTTAATTTGGGTTTGGGACCTTGGTAGTCTTAGTTTGCGGGCTTTGTTTTTGTTTTAGGTAGTTTTGGTTAGGCAGCCCTTAGCAGGGAGCTGCTGACTCCGACGGCCAGCATGGCTGGGTCAGCTGTCTCCCTGACCTTTTGTTTTGTTTGGCCAAGGTTCCAGTTCCCTTTGGTTCGTCTTTTTGTTAAAACCAGCACTTGAATTATTTTGCTTTTTTTCGTTTCCAGGACACAGAGTTTCGTTTATTTAATAAACTGTTCTTTTTAATTCTGCGTCCATTCTTTTCTTTATGTTGCGACCCCATCTTGTCTACCCCTAGACCTGAGCCATGTTGGGATGGTGTGGCGCCGCACTTTCGGTTTGAGGGTGGCTAGCACGGTGGCTGGCACACCCTCGTTCTGTGTGTAGTGAAACTGAAACAAGAGAGGTTGGACTCTCCACCATCCTGGAGTTGAACATGATGAGAAGCCGGCCAGGCTTACTCGAGAGCCCCCAGCTCAGCCAGCTCAGTGTTGGAGTTCACCCCGGAGGTTGAGAGGGTCGTGTCCCTTCCCCTTCAGCAGGGGACAGGTCTCTGACTGTGGTTTCAGATTACTGGCTGAACAGCATTTCAGAGTCCCCGGCCTTGTTGGTGTCTCTCAAAGGGATACTGGAAAGCGCCCCAACGGGGCACTCCATCGTCCTCCTGTGGGACTGCAATGCCCCCGTGGGCAACAGCAGTGGCACCTGGAGGGGTGTGATTGGTAGGAATAGCTTCCCTGATCTGAACCCGGCGATGGTTTGCTGTTAGACTTCTGTGCTTGCAGTTTTCTGCAGACATCGTTTTCGGTGCAGGTAGGGGGTTGTTAACCTTGACTGGGGACACGGTTTGGCAGTAAGAGAAAAATAATTTAAGGATTTCCCCAATCCTGCTGACACACCACTGTGTAGCACAGGGGTGGAAACATCATGCTTTGGGGCTACTTTTCTGCAAAAAGGACAGGGCCACGCATCTGTATGATGATTAGATTTTAGACAAAGGCTTCCTCCCATCATTTTAAGGATGAAATGTAGCTTGATATCCAGCATCACAATAATGAATATTACTGACCTCTGATCTTTAACTTTAATAGCATGATATTTTCTTTTTAAATATATGATAGAAAAATATATATTTAACCCCAGTTAAAAAGGGTTAAATAAATGCAATTTAAGTAAATAAATGAAGACAAAAAGTGTCAGACATGCTTTCTCACATACTCATGCACATCACATATTTTTCTTTTTTACAAATTTAAATGAAAACTTACCAAAAAAGTAAACTTCATCTTATCTGTTACAAGAATTGTCCAAGTTGACTTTGGTCCCAAAAAAAAGGTCTGTTTTACCCCAAGGCAAAATGTCAAAGCCACACCCAGCTCAAATGTAATTGGTCACAGACTTGTCATCAACATGCTAATGTCTTGTTTTATTTAAAAAAGAAAAATAAGAAAGAGCCAATACAAAGGTTTGTTGCCTGGGGAGCAACACCATGCTATATGTAGGTGGCACAACTCGCAGAATCTGTGTCTGCCAAATACTGCGTTGCCCCTTCTGTAAATCATATAGCCATTTTAAAGCCAACAGACAGCACTTTTGTGACATTTTCTGAAAGGAGTTGAAACATACTAAGCAGCATTTGTTACTGAAGTTATTGTATTGTCAGAACACACTTGTATTTTGAAAAATGATTAATCCAAGTCTGCTAACACATTTGTCTTGTGTTCTTCTGAAAGAAATCCCTACATCTAGACATGAGGATAAAACTAAACAAAAAGGCATAGTTTCTTTTTCTGTAAGTTCATAGGCTCAGTTTGATGAATGATGCTTTGTAGGCAATAAAAATACCATCCACCCTAAACAGAATTTTTAAAAAGTAATAAATGCTGGATGAGCAAGTAACCATCAGTTTTTTCCCCTTTTTGGTGTGACTAAATTATTCATTTTGGGTCTAACAGATCCCAATCTCAATCCTATTTTGCAGAAACTGTGCCTGCTTACAGTTTTAGAATTTTATTTTTTTTTCCATTTGACCTTTAAGTCCTTCATCCAGTGATTTGTTTTGCAGCACTGAGTAATAACACTTGTTATTATTATTAACGCTGTCTGACAGAATTCCTTCCACTCCATTTACAGCCGGCACATGAAATGGTAGATGTCGCTACAGTGCAATGAATTACCTAACCTGGTAAATGCAACTGACTGAGAGACGATTAATTTAACTTCAGCTGTTGCACACGTGCAGGTCTGACTTCACAGAGGAGAAGCCCTTGATCCACTTAAAACAGAACATCCCAAATGGAAGAAATTCCCAAAGCCCTGCCCCACATATAAAATCAAGCAAAAGACCCATGTCATTTCTCCTTTGACCCTTAAATGAAAACAGATAATAATCTTTGCTTGATTTGGTTTTTTTTTTGGTTCTTAGCACAGAAAGAAGGAACACTTGGTTAAGCAGCAAAACATATTTAAAATCAACCTTTAGAACTTCACTCCAACCATTTATTGATCTATTGTAATAGCGTTTTAATCATAATGTCAATTTGAACCAAAATCGTTTCATTTTCTGCAGTCAGCCATAGAAGCACTCAGCCTGTACGTGGGGAAACCAAGACTTCACACTGAGCTCTGCTCTGTGCCAGACTAAATACTGTTCGTGGTGATGGCATGATGCAGAAAAACTGGTGAGACCTGGGAGCAGGGAGCAAATGCTGATGACAGATGCACTGAGGAAGGAGCTCAGGAGAATGTCAGTACTCTGGACATGGCTTTCTCTGGTGGTTGGAGGGGGGAGATTGTGGATGGAACCAAACCACAACCCAGTAGGAGGCACAAAGTAATATTGCACCCTTTAGAAAGATGAGACTCTGAATTGTTATTATGCTATTATTACTTGTCTTATTAATAAATATGAGCTGTTTTTTTTAGCAAAAAAATTAACTTAGAAAATATTCTTTTTTCAAAGCATGGAAGAGTTTATAATTTGTTGTGCATCTAAGCCAAAATCTGTAAATGCAACAAACCAAAATTAAATCAGCTCATGACCAGCACACAAAAAGCTGTAAAGGCGTTTGAGTTCAACTTGTGAGACATACTGTTATTCTGGTTATTCTGACAAATAGAATAAGTAATAGTTTATTTCTCTACAAGTCTATGGGATTTTGGCTTCTTGGAGCCAGCAGGTATCCTGTTTGGAATGTAATGATGAAAGAGTCCAGTTCTATACAGTCAGTGGGGGAAACTAGACCCTTGTTCTGCAGTTCAGACTCCACACCAATCAGTTGGAGGTGTTTGCAGTGTTTCTTGCTCTGTAGCACTTCTGTCATGTTCTGAGTAGTCAACACTTTCTTATCATTAGACCACAGTGGTCTCCTACATCGACAGACAAAGAGGGAGTCACTCTCTTCCCCTGCTAAGCGTTACCCACTGTCTGTTGATGTGGTGCAGTGCTCATTTTCTGTCACTAGGAGCCACTCATGTCCCAGGACGTCTGAATCTGGGGGCATACCTGCTCTCCAGAGGGGGTCCTCTTGTGAGGGAAACGAGGCTCTACACAGAAGTGGTCGCTCTCATATCGAGCCGCTTTGGGGAGAGTAGCAGTGGATCTCTTTTTTCCCCCCAATATTTACCAAACTTCATTATTTACCAGTATTGATCGCACTCAATATATATCTATCAGGTAATCAGTCATGAGTAGGGCTTGAATATCTGGAAATCAAGCAAACACTGTGGCCCTCAAAGCCTGGAGTTGTTCTGCCTTAGAATGTGGGAGCCCACTCAGCCAGAGGGGTGGTCGCTTTCTCAGCCCTTTCTTGGGGATCCTACGTGAGTGAAATCTGTGCAGCATCAAGCTGGTCATGACCTCACACTTGTATACTGTTTGGATGTATGCCCTACGGTTGTTCACAATGTCCTTCTTGTGTTGTTTTCTAGAAAACAGTTGCTGCAGATAAAAATTTTCCCTCTGAGTTGTGGGCGGGACCATTGTGCAGAGTAAGCCCGCCCTGACTTCCAATCATCATTACCAGTGCAACAAAAATGGCGATATTGAAGCTATCCAGCTGTACAGATTTGAGCCAAATCATGTAAGATTAATAAGCTCCAAGTTTAATTTAAAAAACCTTGATTTTGTCATAATGTAGTTAAAGATCACTAAACTATAGTGTGGGTATTTTTTTTACCCAAAGAGATATTTAAATCCCTCTCAGACTGGCAACTTGTTCTCTTATTAAATATATGTAATACCCTTTTGCCACCACTCGGGAGCGCCGTGGCTTTGTATCTAATCTGCGTTTCCGGTGTAGAGAAGAGGAAGAGTGAAGCCGGAAGCGCTCGGAGCCGCTGTCACTGCTGAGAGAGAAGAGGAGGCAGACATGCAAATATTTCAGGTGTTTAGAAATGTTATAACATGTTGATGTTTTTCATAGGCAGGACGTTGGATTCTTATGCTAAAATCATACACTAAATGTCGCTCCTATTTATTTGTATTCTTTTTTCGTAGATTCTGCAAGAAACACTAATTTTTTGGCTGCAAATAAACAAGTAAACAAAAAAAAAAAATCATCATGGGCCAGCTGTTCTCATCAGCTGAAGAGCTCACCCAGCTAAAGGACGCACTTGCTACCGTTCTCTATGAAGCCATGTTGGAAGCCGGCGCCGTCCCTGACATCAGAGTCGTCCATCCTCTCATATTAGCCAATCAGGATGAGAGCTTTGCCTCCCAAGTCGGCCTCATGGAGCAGCTCCGACAGGTTAACAGGTTTTGTGAGACGCTGTGGGCCCACTGCAGATGCTGCTGCAGAGAAAAGCGGCAGGTCTCTGCAGAGCAAAAGGCAGAATGGGGGGAATCATCATCCTGAAGTGCAGATGGAGATTATCAGGAGGGCTGGCAAGGCGCAGTTTCCTGGAATGAGTTAAGATAGAGCAGTTGTGGAAAATGAAGCACCACTCTATGTTAAAAATGGTGCTCTGTTGGGATTGTAAAAAGGGTGGAAATCATTACAAGGGGCCAGCTGGGACCAGGACTGTGTGACGATAACAAAATGCTGTTAACCGGGTTTCCTATGAAGAATAGAGATCATTCTGTTCATTAATTCAGACAGATGATTGGAAACTAACAGGCATTCCTGTCGCCAACTAAGTTTGACACGAAAACTGCATCTTCACTTAGTTGCAGGGCTCTTTCGAGCATCGTGCACCCACCTACCTGAAGGATCTAATTGGCCGACTCTCGACCTTCTCGGAAGAACCTCGCCTGGCAGGCTTGTTGGGATTAATGATCACCATGGTGATGGAAATGGTCTGCACATTTTCAAAACACTCACCAGGAGGAAAGGGAAAGTCAGTGGGTTCATCATCTCAGGTGAGACCACCAGATCAGCAGGTGTTAAAAAGGGACTTTTTAAATGTTGACCACATTGTTTTCATGTTGCTCATAAATAATCCCTTGAGATTCTTTCAAATGAAATTTCACTGCTGAACCTCTTGTTTAATAATCCTTAGGTTTCTAGTGTCTTGTTAAACGTTTCTAGGACTGTTTTTTGTGTTTTTTTCCCCCCCTGTGCTAGAACCATTTACTCTGAGATTTGAAATTAAGCTTTATAAACTCTTTCCCTGCATGCATTTTGACCTTCAGCAGAGAATCTGGGAGCTTCAGGAGGTAATGGAGGAGCACCTGAAGCGTTGCAGGATCAACCTGACCGATAAGAACAGGCTGATCCAGGACTTCATCAGACTGGAGGCCCAGTTCAGCCTCGTTCTCACCCAGTTGAAGACCTGTCTTCTCGGGGGGGATTGTGGTTCAAGGTAGAGTTGCATGTTAAAGGGGGGGTATCAAACAGTGTTGATTGATCGTATCCTCCTTTCCACGTCCCAACAGTTCTCTGAGACACTGGGCCAGTGGAGCCATCTTTCATGCCCAGATGTTGATTCATCTTGCTTGTCTTGAAGGCAAGGCTGAGCCCTTTTCTGCAAGAGCAGCGCTGGAGCAGTACAGAGAGGACCTTGCACAGATCATACCTGCCTACAGGTAAAACTGTCTTACTCAGAGGAGATGGAGAGCCTCAGTGTAGAATTATTTTTAGACGCACCTTTGAAAAATCCAGTCACACTCTAGAGCCCTGTTTATAATGAAAGGCTAAATCCTGGGTTCCCCCAAATAAATACGACGTCTTATATGGTCCATCAAAGAATCTCTAAAGCGAAGCTCCATTTAGCATAAAATAAATAATTGGAGCAATTTAACTCATTGGATAGTGTGCAAAAGAGAAACAAACACATGAGTCTGATTGTCTTTATTATTTATTTATTATTTGTTTTAAATGTTGGGCATTGTCAAACTTCAAAAATAATTTTAATTGAATATAACTAGTATGCTACTATTAAATACTCACTCCAATCACCGTTGGATCTAATTTAAAAGCGTTCCCAGTGGTATTTTAATTATGTTTATGCTGTTTTAAAACAAAACTAAAACAAAAAAAAAACTATTGTTTTTTATGACATAGTTTCTGTAGACTAGCAGAGATCAGCAACCCTGCCCTCCTCCCTCTCCTCACTACTGAGAGCTCTCTGTTTCTGTTTTCTCGCCAACTTCCACCCCCTCAAATCTCCGACCTAACCTTAGCAGTGCAACAAAAATGTTGAGCAATATTGGAGCTATTCAGTCGTACAGTTTTGAGCCAGATAGCAGCTCAGACGAGGAAGAAGAAGACGTACATGGATCTATTTGTCTGAATGAAACAGACCAGGGAACTTCTGGCCCGCCCAGTTTATTTTCTGTCACAAATACAATCTTTTTCAGTCTGCTCCTGATTCAGCTTGCATAAAAAAATACTTTTTTTTTAAGCAAGCATTTTTAAGCTTAATTTTCTTTGTAAATGTCCTCTATCATGAGAAAAGTACCACAAGAACATCAAAAACACAATTTTCATTGTAGTGGGTCTGAAGTGGACCCAGCCTAAAGCTTTCAGAAAAAAGGAACCAGAGTTAATTGCTTACCTTGAATTACTGAACTTTACTTCTGGCGTGCTCAGTTTCAGCGCCATTTCCCTTTTTGTTCGGGATAGACCAGAGCTTATCAAAGCATAGCACCATGGGAACTTTAACTCCCCAAAATGGAATCAAAAGAGGTACAAATATTTTCAGATTTCAATTTTATGCAGAAAAACGTGATGCCATTTATTCCTGAACGTTTTCTTCGGGTTCAAATTTAACAATCTTCTTACCAAACTGCAATCATTTAATGTTGCAGGCGGTACAAGTCTAGAACAATCAGTGTTGTCAAATGTAGAGGAGGACTCGTGACCCAATCCGACTCCTCCTGTGAGGTGCCTGAAGAGGGAGCTATGACTGGACTCACTGTGATGGATAAAGAAGCAGGAAGCAGTGTGACCATCCCTCTCTCCCTCATGGAGGCGATAACAGGTAAGTTTGTTAGAAGACATTCTGCCCAACACAACAGAATTGTTTCTGACTGTAATCTTCACTGAACAGTACAAAGATCTGGACCTGATCATATCTCCACAACTGCCTCTCCCCGAATAAACCTGGACCTCATCACCTCAGATCAGTACGCACAGGCTTACCTGGACCGCCTCTTCTCTGACGGAGGACCTGTGTCAGAGCTGGAAAACTTTTTTGCAAAAGCGAGTGCAAAGTTGCAGAGCACCGAGCTCGTGTGTAAACAAACTGAAGGAGTTCTTCTGACAGGGAACGCAGAGGGGAGAACAGAGAAGCAACAAGTGAGCGTGATGACCGTGGAAAACACAGAGGAGTCCAGCCAAACTAATACAAGCTTGAAACTGAGTATTGTTGAGACACAACCTCAGCAAAGCCTTGATCAAGGACCATATGATTCAGCAAGTGTGTTAAAAACAAAATAAGTCTACACTAAAAACAAATAAAAAGATGCAATAAACATTTAAACATGTCACTGTTGTTCATGACAAAATAAATGTGTTAAAATAACAAGGGGCTTGAGGCTCTGAAACTGACAGGATTGCAAATGATCATGGAGAGAAAAGTAAGGTCATCTAAGCACATCCTGAAGACTCAACGGAAACAAGGTTAGAGGCTTCGTTTGTGGGTAGACGAGTGTAACGTGAACAAAAACATGTCCTTCACTAGCAAATCTGTTTTTATGGGTGAAATGCAGTCTCTTTCTCATTTACTATCATGCAAGAAAGGAAAGTTTCAGGTGTGGTGTGTGACTGTTCAGAGCAGCCATGTTGCTTTCTAGAAAGTGGTTCTGAGACAGAAACAGGAAGCAGACCTGAACATGTTAAAGTTCTTGTTGAATTGATGTGAACAAGGAGCACATTGAAGATAGGATTAAGATAGAATGGAGGCAAAAAGAACAATACAAACAGGCAAAAGAAAGAAACTGAACCAGGACAAAACTGCAAACATTTAAAATCGTATTAAGTAAGACACAAGTGTTGATAATAAATAGAAAACCTTTGTAGAAGCAAATAAGACCAAAAGACTTAAGGAACCATATTTTCCACACTACTGTGTATTGGATTATAAGGTACAACATCAATGAAGTGAGACAAAAGGGTCAGAGATAATTCCTCTAGTAGATCAGAGTTTATAAACTGCATCCAAAGTAGGGGGAATCTAGACTGGAAACATCCATTGGTCTGTACAGAGTCTGCCTATTTTCGTCTGGATCCAGTCCTGAACCTTGCATTTGGTCTGTAGACCTCTACCAGACATTTCTGTTTCGAGCTAAAGCCTGTAACCACGTGACTTAAGATCTCTTCAGTCACAGACCAGGAATGACAAAGGTGGGGCAAAGCAACGAGAGAAAGAATAATGGAAGTTCTAAGCTTTGCGATCCTTAATGGGATAGTTCACTTAGTAAAACTTTATTTTTTAATGACTAATTTTCAGCAACGTGACATCGCTCCAGTTTTGAAAATGCATGCTTTGAACTGGCAACACGGTTGGTTATCAATGTTGGTATGAAACAGTTTGCTAAACTGAAACACGCTTACCTGTCTTTGAAAAAAAACGTTTTCTGGCATTTAAATTATAGCTTTCTGTCAAACCCCCCGTTGAACAGTAAAGAACTGCGACCTGTCGGCATGCATGTTAAAGCAGGGACAAGGTCTAAAGGGCTCCTTTTGAGTGATGTTCACAGGGAGAGACAGCCCTTTTTCTTAAGTGCTTTTCACTCACAAAGGTTGAAGAGACGCTTTCTTCCTCGTAGTTGCAGTCTGTGATGCAGCAGGTGGGCGAGCAGCACACAGCTCTTATGAGGTGCTGTTGTTGGGCTGTGTGGATGTCAAAGCATAGGAGGGCGGGTGAGCCGGTGATGGAAGAGTGTCTGTATAGACAGAAGAAAGAGGGGAAATTGAAATGAGGGATGCACTAAATACAGAGCATCTTCAGGAGGATTAAACTTGACGGGCATTCTGACAGTTTTTTTTTTTTAAAGAATTTATGTGAGTGACTTTGAGAATAAGGGGGATTACTATAAGGCAGATGCACAAAAGACTTATGCTTTTCCAGCATGTGCAGCGGCCATTGAGTCACACTACACACTGCTGTTACAGGACACTAGGTTTCTGTTTGTGCAGTCTAATCTGAATTAGTGCTCCAACTGTCAGTCATCTCCTTTTTCTTCATATGAATAACCAGCACAGCCATTATTTTGTTTTTCTTTCACAGTTTTTGATAAAACATTCAAAATATATGAACAAACTAGAATACATCAATTATGGATCTGAAGGATAATTTACCAAAATGTGGAGACAAAAATGTCTACAATTCTCTCCTAACAAAATGTAGTTAAGTTAACTTGTGTTTTATAATTAATAAAACATCATTTTAAAAGGTATTGAGATATGTAAGAGCTATAGTTTTGTCATTATGACGTTAAAGACTACATTAAGCCTCCTGAGACTGTTTACACCAAAGGTGTCCAAACTTTTTGCAGAGGGCCAGATTTTGTGAGGTGAAGAAGTGTGAGGGCCAACCAGTCGACCTGCATTCCTTGAACCTTTGTAACAACATTAAAGGAAAAAAACCCCCATTGAATCTAGGTTCATATAGAATGCGAAACATTTTCACTATCAAACTCGTCTCATTAAAACAACAGCTCATAATGTATTTTAGCCAACCACAATCTAGAAACTGTAGCTCTTAGAAAGTGCTGGGGGCTGTGTGGCTGTTATTGATTTTATGAAAGGAGTCGATAATAGAAATTTGAACATAAGCTGCTTATTACCCACAGGCCGGGCTTTGGACGAGCTGGTTTACACCCTATACAGGATCCACTTTAACATCTTTAAATGATCATTAATTGGAATAATTTTTAAAAACTAATCAGTCAAATCAACTTGATTTTAACTTAGAAGATGAACCTTTAAAAAAAAAGGCAAAACTGATCAAAGTCTGATGATTCTCAAATGTTTTTTTTTTGTTTATACAAAGAGCTGTAATAAATGTATGTAGTTCATGGTATAAACAATTATTTTTAGAGTTTTCATTCAACAAAAATAAATAAAATAAAACCAGGTTGTAAACATAGCTTGTCACAGAAAAATAGCTTTATTTTTTCCTCTGGCCTCACTGACAGGAAACCTTTCACCCTGATGAAGACAAGCACTTTTATGGAGAGGATGTTGGGAACTTTTTGTCACATTTAGCTTTGGGATGACACTTTATTAGCTATGGCTCTTTTACGAGGTTTATTCTCGTCTCAAAATGTGATTATTCAACAAAATTGTCTTCAACTGTTATGTTTGTTTTGTCTTTATTGTCTATTGTGAAAATAAATAAATAGTTTGAATGCTAAATAGCTTTTTTTGATCAAGATATTACATTAAAAGCAAAATGCTAAACTCGGAAGGACAGAGCCTGCAGCATTCAGCCCATGTTGATGTGAAAGTGAATTCAAGAGCTTTTATGTCTTGAGCGATGCATGTGTGGGTCTTGTAATTGTGAGCTCTTTGACATGCCTTCTTTTTTTCTTCTCTCCTCTTCAGGCCTGAGTATGGATGCAAGTCAGAGTGTATGTGCTTGTATGTTTCATTTTGTTGTTAAGAAGTCGTTGCTGCGGCAACGGAGAATCGCCACAGCAACTCGACATCATCACATCGCCCACATCCACTCAGCAGAGAACAGTAACTGACACAGAGTAACCTTCTCTCAAGTGTGTGGGTGTTTGCAAGTCAAAAAGAGTAGGACTTGGTGATCAACTTCTGCCAGGCGAAACAGAAGAGGACAAGCAAGGAAGAAACAAGAAGAGAGACAGAGAAAGATGAAAGAATAAAAAGAATGAGTGAAGGATGGGACTGACTCTTTTCTTAATGGCTGGTTGTCACAAAGAACATTTTTTACCTTTTAGCTTTAGGAGGTTGAATTCTTTCAGTTTAGATCCACCAATTAGCCATTTATTGTTTGTTCTGTAAAAAGTAAAAAAAAAATATTCTTTGTTGATCATATGATAAAATCTAAAATAATTGAAAATATAGTCCATTGCTGATAAAATGTATTAAAGAAGTTCCGAAAATACTAAACAAATCCACATAAATGTCAAATGATCCTGCGCTGAGATTGCATCCTGGCATTTACTAAACCTCGTTCAGGGTCATGGGGTTGCTGGAGAACTAAATAAAACTGAACACTAAGGGTTGAATGGCACTCGAAAAAAAGAAGAAAAACTATGGTATTACTTTGTGTTTTTAATTCCCTAGTTTAGTTGATTTTATTTGATTTAAAAAGAACAACTTTTTTTGTCCCAAACTAGTCCAAATGTCAACTATAAACAGTTTTTTGTTAGTTTCTGCAAGTTAAAAAGTGCAACATTGTCCTGTCTCATGAAGGTTGTGCAACTTTTATGCAAAAGAGTTGCAGAAGTGATGCAACAAAAATTTTTAATAATAATGCCTAAAAATTCAAACACGTGTATCTCAAATTTGTGTTTTTAAAGAATATTATGTTAGTGTTTTTACAGGCCTTTCTGTTTTTATGTTGTTTAACATGAGCTTAGGTAGACATTGGAGTGTGGTTAATATGCCATAATTATAATAAATATAATTTTGATTATAGCATAATGTATTTTATATCTAATCAAGGTCTGATGTGACATGCCTTCAAATATGGGCTCACATGGGTAACAGCACTCAAAAAATGTCTAAACTAACTTATAGAATATATATAGATAAAGTTATTTATATGTCTATTCTCTCTCTGTCTTGCTTTAGCTCTGACATTTCTATCATACAAATGTCAGCTGATCTCCTGTACCGTATGTGGCACTGCACAGCTGGAGAGAGAAAAGTCGCTGGATTAGAGCTCAGATATGTCAAAGGATTAATTACTTTAGGGAAATGTCAAGGGCCTTAAGATTTAAAAGGAATGCTGTTTTACCATTAAAAAAATAGTTAATGCTACTAAAACAGGGGCTATGCTGACGCTCCTGACCTGACAAAGAAAGAAGGCATCTGCTTCATATACACAGGTCAATAAATATATTTAAAAGATAGGAAGGGCTTTCAGAAAATGAATAGAACCTGTTTTAGGTTTAGCAAAAGTGTGACATAACATTTCAGAGATTCACTGTGTTGCCAAACGTGTGCAAAGATGACGAACCCTCTGCAGAATCAATCACTTACAGTAAACTCTCCAAACATCATGTGGTCTTTAAATTAGCTCAAGATGAGTGTGTGGAGAGCTTTATGGAAAGATTCCACGGCTGAGAAAAGGCATCCAAACCATGCACTACCAAGTGCAATACATGTTACCCAGAGACCTTCTCATGTCATGTCTGGCTGCCTAGCTTGATTTGTGCTTTTGTTTTGCAGCCTGGCCGCATTAAATCCTACATTTAAGCACTAAACTGCAGATTGTAATTCATGTGTCACTTAGCACGTTTAATACGAAACATGTACAAGACACACTAATCCATTATTTCATCCATCTAAAGCATTTCACATTTTTGATTTGGTATATTTTTACACTGCACAACCCTTATACAAAGCCAGTAAAAACGTATTACCATGCAATATCCAAAAACTTTTTGCAATATCCAAAGCCTTTCTCAGAATGAGCGAGGCTTTACTCAGCCGGAACAATGCACAGCAATTCAAAAAGAAATGGTCTTTGAGAGATCTGGAAAATAACAATAACTCTAAAATTAAATGACTATTGGCATAAAATCTGTGATTTATATTTTTGATATGGATTGTGGGGATGTATTCATTGGTAATATTATAGTTGTTGATAAGTAGAAAACACTGTAGGATGGTAGTGTTGAAAAATTGATTAGTTTCAAATGTGAAAAAGCCACCAGCAGCATATTAACTTATTATTTAGTATTAACTTATTAAATGTGTAAGGGGTGGAAAGGAATACATTTTTTTCTTCTTTTCACTCTTTTTCAAGTGTATGTTTTGTGCATATATCTATAGATGTGTGCGTCTGTACTTATATGTACAGTATGCAGTCTATTTGTATTTGTTTGTTTGTTACTTATGTTTTATAATTGCTCAAAATAAATAAAATAAAAAAAAAGTCCACATGCAGAATGTCACATGTTTTTGAAACTGATCTACTCAGAGTGACTTCAACAGATCAAGCCTACAAAAAAAGCGAGTGCAGTGATCCAGTAGGAAGGATGTCGTCCTTCACTCTGAAATGAGTGATATGGTAAATATGGACTGATATGTCCTTACATAGCGTTTTTCTGACTTTTGCACAGATATTCGCACACCGATGGTAGCTCGCTGCTTTACATAGTGCCAACTTCAACCAGTGTCTTGTCCAAGCACACTTCAGCACATGAGCAGGCGAACCAAACCTTTGAACCCCGATCAGGGGTTTGACCACTCAACCTCTGCATCACAGTCACCCCTCTGAAGATTAAAATGCAAAATGAAAATGAATGAAATATCAACAAAAACTGAACAACAATGGTAGATGGAGTAAACTTGTTTTGCATTTTTCTACCTTTGTAAAAGGCCCAAAGTGCTTTAGTCACAGTCCCATTCACTTATTCATGCACACATTCACACACTGATGGCGGCCCCGCTGCCGAACACTGCCGCCAAAATTCCACCAGAGGCAATGTGGGGTTCAGTGTCTTGGCCAAGGACACTTCGACACATGGGCGGGCAAGGCGGGAATTGCACCTACAATCTTCCGATCAGAGGTTGACCGTCCTGCAGCTGCTCCATGGCCGCTCCATGCTCAATGATGCAGTGAATCCGTCATAACCAACCACTTTTCTAAATTCAATGGACAGGTGATGTGCTAGAACTGTTAAAGAAAAAAAATCTTACAGAAAAAGGAAAGATGAGCAAATACATTCCTGGTGGCAGTACAGGTTGAAATCAGAACAAGGACACAGGCACAGTGACTGCATGAGCTCTAAACTATCGCCACATCTACAAGGAACATGACACATACATATAATTATAGACCACCTTCTCCTGCAAATGCTTGGCCTTTGTGTGAACATTTTAACATTTCTTGCAACTTGAAATTCAAATGTATTGGTGCAGCTTGAGCACTGACAGCCAAGACAAAGCAGAGTGAGCAGTCTGGGGAGAATGAAGCCAGATGCTGCCGTCGCTGACTAAGAGGTTCTGTGTAGTTTGACAGCCAATGCCGACTCTGACAGTTGTAAGCTTTATTCTGCATTCAAGGAGGGACCGTGCTCGCATTCAGACATAAGTTTGCAATAAATTCATTGCATTCAAAACCCTCAAGCTGAAGGCAAACAAAACAAGTTCAAACCCTAACAGTCAAATGAGACTTTAGACAGCAGCAGACGGGTTATGACAAGAGGCGAGGCAAACATTTGTACATAACTGGGAACATAAAACAAGCTGCTTACTAGTCTCAACCATACACATTTGTTTTGCTGGCAGCTTAGACTCAAACATCAAGTAAGTAAGAATCGAACTCTTTTATAATTAAATGCCAGAAAAAAAATCAAACAGATTGTTGTACGCTCCTCACACAATCTGGTCACAAATTCTCAAAGTGGATGCACAGAAAACAGCCATCAATGTTAACTTGTGTTTTTTTATTTGTTTTAATGCCCGATCTGTCTTCCTTGTTTAAAAAAACATATTTTTCAGAGTGTAAGTTGCAATTTTTCATTGACTGTATATAGGAACTGGACTGAGTGGCCTGTCACCCCTCACTTTCCAAATAGGAAGTACTTGGTGGCTCTTTGAAGTCAAAATCCCATAGACTTTTATTAAGAAATAAACACTATTTCTCATTTATTCTATTTGTCAGACGGTCCATTCTTCTTCTGATACTGTTATATAAAATCTTCTTGCAGATTCTAATATTTTTTAATAACATTGTTTTCTTATTCAAAGTTATTCAAGCTATAAACTGACCAATCACATATCTCAGTAAAAGCATGTGGTGCCAGTTGGCCAGCACCTCACACGTTTGATTGACAGCTTCTCCTGAGCCGCTTTCAGTGGAAAGGGGTGTGGAGTTCCAACAATCTCACTCCTGATTGGCGGCAGTAGTTGCCCTAAAAACACCTACTCTGTCGACTTGGACCAATCACTGTCAACATCCCAAAAAAATGGCAACTGAACTGGTTTCATATTGCTGAAGCCGGAGGTAAGGAATTTTCTATGGGTGACTTCACATCTCTATTTCCAGTCAATGTTTTTTTTATAATAGTATGGACAGAGGTGTGGCTTATAGTCCAAAGTGACTTATAAATGTTTTTTTCTTCTATATTATACATTTTTTTGGCTTCTGCAACTTATTATCCAGTGCATCCTATTCTTTGGAAATTACGGTACTTTCTATTGGGACAATGTCTGCCTGAGGAGGAGATTGCTTACAGAAGAAAAATGATTTTAAACACATTTTCAACCATCCGAATACAAGTATTCAACAGGTAGTCAACAAGAATAACCAACTGTACTATCCAGTAGAAAAACCATCAGTTTGCTATTCTTGTTTTTTTTTTTCATTAAGTTCTAAAAATGTAATATAACAAATGTAAAACACAAATGGTTTTTCATGTAGAGCCACGGATAGACAGCATCAGTTCATGCAAATTATTTGAATTTTGTTAGAGGTGTTAAGTGTTTCTTGTGAGCATGCTGACTCTGTATCCTGATTTGCAGCTCTCTAATGAATGGTCCTGCATGGCTCAGTTTTAAGCCTTCTAACCTTTCTTTGGTTTATAAATATATCACTGTGACTGGCTGTGATTTAAGTTCCTAATCAGGGGACTTTTAAATGATGTAAAAAAAGGCTCCCTGAAATCATTTATCTTTGAAAGATAATTTTTTACCTTTTACCTTTTTAAGCCTTGAATTCTCTTACTGATTTTCTCAAAATAAGTTTTTACTAAAATTTAACATTTCCTGACAAAAAAAGTCATTTTCCAATAACTTTTCTAAAGAAAAGCATGCCCTTGCCAAATAAAAAAAGATTTCTATTTCATGACCGATTAAATTAGTCAGTCATGATTCATAAACCAACTTTACTTTGTTCGTTGGCCAAACAGACCTGACGGAAAAGAAAAAAAAAAAAAAAAAAAACTAACTGTCTTTGTTCAAACCATTTAAAGGTGGGAAAAGCAAAAGAAGAATTTAAATTAAAAAAAATGTTATTTGGAGAAGCAGAACAGAATCAAACTAAGATCCATCAGAAAAGCAGACAGCATCAAAGCTTTCCCTTTCAGTCTTTGAGACTATACACATTCAACTAATGACATGCAGGCTGTTCAAACAAACAAATGTCATATTAGCCATCATCCGTCTTAATAAGTAATGACAGTGTCTACATTTGTAGGCATATAGACAGATAAGAACAGGGCTGATTTTAGCTTTTGTGGGGGGCCTGGGTAAGATGTTGTCTGTGGGACTCAATTTAGTAAAACTTTAATGAAATGATTCTGAACCCTTTTTTTCTACTAAAATGGCACAATGTAAGGTACTTCATGAGCAAAACAGGCTAATTTGAGCTTGAATTGCTCAGACAAGTTAAACTGATTAAAAAACAGCATATACAAGGGTAAAAATTCCTCTATGTTAATAAAAGAACAGATTAATATATTATATAGTATATATTGTTAAGCGTTATATCCAAAACTTAATTTTCCTCAAGGGGCATGTTTACAACAGTAAATAGCCACAGATAAAAACAGACATTTTAATTCTCTTCACAAGAACATAAAGCTCTGGGGCTCTCTGGTGACTTGGGGGCCCTAGGCAGTCACCTAGTTTGCTTGTAGCAATAAACGGGGCCCACAACAATACGTTGCAACTTTATACTCCTTCAGAAGGATAAAAGGAGAATCTGAAAACAATTTATGAGTTTAAAGCAAGAGATGTTTTAATACATTACCATTTTTGAAACCTCATATAATCAAGGCAGCCACATTAAAGTACAGTGTTTTTTTTTAGTACCTACGTAAACACTTAAGAGTAACCATAAAAGACATAAAAGAAATGTATATTATAAACATTCAGAAATATACTAATTAAAAACAAGGATAGGATAGAATAAAATAAAATAAAGGACACAGGTATGAAACATAAAAAAACCTGTGCCAAGGTCTACATAATGAGAGTAATGCGAGCTCTCCTTCTGGATCCAGTTTTGAGCTGAGATTTAAACTAATGGGAGTTTTCTTTGAAATACCAGGGAGGACAGCATTACAGTAATTTGTCAGCATAAAATAAAATGAGAATTAATGTCTGCACTGCAGACCCTGAAACCCAAATTTCAAGCACAGCTGTGGCAACAATGGCATGTCTCCTGATGACATCACTCTGTAAAAAATGTACAAGTTAAAAAGAGTAATGCATTTTTATGGATGTGCTTTTTGGAACTTTCATGGTTTGTTCAATGGATCAACATAATATTTTCAAACTTTACTATGTCCTGCCCTATGGCCATTTTTGAAACCTTGTTAGACATAATTGATTATCCGTCCAGTATATGTTCATGGTTAGTAAAGGCATCAAAAATGAAGGCCAAAGCACACAATGTGGTGACCCCTAAAGAGAAAAAAAACTCACGGTGGACGGTTGACTTTGATTTTCCTCCATTGGTGTTCTACAGCTCTGGATTCAAATCTTAATTTCCTTGTTGCCTTAGTTCTCCAGAGGTTACGTCTGGTTATTTGAGGCTCATTTTAATAAGCTTTTGTGGGACATTTTGTCCAAATTAATACATAACTTATTGCAACTGTGTTCTACTTAAAGATTGCATGAATGGAGATGTCTTCTGCAGATGCTGGGTAAAATTTGAAATCTTTTCAAAGGAGCTATTTCTTTATTGCTTTTTCTCTTGACTTGATGCAAATATGACCTGATATGGCCATCTGCCAACTAGAAATATCTTGACTATAAGGATCTAATGACTTATCCACATGTAAATTATCATTCCTTATATAATGACTTTATGCATGACTTGAATTAAGTCTGTAAATCTGTTATAAATTATGCAAATTGCTTAGGTGGCCTGTGAAGTAGACGAGATAAATGTGGAGATGTTAAAAATTATTAATATTTAAAGGACTGGTGACTAACACACGAAGTGTCTCTAAAATCTAGTGAGCATAAAAGATTAATGGCCTTCCACGTTTTTGTCCACTTTGTCTGTCTGAATGAGGAAAATTAAGATGATAAAGAGTTGGTCTGTTAAAGTGAAGGAGCAAAAAGTGGGGAGAAACCTTTCAGTGAAATCCCGCTGGAGAGTTTGTCATCCACCTGCAGAGGATCAAGGGAAATCAATGAGATGTTTGGGATTCAATGAAAACAACATGCCAGTGCATCATTTGTAAGCTTTTTACCTGTGTCCTGGCTTCTAGGTTCTCAGCAAACAGTACTTCAGTCAGCCTGCTAAGGAGGAAGCCGAGTGAAACCAGAAGTATCAACTCAGTTTAGTTCTAGCAAATGTCCAGCTGAGCCAGGCAAGTCTGTCTATTCCAAACACAGAACTGTTGCAGAGGAGAATGAAAGGAAACAAGTCCTTTGCTGTGTTACAGTTGGAATAGTGTTGATGCAAAATGTTGAAGTGGTGTAAATCTTGCTCCAGGCTTTTTCTTTCACAGCTTTTGTCACGCGTTCAGTGGCAGTGCGTTTTGTACGTAGATCCAGAAATCGGACTTAAAAACTTGCGTAGCGACGCATGAATGGAAGTACGTGTGTTTTTATGGGTTTTTTTTTTTGTTGAAAGTGGTCAAACCCGCATTTCCCTGTGTTAACGTAGCATTAGAGAGGAAATATGAACCCCAATAAGCAATATGTGAACTACGCATGCACAGAGGACACAGAGACACAGAATCTCAAACAGGGTATCCCAAACTTTATTTGAATGATTTCATGAGAAGTACCATGTTTCATGGCGAGCAGTCACAGTTAATTGCGACACACGTACAACTTTCTGCCTATCAGTTTGTGTTAAACCAAAATGATTGTTAAAAGAAAACTGAGCACACATGGATTTAGAAGACAAACAACAACAAAGAAAAAAACTAGAATAACAAATATTATTACAAACATATCTTCTGTGATTATTGTACATAAAAAAGATTAAACCACATGTGAAAAGTATAAGAATCAAGAAGAGAGTAGAATTTAAGTAAGATGTTCTGAAAAAAAATGAAGAGAGGGGATTTGTCAACAGAAAAAAAGGAAAGATGGCTTCAAATGAGACAGATGGTGACATAAATATAAAGAAATGATCTGCTTGGAGAGTAGGACAGATGATGACACATGCAGAAAAACTGCATGTAAGCAGTAATATGGATCGCCATGATCAAAAGCAGGTAGTTGTTGGTACTGCGGGGAAGAATTTTACAGTTCATTTAGCAAATAAAAAAAGGCTGATAAACGCTTGTTAAAAACATAAATTCAACAGAATTGTAAAAACTAATATAGAATTGAACCAGAGGAAAAAAAGTCAACTAAAAAGAGAGGCAAGGCAGATCTATAGACATGTTTCAAACTTCTCCAAAAAGGCAATATATGTCATTCTTGAGTGTAGTGAGTGTTCGCTTTTCCTTTAA
The DNA here is from genome assembly GCA_014656515.1 of Oryzias celebensis. NCBI lineage: Eukaryota > Metazoa > Chordata > Actinopteri > Beloniformes > Adrianichthyidae > Oryzias > Oryzias celebensis. The sequence continues at coordinate 3,313,484 of BNCR01000014.1, forward strand.
ATAAATATGTAGAATAATTTCTCTATAGTTAGCATGATGGCTATATGTAGTCCACCTCACTGATAATACTGTACAGTATATACACAATATTATTATATATTTAATGACAAAATAACCTTTAGATGTACATACATATTCCTCATCCTCTGTTTGAGAATACAGCCACGGTATAAGAAGTAGCAAGCAGTGTCTTTTTTTATTTGTACAAATACCCCATGCAACTCCTATACATTATAGATTATTTGTTTTAGATACATAACTCTTTAAAGATCTCATCCTTCATTCAATAACAGCAGATATTGCCTTTTCAATGAAAGGAACAAAAAACAATATTGATGTGCAACTACTCAAAACAGAAGGTTTTAGCACTTTGTTTAGATTGAAAAACAAAGTCTTTTGGTAAGATTTACACACCAAATGCAACGGAAAACTGAAACAGAGGAAAACGGAAAACCCAAATCTGTACAACAGTCATTTTTTTCCTTTTTTTTTTTTGTTAACACCATGGGAATGGGATACAATTATCTATAACTATATACAGACTTGTTATCATTCATGCACAGTGTCAACAAGTAGCACATTGACATTCCAAAATATGGAAAACGTGGCATTGGGAAAGATGGGTTGAAAACTGCCTAGAGGAAAAAAAACGGAAGAAAAAAACGACCACTGCTTGTTTACAATGGCAGCAGAAGAGACAGAGAGGATAAAACAAGGTGGATGAAGAACAAAGGGACACAAAAGACACTATAACAATACACATGCTGGGCAGGAGGACTCAATTTAGTCTCACTGCCCCAGAAATCCTTTATGGCTGTCATTTTTTCATTTTTTTTTGTTTGTCCTTCTTATCTTCGTTAGCCAACTTCTCTCATTAACATTCTTTTACAGGATTCTTGTTGGGTGTAACTCTGTGATTTGTAAAGATTTTTTTGCTTTTGTTACGCTTCTAGTACGTTGGTTGGGGATAGGGATTGTCCTTCCATTTTTGCTTTTTTATACCTCAGTTTGATACACAGACGGATAATAAAGGCGACAGAGACGTGTCAAAAACCTTTACATTAGAAGCAACATCATTTAAAATTCACAAATGACTTGACACCACTGGATTATTATCGCTTTTCTCTTAACAAGTACATGAAAATCGGTTCAAAAAGAGCAGTTTATGTCAATTTCATTTTTGTTTACATCATAGCCTTTTTACAAAAGCAGTGAAAACCAGTGCAATGCCTTTTCATTCATTTAAATTCCTTTCAAAACCTACTGAAGATCAAGAACAAACAAAACAATAAACAAAACCTAAAAGTAATGCCATCTACAGCTTGATTTTGTACTTTGTGGTTAAGGGCAGCAGTGGACTGGGCAACTTTGTGGCGCTTCTTTACTTCATGGCACAGCTTGATTTGTTGGTTTTCAAACAGGCATGGAAAAGGAGCTCCAAACTTGTTTTTTTTTTTTCTCTTTTTGTAAATAAAATCTCAGACTTTTAGTTTCTTCTTTGTGACCATAGCATCCACAATTCAAACACAATCTACCTTCCACATAGTCTGGCTCTGTTAATGCTGCATCAAAATGATGTCTTAGAGGTTGAAAAGTTGCAACACTTCAAAAACAAAACAAAAACATCTTCCCTACACCACCACAGTAACTTACCTTAAGAGAAAAACAAAATTCCTACTACCCGTACCTAGTCTTGCCAAACAGCAGCATGCTATGCTCTACTATGAGCTATATTTTAAACCTCAGCACTCAAATGTCACAGCCAAGGCAGGAAGCTAAATTCAAGTGTCTTTACGTTTTTTTATGTCTTTCGAAGGAGCCAAGTTGGTATTTACAATCACAAGGGTTAAAGCAGGTGGTTAGCGCATTAGCATGCTATATCGTGTTGTCATGCGTAGCACTTTTTTTTCTTTCAAGTCAGATTTACCTAATTTTAGGCTAGAAATGTATGCAGAAAAGCTTTCTGAATTCAGATTTCTATTACAAAAAGTCATAGAAAGACTGCCATTTTGATTAAGTCAATATGGCTACTCTATAGATCAACAAACTGCAAACAAATTTTTGACTTTTATAACTGTTCTGCTTATTATGTTTACATGAAGTTTGACATATACACAATACGTATCCCTTTTTTGATCAATAGAAGTAGTATTCTGCTGTTTTTATGAAAATACAGCATGCAGTGTTGCTGAATGTGTTGCCAACAATCTGTAGAAGTGGTCACAGCAAAATTAAAGACTTTTCTTTTTTTTTTTTAAACGGACTCTTGTCTTCCAACATGGAGCCAATCTAATCTAACTCATCTAAGATCACGCTAATCACGGATTTCAGGTCAGGTGTGTTTCAAGTCAACTTCATCTCAATAAAGAGAAGCGAATATAGCTTCTTATTTGATTAAATAGCATCAAGGCTTTTCTTTCTTTTTTTTCTTTTTAAACACGTCAGATTGTTTTTAAAATATGAATATTTATAGTTTTAAGAAATTTGTTAAAAAATTTGAGTCACAAATGTTGATACAAAGATTTCCCTTTGGCAAAAGAGGGGTAAACTGTACTCCAAGACCTTTGTAGAATAGGTACTTTTCTGAAGAACATCTTCCATTGCTAAGTTGAAAAAATGCAGGGAATGCAGCATCTCTCCTAATTTAATCTCTCAAAGTAGGCAAAATATTCTAATTTGAGCTTTTGTAAATGTTAATTTGTCCAATGCAAGTAAAATGCCAACTGGACCCATACATTTTAGCTGTTGTGACCGATGTTGTTTTGTTTTTCTGACTGCATTTTATAATCTATTTTAGTTTGGTTGCACCTTTAATAAAGTCTATGATTTAAACCTGCTCTGCGACAGACTGGGACCAGTCCAGGGCGTACCCTGCCTTTGGCCACGGATGGCCGGGTTAGGCTCCGGCAGTTCCCCATGACCCCGAAAAGGACAAAACGGGTTAAGAAAATGGATGGATCTAGGTTAAACCTGGATGATTCAGAATCCCATTCTATTTTTATATCTACCATATAGCAATCCAATCCAAAGTTTAGCTTTACTCTTGGTGGAAAACTGTTCATGACAACAGTACAGCTAAATCAACAATAGATTACCTCTAAATTAGACTACTTACTTTACAGATGACATTTATCTATCTAGTATATTGTGTATATATATATATATATATATATATATATATATATATATATATATATAAAAAAAAAAAACATCGGTAGAGAAATTGTATCCAAATTAATTGCATACTGTTGTGTTGCTTTATGCCAACGTATCAAGCTTGTGTACACTGAGATCTCTGTGGTTTAAGTTCTGCAAATAAAATAGTTAACAGTCTCGAGTCTAGACTTCTCTCACAGTCAAAACAGGCTTTAAGTTTTTTTATCTTTTATTTGAGCTCTTATTTTCCTTCATGTTTATCAGTTTTTTTTTTTTTTTGTTTTAAAAGGGGAATCTCACAGAAAAACTTGGTGTTCTAGTGGACAGGGTTTTTCAGAAATCTATGCTTATTACAGCTGTGCACAGACAGCTCACAGAGTGATTTCACAACCTCAGCTGACCTTTTTAGCGCTGGATTTCTGTAAATGGCAGCAACTGCAGAGTTTCTCTGCACTGTGCACACACTCAGAGGGAAAATTCCAGCTCCAGACTAAGTCAGGAATGGATGTTGAATTCAAATAACAAAGTAACTTCTTAGTTTGAAAATAGTTTCTGGCACAACCTTATTTGGCCCTGTATCATGAAGAGAGATTGGATGTTCCAGCATTTTAGCAGGTTGCACCTCAAATAGATCACAGTGTCACAGATAAAGAGCATCAACTCACTAAGCCAATATTCATCCCACACATTTCTTTTTGTGAATTTTGTCAAAATGTTCCCCACAAAACTATTGATAGAACATGCAACACTACCAACTGAGGTAATGTCAATTTTATTGAATCATCTTCATAATTTTAAATCCCAGCTGCAGTCATATCAGTGATTAATACTGCCGCTTTGAGACACCAAAGATGACCTTTTACTTCCACTGGGCTCATTCGAAAATCCCTTCATTTTGTTTAAAACAGTGCACTATCAATTTGTTTTATATTGCACATTTTGACTTCACCTTTTCAGGAGCTGCTAAATTATCCACATTTAAGGGCATAACTGTTTCTTGAACTCACTTTTTGCTTATAGTTTTTTTATGGATCTGTATATTCCAACAACCCAAATAGACAAGCTGTCAATAAATTTCCAAAACCCCCTGCTATCATGTTTTTCTCTCCAAACCTCTATAATTTAGCTGAATAGAGGCTGCCTGATGTTAGATGTACCTATAGTAGTCCAAATAGGGTATCTTTTCATTGTTACAAATAAAACCCTTCTTTGTTCCAATGCAGTCTTCATCTTCAACAAAAAATACTGTACATCCATTTCTCTAATGGCTTTTATTTTGTAAAGAAATATTAGCTGATTATTAAAAAATAATAATAAATCATATTTAAATGTGTTTTTAATATGGATGAGTGGTCTCAAAGATTTGAAACAAACAAAACAAAAAAATAGGATTTCAAGTGCTTTCTGTAACTTACAATAATCTTCTAACCAACTATAACAAAATTAAACAATTATGGATTGAGATGGATTGAGAATTTATGGCTAAATATTTGTCATAAACTGAAACAAAGGCTCCCTCCAGGGGAGGTTAAAACCAGAACTGTTTGAAAAAGTAGGAATATTTAATCCACTTTTATTTTATTTTAGATGCACCATAAATTATATCACCTTTTGCTTGATATAGCTGATAATGTCACTGCAAAGAGTTCAAAACTTAGATTATGGTGCAGGGCTTAGCAGTTTAAAAGCCTGTTAAGTAGCTTCTTTATGACTCATTCTGGTAAAGAATTGCTAAGCAAATCTCAGAGTCAAGGGTTAGTGGTTGTTTCTTTACAAAGCCCTTAAGGATGTCGATCCACAGACTAGCCAGCCAAAGATGTCAAAAGACACAGTTTATGTTGATAGAAGCTAATAGGTGAACCAAGCTGTGTCAAAATCAGTTACTGGCAGGGGAAATAAAAAAAAAAAAAAGAAAACAACAAAAACTATTTTTTCAAATTCAGAAAGCAGTGTTGAAAAAACAACAAAAACTAAACATGGCATTAATTTGGATGCTAATGCAATGAATTAACAGTTTTGAACGGTAAAGCGGCCAGATTAATGGCCACATTAAAGGTAAGAGCACACTATCCCCTTATACATCTAAATAAGAAGTTGAAAATCATTTACATCTACAGTTTAAAGCAACAGAACGAGGACTCGTTCAGAAGCGCATGGCGTAACCAAGACATTCAGGAGGAGTTCTGACGAGCTATAATGTACACTTAGCTCTTATTTACAAATTGATTTAACCCCGAGGGATGTTAAAGAACTTTTTCACTTTACTGTATCTCTCTTCCCAGAAAAAGAGTCCAACCTGATGTTTCTATGATCTGGGAGAGCAAGAGTTAAGAATACTTTGAATACGAAAACATTTAGTTTTACGCAGCGACAGTAAAAACAAGAGGCTTTTTTTTTTTTTTTCACAGTACTTGACCATCTTCCCACAGCACACAAGCACAGAAACGGACTGTCATATACCAGCACGCACACAGTTTGTTGTCATTATACAGTTATGGCAATGACTCCCATTTTTTCTGATTGCATTGTCAGTGTTCTCTAACCATGCACATACACACTGACATTTTAGTCTCTGGACACAGAGACTGTCCCAGAGCTCTGATAGTGTCTTTGAATCTTACGTACTTCCTGTCATTCAGATATTTAATTTCCTTGTGACATGTTTTTTCTTTATTCATGTCATCTGTCTTTATTTTTAAATCATTTGTTAGTTTAGATCAACTTGATAGGTATAGATTGGTTGAGTAAGAAAAAAAAAGAATTAATTTGTAATCCCTTTTTTCCAATAAATCTCCATTTGTTGAGAGTTCCCCAGCTTCTATGCTCCTCCTGCTCATTGTCGTCCTTCCATGCATCCTTGCTTCCTTCCATTGTGTTTTTGTTGCTTTAGCGCATCTTCAAGTCGTTCATCTGTACATCCGTTCATTTACTGGTCATTCGATGTGTTGCAGACAGGTAGGGGTTGAACAGATCAATGAGACAGCCTTAAATTTCAAAACCACCTGCCACCTGGATTTTACCGTCTCACCATCTCTCTTTCCCACCTTTTTTGTTTCCCTTGACCAACAACATCCTAAAAGCCTTGGATGTGGCAGTAGGCCTCCAGTGAGGAGAAGAGAATGTAGAGGAGCCACAGGCTGACAAACAGCATGGTGGTCAGGGTCTTCGCAGTCCGGGGCCCGCCCAGTTCTCCACCAATCTCTGGTCGCCGTCGGTACAACAGAGTGGCAACGCAGATAAAGGCAAATATGGTGAAGAGTGTGACGGAAAAAGCCAGCGTGCCAGGATTTACCCTAAACTCATTCCCTTGGCTCTGGTGATAGATAGCGGCAATGGACCATGCCACCTGTCAATCAAAAATAAACCAAATATTCATGTGAAAAATAAAGACATATCTTTTCTTCTATATGGCAACAACAACAACAAAACACTTTGATCCTTAAGATGCTCACCTGATTGATGAAAAGAGCAACACATACAAGAACAATTTTCATAGATCTCAGCTTTTATAAATAAAAAAGCCACTTGTAGAAAGCAAAACAACTGCAGCTTTTACGACAATGATCCCTTTTTCTTTTTATGTGTATTCATTTTTTCAGGAATTTATCCAGTTCATTTCCAAAGTGGAGTAACAATTAGGTAAGGCCTTTTGATCAGATGAATCAGTGCCACGAAGCATGCGCAATCTCAGACTGAAATCAATGATAATTCTCCAGCAAAAACAACAGTCCTGCACAGCAGCAACAGTCTAAACTACGAGAAGACATTCTGAAAATTTGCTTTTAATTTATTCGCAGGATGTTGACAAATATGTTTGTCAATTTTGTGTTTGTTCTGTAAAACTTGAAAACATTAGAATGTATTTGTAAAGTTACTCATAGAATTTATCCTTTGTTTTTAAATGGAACTGATCAACTGGTTTAGTGTTCTGTTTCATTTGTTCTTTTTTAAACTTGAAAGTTTTTGCTTAGAATTCTGTTTAGTTTGTACTATTTATGCCTTTTCTTTTGTATCATGTTCATTCAGTGCATCTGTTATGTGTAAAGTATGATAGGAAATACCTTTTTTAAATCTAAACAACCTGCAAATGATTACACATTTCTCCTATTTACCACAGAGCTTTAACATTTGACATATATAGTTATTTGGTTTAAATTGTGATACATATCGGAGTAAATCTGTACAGAGTACAGAGTAAATCTGCAGCCGGGTGGTAGAGTGGCTGATAACTTTCAGATTCTGAGAGATTCTGTGAAGCTGACCCAACGGTCTCTTCCCATTTTTGAGGATTCTTAGTACAATTAAGCTAAAGAGAGCTGCTGACTCCCTACTTAAGTGTGCTGTCTCTCTTTGTGGCTCTCAAGCTGCGCCACAGCACATGAGAACTGATCCTCCATGATAGAGCTCCACACACAGTCTCCACTGTCTCAACAGCATTTTGAATGGCTTCACAAATCCCTGACAAGACGTCTTCAGGCTGCTGCCCTCTGACTGGAGCTAAAGGTACTGAGCACACCCACTAAACAGACTTAAGTAACTTTTTGTTTAAATATAAATGAAAACATTTTTATTTACATACTTGCATATTATTAATGAATTTCTGATAGGATTTCTATTTATTTCTACTCTGTGTTTCTTCAGCGGCAGAGCTATTGGGGGCAAGTTCATTTTCAAAGCATTAAAACAAGCATATTTTTAAATGTAAAGGAAAAAAAATGGTTGAAATTGGTATTTTTGATACTTTGAAAAGGCCTTCCGCTCTGCTGTTCTCATTCGACACCTTTACAAATTCGTCTGCCACCCTTCCCCTTCCATGTTAAATGTCCTAGTTCATGTAGTACCATTTATAAGAGTATTCTCAATGTCATTGTTTTATTTGCAATGCATGATGTGCATTGACAATATAAATATATATGTAACCATTCTTTGCTTTAACACTAATTGTAATGCAGTAATAATATAGAACTAATTGTAAATCATGTGTCATTGTTAGTCACAGGTAGATTTTTTCATTTCAATTAATAACCAGAAATGTTTTTATTCTTTTCTTTTAGTTGTAAGGCCAAACCTCAAAACCTACAGAGGCTGCATTGTCTCTCTGTTTGAAAACCTAACTGTAACAATCACAGTCTAGTTGCACAACTGAACGTTGCTGTCATGGCAGCATGTGCGAGATAATTACTACTACAGCAAGACAAGCATCGCTGAAATGTCAGTCATTCAAACACTAATTAAGTAAGCTGGACTCACCCCAATGCCCAGGAAAACGTTGACAGCGTTGGAGCCTGTCACGTTACCAATGGAGGCGTCGGCATACTGATCTTGGGTGGCAGCTACCTTACTGGCAAATGTATCTGGTTGGGAACAAAAATAAAAGAAGAAGATAAGAAAATAATCAGCACTTATGTGCTTTTGGGAAGCAATACTTAAAAAAGAACCAATTTCTTCCAACAAATTCTTTTTGGATGTTAAAATCAAGCTAATGCAACAATGTTATCTTTTAAGAAAACTAACAAAACTTAAGTCTGGAGCTGATTGTTTACTTGGGTCTAAAGTTCAGTCTGTTCTCTTTCGTAACACGTAACAGCGCTGTAAAAAGAATAATAAAAAAAAAACATTTCAAATCCTAATTGGTTCAAGTATTCAAACTAAATTGATTGAAAAACAAAAAAAGAATTATTCAACTGCTCTATCATTTCATAACGACATTTAAACTGATTTCACAGACAATATACATTCAATTAAAAGGCTGTGCTCTTTTAATTGTGTAAATTAGTGACCTTTTGTCAACTGGTACAAACACACAATTGTGAATCAAGCCTGAGCCGTCAGGCTACAAGTTAAATAACAGACAGAGAAATATTTTGTTTTGGTGAAAAGCTAGGCTGCCTGGTGCTAATTTGACAAACACAATGGATTATGCAATAAATAACTGACCTTGTTGGATCCTTAAACGACTAAAGACAGAACAGTTTTACATTATCAATGTTGAAATAAACAGAACTAGTTTATCCAAGTATAAATTTGTTGGAAAAATGAGGAAATATACGTGTTAAACAGCCACTTTTAGAGAATTCTAAATGAAAAACCTCCATCATTTTTTGCTCTTGTTACTTTCTAGAAGTTTGTGTCCAGGATTTCATCCAAAGTTTACTATTTTTTTAGACTGATTCCCTGTTTGCTCAGATAAAGTCTAAGCAGCTCTGTGCTGCTGTCCCTCTCCATTTTCTCCTGGTTACTTTATTGCCAAACAACACCTGCTCCAGTGATGTTCTTCATTACAATCAAAGCAGTAAAAACCATGACATATATGAATAGGCTCTTCAGCAAACAGGTTGACAAATGGTTGGCCTTCTAGTTTTCTGTTAGCTGGCAATCTGTCCTGTCTTTTCAAGTGGTTTCATTGTGTTTGTAATATGACAAAATGGACAAAACGATCAAATTATTTGGAATTGAAAGAAAAGCCTTCCCACACCCATAGGCTCTCAGAGCTTCTCTGCTGGACTGAACCCTTTGCGTTTTAGTCAAAACTGGGATTAGCTATTCCTTTAAGCCTGTGTGAGTTAGTGTTTGAAGAGCCAACATCCGCGCTGTCTGTGTGTTTGTTAACGGTGCCACCTGGGTTCAGTCTGATGCCATGCTTCCACCAGCTGGCAAAGGCGCACATGTCTGTGTTCCAGTTACTGCTCGAGAGCCTGCGAGTCTGATGGAGTGGGAGAAACGCGTGGGCGACTGCATGTTCAGCGGCGGCTTTCGTGTTTGTGTCAAACAGGTTCCAGTGCAGCTTCTTCGGCGACAGGCTCCCTCGAGAGCTTCCTGCCCTTTTCTCGTCAATCTTCTGCCAATCTGTTTTCTCTCCCCACCTCATCCTTCAGTGCTCCCTCTGCCACTTAAAATGCAGGGACATATTGGTGCGCACCTATTCCATCAGCAAACTTCTGTATAATTGCAAGGTGATAATAAATTATGCGGAGCTAGTAATTGAGTTTCTGCTTTGAGTTCCTAAATTTTGCCTTGGAAAATAATGTTCTTGATTCATGAATATTTGCTAAATGATTGCACAATATTCTGATAATTAAGACAGACTGTCATGTCTTCAAGCAAACAGGACACCTGCTGTGCCGCTCTTTAGCTGTTTAGCATGTCTTAATGAGATATTTGGGCAACCCCAGATATAATCACCCCACATTGCCTCTGATGGAAGGTTGGCGCCAGTGTTCGGCAGCGGAGCCACCATCAGTGTATGAATGTGTGTGTGAATGGGTGAGTGGGTCTGTGACTGTAAAGCGCTTTGGCCCTTCAATGAAGGTAGAAAAGCGCTATATAAGTATACGCCATTTACCATAATCAATGGCCTCGACACCTGGAGTTGCCGATCCTGGTCTAGTTTAAACATTTAGTATGGTGCTGATTTAATTTCCAAGGCAAGAAGTGATAAACCCCTATCTCATAAATGCTGTTTAGTCATGAAGATATGTTTTTAAAACATGCTTAAATTGAACCTTCTTCGCTTGTGTAATTCTAGTTTTCGAATTTCCAATTCTCCTAGTTCAGCGCCTGTTTATTTCCAAATATCTCATATGTGTGTGTATGTGTGTGTATGCGGGTTAGCAAGGCTAACCATGATAAACGAGGTTAATCACAATGGAACCGCGGCCCAGGATGGGTTTTATTAACTGTAATGCGACAGGGCTGGTGCTGGGCTCTCCTGTGAGAGTGTGTTCTTGTTTGTGTGCGAAAGAGACCAGAGAGCTAATAAGACGGAGAGGCTCCAAAAGGCTCGTGCACTTTCTCCCCATTTGGTCGGTTGTCACATGGTGTGCATTATATGTCCATGTGCAAGTTTTGTCTCTTCCCAAACAGCTACTTTTTGGAGATTTTTTTTCCTTAAATGCAGCTGTTGGCATTCGTGTGTTTGTTTCTGTCTGTGCACATTTTTGTGGATATGTGTGAAACACTGGAGCATGTTCTGTTTATCCCATAGCTCCCTAAATAGGAGGATAAAGACCACCTGAGCCTGACATATTAAAATAGGCTTGGGCTAATGGAACACAGGAGTAAATATACAGTGCATAGTAAGCATTTATGACTCTTTTCTTATCTTATACAGATAAATATCACATGCTAAGACAATGTTTGTGGCAGATATTTGCTTTTATGCAAAGAGAAGGTGCAAGCTTTGCCAATATTTAAATCCACACTGATTGTCAAAAAGGAAGATGATGAGTAAAAACTACTGTAATGTGACAGAAAAGCCACCAACAAATGCAGAGATCCTTATATGCACTTTGTTTTTTATGCTAAGATTCCCCAAACATAAAGTGATAAGAAGTTTACATGTCAAAAATATCTTAAAATGTTCTTGAAAAAAACGACTTGAAAAATGTATAATGGTATTTTCATGGTCATAGCAATTGAATCAATGTCTATTTCTTTCTTCGTCAGAGTCCACGCTGGCCAATTTTGGCCAGTTTACCAATAATTATACTACCATCACCATGCAGCCCAGTAGTTTCCCAAAGGTACACACCTACATCAAAAAAACAGCTAACTTTTCACACACAGCAGTTCTCTTGATTTCGAAAAATAAGGTTAGCTTGTGAGAGGATTTATTTTTTGTCCTTTTAAGTTTAAATCAAAATATAAATCTCTTTTGTAGACCTTGAAAAAAAAAAAATTAGAAACAGGAGATTATTTCCTTATTTTGCACAGAGAGATAACTGTTAGGGCATAGGCTCAAACGCTCACCTGGCACAGACGTTCCTAATGCAACAAATACAACCGCTGTGACAGAATCCTTCAGGCCGACTGTGCAGCCAAAATGAGAGGCCAGGTCACCTGTGATCACATCAAAGTAAATGTCACCATCATAGTTCCTTGTACTTATCAGATGTGTTTATACAGGGTTATGAATAATAATACAACTTTGATTTGGCCATGTGTTTTGTTTGTTTTGGGATGTTGTGCTCACCAATGACAGCAGTGAGCAGTCCAATCATGCAGATGGAGACCACAAAACAGGCCCAGCCGCTCCAGTACTCAGTGGGAGGGACGAAGGCAAACAGAACCTTCCAGAAGACGGTGAGAAAGTGCATGACGTAGTCGAAACAGGACGGGAGTTTCTCCTCGCCACACTCCTCGTCATCGTCATCCTCACCTAGAAAAAGAAGGGTATTTTGGGTTTTGTACACTTTTCACCTAAAAGGTTGCAGGTGTTACAGTAATGCCAACATATCACTGCAGAAAATGTATGTTATTGCGAAAAAAACCAAACTGTTTTATCAATGTAACATTTCTAATCTCTGACCCTCCACAGAACAGGACTGAATGACTGTGAACATTATGCCAGTTACAGAACATAATTCTTGCCAGAGGGTATGAACACCAGCCAACCCTGTGCTGGTGGACCAGTACTGCTGTTTAATGTGAGTGTGTGTGATATCTGTCAGGTGGAATGAGCAAGTCTCAGAAACATGGAATTCAAATGATTTTTTTCCATTCCAAACACCCAGGCAGCAGTCGCCGTTGTTCTGTTTCATTAATCAATGACGTGAATGAATAAATGAGATGACCTACTGCTTCAGTCAAACATGCTGACTGGTTAAATCCCAGGAAGAGGCATGGTTTTTCCATTTTTGCATGGCATTTATTCCGTATATACTACGATTTTAAAAGCGGCAGATGCATTTATTAAATAAAACAGTGAAAACACCAAACAGTAAGGGTGAAGAGGTTGGACATTTTTCACTGTTGGCAGCTGGTCGCTCTCATTATACAACCTATAAAGTGTTTGCTCCCTCAATGTATTTAAATTATTCAAAACAGTAAAAGCATATACATACCTTTAGTTTGATATTTTCATTTAGCCATCAAGCAAATTTTAGAGATTATGTACATGCTGGTCATAGAGGTCATTTAAGGCCATTTTGTTTGTAATTATAGATATAGCTAATTTTAACTTAGTATTTATTTATTTTTTATTTTTTTACAAAATTGTTCTTCTAGAACCTGACTACTTTGAAGAAATTTTTAATATCCAAAAGAAATATACCTGCTTTCAATACTCGACAGAATGTTTTAGTTTTCAGTGGATTTGATCTATTTATTCTAGAAACTGTCATGATAAAGTGGGATCCGTTTATTTTTTTCATGTACGCAAACAATTTAACCTTGTGAAATTATTTATTAAAATGTTTAAAGCCAATTTATGCCAAAACTGTGGTAAAGTAAAAAGAAAAAAACAAAACACTTGAAAGTGCAAGTTTTTAGGCTTTGTTTAAAAGCCTAAAAAATGTCAGAAATGACATGTTTTAAGGGCAGACATGTATTCATGCTGTATTACAAAGAGGCATATAAAAAAAATGAATACTTTGAAGAAATTCAGGATTCTACTGTACATAAGCTCAGTATTCAATTTACTTTCAGTGAAACTCCTAATTTGTGAAGAGTCATTACAAGTAATTTCAAGTAGTTCATTTATGTGGGGTTTTTTTCATTGATTTAGGGTTACAGGTAACAACTCAAAATAAAGTGTCTCAGGGAGGCTCAGATTTCACCTGCCGCAGGTTATTTGTGGAACGTTTCTTTTGGGATAACCTATGGAACACTGTACAATGAAGAAAATCAATTTTGTCACACTCCGATGAATAACTCAATAAATGAACTCAAATCTTAAACTAAATGGTCCCTCTGACTGGGACAGTATAAGCTGCACAATCAGGAGGAAGCTGAAAACCTGACAGATGCCCAGAAGTTAGCCAACAACACCTCTTACAAGAACGGAAAGCCACAAAAAGCCAAAAAAGAAGGTTGTTCTAAGAGTACTGCACACCAGCTTGTTGACAGAAGAATCATTGCTAGGAAGAAGTGTGGTAGGAAGGGTCACCAGCAACAGGGAATACTGCAGCCTTGAGAGGACTGCAAAACAAAATACATTCAAGAACTTTGGGGAGTAAGTATTCAAGTTAGAAACTGACCAATCAGATGCCTCAGTAAAAGCATATGTGACTGAACTGGCTTCATTTTACTGGAGTAAGACCTTTCTACGGGTGACGTTACACCTCTCTCTGCAGTCTATGCCACTGTGAAAGTCCCACAAAAATTAATGGTTTCTGGGTGTCATGTCAACTGTTGGAGATGGTCCAATGTGTTTTCTAAGTCCAAAGTCAAAGCAGTAGTCTACAGAAAATTCTATTGTACTGAACCCTAAATCTAAAAGACAATTTACTGTATATGTAATAACTCTGTATATGGTTTTTTTTTTTTTTTTTTTTTGCCTTTTGAATAAAAAGTATTTAACTTTTACACAACATTCTAACTTTTTGAAATGTTCCTGTACATATTTCATAAGGAGACATGCATTTGTTCAGCTAGGAGAAACTTTAACAAAAGTGACAGCTTTTTACAATCTTGGAAGCTTAACAAACTCATGGTGACCACAGTTCCCAGTTCCCACAGCCAACCAAAGAACTTGTTCTTAAAATATTCAAACATTTGAGGCAAAAATCCAAAATTGTGCATCTTCTACTGCTTTGTGAGTAAAGGTGGTTGTGAAGCCAGGAAAATATGCTCCCACCCAATTCATAAATGGATGAATCTTTAGTCACTACCTGCATGAAAAGACACTATTTTACAAAAAAGTACAGCACAACTCAAGCTGAAAACCCTTTGAGTCAAATTTTTTAAATATTTTTTTAATGTTCAAGGCAAAACTAACAAGCATCTTCTTATATTCTACTTGAGAAACATAAATATTTGACATTTTCACACATAGCCTACTTCCTATTCTGTCCATTAGAGTGGTAGACTGTGATCTCTCCTCACTGAGCATGCCCACAAGCTGCATTCTGACAGGACTGACAGATGATAGGCTCTTCTCCATGGACTGCTGGCTAAGTGAGGTTTGTGTTGATGAGTGTCTCTGCTTGTGAGCATGTTGTACTTAAAGTGATACTGTTTCTCCACCGGAACTCGTAGGACTCATTCGTGTCGATGTTTGATAGAGGAAACGCAGGATAATTCACACATCTCAAACCACTCTGATCAGAAGAGAGAAAAAAACAAAAAAAGGATATACTTTTGGAAGCAGTACATCATTAAAAGCTTAAAGGGAAACTTCGCTAGCAGAAAGACAAAAACACACGCAGACATGAATGATGCAAGAGCATTATCCCAAATGCAATAAAGCAGATCACACTTCCAGGGCTTAGCAGCCATTGTTACCCGCAACACAAAACGACACTCTGTCATTTGTCCGTGAACTTTTGAAAAGTGCTCCTTTCATTTTTCCCCCTCATTGACATTTCTTCCACATTGAAGAATTTTGACTTGCGGAAATAAGTCTCAGCTGTTGTCATATATAAATGAAATGCTTCTTTGACAGGCCCTTTGGTCTTTTAACAAACCACACTGTAACTCTGGAGATGTTTCCACAGATTTCAAAGCTGCTGTTAATACAAAAAAAAAAAAAGAAAAAGATTGAACTACTTTCCCAATTTTTAAAGAAAACAAACACATAATGTAATAGGCATCACTGCCTACAACTTTACAGTATGACAGCTGTGGCACTAATTGTGTGCATGTGGGGTGTCTGTCAGAACACATGTTGGCATGCTTATATTCATGTTCCACTGGTCTCATCATCCTGCCTATCAAAGGTGCACATCCTAGCAAACACGGTGTCTGGCTGCCAAGCACCAAAGTCACCGGAGAGCTTCCAACAGACGTTTGCAATTCACACGAGTCATTCCTTAGGGCATTACATCATCACACCTGAGGAATTTGTTTAATTCAGGAAAAAAATAAAATCTCTTCATCCATAAGGAGCTTCATTTAATTTCTTCACTAGGTTCTGTCAGACATTCTGATTCTTGGTCAAAGAGTTTATTAGTAAAGGCTCCAGCTAGATCATATTTGACAAGACAGTCAACGGATAAAAAAAATCTGTTAAATAAGCACTCATCTAGTGAGTCATCATCATTCATCATCTTCAAAATGCAAAAGACAGAGCAGACAGCTGCTGACGCACAGAATTAATTCTGGGTATTTGGTTTTATTAATGTCTATAAATCAATCATTCAGAAGAAAAAATGACCTCTACGTGTTCTGGGTCTGCATACTCTTTTGCTGGCGTGGATCCCTTGGTAAACGCAGCTACAATGCTCCAGTCTTTCTAGATTTGTTCTGTCTCAATGATTTTTCCTGAAAGCCACATTACCTACATTTCCCTTGGGTTAGAACACAAAGATATACCTCCGTAAATAACTCACTCACACAGAGGAGTAGGTGATTGAACAACATGGTGTGGACTTAGTAATTAGAGGGCAGTGGAGTGTGGAATGGTTGGACATTAATCTTTTTCTTTCTTTCACTTTCCTCACTCATTCTCTGCCCTAACAGTCCACTTGATTTCCTTTCCATCGATTCCTTTCTTTTTTTTCTGTCCTTGGCCTGCGCCTTTCAGACAGTCCTGTTCATCATTTTTAACACTGTGTAAAAAAGTATCTTTTTATTAAATAAGTGAATGGACAACATGTTTTCAAGCCATAGGCTGGAACAGCAAACCCATCAGCATCTAGATTTATTACCTTTTTTTAGTTTGTGATTCATCTTTATGTAAATTAAATAATGTCTTATCTGACACATACAAGTCTACTTAAACTTTAGCTTGGTTGTTTTCAAATGTTATGATTAAATTTAACAGATTTTCTTAAGAAATCCTGCAAGAAAAACTTTCACTTTTGAAACTAACTAACTCAAACTGTACCTGTTCTATATTTTTTATTTTTTTATTTCTTCAATATCTCACAAAACTGAGTCAGCCCAAACGCAAGTCAAGGCTCTTAGATGTGTAAAAAAAACAGGATGGTGAAAAACTACTTTACTTAACATCTAGGTCAACTCCCATTTTTTATTACTTACACTTAATAGTAAAAATCAAAATATTCACAACATATATGATTTTACATTTATTTAAGTTCCAGTGACATATTTGTAAACTGCAATGCCCCAAAAATAATTTATCACACCCTATTTTCCTTCATACATATACATATGTACTTAGAAAGAAATAGTTTTAAATCTTTTTAAGGTAAAATAAGTGAAAAAAATTATTGTAGCTTATTCAGTTCAGTTTGGCTACTGATACAATACTGACTTAATACTTTTTGTCATGAATTAGGTTAAGAGATACACATTTTTTAATAGAATTGAATTGAATAGTATTTGATTTGGGAAATAAATAGATAAAATCTGCCTAATTTTTAAAGTTGTTCTTCATTCACCTTGACAGTACTTTTATGAAGTCCATTACACCATTTTTTGAACCAATGCATTCTTTTTGGGCAACAGGAGCAGACAGTGCTCAGCAGGGTGCCAGTCACACCAAGGGGCAATCTGGAGATAGCACTTAACTAACAAACCATGTTTTTAGACTGTGGGAGAAAGCCGGAGTGCCCGCAGAAAAACATGCAAACTCCACAAAGAAGGGTCTCAGCTGAGATTCAAATCAGACCCTCCTCACTTTGAAGCGGGAGCTCTAATCACTGAACAATATGTGAATGCTCTCTTCATTTTTGTTGGGAGGCGTACAGACAGGAGAGTGAAATAAGTTTGAGGACAGGTACAGTGACATGAAGAGGTCAGTGAGATGGGCGAGGATGTGAATGACCTTACAGGTAAAAAAAATGATGTTATATGGGATTGGGAGCCAAAGGAGCTGCTGGAGAAAAGGTGTTCTGTAACATGTGATTGGCAGTCTTGTTATTTTGTGGGGTGCTGAGTTTTGAACAAGTTTGAGTTAGTGGAGAATCTTCTTGGGGAGCCAAAACAGTAAGAAGTTGCAATAGTCAACGAAGTGTGAAGGACGGAAGGGTGATGTAGAGCTGGATGTCATCAGCATAACAGTGAAAATACATATAACAGTCTCCTTTGGCCTTTCAACCCAGACTAAAATGCACACCCAAGGAAAAAATACGAAATATATACTTACTCCACACCAGCACACTGACATTTAAGGCAACTTTGAAGGAATGCCAAATGCATTTTTTTTTTTTTTTGCTTTATGATGAATGTCGCAATCCAAATCATTTTCTCTGCTTGTGTGTGCATGCAAGAGCCAGATTGATGTTATGATGTAGTGACCTCAAGGTCGGGCCTTAGCAGGTTTTTAAATGTCTTTTCAAAGCTGCCATCTTTAAAGAAAGGCTGCTTCAAGTTTGCACTCTTCCCCCAGAGTTTTGGCCAAAAAAGGAGTACAAGATTTTGATATTACAGTCAGAGAGACAATAGGTCCTCTCAGAATATTCAGTCCTGATAAAAGCATATTTCAGGCTTCTCTAAAGCGACTAATCTTTATTTCGATCTAATTCTTTTGAGGGCGATAAGGAAATGAGAGCTTGGATAAAAAAGAAAATAAGTCACAGAAAAAAAAAAAAAGATGAGATTAGATAAAGCTCATTGCTGCATGTATTAAATCTGCCACAGTATCAGTGGCAGACTCTCTGGACTTTTTTGAACCTTTAACCCAACAGCAGGTCCAGAAAGATGATCCAGCGAGTGCAGCATGTTGAGATGTTGGCTGTTGCATAAGAGTGTTAGTGGTGATTGTTGGCACTAAAGCCGTGACTTCCTATTTACTCTTTTCCAAACAAAAATTGTAAAATAAAAGGGTCAATTTGGACTTTACTGAGTGACTTGCTGAAAAAAAAAAAGATTCACCCAAATAAGTTTGTAGGGAGAAAATTCCCCTGACTTTTGTCTTTCTTCTTGTAGTAAATATACAGCACCATAAAATAAACAAATGCACATTCTTTCCCCTTTATTGCCTGTTTGTAAGATTCTAAGACCATATACAATACAATAAGAAGGTGGAACTAAATATACACTTACAAATATGTGCATAATCTGAATTTTAAGTCAAGGGATATAAGGGATTCTAATGAAGTCCTATCCTCTAATGCTACGTTCACAGCGGGCACATCCCATGTTCAAGAGCGCGGTTAACCCATGGTGTTCATACTGTACTGTCACTATTGTATTGTGAAAGGACCAGATGCAGACTTTGCCTTGAATATCAACTGTTTTTTTTTTATATATTGCCACCAGACTGTTCACAACCTCTGTCACACCTTACACATGGTGTATCGCTCCACAATATAAACTTCCAACATCCAAAAAGGTTGGGGTTGCCAGCTTGGCTGTTTTAAATTGATAAAAAAAATATTTTTGAGTGCTAAAACCTTTGTCTCACATGAGATCATTTAACCTAATTTTCTCTTCTGTATGAACTCACTAACCAGTCTGTTTAAATACAATTTCATCTCCTTTCTCTTGTTCAATCAACCCACTTATTTTACAATATTAATGTCCCTTTTCTCTTAACCTTTAACCCTTATTTATTTATTTTTTTAAAGATTATGCTTTTCCACCCTTTCATTAATTCAATAATCCATCAATATCTGGACTTGAGAGAGGTGACCTGGGCTGCTTTTATGTCATGGTCAGGGTGGGCTCATTGCCCCCACCAGCACGCATCATGAATTTGCATTTCTTTGTGCAGGAGAAGTTATTAATCTTTGACCTCTTTTCCGTGTAAAATACTTCAAGTGATAATGTCAAGTTGTGAGCTGAATGAAGAACAATCATTAAAAATGTTAATATACGAAAAGTAAATTAATGTGCATCAATTATTTGTTATTTTTAAAACATATTTTTTAACCAAACATTTAAAATATAAATATAAAAAAAAAAAAAAAAAAAAAAAAGAAAAAAACTAAAATATATCAACTGATTGCCCCATCTATCAACATTTCACTTTTAAAGACCCTCTTCAATTATCTTTTGAGTGTTCCCAGGAGTCTTTTAATTATGATGATACTATGTTTTTTTTTTATTTAAAAAAAAAACTAAATAAAAAAAAAACAGTCATTTTCCAGTATGTAGTTTTTGCAGAGTTCATAGAATTTTAGTAGTTCATAGAATTTTAGTAGTTCATAGAAATATAGGAGTTCATAGAAATGTAGGAGTTCATAGAATTTTAGGAGTTTATAGAAATTTAGGAGGTTATAGAAATTTAGGAGTTCATAGAAATTTAGGAATTCATAGAAATTTAGGAGTTCATAGAAATTCGTCTCCGAGTTGTGGGAGGGACAATTGGTGTGCAATAAGAAGCTAGTAATGCTGCTTTCATGAAATAATGATCTTTCATTTCTATATCTGTAAATATTAACTCTGCACAATGATTAAAATCATTAATTCCACACACGGTTTAATGTTTGTTACTTTCCGAAGCCTTAAATGAAAATGAATTTATCTGTATTTTTCTATAATTGGTTTTAACTGCATCAGCGTGATCTTAATTTGTCTCATCAGCTTCTTTAGCTTCCTCCTGTTCAGTGCCCTCTCTTCAGTTTTTCTTTTATGTCATTTCACAGCTGGATGTGAGCCACCTCTTTGATCCACAAGCATCCAATCAGCCCCTAATCTCCGACACTTTTAGCTCTCGCATGTCAATCAGGCGGAAAGAGCAACCTAAAGAGAGGACTCCTTTACTTTTCAGTCAGTGTGTGAATAAATATCAATGTTATTGTGTAAAAAAGACACACACATTCATCTAAGCACTTAGTGGACAACTCCAAAAAGGAGACAAGGTTAATTTTTTTCATTAATAGCATCAGTGGGTCAAAACATACAAAGAAACCCATTCACAAAGTTGTTTTCAATGACTGTGCAACAATGACCTTTTGACATAGCAGCAATATGTTTTTCTACTGTGTATTCTCATGTATTCAGTGATGTCATTTTTAAATCCAAAAATATTTTACTATTTTAAAAGGCAAACATAGAAAGCAGTGTTTTTCGCAAACATCAAGATTTGAAAAATGGGAAATTAGGTTAACCTAAAACAACATCCACAAGGTGCGTTTTTCATTAACCTAATAAAGCATTTTTTGGAAAAAACATGCTTTATTAATGCAATAAATAATGGAGAGCGTAGAAGGCTGACAGCTTCAAAGTATCACTATTTTAAAGTCACACTTCAATCATCTTTTGATCTTTTGTATATGTGTTCCCAGTGATCTTTTATCATGATTATGTCATTTAGCCAAAATCTAAAAACTTCTGTTGTTTTTTAGGACTTTTGGTTTCGAGTAAACCCACCCCCTTCCCATCATCCATCTATTTACGTGCGCTCCCTCTAGCTTACAGGTCCTCACAACCACAACCTAACACTACCACTGCAACATAAATGGTGAGCCGTATTGGAGCTATCCTGCAGTACAGCTTTGAGCCAGATACCGGCTTGGACAAAGGAAACGAAGATGTACAAGGATGTAGTCGTGTGCAAGTAGAGCATAACAGGGAGCTTTTGAGCTTTTACCTCACACCTACAAGCATTGTCTGCTCCTGCTTAACAGCAATTTGAATAAAGAAACACTCGGAAATGCAATTTTTAGCTTAATTTTCCTTATAATTGTCCTCCATCATGGGAAAAATGCCACAAGAACATAATAAAAACACAATTTTCAAAACATCAGAAAAAGCATAGGTTTTCCATGATGATAATATCAGAATATTTGCTTTTGCTCTGGAAAAACAACCAGCGACCTCCATTTGATTGGTCAAAAGTACAACAGTGCCCTTTTTACCACATCTTTCTTTTTTCACTTTTCCGACCTGCATTCTCTTTGTTCTCTGAGTATTTGCTATAGCTCCGTTCATTTCTTCACGCTCATCTTTCCTTCAAGTATCATTGTTTTCCACATCGAGTGTGTTTCTCCGAGGCATTTTCACACTGCTCGGCTTCTTCCCTCTCTCTGTCACTTTCCGTTTGCATGAAATATTCTCTGCTGCTCTCTTCTTTCTCCATCTTCATGTGACATTAAATATTATCGTGCCATAAAGCAGTTTTTGACAGGGATGGTGACATAACTTTCAAATCTTCCTGTCTTTAAGAATTTGCATAAGTATGTGCTATGTTTATATCCTTGCTTGAACGGTACACTTTAACAATAAAAAGAAAAAAAGAGTGCAGTAAAACCAAAGGTAGCTCCCAAAGAACCAATCTTGAAGTGACATTTTTGCTAAACTGAAGCTTAAAATATTGATATTATATTTTTTAGAGGGTTACCCGACAACAGGGATTTTCATAAAATATTTATTCATGCAACCAGTAAAAGAGACTGTAAAAAGAACAAAATAAACCATCATCATAATCACTTCATCATAATAAACATCCTTTCTATCTCATGTTGTTACTCTCATCATTTCCATCACCTCCCATCTGGTCTGTGTTTCTCTGTCCAAACAAAAAGACGTCCATCATCTATCACCACACACATGCACACCTACACAGCTCAGTGTGCCCTTTGAATCTCATTTGGCCACATGTGAAATTTCTGATATGTTAGATCTAATGATCATGAGTTTGCCAAGAGCAAAGGACAACACAGACTTCAGATATAAAATGATAAAATTCTGTTATTTACTTTAAAACATATTGGGGATAAAAATGAAAATGTTTTTTTAAAGAAAAATACATTTCTGTTTAACATGCAGCTCTGTAGAAATTGCTCTAGAAAACAACACAGGTTATTGATTGACTAAAATGCCATAATCATAATTAAAAGGCCACTGGGAACTCTTTTCAAATAGATCAAAAGATGGTCTGAGTGGCACTTTAAGAGTTAATCCCCATAAAATGTCCCAGTGATTATTTACAATTAACCACGTTTCATTGTCAAAGTTCAGCAATGAACTTTAAAGTTTTTTATTTTAAATATTATGTCAGATAAATAGGATAGTAATTCTTTTTGCTACTGTTTATAGCAGCAATATTTCTACTACAAGTAGCGGTTCAGTAAAACACAAAGTATAAATGTCAAACAATGAAATCAAAGCAATTGGAAAAGTAGGTTTTGACATTAATAACTCCTCAATAATGCATTAATGTTTTTTATCTTGTGAGCTATAAAAACAAATTGCCCACAGAATTTTGAGCCACAATCATAACAATTAATTGTCTGAGTAACAATAATGCTCTAAACAATTAGCCAAAAACATTACAGTTTTTCTTCAGAGTGCAGAGTAGTAAATTTCCCTGTCAGATTGAAGTAGTCCATGCACATGCTGTTTCAGTGATGCACTATTAACTCTGAGGTTATTGTAGTTTCCCATCAATCACCAAAAATCTCCAGTGAGGCCAATAGATTATCCACGTTGTACTGCTGTTTACTTCTGAAGTAGTCTCTCTCATACAGCTCCTGTCTCCTTCTTGTCATGATGGAACTTAAGGGAGCATCTTCAGTGCCATCATTTGCTGGAAATGAATGAGCACCCTCACAACAATACCTTTCAACACAAATTGTTCTGCAACCTGCAGCTAAATCACTGTAGCATCAGCTAGCTTTTCTTGATTTTGTTTATCTACGCGTCCTCCACATGCACCTCTAAATAGTCTTTAGTAGCCTTGCTGTGTTGTTTGCTTGACAGATGATTTTCCAAAACCATGGTCAACATATTTTTCTCAGAAAAAGGAGGAGCAAAGGGTAAAATATAAGAATTGGGGGGGGGCACACAAGTGGATTAAATCTTGTGCAAACATATTCTGAAAGAGATCGGCAACTGCAAAGTTGTGACTGGGGAAAGTGTGACCGGATAGCATAGGATGGTGGTGTGCAGGATGACTCTGGTGGTGAAGAAGATGAAGAGGACAAAGGCGGAGCAGAGGATTCTGTGGTGAAAGGAAGAATAGAGTGTAGCTTTTAGGGAGGAATGACAAAGTTCACAAGTGAGTTATGAAAAAAATTCTGGCTAAGATAATGTGGGACACTGAGAGAACAGAAGACAGTTCTACAGTGAGACACTGCACAAGGTGAAGGTGCCAAAGCTGAAGGTGTGGTCCGTAATAAGAGCAGGAAGCAAGTTGAGAAGCATCTAGAGAGGTGGAGCTTTGTCTTGGAAAGGGAAAGATCTGTTGAATGTTGAATTTAAAGGAAGCAAAGGTGAAGAAGGTGAAGGACCCTAGGTACATTGGATTAATAGTCCAGAGTAATGGGCAGTTTAGGAAATATTTGAGAAGGCATGTAAAAACAGGTTGAAACAGGTGGAGGAAGGTTTCACATCTGATAATTGACAAAAAGTTTCAGCAAAAATAAATAGGAAAGGAGCAAAAGACGGTAGTAAGAGCATCCATGTTTTAGGTTTATGGCAGGGGTGCCCACATCCAGGCCTCGAGGGCAAGTGACCTACATGTTTTCCAACCAACCTGCCATTGAAGCTCCTTATTGGCTAAACACACCTGATCCAGGTAATCGGCAGAAGATAAGGCAGAATTTCTGGAAAACCAGCAGGTGGCCGGGCCTCGAGGCCTGGATTTGGGCACACCTTGTAGACACTCTGAGAAAGAGATAGGAGGCAGAGCTGGAGGTGTAGCAGAGCTGAAGATGCTGAGGTTCTCTTTAGAGGTAATGAGGATGTGGTTTAGGAATGCATCCATTAGAGGAACAGCTCATGTTCGATGTTTTGGAGTAAAAACAGGGAAGTAGATGGGGATGGGTTGGACACATTGAGGGAAAGGGACAGTGATTATGTTGGTAAATAATGCTGATGTTGGAGCTACCAGGAAGGAGGCCTAGAGCAAAATCAGAGAGGCTGTTCATGGATGTACTCAAGAAAGGACATGAGGTTAGTTGGTGTGAACAAGAAGGAGGTATAGAAGTGGATGGTTCACTGCTGTGACCCTTAAAGGAAGCAGCCAAATGGCAAAAAAGTCAAACTCCAATCGTTGGAGGTAATTTTTGATGTGTTCAAGTGAAAGATTGAAAGAAACCTTGCTCCATGTTGTTTCTCACTTCTTGTGAGCGTGCCATTAGTTTCAGTGTTGATATTGGCTAACTGAGAACATCCCATGTTGTCATGTTCCATTTTTTCTCTCTGTAATTAGTTACTCCCATTTGGCCCATTAATATCATACTAAAGCACTGTTTGCATTAGCCTTACCTGCGCTCACAGTGATGGCTTCTATGAACTGATCTCTCCAACTATTGGTTCCTACCAGAAGAGCCAGGTTGGTTTTCTTTATGAGCTTGTCCACTGTGTTCTGCCAAAAGAAAAAAAAAACAGGAAAATTGCTTAAGTGACAAGACAAAAAAAGGATAGTCACATTATCACCTTTTGTTTGGTAAACAAACCTTCCTACATTCCTCTAAAGCCTTGAGGAAAATGGAACTACTGTATAAAAAAGCAGAAGGGTGGAGGTTTTGAAGAACAAAAGAATCCTGAAAGTTTAGAACAACAGAAATAAGATGAACTAATAAATCCAACAAAATAAAGATATGGAAATTAATGTTTGCTGCAAGATTTTTTCAGGGAAACAATTAAGATAGATAGAAAATTCCAGAACATATTAAAATAGACCAGCTTCAGCATTCCATCTTTTGTTTTGACTTATATTTCCCCTAAAATTTCAATTTCATCTGTCCTTCTATTCCATTTCTTTTGATGTTTTCTTCAGAAAGATTTCTCTTTACAAGATTAAGACTGCATCAATTATAGCCTGTACACACACACACTAATAAGTAAAGCAGTAGGGGATTGCTGTTACTCTATTTCTGTACACTTTAGAAAGAAACTGGGGTGCTAATTGTGTTAAAAGGAGCTTAGGGAGCTTAATAGTGCCTTGCCGTTGCAGTGGACCCATCATACAACCAGCTTTATTCTGCCTTTTGTATGTGGAGCATTTGTTTAATCGCTCACAGCTGGGTTTTTGGAAAACTGCCTCTTTTAGCCTGTGCTGCACCACTATTTTTATCTTGTTTGTGTTCCTTCTCCTCACTTCTCTCACTTTATTACTTAAGACTCAGCATGAATATGCATGTTTGTAGCATTCTATTACCAGTATATGGTGCTTCAAACCTTCAATGCATCAAAAGTGGGAGCAGCATTGGTAGATAATTGTCCTGTTTTGATCTTGCGCCTTGTTTTTTACCTAACATATCGATATGTGCCTTTGTTTTGTTAAGAAACTTGGCATGCATCAATTATACATGTTAGTATTGTAAAAACTTAAAAGCACAGTCATGGAATTTTAAAACAGCTGTATAATCATTCCCCTACATTCACCTTGAGCTCTCACTGGCTTGTCTCCAGGCATCACGTCTACAGGCAGCTGAGATGTAATGGAATAAGACTGCATGTTCAAGATGGTTTTTGTGTTGGAGTACTGAAATCCTCTGCAGACCACTTGAATTTTTATCCCGAGTTAGGAAACAAATCCAGTGCTGTCCAAAATGTGGTTCAAAACGTTTCCCAGCCTAGATAACAGACATGATGTCTGATGATGGCTTTTTCACTCTAGTCTCACAATCCTCTTGACCACACACTGATCTCCCCTGAAGGGATGACACCACCTCTGTAATAGATCATTTTACAGAGCTAAAGAGGCATGACTGAGTGTCACACATTGCTGCTGACGAGTGTGATGCCCTAACGTTGGTTCAAAACCCAACACAAACACAAATGTCTTTACAAAACATAATCCTGGTGTTCTCATACTCTTACTAGGCACATGCAGTTGACAAAAATATGTTATCGATAGAGCTGTACCCAACATTCTTTGACATAAAATGCTATTGAAGTCACAAAAAAGGGAAAAAAAAAGAGCTGCAAAAAATGGAGCACATTTGAGGAAAAAACTGCAACCGTTTTTGCCGTCTCAGCAGAAAGACAATGATTCTATGATAGTAAGCTCTGCTTTTAGTGTCTTTGTGTCAGAGCTGTCATGTGCATAAGCTATTACTGTTCAAATGATCTACAAGCCTAGAAAATGGAGCACATCTTTAGAAAACTGTTAGCAGATTTTAGACATATGGAGATTTGGTTTCTAGGCGTCTGATTTCTTATCTATTGTAACCACAGTCCCTTTTATGATATAACCAGCTGCTGCTCAATCTCATTCTGAAACCACTATTCATTGAAAGGTTTCGTTAAAATGTTTCTTTAAAGTAATTGACCTAAGTGTCAGACATCTTGCGTCATCAGCCCGCTGTGCTCTTGTTCCACCATTACAGCTTGCAGATTTACATGGAGCTCTTTTCACTTCTGCTACCTTTGAGTTTGCCTCAGAGGCATCACAGAGGCAGAATGTAAAGCTGCTTTGTGACAATTCAACTCAATCAGCACACCACAGCAGGAAAAAGGGATTGGCCATAGATTCTAGTTCAGTTGCTCTGACATCTCATAAAATGAAAATCAGTTTCACGAGTAAGAAAACAGTAGACACTTTTCTGGACCTGCTAAGGCTTAGATGTTGATGGTTGAACTCATCTGCATGCTTCAGAGAAGTGACCTTCATCTAGTCAAAACAGGCAGAACTGTGAAGATCTTGATTTCTCTGGTGTTGTGCAGGTGGATGTCTCCACCACATATGAAGTATTTTTGAGCTATGCATCTAATAAGGTGATCAGAAGCAACAGGAGTACCTCAGGGCAAATATGGTCACCAACAATGAATTAGGCAGGTTCTGTGTATGAACAGTTACATGATTTCAAACACAAAAGATGTTGGCAGATTTCAGGAGATGTTTTGGAATTAAAAAAAATACCACTATGCTGGAACAACAGATGGTGGAATAAATAAATAAAATGTGGCTAAACATGGAAAAACCAAACTGAAAATACGACACTGAGGCAGTTCACAAAAAGGTTAGAGGAGACATGTGATGCATGCAACAAAATGTTGAATCCTGTGAGGAAGAGTGCAGATGTGTGGAGTGTCAGCTTTTGGGGCATCAACTTCAGAGCAAAGGACAAAAGAAATTGACAGAAAAGGTTGCTTTGTGTTGATGAGTCCTGGAGATATTTTTGCCACACATGGTGCACAATAAAACAGAAAACACGACACGCCATCTGAAACAACAGCATCTGACTGGTTTAGAACCTGCCAATTATTAAACACACTTTCCTTTAGGGATGAATGACACATTCTTTTCAAATTACATTTTTATTGAAAAATAGGATTTAAATGTATATTTCAAGAAAATTAGAAGCACAATTTTTATTAAATCTATTCAATTGTAAAGTGAGAGAAAAAAAGAGAAAAATTAATCGTTCTTATATCATTCTATCTTTCTTTCTCTGGGAGCTTGATTGTCTGATGCTTGATCTAAATCTAATCTTGGACTGAAATTGAGATTCTGCTTCTCAAGGTAAACTCTCCACTTCCTCTAAGTTTACACCTTTTCTTTCCCCTTCTTTTAATGTCAAACACTTTGGCACTCCGCTGCTCGCCAACATATACTCCAGATAACCATAGGGTCCCATTCCACACAGACACACACAAAAGCATAATTTCATGCACTGCAGCTCTGTACAAACTAAGAGATCCTGTCAAGTAGCAAGCTATAACTGGGAGCTATTCATTGTCTGTCTACAATGAGCGTGTAGGTGGAGTGGCGGCAAAGAACATGCATTAGCACACACAGAGACATGTAATACGTAACATGGGAGGCAATTACATTTAAGTTTGTCTTAAGAGTATGCGTGGGAGGAAGATAGCAAGGATGCAACCCCGACCCATTACACAATTATTTCCTGGATGTGTTAGAAAGGTTTGCG
Organism: Oryzias celebensis; assembly: GCA_014656515.1. Classification (NCBI taxonomy): domain Eukaryota; kingdom Metazoa; phylum Chordata; class Actinopteri; order Beloniformes; family Adrianichthyidae; genus Oryzias; species Oryzias celebensis. Next base: position 3,342,253 of record BNCR01000014.1, read on the forward strand.
AGTGTTCATTGCACGTGGGAGGTGGCTTTGTGCAGTTTTTGTGAGCATTTTTGTTTTTTGTGTGGAACATTATCCGGATTTTCAATGCAGAACAAACCAGAAAATGACATTGTGTTATTGAATGCTGCACTTTGCAGCAATAACTTCCATTTTTATGACCAACCCAACAGAGCCTCGTCTGCTGCGTCTGCTGTCTAAAGCTTTTTCTTAAAAAATGTCAAATTAGGTCAGGCAACCCGGAGAACAAACTGTTTCATTTGCAGAACTTAATGACGAAGACTTTTGCTGAAATTCAGGATAGAAGTTTCCATAAACTGATGCATTGTGAGGTCTTAAATATTTTTAAGGCACTTTAAACTCAATTTAATAAACTTTAATAGTCCCCTTGGGGATCAAGTTTAAAGGCGGCGAGGAGCACCATGACCGAAACTTTAAGGAATAGGGCGAAAGAGAGCCAGACAAGTACTAAACTTTTGAGAACAAACAAAATGAAAAAAGACAAAAGTAAAATAGAATAAGAACGCAAACTTCAAAAAGACAATCGTTTTTAGGCCCCACATTTCAACCATGAATGAGGCACAAATCCAAAAGTTCCATTATCATTCAAAACTCATAGGATAAGTGGGATATGTTGGTTTTATTATGTTAGCATGTTAGCTTATTTTTGCAACATGTTGCGAACTCATAGGAGTACTTAGTCTAAACTCACTGCCCTTGGCAAAATGTGTAAAAGCGGCCACTTCCGATGAAAGGGTATGTAAACGTGCATAAATGCGCATTTCAGGCTTCCGTGTTCAACACTCTCTAGTAGGATGTTTCTTCTTTTTTTCAGTTCTGAAAGGGTTTTGTAGGATTATACTAAGCATGCTGATATACTGACAGGTTTAATAAAGTTTCTGTCAGGACAATTAAATAAAGACCCTCTTGACAAATGCAAACAGAAATGAGTTCAGTCAGACAGAGTTCCAAGCTGGTATTCCTCTGTTTTCATGACCGGACAAATACACAAAGTGCCATACCTTGAACTCATACGATTCCTCGATGACCACCTCCAGTTTGACATGATCTCCCAGCATGGGGCGGCCCATCTCTGCGATGCGCCGTTTCTCTTCATCGTTGCCTGTCAGCGGCTCCTCTTCCTCCTCATTTTCCTCCTGCTTTTCCTCTAAAAAGGTTACAAGACAACAATCTCTTTTAGCACAAACAAAAGCAACCCTAATGATTGTAGCAGCATGAGAAATCTTGGTCTTTAAAGCCTCAGGGGAACTAAAATCTGTGGTTTATGTATGTGAAGAAGTCATTTAAAAGGGCTTTTTGTGGATGTGTTCAAGGTCATTATTCTGAATGAAATGTACTTGATTAAAATGTGAACAGAACCACCAGTCTGAACAAAACTGCTAGTTTCCATCATCTTCTTATGAAAAATATTAATAAAAATTCCCTCAGAGAACCAGACATTGAGATAAAATTAAATTTCTATGATTTTATGTTTTCCATCTAACAAAGTTTAGAGTCATAAGTAATTTTGTGGTTTAATAAATAAAAAATAAACACTCCTCAGTGACCACTTCTTTCCTCTGTCTTCATGTTCTGTGTCTGTAATTGAGATTCTCTGTGGAGCCAGAACTCTCTGCTGGGATCAAACAGAAGCACAGAAAACGGGATCTGATTTTCCCTGGAGAACAGTTATCAGTCATTGGCATCAATGGTCATGCATACCATTGCAGGTCCACAGAAACTCCTCGGCCATTTGTTCCCTTTGGTTGACTGACAGCATGAAATCACATAAAACTGCAATGTTGAGCCCAGAGACGTTTTGTCATGATTAGCAAAAAACGTGTTTGTTTAAGCCCATTTTTGCCAAATGTGTTGCATGTGTTAATTGGAATTATATCTATGTGAACGTTTTATTTTTTTGGTTGGCAAAGATGGAAAGCTACATTTCTTTGTCTTTGGATAGGTATGAATTAATTGCAATAAATGAAGGTTATCTCTTTTGGGAACAAATCTTATTTAGAGAGATCCCAAAGAACCTCAAAGACATTGAATTATCTTTGCTAAATTAAGGAAATCTTGCTGTTTTCATCGGTCTAATCAAAGTCTAATCAAAACGAGTGTGGCGAAAGCAAAAATCTGACAAATTAGTCCCATTCAGTCAGATGGTTAAAATCAAAGATACATTTAGAGCAAAGGCCTTAAATGCATCTTTGACTTTAACCATTTATTTACATAATGAAATGGATTATTTTTAGCCTTTTGAAAAAAAATGGATTTGCTGACTAAAACAAAATCAATGAATCCTTTCATTCCTGCCAGCATCACAAGCTGGTGAACTAGAAGTTGATGAAGGTTATGGAGAACCACAAACATTTCATAATCTAGATGTTTTTTTCTATTTATTTCTTGGAAAACAAATAGATGTTGTGTTTTCCCTTACATTTCGAAGCCCTCCTTTAGTAGACAGTGCGACTGAGAAATTAAGCAAACTGTCATTTTCTTCTTTATTGTCAATTGGAATTTGAACCAACGGAGATTTAAATGTTTACTTTTTTTTTAATGAACTCCAAAGCCTAATGTGGGCTCAACTTTTGTGTTTAATAGCTTAGAGCTTTTACATTTACAGAAGTCATCATCGTTCTGAAATTAAAATATGGTTTAAGAAGTTGCTCCATGAAATCACTGTATTTTAATAGGATGTTGTAGCCATCTACAATTGATGCACACACACTAATGTGAAAGTCCAGAACACATGTCCAGTTTTTTTCGCGTGACCTTTCCTTCCAAGGAGTAACAAAGAAGTATTTGTTGTTTTAATAGCTTTCTGTCCGTTCAAATGTGACCTATTCTTCTGCGATAATTACATCTCCATGTTGTTTTAGTTAGCTCGAAGTCGCACACATGTCTAAAGCCACGCTAACCATGATTTAATGAACTCAATTAGCAGCCTGGATTGAAGCTCATGCAGGACACAGATGACCTGCACTATCCCTGTTAGCTGCACTCCCTCCGTGTTAGCCAAAGTGTAAATGATCCAGACAGGTTGTTTGCTGCAGAGTAAGATGCTGCTCTCCCTGTCAGGGTGGCTGTCTGAATCATTTATCATTTAAACCCCTCCCACCAGCACCGCACCCCACCACATTCTTTACTTATAGTTTTCTGTAGCTAATACAAATGATTTTTATTAGATACATTCTAAAGTCACAATAAAATATGGCTTTTTCTCTATTTAGATGCCACCAACTGCTTTTTAAAATGTATTTATTCATAACCTGCTGAGTTAAAAATGTTTTGTGAAACTCGAAACAATTAAACAAAAGTGATATATAACTTGGTGTTGATTTAAAATATTGTCTTGTTTTAAAACCATCTTTAGTCTTTTTGTCTTACTCATATTTCATCCAGTTTTCTATAGTTAAGGTTTCTTAACAATTCACAATTTAATGTCATCATCTTCTCCATCAAGTTGCCCCTTAAGCTTCTCCTATATTTCTAAGAAGCTTAAAGACAAATGAGAAGAATACATGTTCATTAGCAATCTTTCTGAAAAGCTATAAAAGTATAATAATGGCATTTTTATCATAAAAAAAAAAAAAATTGCAGCACCTAAAGCCTTTTCTCCCACAGAATACTTGGATGGATTAGATTAGTGCAAAAGTTATTTAATTTTCTTGTTTTTGTTTTTAAGAGATTTAGCATGATTTTCTTTATTATATCTCTGTTTTATTCAAATTAACAGCAAGGTATTTTTTTTAAGTGTGTGAAAATAGATTGTTTGTGAAAATTCTAAGGGATTTTGGCAATTCTGACTATAAATATGAGGTGATATGAGATTTCCTTTTTCATGGGGTCTGTGGTTGACATGATGGAGTATTAGGCCCACCATGAAAAAAGAAGAAGAACTAATATACAAGAATAAAGGTCCAACGGTACGAAAAAAATGATAAGAAAGAACAAGAACGGTCATAAAAATATGAAAAAAATTAAACGAGAATAAAGTAGTAAAATTATGAGAAAAAAAGATCCACATTTTACGAGGAAAAACTCCCAATTATGAGTAAAAAAGGCAACATTTTACAATTAGTTATAAATTAAGAATATACGATGAACATTTTTTAAGGGAAACAGCTGTTTGCTAAGAAAACATATAAACAATATAAAACATACAAACAAAGACAACAAAAAAGAAGAACCAAGACTCATATTTCGTAATTTCATCTTGATTACGTCAGCATTGGTTTCACAAATAAGGAAATACAAAAAAATAATAAATAAATAATAAAACCTGGTAGAAGAGGCTTGTCAGGAAATGAATGACCAATGAAAGAAAGATGAACTGACAGAAGACAAAATACTTTTTTTAAAAGTCACAAGTCTACATGCAGATCTAGACCAGTGAAAAGTTGGGGCTGTGTCCTCAAGTTTTCAGCATCTGAAAGCCTAAAATGAGTATCTTAGGGGAGAAACTTGTAGTTCTGTCATGGAGGATGTAGATGACAGGTAAGAGATGAGAGATGGTCTTTGACAGGAATAAACAGAACTTAAAAACTCAACACTCCGCACAATTTTGGCATCTCAGTCAATGTGAAAAGAGAAGATGAGAAAAGGAAACAATTAGAGAAAGACTATGGGTGGAGAGGATACAAAGCAGAAAAGGAGGCAAAAGGAATGATGCGAAGTTTCAGTTATGAGCAAAAGGAGGGAAAGATAATAAAAAAGATAAATCAGCATAAATGAGTTGGGAAAAAACGGAGATGATCGGATAAATCTAAAAATAAATAATCTAGGTCATAAAGTAGACAAAACATTTTCTTAATTATTGTGAAAACAAAGTCCAAAGATTCAGAGAGTGAAAAATGTACTCAGAGCATTCTGAAATATGCTCACATAGCGATAATCAATGCACTGACAGAAATTCAAAATTGACTGTATTACGCTGCAGCAACATCTTTAGCCATCCAGTTTAGTGACAAAATACGCCATTACTGTTCAGGTTAGTATTTTTCTTCTTTTAAGGCAGTAATTTAGAGGCCATTATTTGCTGGAAAATGGGGCTGCCTTTCTTTGTCACAGATTTTCAAGCATTGTTCTGTCTCTCACGGCGTGTTTCATGTACCTGCTGTGAGTAAAACTGCACAGAGAAATCTGGGACTTTTGAACAATGCTTCAATGATTCAATGATTGTTGAACCTGCTGCTAATTCTGCCATCATGTGAAATCCTATACTTCAACTGATGCGCGCATCCGAATGCAACTCTTTTTGTTTTCCTCCTTTATGAGCACAGACATCAGCTGACCTCATTTGACTTCCACAGATTTCTTTTTTTTTTAATCATTTGTGAAAGAAACACTTAAACTTACTTGTACATGGGTTTTAATTTATGTTAATCACTTATTTGTTGAAATTGCTTAAAAATTCTGATAAAGTAACAGCATATGCATTGGTTTTCCATTATTCATTGGAATTGTGAGGGTTATTGATCATAAGCTTACTGCTAGTCAAGGCAAATGGATCCATGTGTCTGTCTTTGTTCTAATAGAATTCAGAGCAAATCCAACTCATTAAAAAACACTCTCCATATATGCAAGCTAATGATGGAACCATGGAGGAGAAGCCGATGAAGACGACCACGTCACAGACAGCTTAAAGTCTCTAATTACTTGAAAGTGTTTTGACACCAATTTCAGTTCCGGGGTTAATTATGACGTTGGCTTGCATCCCATAATTAAAAACCTAAGGATAAATAAACAAGGTACTGATGTTCAAATTAGCCTTAAAAATGAATCTAATCATGGCTTTAAATTACGTGTTACTGCTTTGCCTTGTCACATGCTTAGATGGGGGATAATGCTGTTAAAGTGTCTGGGTAACTCTGACTTAACTGAGCGTGTCTATGCATGCCTGGCTCTGCGTGTGCATGTGAGATTGTTCGAACATGGGGTCACCACCCTCCACTGGGTGCTTGTGTTTTCAGCTGTTCCCACTCTTGGTACTGCTCTGTCCTAATGCTGTGCTTTCTTTGCAGTCAGATGACTGACGGAGGTTCAGTTCACTCGGCCTCCTGCTGTCCTGAAGCTCTGCCGGTCCAAATTCATAAAAAAGAAGAAACGCTGGAAGGTTCAGAAGCTTTGAAGAAAAGTTTGATGTTACCCATGAGTGTTGAAGAACTTCTCTTTTGGCCACTTCATGTCTTCAAAAGTTTTTGTTTTTTTTGTAATATTTGAAAATGATTAGTTGCTATTTTAATCTGCCTGCCTCCTGCAGCACCTGCACAAACAGAACAGGGATGAATTTTAAACCTCACCCACTTCCTGGATGTTGCTGTAAGGAGAAAGTGGCCAGACTCCAAAAAGAAAATGTAAACATTAAAAATTAAAGTTGCAGTTTGTTTTATTGAATTTCTTTGTAGAAATGAATGGAGTTGTAGAACTGCAAAACATCTTTATAATATATTATAAACTAAAGCTAAATTGTTGCCAAATACTAAATGACCATCTCGGATGAAAGTTGCATTTTTGGTGTTTTAACATCCTCTTGTGGTGTTTTTCTGATGATGGAGAAGACATATCAACAAAAGTTCAGATTGAAATTGCATTCGAAAGTATTTATTCAAATTATTGCGAATTAGAAGCAGACAAATGATGCTGTTTGAAAAAGCTTGTGACATAGAAGCTACAGTTGTCAGGCCACAAACTCTCTATTCTGCTTCATTCTGATGCGTCCGCTTGTAGACAGTTAGTAATGATCAGAGGGGCCGTAGACGTGTACTGGCAGCCACGCCTCTGTCAGCCTTCCCCACGGCAGCCATGGCTACGTCAATAGCTTACCAAGTATGAATGAGGAGTGAATGAATTATAGATATATAATGTAATCGCTGTGAGCATCTGGAAAAGTGCAGGAGAATCAAAGCCATCATTCTTTTTAATAGATCAGTGTATGTCTTTGTTTTTCTCTTCCAAGCTGGTTATCTTGCTCGAAACTGTACGGCTAGATAGCTCCAATATTGTTGCACCGGTAATGTTGGGTTGGGGTTGATAGGGGCTGTAAGGTAGCAGAAGTGGGTATAAACCGATGGGTGACAGGAAGTGGATGGGGCTGAAACCACGTCAATTGTCCTGCCAAAACCTCATAAGCACATTTTTGACGAATTCCTGCTGCTCTGGAGAAAGTATGACACAGATTTTTGTTTTTCGCAAAAAATGTCCTAATCTTAATTATAAGACCACCAGGAACACTATAGAATAGATTAAAATTTGATTGGATTAGGTTTTTAAATTTGTAAGTTTAAATGTATGGGCTGCATTTTGACTCGATTTCATTGTTCAGTTTTTGGCTTACTTTACAATTTTCACAGTTCAGTTCTGAAAATCATCACAATTCAGTAGCAGAAACAAAATGGACTCAAGTGTGAGAACATAATTTGGTATTTTGCTATTTTCTTTCATATTCTGTGAAATAAAAATTATAAAAAAAAACATTGATTAAATTCTGTGAAGCCAATATCACATTCAGCTTTGGCTCAGTGTGCCCCTTTGTTGTGTGCACCTTTAGTTGAATTAAAGGTACAGAAGAGTATCAGGCTTTCATCCTCAGATGAGTGATACTGAACCAAAATTTAAACTACCTGCAATTTAAATGAAGATGACTTTTACAGCTTTCAATAAAAAACTGACTGTCTAAAAAAGCCATTTTAAAAAATGCATCTATTAACGGCAGTTCTAATCCTCATCAACACTAAAGAATAAATGTGAACAGTTTTCAGCAGCTGTCTCTGGGGTTGAGTTCTTAAGAATCTTATTTAAAATGCTGCCTGTGGACTGTGCCAAGATATATTAGATAAAATTCATTTTACAACCAAAACCTTTTATAATGTTTTTTCAGTCCTAGATGAGTCAATCTACCAAAAGATTATCATTCAACCACGCAAAAGTGAAGCCACAGACGGAGAATCCTGAAAGCATGTGATATTTATCGGCTCGAAATATGTTTTTAGGCCTTAATTTGTTAGTTCACAGTTAGATTTTAAAGTTAAATATCTGTTGACTTTAATTCCACTTAGATTCTAATGAAAACCTTCTAAAAACAAAACAAAACAAAAAAGGGTTCAGACTCAATGCACAAAAGCATAAAAAATAATCAGATAAATACAAAAATAAATCTAAAATATAATTGTCAGAAAAAGTAAGATAAATAAATAAAAAATTTCTCTGAATAGAAAAAAATAACAAACATGCTTGACAGAGCCACAAACATGAGCTGGTAATAATGACTACATGCACAACATATTCAAATGCACAGTCACACAAACACAAATGGGGCAAGGCCATAAAGCTTTAAGCAGGGCTCATTTAGCACAGAGAAGAACCACATCAGTTCATAAACACACTCATTAACTGCAGTGTGTGTGCGTGCGTGTCTGGATCCCTGAGGTGTTTGATCTCCTGACTGTCATAATGTGATTTACAGCCTTTGATCACTATAAGCACTGCTGAAGGCTCAAAAAACACACACTGATGGAAAAGCTTAATGTGTGAAGAAAGTGAAAGACAGTTGTATGGGTTACAACAAGAGCAAATGTCCTAAAACGTCTATAAGACATTAGTGATGGCTCATTTTGTGCTTTCGTCATTTTGATTTATATACTAATCACAAGTGCTTTTTTTTCTTTATTAATTTCCTTAACATTTAGGTAGAAAAAAAAAGTAAAACTAAAACTCAAAAAGTATTGTCAGGACTACATGGGACGCTGCACTAGGTATCTCTATGCCTGAGTGATGTTTCATCATATAAGTATCATTGAGTCGTTTACACCTCATGTTAATCAGGCTAATATTTTATAGAGATTTCTTTTTTATGCAATATTAAAGAAATAAACACACTTTTGTTGGTTTGTTGCATATGAATTAACATGACTTATCAACCCTGCAACAACTTAAAGATGTATATTTAATTATTTTTCTTCCAACCTATTCTTGCTACTTTGGAGTACTCTGCGAAGAGTTGTGACCTTTTGAAGCCCCAGCAAACACAGATCACAGCCAATCAAAAGCAAACTACAAAAGCAGAAAGAAGAAAAATGAAAAACAGGAGGAGTTATTCTTTCAAAAGTAACTCCCCCTTTTCCAAACCTCTGAAAAAAGCCTGTTAGAAAATGAGAATAAATGAGAAAAACAGAAGGGAGCTCCTGAGTGTGTTTGACACAACTCCCAGTTCAACAGGCTTGTTGGAAAAAGAGCGATCATGAGGGAAAGGCTCTGTTTGCATTTTGTCGCTTAGGAAATGTTGCGTGGGTACCTTGGTAAGGTTCCTTTTGTCATTTAGATGTGAAGACCTTTATTATTTTTGGTTGTCTTTTTTTTAATGTTTATTGAAATGTAGGCAAACCAATTGCTGTAAAAGCTGGGGAAACTATACCTTTTTGTTAGGCTAAAGTTGTTATTCACCTTTTGGCATATCCAAAAGTGAGATACTTACGCTGGATCCCCCTCCTGACCTGACCCTGTGTTTTAGCTGGGCTGGGGTCCGGCACAGGGAGATCTAGACTTGAGACCGTTGCTACTTAGTTAAGGGTGTTGCCTAAGGATCCAGACTGGAGTGAGCTCATTGCCACCTCAGAAAAATTTATTTCAATTTGATTTTTGTTGGAAAACATGTTTTGCACTTGATCTTTAAGAAAGCTTAACTTTTTTTCAGTCCAATGCTGACTAAATATTTCTTAACAATCTGAATTTTGTAACCTTTGCTCCAGAAAGTGACCCAACACTTCACCATAGGATTTTACATAACTTATGCTATCTGTGTCACATTCATTTACAAAACAGTTATATTTTAAATATGTGTCTGTGGATCAATTAGCAATTTTTAAATGAAAATGAAAAATGACATGATGTTGTATATTAAGAACATTTTCTATTTTACTTCACATACTGAAAAAGGTAAAAAGTATTTACCTACTGTCAGCCAGTAGTACATTTTTTCAAAAAAGAAAAATGGGTGTCTGATTGTATTTTGAACTCTTGTCATTCCTAATCCATTTGACAAAATTGGAATATTCAACAACCAGGGATGTATTCAGACTAAGAAAGGCCGTTGGTCCGGGTTGAGTCCTGAACCTTGCTCTTGGTCTGAATTCAAACTGCTGTCAACTGGACATTTCTGTTTCGAACCAGCACTTTAGACAAAGGATGAAACTTCAGAATAAAGGTTGGGGAAAAATGTTGAAGCCATGCTTAGCTATTCCAGAAGTTCCTCCAAAAGTGATTTATAGTTACTGATTAATGCAGTTACAAGGTGTCATTTATCACCCAATGCTCTATAAAAGTCAAACTGAACACAGCTCCCATTAACGGATATAAATGAATGTAGAGACACAAGATTTTGCAACATTAATCTAATAGGAAATGCATTAATCCCTTTCTAAAGTGTGACTTGTAAAGCATTATTTACCAACCTATTAAACGTTGTAATAAATGAATTAATGAGTGATGGTGTTTTGTTTTGATAATAACCAGAATACTTGACTACCAACTCATGAGGTGTATTCTCTGTGCTGATTGGCTGTCACACCTGTCTGGTTCTTCCTGCTGCGCCTCCATTGGGGGGTTTCAAGCACAATGTAGAAGGAGGATAGCTTATTGTACTCCTCCCGGTCTAAGATCCTAATGGTTATGGTCTTCCTGTATGGGACAACACACGTACACACACACAGAGGGAGGTGGTGAATGCATGCATGATGAACAAAAAGCACGACAAACTTAATACTGAAGATGCAAACACACACACACACAAGGTGGAGTCGTGGATGCAGTGAGATGAGGTGGCCCACAGCTTGCTGCATGTTCGCTGTCAGAACACATCAGGAGGAGAGCAGCGGGAGCTCAAACGAAAAGTTTCCTCCAGTGTGTTTTTGTTTGGAAACATGCAGCCTCTGCAGTGTGGCGGACACTCGGAGGGGTCAACGTTTACAGGTGCTCACCCTCTTCCTGAACTTTGGTGTCACTGCTCTCCACCAGACGAGGCTCTCCAAGCTCTACATAGAAGGTTTTGTTCTTCTCGTATTCCTCGTCGTCAATTATTTTCACCTTGATGGTTTTACTGAAGGCGGGAGGAAGGGAAGGGGCGGAGAAAAGGGAAACAAAGAAGGCAGAACAGTAAGAAAAGAACAGCCCGGAAAACAGAATATAGCAGAGAAATAGAAGAACGAGCTGCATTTCCCATAAGCACCTATTAGGTTCTGGAGCTGCTGTTGCTTTAAAGCTGGATGTCACCTCTGATGTCAACTTAATCTTTGATGTTATCAGAGCACCTCACATCAGAGAGAAATTATTAATCTGATAAGCTCTGCTTGCTGCCAGATTGCCGGTTAATCAAGGCTCAATTCACTTTAAAACCTCAGTTTCATTTCAGGTTCCTTTTTTAACTAAAAAAACATGATTTTGACCAAAAGAAGTGTGGCGGCGACTGCAGAGCCCATCAATTAGTCGGTTAATAAGTCCAATTATGTTACATCTTTCAGCAAAATTTCAAAGCAGTCTACAAATTTAAACATACATTAACATGAAACACTAACAGTTAACATGTATAAGTACAGCATGCACTGGGTTTTCTTGTAGTTAGAATAATCCGTTTCTCCTTTGCTAAACCAACAAGGATTTACAGTTCATTTTGCAATTTGTGGTACATTCCATGATGGCCCTTTAATGATAACTTCAACAGATGTGATTATGGCTGCAGAAATGTAAACAAGGATGCAGTTTCCAACTTGGTTCAGATTGCACCTACATGCCGGGTGCCTGGGTTGGAACTGGACCTACTCACTCTAAAACACTAACAAGAAATCAAGGAACGGTTCAAAAAATACAAATTGGACCAGAACTGCAAACTCAATTGGTTCTAATCTGACAGATTATCTGTGAATTCCAGCATAGTTGAGCTAATCCAAAGAGTACCCATCCAATGTCCAACAATAGCTACTAAAGCTCCCATTTTTCCCTAGTGACAAAACCCACCCGAAGACACTTAAAAACGTCATCCACAACTGAACGTAACTATGTCTTCAGGACAAAGAACCCCCAAATTCAATCAAGTCTTTTTATATTTATAAAGCACTGGTGTTTGGGATTAGCTCCTGTAGCACAATGTGATTTGTGATAATAACCTCACAACACAAAACGTGCAAAAACTTTGATGCTGGAGAATCCTTCCAACACATCAATAGTGTGGAAGATAATCTACACAGAGAGCATTTTGCTACTTTTGAGGAAAAAAAATGTGGACGGACATTTAATTTATTATAATCTGGAAGTTTCTTGGCTGATAAGATACAAGCATCTTACAATATTTTGAAAAGATTACAAACAGCATTAAGTATGGAGGCAAAAAGCATTCAACACATGTAGCTGTAGGTTCTTAGTCGTCCTTGTGTCTCTTGTGATCCTGAAGTTTTAAAAATGTTCAAAAGGTTAAAAAAAAAAAAAAAATCACTCAGAATGAACAGTCCATAAGATAGCAAGATAGCGTGTAAATAGGGCTGAGAGGAAGAGGGGCGGGGTTGCCCCATGCCAACAGTCCCGCCCACAACTCACAGACAAATTTTTAATGAATTACTGCTGATCTGCAGAAACTATGTCCTAGAAAACTACAAAAAAAAAAGCAAAACATTTTTTTTTAATTATTATTTTGGCTAAAAACATCATAACCTTAATTAAAAGAGCACCAGAGGACTTTTACAACAGATCAAATGATGATCGGAGCAGGACTTTGAGGATTCCTAAAGAAATTATATATGTTGATTGTCTGTTTGGAGAGTATTATGGTAAACAGCAGGTGGTTGTTTTCTGTTTTCATCAACTCTTAGTCCAACTTTTGCAAAACCAAATAAAAAAAATCCTTATTAAATAACACAGTCTGACACATTTTTTATTTCCATCTAGATAGGTTCTTTGCAGCCAAGTGAGATCAGTCTGTATCCAACTTTTTCTTTCTTCAGCTCAAGTTCTTGTTAAATTTTCTTCAACTTATTCAGAGCCAGCAGTCTTCAAACCAGCCAGTTCATCGCTTCAGGATGGTTGAGCATAAAAGAAAAAGGATGTTGGGCTGCTGAAGCAAATCATGTAGCAAACAGATTAGCGCTGATTAGGTTTAATCCATGCAAAATGGATTTGTAATCAGACAAAAGTACACTGAAAACTGTGACTTCTGTAGCAAAAGAAACCATTTCAACTGAAACTTGTTCTGTGACATGTTCAAATACAAATCAATATTTCAAATTAAACTATTTGTTACTTCAAAATACATAACAAGAACTGTACGGCAGGTGATTCCAACTGATAACTTGGCTTACTGCTGCCCTTCATCTGAACCTGACATAACAAAAAGGCAACAACATATCTTTAAACTGAAACTGCACATAATCTATAAAAGATCCGACAACCTACTTTTAACCAATAATCATAGCAAAAAGTAATCAAAGCGGCCCCTCAAGAGAGCCGAGCGTTTGACCGTCTATTTATTGCAGCATTTGGCCTTCGCAATATGTGGCAGGGCAGGTCATATTCGATTATGGGGCGGCTGTGGAGCAGAGGTAGGGCCAGTGTTGGTGCCAATGTTCTGTTGTGGAGCCGCCATCAGTGTGTGAATGTGTGTGTGAATGGGACTGTGACTGTAAAGCGTTTCGAGTCTTTGAGGAAGGTAGAAATGCGCTATATAAGTATACGCCATTTACCATATTCCAGGTCATGGAGTGATGGAGCTGGATGAAGCGTCCATAATGTGAGTGTGTGAGTGGATGAGCGCCGGCGGACATGCGTGTTTATCTTGTGTTTCCAGTCTAGAACAAAGCCCTCATCCAAATTCTCTACAGGCAATCAGAAAGGCAGCTGAGAGAATGCTCATAATCTGTCCTTGAGGGCTGCAAATGGGAACACGCGCAAACACACACACACACACACCTTACATAAGCATTATCTCTGATCACAGGCTCGCAACTTGTGTCGAATCATCTTTCCATCATCGTGTTAGCATCATCACATCCATGCTCTCATAGTGGCTATTTCTGCGCCTCTTCATGCAGAAATGCACACCGACACATCTGTCTGGAGCAGAGTGTTCGCTCTGGTGGGAGTCACAAATACTAAGTTAAAAGTGGAACAATTTAATCAAAAACATGTTCCAAAAGGTCAGTCTGTCGACTGGATCATGCAAGCAAAGTTAATGCATTCAAATCCAACCTCAAATGTTTGGGGTTATCCCATTACACTGGAGAGTTTGCCACAGAGCTGTGTCCTGCAAGAACAGATGGGAAGCAGATTTCCCCTTTTGGCTGCAGAGATGCTCATGGCCACCAGGCAGGCGCTAACACAGCAGCTGAGGAGCTGACGCAGTTAAGGAAGAAGTGCTGTGGATGCTACCTTCCAGCTGGTAGAAGGGAAATACTTTGAGTCCCTCTGGAAAGAGCTTTCCTGACTATTTTCTTGGTTAACAAAAGGGACGTCCATTAATGATGTTACCTTAAAGCCATTCATCGGTTGTTTTAAATGATATTTTTTCTTAAAGCCCATTCATTATTCTTTAAATCAATAAATTCTAGTTATCTGACCTGCTTTAGTGTTAAGAGTGAGCAGATTTCTGACTTATGAAATTAATCCAGTTAAGACAGAAACAAAACAGCAAAATTCCCATGTGACAAAGTTTCAACTGTTTTAAGCGCCTTTGGGATACACAGAATATAATCATTTTAAACTGAAAAGATTAATTGTGGCAATGATGGGAAGGGCAGCTGAAGTGCCAAGTTAAATGCTTGATTCTACCCGCAGATGATTAATTTGAAAAGCTGAATAATGCGATATAATGCAAAAAATGTGACACTGTTTTCTGAGGAATTAGTATAGAAAAAGTTCTAGCAGAAAACACGCTAAAAAGTTCACTTTCCAAGTTTCCAAAGTATTTAATGTATTTTCAACTCATTTTCACTGACAGTAAAATATTCCATGTTTAAAATATGCCTGAATCTTCAGTACCACTCCTTTCTGTCAAACAATAATGAAAATAAATTTGTTTTTGGATTAAAGTTTCATAGCCCAAGTTGTAGACCCGAAAAGGCCGTTGGTCCGGACTGAACCTGCTTAATTTGGTGCAGATTAAGGACAAAAACTTGCGTTTAGTGTGTATTCACACTGCCGTCAACCCGACATTTCTGTTTCGAACCAAAGCTTTTAAGCAAAAGCATGTGACTGAAGACCTCTTCAATCATTGGCTAGGACTTACGAAGGGGAGGTAAAGCAACGAGATAAAGAATGATGGAAGTCCCATGCTTTGCAATCCTTGTTGGGATAGTTCACTTATTGAAACTTTTTATTAAATTATGACGGTATGCTTGGATGTATTCTGACTGAAAATTTGCTCTCGATTGTCCAGGGAAACAAACTCTGGTTCACTTTAACCAAATGCATCCAGTCTGAATACTCCCTAAAACATTAAATTAGAGCTTCAGAAGGAAGCCTTCAAAAGCTCTTTGCACAGATCCCACCCAAAGATTAAGACTTACTGTAAAACATCGTCTGACAAAGATGACCGCTATACAGGGAAACACACATTTATTTCATTAAAACCAGCACATCCACACAGCGAATCAGAACACACAAGCAAGTAATGGTCCAAATGTATCATCCAGATCTACACTTTGAACTCTCACTCACCCGAGAACACTCCGAATGTACACACATCCCGGCTTCCTGAATGACAAACATGCAGGCATAGGACACCCTGCCCGGTTTCTATAGAAACACTTTGTTTGGGTAACCAACAGTGGTAAGGAAGATTGTTTCCAGAGCAATGACGTGTGTTTAGGGGACAGATGCTGCACAAACCCAGGGCCATTTGTATCCATCAATGTGTGGGTGTAATAAAGTGTGTGAGGAATTGATATTGCTGTGTAATACTAGAGGGAGAGGGTTCCTTTTTAAGAGCGTGTGCTTCATCAACTATATTTAAATGTAATCAAGTTATAATAAGAGAAAAATGCATGAAGTGATATTTCTGTTTTTTTAAAGCAGTTGCTCAATTAAAAAAGTGTAAAAATCTTGAGATTCCGCATTTCTTAGACCTTTACCTTAATCACCAGCGACCTTCATTCGCACCTTTTCCTTCCTTGTGAAGACAAGTGTGACTTTGAAGCCAAGCAGCAGGCTCTCAAACAGAGGTGGTTTCACACTTGCATGACAAGCATTCACAGATTTTTCACACTTAAGTGCTTTTCCGCCCACACGTGAGCACACCAAATAAAATTTGGCTAGATCAATTCAAAACGGCTTACACACACACACACACACACACACACATTTGACTTTTAGAAATCACAGCTCTGTCCTTTTACAGAGGCACCCTCCATCTGACTTTGCTTCAAAGCATAAAACAACAAGTGTCTGCACAGCTGTGACAAATCCCTACTTTGGAGCATCTTCATCACATGCATCTCATTGGTTCTCTCCATTCATCAGGGGTTTGACTAACTCTTCTTTTCATGTGAAAGACTTTAGTCAAGGTTTGGAAAACATTTTACTGGAACAAGCTAAAAAAAAAACTCCTAAGAAAAATAAAAAATAGACAAAATAAACATTAACAAAAAAAAAAAAAGTTACTCGATTTTTTCATAAGTTTAGTACAAGAGGTAAACAGATTTCTTGGGTTTTTGCTCATCCTGCGATTTGGATGCAAAGTGTGGGATTTCATGCAAGATTTGATATTGCTTTACTGTCTAGACTCGTTTGATATTTTATAGTTCATATTATTTTTGAACAGAAATATGCTACTTAAAGACCTATTACAATGAAAATTGTATATTAAGCTTTTTTGTGACATTTTACTCATGATGGAGGACACGAAAATTAGGCTTAAAATTGAATTTCTCAATATTTATTGATTGAAATCATGAATTAGATAAAAAAATGTCTTTGGACATAATTCAGACAGTTTGACACAACCCTTTTCATGTAAATATATACTGTATAGATGTTAGGTTGGGTATGTGAGAGGCTGTAAACTAGCAGAAGAGCACGTAAACAGATGGATAATGGGAATTGGGGAAGGGCTTACTCTGGCTTTGTTGTGCCCTGGAGGCGTTCCTTCTCCCTCATCAGCACCGCACCTGTTCCTGATCATCACCACCTGTTCATCATCACCATGGGTTCTTAAGCAGCGTCAAACCTTCAGCCACTGTCAGATCGTTATGCCGCTTGTGTGTCAGCCTGCCTGCCAGCCTGCCAGCCTGCCAGCCTGCCTGCCTGCCTGCCTGCCTGCCAGCCTGCCAGCCTGTCAGCCTGTCAGCCCGCCTGTCAGCCCCGCTCCGACAGCTAAGCTTTCCTGCCTGCCTACCTGCCCGCCCTGTCATCCTGCTCCACTATTCACCTATTCAATAAACATACCTTCTCATCCTTTAAAGACGTGTCTGCTCTTGGGTTCCACCCACCTCATTGGACACAACAGGCTTAAAGATCCTGCCCACAACTCAAAGGCCACTTTGGGTTTTCCATAGCTTTTTTACTTACTTACAGAAACAAACTCACACAGGAAGTTGCAGAGCAGTTACTCCCGCTCTCCTCAGCAACCTGCCTTCCTGCCTCAGCTGCATATTTGGATCGTAAAATTTGAGTTTGGAATCACCCTTATTTTGTGAAAAAGGAAAATGCAGCTGTAGTGTGTGTGTTGGGGGGTACTGGACATCGTAATGCTGGAACAAGCCTTTATGCTTGTCTCTCTTTATGGCTGTTGCTGTGATACAAACCCTACCAACATTTGAAAATCCTCTTAAAATGACATTTAGACGCCCAATATCAAATACGAGAGGAGTTTTAATTTTTTTTTCTGCTCATGCACGTGCTTGTACGGCCTAATTCGACCTGATTGGAAATGTGGGAGTTGTTTGTGTGCGTTTGTGTAAAATCCTGCCCTTTCAGTCTGTGAACTGCTTTGTTTGAGTGGAACAGATTGCTGGTGGGTGGATTTTTGGTCACAGACTACAAAAGAAATGTGCATGTGTGGAAAAACTCAACAGTGAATAGACCAGTCATCAGGGATGGCTTGTTTATAAAGTTTATCAATTTACATTTTATATGAAAAATCTCCAAAAAAAGCAGGCAGAAAGTTGTGTGGTGTTAGACAGATTTCTATGAGAGTGGTAAGGTTTTTCAGTGCTGTTTCATTCGGCAAAGCTGATAATGAGACAGGCCTAGTGGGAAACCGCAACAACAGGCCTACACTAACAAGAACCAGCCCGCTCACTATTATACATCATGCTGACTTCACAGCAGACCCACACACCTCCAGTAAAGAAGCTGTCACTCACATAGGTCACAGTCTCTTTCAAACAGAAGTTTGGTGTATAAAATCAACGCTTTTTCTGGACTTTTTCTCTTTGTTTTATTACAATCATTGCTTAAATTTGTTTAACACAAATACAGTTAAAATATAAACTGAACTTAAATGAAGGCGATGATGTAAAACACAAAATTAGTTGGTCTTGACTTAGATGGTAATCCAGGCAAAAGTGCATTAAAGATAGAAAGATTAAAGATTAGATGACAAATGACCGCTGTAGAAAATTTAAATGGCACTTTTGGTCTTTAGCTCTTAAAGTTTTTCATTGGTCAAAAATTTGTCCAAAATTTAGCCATAAAACCATAAAACAAAGTTATCAAGTCAGAATTGCATTTAAAAATAAAGGAAAAACCATAGAATTAACATGAGAATAATTGAGTTCTGTAACCACTGGACTGCAAGAAAAATATGAATACAAATTTTAGAGCCTCTGCTTTGAGAATAAGGTGAGAAAAAAAAGTGACTGTCTTTAATCTATATTTGGATCAATCCACACTACGTTGACATTAGAAGCCCATATTGTTAGTCATCCTCTCCTTTTCCCATTGGTTACCAAGGTAAAAAGTGCAGAAAGAGAAACTCTGCATATCTGAACTCAAGGCTTTGTTTTGTATTGATGTCCTGTTAGAAATAGCAGACGTGTTGTTCAGGCGTCATAGCCAGGCTGCTGTATTTCTATACACATAATCCAATTGCTTCCAAACCAGAACTAAGTAGTGAAATCCATTTCCAGATACTGGGTTAATACATTGGTTGAAAAAACAGCAGACAGACTGAATAACGTTGGGTAAACTTAGGTCCTCAGTTGTTTGCAAGAACCCTTTTTTAAAAAAAATAAAAGCAAATAATTAAATGTGAGTTTTATTGGTTACCAGTAGAGTTCCATGTTTGGTTTTCTTTTTGCTTTAGTGACAAAAGGAAAACATTACAATAAAATGACTCCATTGTTTTTTATTCCACACATTTGCTTCATCACTTTGCTATTTTTGAGCAAAGCTGGTTTCTTACAGATGGCTGTCATCCATCTTGGAAAAAAAATTTAAATATAAAAATATTGTTTATATCTGATTTAACCATTAGCAGTTTGGATAGACCTGCTTCACGATATCCAATCCTTGTTGAACAGAGTGGCCGGGTGAGGCTCCGGCAGCCCTGTGACTCCGAAAGGTACAAAACAGTATAGAAAATGATTGAATGAATTATTTCCTCAACATGAAACAAAAACATGACTTGAGTACTGGAAGATCACCACAAAACTGTGAGAGACTTTGGTGAATCAGATGATCTAGCTCTGCTACTTTAAGCTTGTGCAGGTTTGGGTTCCTCGACAGTACCATGACATCAGAGCTGGCGGGGGAGATGGAAAAATCAATTTTAAACCTTTAAAAAAGACGCCAAGTGAGTGTCCTAGCATGATTTCATTAAATGTGCACAAAACAAGTGCCATTATCAGCTTCTGTTTTCTTTGTTGGCCCAGAGGTTTGGCCAGGATCTGTAGTGATTGTTTGAATCTGCTCATGCATGCAGATTGTACTGAACGGAGCTGTAAAATTCCTGTTTATAGTGATGGTCCTTACTGAACAGAACAACACAGAGCAGTCAAAAATGCTTTCAACAGCAGTAACTCTCCATTTTTGTCAAACCAATGAGCGTGTGTGTGTTTAAGCCTTGCATCAGATCCTTTCCTGTCTTATTTGAACAATTTTCTATCAAAGGGAGTTTCCCTGACATCTATTTGACTTTCCCCATATCACGTTCAGCTGTCTTGCTCTCCCTTCATTCCTCTCTGCAGTAGCTTATATCTTGTTAACCAAATAAGGAGTTTGGAAAATCCATGGGACTCCTTCACAACACACAGCTTTACACAGGAAGCGTCTCTGAGGAGCTTGTAAACTTGATCGAAAAAACACAAATGAGCATATGCCCGTGTATGGACTCATGCTGTCAGGAACCTAAATCTGTCCAACCAGTCAGTTGCCTCACTTCTGCAAATTAAAAGCAGGAGCATCAATTATTGAAGTCATCAGTAAAAAGCCTACTGTCAGGGTGGGAGAGCCATAAGTATTTCTAGTTAAGGCAAAGTCCTTTGAGCTGATGGAAAAAAAAAAGAAAAAGTGTTGATTTTCCTGCCTTCAAGCCATTTCCTCACATTCAGACTACTTTTGTTTGGTTATTTCGGTCAGGAATGAATGAGAGGGTGCCGAGCTCACCGTTTATAAAGTATTAAAGTCGCACACAAGTACACACAATTTGCAGCCTTTAAACTCAAGGAAGCTCAGTGACGAGGATGAGGAGAAGTGACAGGTGGCGAAAAAAAAGATGTATATATAATGTATATATAAAACATGTATCATATTCTGCATGTACAAACAGAGGCCTACACAATAAGACAGGAGTGAAAGAGTGCAGGAAAAGACCAGGAGAGGATATGAATGCTAATAAGCCCATGCTGCCAACTCCACTGCAAAGCTCCATCCTTTCCAGGATATCTATGAGATCTAAACGGCGTGATTGGAGCAGGCCACGCGGAGAATGACGCAGGGTCAAATGAACTAAGTGGCCCCCGGAGCTGCGAGCCAAACTACGGCAGAGCTCCTAGTTTCTACCGAGACTCAATGAAACTCCAGAAGACCTCCAAAGAACGCAATTAGGTATTCAGTGCAGCGGGAACTGTGGTGTTCCACTATGTCAACGCCTTTTCTGCTGATTTAATCTGAGATTCAAGTCTATTTTCTACCTGTCATGGACAAAAATATTAAAGTCCCCATCCAATCATACCGAAGTAACCACTGGTCAAAGTAATAAAGAAACATTGGTGGCATATATCAGTAGAGTTGTTGATATCAGGCCGATACTGATCATTTGCCTCCGATATATCGCCCATCCCTATTGATTTTAGTTGTTATCAATTCCCTTCAGGTACACAAGGTTCCGGTACAATCTGCATTTCTTTAATAATGCTGTATTGTTTACATTTCTGTTTCAAAACCAGATTTTCTTGATTGTAAATTAAAAATTAATGTAATTTTTAGTCTAAATTAACAGTAAAATAACTTTTCTGCCTGAAAAACACAAGAATTGTTCAAAAACATTTCTCCTTGTGATGAAAAAATTATCAAAACAACAAAAAAAAAAAAATAACTAAACATTTAAGCCCATAGCTTTTATCAGGTGGTTAAAAACTAAGTTTCTTGTTCATTTTGACAGGATTGTTGTCTTAATTTTAGAACCTAAGACACAATGCATCTTTGCTTTAGCCAAAGCAAAAAATAAATAAAATTAAAAAGTCGGATTTTACAGAGATATAAAAATGCAGATTTCATAGAATTTTGTGTAATTTGCTTTGTAAACTTCCTTGCACTAGTGTCAGTTCTGGTCAGCAGTGAAATATACCAAAACTCATTCTCCTTTATTTTCCTCCTTAAATTGCTTTGAATGGACACAACAATTCAGCTTTAAGTTTAATGTATAAAATATGAAATGTTTTGTTTTAATCACTGTGCACCAGTAAGCAGGTAATGCAAGCAGCATTATTGAAAGCCTGACTAATTTTCTTAGAAAAGGCAATTAAAGTTTTTAATATTGTCGTTCAGCAGTTCCTTTTTTAGTTCATTAGTTTCCTATGAAGTCTAATTACAAATTATTCTTCGTGGCTTTATTATTTTATTGACTCTGGCTTTTTAATGGGTTTCACTGAGATTCATGCACGTTTTCCCCCACGTGCACCTCTTCATTTTGTCTTAATAGCCTGTAATTTTAATTTCTTCTCATATTTGAGAATGAATGAATATGGATGAATATGCTGCTGAGTAAGGCACAGCAGGGGCCAAATACCGGACAAAGTGCTACGGACTACCGCTGTCAAGAGGAGGTCGAAGCAGAATGCGATAAAATAAAGATGACAACATTTCCCAGGTGAATATAGTGTTTCCTTATTTTTTTTCACTTTTTTTTTTGTTTTATTGAACAAGGAGGCAGAAACGTTTAATCTACCTCCAGACTCTGTCTCCAAAAAAGATCAAGACCACCAAAGGGGGTTTGAGCATTAAAGTTACAAAGTCAAACTTAAAAACTTTTTGGCGCCGGTCTTCAAATGCACCTGGGTCTAACCAGTGTTAAGTCACTGTTAAATGCCAGTCTGTAATAGAGGCCGGGCTCCTTTAAGATCCGCCCATCTTCCCTATTTGTGCTGTGAGCCAGTGTAGTGATGGCCATGAAACGCTCATTCAATTTAGCATTTCAATTCTGTGCAGTGGCATACAGCAAAGAACATTCTGGTGAGGAATCTGTACAACATACATTTGGTGAGGAATTACTTTATAATACACTTAAAAGCTCAAAAAAGTTAATTTTTCATGATAAATACTTTACGGCTAAAAAGAGCAAACTAACCTCAGTTTATACTCACATTTTAACAGGCTGAGATGTCAACATATGAAATGATGCAGACTAAATTGAAAGTCTGCTTGTATTTCTAGATTAAATGGTGTGTGGCTTAATCTATCTGAAAAATCCTAGTTACATAAACACATACAGAGACAATGCGTTTAGGCAAATAAAGAACAGGAATGTTTACTCAAATCTGCATTGGGAAGCTTTAAGCCAGAGATGTACCTGCTTATGCAGCATTTGTCTCTGATTTAAACACAGCATATTTGGTGAGAATGCTGGACCTATTTATTCATTTATTTTTTGTGCATGTTTACAGCTGCTGTGCAAATGTAAATTCACTTGTTTGCTAAA
This sequence comes from Oryzias celebensis, assembly GCA_014656515.1. Taxonomy (NCBI): domain Eukaryota; kingdom Metazoa; phylum Chordata; class Actinopteri; order Beloniformes; family Adrianichthyidae; genus Oryzias; species Oryzias celebensis. Next base: position 3,365,366 of record BNCR01000014.1, read on the forward strand.
ACGGGTCTCCCACCAGCATCATTTTCTTTTCAGAGCTCAATTTAAACCTTATCCCACCTACAATGCCGACCGCCTCCGTTACTGTTCTGTTTAGCACCATGCAATCTTGAAAAAATAGAATAAAAAAAAAACACTTCCTCCACTTAAAAGAAAAAAAAAAGAAAAATGTCAAAGAAAAAATGCTAAACTGATGAAGAGAAAGATGGTGATGCAGAAGAAAAAAGTGCTCTTAAAAACCCACTCCAATCATCTTTTGATTTATTGTAAAAGCGTTCCCAGTTGTGATTTAATTATGATGATGCAATGTTTTAGCCAAAATTAAAGAAAAAAAAGAAAAACTTTGTTTTTGCAGAGCGACAGGAGTTCATTAGGAATTCCCCTTTAAGTTGTAGCAACCCCGCCCCCTTTCCCCTCCCTGTAGCAGAATGGAGTATGGACCTTGTGGCCTGCTCAGCGCATATTCTAACTAATAACTAGCAAACACCATTTTTTTATCTGCTCCTGATTCACAACAATTGGAATAAAAAAAAATACTCAGATGTAACATTTTGATCTCAATGTTCTTAATGTATGCCCTCCAACCTTAGAAAAATGCCACAAGAACATGTTAAAAACAAAAAACCCCCACAATTTTCATCAGTGGATTTTTGAATTCGGCAACTTTACAGTTAACACAGAGCAAAAGAAAAATGTGTCTGGAGATTGGTGCTAGTTTGTTGATTTTTTTTTTCTTTGAAATATTGGTTTTAGGAGATACACTTGTAAGCCGTGGAAAACAACTCATCCTCCACAAAATGTTTGCAAAAACAAATTAAAGAGAACTAAAGCAAAAAGCTTTGTGTTGCATATAAAGGATTGGCTCACTGGAAGAAAGCATTGTAAATTAAGTAATATACTATGAAAGGTTGGGGGCAAATATCACATTTTGTCTTCTCCTCACTGTGTTGTACCTCAAGGATGAACATAAAAGTTGATTGTTCCAGTTTGTAAATGTGTCCCTCTTCACCACCTCTCCCTTGTGGCTGTCATGATTTCCTTTATTGATCTGTAGAATACTAAGACACCAGTTCACTACATTTGACTCAAACTGTGCTTTGGATGTGTTTGCTACATACTCCATTTAATCCCTTCTTTTCCTGTGATTCAATGTTCAAACTCTGAGCATCAGCAACACAACGGATGCATGAGTGTGCAAGTGTTTGTGTGTGAAAATAAATGCAGTGCAGACCATGAAAAAAAAGTGTCTGAAAAAAAAAACATTGCTTTGATATTAATAGTGAGAAGTACAAAAAAAGCCTTCTGTGAAATGAAAATAGCTCAGTTTCAAACTACTGAAAATGAACTCATATTTATCTGGAGGTGTATTTTTTTCTTTCAATTTTGGATCAATGTCAGAATTATTGCTATATTGTTGCTGTGAACCCTTACCTGTTCTCAATTGTCTCAGTTAAACAAGTTCTTTGAAAAACATTGATTTCCCCCCAAATTTGATGCATTTCAAAACATTTTAATTTCAAAATATTATTAATTTTCCTTGAGTTTATAGATTGTTTCAGTATTTGCTGATGGAAAGTATCCCGTGGAGCTTTAAATTATCCTGCAATATGGAAAAACAAACATTGAGATAAGCCCAATTGTTAACAGTGTGAAGAAACAGCTTAATTAAATACTATAAAATGTAGAGTTTTGAGCTCTGTGGTTTTCAATCAGCAGTTCAAATGTTTTATAGCTTGACCACACAAAGGCATCATGGGGAAATTTAAAAAAAGCAGGACTCTTTAGAGAGCTGGAAGCCACACAATGGAGCTCATTAAGTCTCTATCCATCACCATTTCCTATTAAAACCTTTGAAAAGTTAAAAGTGTACAAAAACCTTTTGCCCTCCTTCCTCTGGATGACATTTCCTCTCAATCTACATCTTCCGACAGCTTCTGCAGCGACTCTCCCTTTTGCTCCTTGTTCTCCTTTCCTTCCTGTTGTTGTCGGATTACATTTAGCAGAGAAGCATGACTCCGGTTGGCACTGTCAGCCTCTCTCGTGTGCCACTTACACACCAAACTCAAATCTCTTTCATTTGCTCTCCAACTTTCAAATGAATTTAACTGGCAGGAAGAAAAGAGGTCCATTCAACTCTTCAGTCAGGTTCTGTGGTTCTGTGTTTTCATGTGTGATTTCATGGGAATTACTGGGCCTCCACAGTCACAATAACTGTATCCTTTTTCATGTTTTATGTCCTTCTTTTTTAATCAAAGTAGTATTTGTCTGAACATTGTAACATCTTCAATACAGACTCTAAAAAAACTACCAAAAAAAAAAAGACAAAAATGCTGCTTTCTTTCTTCTCTTTTGTGTATAACTTCAACAATCAATATTCCAATCTTTAGTTCTCTTCTGTATCTACCAGTAGCACAAACAGTTTGAACATAAAGCCACTACGTGATAGAAAGCCGTCCATTCAGTCAGATACATCAAGTTTACTGCTCTCCTTTGCGTCATGCTGTGATAGATAGTTACCATGACAACATGAAGCCAGCTCAGCATAGTTTCTGAGGTACTGTAGTAGCCAGGCTTCCATTTTTTTTAATGGCCTAGCCTGCGGATGCCCTCGGGCAGGACAGGATATTTAGAAAGGGGTAAAAGGAAGAGATGCAGGCAGAAGAAAAGATAACATGACGAAAAAAAAGTGCACCAACTCTTGTTTCCATTTCCCGCTCTTGATTAGATCAAGAGTCATTTGGGTCAACTGTGGTCAGGTGTTGGTCCCGGTGGAAAAGGGATATTTAATGTTCAAGAGGGAAGCACAAACAGTTATAATTTGCTTTTCCCTCCGTCCTCTTTGCAAAGTGATCTTGTTAGGCAGGCTTGATCAACAGTGACAAGAGAAAGTGGCTCGGTTAATTCAATAATTCATGAAATTGTTTCTTTCTATGTCTAGACAGGGAAGATGTCATCGTAAAGATGCAGAAATAGTCAGATTTCATATCTTTCTAAAAATGTTTCATTATTCACGAACATGTTTTTTCTGTTGTTATAAATAAACCCACACCATACAACATCCAGGAAAGGGCAGAGACATTATGCAGTCAATACTAAGAGAATAAGAACTGCCTTTTAGTGAAATATATATTTTTGTGTGTCTGCCTTGCTTTTAATTATCTACCACTATATGTCTAATTTGTTCCAGTAAGAGCAGCCCAACTTGGTCAAAGCATCAAATAATTTTGCGGTCAGAAAATAGTGTTTTTGACTCATCTGTGGTTACAACAAGGTGAAACATTTAGTTTTCTGCACATTAGAACTGTGGAGTTTTTGTTGAGTCAACAGTTTCTCTCTCTGTGTGTTTTCTATTTTCCAGACCCTGAGTCGAACCAGCATCGCAGTAACCTGACCCCTACTATAACTTTATTTGAACCCATTCCATGAAGCTAAGCTTTAATAAACAAAACTATTAGATAATCTTCCCATTGCAGGTCACATGCCAGGGATATGTCAGGTCCTCACATTTCTGGAAGAACAGATACAAATAAGTACTCAATGCAACAACAAATAATAATAATTTGAACATTAACAGGACACATTAGAGCTCAGTTAGATCAGATATCTTTACATCAGTTTTAAAGACCCACTCCGATGAAAAATGTGTTTTTAACATGTTCTTTTTTTCTGATGGCTGAGGACACGTATGGAAAATTAAGCTTAAAATTACATTTCTTCTTCTTTTTTTTTTTAATGGTTGTAAATCAGGAGCATATGACAAAAAAATACTGTTTGAATAATAGCTTCTTTGAGATGTAAAACAAATGCACTGGGCGGACCACAAGCTGCTCCGCTCCATTCTGATACATCCGCTTCTCAACGTCTTTGTTTTCCTTGTCTGAGTTGGCATCTGGCTCAAACTGGGAGGCTAGATAGCTTCAGTATTGGACGCCATTTTGTTGCTCCAGTAATGATAGGCTGGGGGTGTAAACTTGATGGAAAGAACACAAACAGATGGATGACGGGATGTGAGGGAAAGCTCACTCCGCGCTAACAGTTTATCCCACGACTCAGAGGTGAATTTCTAATGAACTACTGCTGCTCTGCAGAAATTATGTCCTAAAACATGACTTTTTTTTATTCTGGCTAAAAATGGCATAATCATTTTAAAAAAAATACCTGTAAACACTATTACAACGACCAAAAGATGATCGGAGAGGGACTTTAAAAGACAACAAAAAACAAATAAAAGTTTGTGCAACTATATTCATCTAAAGATGTGTTGGTGTCTTTCACAATCCTTTTTACTATAATCTTAATTTTATTTGTTCCTATTTCCACAGCCAGGAACCGAGACATTAAATTTTCCAAATTAGAACTTTTCAAATATCACATGAAGGACAACTGGTCTCCTTAAGGTCAATAACAACAACAGAAATAGTCCTAAAAAAGCAGCTGAAACAACAACGCACCCCCATCACACACACACACACACACACACACACGCCTACGCACGCACACACACACACACACACACGCACACACATTCACCTCCTGTACTGTAAAATAGGAAAGACATCTGACACATAAGATGTGTCAGGCACTTGGCAGCAGTTCTTTATGAATGTTAACACACACTCTCAATGTCAAGACTTTAAAAGAGAAAACCAAGCTACACATACACACACATTTATGAGTGAAACCCGCAGGAAAGAAATACAAACAGAAAAGGACAAAAGCCGGTACTGTAAATGCTGTGACTGAGTGCAGCTGCTCTTTGCTACTAAAACATATAAAGCATTTTGACAAGTGCAGCGGAACAACTCTAACTGACAGATATTCATCCGACAAAGACAACAGGAGATATATCAGTTTTGCTGAGATGAAAGATGACTGAAAGCTCATGCTTTGTTTTGGGTTTTTTGTTCTTGATTGAAGGTGCTACAATCTTTGCTAAAGCAATAAAAAAACTGTAAATGTGATACTATACTCACACCGACCTTGGCAACACACGTTCAAGAGCACACTTCCAATGAACAATCAATGTGTGAGCATGGTAAGCTCAATATCTTCTTGAATGCGCCTCACATGCACAGTGTACGCATAGCTTGAAGGAAGTCTGTCAAGTTACATCAAATGCACCCTTTTAAATGTACAAGAAGGGTGGTGAAAGTTCATTGAAAACTCATAGTCCGTCAGTTGTTGGGATTTGCATGACTCACCAGATTCATTAGTGTGTATAACCAAGAAAAGTCATTGTATCTATATCTGAGCTGGTGGTAATATGAGAAAGATAGGGGAAGATGCATTAAACAATTAACTGATATGAAGCAACTTCAGATTTTCCAGACCACCCCTACTTTTGTTCAATTATGCACTGAAGCCCAGAGATGTAAGAATAACTAGAAAAAATGAATGACTATGTTTGAAACATTTTCAGTGTGTGCCATGATTTCACGCATGTTTCATATCTGTCTGCACGATGAGAAACGGCAAACCCAAACGTTTACACGCTCACATCTCAGGAGGCACACTTTGCCTGCTTGGCATTTAGGAGCTCGGTCTGTTATCTCTCAGACCCCATTGCATAGACGCTTTGCTTTTACAGGATGAAATATTTACTGAGTAGAATACAAATAGGACACTGCGGTCTTTCCATTTACAGGGCCGTGCAGCCTTAACCCACATCGTAGGTTAAGAGCACAATGAATTCTTTGGAGAAAAAAAATGAAAAGCTTAAAAGCACGAATAAAGTCTTGAAGTTAGATGTCAATAGAAATTAATTACTGCAGCTATTGTAGTGCAATAAAACCCGGTCAGATCAAACACAGTGAGTGGAAAACTAAAGCATACCAGCAAAAAAACGCTGCTGCTGTCAGCTCTGAAAACTCCATGTGCTCATAACTGCAGGGTGAATCTAATGTTCAGAGGTCATTTAAAGCAGAAAGCGGTTGCAGTAATGCAGAACACAATCACCTCTCTATATAACACACTCTCATCTACTACTGTGCTTTTCCTTGGCTGAAGGAGCATGGGAGGCTGAAAAACGACTGGATCTATCATTATCTTTAGATGGATCAATATGAGAACAAGAGGGAAGCGACCAGAGGCTCTTTTTTTTTTCTCTCTGTGTCCCATCCCTGTTTCATCTTAGCATTCTTATCGTTTTTATAGAAAGGGAAAAAAAATAAAAACGTGTTTTTGTACTTCTTTCAGAATGGTGCAAAATCCAACAAAACCACTTGAAAAGCCCAACCAAACAACACTGAAGACAAGCCGAGGAAATAACAGTCTCCCTTAAACAATGCAATCTATTGTGGTGAAGAAAAAAAAAAAGAAAACTAGTTGTTATTGCTTTGAGTGTTGCATTTTATATAAGATTTAAAAAAAGGCACGTGCACGGTCCAACAATCAATACTGTTTTCTAAAATTAAATCATTCCATCAGATATGACATCCATCAATCTTAGGAAGGGCAGATAGGGGTTATGGCTTTTGAAATGCATGAGACTTATTATTAAATGTGATGCAGTCAAAATTCACAGTAACATGTTTTGAACCATTAGGCGCACAGGATAATAAGGCGCAAAATCAACTAATTCAGAAAGCACACTTCCTGTATATAGAGGCCTTAAAGAAAACCACAAAAGAAAACAGTCAGCTTAATGTGGCATGACTTTCCTGCCTAGAATGGCCAGTGGGGTCAAGAAGTAGCAGGTGATTGGTAATGGGGGTTGATGGGAAGTTCTATATATTTTTCTGGAAAATGCTGTTGTTATTCATGTGACAGTCCTGGCGCTCAGTGAGGCTACTGGCTTATTAACTGTAATGTTGGGACCGTCTATCAAGCGATGCGGCTTTATAGCCAACCCAAGTCATACTAAGACAGACCTCTAGTGGGGCCAAAAAATACCCCAGATTGTGACTAAAACCACATACTGGTTGAAATTGACAATACTGTGACCATCTCCATTGACCATTTTGGAAAAACTGTCAAATTCTGATTGTTTATAAGACATACTGTCAATTTTTTATCAAACTAAAGACTTTCAAGTGTGCCTTGCAGTCAGAAAATGATGGTACATCCAGCTTGGATGTCTTTACCAGAATTATCCTGCTGTAGAGCATTTCTATTTTCTAGAAAAGTATAAATTATTGAAAAGTATTCACCTATATTCAAATGTTGACATCTCACAGTGCTAAACACAAATAATAAGGTGTACTCCAGTTTAACTTTTTTTACAAAAAAAATCCAAGTCTAAATAAATACTAATGACTCCATAGTTGAAGATGTGAACAAACAAAAAGTTAGTTTTAACAGGCTAGATATTCAGAGAAAAGCAACTACAGACATCTAGAGCCCAAAGTGACTTTTTTCATTCTGTTCCGCTTTTTCTGCCTTTCTGCTTAAGCTTGTTTGACCAACAGAGATTGCCTCTTTTCTCATACAAACACACACACTCGAAAACACACAGAGTTGACCGGCAGTCATTTCCCTTGAGGCAGAATTGAGTGAGATGGCACAGAGACTCCGTAGTTTATGTGCGGCAGATGGCAGGCAAATCATATCAAGGAATTGACACAAGGAACCGCAACAGCAAATGGAGTTAAATCAAAATCAAATGAGTGCTTATGGTAATAATAGAAGGAGATCTGCCCAACATGACATGATGTTCCATAAGTGAAATGAACTGCTAAACACTTCATGTTTTAAAAATCACAGGAAAGTATCAACTACTGCATGAAGGCAAAATAAAGCAAGTTGGTTGAAAGTAAAGATGGAGGTCAGGCCCTCCAATGTGTTTGCCATTTCAAGTGAGTTCTGGTGCGTGGAGGAAAATAATACAGGAAAAAAACAACAGTTACGTGGTGTTTTTTAAAATTCCCATAGGTGATTTTGTTATGCAGACAAATGGAGTTCTGTCTGAAAAGTCATTTCCTGTTAGCCTGCTGGTTTTTAAACAAGTCAGCTGAGGTTAATATCATTTGATTTTGATTTGATTTGATTTCAAGGAACCATCTCTTTCAGTTTAAGACATGTTTGAAAGCAGAAATAACCAAGACAGTTCACTAAACAACCACTAGGAGATTTTTTTTTTTTTTTTTTTTTTTTTTTTATAAAATCATGCTGGATGGCTCAGTTGGTTGCATGTGGGACTGCCAAATGAGAAATCAGGGTTTATTTCCCAGGGGGTGCAATAAAGCTTATTCCAGTGTGGGTCCTTGGACAACCCCTTCTGCCTAACTACGCAGCCACAGGGGTTGTCTGAGTCTGGGTTGCCCTGTGCCTGTCCCCGGCATGAAAAAAATACAGGGTTGCGTCAGGAAGGGCATCCAATGTAAAACTCTCTACCAAACCAAATGCGCAGCTCAGTGAAAGATGATTGTCAACCCCTGACAAGATCTGCCAAAACGTGAACAAGTCAGGCTTTTCCTATTTTAATGTAATATCTTTCTCTAAAACAGAACTGTATACCAACTCAAAAGATCTTTATTTTGAAATTCATGGCTTATCTCTAAAACCAATGGGTCATGTGACAGGCATCATCGGTTTTTTTCTGTATTCATTTCTTCATATTTAAAGATCTATAGACTGACTCGGTGCACATTAAACACTGCAGAGGTTAAGTTTGGGCTCCAACTTCAAAGGGTTTTTCAAAAGAAACATCGATTGTTATTTGACTGTTCTCAAAGCCTCATTAGTCAAAGGACAAGCATTGAAATGTATGGTGTGTATGTGTGTTCGAGCACGTGGGTCCACTTAAGCATGCATGTTCTCCATACTGGGTCTGGTTCACGCCGTGTGCTTGTTTAATCTCTGTTTGGCAGGGCTGGTGCATCACTGTCCATTCAAAAATGCTGGTTCAGCATATGGATATCAATAAAAGTGAATTCCATGCTTTCAACTTGCCACTAAATGTCAGTCCTGACAGGGAGTTAATTCCTTTTTGCTGCCTTTGCTAATAGATTCAACTCTTGCATTGATCAGGGGAAGCTCTATTGATTACTGGGCTTTCCTATACGGAATACTATTGATCAAAATAAGAAATATCATCTCTATTTATTTAAGTCGGTCTGTTCAAAGACCCTTAACTTAAATGTCAGTGAATCTTCAGTACATAAATGCACAGAGTACATTACATTCATCCAATGTTGTTTTTTCTATTTCATATTCCTTCTGTCACAGTTTCTAATAACATCACTTTTTAAATCATCTGTGATTTAATAAATACATGTAAATCACAAACTTGTCTTTCATATTGTCAATTGAATTTATAGTCAGAAATTGCTGTCATCAACTTGGGAAGAAACAACCTTTTTAAAAAATGAGACAAGAAATCTGACAGTTGTTGGATTTTGTCCAGTGGGACTGATTTAAAGCTGTCAGTCATCTTTTAAGTAAATAAATACTTTCATAGACTCATTTAATAAATAAAAACATATGAAAAATATTTGACTTGCTTGAGTAGCATGCACCTAGTGGCTAACTTTTCAACTGCATCGGCTCCAGTTACTTTCAATTCTAGAAGTGCAAAAGCGTGACAAATAAGACAAATAACCAATTTCAGACAATTTGAACATTGTTTCGTTGAAGATAAAAACACAATAGTTTAACGGCGATGATGTTGTGACAAAATCATTTTTTATATCCCTAGACAGCTGTCAATAATGGTAAAACCAACATGGTGGCGAGCTCTCAACCTTCCAAACACGCCACAGTGATCTAAAGAATGGGAGTAAGCTTAAGGTCAAAGTGTCACATCAGTTCAGTTACATCTGTAAGACTCATACACCTCATCATACTTCAATCATATCTATACCTCGTGTGACTAAAATTCTTAGTAGCCAATGAGGCCATATTGGCAGGAACCTGCAATAGCATTTCTATTGTGGTTGCTTTGTTCACAGAGATTTATGTACAGATGTGCATTTGCCATAAAAAAACACATCAAACCGACCTGAGAAATTTTATACAAACTTCAATTTGTCATTGTTTGCACAATATACAACAGATATATATATATATATATTTGTCCCCGCTACCAGAATAAAAAATAGTCTAAAATACATAGAAACACAAAAAATGTTTTTTAGTTGAAGTATTTTAGACACAGTTATGTAACAATCCTGTGTGCTACTGTGAAACTGAGCACTGACCTTGTCCCAAAGGTAAACAGCTTGTGACTTGGCACCTTCTCTTTTCTAAAAAGGGTTTAGACACACACACACACACACACAGAGAATTGTCCTGCCCACTGCTTGCTTTGTGTGTTCTACCTAAAATCACTGATGATACTACTTGACTGAACTAAAACAATGTTTCTATCTAAGGCAGGTAAAACATTAAAAAAAGGACAAAACAGTGGATTGAAAGAGGGATGCACCTTGCCAGCTCCCCTTTTTCTTAACCAAACAGGGGTTTATTCCTATGATTTTTGTAGCTTGTTTTTAAATCACATCCACTTTATACTATCTATGAAAACTAGCTGACATATTTCCACCATATTTCCGGTAATATTTAAAAATAAAAAAAGGTTTTTGTAGTGAAGCAACATGTAATAGTTTCACATGTATAATAAAGTGCATAGATTTTGTAATTGTACCGCAGGCTCCATCTGTACATGCAGCTGTGCGACCAACTGAGAAATTGTTTCCTCTTTACAAAGTTTCATCGGGCATGCAGTCACCAACCCATCTGCTCACAGGCTTCAACCGTCGTCTGCTAATTTAGATTTACTGTTTCAAATACCAAAATTCATCAGAGGAAAGGATTAGTGAAAACAATTGATCAGCACAAAGCTTTATATGAAATCTGTATAACCTTATTCTTGCTCAAAGTCTTCTTAAAACATGGTTTTAGTCAAATATATTTTTTAATGTGCTGGAGGTAAAATATGTTTTAAACAGAAAGACTTTATTTTGTCATAAACACCAATATTTTATATGAACATATTTGTCCGATAGAGTTTTCTAATAAAGACAAACCATTCAAGACACACTTGGACAAAATGTATTTGCTGGATTAAATAATCGAAAGCCAATAACCGGATTGAAGTCTAAAAAAATGAAAGAAATACGAGTTTTGCAAAAAGTGTTGGTTGATAAGAGGCAGGAGATTCCCAGTGGGATGAAAGCGCACAACTTCACTCATTTCTCAGACCAGTCAGACACTGAGTGGGTTTGAAAATTAACAATGCAAAGATGTTGCTAATTGGCTGTTAAATTACATTTGGAACCAAGCGTCATCCTGCTGTGCAAATGTAAGATGGGTTTGTTTGTGTGTAAACTCAGCAGGCCTGGAATCTGTATTGTTTTCAAGGCAGCGAGACTTCAATGACATTACGATCTCAGAATAGAAGTGCTGAGATTTCAGAAGTGAAAGCCGAGAGGCCTGGCAGAGTGATGGACTTGTGGAACTCCAAGTGTAAACAGAGTGCCTACATGACAAAATCCGCATGGAGACCAGTTCTAACAAGTCTTCCTTCTATTCTGGCATCAATTCAAAACAACACTGCTTTACTAGTTAGCATTAGGTCCCTGCCAGATGAATAATGTCATGCCAAAAAAAGGTGCGTACATTATCTCAACTTTTGATTGTAATGCTGCATTCACACTGGTCACCATCGGCATGGTGGAGGCATCAAGTTTTAATGTTAAGTCAATGTAAAAACACGATCTGAGGCGGAACAATTTTGGTGTCGGATTGGTTAACCAACCAAGAACACAGCTTTGGGCACCTGACATTTGCGGTGACTAGATCAAAGGGTTGAAAAATAAATTCAGATAGGCTGCGTGATGTGAGGATTTTCGTCCTGAACTTCCATACATTTTCTTAATAAATGACTTGTTTCAGGTTACAACTAAATTCAATCAATTCAGTCGCCATTTTTTCCAGAAGTCTCCATGTTGGATACAAGACATGATCAGTTAGTATTTACAGTTTTTGTCCAGGTTGGTTTGAGCAACCACTCTCACCAACCATAAGTGAGCTTCTTGGAAGTCCAAACCCCAACCAGCTGTATATTGTTTACAGTCACACATTCACACACTGATGGCGGCTCAGCTACCGAACACTGGCACCAACCTTCCATCAGAGGCAATGTGGGGTTCAGGGGACATTTCAACACATGGGTGGGCAGGGCAGGAACCAAACCTGCAATCATCCAATTAGGGGTCAACCGCCCTCCCACAGCACCCCAATGACTGATAGTTGTTTGTTTCTAAATAGAGGTCTATGAGATTTTGGATTTCTGGGGCCAGCAGGTACTTCCTTTTTGTAATGCAAAGGGGGAGGGGCTACTCAATCTAGTTCCCACACAGTCAGTGGTTTTACCACAAACTATATACAAGCAGGTTTTAAAACAGGCGTGTCCAGATTGGTCAGGAACAGGTGTCACCAACTTGGAATTCCAGTGATTACCCCCCCACCCCCTCTCTGAAATTATCTTGGCGTGTGCGTGTGTGTGGATGTGTGGGTGTGTGGGTGTGTGTGTGTGTGTGTGTGTGTGTGTGTCTGAAAAAACAGTTTCCTGTTACCATTTACAACTTGCACAGCTGGTGTGTCAGTTATCATTGCCGGAAGCAAAATGAAAGGAAGTTTGTGATGAGCAGGGAAAGAGAAAAGGCTAAGCTGATGAAGCCTTTTCCTGAATATGAAAGGAGACGTACATCCAAGGATCGAGAACATATTTATCCTAGAAACCACTTTAACACAGCACATTAACTCTTTTTTGTAGTTGCTTTTTCTCAACAAACAAGATTTCAAGTTTTCATCGTCTTGGGATTCTCCAAAGCCAACATTCCCATCCTGCGTTGGCATTTCGTCTAAACATGTTGTCATCCAGTATCTCAAGCTTTGTTACCACATGCTGCTCATGACTTCTAGCTGAAAATGTAAAACTCCAGTGTGTGCCTAGGCGTAGCCGTTTCCCCGGTAACCCTTTGTTTTGATATAACTCGATAGTTCTGGGGGAATTATCGCCGTTTCCACCGAGTTGTGGTTTCTCATGAGACTGTGCAAAGTTTTCCACAAAGAGGCAGATCTCAACACATGCACTGTATTGCACTGTAGCAGCAGCATCAGGGGAAGAAAAACCAATCAAACCAGTATGATTTAACAAGGGTTTGCTATTATATCCCACCAGCCTTAAACATATTGCCAGAATCCAACCAATGGGCCTGCCAGATAAAAAAAGTCGCTGACACCACCACTTCATTTGGAGTTTACAGATATCCCCGGCTTCAGAAAGACAGGAAGTGAGCCAAGAGAATAAAGGAATGCCCTTTAGAATAGGTTACAGCCTTCATGCATTACAAAGTCAGTAAATTATTTCATCTTTGAAATTTAAATACGTTCTGGTTCCAGTAATCACAGTTGTGTTGGTCGGGGAAGAAATACTGGAGGACACAGTAACAGGTGCAAATGTGACGTGCTTTTTCTGTGAGGAAAATGGTGTGAAATCAAAATATACCTAATTGTCACAGAAAACAATGCAACGTACATTTTTACAACAATTCTGTTTAGAAATAGATGGTATAAAAACAACATTAATTTATACTATTATAAATAGAATGATCATGATGATGTATGCCAGCTCACTAAAACAGTTGTGCAGGTATTTCTACCGGGGCTAATGCTGCTGTGTAATCTGACCTTGATTGTTAGTATCAGTGATGTTAGTGCTCAGGTCCATCCAGATGCAGGCTAAAATGTAGAATCTCTGCTGACAATCAATAGTGTCTCGTGTGACCGTGGCTGCTGAGCCTTTTCTGTTGAAGGATCAATGAAGTTCAGGCCGGACATACTGGATCAAATGAGATCCTCTCACAAAAGCACACATCCGCAGACATCCTTTTTTCTTAAGGTCTATTAGAATTCTAAAAATGGCCACTTTTTTCTCCAGACTGTTGGAATTTTCAGATTCTATGAACATGGAGTCATACAGGTGACTTACAAAGACCTTCCATATGTATTTAAAGTGATATAAATAAAAACAAAACTGTGTTACTAAAGTCAAAATTGCAACTTTGTTACATGATTGTACAAGGAAAGGTGTAGAACACTCTGATCACTGATGGATTCCAGAAAAGGAGAAACAAACTGCGGTCCACACTTACAGCACTGAACATTGTAGATTGGCTGTTCAAGCCTACATGGGGGTTATCAGACTTACAATGCCTGAGGTGGTAAAAGTACCCAATCCAGCTAAAAGCTGCTTCAGATTGAAGTCACCAGGTTGGACTGGTAACTTCTGGTGGAACCATGGGGGTTGTACAAACAGCAAGATCTACTGTTTTCTACGATGACCCCAGCTGCGCTTGACCTTTTGATGAACGGCAGCCAGTATTTACACCACAGCAAGCCCTATAGCCTCTGCTTTCTCTGACATTTACGGGGCCAGGCTTCAGGTTGCCTCGAGCTAAAGACTCATCGAGTCAGGGTGAAGAACAAGAGAGATGGCAGAAAACTGATGAAAGGTTCAGTCCTGCTAAGACCTGCAGTCACATGCTTCATTTAGATGGAATTTCCTAACTGGATGCTGGTTTATTTGTGTTTAAGCTGGCAGCAGGTGACAGTTTCACAAGATCTGTGAGAAAAAAAAAAAAGAACCAGTAGGTGAAATGCGGCCTCTCTAAAGGTTGCCATCTTTTTTTCTGTGATCTTTTTTAAATGACCTGTTTTGTTCGAAATACCAAAGATGAACGGTTCAGAGGGGCCCCCTCAAACCCATTTATGTCTGTTTTTAGAGAATCCTGGCATCATTTGTGGGGTGTGTCTATGTTTAAATCAGTGTTTCATCTTTGTCTCCACCTACTTGTGCGCTGCAATAAACAAAGCAGGATGTGAATCAGGGAGGAGGTGAGGCTCCATAAATCTAATCTCATCTGGGACTGTGATGTCACAGTATCCACCTAATCTGAGCCGCTCAGTAAATAACAGATTTTCAGATTTAAGATTAACAGGGCAGTAAGAGTGAAAACAACTATCCAATCATGCTCCAGTGAGCTGCGTTTGTTTCCACCATTATGACTTACTATGGGCCCAACACTGAAGCATCGATTCTGTATGTGGAGCCTAAATCTATGGTTAGTTCTTGGTACCTATGTGATGTTTTTTTCTGATCATTTTATAATGTATGTCTCACAAAGCTGTGCTGAAGCCATCTTTTTCATCAATTATCATAATTTAGATTTATTCCTCAACTTAACCTAATATTAAAGATGATTTTATGTTGAAAATAATTCATTTCACCATACTTTTATAATGTTTTTATTTACCCTTTGCCTTTTCATCAGCAATGCTGAGAGTTCATTTCTTGTGTTTTTTACCTCACTTCTCTTTTCTGGTTCACAAATGTAGGAGCAAATGTATTATTATTACTATACTCACCGTTTCCCTTCTTTTCACTGCTTGGTTATGAAACTACTGACCTTTGTGCCCAGATTTGCAAATCTAAACAAGAGGCTTTTCTGCGTTTGTTTGTCTTGTTCTTTCCCTCTCTGATCCAAAGCAGTCATGGCAGACGATCAGCTTTTCTCTGAATCTGGTTCTGCTGGAGGTTGCTTACTATTCATCCATTTCTAAAGGGGGTCCTTCACAGCTCAATCCTTATCAAATGTAAACTGCTGGTCATTTATACAAGCTAACAATATAAGCATATTTTAGCTTAATAAGAATATTAAAAACCAAATTGCAAAACATTCATGCTGAAAAGGTCTGATTAAAATGTATGGATGTTGATTTCCTACAGTTTGGTTTATTTCCAGCACTTTTTTTGCAAAATTCTCAGCTGGTAAATAATTCTGCATTAATTTGAAAAAAGTATCTATTTTTTCTATACTGGTGCAGTTTAATACATTTTATATTTTATGTACTTATCATTTTGGATACAAATAATTATTTCACAATATTTTCATGGCCATTTTGTCTGCAAGTCTGCTTTAATTTATTGCTATTCTAAGATGTCAATTTTTTCCTCTGTTTCTTGTGTTTTTAAGTCGGAAATTCAAATATTTAACCTTTAAAAATACCAAAAAGGGGAAACAAATTCTACTTCACAGAATAACAACATAAAAAGTGGATTTACAGACAAAATGGCCAGAAGATGCAGACAATGTGATTTCACATGTCTCAGCAGAAAACACAAAGGTAAATATTTTAGGTCTTTAGAAGAAAATCTATTTAATAAAGGCTTTTGCTTCTGCAATGAAATCCTAAAATAATATACACCTTTTAGGACAGCTTTATTGCAAAAAGAAGGAAGAAAAAAATTATGAAATTGCTATTTCTATAGGACAAAGGAACTCATTTTTAAAAGTCTTTATTTTCATTCATTCATTTTCTGAACCGCTTTGTCCCTTTCGGGGTCACGGGGTTGCCGGAGCCTAACCCGGCTACTCATGGGCGGAGGCAGGGGACACCCCTGGACTGCTGGCCAGTCTGTCGCAGGGACCACAGTCACACACTCACGCACACTCACATCCACACCTAGGGAGAATTTTAGAGTGACCAATTAACCTATGAAGCATGTTTTTGGATGGTGGGAGGAAGCCGAAGTCCCTGGAGAAAACCCACGCATGCACGGGGAGAACATGCAAACTCCACACAGAAAGGTCCCCACTACTTCAAGTTCCTGGTTCAAGTCCCCCAGCCGGGACATGAACCAGGAACCTTCTTGCTGTGAGGCAAGAGCGCTAACCACTGCGCCACCGTGCAGCCTTTATTTTTATTTTTATATTATGTTCTGGTAGCAAAACAATTCAATGCATTTCTTTGCCTTTTTCATTTTTAAAAGCACAAAAAACTTTTTTTCAAAACACAATTGACAGATAACGCCTTGAGGATAAAGACTCCTTCAATCTTCTTTTACTCTCCCCATTGTCTGCCATCTTCCTCTAAACATCTTTTATTATTTTCTGAAAATGACATTCTAATATCTTAGCATTGAGGGATGCAATTCTTTACTCTTTCAGCACAATGATTTAGACGTGCAGGGATCTAAAGAAAAAACCAACAATCAAAACACTGAGATGCACCTTTAACAGTTTCCTTTCTATAGTTTTCTTTTTTTCCTATTAGTTGAAGATTTATGTGCAAAGTAACATTGATAAAAGAACCATAAGAAAGGTCCTCTCTGGGGTAAAGATGATGGTCAAGGCAAAGATTTTGTCTATGATGCAATCTAGGAGAAACAGTCATGCAGGGATGGATGAGGAAATGATGAAAGGAAAGCATTGAGATAAAAGACATCATCTTCCTAGAATGAGAAAAAACAAAGATCCCTGACATTAAGATACGTTTCAAAATTCACAATTTCAGATTTTAAAGGAGCTTAACTGATTAAACTAAATGATTCCTAATATATAAACAAGATGACTGGTCTTTACCTGTGGACAGGCCGTTTGTGGCTGATGTGGCTCAGCACCACATTCTGGCCAATGCACAGAGTTCATGCTGAGACGCATTATTTGCATTTTAATTCACCCACAATGTTTTGCTACTCACAAACCCCACAGAAGTGCAACACAAATACTAAAGCAGACTTCCACAGACAGCACCTCCAGCTGCAGTGGCAGCAGAGATGATTTAGCTCCTGCATTAAAGGTTTCTTGGCTCTGTGTGCACTTCGTCTGACTGAATGTGTTTGTTGAGTTCCACAGTTATCCTCAGGGACCTTCAGACACAATATCTGTTTACTGCCACTGAATATGCTAATTTGAGCTCTGCCTCAGAGTGCGTTTAAACATTTGAGCCTTCCGGTTGAGGCAGGAAGCTGCATTTTTCTGTTTTTTTCTTTCTGTGTTTTAGCTGCTTTGGTTCCAAGCATCCTCAAGATAAGCCCTAACCTCAATCTGTCGTAGCAGATCTGGTGCAGTTTTACCGTAGAGAATGTTTTAGTCAGCATCAATGAAGCCTCAGGGTTCTAGACTGACTTTTTGCACTGGTTGCATAGGTGAGTCTAACTTATTTTTTTTTAGGTGCACCAGTATGAAAGCTAAGATTTCAACTGCATTACATTGAACAGCACAGTCTGACCAGGTCACTTCTTGTTCTTCAGTTGCTGTTCATCTGTTGATGAATGAGAGAAAGGAAACCCTAGCTGTGCATTTCTGACATCATAAGAGTGTTTCCACTCAAAACAAAGTCACATATGTTCTTTAGAGCCATCATCTTTCCTCAGGCTTTAGAATAAATACTGCCTTTACTGTATCTGAGTTGGGAAATGTGGACACTTTGATGTGTGACACTGGAGGTCATTTTACCTCCTACAACCACAATGCTTTAATTTAATTTACTAATGCATCAGTAATAAGTTAGATTTTGGTTTAATCATCAGCCTCACAATGTTTTTTTTTCTCCTCTACAAAGTCAGGTTAATTTTCTCTCTGCACTAGAATTTGCATTAAAACAGTAATATGTCATTTAATTGCAGTAAAATATTGCAAATACAGTGTTTATTACATTCTAAATTACATTTTCCAGATCATCAAAATGCCTTCTCAGCCACTTCATTCTCCTCTCTCCTTGTTTCCAGCACCCTCTCTTTGTGCTGTCAAAAACAGAAAAACAGAAATATACTCCACAATGTTGCTGTGGTTGTTATGTTATTGAAAGTGGCCCATCTTTTTTTACCTGAACGTGTTTCTTTTTGTGCTAGAAGCAAAATAAAAAGGGTACTCTGAAAATATTTGAATCCACTGACCATATATGGGTTCATTTAAACCATTTATAAACTTACACTTGAAACTGTTTAGTGTGAATTTAATAATCCCTCTGTTTCATTACATCTTACAGATATGACCACATTCACAGCTTACACTATGTTCTATAGAGTCAATAAGACTGTACAAGGAATCGGAAGATCTCCCTTCAACCAATCATATCGGGCCAGTATGGCTTTTGACAGAGACATGATTTGAAGGTTTTATTCATTTTAAAAACTTAACATCTTAGCTCATCAGGAGAAAAGCTGAAGTAAAAAAAAAAAAGACTTTCTATGTGCTTGTACAGAACCAAAAAACAGAGGATGTTGAAAACACTGGAAAAACTGACCACCAGTGAGATAATTCTTTGTTCATATGTGTGTAAATCTAACCTTCAACATATATGAATGTTTGTGTGTGCATCTTTCTATGTGCAGTATTCCCAAAAGTCAGAAATGTCTGTTGTGCGCACACGTGCGTGTGTGCGCAGACGGACACGGGGAGCTCCAGCAACAATCTGCGTCTGTCATGCTCAAGCTAAACATGGAAACTTTTCACTCCCTAGTGTGTGTGCATGTGCACGTGCCTCATATGGAAGCACTTAACCCCCTAATACTGCATACTCTTACACACAGACACACACACAAAATGTGTGAGAGGATCTGGCTTCACAAGTGGTTTATTTTTTATTTGATTTAGCGAGGGATTCCCTCTGTTTTAACACACAAACCACTTTATTTATTCCCGCGTCTCTCCTTGCTCACTTTGGTTTTGAAAAGAGTAGTAGAAATCAATTGAATCTGATCTAAGTTAAAGAGTAAACAGGCCTTATTTATCATATGTAACCAAGCCGCTTTAAATAGCTCCAACCAGGCTTTTGAATTTTTCATGCATATGGACAAGAAAAAAAAGGAAAGGAGAACAGAAAGACTATACCAGAGCCCGAAAAGGAGGATGGTCGAAGATAAGAAGTTAAATGATGACAGATGGAAAAGAAAAGAAAAAAAAGTGAATGGTTTGATTGATTTTGCATTAAGGTTTATATTTTTTATTGTTGAGAATGCACAAAATATATTCAAACACAGTGGGAGCTAACCTATGTGGCTGAAAGGGGAGCTGCCAAGACAATTTTGCATCCAAAACTTACCGACATGCAACAGAAAAACAGCACTGCATTCATTTCATGACCGCATAACGGTTTTAATGGTCATAAGTCAGAAGGTAATGAGATGGACATGCGCAGCAGCCTCTCTGCTGCAGTGAACTGATGCAGACTCAGCATGCAGCAGGGAAATGGTCTGCACGTTAGCGTGCATGCTGCTGAGTCTCCTCCCAGGCAAGTGTGTGCGTGAGAGCGGCTTGATTTAATATTAATGCTCCCTGATGTGGTGTTGCACCAGTCCCACATCAAAGGGAGGCAGAGTGGAGAAACAGCTGGATACAAGCTCCTAAAGAGCACAACAAACCACTCGCAGGAAGGAGATGCAAGTCTGAGGGTGCGCTTGTGTGCGAGCCATCAAGTGTTTTTAAATTTGCATTGCTTAATTAAAGCTACATTAAATGCACTGCTAGATAAACTGTGGAAAACAATTCAAAAAAAGTTCTGAGTTAGTCACTGGAAATGCTATCGACATACAGCAGTATCTATTGAAACCATATTTTTCTTGGTACATTATAGTCTTAAGTCATTGCTATTAGCTCCAATGATTTATTTCCATGCCATGTTATTCTTTGGCTGAATGGCTTATGATTCAGTAACAGCTGAATCATGGTTAAGTCCGTGGAAAAAAGGCACTAAATAATTCACTCACTGGCCACTGTCTTAGGCACACCAATCCAACTGTTCGTCAACACAAATTTCTAATCAGCCATCCATATGGCAGCAACTGAATGCATTTAGGCATGTAGACATGATCAGGACGATCTGCTGCAGTTCAAAGCCAACAACAGTATAGGGAACACAGGTGATTTAAGTGTCTTTGAACGTTGCCTGGTTGTTGGCAGCAGACTGGTCTGTTGAATCTATGGCATGAAGTTCTGAATGCAATAGGGGTCCACAAGGTGTCCCTTCAAGTGGCCGATGAGTGTATATTCCAGCAACATTTAAACCCAAATTCTGGATTCATTTCAACATCATTTTTGTCACTACTCATCTGATCTCCTGTGATTCCCAACATTATGTACAGCAGTTCAACAACTGCAATGCTTGTGTTGATCTAATCAAGGACACAAGCGCTGAAATGCATCACTTACAATTATTTACTTGTTAGTAGAATAAAAAGAATTAAATGAATGAATATTCTCACCTACAAAACAATGTTTTTCCATCATGTGTATGTTTACTGCAAGATGGCAGGTAAAGTTTTTACCGTGTCCCTCCATTCACAGTTATTGTGATTGACTGTGTTTTTGTGTTCAGACATACACTTGGACTTGTGTATATCCCATGTGCAAGCTAGTGTGGCAGGTTGTTCTGCAGCGAGAGTCTGAAGTCATGGAAAGTATGCGGTTAGTTTACCCTGCTTCTTTAAACACTGAGAGTCTAAGTGTGTGTTTCCAAGAAGCAGTGTGTGTGTGTGTGAAGCAGAGTCCAAAAAAAATCAGAGGAAAAAAGAAGCCACAGCAATTAAAAATTACTTAATGGATACCTGTGAAGACAATTACAATTGTTGGTCAAAGAAACCATTACTACACATTTAAGGTGGCCTCAATGCACATCTGGTTCTTCAACAGCTAAAAGAAAGGTCTCCCTTTAATAAATGCTCTGCTACTGTCAAAGCTGAAAAAACAAAAAGGTAATAAATGTGCAATAGCATTTAATTTATGATAATTGTCTGAAACTACACCAGACACAAGCCTTCTAGACAAACAACACTTCTAGAACATGAAAAACACAAAACAACAAACATCATCCGATCATCTTTTGACCATCACTATTACCGGTGCAACAAAAATGGTGAACAATATCAGAGCTATCCAACAACTTTGAGATACTAGTTCAGGCGAGGAAAACGAAGATGTACATGGATCTAGTCATCTACACGTGGATGCATCCGAATGGACAGCTACAAGCTTGTCAACTGTCAACAAACTGCTTCTGATTCACAACAAGAAATACTCAGAAATCCTTCAATGTACGTTATTCATCCAAAGGGAAATTATGAAAATGCTTTTTTAAGCTACATTTCCCTTTAAATATGCCCTCCATCATGGAAAAAATGCCACAAGAGCATGTTAAAAACACACAAAAATAATGTACTCAGACAGATGATGATAATAAAGACTGACAGAAATCAAGAACCTCTCAACCATTTAAAAATGTCAATAGTTCCATTTATCTTTTTTTGTAATTCACCTGTTTTGTCTGTTGTTGAAAAAACCACAAGCTTTAAGTCCAATTGGTGAACACCAGATGGTTTCTGTCCAGAAAAAGTTAAGCCAATAAACACCAATAATGAGTTTTTCAAAGTACAACGGTCAGAAACATTTAAAATTCATACATTTTATAAGGATTAATGGATGGTCTCTCCAGATGGATGATAACATTCCTCATAAATATGAATGAATTTACTGAACAAACAAACAATGCATTACCATAAGTTGGAGAGTGCTGATCTGTTGAATCACTGACTACATGACCACAAGGGTTACAGTGGTATAATCATGTCTTGGGTTTGGACTGAAAATAACACATATAACACATTCGTAAGCTGTTTTGAGAAATGCTAATTTTTATGCTAACGATTCCAAATGTAGTCTACAGATGAAACTAAAGAGAAGACATCCCTCTATTCTCTAACAGTTGAAGGACCCCATCCGGGGCTGTCCTGTCCAGCTGCCTGTCTGCATGAACAAGCTTCTTTGACAACACCTGCCAATCATCCTCCCAGGCCAACGGCCAATTAGGATGGGGGTTACTATGGTTACAGGCACACACTCTCACTCTCTTTTCACACCTCCAACAGTGTCCGCCTACTCATGGCATGGAGAAAGATATAGAAGAAAGAAGAAAGGAGAGAGTGTGAAAGAGAGGGGGATGCAGACATGAAGCCTTCTGAACATGTCTGCAGATGACAGCAGAATGAGACTCAGGCATTGGTGCCATTTACTTCAGTGAGAAAAAAATGTGCTAAAAAAGCAAGGCTGTGAGGCTGACCAACATCACTTATTGTAGTGATAGTCAATCTTTTTAACAGATTTTTTTTAAATCCACATAAATGCATTTGAGTTAAACTCACAAACTGTATAAAAATCTTTAAATCGTTAGACAGAAGACTACTTTAGAACATGTAGGGCTAAAATATTAAAAGTTACTTAATTAAAATGTATTAAAATTAACAGATGGAAATGACTGCAAAAACCAAAATAAAAACTTTTAAAAAAATGAGAATTTCTACCTGGAAACAGAACTCGTACCTGGGCTGATCTCTCTAATGATGGCAATGTTGGCACCTTTTGTTCCTGCAGTTTTAAAGCAATTTAAGAGAAATGTATAAAGGCTATGTCGTACTGTTTTGAGGCTACTTAATCTAAATCAGACATACCCTAATATCAGCATTAAAAGGGTGCATGGTTAGTTTTTTTTATGAATTATAAACCAATTTCTCTCATATTTCCCCCTTTCTCTTACACAAAAAGTGATGGCGTTTTGATTAGGAATATGACCACAACAACATAACCAAACGACTTTACATTTAATTTGTGTTACCTATAGAGGCTTTCCCATGCACAGACAGATTTGGAGAGATTTGCAAATGAGCCAAAACCCAGGACCATGAGTTTTTCATCCGCGTAAGTGACCCAACATCGGTGTCACTTCTGTAACATCATTATAACGTTTTTTTTTTTTTTTTTTTTCTCTCTCTGGTTTTAAAAAAAATACCAACATTATAGAAATCAAACACACCTAATCCCAACAACAGATTTACAACACACTATCTGATTCTTGCATTACTGTTACAAAGAAACAACAAAAGAAACGACACACACACAAAAATGCCCCATTTTTTCAGCAGACTCCTGGCATGTGATTTAAAAGGAAGATTTAGAGATTATTTTGTTTTCTTCACCAAGCTGTCTTTTGCGTTTCTGCTCAGGTAAATAACAGAATTGTCATTAAACATGAAGTCATGAGACAGACTGCAAATGTCTAATTAAAATGCAGAGACAATCACCTCTGCTGCATGTTGCACTGCACTCCTGTGGCCTGCTTGGCTTATCACTGTCCAAGCAGTACAGACATCAGAGGTTTCAAATAATTAAAAGAAGAAAAAAAGAATAATCAAAACAGGGTAACTTCAATGGGGTAAAAGATCTGTCACAGTATCGTCCTCCAAAAAACAGGCATTTTTATGAATATTTATCAATATAATAGGACATAAAAATCAGTAGCTAACAGGTGGCTGTTTTTTTTCCATGATTAAACACCAATTTATACCAAAAAGACAGATAAATAGAGTCATGTCAGATGTGAACTGTTTTCTGTTTTATTTAGTCCAACAATTCACACTTGGAATGACATATGCATGCCTTAAGAATGGCTCACCGCGATACAACTCACAATTTAGTTTAAAGCTTTATATTTTGTCTTTCCTCAGACCTATTCAGCTACATCTGAAGAAACACAGGAAAAAAGCTCCTAGTTTCAAAAAATAACTTTGTCTACGTGAAATCTAACGTAGACATTGAGCAATGCACCAAGTGAATGTGTGAATATGGCATCATGGATGAAGAAACGTTACTGTTTTAAATGGCAAATATTAACAGAGTACACGACACAGGACAACCATTTTATAACTTATGTATGAAAAAAGTCACCAAAAAACAGGGAAAAGATCTAGAGATGCAAATAAAAAGAAACCTCTGACACCTTTGATGTGAATTGATGCTTTGAATCAACAGTTACAGTAAAAATCAGTCAAAGGTGTCTAAATGTCTAGATTAAATGGAGCTTAACTGTTTTCTTTGTGTTCTTTAACTAAAAGGTACAACTTATTTGCTTGTTTTTCTAACAGGTGACTAAAGAAAAGCATTTTTATGCTTTTGTCTCCACAAGCATCCATTGTTTCTGCTTCTAAGTGTGGTCCTCTCTGACCACAGTCCTTCTGAATGTTCCAACTGAATTTTCCTTGACCTTGGGATGTTCTGCATTCAGGACGGTGACATTTTTTGGGTTTAATTTCAGGCAAGAATAGAACAGTCAGTGTCTGGCTTTTGCTAGAGGTTCACTTTACCCAGAAACCACTCTGTTATTAAGGTGAGATAAAGCTTTTATATGATGACTGTAAATCTGACCTTTCTTACACAGCTGATGTTAGATTGGGGTTGTGAGGGGATGTAAGCTAACAAGAGAGAGCATAAACTAAGGGATGATGGGGAAAGAAAAAAGGCTCACTCCAGAGGCAAATTGTTGATGAATTCCTGCCACTCTGCAGAAACTACATTCTAGAAAACAACACACGGTTTTATTTCATTTTTTTTTAATTTTGCCCAAAAACAGCATAATCATACAAAAGCACCACAGGAACACTTGTAGAACAGATCATTTCGATGATTATAATTTATAGTTAATTCTGACAGTTTTGCTTCATACATTTACCGTAAAAAACAATTTCTGTCACATCTTTATGGAATGTATTTATTTTTATACCAATGACCCTAAATAAAGCTTTCTTTGGGTTTTATAGAAATATTATTGAAAAGCATAAAGGATGCACTTTACTGCAAGGACACACAGGTACACGCTCATGCAGCCTCATTTATCATCAGTAAAACATGAACACAATCCCGCAGTAGTGGAATCTGAGTCCAAGTGTTCACACACAGACACACACAAGCACACACTTCCTCCCTCCTTCAAATGCTGCCTTGAGGGACAATCAATAAAATGCTTCTTAAATTCCTCCGTCTCCCAGAAAGCAAGCCAGAGAGATAGAGACCTCGTCTGACAGCTCTTCCCACTCCCCCTTCATCCAATCTTTGATCAGCATAGAGGAAAGGTGTGAGGTAAGATAATAAAGAGAGGAGACAGATAAGACGATGAAGATTCTGTAGGAGGTGTTAAGGTGAAAAGGGGAGAGAAAAAGTAAGACAGAAAAAGGAGTCAATACCTACTCTGAGTATTGCAAAGCAAAAAAAAAAAAAAACAGAACATGGGTGCGGGATGATCACTGCACTGATGATAGGAAGAAGACACAAAATGACGGAGTAGATAAAGAAGTGACAAACCTATAAATCAAACCCCACATTGCTTCTTCTGGTTATAGGTTAGCAGCAGAGCCGCCATCAGTGTGTGAACGGGACTGTGACTGTAAAGCACTTCAAGGAAGGGAGAAAGCGCAATACAGGGTATATACCATTTACCATTTACATTTTTAGAGTACTGTGCACCTTTCAAAAATGCTTCGACATCAATAAGCCAGAAATAAACCATATATTTGGCACTCTGGATTGTAAGGCGCAATGTTGTTTTTAAGAAAAAAAAAACAATGTTTTCAGGTGCGCTTTATAGTGGGAAAAATAAAATAGATGAATGCACGAATGAGTAACGGAAACAACTAATTAGGTCAGAAGATAAAAAAAGAAAAAAGTAATGAAATAAAGCAGAGAAATAAGAATAAACTGAGCAAACAAAAGAAAGAGTTCTGTAGTAGAAAAAAAACAGTAGAACTGGTATGAGGAATAAAAAATGAATAGGCAGGGAACCCAAAAAGACATTAATGATACATTTTTTAGGCTCAGAGGGGAAAAAGAAGGGATGGTAATTAGTGGGGTTGAGGAAGATGAAGGAAACGTTGGGGGCTTAGATATAAAACCTGAGATATCCAAGTAAGGGAAAGGGCAGGAGAGCATAAGAGGATCAAAAGAAAATAAATTTGGGGTCATCCTTCACTTTATCCGCTGTTAACTTTAGCCCTTAAGTTCATCATATAGCTTAGCCTTTGAGCTGCTAACTCTTATTCATTACACTTGTATAAAGCCGCTGTGTCCCTGCAAAAATAAAAAAAAGTTTAATAAGTTCAACATAAATCCACATTTAGTGAGTTTCTTTAGTACATGTAATGGGAACCAAGTGGCGCTTTCGACTTTGTGGGCAGATCAACCTATCAAAGCGCCACAAATCAAGCTAATAAACAGGACTGTAGCTGCTTTGCTTTCCCAAATTCCCCCTGGTGTTTTATTGCTGTCAGAGTGGTAAGAGCTCAGTATTCCACCTCTGATTTTCAGTAAGCTAACTGAAGGCATCAGAGATTGATTGCACACACTTGCGGGGAAACTGGGATTAAAACCCACAGCGGATTCTGTAGATTGAGGTAACGATTACGCTATAATATATAGTAGAGAATGTTGGACAGGAATGCAGAGAGACAATAAATGGCTTTAGACAAACTAATTCTCAACTGCAATCTTTGTAAACAGCAGCTAAAAAAAAACAAAACAAAAAAATGCAAACATTACACCAACCTCAGATCCCACTGATCTTAGTCGGAGCCATCAATCACAGAAGGCTGGAAATGGCAGCACATTGTGAAGATGGATGTGTCAATTTGACTGAATTACAGAGCGCTTCGGAGGCATGTGAAGCTTTTTTCAGAGACAGAAGAACGTCTCAACTCAAACAAAGGTGTTAATAAAAGACGGCAAGACATGTTGTAGACAATCATGAAAATAAAAATCAGGTGGTTCCTCGTTAGGACGCATTGATGACAGAAGGTCGAGCAAACGCTCTCCTCCATCAGAGGACTCTGAAATGGAAGGCGAAAAGGACGCAACTTTAAATGTCAATCAAGTCTTCAGTGTTCCGCTTTCCAAAAGTAGCCTGTAGCCTCATTTAAACACACCCTTTCCACACAGCTCACATGCAAGGGCACATGCTTGACAGCTGAGCTACTTTAAAGTTAATTGGTTCTCCATTGATTGCTGGGATTGGTCACTAAACGACACCATCCAGCCTAAGTGATTAGTTCTGCTTCATGGTTATTTGTCTCAGCCCCCGCACTGATGACCACAAAAAGCCATGACATCTTTCTGTGTTTCATATAACACGTTATGAATCATGATGCCCTGCGACAGGGTGGTAACCTGTCCAGGGCGGACCTCGCCTTCACCCAGCAGTAGCCAGCTCAGGCTCAGCCAACCCAGTGACTTGGGAAGGGATAAAACGGGTTAAAAAAATGGAATGATTATTCGACTGATTCATTGACTTGAGAGAGTTAAAAGAGTTGGGTTAAAAATGAAACCTGATAAATCTGCTGGCCCTGAACACACCATGTGAGCAGCATATTCACCCAGTTTGCCATTGCTGAGGGACAAGCGGGATTCTACTGCAGTACATGGATGCAGAAGTACCCGTCATGAACCTTTAGCTTCCAGATACACTGCAGCTGTAAGCCTTCAAGCTTCCAAATCTTTCCATCCACAGCCACATGCGTTTCCACACATAAACACGCCACGGTGGATATAAAAAATACATTTGCAGAGTGGAAGATGAATAAAAGATGACAGTGGCGCCAGTGTCAAGGGACCTGTACTGTCACACCTTGGTAAAATCAAATCTTAGCCGGGATTTTTCTCTTTTCTCTTCGCGTTTTATGGGTAAATGTCAAAGGCGATCCATCCTTAGCCATAAGCCCTCTGTTCCCGCCTGCCTGGCTGACACCTATCACACTCCAGGTCCAACTGACAAGAATCTAACAATGCCAGAGGGGAGCTTGCACTTTTTTAAGCGCCTTCATGCTTACCATTCACCTCACCAGCGTGAAAATTCTGCAAATACGATAAGCTATTTCTTTGCCAAGAGCAAAATCTCCCAGTCTTCTTTCCCAGTTTTCATCTCAGGAGAGATAAACTGAATGTTCATACTTTGAAAACATAACTTTCTGGATTGTGGGAATGCCTCATAAACTATGGTGTGTGTGTTTTGAGGTAGCCTCCTGGGGGCTTCCAGTGATACCAGGGTTTTCTTTTTCTTAAATACAGTTTGTCAAAGTCACCTGGTTAATGTGGCATTTACAGCGATAGCAGATTCTGAGCTCAGGGCCTTACTGCTCTCAGTACAGTCATGTTCAGTAATCTTGTGCAGCTAAGCGTTGAGAAGAAACCATGAAGATTGTGTGGCTCACATCCTGCACAGAGAAACTAATACATGTGTTGCATTTTTATTTTTTATCTTTGATTTTTTTTTAAAGTGCACTGAGAGAAACCAGAGTACGACAAGTGGGAAAAGTGGAGACAATTTGTATAAAAAAGAAAATTGACAGACAGGCTTTTTTCGCTGTTCAGCCAAACTACCCAATCTGGTGTAAAAGCGACCCCAGGCTGCTCTTTTTGATAATCTGCATCCTCACAGCCTGATAATAAATGCATCCAACAAATGCTATTGTGCTGGGCTATTTGAATGAAACTTACGTATATACATTTTTTTTAATAATTAAAAAAAATTTCCTTTAAATAAGTGGCCATTTTTTGTTGTCAACTTTGACAGCTCTATTGTAGCTCATTGTATTTGAAAGAGCCAGAGGCTCGATACCAACATTACATTACATAACTGGACCAATTCATATTTTTTTGTAGACACTTCCATTTTATTGAATAAACCAAGAAATTGATTCATATGAAAGCTTAAATTTGATCAGGATGAAGAGTTATTAAGTACTTTTTTACAGCATAATCTGTTGCAAATTACATGCCTAGGACCCAGTTTATTTTTTTATTTATTAGCAGCACAGCAGAACAATGTCAGATTCTTTCACATGCATCTCTGCAGTCCAGATCTGTCATCCAAAATATAAATTGAACAATAAACAACCTTGAAGACAAGCTTTACTTACAAACTGGAAATAATTTGTACACCTATTTCAACATGTTATTGTCAACATGTATTCGTTTTTGCCGACTTTTCAGAAACTGGGTTTGCAAATTCATTAAGTGAAGATTTCCCCTGACATCTCGTTCATTGAGTCACATTTGAGCAAAACTTTCTGCTGCTTTATGGAAATTATTTAAATTTTCCAAGTAATAATAAGCTGCTTGAGCAAGTTGATGATTGGGGACAGTGCTGTGGGGCCAGTTTAGTCTCTGGGGGGAATCAGTGAGTCGAAACCATAGGTCTTCCATTTCACTGCATGTATGTGCATGTTTGGCTTGTCCTGCAGCCTACACAGTCATGTTCTTAGTCTAGACTTGACTATTTATGTCCATGCATTCATCCATGTATGTAAAACACACTCACACAAATCTGCACTCTTTCAAGCTCTTCAATTACAAAAATGACTTTCCTTTAGTTATGGTCTGTTAACTTTCACCATGAGGACATGGCATATGTTTGCAAACATGCCAACCACTGTACATGCACACACAGAGACACACATGGGTACAAAGGCAAGGAAGGCATCTGGTCCACTGGCTTACGTCTAAATTATGACCTCATGTAAAAAACACACACCTCATTTTGGTTGTGCGCCTGCACAAATAAATCACAATCACAACACTGATGTTGTTAAATCTCCTGCTTTGGTTGTTTTCATTTTCATTGTTTGTTCACATGTGCTTACTTAACAACAAGTGAACAGACATTACAACCTTCAGAACATTTTGTGAACATACAATTACTGTCACTATATTGAGTGATGGGGTGCAAGTATTACAACTTGTCATAGGCAAGTGTAGATAAAGGAAACTACAGTGTGTTTATTTGCTCTTTCTAAATGAGCTCTGGAGACTTTTCTAAATAGTCATGAGAAAGATTTCCAGGATACAACAGCATCTAGTCGTTAAGGAATCAATGGAAATGATCAATTTAAGCGTAACCCCAAATCCTTTCAGATTATACTGAAACGTAGGAGGCTAGATTAAAAGTTTACACTGATTGCACCTGTGCTCCTACCTTTTTTTTCAAAAAGTTTTGGTGCACCAATCATATTGACTGCATAGCCTTTAACTCTGCAAAAAACTGCAGTTTTGAATGGTCACTTAGCTTTTAAATTACTGTCAATATGAGCATTAAGGACTTGAACATGATCAACTTACAAAATGGCAAACAAGTACTTTATTTAAAACACAATTCTATAATAATGACAAATTACAAGAAAACGTTGGTGTTTAAAGGGCTTTCCTGAACTGAAATATATATATATATATATATATATATATATAAAACCTTTGCAATTACAACAGAGCATTGACAAATTTACTCACATGTACAACCAAATAAGTTTCACTCTAGAGCCATTAAAAGAGCCATATTTTTCCCAGGATTTCTATAAAAAAAGTTCACCTTTCAGAAAGAACACTCTCTTTACTCGGCAGTAATTTATGCTAAGTTAAATGTATGTCCTCTTCCTTATAAAACACACGGCTGCATCAGTTACTCCTGCTTCTTTTTTATAGTTTTACATTTCAAAGTTAACTTTTATGCATTTA
This sequence comes from Oryzias celebensis, assembly GCA_014656515.1. NCBI lineage: Eukaryota > Metazoa > Chordata > Actinopteri > Beloniformes > Adrianichthyidae > Oryzias > Oryzias celebensis. The sequence goes on from BNCR01000014.1 coordinate 3,396,466, forward strand.
TGCTATAAAGAATGATCATTCAACAAACCCTTACAAAAGCCTGCAGGCAGCGATAATTCTCCTTGAAGCTGTTAGGCTGATAGCGTGAAAACAGACAACATAAGAGGTTAGACTTGGAATATCAGTGCATTCGATGGAAGGATTATAATGTCAACAAACAGCTTTCAGGACTTTCATCCTTTTCATTTTTACTTTCCTGTTAGGTTTGAATCTTCATTCTATTTTTTAAAATAGATTTAAATGATTTAGCATTTTCTGTAACGAAGGAAATGATATCCACCACTAACAAGACCATCTATAAGGGATGCTCTTTGTGTATTTACACTGAGATGTTTTAAATAGGTCAGGAACTGCAGTTTTTGCTTTTTCCAGCAGCTGTTGGTTTGGTGAGAAAAATGAGAGAAATGTGAGAATGTACACAAACACAGTTCAACAGCAGGTTTATGCTGAGCATCATCTCTTTTTCCTGATTAAGATCTGCCCTCTGTTAGTTTGCAGTTGTGCTTGTGAAAATGTGTTTGTGTGTTGTGTGTGAGTCTGCTCCTCACCCACTGCACCCTGTGAATTTGCATATTAGAGGTCAAATCCATTACACACTCAGAAGAGCTGCTGGGTGCTTGTGTGCGTGAATGCATTTGAGCGTGCACGTGCTTTTCTATCTCCCCCCGTTTCTCAGGCTGTGTTCCAGAGATTAATGCCTCCAGGAGACTGAGTGTGCATCTGTGTAGCCGTGATGCACGATTCTGTGTTGATGATACCCCTATTGCATCAGACATATACACAACTGGAAAAAAAAAAGGAAAGTGACCACAAAAACACACAATGCAAGCCACTGTTGAAAAGACTGTGTCCCCGTGGAATTCCCAACAGCTATTATGAAAAAATAGTGACATCATGAAACCACAGTCAAATATACGCGTGTTAGCCTGTTCGCTAACACTATTTCTCAAAGGACTGCTTGCAATAATGAGCATCAAATAAAGTTTTGCTCTTTTAATGAGGATTAAATCGAGCATAATTAAATCAAATGCAGTTCAGCTTGAACAGGAGAATTTGCATATCGTCCCTTAAATTGCAAGACTTTAATGATTTGACGGAAAAGTTATTTTCATTGAATGAAACCTATCATGATTTTTCTTTGGTTTCATTTTGCTGCACATGTATATTTTAAAATGAATCTTGTCCAAATGTCAACATCAACATTTTCCCCTCTTTCTGAGCACAATAGTGCAACAGTTTCACACTGTCCACTCATCATATTTTTTCCAGACTTCAGATAAATAGGAAGTATCCAAAAATGCCAAGCAAAGACAACAGCAGGACACAGGATACAGCACACGATGGGATTGTTAATTTCTTAGCTTTTACGCAGTAAAGTGTCTGCTGTGCTCCTTTGAGGGGGTACCCAAAGGTGTTTTGGACCTATCACGACTATTAAGAAGTATTTTTTGGCTGACATTCTTTCTTAAGGGAACCAGCTTTTCAAATACTCCAGAATCTTGGGATACAAGCATCGAATTTGGCATGAGTGTACCCCCTCAGTTGTTTTTATGTTCTTCTGCATTTACTTTGTATGAAACATAAATACTAAAAATGTTATTATGGTGACGTTGAAAAGAACTGCTGTTAAATAATTATCACCCCGGTTTTTCTGTTTATTAATACTCCTCCTCCCATTTCAAGATGAAAGAGTTTCACCAATTCAGGTTAATATTTAGCATTGCAAGAATAGACGTTGCACAAATCAGAAAGAAAAAGACAGTATTAAGGAAACACTTATAGTTTTTAGTGCTCCCTGAAGTTATAAGGGCATATACATTTGCTAATAAATAATGCAGGTAGAAGTGATTTATATTGTTTAGACTGAATGACTGAATAATTGTTCCGCTTCGAAGTAAAAGTGTTAAAGCATGCAGTATGTAATAAGAAGAAACTACAGAAAAATACAGCTTTTTTTCTAAAAATTCTTATACTTTTATGATTGCAAGGCTACATTCTTCCATCAGGGGATTTTTTTTTTCATTCCAGCCCACAGTCAGTGATTGGTTTAATTAGGTGACCAGACACACAGAGACATCACTGTAGGTAGATGCTATTATTATGAGGCTGAACCAGGACAGTGGAAGTAGGGAACGGAAGCAGGCCAATGGTGTCCACTGGGAAACAGATCGCTTCCCCCGTTTTCAACCAAAATACTGCTGGGATTGTCAGTGGGAATAACCTGTGGGAATAACAGACCGGAAGGCTGTTCCCTTTTTCAGGAAATCTGTGATCCAGACATAGCAGACAAGGTATATCTATTTCAGTCACTGTTGTGGAGCTTGACAATAACCCACACCAAGAACAATAAACACCAAATCACCATTACTACTCAACAATCATAAGGATCCATACAACACATTAGACTAGCCTGACACTTAAAAAATCATCTTAAATATTAAGCATCAAGAAAATTATGAAGAAAGCAATGGAGAAAAAAAACATAAGTCTCACTGGGCAAGAGGGAGTTCCTCTGTCAAAGCGATCCGGACAATACTGTTTGTCCTTGCTGTCATAGATGTGTTGAAGGATCATTATGGCAACATTTGTTGCCTTTTAGTTACACTCTTTGGCAAAGTTAGTCTTTTGTTCAGAAGAATGTCTCATTGAACAGACTTTTGTGTTAAGCTGAACAAACTGTCTTTGATTGGGAGAAAACTGACAAGGCAAGTACTCCAGAATCACCACTCCGAAATTAAAAAAAAAAAAAAAAACGGTTGTTTTTATTATGGTACTCTAATACTTTAGGAACTTTACAACATTTTACAAACCACATTCACTTCTTTACAAAAATTAGCTCACAGTAAGTATTTAAGGACAGTTTTAGTTTTCAGATGTAGAGATAGTTTAAAGTCCCGAAGTAAGCCTTACCTCATTTCCCATCATTCCTTTGTTTAAACATTCTCCCGCTAGCTTACAGCAACTTACAACTCCAGCCTGACATTACCGATGCAACAAAAATGCAGAGCAATGCAGGAGCTATCCAGCTGTACAGATTTGAGCCAGATGCCAGCTCATATGAGGAAAAAGAAGGCCTACATGGATCTAATTGTCTACAATTCGACGTATCGGAAAGTAGTGGTGCAGGGAGCTTGTGGCCTGCTGATCGCAGCACCTATGTCCCTGTGACAAGCTTTTTCCAATAACATTAACTGGTCCTGATTAACAATGATTTCAAAAAAGAGATACTCAGAAAGGCAATTTTAAGTTTAATTTTCTTTAAATATGTTCTTCATCTGGAGAAAAATGCCCAAAGAACGTTAAAAACACCAACAACACAGTTCTCATTGGAGTGGATCTTTAAAAACAATAATAATACTGTGCAAATTGAAGCAAGTTTGTAAGTCAAAAGTGGAAAAAAATGTTACCAAATAAAGAAGCGGAGTAGAAAATCTACTACCCTGTTCTTTCCATCTTCTTAAATGTGCACGATATGTGTCATGGTGTTTGTTATGACAGATGCTGTACCATGCTGCTTCACAGCAGAGAATAGGATTAAAGTTCATTAGAAAGGCCACTTGACACACAGCCTCTGATACAGGATACTTTTAAAACACTGGGGATTGCTGCAAGAATAATAAATACCAACCAAACACATGTGTTTGCAAGCTGGTTTAGTATTACTTTAGAAGAATGGATGAGTGCAGATCTGGTAATTATTGAGGTAAATGTGTGCCTCATAACAAATAGGAAGAATATAGCATTATTAGAGAGTGAAAATGCTTAAACAGACAAAGAAAATAAAAAAAATCTCAATTATTTACACTAGTGGAACTGGCCTGCACTAAGAAGGGTAAAGCAACTGCATGTGTGTTTAAAGTTAGTCCAATGAGCTCTTTTCTACTTAATGTAAGTCTAATTCACTTTAAAACCACTTGAGAAACCAGACGGGACCTTCTGACTGAGCATCATAATGAGGTAAACGTGGTGCATTCATGGTTGCAGCAGAGCAGACATGAGACGTTGAGACCTTGATATTCTGGGATCTGACTTCATCAAAGTATAAGTCCGGTTACAGAACAGCAGAACCTTAGCTCTGAGACTATATTACGGCCTTCTCTGTCTCTAAAGACTAATCAAGTTTCTGACCGTCTACTGAAAGTTGATGTCTGTACAGTCAGGAAACATGGGGTTAGTGTGGCTGGCAAAATATTTGAACTTTCTGTCACATTCCTTGTTCTTGCAGGAATTTAATATGCTTCTTCTGGAGAAATCTGGGAATAAAGAAACTGCATGGTGAAAGCAGTGAAGCAGAATGGATTTCACTTTGTTTATCAATGTCAGAATTTGGTTTGAACCACACTAATTGGTGTATTTATGTAGCTAATATTTTCTATGCGACGCATTGATGTTTCTCAGATAACACATTAGCAATTCAGTTTTTATATTGCAACAATGTCACTTCCCTATACTGCTTTTTTGGGTACTAAACTACAAATAATCTGCTAGATGGTGAAAAAAAATTGGTCTAAAATCAATCATTGCCATAGTCATTACCCCTCAATCATACAGTAAAGCTAGAATTTAAGAGTCCCAACCAATCACCAGGCAGTAAAGAACCCACAAAGCAGTTCAGGCTGTCTTTGCTGTCTCACTTAGCTTCAGTCTCCAAAGAGTCCACTTAAGGGTAGACGTTTAGCTCGTGCCGCCTGAATTACAACCTTATGTAGCCTCTAGAGGTCATTTCAACTCCTGCCTGACATCTCCAAAGAGTTCCAAGCAGAACTGCCAACAATCATAACAGAGCTACTGTGCCACTGTTTCTACACAGCTTCTTTATTGTGTCTCACATTGTTTTCCTCATAAACGTCACAATGCTTGTCGTCTTAACATTTAAATGAAAAAAAGTCATACTTTTCCTTAAGATGTAGAGGCTTTCATTAAAGATGAACTTTCTGCTTCTTGAGTTTCTCTGTCATTTTTGTTGTGCACAGTCTTTGTAGATTTATGTGTTCCAAGCATGACACATTCCATGGCTTGCCAAGAACCAGTGCCTAGTTTTATGTCTATATTGTTATTATATATGAAATACAATTTGCTATTTTTTATTACGTCAACTAATTTCAGGAACCTCCCCCTGCCTAATGCCACATACACACTGGGCATGTGATGCACAATCAAGAACACGCTGAACGTGCTTTTACCATACAGTATTTACACTGGGCAATCGCTACTCAGTAACACGTGGACTTGCAGTTGGGAGATGCTTTGTGCGAAAAATGCTTGGTGTGTCAAAGTGGAGCAAAGCTCGTGAATCTTGATCCAGGCTTTTTTCTTTCAGAGCTCTATTCCGATATATGAAAGACTTGGTGTCATAGAATTTTGGCCGGACACAAACCTCAATCGTTGATTTCTTCATGCTCAATTTTTAAACTGTTGGCATTTTCTGTGAATTTAAAAAAAACACTTCCCATATTTCACTACCAAAGGTGAGTTTGTGATTGGTCAAACTCAACTGCTTTAACTTTCAATGCTAATTTAATGGCCATAAATATTGTACGTAGAGCCCAAAGTGGACTTGAGTGAGTAACGTTATGTGAGCTTCGATCGCGGAAGCCCGAAATGCGCATTTATAAAGACTTTACACTGAATTGACCGTGTGCTCTGAGGCTATTGTGAACATAGCAACAGAGTGAAGGACCACCTTCAGAACTTTATCTGGGATTCTTGCAATCACCTTTCAGGCATCAGAAATGTTCATAATGTATCAACAGGTCCACACATATTTAAATATCTGCCTATATCACTGCAAAGTTGGTTGCATTAAGAGTTTTTGTTTTGCATCCTTTCAGAATTCCATTCCGTTGTTCCCCTTATGTTTGTCTGAGTTTCATTCACTGCCAATTGAACAGAAGCACAATGTGTGTGTTGCTTTCCATCAAACAATCACCAGGGGTGAGTGCAGAGGAATGCTCCAGCCTGTCATTGATTTCCACTTCAGATCCACTTCATATCTCCAGGAGAATTTGAAGGGCTGAGTCAAGGAGCCCGACTGACACTCGGGGCAAATGGGAAGAAGAAGCAAAATTGATAGCAAACAAACGCTGTTTGAAATAATGCTCCAAATATTTCTTAACATGAAATATCCCTAAGGGTATGATAGTTATGGTTATCCATCCATGAGTGGTACCATATGGAATCCAAGATCATCTCCTCTTTTGTCAGGATCAAATCAACTTGATTTAGATGTTTGATTTAGCTTTAATTGTGTTTTGTTTAGGCAATCACCCCCCAAAAAACACAGACACACACAAAAAGCCACTGAGAAAGCCAGTGTGAGTGTGTGAACTCTGATTTATGTGAAGCAGTGTGCAAGGCCTGCTGCCTTCCACGATAACCAATGATGGAGGAGAGCCCTGATCAATAACACACACACACACAAACTCTTTCACCATTCTTCTTCGCAGACAGGAATAGTTCAGACAAGCAGAAAAACACACACACAGGCACACACACAATGACCCTTGCCACTCTGTCTTTTTTTGAAAGCTTGGGAATGGAAACATTCCTGTGAGAGTCCCTCGAGACAGAGGGAAAGCAGGAACGAAGGCAAAAGGGAAAGGAGAGCGGGGTGGCAATCGTGATCCAGGGTAGTCCAAGTCATGGGATTCACTGAGTAAACACATCTTGTCTCAGACCTCCATGTCCACAACTTTGGAAATGATGTAATTGCTACCCAACATCCTCTTTGTTTGCCCTCACGTTATCCAATACAGTTGCATCAGTGTGTCACTTTTCTTTCTGCAGTATCTTTTATTTTCCTTTCATGTCAACACTGGGCTTAAAATAGAGTTGGAATGGTGGAAACTACGTGCACGCTAACAGCGTTAAAGCATACATGCATGCACAAACATCACACACAAACAAGGGCCCAAAGTGCCAGCGGATATTATAAGTAAAGCCTTTATATGATTTTTTTTTTTTTTTCCCAGCAGTATTCGTGGGTTGTGCTACTAAAATATTAATTGAAGCAGATACTTTGCTGTCTTTTGTGCACGGTGGGCACCTTTTCTAAAAGCAGGCCATGAAAGACGATAATTGTCAAGCTTGCCCTTTTTTGAAAGAATTACAGATTGTGGCCAAATATAAAAGGGTTGACGAAAGGAATTATTTAGGCATTGCGGGAAAAAAAAAAGAATAGATTAGAAAAGAAACACTGAAAAGATAGCGGCTAAGGACAGTGAAAACCTGCCAACCTCCTTATTAAAGCTAGCAAGTTAGCAAGAACAAAACAGCTAACAGCAGTATGTCACACTGGTTGTGTCCAATTTCCTTCACCACTCACTTAATAGTGCACTATATAACGTGTTTGTCCTTTGGTAGAGCTGTCCGAATCTACAATTTCAAAATCCAGTGCCTGAGAAATTTCCCAGATGTCTCTGTGAAAAACCAGTGAGCAGATGCTCATTAGATTGGCTCAATAGATCACAATGCTTTGAACAATTCTAGCGAAAGAATTTGTTTGACTTTATTTTCTTTTTCCCAAACCATCCACGATTTCATCATCAGATCACAATGGATTCATAAAAAGTCTTTGTAAAATGATCATATTAGGTTTTGACTTCATGAAATCAGTGGCATTATATTTGCCGTTTAAAAAAAGAGGATTTGAGGATATTCAAAAGGCCAAGTAATTATTTGATCAACTCCCTTATGGCTCCTCCATTAAAGACCACCACATGCAGTTTGCATGTTATTTGTCTATAGTTGACAGAGGACGCCCTTCCTTACCTAACCCTCTGCTCTTACCCAGACTTGGGACCTGCACATGGAAACGCTTGAAAAAGCCCTCATGTAGTTGTTGTCTCCAGACTAATCAAACTCAACCCTACTTAGCATCTGAGAGTACATAAGATCAGGCGTGTTTGGGTTGTTCAACTTCGAAATCTAATGGTTTCAATGTAAAATGCCTCATCAAATGTAAACATCACAGTTTATTTTCTGCAGAAAGACAGGCAAAAATGTGATAGATTTCTACCTAACCCTATTAATAATTGTAACTTTACTTTTTCCCAACATTTACTTTTTCCCAACATAAAGTACAACAAAAATCTTTTTGGCCACCGCTGTAATTACATGTCACAACTGAATAGATCAATACTGAATAAGAGACTTTAGGTTCTGCAGGAACAGGCAAGCCATAAACTAACTGATCTTTTATCAATACACTGAACTATAAGGGACTAAATGGCACTTTGACTCACATCAGCAGTTATTGCTGAGTGCTTTCTCTTTTTGCTTTTTTTCTTTGTTTCTTTCTAAGCAATTTCTACACAACAAATGTAAACACTGGAGAAAAATGAGGAATGAATGTTTGATACAAAATAATCTAAACACAGTTTAACAAAAACCCTATACATCCATACACACCAACACACAAATAATCTCTCATCCATTCAATGAAGTAACTGATGTCATTACAGTTTACAGGGATGCAGGATTCCAAATCCAACAGAACCAACTGGGAGAAATGATTTCAGACCACAGTAATCACAGATTTTATTCCCTATTCTGCACTCCCTCTTATTCTCTCACTCTTGCTTCATTTCTTCCTCTTCAGAGCCTTCTCCCTTTGGCTTCAATTTATGGCCAGACGTTTGTCACGTTGCCATCCTCCTTATGGCTTCCTCTCCTTCCCTCACTGTGAAGCAATGGAAACAGGATTTTTTCTGTTCCGTCTTTCCACCCCTTTTACCGTCCACTTTTTTGTTTACCGTATCTTGTTCACCTTCTCCTCCAAGTGGGCAATAATTGACACGTCGCTACAAATCACATGTTTGCATTGAACATTATCAGTATGGACGTGCTTGAGCTTTTATCATCGCAACATTCATTTTTCTAATGCAGTTTCTAGCTAAAGTCAAAAAGCTTGTCTTTTTGAAGACATATTTTCTAACGCAAGCGTAGCAAAACAAAGAGCGAGCAATATCGGAGGTAGCTAGCCGCACAGTTTAGAGCCAGATGGGGACTCAGACGAGGAAAATGAAAATATACATGGATCTATTTGTCTGCATGTGGAGGATTTAGAATTGTAGCGGAGAAAGTGTGACTTTGGCCTGCCCACAGTAGTGACTGCGTCATAAGTCCGAGCTTTTTAAAACATCTGGTTTTCATCTGCTCCTGATCCAACACGATTGAATGAAGAAATACTCAGTAGCCTAATGTAGGTGCGTTCTGAGTTTCTTTTATATATATCCTCCATTATGAGACGAATGCTACAGGAACATATTAAACACAAAAAAACAGTATTTTCATTGGAGTGGGTCTTTAAGAGACTTTATATTAGATACAAATTTAACAAAAAGACACAAAATAATCAATTTTTAGATGCAGATAAACAGACTTGGCCAACAGTATGGATGAAACTAACAGTCAGAGACTCCCAGTCTGTGTGCAAACAGCAGGGCATGGCTAGTGTCTATGTCCCTGTTTCTGTTCGGTGTGATATGCAACAGACAGAAGGGCAACTGTGGAGCAATCACTGTGTGGATGTGAGTCTGTGTGCATTTGTTTGCTATAGAGTGCGTTAATAAAACAATGTCCACCCAAAGCTACCTGCTGGCCGTCTGTCACATCCTCTTCAGATTGACATGATCTCTGATCAATTAAAACAGAGCAGCACAACAGGGCTGCACTTTCCTAAAACATGTGACAAAAGATGAGTAATTTAATCTTTGATCATCCTTACAATAACTGCATGTTTTTGTAAAGGCGGGTTTAAAAAAACGATAGTTGAACACCACAAAGCCACTTTCTGAACTAAAATCAGCACTTATTTTCCATTTCTCATTTCTCCATAGAGTCAGCAGGCCTTCTGGAAGATTCTGCATTTATTTTTCCTCCCTTTTCTTTAATACAGCACTGTTTGCTTCATCCTTTTTTTTTCTGATGCAGTGCTATTGATTGTCATTTACTCCCACCTGCACCGAGTGGTGCCAGTGATTCTAACTGCTTCAGGCTGCTTGCTTTTTGACTCAAATTTAAGCAAAATTCTCATGCAGCATGTAAAAACAGGAACACGTCAAAGACTCCTACAAACCTCCTACACTGATCCATGGAGGACAGTGGCCAAACTGACACATGGATGTCTGATACAAATAAAATGTCCAACAGTAAAATTCATAAAAAGTGTGAACTTAATCGTTAAAATGTTTGAATCTATCTATGTGGTAACGATTTGACAAGCTTCTACTGGATTGGCTGGCTTTTCCTTGCGAGTGTTGGAAAGGAAGGAATTCATTTGGTGTGCTACTGCATAAAAAAAAAAAAAAAAAAAAAAAGAAAAAGAAACTGCAGGGATTTACGCAAATCACTTAGCTTCCTGTTTCCATAAACTATTCAGAACGCTGTAGAAATAAGGGACCATATTAACCTCTTTTTTATGCTGCTGTTATTGAGATCAGTGGGCATTATGGAAGAAAAATGGTTCCTGGCTCCACCAGAAATAACGTTTCTTTCTGCACTTTTGGGCAAACACATTAGGAGCTCCTTCAATGAATGGTGTATTTTTCAAACTTATATCATATATAAGGTGCACCGAACTATAAGGTGCATTGAAACAAAGAGTCTGAAATAAGTCCGTCAGTCAATGAGACTTCATTAACTGTGCTGACTGGAACTCGAGGGCTGTGTTAGAATTCCCTCCCTACTCCCTGACTGATAAAAAATTGAAAAAAATAAATATGAACTATTTAGGATTCCACTGTATTTTGAAAAGGAAAACTTGGATAGTTTAAAACCTAAATGCATTTTCTCCACATGAAAAATCCCTTAAACGCAATGCATTGTGGTCAATAGTCACTAGTAAGCATCAAGGAGGAATGGAGGCTGGATTTTGGAATTGTAGATTCGGACAGCTCTACAAAATGGCAAACACTAAATAGTAAAGGAATTCAGACATAACCTAGATCTTGGTTATAACATGCTACACGTGTGGTACCACTAAAACAAACGCTATTGTAATTACGCTAACTCACAACCTTTGTAGTAATGTAAAAGAAACAAAGTCCGACACTGCTATAAGTTAGCTGGCACAGCATATTTACATTGAGATCCAACCTTGTTTGATGCAGAATTAATCAATTTATAAGTTGCTCCAGATTCTAAGGCGCACTGTTGTTTTTAGAAAAAAAAAAGGCTTTTCAGTGCGCCTTACAGTGTGGAACATTCATGAATAAATATTAATAAACTAAATATTAATTAAAAAAAATAAACCAAAAGCAAAACCTTTGAAAACTTTTGAATTCTTTAAACTTTTTTTTTTTTTTTTTATCTAGAAGTAGGAGTGAAACACAAAAAGTAAAGTAACAAAGCTGTTGGTCTAGTTAGCTTTGATTGATTAAAATGGGTTGGTTAACTGCCTGGGGTGCATTTTTCCATCTTTCCAGGACATCTACAGTGGGACCCTTTAGCAAGATAAAAGGGGGTACAGGAAAGAAATAGATGAACAGATCATGACTGAATCCTCTTGTGTTCACCTGACTTACAGCTTTCCTTTCTTCTGAAGTTTTGCTGCTTTAGATCTACAGTCAGGCTATAATTTAAGCAGCTTCTGTCTTTTTTTTCACATCTGTAAATGTTCAAACTGAGTTCATTGCTTTTGCGGTTTGGCCCCAATCAAATCAGGTTCTGTTGGAGTTTCTTTGACTTTTTTTTTTTTTTTCACAGTCATTCAATTCCAATCCAAAAGTTTTCCCTGAAGTGCAAAGGGGATTTGTTAAAATGCAGGGGGAAAATTTGACTTTTCTGAATGATGTGGGCTTCACTGGATACTAACCTTGAATTGTTTCAAACAAATGTGTTGATAACAAACAGGGGGAGGCTATTTCCCATAACAAATAAAACTAATTTGAACTCTCTTGGTTTGAATGGTTTTCTTGCATTCTTTGTTGAACACCTTGAAATGGCAGCAGTTTGGAATTTTCCCTTTACAATACACTAAATTGAAAATACACATTGACAAAGTACTTCAAAAATTATGTTTGCAGTGCTCAGATGACAAAACAATGCTAAACTGGAATAACCATGCCACAACTTTATAGGGATCCTAAAAACAAGATTTTCTAAAAGGTTTTATTTTGGTTATAAAAGTTTACATAATTGTAAATTGCAATACCTGGAGTTTTAAGTACATTTTCACAATATGTTCATAAAACAAAGAAAAAATGGAAACTCCACCACATTTTTTGAATCATATACTTCTTGTATAATATTGTGTGTGAGCATCTCTTCCCGTGTCTGTTGTTTTGTCCTATATGAGATAGACTGAAAAAAATTGAAATATATGAATTGAAAACAGTAATAAGTATTTAGAACAGAGACCGAAATGAGGGTAACCGTGTGAAAGGGGCACAAGATGAAAAAAAAAAAGAAAGAATAACAAGAGCCTGAGGCCTTCATCACTTCTTTTTCTTGTTCTCCACTGCATCATGGGAGTCAGTGTGCTACATTAGAAACAAGATCAGCTGATATCCCACATTTAGAGAGAGCCGGACTAACAGTGTCACAGCTCAGATCCTGTCTAATAAGTCAATAATCGAATCTGCTGATGGGAATGTTTAAGTAATGGAAAGGCTAACATGTGTGACTCCCGGACAAACCAAACACATCCCTCCGAAGACCAGAACAAAATATTGTTGCAATTATCTATTACGGACATGTTGTGTTGCACAATTCATAGGACATCCAATATCCAATAAATAGGAACTCTGAATTCTGCATTTTTGAATTCGACAATAAATAAACCGATACCAAGTATCAAGAGCATAAACAGTCTGAGTGATTCTCCAGCTGTAGAGGAATCTGTGTCCCAAACATATATTTTTAAAATATCTGTGAAATAACTAAATATTTATCTGTTAATTATATAATATCAATATCTAAAAATCAATCTTATTGAAGTATGACTATCCTAGTGTGAAAACAGTAAAGTACCAAACCATGCTGTTAAGTTATCCTAAATGTTTTGATTTTGATTTGTATATTGAGATAGTTGAACCTAAAATCAAATCCATTGTTTAGTCAAGTCTCAGTCATTCTTTTTTTTTCACCTACATATCGTAGGTCAACAGAAAGGGTTAAACATGCAACTTCATTTACTTCTGCTTCTAAATGCAGACATTAAAAAGTGCCCCACAGTGCACCACCACTTCCTTTTCTAAAAATCAATCCATGTAACAGAGTGTGTATTTGCAGGTAGAGTTTGCAAATCTTCCTTTTAGAAACTTGATGGAACAGCACTTCAACACCACACACTGGGCCAAAAGACAGTTGAAATGAAGCAGCAAACCCCAACATTTACTGATATTCACAAGCAAACATAAACAAAGATAATAAAAACCCTCCAAAAGTTTTGTTTCAAAAACCTCTCATGCGATCCTCACAATCAAATCCAGGAAGATTTTGTGAAAACTTTTACATTGCTAATATGTGTTGTCATATAGGCGTGTGAAAGCGCACACAAAATCACACAGTGCCTCTCTTCACTGACAGTCCATTCAATCACGGCTCACTGGGGAGATGCTTGTCACCACGGAGACAAGCAGCAGGGCCACCAGGGCTCTGCAGGACAGTGTGGTCCTCCGGCATATAAGGAACCTGACACTGCTGATAGACGGAAGAGAGGATTTATTTTCCCCCTCCTTCTCTGACTCTATCTTTTGTTTATGCAACACATTTTCTGACTGCCCTCTGAAATGCACCTGTTCTTTTTGGATCACTTTGATTTTATTTATTTGAGTATCATGGTTAAGCTTCACATGAGTCTTTTTTTGACATGTGAACTTGCTTTGTTAAAATAAGTGTAGTATGTTACTGAACTACAAAAAGAAGCAAACAAACATATTGAAAATGTCCAGTTTCATAAAAATCCTAATATAGAATAACATCAATTATGAAATAACCATCCTTTTTAAATCTATATTTTAAGAAAAACTTCTGAAAACATTAAAGTTTACAGAAAGGACCTGGTTCTTTGTTGGTTCTCAAACTGTTTTAAGTGGCTTTAAAAGTAAAGTAAATCTTTGCACTAAGTTTTTGAAGTAAGATTTTCAAACTTTTTTACTGTAAAATCTTCTGTCAATATTGATAGAGCATTGATGCCTACAATAGGTTCTTTTTTGTTTGCTGAAGCAATCTATAGGCAGCTTCCAATTGTGGTCAACTGAGCTGCAACTGAATGCAAATTTATTGTTTTATCTGTAAATTATAATTCCCAAAATGTGCTCTTTGCTACGCAGTTTACAATCAACTACATTTGGTACCAATGTAGTATTTTACATATGGAGTTTACATATATATGTGCAATAATATCACCATAGGCTTTATTAGAGACAAGTGGCCTACAGAAATAGATAGGGACTCTTCAACTGAATACATTTATTGTACATCAACATAACATGCTATTTGAGCTAAAGGTGCTAATCTGTGCTATTTTTAAAATGCAACATTATTTGATCTCGTGAGTGGGGTCAGAACCCATGTGCCACAAGATGTTCTGTTAATTCGCAAAAGAAAAACCTTTTCTTAAGTACTACGTACCACAACCGTAGGCCTTATTTTCAAGTCTTCCGAACAGGCATGGTCCTATATTTGGGCCAAAACTATATATTTTTCAGGCTATGGTAAAAATGTAGATTCAAGCAGTTTGGTCAAAATGTTGTGATGTATTCCTGTTTTACCCATAAAAGCTCTTTATGCACTGACTAAACTAATACTAACATCTTCTTATATGTTGACCAGAATTGTAATTTGTTGTCCGGTGACATGAGAACATGAAGGTGGATCTCTCACACAGAGAACCCCTCTGCCGGGTCTCTAACAGTAAAGCAATAAGGGAATTCCCTCACTGCTTTCCTGTTCCTGGAATTGCAGAGGAAGAGAGCAAAGAAAGAAAGAGCAGGGTTGGATCCCAATGGGCTAAAAACTGACACCAAGATTTATGTGTGCATTATCTGATGTATTGGTGTGCATAAATGTTAAACGAGCTGCATTTATATGGAGATTTTTTTTGTTTTTGTAACTTATCATTTAAAGCATTAAACTTGAAGTCTCATACAATTTGCACTGGTTCTAAACTTAGCAAAGCAAATGAATATTCATGTTTCTCTGGATATCGATTTGAACAAGGACACAGGTAGCTATCCAAGGGGAATGAATTGACCTGCCAATTTTCAAATAACTGATCAATGCTCTTTAACCATATCAAATATTTTGCATTAGAAAAAAACTTGCTGAAACAATATATTTAAAGCATGTTAGAGTTTTGCTTCCTTTTTTTTTTTTTTTTACAAATGTAGCCTGGGATGCATTTCATTTGTGCATTGATAGATATTGACTTTTCTTGCCTTTAACACACACACAATCATAGCCGGCTTCTTTTGTTTGGCCTTTCTGCACACTTTTCCTTGAATACGTTTGCTAAATGTCAATATGTCAAAATGCTCGTATGACTCTGCAAGGGTTCTTCAAAATCCAAATTAAGATAAAAAGTTGAGGATTTGGTGCCTGCAGCACACAAAAGATGTCGTGGGAAATTAGATAAACTAACAAAAATAAAAAATTAAAATCAGGATAAAGATTGCCCAGATGAAAAAAAAACCTGGAGAAGAAAGAGTGACCCAAACAGTTGAGCTACATACAGAAGTCAACTAAGAAACAACCCCTGTTCAGTAAATCCAGATTTTGGGCCGGCCAAACTCTGACATTATAGATCACCAGTTTAAAAAAGGAGAATTTATTTATATTTACATATTTGATGAAAAAGATTTGTTTAGCTAAAGCATGTTTTGCAATGATGTGAAAGAACCACTAAGTGAAGCTTTAAATCTAAAGGTGTACCACGATTTCAGAGTAAAGCTGAGATTTTGTGTTCCTGCAGCTTTGAAAATCCCCAGGCTTTCTCCACCCCTTTACCCAAATTCCCCTAAAGACTTGAGAGGATTTAAAAGGTGAAATCTAATACAGATCAGAGCCTGTATAACTTCTTATCAGCTGCTTTGCATGAGGGAGCATATGGGATGTAATATTTACAGCTTAGAATACTACAGATAGAGAGACAAGGAGGGGAGATGAAAGAAACTGATGAATTGGAATCAGATCTCAGTAAGCCCAGGATTTTGCACAGTGGAGTTTGTATAGATTAGCTCTTACTGCAGCCACTGCAGTGTGTGTGAGAGTGCTCTTGTGTGTTCAGCTCTGCAGTTGACCGGGAGGCATGGTGTGTCTTTCTTTTCTGCTCATAAAGCAAGACATGCAGCTATCACAGGACCAGGGACTGTTGTCAGTGACACTGCTATCAGATATTCTAGCTAATAGGTCAGAAGAAGGCATCCTCCTTTGCATCGAGTCCAGCACTGTGATATACACTGTGATATAAGCTAGAAGCCCCACAAATGACTTTAACTTCCTCTGGAAAAGCAAAGCTCTAATCTCATCCTGCTGTTCATCTGCAAACAGTCTTTGCTCACCTGACTCAGTCAAGGCACAAGTGTTCAACAGACCATTTGTATCCTTCCACGCTTCAGCTGCCGTGACAGTCTTGGCGCAGAGTGACTTACAACATGAAGACATAAAAAGATGAAACACACATAAATTCAATGGCATATGCTCAAAAGAGATACCTTGTTGCGATATAATAACCAGCAAATACAACTCATCTCTTCCAAATTAAAATGTATTGAATACATTTGAAACAATTTGAGGTGAGGCTTCCTCTTACACAGCTAATCTGATGAATGTTGGTTGGAAAAGATGGATAGTGATACATTTGTTTTGTTTTTTGTGAGTCATTTGCTACCAACAAAGTATAGCAATGCATTTTTGTTTTACCATTGCTTACGTATTTTTCAGAATTGTAATTATTTTTATAAGCTTAAAAATGTGTTTCTCATGTTTCTACGGGTTCTGAAGACAGACCAATAAACAGCCACGACAATCATCTTTCTATCGATTTTAAAAGTGTGCCCAATAGTCTGTTCATTATGATTATGCCATTTTTAGCCAAAATAAAATAACTGTAGTTTTCTACTACATAGTTGCTGCAGAAGTTCATCAGAAATGTCCTCTAAATTGTGGGTGGAACCATTGGCGCAGAGTGAGTCAACCCCATTTCCCATCATCCTTGTATTTTCCTCTCTGTCTTGCTTTCTTACAGCCCCTCACACCTCCAACCTGACATTACCTGTGAAACAACAATGGTGAGTAACATCTGTGCTATCCAGCCGTACAGTTTTAAGCCAGAGGTCAGCTCAGGCGAGGAAAAAAAATACGTATCTTGGATATATTTGTCTACAAGTGGATACATCCGAATGGAGCAGGGAGCTTCTGGCCTGTGGATTGTAGTTTGTTTGCAACTACAATTCTTTTTTTTTCAAATGGCATTTTTTTATCTGCTCCTGATTCACCACAATTTGAGTAAAGAAATACTCAGAAACCAAAAGAACATGTAAACAACACAATTTTCTTTAGAGTAAGTCTTTTATGAATCCAGGTGACTTTTAATTTTCCTTTTTTTAACAGAAAAAAAAAGAACACAGTGGCTCTAAAATCAAAATTAGCAATAGTTGAATGTGACCACGCTCAAGCTCATCCTTTTTTGGAAGAATTCCTGGTTGCATTCAAGCCGAAACTGAGCTGGCCATGTTTACATGCTGTAAACTGAAAATAGTTGCAGAGCATGAAAGAGTGGGAGATAGAAAAGACGGGAAAAAAAAGAAAAAAGCTTTTAGGCAGTCAACAGACAAGCAGTTCTGTACAGCAGCGTTGATGCGACCAGGAGTCAAAGTTAGCCTTAGCAGAACTGTAGCAACAGTAAGTGGTCCCATCCATGATTCATCATCTACGATTACATTGCAGAGGATGTGTTAGTACTGCTGGATCTCTGCAAAAGCGCCTGGCTCCATTTATCACAATGAAAGACAAGAATGGAGGGAGTTAACTAGAACGGACAGCACATTGTTCATCTCTAGGGAGCCTACAACTGTTTAAGCCGATTGCTAATACATCAGATAGTTGCTTAGCACTAATGCATTTATATTAGCTACTGTAACTCCCTCATGTGAGTTAAGAATATATATCAAAATAATAAAAAAAAAAAAACAATTAAAAGTACGCATAGTTTAGATTCAATGTTTCACTGTGGACTAAACTGTCTCTGGACTCAAACTGCATCCATGACACTGCCGCCTCAAGTGCTCATTGCAGTCTTGCTTTTATAAAATTAGGGAAATGAAAGTAGCATGATCATCTGATGTCTAAATGCTTCTACAGGCTCTGCAGATAAATGGATGATTAGAGGCTATGTAAAATAGATGGTGGGCGGAGGAGAACAGAAAGGTAACATCGATTAGAAAAAAAACCATGCTCCATTATGGAAAATGCAGATCAGTCAGATGTTTCCCTAATTAGGTTTATCTAACCATGTTATCTTTTATACAAAGCCCTCTGCTGTCTCCCCCCTTTACTGCCCTCCGTGCACTATTACTAGCCAACTTTTTCTTTACATCAGTTGATTTCTAGCTTTTTTTTCCCCTCCTCAAACTTCAACTCCCTTTCTTGCTTTCCCTGTCCAAACAGCACAAAAGGCAGTGGAGAAAGAGAGAGAGGCCCATCTGAGCGTGAAATAGTCTGAGCTTTTACTACTACTGGCAGTGTTTGACCGCACACTGCACCAGCCATGGCTGCGGTTACCCGCAGTAACAGCGCACTAATAGAAGGGTATTTTTAAGGAAAGAAAGAAAAGAAACTGAGAAGAAAGGAGAAGTCAAGCCAGAGTCCTCAGCTGGTGGGGTATGCGCTAATGAGTTAATTAGAAACACGAACAAATTAACACAAACACACACTGGAGATGTGGACTTGACTCTGTAAGAACACAAATATGATTTGTCTGTGCCTCCTAACTAAATTACATCCCCTGTTGCACACTCGCACAAATGGCTACAGACCAAACTGAGACCCAACTCCAGATTTAATCAGGATTTGCTCAACTCTTAACTGCAGTACTGATGGGGAGTTTTTTTTTTTTTTTTTTTTTATGAAGACAAGTGTGCTGAAGTAAGTTTTAACCAAAAAAAAAAAAAAAAAGACTTTAATTAGCATCCTCTCAATAATTTAAAAGTATTTATTTTCTCTGGTTTCATCAAGAGGTCAAAACTTCTCTGATGGGCAGGGAATACATTTTGAAATATATATTTTAAAATTAATTTTAAAAAGGCAGCAAAATGTAAAAAAAACCCAGAAAATGTAGCAACACAGATTTTAAATGGGATGAAATCCCACGTTACCATGTGATGAAGCGGCATCCATCAGCTAAAGTGATTTTAGTTTGGTGATTGAGCAGACATCTTCCAATCAGATAAGTCAAATCCCACACCTGATAGCCACAGTGCCCTTGGGCAAGAGACTTTACCCCACTATAAGAAAGCTCTAAATTACTTATGAAAACGTTTCTGCTGAATGCTATGTGTCGTGATCTCATCACATTTTGGATGCGTCCCAGTCCAGGCTGAGTGTTTCATGGAGCTCTCCTGAAAAGTTCTACAGTTTTGCATGTTCAAACCGCGAAACAAATACTCTAAAATAAACAAGTGTGGCGTTACAGCCACAGCCTAACACATAGCTGAGATGATGCAGAATATAAACTACAACGATCTGTTTCTTCTAACCTGTCAGTTTTGCATACACAGACACAAATCTGGCAGTTCTTCAGCCTCCGTGGAGCCTCTGCGACAAAATGAGAGGACAAACGGACGACAAATCTAGTTTTAATGCCAAAAAAAAAGGAACTCACATAGAAAAGCATGATGTCAGTTTTTCGTTTTACTAAAACAAGCGTAGAAAGCATTAGGACCAAGTAGAGACAAACTTAAACCCAAAAATCTTCACAGACATCAAGAGCGTGAGACTGCTGAAACAGGAAACAGAAGTGTGATAATGAGACTTGTTTTTTTTGGGTTCTTCACTTATAAATAATGAAATAATTATAAAATTATAAATAAAGTGCTTTTTTTCTGATTTCTATTCATCTTCCATTCATAAATTTGAGTTTGGTAAATCACAGGACTGATCTTTGCCCCTGCGACAGACTGGCGACCAGTCCAGGGGTGTCCCCTGCCTTCGCCCATGAGTAGCCGGGTTAGGCTCCGGCAGCCCCGTGACCCCGAAAGGGATAAAACGGTTCAGAAAATGAATGATGAATGAATGATCTTTAAACATCAAATACAAAGTATTTTGTTGAAATAAAAGTTATTGTTTTCACACAATGCAAACCCACATGCTCTATCAGGTTGGCCACAGAACTATTTTATACTGTCACTAATGTCAACGCTTTCTAAAAAAAAAAAAAAAAAAAAAAAAAAAAAAGAAAATTGTATTAAAAAAGCAAGTAGTCTCTACCTGAGTCATAATGTGATTACCGCAACAAGCCAGTGTCGCCAAAAAATTAATGCACGCTATGGTTCCCAACAGTGTTTTTAGCCAAAATCAAAAAAACGTGCGTTATTTTTTAGGACATAGTTTCTGGGGAGCGGCAGGACTTTATTCAGAAATTGTCTCTGAGTTGTGAGTGGGACTTTTCAATTCAATTTTTTTTAATAGTCTAATATTGCAAAATGTTGTCTCAATGGGCTTCACATCACTAATTGTACTAAACACCAGTAATTGTACCAAACTGTTCCCACCCCCACTTCCCGTCATCTATCTGTTTACTTTCTTGCTAGCTTGCAGCCCCTTACGTCCACATCCTGACATTAGCGATGGAACAAAAATGACGAGAAATATCGGACCTATCCAGCCATACAGTTTTGTCCTGATTCACAACAATTTAAAGGAAGAAATACCCAGAAAATTAATTTTCAGCTCATTTTAATATATATCCTTCATTATGAGAAAATGCCACAAGAACATGTCAAAAACACAATTTTCCTTGGAGTGGGTCTTTAAGAGCGAACAGCTGACCCTGTAGATTTGGTGATGCTGTAGGCACAGTCTGTTCCCTAACAGAACAAACTGAAGCAGTGACTGATTGAAGATGTCATTTCTAACATCTGTCATTTGAAATATGTACACGGGGGCAAACAAGTTTAAAAGGTCGGGTAACTCTGTAATGTTCTTAGTTGGTCCACTTCAACTATAAGAGGCTGAATGTGAACATAGAATTAAAAAAAAAAAATCACCCATGATTTGTTTAGAATTTATTTTTGTCAAGTTAAGAAGGAGGACTGATAAAATGGCAAGTGGTCAAAGGTGGGTCCAAAAGTATTGATTCAAATGATCACTTCAAAAGAATATTGACCAAAAACAAATTTAAATTGAATTCAAAACCATTTTCAAATACAAGAAAAACGTTTGGATTTTGTGGTTTCTTTGCTTAATTTTTGTTCAAACTACAGAAAAGGAGACAAAAGGAAAGACACTTTCTCCAGAGCAATTGACCAATAATTCTGACTACACTTCCCTCCAAAATCAAAAAGAGCTTTTAACTTGATCCAAATGTGTGTCTCACTTTCCTTGCAATGGAAAACAAAAGGTTATTTAAAGGGGAAAAAAAGCACTTAAGGGACTGCAAAGCTGAAATGGAGAAATGTCAGCACAGAAAAAAGAATAACCCATTTTCAGGGTTCTTCAGCAAAGTATCATCCAATTCATCAACTGTGTTTGGTGCATCAGCAGCAGGAAGCAACCGTGTTATTTTTGCAGATGAATTCATTTCACTGAATCCAACTGCACATCTGGCAGCAGCAGCAGGTATGAATATTTAGTTTCTGACTGTCTACTCTGCTCTGCCTCTTTTCATTCTGCGTTTCTCACTTACATCTCATCACTAACATCGTCTTTGCAGTGGTTGGGAAGGCATCTGGTTAGGGCTCATTTGTCATGTAACTGACCAGCATGAACTACTAATTTTCTTTGTGCGTTTAGCTTTTTATTATTTTTATACAAAAGAAAAACGAGTGAGATTATAAGAAAATCCCTTTCAATTATTTATTTATTTTTTTTTCTTTTGTGCATTGGCTTAATCTAATTTTCTTAAATGGAGTCTAAAAAATTGGTTTCTGTGTCACTATCTGTTCAGCTTTTTGGTGGTATAAGCAAAAACGGAGTTGCTCCTCTGCTCACCCACAAACACAGTAACAGGTGTGAGTCTTCTGCCAAGGGAGGCGGCATTACAACGTTCTCTGTAACACGAGAACGTAACCTTCACACCTTCCTTCACAGGAAGCACAGCCAGCCTGTGTGCGGCTGTGCAGGCAGATATTGTTCTGCAGACCCACAAAATGGACCAAAAACAAAAGCAGAGCAGCACAAAGCCCAGCGAGTGCACAAACCGTTTCAATTATCCGGAGTCCGTTAGAGAGAAAACCCAGCTCTCCCACAAGACCTGTTGTCCTCCTCTGCTAATTATTTCTTTAGTTTTTAGCAATGATACTGCTGTCACAGACGATGGGTGTATTGGAGCCGTATTGGCAGATAAAACTAATAAAAATCAGTGCACATTATTGCCTCTGTTTGGTCCTGTGGAGATCCAAGCAACGGTATTGCAAAACAAAATAATCAAGAACTGCTGTAAAAAGATGGAAACACATTTCGTTTCGCTGTCCGGCTGTTTGATTGTATTTTAAAAGTCAATTCTTTTGCCATTTTCCACTTTTTGTTATTCTTGAACACCTCAAGTGAGACTATAAAATCCTCTCTCCACGCAGCTATGCTTTGCAATGTGTTCAACTTGACACAAACAATATGACATTCACTCCTGCTTTGTATGGTTGGTTTTAAAAACCCACTCAAAAGAAAAGGGTGTTTTTAACATGTTCTTGTGGCATTTCCATCATGATAGAGAACATATGTAAAGAAAATTAAGATTAAAATAGTATTTACGAGTATGCTTTTTCTGCAAACGCAAAAGTGCCATTAATAAAGCTTGTGGTGTGATGTAGAAACTACAATCTTCCTGCTCTGCTCCATTCTGATGCATCTGCTTGCAGACGATGTACATCATTGTTTTCCGAACTGGCTTCTGGCTCAAAAATGTACGACTGGATATCTACAATATTGCTGACCATTTTTGTTGCACCAGTAATGTTGTAAGGGGCTGTAAGCTAGGAGGAGAGAACGTAAAGAGATGGATTTCAGGAAGTGGGGGCAGACTTACTCCACACTGACAGTCTCACTCACCTCTCAGAGGCGAATTTCAAATAAACTCCTGCCATTCTGCAGAAACTATCCCGAAAATGAGACATGTTTTTGATAATGGCTAAAAGTGGGCATAATCATAATTAAAAGACCATCGGGAATCATTTTAAAATAGATCAAAAGATGATCGAAGAGCAGCTTTAAGCAAATATAATGTGAAAGGCCTGCTCTTACATATGAAATATCACACAGTACAGGAAATACTTTTAAGCCATTTTTTTCCCTCATAGTGTTCAGGAAAATTATTAAAAAGGTACATTTCCCTAAGAAATAAAAAAAGAAATATACATGTTCAAACAAACATTCCTTTATTCCAACATTTTTAATAAAATGTCTCAACTGGCCAATCTGTGCTGGTTATTGAAGTATGAAGTACCAATCTGCTCTGTGCATGTAGGAGGAATCCTGATTTCATTTCCCAGCCGTACAATGGTTCTCCATTAAAAATAAAAAAGAAAAACTTTAGATGGTCACAAATTCACTCAGAGCGTATCCGAGTTGATGCATGACCAAATGTCAACATGCACCCGCGAACACCTGTGTCAGTGTACATAGACATTTCTTTTTACTTCTTTCACTTTTCCCACCACTGCGTCACTTCATTCTCAACGGAAGTGCCTGCTCCATTCATAAGTAATAAAGCGTGTGTGCAATATTTTACTTTTGCTCTGTTTATTCTAGCAGATAACATCTCACCTGTCTGTTCTTTCCCAGTCTAGAAATCGTGTTCCAACTCCACAGCTTGGGGGGGGGGGGGGGGGGGGGGGGGGGGGGGGGGGGGGGGGGGGGGGGGGGGGGGGGAGGCACTGAATTGCTGGCCCATTTTGCATTAAGTGGTCTGCTAATTCCATCTGGACTGTCTACAACAAAAATAGAGCCACTTAAGGGGGCTAGTGAGGGCTCTGGATAAAATCACCCACAGAAGGGCAAATAGGATGACAATCGTTTGTCATTGTTATTCTATAATAGCAAGGAACTGAGAAAAAGCATTAACTCGTAAAAACCTTTGGCACGGTGTTAGGTTCAGCTTTAAATCCCAAAGCAGGTTCAGATGGAAAAAATGTGTTAAACAGGTAATTTACACTTTAGGTTTAGCTGTTCAAGTTTTACAGTTGATCTTTCCTTTGGTTTGTTTTTAAAGCTTTCAGCAGTATTTTTGTCTCTCTAATTGGTCCTGTGCTGTCTCAGGCTAATACTCCAGACTAAAAGCTTTTATACCAACTGAACAGCAATAGAAAACTGTCCTTCCATGTTTATTTCATGTCCATCTCCCCTTTTGATTAAATATGGCAGTTCTTGAACCAAGCAGTATTTTGTAAATAAATCCAAAAACTCAAATGTCCATTCTAAAAAGTTTGCTTTAGTTAAAAGGGTGAAACACTAAGATTAACTGAAGCTCATAAAATACATGTATTTAGGGTGTGTTCAGGCTGGGAATGTCCGTTGGTTTGGACCGAGTCCATTTAATTTGGTCTGAATTGAGTCCTGAAGATTGTGTTTGGTCTGTGTTCAGACTGGCGTCTTTGGGAGATTTTTGTTTCGGACCAAAGTTTGTAAACAAAACCATGTGACTAAAGATCTCTTCAGTCATTGGCCAGGAACTACAAGGTGGGTCATTGCAAACAAACCGAGACCACCTCAAAAGGTGGGTCAGAGAGCGGTTCTTGGTCAAGGGTTTGCTTGAACGTATTCAAACATTTGCTCCAGATTATCAGTGGAAATACTACGGTTTGTTATCTTTGTGCAGCCAGATTGATTTCTTTTACAGGCCTACAGTGACAGTAGAAATAATAATTAAAATTCAATAGGGTAAAGCTTTATGGCAGTGACTCCCTCTCTGCAGCAATGGCATCACTGAAAACAATGCAATAATAGAAGAAAAAAAAAACCCACCGAATTCTAATCTTGACTACTTTAAAAGCTTAAAATATGTTAAAGGTCATTGTTTTGCAGTTTCATTAATGAATTGGTGAAGAGCAACAGAAAAACAGACAAAATGTAATACAACAAATAGCAAACAAATGCTAACTGTCTGTCACTTTGATATCTAGAATAAATTATACGAAAGAAAACATCAACATTTGCATAAGGTAGGACAGGTGTACTTAGTACAAGTGGTACAAAGTGCATCTGCAATGTTCTCTTCATTTGCCTTGCCTAAAACAGAAACACCTTTTTGGATTTGCTTCAACAGGAGTTATTTTTAACTCAAGGGAGTGAAGTCAGGATGGAATGGTCTTTTTTATGTGTACCAACTCCTGGAAGAGTGTGTGTTTTTCTACATTTCAATTAATCCATCCATGAATGCATATTTCTAAACTGGCTCATTCCTGTTCAGGATCACAGGGTTGTTACCAATTAAACTACTGTCAGGTGAAGGCAGGGTACGCCCTAGACAGTGCGTTAGACAATTGCAGGGCCAAATTTCAAATAATTCAAGCTAAGAAACAAAGAGTTCCTGGAAAGTGACTTTAAGGATGCATGCTTATCTTTGGCTTGCTATATTGAGATGCTACCAAACCTGCTGCCAGCAGAATAATAACCAGCTTTGTCTTTTCTTTCTCATTTTTGTTGGACTAAAGCTTGGACCATTTTCCCATTGAATAAAACACACCATAAAGGCTGACATCTTATTAGTTTAAAACTTCAGGAATAAAACCGGTTTCCCTCCTAGTGAGTTTGCAGTTACTGACCCCTGCATGAAAAGAGTGAAACTAAAAGATAAAAAAGTCAGCAAAACCAAAGTTTGAACAAAAGTTGCATGCTGGATAGTATCTTGAATGCTATCCTTGAGCTTAGATTCAAACTTGGATGCTATGGTGAAAGACGAGCAGCTAAAGAGAGGTAGAACACATTGGCAGCAATGCAATCTCAAAATAATCGGGCTATTGTCTGACAACAAATTGGTTTTATAATTAGCTTTGTGAAAGTGCTAATATGCAACCTTGCTGTGGAGATCCATTAGGTAGCTATCCACTGCCGGAGAAGAAAGCAGAGAACATTGGGCTGTTGCTCCCACAGGTGGGACAGTCTGGATTTGGGAACACAAAAGTCCATGCATCTCCACCTGTTCTATTTTATATAATCTTTTCAATTAGTGGTTGCTGATGTAAAAGCTGACATTTTGTCCTATGATGTAATCACACTGTGCCATCCCACATTAGGGATTAGGAGGAAACTGTGAAGATCACACTTTCTTGGTCACAAAATGGCCCCTTTCACTCACATCGACATGGCTAATGTCACATCTCTTGGGCTGTATCATCACCACCACTGAGAAGCTCCACTCTATTCATAGCCATGCACATTCACACACATGTACAGGTAGAGACCTTTACCTAGTACAGATAACGTATTATTAATAACTACTTTAACAAGACTGTAAGGCTGTGGAAGGGAGGATTGCAAAAATTTGCTTCAGATTGGGGTGTTCATAGTTGAGATATTGTGTAACACTTTTAATTACATAAAAACTATTGGAGAGTGGAAAAAAAATGAATAAACAAGGTTTCTGGGCAAATTATGCCCTATCTGGTAACACTTTTTGCTATAGCTAATTATTAAGTTAATAATAAACTGTTAGTTAATGAGTTATAAGCAAATTGTTGATGAGTTAAGAAGTTAAATAGGAGTTAACAGTTTAAGAATTTATAAATGTACCCAATTAATTAGTGATAGATCATGAACAAGTAGTTAAATGAATTACTTATTAATGCCTTCTTAGTTTATATGTTACTGGGACATTATTTTAAAATTGACACTATTCCTCATTTATTAACTGTTAACTTATGAGAAACATTTCCTACATTTAACTTACGAGCAGCTTGTTTCTGATCTACTACTGACTAATGAGATAATTTAACAAGTCATGTATAACTTACTAACAGTTTATTGTTGATTCTTTAACTAGCAATAACAAATAGTTATAAATGGCTACCCAATGTGGGTAAATGATAGAGCCTCACTAATGATAAATGCTCTCTTTGTGCTCATTTAAGTTCATAAAAATGTGGTTTAAAAATAAAACTGCAAAAATTGGATGACATTCAATGTAACAGAAACTATGTTATTTTTTGGTTTTTACTTTATACTTCGGTATTATTCTTCATATTATGTTTGAAAGCAAAAAAAACACTGTTTTTAAGAATCCTATAATCTGAAGGCTTTTTCACTCTTTGAATGATCTGCACTAAAGGACCAATCAGAATGTTATGAGCTAAAACCGTGAACTATGAATGCACCATCAGCCATGGTTGCTACGACAACATCCCTTTTCATATGTGATCACAGAGAGCTTGTTCCATGTCATCACAATGCCTCCTCTAAATGTCTCCAAATAGAATGCAAAAAGAACCAACTACCCTGCTACAAGCAAATGCAGACCAAACAACAGCAAAGAAGAAGCACAAGTTTGTGGTGTTCTTGTTAAAAATGCAACCTAGCAGGATATGAGGAGAGGACTTCAACAAAAGCAATCATTTATGGTGACACTGGACACACCCACTGTGTGTGTGAAGAAAGACAAAAGTTTGAGTGGACCCAACAGACCACCTTGTTGGGTGAAAACAATGGTTTTACACAAAGCAATCTGCTCCACCCCAAAGAGGGCGTTGAGACTCGCCGTGAAAGTGTCATCTGACAAAGTCTGCACAGACTGAGAACACACCTGCACAATGACAACACAGTACCAACCAATCCAAGCAGAAAGATAGAGTAAACCTTAAGAAGACCTATATCGTGCTATTCTAACCCTGTGAGAGTAAACTATATCCATATATATGACAAGATATTGCATTTGCCCCATTAAAGAAGGATTTTCTTAATGAAATACAAGTTATTTTCGTGAGCTCTTTTCCTAACCTGAAGTAAGACAGATTTCGCCTTTCGCTCCTTTTGGGTGACACCCATTTCGCGACGTCAACCTACTCTTCCTGGAAAGGGCTGTTCTCATTTGTCTCCATCACAAAGTGAGGACCCACTCGTTTCCGTGGATTGGGAGGAGCTGGTGCTCAGAGGGCAGGTTTTAGAGAAATGCTCAGAGATGCGTCAAGA
This sequence comes from Oryzias celebensis, assembly GCA_014656515.1. Classification (NCBI taxonomy): domain Eukaryota; kingdom Metazoa; phylum Chordata; class Actinopteri; order Beloniformes; family Adrianichthyidae; genus Oryzias; species Oryzias celebensis. The sequence continues at coordinate 3,424,744 of BNCR01000014.1, forward strand.
GAGCAAAATACTGCTTTGGGGTTGTGTTTCGTGAGGATTTAAAAAACACCTGAAAGCTCAAAAAAGTGGATTTTGCATGACAGATCCTTTTGTGTCAACACTTTGCTTTAACGTGCAAGTCTGGGAGTTTGTAACAGTTTTACGTAGAGTCTGACAGCTGGAGTGAACCTCTCATTCTGTGTGACGGTCAGCGAGATTTAAGCAGTATATGTAAGTGATATCATTAGTGCTGAGGAGGCCTCCTGAAATGTGGTCAAACAGCAATCAGAGCCCACGCCATGAGTCACTTTTAAACAAGCTTTTGGCTAAGCGGAGCTTTGAGCTGCGGCTGCATCATTTCACAGCAGGGATACTTAAACTGAGCCACAAGCCCTTTACGTGTACAAAACAGAACAAAAAGCCTCCAGCTGACTGCAACTGGTTGCTCTGGGATGTTCTCACACTTGATGAAGTCAGCTGAAAGGCCAACTAGATTTGCCTTTAAAGCAGCCTTTGTACAACCAAATTAAGTTGACTGAATGGATGTTCTTAACATTTTCCTGATCTCCTGCTATTTAAATTCTTGAACTGTTTCCAGCGACAAGCATTTTCCATTGCATGTTTTATTCAGGGAGATCTAAATGGCCGTCCTTAAGTTTCCACAACTAGTTAGAATTCAAACCATGGATCCTCCAAGCACTGGCTTAGTTTTCCAAAGCTTGGAGTGCGTACACAACAAAAAAAAAAAAAAAATCACACAACAGACTCCAACATCAGCTTCACTGAACAATGACAGAAAAAGTCCGGAGAACACAGGTCAGGACAGAAAATGGGGAGAAGGTAAAAAGCATAAGAAGATGGGAGATTGCTGAAATTGCCAGATGTTTTGTGAGCTGTCCACCACACTGCTCACTGGGCTCACCGCATCCCACCAACACCTTTGCTTTCTCACACCATCAACAGCAAAAAGTCGATAAAGAAAAGTACTGAACTATATCGCATCATGAAAGATCAATGTTCAGTGATCAAATCTACTCACAAGATTTCGTCATTTTGAAATTCAAGGACGCCGTGGGTGTCTTCAAAGTCCTCTCCACCTCCCCGAGCGGTTCCCTCCACCGTCTTGTATGGCAGCATGACCACGCCGCGAGCTCCAGATGTTCGCAGCACCTTCACCTCCATGGTGCCGACACTTTCACTCACATGGAAAACAGGCTCTTCAAATGTAAAGATACCAGCGTGGTCGTCATCAAATATGGTCACGGTCGCTGTAGCCGGCAAGCCAAGACAGGCCACAGAGTCCACGTGGTTAGCTGATTCACCCTCTTGCGGTTCTTCGCCTTCTGGTGGCAACACTTTGACACTGGAAAGGTGAATAAGGAAATTTTCATCTTCCTCAAAGATGTCATCATCGATGATCCCCACGCGGATCTCTTTCATCGTCTCGCCGGGTTTGAACACCACCACGCCCTCTGTGAACTCATAGTCAGAGCCGGCGTTCGCGGTGCCGTCTTCCGTCCGGTACTCCACGGAAACAGTTTTGCCAAGGTCGCCGCCTCGCCGCACCACGTTCACCGCCACAGTGCCACAGTTTTCAAGACACTGGTAGGAACCAGGCTCAAAAAAGATCTTGGAGACAGGATCGTTATCACCATTCTCAGAGCGGACCTCGTGCATGCTGACAGCTTTTCGTGCCTGATCGGCAGCATGTTTTTTCAGGATGTTGCCGGCGCCCGTCATCAGTCTGGTGGCCTGGCAGCGGTAGAAAGCTCGGCTCTTCTGCTGCTGGCTCAGTACTTGATAGTTGGCGAGTTCAATAAGTTGTTCCACCTGGTAGGAAAAAAAAACCATTAAGATTCAAGTGTTAGAAATATACAGATCACTTTGTGTTATATTTTGTAGCTGGTGCTTCCTCAATAGGATCCATAAATAGCAACAAACTAAAGTCTTAGCAACATAAATATCATACCAGCTAGGGCATTGCTAGGTCTGTATTTTAAAAATAAAATAACATTAGTTCAACACACAGTGAGCTAATAAAATAGCAGAAATTCAAGTCCTTGCTTTTGTCAAACATTACTATTTTTTTTCCACATTTCTCCATTTCTCTTGTCGAAATCTTCTTTGGGTTTGTTCAGACCAGGAGAGTCATATATTGAATGACGAAAGAGTTTACACATTAATTTGGTTTTAGCAGCGCACCAAATTTGACTTGGATGTACCTTCTGTCCCTTTCCTTTGTTTTTTCAATAAAACACATTTGCCACGAGAAAAAGTTAATTTTAAAGTCAATATGAATGGTACAAAATACAATGTAAATATATTAAAATCTTTGATTCTTTTGTGGTCGATATGCCTTCCTGAAGAAGATGACCCCGTGGTACAGCCATGTCAAATGCCAGATTATTTTAATAACCAGCTCCACTATTAGGTGGAGCCTAATGCTTACACATTTACCACAAGCATTTTCCGGAGTCAGAATGTTAAAAAAAAAAAAAAAAAAAAAAAAACACTCCAATCAAAAAAATAAATGTACTCAGGCAGTCCATAGTTGTCTACCCTTTCACAGCTACTACTGTATATGAAAAAAAATGTCATTATTTGATTTGATCTGTCTTTGAATTCATGTTCTACTCTTTATTTTATACTCAAAAATCTTGCATTACTTAGCCTCTTGCCTTACCTTCTTTTTGGTTATTTTTTATAGTTCAGTAGAGCTTAGATTGTAATAAACTGCACGGTAGCTGAAATGTAAGCAGACCAAGGTGGGGGTTTTCAAGGTTTTCAGTTTCAGATAAGTTTTAGACAAAACAGATTACTCAGGGAAGTAAACTCTGGTCTCAATGACACAATGTTCAACAGTGTTCTCTAAAGTGGATTGGTGTAGATAAAACTATTCCTGACAGTGATCGGATGAGCGAATCATTTCACATCAAGCTGGTAAGGTTTCAGATTACATTAATATTTAATTTAGAGTTTAATCATTTAAACAACTGCTCCTGACAGCACGGCATCTAATTATTAATTTAAAATTAGGTTAATTTGGTTGCTGTATTTTGTCTAGGAAGCTTTACAGACAACAGTGCCAGTTTTTACTGTTGCAATAATTGTAACGTTGCAGCATTTGCACGACCTGTTTCGAACAGTGTTTCAGGTCCATTTTTCATCCTCATGAAAAGCAGATGTAAAAACAAAAAGAAAACTCTTCCAACCTCCTTGTCTGGGTGCTTTTGCTTGAGCTCCTTCAGGATCTTTGCCATGTCTCTACGGGTCTCTTCCTCATCCAGATCCTTCTCGTCTATATCCATGCCCAATGGACCATCCAGGAAGTCAACACCATGAGAGTTTAACATCTTTCCATCCATCTCAATGTCCACCTTAAAATTGAAATGAGTAGCATCAGTGTTACTTATCAACATATTTGGAACAAACACAATTATTTTTTTTTTATCTTACACTATTGAGGTCTTAAATGGCGTATACTTTTACAGCGCTTTTCTACCTTCATTGAAGGCCCAAAGCGCTTTACAGTGACAGTCCCATTCACACACTGATGGTGGCTCCGCTGCCAAAAAATGGTGCCAACCTTCCATCACAGGCAATATGGGGTTCAGTGTCTTGCCCAAGGACACTTTGACACATGGGCGGGCAAGGCGGCAATCAAACCTGCAATCCTTCGATCAGAGGCTGACTGCCCTTACCACTGCACCACAGCCGCCCCATTAAAAGCTTTTTTTTGTGTAAATTTTGTAAAAAATTGAAAAAGTCCTTCAAAATCCTGGGATTTTAAGGGAAATAATACTGCTAAAAAATAAAACATTTTCCACTGTGAAACTGTGTAATAATAAGAAATTATAGTGCATGGATTTTTTTCCAGTAAGCAGTATATTGACAGACTTGCATGATTTTTTTTAACCCTAATAAAAGCTACGTATGAAGGTCTTTTTTTTATTGAAAGCTTTTAACATGTTTACCATTGAGCTACTACATAATATTGTAATCAAAAATGTACATGCAGAAGCAGCACAGTTTATAATAATGGAAAAAGCACAGGAGTCACTGAGTTACGTACACAAACACTCCCTTGTTTTCCTAATGAAATTGTAATTTGCTGCGCTGCACTGCATCATCACTCAAAGCATCAGATAACAGTAAAAACAGGAAATTAAATGATGAAAATATACTAAATGACATTTGTGCTGTTAGTGATTTCCTTCATGTAATCTCTTAACCTTAGTCATTCCAGCCTATTATTACACATATGTGTTCTAAACATGTGTACGAATTGGCTCATTACAGTCGCTGATCACTACAATTGTCACGGATTGGACATTCTTGGAGATAAGGCTCTGCAGCTAAAGCCGTGACCATTTATCTTTAAATAAAAGACAACAAATACACAGACTAAAAATAAATTATATATTAAAATTTATGTAACACAGGAAAATGAAAATGTTGGGATTCAACATTTGGTGAAGTTTCACAAAAAGTAAGTTCCACTAGTGGGGTCCAAAATGAACCATTACATGAGTTCATGGATGGAACCAAAAAATATTTCAATTGAAGCGTGTAGCAATTTAGCAATTAACAAAAAAAAGCATTTTAGAAAAGTAGATGAATATTTGTACAAAATATCAGTTATTGCTTCCTTGTAATTCTTGCTCTCTGTTTTATCGCTGCCATTTTTTTTTTCTTCTCCTGCTCTCTCTTATTAAATTCTTGACATTTTGTTTGCACTTCTGTCACAAATCTTCCAGGTGGGACACACTTTCCCGAAGTTGGCTTCCATTGATTTTGGAGTGTTTTGATTGACAGCTCAGTGACTCAGGCATGTCTCAGAGCAGCAGGCAGAGATTCTGTCTTTGTTCTGATCCAGACATTTGTCTTCATCATGAGTAACCACAATTCCAGCTTATAAAGACATTAAAATGTAGGCATGATTTACATTTTTCATCAACCCTTATAGAAAATATAGATTATCTTTTCATGTAAAACCAAGCTTTGCACTATGGTAGCTTTTGAAGTAGCAAGAGAGATGAAGTTCCTTCTTTTTACAGGTTTTTCTAAATAAATGGTGGCTACACAACCATATCATCTAATATTTACTGTTTATTTATTTTTTTAAGTGGAACAACGTATACCCCCAAAAAATAATGTTTGGTTTGCATATTTTTTATTTCAACACTTTATTTTGAAAGTTTTAACACTTAGATTTAATACCTATTAAGGTTCAATTCACAAAGGGGTTTGTCTCAAGACGCTAAGCAATGAATGCAAGAGGCATCAAACCAAGTAGACAGGAAAAGTGAAAACAGCGTTGGGTCACAAATGACTATAACTGTAATCTAATTTAGAGGATAACCTGTCTTCATTTAAACAAACAAACAAAGGTGTGATTAGATATCAAAGTATTTTATTACAAATATTGGAGCAAAGTTTGATTTCACTTGATTTTCATAGTCAGACGATTTTTTTGACGATTTTATCATTTTGAAACATTGAAGCGCTGCTCATTTTGAACTATTGATAGTATCAAAAGTTTAAGGAATGTCGATAGAATGAATCTTACCACTGAAATAAAGTTATCATTATTATTAACAATAATTATTATCAGGGTCTTGTGGGAGAGTGTCTGCCCTAAGACTGGAAAGTTGTAAGTTAAAATCCGTGGCCGAGTCATACCAAAGACTCTAAAAATAGGACTCAATTCCTGCCTGCTTGACACTCAGCATTAAGGGGTTGGATTGTTGGGGTTAAAACACCAAATGGTTCCCCAAGCACAGCTGTGTCTGCAGCTCACCGCTCCCCCAGGGAATGGGTGAAAGGCAAAAAGAAAACCTAAAGGAACTTTTAAATCCCATTTTTACATGATAAATATTTTCAATTATTGCTGCAATGATTAAGCTAGGACACGTTTAAGCTTCATGCTTGTACCAGGGCATTGACTTTTTAAAGGCAGAAACAGCTTCCCAGAAAATGCAAAAATATTTACAAAATGATTATATTAATTTGATATTAATTTGAAAAACCTTCATTCTCCAGTTTAATTCAGATGAGCCAGTTGTATAACTGTGATGTTGAAAAAAGAGAATTCAATGCAGTATGAAAGCAAAAACTGCACACTACTCTATAGCACTCAAACTAAAATGTTTAATAACCTATGATGGAATGATTTTTTTTTTTCATTGAGATTGATCACCTTAGTGACAAATGCAGAAATTGTGAGAAATAGTTGGTATTTCTTGTGAGTTTACCTTGGAGGGGAGTGGCCTGTCGCCCTCGGTCTCAATGATCATTCCACGTTGCTTCCCAGTGCGGTAGCGCTTGTACACATACTTATAAAACAGGAGGCGGCGATCAGCCACCCAGGCAAATACCACGCAGACGGGGAAGAAGAGGAACGTGAGCAGACCCTCCCACACCTGCACGACCCCAGGAGAAATCACTGACAGGATAAGGTAAAGCCAGATGTAGGCGAAGATACTCCAGGTGGCCGTGACAAAGAAGACCCGCAGATGCTTGACTTTCCTCGTCTCACCATCGGGCACGACGTAGACGCAGATCCCGATGATGACAAACATGTTGAACGCTGCAGAACCGACTATAGTGGAAGGGCCCAGTGTGCCAGCATCAAACCCATGACCTATAACCTCAATGACGGACAGAAGGATTTCAGGAGCAGATGAGCCCAGAGCCATGAGGGTGAGGTTGGAGACAGTCTCATTCCAGATCCGAACAGTAGTTTTGGTGGTTTCTCCATTGGGCTTCTTAATGGTGATCTCTTTCTCTTGTGATGTGATGACCTCTATTGAAGCCATGAAGCGGTCTGCAATAATTGACACGCCAAGAAACATATATACCAGAGCCACAAAGTAAACCGTTGCCCGGGCAACCTTGTCTCCAAAGGATGGGTTTTGGGGTTCCCAAATAGGCAAGATCACCCCCTTTGAACATGCTTCAGCTTTGCTGCATTCACTTTTGTTTGTGGCAATTGCTAGAACTGAGCCGTCCAAGCTCGGCTCAGGGGGGGCACCAGCCAACGAGGGGTGGAGCTTCAGGAGAAGAATCGCTGCAACCACCGCCAGCCTCAAAGCAGGGGACAGGAAGGAAGAGCGCTGCCAACAGCCCATGTTGATGAGATTGACAAGTGATGAGGATCTAAAAGCCTGCAAAAAAAAGAAAAGAGACAAAAGTCAGATTTTTAAAAGACATATGCCCACAACTGAAAGGATAGTCACATAAGATTGAACTTGTCTCTTTTTTAAATATTCTTTCAAAAAAGACATTTTGAGAGCCAAAAATGTTGTAAGACCAGTTAGGCAGTTTGGCTCTTCGTGTTTCTGTAACTTTCCACAAAGACTGCAGCAGATCAGATAAGATTAGAAAACAATTCTAATCGGCATTTGTGTAAACTTGTAAGAGCCAAGCGACACAGCAGAAAGACGACACAGAGAAAAATAGGAGCTCAGCTTACATAAAAACATCAACCACAATGTCAAAAAAGAGCTACTATATGAAGAAGGCTGCAAGTTCATTAAACCACACCAAAGATTTTAGCTTCAGCTCAATTCATCAATAAAAGTTTTCTCAAAGTTGACTCCAAATCTCTTGAATACTTACATGATAATATTCATGCTTGCATGAATGCTTCCAAGCTCTGAATTACATATTGATTAGATTGATCCTGTATTTTATCAGACAGTTGAACATCTGTTTATAGGCTGATACAGAAAAAAAAAAACCATCAAACTTCTTAATCTGCTTTAGGGGCTACGGGGTTGCTGAAGTTTGCCCCGGCTAAAACCCAGAGAAAACCCACACAAGCACAGGGAGTTCATGCAAACTCCACGCAGAACGGTCCCAGTTGGGATTTGAACCAGGACCTTTCTGCTGTGGGGTGAAATCGCTAACCACTGTGCTACTGTGCAGGAAAATACTGAGCAAAAGAAAAATGTATGAACTGAATGTGAACAAATAGATAACTTTGCATCAATCTCTAACTGCTTGTCTTTTGCAATGGAAGAAAAAGCTATAACCGATTGTGTTTAGACTGTCACTGGCCAGTTTTTAACCAGAAAGCATCTATTTTTCCTCTGGTCAAATGAAGATATCATGCAAGGAAAAAGAAACAAAAAACAAAAAACGGTTCATTGACTTGTTCATGTTTGTTTAGTGAGGACATTTTTTGTGCAAGTAGAAAGCACAACTGATTTCTGTTATAGGTCAACAAAACTGTAAAACAAGGTCAAAATAAAAATTGCAACACAGGTTAAAAGATTTAAGTATGGAGCTAACCTTTTCTTTTTTTACATTATGGGCAGTTTTCCATAAATGCCAGTAAAACAGACAACACTTTGAGCTGCAGCTGTTTACGACTCATAAAGATTTTATTGTTTGAAGGTGGGTATTTTCATGAACATAGCTCCGAGCACTTGCTTTTACTTCAGGAGAAAGTGTATTTTCCATTACTATGTGCTTAATCTGCAGGATTCAGTCATTTAGTGCTAGTTCTCCTACTTTATCTTTTTAATTGTGACCTGAAAAAACATAAAATTTGCATTAAGTAAATTGACAAGTTTTACCTCAGAGTCATCAGAACAGCTTTATTTATTTATTTATTTTAGAGAAAAATCACTCAACTAATCACTGAGTTACATTTTGAAGTGATATGATCACCAACCCTACAAACCCCTCCTGCACTTTATTGAAAAAAATATTAAAAGTAGGAGTTACAATCATTAAATAATCAATTCTTGCATTGTGAGCGTGGTTAAGACTAAAGCGTTTTCATTACAGTTGCCCAAGCAATTAGCAAACCGGTCTTTGCTGGGTCATTTCCCACAGGGGATCCAATCCATCTGTACTAGCTTTATGTGCTAATGAGTCTGGACACAGAGCATGCAGATTAATTCTCTTTTGCAAGTCTGAGAAACTAAGATTTAGAATGCCATACTCACTAAAAAGATATATCTGTTAGAAAATAAAACAATGCACAGCATTGAAATCAGTTTGTGTTAAAGGCAATGTCAACATGCTCTAAAAAACAATTTTGTTGTATTTTTGTGGTTTAAATACCCAAAATATATAATGGCTGAACCCGCAGGATAACAAACTTGAGGAAAAGTGCTTGACTTCAATAAAATAAAATCATAAATAAACAATGATTATTTAATAATCAGCAAATACGTTTAAGGTAAATAATAGAATGCAAAAAAAATTTAAAATCTTGAAAAACTCAACAATCACAAGATGGATTTCTGCAGATTTTTGTTGAGTTGTCATTTAGAGATGTTTCTAGTGCCTTTATAGCTGGAGGAAAACGTTATCTATAATTACATTTCATTTTAAGACTTTGAAGTCTTCACAAGTCCATTTCTTAAACTGGATCACTATGTTCGTTTGAATTCAAACCATTCCGGTTGTCTCTCCTCACAAAACTTTTGACTTATTTTTTGCTTTTCCTACAGCTTGTCAAGCTGTACCTCAGTGCTCAAAGGGAAATGCAAAAATATCCCAATAATAGTTCAACTCAAGATGTTTCTCACATTGACTGGCAGCAGTCAAAGCTGTTGGAATAATGCAAAATAAATGTTGAATGAATGCAGCTGCTTGTGGTAACTTGCACACTGATGAGAGAATGCAAACTTCTAATCAGGGAGGCATTATGGGTAAAGACTTAAGCACGATCTTTAAATCAATTTCTTAAATAAATCAATACATAGAAATGATTGGCAATCCTTGTGTTGTGCTACAGCAGTAAATTTGCATTCACTGCTGCCAGAAATAAGTGTCCTAAAGCTCTAATGACTACAACTCTACTTCACATAAAATTATATACGAATGTGACTGACTTCACAAGATTAAAAATCAAGAGAGTTCAAGAAGTTCATGAAAGAGCTTGAGGTTGGAGAGCTCCTGAGAGACTGAAGAATTCTGAAAGTGAGCTTCACGAAGCTTCTTCATAGAAAAGCACAACTAGAACATTTTCATGGCAACCAAGGCAGCCCACTTTAAGAAACCCTGATTAGCATGAATTAAAACTAATGATCATCAATATGATAACTTTTTCAGTAGACTTCATTATTTCTTTTTTTGCCACATTTTTTTAAAGGCTGCTGATTTAAACTGAGAAGAGGTGAAACTTTACTTAGTAAAATTATAAAATCTTACAGGAAAAACTAAAGGAAAACCTCCTTTTTCTCTGTAAAACCAAAAGACAAAAAACTGGTTTAACCCCTTGACCCCTTTTGATGCAAATGTGCATCAAACCACTTTGGCTCCAAAATTAATTTAACATCTACATAAAAGTAAAAATATATGGGAATTTTTTTAATAGCTGGAAATAAATTCAGGCATAAAAGACTCAAAAGAATATGGATGCATTGTTGTTCTTGTTGTGCTTCGACATAGCCACATCACCATTAGTTTTCCTGAGAAAATACAGATGGAAAAACTCTCTGTGCATTACTGCTACTGTACTACTCTGAAATAAACATTTAGCAAATTATATGATGAAAACATGATGATGTGAAGAGCATTTTACAAGTTATGAGAAGTATGATCTCTGTTGTTTTGTTTTATGCTGTTTTGGTCTGATAACTCTGACAATCACAGTGTTCTAACAATTACATAAACATTTTCTGATTAATAATTGGCAGGCTTCAAATCGAGTGGATTACTGTGCCCAGATGGATTACTGTATCTAGATGCATTATTCCACCCAGTTAGATTACTGTACCAAAATGGATTACTGTACCCGGCTGTATTTTTGTACCAAGTTGGATTACAGTGCCCAACCGGATTACTGTGCCCAACCGGATTACTGTACCCAACTGGATTACTATACCCAGTTGTATTACTGTACCCAGCTGGATTACTGTACCCAGTTGGATTACTATACCCAACTGGATTACTGTACCCAGTTGGATTACTGTACCCAGTTGGATTATTGTACCCAGTTGGATTGTTGTCCCCAGTTGGATTACTGTACCCAGTTGGATTACTGTACCCAGTTGGATTATTGTACCCAGTTGGATTACTGTACCCAGTTGGATTATTGTACCCAGCTGGATTGCTGTACCCAGTTGGATTTCTGTACCAAGTTGGATTACTGTACCCAACTGGATTACTGTACCCAACTGGATTACTATACCCAACTGGATTACTGTACCCAGTTGGATTACTGTACCCAGTTAGATTGCTGTGCCCAGTAGAATTGCTTTACCCAACTGGATTACTGTACCCAACTGGATTACTGTACCCAGTTGTATTACTGTACCCAGCTGGATTACTGTACCCAGTTGGATTACTATACCCAGTTGGATTACTGTACCCAGTTGGATTACTGTACCCAGCTGGATTACTGTACCCAGTTGGATTACTATACCCAACTGGATTACTGTACCCAGTTGGATTACTGTACCCAGTTGGATTACTGTACCCAGCAGGATTACTGTACCCAACTGGATTACTGTTATGCACTTTGTTTTATGTCAGTCAATTATTTGTCTCTTGACTCCAGTTTGTCCAAAACACAGCTGCACGTCTTTTAACTGGGACTCAAAAACCCATAATTCAGGGTTGAAATAAAACAACCTCAATTTTATCTTCTCTCTACTCGCTGCCAGTGCGCCTTAGGATTAGCATTTTTTAATTTATTTTATATTCTAAATGGTGTTGCCCTGCAATCCTGCCCTGAGCTACAGCAGCTTTATGCTCCAGTCAGATCAGTTGACCTGCTGCATCAGAATTTACCAAAACCTAGACGTAAGCTTAGAGGGGGCCAAGCTTTTGGGGTGGCAGCTCCAAAAATGTGGAATGAGCTGCTCATTTACATTAGACAGGCTTCCTCCTGACCTGTTTTTAAACTTCTTCTAAAAACCCACTGGTTTTCTTTGGCCTTTGACACAGTCTGAGATGTAAAGATTGAGATTTTGCTATTTTGGATTTGTGATTCACTGTCTTTTTTTTATTTTAAATTACATGTATTTCTTTTTATTTTATTCATATTTTGTTTTATCATTTATTCAGCACTGGTCAACCTTGTTGTTTGAAGATGCTTAACATATGTAGTTACAGCTACAGGTATGGTCTCCTTGCATGACAAAGATCTATCAGGACAGATCAACTTCCTTCTCACACCCTTTTTTCTCGGGCACGTGTTCGACAATTGTTCCTCCTGAAACATTTCAAACAAAAGTAATCCTGCAAATAAAATTGTGTTGCTCAAAAACTGGTTGAGTTTGCAAAGATCCTAATTAATTTAGTTAAAGATGTGAAAAGTAGCCTGAGTCGCTTAAACAAAACATAAAACCAAACCAAATCGCCAACTATTATGTATCATCTGCTTTACTAAAGAGAAAAATAGCAGCGTTGTTTTAACACAAGTAATTGATTCTGCCAACAACAAAACGTGACCACATGTAGATTTTAATCACAGCCTGCTGGTTGCTGGCTGAGCATGGATACCATTAGCCTAGGGGACATTTGCAGGTATTAACAGTAATCACTACAGTAAATATGGTATGTCATTTAAATGCAGCCCATTCCAGATCACATTACATCTAGAGGTCCCGGTGCTGGGATGTTTCACCTTAAATTATCAAAAATCTCACACTCAGGAATTCTTCTTTACACAATCCCAGTGGCCGTACAGCATGTCCTTAGGTACAAAGGACCAGAATAATAGACAAACAGTTCTGTGGTCTATGCTAGGATGACTGTAAAATGCATCCTGCTGGAAAGACTTTGTAAAGATAAACATGTTTACCTGCTAGAGCTGCATGATATGAGAAAAACATGTGAAATGCTTCTAATAAGCCTATTTGTCATCAATGTTGCAATGACAATTTGACTTGAAACACATGAAGAAATAGCAAAACAGAAAGAACTAATACAACATTTCCATTCACTGCAACAGTTTTATTTAAATAAAAGTCCACACAATTTAGACTGTAAGTTATCACAATAGGAGACAGGCAAGAACTTGTACGTTGGGAAAACACACCAAAGAACAACTGTCTACCTTCCTACAGTTTGGTTTTGATTCAGTAAAACACAGGCAGCTCCTTAAATACTGTACTTAAAATGTATGCATCCTTATCAAACTTGGATTTCCTGGAACTTCAATGCATTACACGAAAAACCCTATGAAAGAGAACACAAATGAAGAAACGTCAACTTAGATTTAGAAAATATAAAGCCAACACACACACAGAAACTGACCAAACAAGGATTTATCCCTTAAGGCATAAACAAAAATCACAAAACATAAAGTTGAGGAAACTAAAACTGTGTGCAGCAATGAGACAAGTCGTTCCCTGAGTTCCAGTGTTGTCACATCCAAAAGTCTCTGAGGGCAAAAGCCCAAGGTGAGAAAACCAGGCTTAATTAGACCAAGAGCCCAAAGAGAAAAGAAAATATTCAACCTGATGTACAACTACAAAAAATAAAGAGGAACACGTCTTTCTGTGAAATTGAGTCACATTTCCGCATTACTGTACATAATCCATTTAAGAAAAAAAGGGCAAAAAAGTATGGTGGTGGGAGTTACTAATGTCATGCAGAGCACAAAGACATGCCTCAGCCTGCTGCTCTGATGATCTGTCACTCTGCAGCGTCCAAATCCATTTCAATGCAGAGAGCAGTGAAGATGGAAAGAGAACAAAGGCAGCAAGGGAGGAATAACACTAAAGTAGAGGGATGCAAATGCAGGAATCATTATGGTTGAAGGTGGGAGAAAAGAGCCCACATAACAATCCTTCACCTCTGAATGAGTTGAAACTTCAGGCAAACTCCAGTGTGTGCCCCTGTGAAAGCCTCGCAAAAAAGAAACACATTTCCAGCAGCTCCTGCTAACAACTCAGGAATAATGGCCCAAATGTTCCATCACAACAATGACTTGGAGCTATTTTAGCCTGATTCTGCACTGCAGCCATTTCTCATGCCAAGCTGTCTTCTCCTATTAAAGCACTTAAAGGACATTATCAAGCCGGAACACTCATACACGTATTGCTGCCCCGGTGCCTGGCATGGTGTCTTTGCCTCTATTGACAATATCTGTATGTGTGTCAATCCTGGCTCTGAAAAGGCGCAGGATGACGTGGGAAGACAGTGATGAGCAAACAATGGGAAAGAAGATCAATAAGAGCAGAGTGGTCAAATCACTTCCCTTAGCTCCCGTTCGCTTGCCATTCAATGGAAAGCTTTTTCAAGGTAAACATTCTGCCCCACCACTGTACTCCAGGGGCTCAAGCGTTAGTTATGAGGATCTAATCCGATATCAATTCTTTAGAGCATTTCACTGAAACTCTAAGCTATGAATTTGATCTTCTTTTTATTGTGTCAATTTGATTGTCTTTCCCTCTCAAACAGAATTAAAACATCATGTCTATTCTCTCACAGCAGCCCATCTTCCAGAGAGAAAACTGATGCAAACTTTTTAAATTTATGAAACGTTCTGAAGCTGCAGATTCATTTGGAATTAGATGGATCTAGAGAATTCAATGTTGAGTCGAAATTTGACCTTTGACCTTGTCCTTTAGGACAAATTAGGCAAAAGTAAAGCAGTCGACCTCTGGTTGTTCAAGTTCAAATCTCCACATATCTACCACATGTTGAAATGTCCTTAGGTAAGACCCTGAACCCCACATTGCTCCTGGTGGTTAAAGGTTGGCCTTAGTGTTTGGCAGCAGTAATGCCATCAGTGTGTGACTATCTGTGTGACTGTAAAGTCCTTCAGGCCTTCTAAGAAGGTAGTGAACTGCTATATGAGTATGTGACATTTACCATTTTAGACGAGTCTTTAACTTGGAAGGAAATCTGCTTCTGGTAGAGGTGCTCTGATGAATCAGTCGAGATAAACTGTTTTGATAAGACCTTTAAAGACAGATGTAAAAAGCTTCAAATGGGAGGTTGTCCTCTGCTTGAATACCACACCTTGAATATTCAAGACATAAACTAAACCCAGCTTTTCTGTCCACCGCAGAGCTGTTACGCAGTCACACCCCATTCGAACCAAGCCGCTGATCTATTCTATGGGCCAAAACAAAAGAACTGTAGCTTGAGGTTAAAAAAAAAAAAAAGAAAACAGGTTTTCTGGGGTTGCCACCTGTTTTAATGTCACAGCGCATTTGATGGCAGACTGACAAGTTGACTTTCACATCCTTAGGTCTGGCAACCTGTCAGCCTTATTGCTGCCGGCCAGCCGTACTCTTCACTTTAAAATAAATCTTGACTGCAGGAGGATGTTTTCTGTGATCTGAAAGTGTTGAGCCATCACAGTGCAGATAAGACACAACTACTTTGCCTCTCTCTGGAGCTTTTGGTGTTAAACACATAGCTTTGTTGTCATTGCTAATGGGCAATGTTTTCTGCCGAAAGCCTCATGCACAACAAGAAAGACCTCGTGGGTTACAACTGATGAGGGTCTTTTTATCCAATATGTCAAAATCTGCATAAAAATTATCCAATCTGTGACAACTGATTGAGGGAGGAAGATATACAACAAGGGAAGATGGTGGGTTTGTTTCTGGTAAAACAACATAAAGAGGACGTTCTAGTTAGGTTAGTTAATTTAGCCCAGTTTCACATCATTTCTTATATTTACCTTTGATAAAAAGAAATTGTTATTGAAGGCTTTATTTAATCTAGTCTTAAGGTTTCAGCAGACAGTATAATTTGTGTTAAGAAACACAAATGAATTGCTTACAGTATTCATAAGGGGCTCCCTTTACATTGGTGACATTTTAAAAGGGCTTTTTGGAAAATATTGATATCTTTCTAGTGAGAATGTTTTAATGGAAGTCAGTTGCTTCTCTTTCAGATGTTTAACCATGAAAAGCCGCCATGAAGCTGATTCAGCCTTGAAATGGCACAGATCTTTGACTGGAGGGTTGCTGGTTCAAAGTTGGATGATCGAGATACCTAGGAGTGTTTATGCCACTCTTGCTCAATCATACTGTATTTGAGCCTAATGGGCCCCAGTAGAGCAACTCAAGATCTGTGGTTGTCCAGGTACTGTAGCTTTCACATATTACTATCAAAGATAAATAAGAAATCAAAGGGGATTTACAAATTTTTGTATCACTTGTCTTAGTTATCCAAAAAGCCTTTAATTGGCTAAAAAGTTCATTATTTCTATGCTGTTTTTTTTCTTTTTACATATAACAGTATAGCTGCAATGACTACAGTGAACTGCTTTTATATCAGTTTTTTGTAATTTTCCCCATAAAATTATTTGTTTTCCACAATATTATTTAAACATGTAAAGTCCAGGTAGGTCAGTTTGGTCTAGTTTGAGAGGGTTTTTGTTTTTTTGTGCCGGGGTTATTATGCAACCTCCCGTCCATCTGTACCGCCTGTACTGAGGGTGACAACATACGGATCGCACATAATCAGTTTTACAGTTGGTAAATGTTGGTGGATGGGAAGTCCACGGCAACCACGCAAATACACACGAGATGTAGATGAACTTTGCCTTTAAGGTATTTATTGCCACACAGCATCAGTATAAAAACTTGATGACAAACAACATGTGGGATGCAAGTCGGCTTTCACTTTTACTCCCCATGCATGGCGGCTTTTCTCTTCTTTTGAGTATTAGGGATTTAACGTTAGTATTTTGTGCATACATATGCTGTGACGTGAACATTTACTATTAAATATGTGAAAATTTGGCTGCATGTGGAACTGGCGTATTGGGAATCAGGGTTCTATTCCTTATGGCATAATCCAGTGTGGGTCCTAAGCAAGACCCTTCATGCCACAAGGGGGGCCCAAGCCTGGGTCTCCCTGTGCCAAGCCCAAGGCCGAGAGCAATAAAGGGTTGTGTCAGTAAGGCCATCCAGCACAAATATTTTTGTCAAACCAAAGCTGTTTTGCTCTGGCTACCTCTGAAGGGAAATGCCGAAAGTTGAATAACACCTAAGAATATATGAAAATTGGAATTGTGATGTTCAGATGTAGCGCAACATATGAGTGACATCAGAGTAGCAGAAGTAGTTTCCCTTGGTTTTGGCTGAACTAAACTTCTCCATGTTGTTGGACGTGTTAATTGCTGTAAGCAGCAATCTCCTTTAACGCACAAGTCTATATCTGTTTAAAAATATGCTGCGTTAGAAAGTTTTTTGGGAATTAAAGTGAGAAATGTGTTCAAACAAGTGTGCCTTAGAGATATAAATGTGGATTAATCAAGTAGTTGTCCAGAAAAATTACAGAAAATTAAATCACGCTTAAATATATAATTGATAAATGAAGCATCGTGCATCTTTCAACAACAATTCAGATCATCCTCCTCTGACTTCTTATGTAATGTCACAGCCTTAATGCATCTCAAAGCAAGTGACCCAGCCACTGTTGCATTGCAGCGACTAAAATGCTGGAAAACTTGAATCAAGTTTCAAAACACTGAGTGACCCCCCAAAAAGTCAATATTTAATCAAGTCCAGATTATCTGAATATTGTGATGCTTATGCATCAGCGCTGAACTGCATCTCTACTGGAAACACACAAAAAGCCATTCATTATATTTCTGTCATTCTTTTTCAGGATGAACATTTCAGGCAATGTGCGTCAGAATTCCATGTTATGAGCGTCAACACAGAGATTAAGATGAGCTGGAGAAGACAGGGCTGCAAATCCAAGCTGTTCTTTGGCTTCACTTGAAGCTTTTCCTGTGTCAAACCTGATTTTGTCACACCTTTAAAATCAAGGATCTGGTGCTTCTGTCATAAATTGGTTCAACATGAGACAGTAAATTGATTTTTTACAGACAAGAATCGGATTTATCTGTGGTGTGTAAAGTCCTTCAGTGTCTGCATTTATATTATTATTATAATAATTGTTGCCGAGCATTTTGCGTATCACTGAAGAGTCTGCGGTTGTCTCCACCATCCCAGATGAACTACACAGTTTGGCGCAAAGGATGAGGGGCCTGGAGAAATGCGCAAATGTGTCCTCTTAATGCGTTACGCTCCTTTGTACGGGCAGCCACAGGCGCTGCGCACACTGGACAACTTTCCCACTCAATGCCAATTAGAAGAAAAAAAAGCCGTAAGCGCGCTGTTATCTGGACGTGATCCGAATCTGTAACTCACTCCTCTATAAATAGGTGAGGCTGCACTTAAACATGCGAGGAGCGAAGTAGTAAAAATGAGTAGATCGGAAGGAAGCGCGGGGGAAAGCCCCCGGAGCGTAAAGCTTCTGTCTCTTTGTGTGTTTTAAACCTGATGTTCAGTTGTTTTTTTTTTTTTTTATTTAAAATAGGACCCCCAGTTTAAAGCTCCATCTGAACCAACATCACCAAATCGCAGGAAGATGAAACGCGCAGAGCGCGGGGCGAGGACTGCCTCCACAAACGCATCGGACGCCTGGTGCCTCCAGATCTCCTTAGGGCTCAAAGATCAGAGGGTCTTCCTCCCCCTGGCATCCCACTCTCTCCGCCCTCCAAACTTGCCTGCCCCAAACGAAGCACGGACCCCCGCATTCATGGAGCACCCCGGAACCCGCATCACATCCTACCTTCTTGATCGCGTCCTCGATCCACGGACTGCCAGTCAGGAACAGCTCAAATCAGTGTTTCAGCTCTTCTCGTGGTCCTGGCAGGCAGAAGGAGTGCCGGGAGGAGGAGGAGTGGTAGTCGAGGTACAAGCCAGCAGTTGGGAACGGTAATGGAGACGCAGGGAGGTCTTATACGCCAGCCAAGACGGCGTTTCCACCAACCGAGACGCACAAAGGGGGGGCAGAGTAGTCCGGATTCCCATGCACAGACAGTTTTTTATCTGCTATTATGGTCTGCTCTTGCCTACTCCTCTTTTCCATTAAGACTTGTGTGACCTGTATGATCGAATGACCGGCGCGGTGCTTCATCAGCAGACCCGCATTCGCTGGATCGAGGCGCGCAGCGCGGCGGACTTCTTCCTCATTCTTCCCTCCAGCCCTGTCCCCCCCTCGCTCCGCGCAGAGAAAGAGAGCTAGTGTGTGTGTGAGAGAGAACAGGTCTCTCCTTTCGTCTGTTTCCCTCACACACACCGAGCGAGGATCAACTCGCCCTCCGCCCTCCTCATCCTCATCCCTCCCTCCCAGAGCGCGCGTCTCCCTTGGTGCGTGTCCACTCACAAAACCCAGATCGTCATAGTTTTCTTGTTTGCAGACCTTTTTCTAAAATGGGATGGTACCACAATGCATCAATTCAATTACACTATTGCCATGTTTTTAGTGACTGGCAGGAGGGGAGGAACCACTTTGGTGGAAAGAACATCACTAAGGTCCTTTCAAAACGAAACAAACACATTAGAAAACATTACACATGGTTGTTGTGTTAAAAAAAAAACGGACAAAAATCTTTGATTTTTAGACAGGTTTATGCTTAGTGTTATATTCATGAGGGTTTCTAATGTGTCGTAAAGACTCACTCTAATAAAAATTGTGTTTTTCTGATGGAGGACCTATCTGTTTTTTTAAAAAAGAAGCTTGAAATAGCATTTCAGAGTATTTCTTTCTTCAAATCGTTGTGAATCAGGAGCAGATGAAAGAAGTTGAAGGTGACATAGTTAAAGCTCTGCTCCATTTTGAGGCATCCCCTCGTGTGGCCTTGCAGAAAAGGTTCATGTACATCTTTGTTTTCCTCCTTTCAGCTGGAATCTGGCTCAAATTTGATCTGACAATGCTCGACATTTTTTTCTGGCACCGGTAACGTTAGGTTGGGGTTGTAAGCTAGAGAAAGAGTGTCAGCAAAGGGATGATGGGAAATGATGGCAGGCTTTCTCTGCACCAACATCCTGCCCATAATCCTACCTCCACTCTGTAAACTGTCCTAGAAAATTACACTGCATTTTGGCTCAAAACGGCAAAACCATAATTAAAAGAACACTGGGAACGCATTTACAATAGATCACAAGATGATTGAAGTTCAACTTTAATGGTATTCCTGCTAAAAGCAACAACCGTCCGTCCATCCATCCATCCATCCATCCATCCATCCATCCATCACCTAAAGTCTGTCAGAAGTAACTCGTCTAAAATGATAGGTAGATGTTATCTTTTGTGTGTGTTTTTTTAGGAAAAAAAATATATAGGCACTATATAAATACACAATACATATTTTTTGTGTTTTAAGAATGAAATAAAAACGTATCGTCATCCAAAGCATTTCTGACAAGTTATTTGGACAACAGATATAAATGTAGAAAGAGATCCACAACAAGTGCTTTCGTTTCACACACACAGCATTTATTATTTTAATAAATTCAAATGCAGCAATATATTAATTTCTGACACAGTTATGGTCATTTAAGCATTAAGTATTTACTTAGACAAATCTCAAACTGAAGAGTTTGTTTTCTTTTTTTCTGTTATGTGGCTGAGTTGTAGCTTTTTCACTCATCTTCCCGGCACTTCAAAAGTTGTGCTTATCTTTAGCTTGTTTTTTTTTATGACCCTTCATGATTTTCAAGTCCAGTCAGGCACTTCTTGTAAAATCAGTGTATTTTGTATATCCAATATTCAAATGACTTTACTCAAATTTGACTTTGTACCAGCTAAGGTAACCAAAAAAAAAACAAAAAACTTTCAGATGTTTTATTCAGGATATGAATTTATCTGAGATGAGCATTGTGACATCTCTCAGGAATTTGTGGTTATGATTCATGAAAAAAGCAGATGATACTGTCAAGCATGCGGCGTACCATGTTCTGTTCACCTTTGTGATGGTTTCATCCAATGTATTTACACCATTCCACTGTCCTCTGTTGCAAGCAAAGCACAAACATTTCTTAAAGGTGAAGTAAGGAAAGCATTTATTTTAGGTGCTGCTGTACAACACACTGTAGTTAAGGTTGTAACAGCACCAGTTTGATACGTTTTCATAAAAAGTTTTTCAATCACAGATTACAATGAAATTCCACAGGAAATAAAGATGTGTTATTTTTGTCCCAGTCATGGAAGCTATAGGAGTAAAAATAAAAAAAATAATAATGTTTAAAAATGCTTTCAAAACTAAACGAGAGTTAAATGATTTTTTTTTTTTATCAATAATGCTTTTTCATTAATACCTAAAAAATGATATATGACATGGTAACTGAAATCAACATATTTTATATTGTTCTTGCACGTCATACAGAAAGCCTTTGTACATTAGAAGTTATTTTATTCTGAAAGGGTCGGATCTAAAACAAGAATTTTGTTCCTGTTTTTTACATGCAGGTCCACCTTTTGTTATTGATCATTTGCAAATTAAAAACAAAGAATCAAGTTAGATAATGCTGTATAGAAATAAAAAAAAAGTGACAAGAAAAGAACCATCCATACTTGAGAAGAAAGGATTATCTTTCAGCTCAGATTGAACAATTACGAACAATAAAAAAGCTAATCTGTGATGATTGAGAGACTCAGTATGAGTCGGACAAATCAATAGTCATCTCAATTCATATAATTGCTGGAAAATTACATTGTCTGTATGTAGCGTGTGTAGGGGGGTGTCACTTGAAAAGGTTAGGAGTGCTGGAAAAGGCCTCCACATTGTTTGCATGTGAGCACATGTACAAATTACCTGCAGTTTTCTCTCATTAGACGACTGCTGTGTTTGTGGACCTTATTTCTGCCATCGGCAACCACTTTCCAGACTTCGTCAGACACAAGCGTCTGTAGCACATTGCAGGATAGTCATGGTCCCCTAAAAATCAGCAGTTTTTCATTCATTACACACACACACACACACACACACACACACACACACACATATATATATATATATATATATATATATATATATATATATATATATATATGAACCCCAAACCTTCAAAATAAGGGGGTAGCGGTAGTTTTCTTATTTTTTTTTTAAAAAGTTTATGTTTTGTTAAAGAAAAACTCTTAAATATACAAGAAAATTGGACAAAAATTCACAAAATTTTAAACGGAAGCAGTAAAAATAAAATATGAAAACAATCAATTAACTGCTGGACAGAATCAAATAAAAACTTCTCTTAAGCTCAGCTCTGTTTTGAGCTTGAATTGAAAAAGATCTGTGCATAGAATTGTATTCTACCAGCAAGAAAAAAAAAAAAAAACTTTCATTAGCCATCGGTCCAGAACCTCAAGACTGGTGACTGATTTAGGGTCACTTTGTCCCCACTAAGTTGTGGCATAAAATTGATGCCGTTCTGCATTTCTTAGATCATGGTAATAGTACAGCATAGCCTCTCACAAGCTCTATGACCTGAGGAATTACTTATTTAAGGGAAGTTCAGCTCAAAGCAGCAGTTTTGATTGAGTTTTTAAGTCATCAATCATCAACTTGGAAAAAAAAAGAATGGAAACTATTCTCTAAAAATTATGCCAAATTCATATCGAAACTGTTCTAAAATTTTAATATGGATGTTTTTTTTTTATCAGTATAATTTATTTTCTTTGATTTTTTGTATGTTTATATTTTTAGTGTTATTTATTATTTATCTGCTGTTTTGTTAAAACTATAGAACAACAACAAGGTCGTTTACCTTTGGTTGAATCAGTAAAGTTCTATTCTAGTATATTCTATTCTATAGAACTGATTACAATGTAGCTGTTATGTTATGGTTTGGTGTTCACTTTCCTTGTGGTTTTGTGCAGATTTTTTCCTTTTTTTGCTTCTGCAGATTGGTGTAGGCGGGCGCGTGGCCAAGGGGTGTGGCTGTCTCATCCTGGTGCTGCCTCCTTGCCCACCTGCTCCTCATCATTAAATTTTACCTCTTCAGAAGCATGTTTCCCTTGCTGCTTCTCTCTGGCAGATCATTCCTTTTCAAAAAACAATTAAACTGTTAAAACTTCCCCCTTGCGCCTGACTCTGCTCCGGAATCTGCTTACTTACCCTGACAGTAGCATTTGCAAGAATAAAAATGGCAAGATAAATAAAATTATTGGTTCCCTAAAGAAGCATATACATACCAGATACACATTTACATAGTCATTTTTAGTCAATGGTTTAAGTTACAAAAAGAAGATAAATACTTTGCAGTAAAAATGTGTTTATTTTTCAGCAGTAAAAATGCCTGAACACGTTTTATCTCAAAGGATAAAAAAAAAAGTTGAATTTAACTAAGATTATAATATTTCATTAGAGCTTGTATTAACAACTGAGAACTTAAAAACTGCACTCAATAGTAGGTGATATAAATTTTTCAATCCGTTTTCATGAAAATGTGATAAACAAAATACATGGTTTCTCATAGTTGTGATTGGAAAAAATGACTGTAACCTTAATAAGGCTTTGCTGGCTAGATCACAAACATCCTGTACATTTAAATGATGGTTTACGCCAAGATTAAATAAACTTACATAAAAAAAAAAAGAAAAAAAAAAAAGAAAAGAAAACCTGTCAGAAATAAATTAAGTTGGCTCATAAAAAGACGGACTATACAGACTGTTCCTTTTTGATTGAATCAGGAATTAACTACAGCCTTAAACAGACCAACTCCTAGCAGCAATAGGAACATCCATCCGTTCATTTTCTGAACCACAACAGCATCATGTTAGTTAACGGAGAAAGAATAGGCGTTTTAGTTATTTTATTATCAAAGATTTTGGATAAATTGACTGCAAAATCATTTTAGTAAACCTTACAGCAGTTTGTCCTTAAATCTGATTGGTTTGACTATCTATTCTATTGGCTGGCTATTCTATTCTATTATTTCTCAGGTTTTAGTTTTTTTTTTTTTTTTTAGATAAAACATCAAATTATTCTTGTAGAGTTTTCCTTAGAAATTTTCTCTATATGACTGAACATTATTTTTACACATACTGTAAACCACATTCACATAGTTAACTGACTTGGAAAATAACATAATTTTGTCAAAATCTCACTAAGGATTTGACTGTTAGTAACATTGATCAATATAATTAAATGTTATTGGATTTTTTTGTGTGTGTTTTTACTTTAATTTTTTCCTAATTTTTATCTTAAAGAAATCTTGCAGTTGCAGTGACTCCTGGGTAAACAGAATCTGGAGGAATCAACGTCACCAAAGCCTCCAGCCCCTGCATCAACAAGCTGGTGGATTTTTGATGGAGAAAAAGTTGGAAAGAGGCTGAGGAGGAGATCTTAAGTACAGAAAGAGTTGTGGTGACCTCATCAACTCTGCTGAAAACAGCAAAGCTGCAGCACAGGATTCATTTAGGAAGGGCCAGAGAAAGAGAAGGAGTGATGCCGGGGTAGCCAACTAAATCGAGAAATGCTGCATCAGCTCTGAAAGCTGTTATAGGTCAGTATGGAAAAAATCCAACAGCAATGGTTTGAAAGGGGAAGAAATGAGAAAACGAAGGGCCTCAATCCCTCAATCCCAAAAAAGAAGTACCTCCCTTTGAAGATGAACATTTCCAGCGTTGTCACATTTAGTTTCTATTATCTGGCTTAACTGAAAAAATGAGAAACTGTCAGTGATGGAATCAAGCTTTTGGAATCAGCATTTTTCTTTAAAGCCAAACAGCCACAATGCAGAGACATGTTGTGGATCCCTAGTGTAAGTAAAAATTAGCTGCACTGTTGATCTTTATTTTCATAACTTAGATGAGGCTTCTATCAAAGGGACTAAAGTTCATCTCTCTGTGAAGAGAGCATAAAATTCTTAAAGCTAATAATTTGTGATTGATAAAGATTTAGTCCATTACATCAATGTTTCCACTTAAACCTACCTTCTTTTTCTCATGCCGTACTTCTGATCCTGGATTTTTGTTTGCTCCATCTCAATCCCAATCAGTTTGTAATCATCACAGCTGTTTGTGTTTGACCTAATGAGTGTCTTCAGTGATGTTTACAGTCGTTTCATATTAGTTCTTGTGATTTTGGCTTTAGTTTAGTCATTCTTCAGGTCTTCAGGTCAGCATCTGCCATTTTTACCAATGGTCATGTGAAAAAATGAACTCTTTACAAAACTGTAGAAAGAAGTTTACAAAATGGGCAAATAATAAACAAAATCAAGACTTTAGAGTAAAAAGCTGTAGCTTGCAGATAGCACGGCAGAAGCCATTTAAATGTTTGCAGCAATTGTTCAGTATGTTACTGAATTAAGGCAAACTGAACTGAAACTGTTGTTCATTGGCATCAAAACTGACATATTAGACTCTATTTATAATTTGTTGTGAGGTTTTAGATATATATTATTTGACTTGAATCAATTCACAAAATCCTCACTGCACCTCAAGCTGCTTCCACAGCAGAATTTGGACCAATTTGTCTTCTGTGTTTTGACATAACAGTTCAATCAAATGACAATGCTGTTCACTCCAAGCGTGCTTCCAGCAAAATCCTATTTTCACTCATTTTGTTTCCGGTAAAAGTTGCAAGCGAACATTTAAACACCACATAAAGCTGATTCTGTCGTGCCATATAGAAGAGCAGGTATGGCTCTACATCTGGTGGGTTTTCATTATGCTAATGTGCCTGGTGTGCTCCCTCGCTGGCATTTACCTCCTTATTATGCTCCTGCAAGAGAGTATTAAGAGGAAGGAAATGCCTCACTTCAGCTCCTTCAGCCTCGAGAGGCTCCACCTTTGCACACTGTGAAAGAGGAATGAATTTCGGAGAGGAAAAGCAGCTCTTTTTGGCACTTCTTAATGTTGTTGATTGATCAAGAACAAATTAAATAGATAATGATGGCAATTGCTCTCATTCATAGCTCACACGTTTGGATGTTTGCTGAGAATGGAAAAGCTTCGAAGGAACACTGGGATTGGGATGGAATTCTCTGGTCTCTGACAGTCTGGTGTATTTTGGGTTTAGAAGATTTCAGCACTGAAGCCCTTTTCATGCTGTTTTAAGCAGAGATGGTTGAGTTTCTGACTCTGTCAGTGTCATGAGAAGCAGCCCAACAATGCAGTGATCTTGAACCAACATTCATAGCATGAGGATAAACACTATAGGTTTTTCTAAAAAGAACAAGAAAATGAGTAAAGGATGTAAACTTATTTTTAAAGGGCCCTTGGACTGAAAAAGTAAGAGGCAGACTACACTAGCATCACTATTACAAACGCAGTAGGAATGCCAAATAAGGATAGCAATCTGAGTTACAGAGACAAGCTGTGAAGTCAGATCTCATCGAGGAGGAAACTTGCAGCATTTCATCCTGTGGAAGTTTGATGAAGCTGAAAATCTCAGCCTGGCAAAAATCCCCATAAAGTGAGCTGTCGGCATGTGAGACTGGTAACAGACAGGGACTGTCGTCGCACAGGATATAACAAGGAGCACAGATTCAGGGACTACAGCTCTGACTTATTATTTGTGGAAGAAAAGTTATTTTGGTCATTCAACCGAAGTGATTTATGGGATTGTTGGACATTATGCACGGAGAAGGGCTAAGGAAGTGTGGACATGCTACTTTTTCTCTTTAAAATATATGTCGAAACACTGAACACAGATAACATTACAAATATTAAAACTAAAATATTTAAGTTTGCACAAAATGAGGTTTTATCAAATTGGATGTTTTTAAAAATAGTTGCATGTAAATCCAGATGTAGCATCTTTTTGTAAATGTTAGTGATTCCAGGTTTCTGGTGTTTTCCTGTTATAGATGAGTCACATTTTCCCCCTGTTATTGGTTTATATCTGCATAAACAGTCATTTCTGACATGTTTTTGGTTTAGTAATGAACCAAATGTTCTCCATGAGATCTGGACTGCAGACATGCATGGCTAACACCCAGACTCTTTTAGATGAAGTCATGCTGCTTTGGCAGCTGGAGCATGGGGTTCTGCAACATCCTCCAAAAAAAAAAAGGAACACACACACAAAAAGCAGGGTATTACCTGAAAAAGACAGCATTTGAAGTGAAGCTAAATGTTCAAAAATCTTTTTTTTACTTCTCAGCATTCATAGTTCCTTTTGATTCATGCAGCTGTCCGTAGTATACGCACTAAACCACCCCCTTCCTGTTGAGGATGCTGGATTTTAAGCTGCAGAAAACGTGCAGTAAAACTCCCTCTTTTATAAACCAAACAGCACAGCATTCAGGATTAATGACAAGAATGAAAGAAGTTCTGGGCCATTTTGTAATATCATAAACACAACCATTCTGGTAAAAGTGATGCAGTGTCGTCTGAAAGCCTGAAACCACAGGAATCCAATGAAGGTCTTTAATCTTGTCCCTCATACACACAGATTTTTTCAGCTTTCCTGACTTTTGTTGATAATTGTAGGAGGGACAATCTTTTTACAACACTCCAGTCCCTTTACGCATCCACTCCTCCCAAATGGTTTTAAAATGTCTTGTTTTAACAGCAAGTCTTTGCCCCTTTGCCAGATATTATGACACGTATTGCAAGCATAGTTTTGCTGACGAAAGTGTCAAATATCTTAACTTTAAATGTTTTCTATCTTTGTTCTGGTGTGAAAAAAAGAAATAGCGCATGGATTTAATGGGATTTTTTTTAATTGTCTATTCAAATAAAGGGATTATTTTTACGGCCGTGTGGGTGTGCTCCTGGTGCCTGTCCTGAATCTCCTCCTGCTGCACAGGTGCAGGTGCTTGGGAGTCAGATAAGGGGCTCTTTGCGGCACTCTCCATCTGCTCTTATTGCTGTGTCCAGGTCGTTGATGCAGCGCTGCTCTCAGTCTTCAGGCTGCTCATTCCCTCCCCTGCATGTACACTTCAGGTTGATTTAGTTGGTTTGCTTTACACCCCATCCACAAACACACACCCAAAAATCAGCTTCATTTCCCTTCTTCTTTGCTATGGTTAAGACCCGAACATAACATCATATAAATCAATATACAAAAGGCGTTTTTTTATTTCAAAAGGTAGGAAAAAATGTTGATAAAATGAAAACACAATGTTGCAGTTAAACAGCGTGTTGAACTTAGCAGATGACACCAAATGCACAAATACACAGTCAAATACATTGCATCTTATAAAAAAAAAATACTGAATGAACTTTACATTTTTCATCTGAAGACATTTATATTTTTTTATTTAACTGCCCAAGTCTAAACCTAATTTTGAACAAGACAATTAACATTCTGTAATGTCTCCTGCTTAACCCCCACATTTAACCCAAATCCTTAATCCATCATATTTTAAATGTGTCGTCAGTTGCTGTTCCAATACAGAAAAGGATCCAGAGGTTGAAAGTCAGTGACAGAGCAGCGGGAGTAGATCTAAGGAAAAGTCAGCGTTACCAAACTGAGGGACAAATGGTAGCCACAGATGTCAGTCACATGAAAGAAAGACTGAGGAGAGCAGCACAAAAGCAGCTTGACTGGAGAAGTTGACTTTCTAGTTAATGAGGTTAGAAGTGAAGCTGACTGAGGCTAAGGTGGCTGTGGGAGAGGCAGTTTTAGACCAAGGGTCGGCTCCTCAGCAGGGCAACAGATGATGCTGATGTTGAGGCTCTGTCTTTTTAAAAATTCAAAATCAGACAAATCTTACTTATCAGGGTGAATCTGCTCAGTTCCTCTGTGTGATTCATAATGAAACTATTGTGTTTTAGAAAAACGCTACTGCAAAATGGTAGATTTATTCAGCAACTTTAATTTCCGTGATGGTAACTTAACTGCTGCTGACACCACGGAAACAAGACTGACGCTGAGTAAGCTGAGAAGTATAAAAACACAACTTTACAGCTTTAAATATTTACTGTTAAAAACCTGGAATGAACAAATGGATATTATTTGACTTGGCAGGCTGTTCACACCCAGAAGAAGAAGACAGGCATGCAAAATACAGAGGCGTGCAGCCTCACTGTAGGAGTATGTTCCATGTTCCACTGTACTCATAATTATAGTAATGATAGACTGCTGTTTTGGGAAAAAAAAATCACTTCCATTACAATGTAATTTAGATGTGGCAGTGTAACTTATGCAAAAGACCTTCCCCTATAAATAGGAATTTATCACACAGTTACAAAAAAGAGCTTATTTTTGTGCAGAAAAACAGAAGCATAACCGTGTTGGGTACAGGAAGGCAACTGAGTGAAGCCCTTTATTTCTTTCACCTTAATTTTTCTAGACTTTACTTTTACATTCTAGTTTGCCATACACTGATGGGATATGAACCAAAACTTCTTAAACCTCCACATCTGGGAAAATATTCTTTTAGAAATAAAAGAAGATTGCATTAGCAAGTTAAAAACCAACTCAGATGAAAATAGTGGGTATTTTGTGTCTTTAACATGTTTTTTTTGCATTTGATGATGGAGACCTCTCTTATAAAAGATCAAAAGACGATCAGAGTGAGTCTTTCAGTGTTCTTTTAGTGGGTTTGTGACCAGGGTGAACATTATAACAAACTATAAGCATCCACACATTTCATTTATTGTCTTCTTCAATGCTAGATGTTGACGATAATTATAACATTTTAAATATACACATAAAACTGTGAAACTGAAAGGGAAAACATTATGATTTGAAAAAAAAAAAAACACCAAGACCTAAAGACAGTTTTGAGTTCAGTGTTATCAGGAGGAATACCATCATTCATTTGTAATATCCATTCCATGATTGGAAAGCACAAGTTAAAGAGTGTTGAATTGCAGGGGCAATTAAACCCTTTAATATTAAGCATTTGAAGCATGAAAACATATTTTATTGACATACAACTGAGACTAGTTAAAAAATATATATACCTTTCCCATGTTTTTGGTTAAAGCCAAGTCAGAGGAGAAAAAATAAGTGGTAAGTTTGCTGAAGAGATAACTTTAACCTTTGGTGGAGAAGTTGTATGTTTAATTTACACAAAAATATGTGAAAATGAAATTCACTTTTGCAAGCATCTAGTCTTTCTGGCAATTGTTTTAACTTGGTTCAATTTAAACTTTACTATATTTAGAAGAACTACCACATTTACAACAAAATGTCACAGTTTTCTGCTACTAAGCCAAAACTGGACTTTTCATCTGCAAGAATGGGCAAGGTCTGCATTTTTATTCAGGTAAAATGTTGAATGTAAAGTGTCAAAAAAACGTAATCAAAAGAAAAACAGGTTTTTACATGAACAAAGTACGTACAATCTGTTGGGCGCAGAAAACTTGGAACTTGCTGTGAATTTTCTTGTTAGCAAATATTTTGACCAAGGAAAATAAAGAAGAAAATCTGTTATACAAAAGCATATTAAAAAAAAGACTGTTTTCAGGGTCAGGTCTTTCAAACTGTGCCCAAAATGCACCCAGAATACCTCCTCTCACTCTGCACACTCAAACACACTCGTTCACTGCCTTGAGCTGCACAGTGATAATACTGCAACGAGAAAATACTTTGGTTAACGCTGTACTCCAAGTACAGATCATACCTTTAGGCTTTAATTTTTCTGGTTTGTTTTGATACCCAAAGTAAGAAGCCACTAATGGCTTGTTTGTGTAACAGGACACAAACTATTAAAGTGTTTATTAGTAGATCAGTTAAAATTAAACTCTGTTGACAGCAGAAGCAGAATGCGTCATTACATTTTATGCAAAGTGACAGTTGTTTTGTTTACATGAGTTAAACTGATTTTCATTTGCAGTTACATTTGTCTGGTTCCATGCTGTTGTACCAATTGTGCCAGGGTGTTGAGAGAAAAAGGACATGTTTTCTGTCTTTTTAGCTATGTGCACATAAAGAGTTCTCATTTAGAGGCTGCTTTGATGTCATATGTGCATGGGGTAATCCCATTTGGCTTCACATTCTCCCATTACATTTGGTTTGGATCAAATATAGAATTTAGGGTCCTAATCTTGGTAAGAACACTGGTACTCACAAAGACACAAAAAACATGGCCAGAGCTAATCTTTTTAATTGTGCTCTCCAATGCAACACTGTGGAGGAGTTTTAAATGAACCTTATTCAAGCATTTAAATGTAATCTTCATTGATTAAGTGCACAAACGAGGCAAAGTTGCAGATCGTACTTTGGAACTTTGTAAACCCTGTTAATTCTTTAAGGCTGTCACTCAATTAGTTCAAATGATTGGCTGGACAGGGTGTTAAGAGTTGAACGCACCGAGAGCCCTCAATGTTAGGAGCGTTCAGTGTTATTAGATACCTAATGTTAGATGATGACAACACAGACCAAACTGGACCATATACTACTTACTTAAATGAAGTAAGTTTGCTTAAATTTACAAAATGTCTTTTTTGTAGAATGTTTTTCAAATCCTGCACAAGGTGTAGGATATAAATAAAAGAAGGTGAAAATAAAAGAAGCTGTTTCAGTTGAACTGTTTGGAGGTTGAGCTTGTGGAGTTGTGGGGTTTCTGGGGGCAGTGGTGATTTGCCGGCCTGCCGAGCTGGATTAGTTTGAAATGTCAGGAGGGAAAAACTGTGACAGAAGTCAAATAAAAGAGGAAAAAAATCGGAATGTGAGGAGATTAGCCTACAGTCGGCTGTGTCCTTTAAAAGCTGACACCAACATACCTAAACACACGACTGCATGCCATGTCTGCTCATCTTTTCCTCTTTATTTAAAGCAATGCCAAGTTATTCCAATGCTCAGCTGACATCCAACCATATTTTCATGGCCAGACATACAAGCATATCTGCTCTGTGACTCAGCAGTCTAAGTCTTGAGGCTGGCAAAGCAGTGATGTAGGTCATTTAAGTGTACATGATTCATAGTTCAGGTTTAAACTATGATGCTGCAAGTTATTGCAGAAATGCAAATAAGGCTTCTTAGTTAAGACATAATTTGATTTAAAATTATGGTTGCAAACAGAAGAGCAAACGCTCCAATGCATGTACAACTTTTAATGGTTTCCATGGTGACACAATGACTGAAACTCAGCCCAAGTGGGGTTAATATTATTTCGTTTCTTCCTTTGTTCCCCATAATATAAAATATTAAACCCTTAAACTATTCTGTTATTGATAGTTGAAAAAAAGGATATTATTATGAAAAATGTGTTGTATTAACATTATGATATAAAATCCTAAAAACAGCATAGCTTGTGTAATAATAAAAAAAGCCTTCATTTTCTTTAACATTTATAGAGCATCAGCGTCCTCAGTTCTCTGGTTCACACCTGCAGCCATCTTATGGTTATTGGGGACACCTTAAAATAAAGCAACTATTTTTAGGGAAGGGATGAAGTTGTGCTGAAAACTATAGCCTCTGGCTCTTTTTGCATCCTTTCTTCCTCCCCGTTTTCCCATTTTCTTCATAAAAAAGAGGCAGCCAATAAAAGGAGAAAACATGTAAACACATTAACAAACACAAAATATTCAACAAAAAAGCTAGTATTTGCATAGCGTATTAATGACAAACTATAACTTCATGACTAAAAAAAGTGAGAAATAAACAGTTTTGTATGACATATGTTCCTAAAACTTAAAATTATTTCAACACATCTTTTGCTGTTGTAGACATAATGAGGATAATTTGGGGCAAAAAATAGTGTTAAATAAAAAAGGTTATTATTTCATACTATGGTCTGCTTTGCCTGCTTTTAATATTAGGTGTAGATTCTAAAAAAATATATATAAAAAATCAAAATCACATGAGATGTTTGCATGCATGTGTTCAAACGTAAAGCAGTGCCTAAAAAAACTTTCATATTTCCTCCAACAAACCTAGACGTTTTCTAGACTTTTTTTTTTTTTTTTTGTAAAGCAAAGGCAACCTGGTGCAAACTGTGCAGCAAAGATCATAATAGCTCGTCATAAACACATTGACAGTCTTGCTCCTGCCTACTTGACAAAGTAAAAAAGGAAGTTTGGGAACCCAATTGTGAACATTGGCTCCCTTTCTCATGTTAACATAGTTGTCTGTTAGACAAGAAGTTGTGAGAAAAAAAGAAATACTAATTTAAAATTAACAGAGGAGCCCAGCAAAACAACAACAGCATTTTTTTTTATTAGAGGAAAAAGAAAAGATAAGAAAATGAGATGCAGTGAAGGTGCTGTGTAGCCCAATTAAGAAGAGCTGGCTCAGGAGGGCAGGTAGAGAGGAAACATGGCTGAGCTACAAGCACAGCTCACTGGCATCTTTACTGTCACTGAACAGGAGGAGAGCAGACGGAAGAAAGAGCCAGTACTCTGTGGAGAGAAACTTCTGGAAGGAAAAGAAGAAGAAATGACAGGCAACTGCTGGAGGAAGCTGTGTTGAAGGAAGGCTGAGATAAGCTAAGGTTGATTTCTGTACAGAAACACATAATTTTGTGACGACGAAAGTTATTCCGGGCCTGGAGCTCATTTTATTTTTTTTTATTTGCTGTATTTTCCACACAAAAGGGGGCAAAAGGATTATAAGGCACACGTCAATGTCTATTTTAAACTATTTTCACATGAGACACACCAAACAGTATAAGGTACAATAATCAAGAAGAAAGAGTCCAGAGATATGTCCGTCAGTCAGTCAGACTGACACAGTTCACAGTAACTCTAGGACTTGATTGTAACACGCTACACATTAGCCATGTTGGAAGCGTTAGCAGCATTAGCGTATTTACAAAACCCCTTACTCCTAATCTTGTTTGCTACACCTAAACTGATAACAGCAAAACAAACATTACTGTGATTACACTAACCCAAAGTCAAAAGCAAAGTCCAACATCATTCCAAGCTCGCAGATCCAGCGTACCTACAACACCTAATTCCCAACATCGTTAGAAACATGTAAAAAAGATAGACTGAGACAGCTAAAACAAATGTTACCGTGACTACACTTACTCCCGGACGTGATTCGGATTTGCAATTTGGGCCTGCCGCCTCTCTTTCAAAGCGTGTCAAATTTAGTGTTTGACGCCGACCCTAAAATGTCCTTAACATCTTTGTGCCTTCTTCAAAGTTTTTCTGATCTTCATTAAATGCCACATCATGAAGAACATGGAGAATGCTGAGTGAGGAGCTTGTGTTAATGTCTTTTGTAGAGCTCTAGAGGCGCCGGCAAGCACATCACCTTGTTTCACCAGATCATTCAGAATTTCTCTGTTGTGCCCTGGAGGCGTTCCTTCTCCCTCGTCAAGCACCGCACCTGTTCCTGATCATCACCACCTGTTCATCATCACCATGGGTTCTTAAGCAGCGTCAAACCTTCAGCCACTGTCAGATCGTTATGCCGCTTGTGTGCCAGCCAGCCAGCCAGCCAGCCAGCCAGCCAGCCAGCCAGCCAGCCAGCCAGCCAGCCAGCCAGCCAGCCAGCCAGCCAGCCAGCCAGCCAGCCAGCCAGCCAGCCAGCCAGCCAGCCAGCCAGCCAGCCAGCCAGCCAGCCAGCCCAGCTCCGACAGCTAAGCTTTCCTGCCTGCCTACCTGCCCGCCCTGTCATCCTGCTCCACTATTCAATAAACATACCTTGTCATCCTTTAAGACGTGTCTGCTCTTGGGTTCCACCCACCTCCTTGGTCACAACACTCTCTTGGTGTAGAGTGCTTCACTCCTGCAGCGGGAGCTGCGCGTGACGGCCGTTTTAAACATTTCTTGCGTCTGTGGCCCGGTGTGAGCATTAACTCGAAAGGGGAATCATAAAAATAAAACTGGGGGATCTTTTTACTTTTGTTTCCCAGGGACCTGGGCGGTTAGCATGCTACACTGTCCACTGGGCACCATGGTGGGCTAAATCGCAGCAGCTCCATGGACTCTGTGACAGGCCGGCAACTTTTCCAGGATGTATTCCGCCTTCGCCCAACACTAATTGGGACAGAAAACCTGCGGCCCTAGCAGATTAAGACAATAGATGGAAGTTCAGGACAAATGCATTGAGCAACCATGTTGGATTTTTTTTTATCAAGCAGCTGATTGAATCACTGAAAACGTCATGTGCCCACATCTGAGTCCCTGATTGCTGCGTCTGCCCCCCCAAACTGTGCTGCTGCCGGACTGATGCGCCGCACCCGACACAGGCCAGGCTCGCCACAGGACCTCAGATCCTGTCTGTTCATTGACTTAACACTAAAACTCGACGCCCCTGCCGCACAAATCGCTTCCAGTGTGAATGTAGCTGGACATGTAAAAAAAACATAGTCCAACACCGCCACACGTTTGCTGTGTGGGCATATTCACAATAATACTCAATCTTGCTTGCAACTCATAAAAACAAATAGATTAACATTTTGACAGAGTATTGTGTACCTCTCAAAATCACTTCGACATCTGTAAGTACAACCAGAATGAATCTAAGACACTCGAGATTACAAAGCCCACTGTCATTTTTTGAAAAATGTTAGGGCTTTCATGTGTGCTTTATACTGTATAAAATACAGTAAAAAACTACTTTCTACTTTCTGACTATTTAAAATGCTAACAATCAGATGTTTTGTTCCCCCTTTTTTGAACTCATTGTTTGTGCTTCTCTTTCCTTCTGTAACTTATCCATCTTATTCAACCTTCTCACTTTTACGTCATACGTTATCAGGCCCTCTTCTTTCTTGTCTGATTTCGCTTCGCCCTCCTGACATCTCCCTGCACTCGTACAATTTAATCTCTTCTCATCTCTCCGATCTTTAATATTCTCCTGTGTAACATTATTTTCCATTTCCCCCTTATCTGGCACCTCTCTTTTTATTTTCCATTTCTTTCCTCTCCTGTTTCTTTCTGCTCACTGCTTTGTTCATTACCCGCATTACAAACAAGGTTGACATTTAAACAAGTGCTAATCACACTGGACGTGTCTGGAAATTTTTCCAAGGCGTCCTGAAAGCGCACACGCATGCACATGGGCCAAGTTTGTGAGGACATTTCAACATGTTACAAGATGCAATCCATTTGTGAGCCTTTCACTAAAATTACTCATCAAAAGAACCAACTTTGCTTTGTCAAAAGATAGGAGGGGACATTAAATTAAGACTTTTTTTCTTCTCCTTTAAAGTATCCAAACTGGTTTCTTCTGACACAGTGGGCTTTGTGGAAGACGGTCACCACGACAAGGCTATTGGGCAGGAGAGACGTGTTTTCACAAGAGTAATCCATAAAAAATTGACAACAAAATGTACAAAGAAAATAAAGGAAAAAGATCCTGACCTGACCTAATTAAAATTTAGCAGTAAGACAATCTATACAGTATATTTCACAGTAATGTGAAAAGTTAAGGTGGTGATTTCTGAAACATTATGCAATTTTTTGTCAAAGCCAATCACTTTCAAAAGTTTGTGTCAAAATATGTTTCTGGAAAAAAATCTCTATCTCGAGTGTCCTCAATTTTCCATTTGGTTGTTAAAAATCGTTATTAGAAAATGTGCGTATCTTTAAAGTGGAAGGGTTAATAGAAAGTTCTGCACCCAGCAGGATAGTAAACTATTGTGGGTCCTTTAAGCTGACTTTTTAGTAACAACCTTATCAACCACATCTGATCATGCTAAGTATTAGCTTTCAAAAACAAGTTCCAAGAATAATTGAACAGCTGAAAAATAATGTATAAAAATATATTTTTTTGATTTATTGATCACGCTTTTACACGAAATGCAAACTTTGTTGTAGCTGAAAACTTAAACAAATACAACTTTCTTTAACTTTTTTTCATCTGTTCATATTTGCACACTCATTTGATGAAATTCTGTACTGGTAGGTCTCAGGGCTTCTCCTCTTCTTCACTGCATTACTGGTCACATTGAAAGTAATTTGACTGAAGGCATTAATTTGGTCTGGGATTTTGAATCCCGACTCGGCATTTACAAGTCTCAGAGTGAAAAAAAACTCTTTAACATTAGTTTTGCTTGGGAATAATGTCAGGGTTGTTTGGAATACCTTACATAAACACAATTCAGAAGGTTCTGCTCAAATGTAAGACTTTAAGTAGAAACAAAATACACATGAATGAATCCCTGAGCCTAACCCAGATATCAGTAGCTGAGCACACTTCATACATTTTCTCTTGTGACTGTTGAGCCAGCTCTTGTTGTTTGGACCTGCCAGGCTGCTTTTCATGACGAGGCCCAGTATAAGAGCTGGAAATAAGCTGCTTTATTCAACTGCCAGGGTAGGTTTTCTAAAAGACAGTGGGTCCACATGTTCTCTTCACTGTCTGTCAGGCAACTAAATTACTCACTGGTTGTGAAATGCTTCAAACTCTGGAATTAAAGGTTCTGTTTGAATATCACAAAACTCTTAGATATTAAAATGGAAATCGGAGTGAGTTTCAAATGTTCTCATGAATAAGTCACACACTAAAATTAAAGAATCAGTGCCCACACTTTATGCAATAATATCACTTCAAATATATATATATATATATATGTCCATGCATAATTTTATACACAGAATTTTGCTCAAAAATGAGCATGGATGCTTTTGTTTCTGCAACACATTTTTAAATTAAGCATCGTTTCATCCAGAATATGCTGTTTTTCTAAATATCAAGTTTACACAAAGTAGTTGAGTAAATTCTCATGCAGCTGGAAATAGGGCAGTGTGAGTTGTCTGTGTATCTCTGACCTTCTTTGTTTTTCAGTGTGACCCCTATAGCACCGGCCTCCCAAGGTTATTTCAACGATAGTCAATGCTAAAAAACATAAACACAAATATCAAGATAACATATCAAAGCGCACACACACACACACACACCCATACACATACAAACACACAAGCAGCATGTTTAAATCAAACTTTGGTCATCTAAGTTAGAATTTTAGCTGCACTAAGACTTTTCTGCTGCTAAAAATGAGGACATTGCAGGTGTGCTGGCAAGATAAAGAGCAGGCAGCAGTGTTGTAGTGTTTGCAGTTTGTGCTTGTTCAGGATAAGGTACAGGGTGCGTTGTGATACATAAACATACTTCAATGTGCAGAATCATTTTACCTTAAAACCATGCAGCTGCTGACACATTACCCCAACACTCTTTGTAGTAAATTATTTTGTTTAAATTAAAACAAGTTTTCCATCAAGCTACTAATTGAATGAGTTTTTGCATTTCTTTCATCTTCACTTTCCCTCTTTTGGCCGTGTATGCAGGCTCTGTAGTGTTCTTTGCTCTTCTTCTGTCTGCAGCTTGTTTGCTGTTGCTGAGGAGGCAGAAAGCAACCAATGCTTCATCAATTCCACCTCATCACTGTAACAACAACAGAAAACTTTAGAAAAAGAAACTCAGAAAGGAAGACAGTCGAAACAGAAACATGAGACGATGACATTTATTTCTGAAAGCAAATGAAGAGCATATTAAAGAAAGAAGGAACAGTCAGAAGAAAAAAGTGAAGAATAAAGGGGATTTGTCTGGACTTTTTAACTTTTCTTTTAGTATTTTAGTTATATATTTTTACCTTGGTATTTGAAATTCATCCATCCATTTTAAGAATCTGCTTTATCCCTTTTGGGGTCACAGGGCTGCTGGAGCCAACTCAGCTAGTATTGGGCAGCGGCGGGGTAAACCCTGAACAGGTCACCGGTCGGTTGCAGGACCACAATGTGTGTCTGCAGCATCGCATAGTAGTTGGGGACAGTACTGTTAGACTGGCAGACTGTGGGGGTGCTCCCTTTTTTCAAGAAGGGGGACTGGAGGGTGTGTTCTAACTTCCTCAGCCTCCCTGGAAAAGTCTATGCCAGGTTACTGTAGAGGAAAGTTTGGTCACAGACAAACGTCTGATTCAGAAACATTGTAAAGTTTTTAGATCAGATGGAATTCTGACATAATCTTAGAATCTTTTGATGCTACTAGAACCTACACAGCAAATGCAGTTTAATCATCTTATATGTTTTATGTGTGCCATTCTGAGGTTGTGAAGTGTCTGAGTATTGCCTGTGGTTCAGGTCTGTTCACACTAAAATTTGATTGAAGTCATACTATAAACTTGAGTGTCAATATCAGATAAAGTGCAAAAGAGTGGCATCTGACAAGCCACACTCTATTTCTGTCAAGATTATCACTTTATCTTGAAATATTTTGTCATTTTGGTAAAACAAAATCATGTTAGTATCGGGTATGTTCTTTTTTCAGGCTTTGTTTGTCCTGTCACAGGTTTAAGATGACAATTAATCTCTTTAATATTTATTATATATTATACTATTTATTATAATATTATAATATTTATAAAGTAAGGGTCTCCCACAATCTCAAACAATTATTAGCTTCTGTAAGTATGTCATTTATGTTTCTGTGTAGAAGCAGAGACCAGGAGATGTTCACTTCTCTCCTTCAGTTGCATATGCGCTGATGCAATCGACATGACACTGTGCTGGCGCCATTGTCTACTGTAGACCATCATATTGCCTTAAAGACTGAGGCAGAAGTTTGCCTTAACATTAGCGTTCATCTTACCTGGTGGTCAGGAAATACATATAGGCAGATCTTTATTATTTCTGACACTAAGCATATGAACACATGATAGAACATTATTTTAATCCAGCAAGCTGAGGGTTTTCCAAGTTGCAACAACAGCACTGACTGCAGGAGATCATTACTGCCAAATCATTTAAAAACCCAATGACTCTTTATAGTGGCTGTAATGTTTGACAAACACAAGCAACTGCAACAGTTGTATGTCCCTCTAGGATTACAGTGTAATTCTGTATTTGAGTTAAATAACTTAAAAAAAACATTTAACTTAATGAATCTGCATAAATGATGACCATTTTATGAGAAGCTCAGCAGTCTGCTATGCCGCAGAGATTACTAAGAAGCAATCTTACCATTCCTGTCTTGTGTAATGCAGTGTGTGATTGTTCTCCTTGCCCATCTGTGATAATTATTATCTGTTACAACAACCGTTGTGGGTATGAGGGCACAGCCATGTCACAGGGGTTTTCTTCTGGGCATCCTTGAGAATCTGTTATCGGTGTGAGCGAATTTTCATTTTCAAGAAAAGTTTACATATTTAACGTTAACCAGTTGGGACAAATAAAGCTAGTAACAACAAATAGATCATATCTTTCTTCTTTTTTAACAGAACAATCAGTTAACATAAAAACGTATTTTTATTTTTTTTCAATTTTGTTGTGGTCTATGCTAATCTGATGTTTTTTTTTAAATGATTCTATATCTGGAGAAAATCCAAGGCAGAGGTGTAAATGCACAACAACTGTGGTCAATAACTTATTTTCTTACACTGAACTGGCCTGGATCCAGGCACTTAAACCCAGAAAGTTAAGTAATCAACTGAAAAGCACAAGTCGAATCAGAGCAGCTCCAAGGACACCAAAATTAAATGTATGAAGAAATGTCACCCCACAAATATCCTCCCCAGATATAGATTTTACTGAGAAGATGTAGATCCTCACACAGATAATGTTGCAGGAAAATTCCTCTTTGGCTTGGCTTTAATGATGGATTTCCTAAATAGGATTAAGCTCAACATCAGATAGCGAACTTTTTGACACTGTTGTTAAAGTTTGCTGACTGATCTTCTCTGGATTCCTTTCTTTATGTCTGTTTAGTGTTGTGACCAACATATTTGAAATACTTTGATTGTGGTTCTAAATATCTTAGTTCCCTTAAGAGGATTTTTCTACAATGTTACGAATAAAAAACCTTCTAAATAATCTGTTTTTCCCCTGAAATCTTTTGTCAGATTTTGTTCGTTTTACATTCACAGGTGTTCTGACAAATACTTTTTTGTTTTTGCGATGGCATTTGCAAATGAGACTTGATGAAAATTGCCAGATTTGACATTTTTAATTAACAAAGTCATAATTATCTTCTCATTAAAGGTAAATGCTAAGGCTTTTGCGCCATACCTTTGGAGTTGATAAGCATCTCAACTGGTTTTAGTACCACTAAGTTAAAGAACGTAGCCTTATTTTGGATTTGGAGAGCAGGCTACAGCAGTTAGAAGCACGACTAGTGGATGCTAAACCTGTTAGCCAGGTTGTTACTTGTAGATATTCGTTATTCTCGTTTTTGTTAGAATAACTGAGGTACACTGCACGTGTCTGCTTTTGGCAATACTCATATCTTAAGCTGTGTTCAAATTTGTACCTTACTTCCAAGTGCACTATATAATGTGTTTGCCATTTTGTAGGGCTGAAGAACACAATCTCAGGCTGAGACGTGAAAAAGAGCTCCAAAGATGTAAACACTTGACAAAGGCAAAAGCCACGAAAGTCAAGGAGGATCTGGAGGAACAGGACCACTTGGAACAAGACCTGAATGCAAAACTGAGAGTGAAGAAAAACTTGGCGGGCAAACTTCAGTCCCAGGTGGCAGAGCTTTCAAAGCAACTGAAAACAATGCAAGCATCTGTCAAACCTGTGAAGCCTGCCGCCAAAACCAAGGATTTGCTTGTTCCAGAACAAGGAAAATCTAAGA
Source organism: Oryzias celebensis (assembly GCA_014656515.1). Taxonomy (NCBI): domain Eukaryota; kingdom Metazoa; phylum Chordata; class Actinopteri; order Beloniformes; family Adrianichthyidae; genus Oryzias; species Oryzias celebensis. Next base: position 3,465,827 of record BNCR01000014.1, read on the forward strand.
ATGTCACAGCAGAGGCATCAGTGGAGATCAAAGTTGCAGAGCCAGAGCTGGTTTCTGAAAAACATGCCGTTCCAGAACCTTCCAAAAAGCGCAAGAAGCGCAAGAAGAACAAGAAGAACAAATCAAAGAAAACCCCTGCCCCGGAGGAACTGGAAACCTTGGCTGACCAAGAAACTCATCCAATCAGTCTTGATCAGCAAAAAACCCAGGAAAGTGACTCAGCAGCATCAGAGTCCTTTCTTGAAGGTAAGAGATCTTTGGAGATGGACACCACAGAGTATCCTCCCTCCAACAAACAGAGGACCTGCAAAACAGTCTTCAGGATGCGTCTGGCCAGACGCCGGGCAAGAGCAAGTCAAACACCAACAGACAAAATTGACTTAGGATTGTCATGGACCCTTTTTGATGAGCCGAAACCCGAAATAAAAGTTTCACCTCCACAATGTTTGGATACCATCTCTGAAGAGGTACCAGACACTTCAGAGGCAGAGTCGGTTTCTGAACAAGTTCTTTCTCTAGAAGAAGAACTTAAAGATTCGGAATCTGATCTGAAAAATGAGGAAGTCGAGAACTGTGCCAGTCCATCAAAGCCACCCAAGAAACAAAAAATCTCGCTGTGGAAAAGATTCAAAAAGGCTGTCACAGTAGCCAACCTGCTGCTAATATTCTTCTGATTCCCAGTATAAACTGAGACAGGAACAAAAAACTTCAGCAAGACCAAAGACAGGTGTTTTGCTGTTTGGTAAAAAATAAAATAAAATAAAAAACTAAAAAGAAAAATTAAGTTTATTTGTGTGTTTTCTGTGTTTAGGTTTTATTCATCAAATAACACTGTAGGACTTAGTTAAAAGTAAAAAAAAAAGTTCTTTGTGTTTTCTGTGTTTTTGTTTTATTCATCATATATCACTGTAGGACTTAGTTAAAAAGAAAAAAAAAAGTTATTTGTGTGTTTTATGTGGTTGGGTTTTCTACTGATGATCAGGTTCGTCCTAAAAAAATCTTCATCCACTCATCATTGTTGTTGTGTTTTGATAAAAAAAAAAAAAAAAAAAAAAAAAAAAAATTGTTACTTGTGTTTTTTGTGTGGTTTGGGTCTCTGTGTGTGTGTGTGTGTGTGGGTGTGTGTGTGTGTGTGTGTGTGTGTGTTTGTGGTTGTAATGCAACCACAAGGGGGCACTTTCAAGTGCTCCCTTGTGCCGGTCCCAAGTCCGGATAAATGCAGAGGGATGTGTGAGAAAAACTAAATAATATATGAAAATAACGACATATATATGGATATATATAACTATATATGACAAATGATTTATCAATCCATAGATGCCTATCAATCAATTTATCAAAAGAATGACAGAGTTCAATAAGGCCCTAGAGAAGGACTATTGATTGGCCTTAAAGATACTCTGGCCATCCAGTATTTCGGGGGGGGGGGTGTTCTGCATCCCCCTGTTGGTGGGAGCTGTTCACTCCCAGCCAGCAAGGCCAACCGTCCCCCCCATATGGTTTAATAGTGGGCCGTATATGTGAGCCCCAATTGGGTTTGTTAGCAATTTCCATGGTGGCCTTGCCTGTGTTTGCTCACACTGTCTCTGCTTTTGCTCACACTGTCTCTGCTGCCAAAGGACCGGCAGCCTGGGTAGCGACCCTGCTTGCTCTACCGGCCCCTAGATGTAGGCACTTGCTTGGTCTGCCGTACCGGTAGGCTGGCTAACGTTGTGAAGCAGCCTACTGAGTGCCTAAGTGCGTGTTCAAAAATTGAGGTCTGGAAAGATTTTGAGGTTTTCCACCAAAAGATTTATTCCTGACACCAAACTATCAAATACAAAACGATTTGGGTCCTCAGCTGGCCCTAGGTGTAACATCTAAGCTGTTGCTTCTTCTGCAGGCACACAGAAACATGAAGACATCTTCTCATCCTTTGACCCAGACTTTTATACAATATGTAAAATAGAAGGTTTGAGATGAAGGAGCCCGCCCTGAGTACCTCATGTCTCTGCATGCAGTGGGAGTGTCTTTGCTCACGTGTGTCTGCAGCATCGCATAGTAGTCTGGGAGAGTACTATTAGACTGGCAGACTGTGGTGGTGGTCCCTTTATTCAAGAAGGGGGACTGGAGGGTGTGTTCCAACTACCTCGGCTTCCCTCAAAAAGTCTATGCCAGGTTACTGTAGAGGAAAGTTTGGTCTGATTCAGAAACATTATAAAGTTTTTAGATCAGATGGAATTCTGACATAATCTTAGAAATTGATTTAAGACACACAACAAATGGATTATTGCTTTTATTTGAATTAATATTCACCTCAATATCTTAGTAAAGTGTTTCTCAAAAAAAAAAAAGAAAGAAAAGTCTTATCACATAAAAACCTAACTGACACGTCCATTACGGTTGACTTTAATGTGGTACTGGCTGAGAAATCCTGATACAAATGGCTGCAAACATAACAGTGTTTGCCGCAGGGTGGTTTATTAGAGTTGATCCATCCATCAAATGCACAACTGAACATGACATTTTTTAGCAAATTAAACTGTCATCTTACCTCATTTCTGGAGCCCAGCTCACGAAGGAGTGAAATTGGATAAATCTTCCTGTAGCAGCGTACTGTTGGAACATGTTAGAAGCTTTAAGCCTGACCAAAACCATCTGCATCTCTCTGATCTATTCATATCACCAGTTCCAAGAATGATTTCTGTTAAGCAGAACTCTTCACAGAGGTGTTGGACAAATTCAAAAACTATAACACTTCTTGGGTGATCATTACTCAAAGAGTTATGAAAAGACTATTTAATAAAGGGGAGTCTATGCATCATTTGTTGTCTGAAACCCGTTGTTTTACAAAGACACGTTTTAAAGATAAATCCAGATTTATTTTTTTGTTTTCTCCATCATTTGTGTTCAATACAGTTAGTGAGGGAAGCACAGTATATTAACATAGTAATACACATTACCTACCTAAATAAGTTTTCTACTTGACCAAATCCCTCTTTGTGAATGCTCTAAAGAGAATTGTAACAAATTCTCTCTTTAAGAATTTATTTTTGGTGGCTCCATTTTTACATTTTTTTAATTGAACAGGATCTAGTTTTACTCTTCTTGTTAGTAGTCAATTTGAACCATTTAGTTAAGTTTAAACGAAATAATCATAAGGCATGACAGTAGGTTATCTATTTGTCAGCATTCAACCACTGTTTTAGTCTGTTAAGCAGGTCCACTCTGATGTAAAAGTATATTCTTTTCTGTTTAAAGGATTATATTGAACAATAAAAAGGAATTTCACAAAACTATAAATAAACTATTCATATTAGAACTCAATGACACTCTATACATCTAAAAAAAAGAAAATGAAAATAATCCTTGGATGTTTCTACTTTGTCCTGTCAATCAAGTGTATTTTCTAGTCAAAAAGCCATCATCAGACCTTATAGTAAAGGTAAGGCTATACTTTTTAAGGCCAGTTAAATATCTCAAATTTTTCCGACACCGTTTTAGAAGAGACAATAAAAAAATTTTTTTTGACATTAAATTTAATTTCCCATTTCATTTTTGAGCAAATTATTTTTTTATCCAGAAAGACAAATAAAAAAAAATAAATAAATAAAAATTGGACTGTCTGTTCTTGTTACCCTAGGTATGTTAAAGGATACCATGATGAGAAGTGATAAGCTGGCTTTTCAGGTGCACATTTTTGAAAGAGTTCTGGCATTTTTTCAGTTGTGCTCATGGTTTTTACCTGTTGTTGTCGGTTCTGGTGCATATCAGATCAAAGTCAGGCTTCATCCAAGTGTAGAGATAGACATTCATCCAGAATCAGCAAAAGTGCGAGCAACTATTCTGGTGTTTCAGGCTTTGTCTTCCTTCCCAGATCAGATCATTCTGAGGGAGGCAACACAAACAAAATCTACAAACGTCCCTCCAGCTTAGAGATTTCAGGGTTGCAGTGCAACCTTGGATGAAAAAATACAAAATCATTGAAAAAAGAGAAAAAGTGGAACTCTCATTGATGCAAAACGTTGCAAATATTGTTGCAACAGGGGCATTTAAATGTGTATTTGTTTTTAAAGTGGCTATTAACAAGATTAATTGAAATTGTAAAGACAAAAGCCCTTTTGCCTATATGGGTTAAAGACAATAATAATTATTTTTCTTTTGTAAGCTTGTTAGAAAATATATCGGTTTAGTTTTTCAAAAAAAAAAAACATTTCCCACAAGGGCTTTTACAAATAGAAATGTCAAATATACCTCCACCATACAGCTTGTTATGAAATGATAAAAAAATGTCAATGTATAACTGAAGATCTGATTAAAACCAAACTCACTTCTAAGCATGATATTTTGTGATTAAAATGGTTCCCCTGTTTTAACAAATGTGACAGTGTTGATTGTTTTGTATTGTTCCAGCCTATTATCAGCCCAAGATGTCCCAGAGTAAAGCATCATGACAGTTTCTGGCACCGAGAAGGTCATCACAAGGTGACCTTTTAGTTTAATGTTCTTACGTAAACATGCTCATGCACTACAAAGCACTGGTCCCAGCGAGCATGTTTTGACTGGATGTTCAGCGGCTCGGATTAAAAGCAGCGGTGCTGCAATTACAAATGATTGTAATCAGTCAAAGCAGTGGTCTGAAAGCGCCGTCAGATGTGGTCCAGAAGTGCTGCAGCATGAATGATGCAGTATGATTCTGCTTTCCCAGCATGCTGGATTACACAGACCAAAAGAGAGTAGAAGCTGTTTACCCAAATATATTAGAGCTGTTAAGATGATCACATTTTTAAAACATGAGCTCACATTGCCTGAACATGTGCATCATATGTACGTGTATGTATGTCATATGTACATCAATCATAAAAAAAACTGCAGGAGGCTTTTTACAGAAAAAAAATAAAAACATTTGAGATACAAATACTTTTACAGTTCTTTTCTAAAGTTAACAAGCCTATCTAATACCTTCTTAGTACTATCTCTAATTTACGGAATAATCCACACGCAGATTTGTGTTATTCTCCTGTGAAATAAATAAACAAACAAATAAATGCTTAAATAAAACAAAAGTTTCCCTATGATGTAAAACACAGATATGAAGTTTGTTTGATCAAGTTTTCAGAGTTTGGCTCCAGTTCTTTCGTGAAAACCAGCTGAAATTCATGTGTCAGGTCTGCTCACCTGCAGCTTCGCTCATCTTTACCATCTCGAAATAATCCAGACTGGTGGTGGGTTTAAGTGTTTTAAGACCACAAAACAAATGAAAACACAATATTATATAGTCCTCCGCAATACTGTCAAACAAAGTTATTTTTGTTGTTTATTTGTTTGTTTCTTTTCTCTCTTCGTGTTTGTGCGACTGGTTGCCACCATAAATGGGCACACTAGGAGGGGGGCATTTAATCCCCTGGGGTTCACAGGAATTTTTCCAGAAAGGAAGCTAGATGAAACCTAATTGAGCCTTTTTCCCTTTTGACAGCAACGCTAAAGTGGATAAAAAAGCAAACAATGCTGGGTAATTCAGTAAAAACTCCTTCATGAATCCATTTTTGCATGATAAATTCAATACAATTGTGATTCTTCAAATGTGAATTTATTTATGATCATTGCATTTTCATTTACGTAGTACAAAAAAAAAGAGACTTTTGCTGCCAATTTCCTTGTGCCAAAAATATCCCATTTCACTGCAAAGGGATCATCTTTGCAGAAAGAAAATGAAAACCCTTTGTGCCTAAACAGAAAATAATAATGCATTCAGTGGATTATGACCATCAGCCTTTTGTGTCCAGCAAGTCTTCGTTCAGATTCATGAACGTAATAAAAAAAAAAATATATATATATATATATATATATATATATGTGCTTGATGTAAAGTAACATGTTTTCATGGATTTCTCATGCATTTTAAATGCATTTTAAATCAGTGATGGAAGCAAAGGGTTTCTTTCTTACATACCGCACAGGTCCTGCACTTTGTGAAAGTTTGGAGTTGTTTTAGGATGCAAATTGTTCCATGACATTGTTGCTTATTTTGAGATCTTAAAGTAGGTCAAACGGCGCTGAACACCTCTCTTCTATTGTGTGCTTTCAGTGAGGCTGCACACACTGCAGCAAAACCGCACCATCACATGTGCATGTGAACCATTGTCGGCCATAGATTGTGGCTTTAGGCTCTGACACCAACTAGTCATGTTCTTTCTGGAACAAATGAGAAAAAAGGCAATTTAGGGAAGCACAAAAGAACGTTTTAGCCACAGCACTCCATGCTGCACTTTCTCTGCTGGAGAAGCAGAGGAGCTCTTTGTGGATTAGAGCTCATTTAATACCATTCTTCCCACTAGATTGGTGGACAAACTCCAGAACTTGATGCTTCAATGCTCCGTCTGCACTTGAATTAATAGCTTTCTGTCTAATCACACTTAGCGGGTCAAAAGTCAAAGGTCAGCTGACACACCACCTCAGCACAGACTCCCCCAAACTGAGCCCCCTACTTTGCTCTCACACACCATACCAACAACCCATGATAACATTTAGAGATGACCCTATGGTGTTGGGACACATATCAAGGAGGGGCTGAATCAACTTTCAAGGATAAGGTGGAGCGGCTCATCATGGTGGTGTAAGTCACATCACCTGCTTCTCAACATCACATAGACCAAAGAGCTGCTTCCTGACTGCAGAATGAAGAACACAGCCATTAGTCTACTTTCCATCATCCATGTAGGGAAAAATGACTTTATCTTCCTGGGAGACAGACAGAGGAGGACATGACTTGGAGCACAAACATGTCTGAGCTTCAGGAAAAAGGATCAGCACAGACGTTTACCTCAGGGGTGTCAAAACTTTTTCCAAAGAGGGCCAGACATGGTGAGGTGAAAACATGTGAGGGCCAGCGTTCGGCCTGCTTTCTTTGAACCCTTGTAAAAACATTAAATGCACATATTAATGTAAACATATAGACCACATATTTGTGGGCCGATTGAAATTTGGACACTGGACAGACTTTGGACATGCCTGCTCTTCCTCCTTAAAGTATTGAGGAAGATTAATGTCACTCAGAAACCATTCGTCCAGCATTCTTTTTTACTTTTATTTACTAATTGTATGTTAATAAGAAGCATGGATGTTGCTCCATGAGTTGGCACTTTTTTGATTATGTTGTACATCCAAATAGTACAACTGTAAACTCTAGTCTTCCCTACAAGTGAAAAGTCAAAGGATACAAGAAACAAACATGTTAAAATTCACTGCGTTCTTTACAAAGGTTCTAATACAAACCCAAACTACTTTGTAAGAGTCATTTTAAGATGACGGAACAAGTTGACCACCAAAACTTTACTGAGTTCAAAATACATAGAAAAGTTCTCTATGTTGAGTCACCTTGCTAACTTCAAGATACATGTATAGTTTTAGCATTGGATGAACTATATCCTTTCAAACCTCCGAGGCCACTGGAGCAGTCAGAACCATTAAACTCCCCAGCGTACATTGCCTGCCCCAGGCTTGAGGAGGAAACCAAGGCTCACAGGGTGAAACCAAGTCAAGAGAATGAAGTCCAAAAAGGAATAAAAACATGGTGCTTACAAAAACACAAAAGGCAGAGGAGGAAAAAAAACAGCAAGATCACAGCTAATGGAAAACTGAGGGATACGTGATATATTTGTTTTAAAGTGGTGTTGCTTTTGGGAAGGACTGTCAACAGTCAGTTGTCAGTGTCCGACAGGCTCCAGGCCCCTCAGGGGCCTCTGTCACCAACCCCAAACCCCCCGGAGGAACACTGTAGGACAGAAAGAAGCAATGGGAGTGAGACGGAAATGGAAGAAGAAAGAGAAAGGGCTTTGCTTGCATCCTGTCACTGATTGTAATCAGCCCCTACTATGTGTGTGTGTCTATGCGGGTGTGTGTGTGTGACAGCAGATGTGAAAGCGCCTTGGCTTGTGTCGGGCAAAACTGTCACTAACCCAAAGTGCTAAGGGCTCTTGTCTGTGGAAGCTGTCAAAGACGCTGGTGTCTGTGTGTGTCCTTGTACATTTACCCTGGTGACAGCTTTACCACATCATATATACAGAACAGGCTCTTTTCAGGCTTCTTATTCACCACCAGACGTCCTTTTCTGAACAATAAACCAACACCATCTTTAATCCTAACCAGTAAGATCTACATGGAAGAATGTTCTGATTGGACAAGTTTCTCTTTCTGCAAATATAATCACTTTGTAGTGATAATGCAACATTTTTGGCAATTTGAAGGTGGTTTCAGTTTGATGTCCTACATACATGATTTCTCATAATTTGCTGACATTGTGATCCACAAAACCCATCGGTGGGAAAACACGACTTGGATCATCCCTGGAATTAAAATGAAAATGTATACACTTTAGAAAACCTCTTTGTACTGTAAGAGAAACATAAGCATTTCATTATTAAACTTTAGTGTTGATTTTTAAGTTTGTATTCTAGTTTTTAGGGTCTTGCATTAAAAAAACTCCTGCTTACATTGCTGACCTTTAACCCCCCTAATCTTCAATCCGGTCCCTGAGGTCTTCAAACCAAAGCTTTTACAGAACTGCGAATAGTCTTTATCTTTGGAACACTCTCCTTTTGGCAAAAGTACAGATCAAATGTTTTCAAAGGTAAACAGGTAAAGACTGTTTTTTATTTAGAAGAGCTTTTAGTTGATCTAATTGTGTCTTTTACTTTATTTTAACCCTCTTTTTGGTGTGGGAGGTGCTGAGAATTTGGGTATCAATTCGAAAAGAAATATTTCAAGGCTAGTTTTGCCAAAACCAATACTTTTTTCTTGCAATGTTGTAATATAGAATACTTTTGGAAAAACACCATTATTTTTTGTTAATTATGTGTATAATAAAGCAGGACAGAGACTTCCAGCAAATAGAAATGTTTATTAAGTAATTACAACAATCTGAACTGAACATACATCAAACCAATTGCAGTCTGTGCTTTTGAGAGGCGAGCCTCAGTTTTCCTTAATATGAACAATTTAATGTTTCTATCAACAGCCAGTTATATATGAATATTATTTTATGGAGCAATTCCATCATAAATGGATCGTTTTTGAAGATTTGTACTATAACCGCACATATTTATTGTAAAAACAAACTCCATTCATGCAGGTCTTCTCCCACTGCAATAACAGCTGCAACAACCCCCAAAGCACAATTGACACAAACTTGAAAACAAGCATTTTTACTTAAATCATTTTTTTTTATTTACAGCAAATCCAACTTATTTAAAGATGAACTGTATCCATGAAGGAAGTCCAGCTAGATCAGCGGGAGATTTCCCTGCAGCCTGCATGTTGTATATAACAGTTAATTCTGTTCTCAGCCGAGACGGATCAGAGAGCGCTCCGTAGCTCTGTGCTAAGCTGGAGAAAACTGCATGTGGGAAGTGTTACTGCTGCTTCCAAAATGTCTGGGGATCAAGGAGCGTGATAAACACTAGTTTTTCATGGTCTTGAAACCTGTTTTTGTCTGGGAAATGATATTGTCCGAAATTCTGCCGTGAAGTTGCAGGCAATGAGACGCTGCAGCTCAATGCGGTCGGAGCGTCCGTGGCGAGTTCAGTAGCAGCACAGAAGTTCTCATGCTGGCCTATTTGTTGCTTAAAATGGTCACTAAACTCTGTTACTTATGCCAGACAAAACTGCTGGAAAGTTGAAAGTGATGGACAAATCCAGGCTTCTAGCTTCAGGGTTGGTCGGCCTTATTTAATGATGTCCAAATTTTCCAGAAAACTTTGGGTTAAGAATGGCTTACACAATAAATCTGCAACTAAATCAACTTCTCTTCCTTCTTCTGTTGTTACCTGCAAAACGACGAGTAATTAAAACAAAAATCAAATGCAACAACTGCCTTCATCCTGAAACAAAGTACAGAAGACGTAAGCTTTTGGTAGCTTTGACCATCCAGTTGGAAGCGATTATGTCATTTGGCTTCATGAAGCTACAGAGACTAACTCAAATTCTGATTGGTTGAATCAACGTCAATGTGTTTATTCAGCAGTGTTTTTTATGAAAAGTTGCCCTAAAAGCCAGAAGTTGATGGCAGAAGCACTGACTGTATGGGTGAATGGCCGACTTTTATTAACTTATCAACAAGTGAGGGCTAAAATCTGATTGGTTAGAAACTTTCATGCCCCAGACGATATGCCACTGCATCAAACAGAGAACATGTATAAAGAAGAAAATCTATATACAAATATATGGAGAAAATCTGCAACCAAAAGCAGTAAGTATCATCACGTAAGTATCAATACTTTACCTGAGTATCAATACAATTGACACTCAAGTTGATACCCGTACTGTCTTTCACTATGTTTAGCATGTGATATGTAAATGATGATAAGTTGTAATTTTGTCTTTTTACTTTTGTGATTTTTGTCTGAGAAGGGTGCTAAAGAATTAAGGATTTATTTAATTTAAAAGGCACATAACAGTTTGTGTTAGTGCTAAACGAGTTCATATGGTACACATGTGTGAAGGTGTGATGGGGTTCTGACAAGGGCATTTGGCACTGTGATGTCCTACTCCCCTAAGGCTCATTTGCAGAGAACCTGGTGTGTTCAACATCTTAGATTTCAGTGCAATTCCGACAATGTTTTCCTGAACCCACATGGAGTGTGTGGAGCGCTAGACTTTGATGTGCTTCAGAGATGTGCATTTAATAAATGCAGCAGAGTGGAAGTTACACACGCAGGGGACAACAGATGTGCTGTGTAACCCGAAAAGAATGATTTGAAGTCGTCTCTACAATTTTGTTGTAGGTTTTTTTTTTGCCCTATATTTGTGGAGCATAAAATACATGAAGTGAATTTCGGTTATGCTGGCTAATTCCCTGTGGTGGTACAAAAAACCTCTTTCTTTCTTAATAGTTTAATTCATTTTATGGCCAATATCAATCTGTGAGCTTAAAGAACATGTTCTGGGGCTATAAGAGGCAAAACAACAAATATGTATTTGGATCAATCTAAATTTAAAAAAATAGATAACAGATCATGTCATATTTTTGGTATTTTAAAATTTAAATGCAATTGTTCTTTTAAAAATTAAAAAAGTCAAAGAAAAGGCAGCAGAGTGAGTCAAATGGTGCTGATGTGGTTGAATATGTGAGTCAGCAATTAATAGAAAAACAAGAAGAACACATTCAGTGCCTGAACACTAAATGCAGACAGTTTTATCATAATCAGTCATTAGGTTTATAGTTTAGATGGATCTCTACTGTGAAATAACTAAACACAAATATCATGTATCATAGTGAGTTCATGTACCAAGCAAATCTAGTCACATGATGGTGTTAAGTTCGATTTTCCTCTGATTTTTCCTTTCTGGACTTCTTTCCATGCATCGATTAAGTAAAGCAAAAAACACCATATGATGGTGTTTTAACATTGTCTTATCTTTTAAATATTCAGATGAATTATTTTTCTACACAAAGAGTAGAAAAGAATCTGTGAAATCATAGATTAATTAGAGGATGTTTTGATCCAGTTCAGGCCCGATCATTCCAAAAAAAAAAAAAGCCTCAAATTTTCCACATCGAATGGTGTTGTTCTCATATTGAGCTCCCAAAGTGTGACAGTGAAGACAAACAGACTCAAAAGAAACTTCCAGACTCACTGGTGCAACTATCTGTCAGGACTAGGTAGGGTGTAAGATAGACTAAAAAAAGCAAACACCAAAATACTGGAACATCTGTCATTGGACAAAAGGGAAGGTTAGTAGCTGCAGCAGTAAGTAAATATGGAACAACACCAACAAGATGAGCTTTTTAACTTTCTGACACTGTGAATAGTTTTTAAAAAAGTAAATATGAAAAATTGGCTACCTACGTATTTTACATATATGAATAAAAGAAATAAAAGAGACATGCATTGTCATTACTAACAAAAAGAAATATAAGGAAAACATTAAGTAATTACAATGACAAAGCAAAAACAAAAGAAAAAAAAAAGAAAAACCCAAAGGAGGCCTACTTAGCACAATAACTCCATGAACATTGCTGTATTTTGTGTACTGTGTGGCTGGAATAATTTAGCCTTCCCTCTTTGCATTACGATGATTAACAAACAGTGTAATTGTGGGTCAAACATATTTTTGCAATCAGATAAAGTGTGGAAAAGAGCCACAAATTGATGATGCATGCACTAAAAGTTGAGAGGTAAAAAAAAGCATACTGTAAACACCCAAACCATGGAGGAGATGGAGTCTAAATGATTAAAGACACATTCAGCCATGAACAGTGGAGACTGTCTGGAAAATATGGAACAATGTGACCCAGACTCGCTCCGTATTTGCTCTTCATGCATGCAGCTTACAGCTCCATATTGTTGTGTCACAGCTGCTAATGCAAAAGGAGAGAGCAGGGGGTAACATCTGTGCGCAATACATGAAAGACGTGATCCATGAAAAAAAAAAACAGAAAAAAATTCAAACTTAATGCGACCATCTTTGTAAATGTCTGATGTATGTGGATGCAGGCCTAACAAGTGACTGGAAGACATCACGGTATTGAGAACAGCTCAAATGACAACACAATCACATACATGACGGATCAATGCCGGTCTGTTACACTGTAGGAAAATTCTTCTTCAACTTCCAAAACAATGTAAATTACCTGAAAAATACTTCACAAGTTCCCAAAGACAGAATCAACTTTTGCCATCTTAAAAAACATAACAAGATTACAAATTTCCCCAAATACCAAGGCTGCAGTAAAGGTTCAGCTGATGGGGCTTTAGCTTGTTAGAGGAGTTAATCAGAGAGCTGATTAGATTCCAACCTATTTAATTATTTAAAGCTGCATAATTAGTCAACACAATTATATGAAAAAACAAACATTTTTGTTGTTCTGAAAATGGGTACAGCAAAGTGCAACATGTTTCCCGTTATCAGATAAAAATTGACTTAAAAAAATTATAAAAAGCCTCTATTCTCACAAGCATAGCTTCTGTCGGCTGCTGTTTTGTGGAGCACGTGCTGATACGTGTCTTGAGTGTAATGAGCTTTTGAAATCTTACTCTGTCTGCTGACCTCCGAGCACTGCCACTATTGATGACAAGAGAGCATATCCGTCACAAAGAGGGAAAGCTGAAAAGATGATAGCTCAGTTAGGGCTGACAGCTGCAGGGGGTAAACAGTCAGTGGGGAAGGAAAACAAGACTGGTTGGATGGTCTGTTATGTGCTTAAATCAACAGAGAAAGGCGAGGAAGAGAGGTTGATCAATATTCATTTCAGAACAGTGACAGATCTGGTTTAGAAAAAGAAAGGGGTTTCAGGAGGCTGCCAAATTAAATTATATTTCATACCAGTTCTTTTGATTGGTCCATAGTAAGTTTACTTTTAAATGGGTTCCAGCAGGGGTGGAGTTACAATGGGGAAAGGGAGGGCAGCTGCCCCTCAATTTATGAGTCAGTATTAGTAACATTATTGACAAAGATGCATAAATCATGAGTACATGCTTATTTGGGCATTGCAAATGCTGAAAGAAGCATTAGATAAAAAAAAGCTAATTGAAATACATATTTTCAATCCTTTCATTTGTAATGGCCTTTCATTTTGCCTTATTCATTTCCCCTCTTCCAAAATCTTCTACATCCCTCCCATATAAAAAATTCTGGCTCCTATAGGTTCCAGTGTAATGAATTGATAACAGCATGAGGAAATGCAAGAAGAAATGCAAGAAGAAGCCACATTGCCTTGCACAGTTAAATAAGCAACCAACACAACTAATCTTTCATAACTTAAAGGTAGTACTCTTTTAACACACTTTTGTGGAACATCTTAGCTACAATTTGGATCATTTCAAAAATAAATCAATTGAAAAATAATACTTATGAAATGTTAATTTTTTATGCAATATTCTAGCATACAAATGTATTTATTTATTCAAGCTGCCTGATGACTCTAAACAGATTCTGCAATGATAAGAGGAATGAAGCAAAGTTTTCCTTCTCTATGGACACACGGGGCAGAAGATGTGCGTTTTGAATGTGCTTTTAACCCATGGTGTTCACGCTGGACAAGCAGGGAGGGGCTTCCCCTTCTCTTCCTATTGTTTGAGCACATGTCCGCCATCTACAATTGGAAGAGGCTTGGTACGAAATGTCAAAAAGGTGCAAATCTCGCAAAAGTTTTTGTTGTTGTTTTCATTGAAAGGGGTCACTTGAACCAAGGACAGTGTGAGCATGTAAGGCAAAATTTTAAACATCTAGTTTTTAGTTAAGCTTGAGAAAACAGTGAGGTTGATGAGAGGCTGAAGTAGGTTTTGAAACTTTGGACATAACTTTTACTTTTACCTCCATCACCGCTGTATCCAACAACTATTTTGATTCATTAAAATTAGGGCGATGGCTTTTTTTTCATGTCCAGAACTATACCTAATAACACCCACGCACAAAAAAAGTAACCATGATTACAAAAAAGTAACAAAAGGCATACTTTATAAGAATTCCTAATGAAAGTCATAAAAGATGAATGATTAATACAGAAAAGTCACAATGACCTCAACTGCATGCAAGCAGGAACTTATTTATTTGCCCAACATGTCCTCTGTTTTCAGCCTCAGGAAACTCTGCACGACTAGTGATAGTGTGTTGTTCTCATTTTTTTGTGTTGACTTGTCAGTACATAGCAGTCACTGCTGTGCTCCAAGCCCTGTGTTTCTTTTCTGATGTGGATAAGAGCCGCATGTGTAGTGCTGTGGAGAAGGTAGCCTTTCATAATCAAGCTGACACCATGACACTGCTATTGCTGCTCCTTTACCACAAGAGGCAAGTTTCACTGCCAGCAGCTTCACTGCACATGGGTACACTCATTAGAAAAAGAGGATTTTCTCTTTGCCACACACAGACATAATTTCAGACTTTGTTTATTTCGTATGATACAGAAGGTTTTCTTCATGACATGGGTTCACCAACACCCTTTGATCTGTAAACTTATAAATGACTAATAATCTTCTGAAATTGTTGAGCATGAAACCATTTCATTTGCTTGAATAACCTGCTTAATTCCCACAAGAAGATGTCACCATGTTAATTTGCAGAGCAGATCTGCTTGATAACATTCTCAGAATCATTACATTAGGAAAACTATGTGTGAAATTATGAATAGAGCTTCGATTACTTTAAATGATCCCACAGTTATTTAGCGAATGGACAATCTGGAATGTCTTAACACACATTCAGAGGTCAGATGCAGAGCCCCATACATGTGTAGCACGTGTTATGCAGTATGTGTTATGAATAAACCCTAAAGAAAAACAGGGAGGCCAGTGACTTTTATGACACACGATGCAACAGACAGGTAACAGGTGTGAGTGTTGCGTGAATGTTGACATGTAACTGTGATTTCACAACATAATGTGACATTACTTTGCCTTCTCTTGACGTGAAATGTGCTGCGTTGCTAATACAGAAGGTGCATGAGTTTAGTTCAAACTGGTAAAAGCAAGCGCTATGAAAAACTGCAGTACAGGTTTAGGGAGGGAGATATAGTGGGAGATCGTTGTGAATCTTTGATACAATATGATCGTTGGCATATAAAATATATTTGGGTTTCTTGTGATTACTGTATATAAGTGAAAAGTCATGCTCCATTTACTGTATTCATGGCCGCTATTTGTCTCCCATAACACACATTGTCACATGGTTCTATTTTGGCTTGATATAAGTTCAATAAAGTCCAGCATTAACCAAAACAAACCAGGAAGAAAAGGTTTTAAATGCCACATTTTTTTGCTCTGTGTGTGGGAGAACGCATAAACAGAGAGCCCTCAGCAGTGGGAAAGGGAATTGGGGCGGGGTTGCTCCATGCACAACTTTAAGGTGAAATCTAATGAACTACTGCTGCTCTGCAGGAACTATGTTCTAGAAAACTTTTTTTTTAAATTTTGGCTAGAAATGGCATAATCATAATTAAAAGACAACATGCAACGTTTTGTGGGTCTTCAATGTGCGCATTAAATCTACATGCACTTTACTTGAAGTAACAATGAATAACATAAAAAAATGCCAAACCAGTGATGGTGAAGAGCAAGATTACATATTGAAATAAAGAGAAAGAATCTGACAGAGACAGTGTCTAAGGTTTAGAAGTTACTCTGGAGCTGGAATCAGAGAGATTCAATGGGCACGAAAACTTTAACTGAGATCCAGAAGTAACTATGAAATCATATCTGTAGATTCTTGTTTATCTTGCCCCAGGTTAAGGTTTGAAGTTGGAAGTTATTGGGGCAAAATGATAGCAGTGAAACTTAGCTTTAACTTTAGTCAGTTTTGCTTTAGCGCAGAGAAGGAAAGGAATCACGCATTTGGCATGTGTGTCTGTGTTCACGTGTACGCTGTGTTCACGTGTACGCTCCTATCTCAGTAAACAGAGGGATTGGCTGCACTGTGACACAAATAATGTTTGTCATCCTAGCTTGGTCTTTTCAATGCTTTATCAGTTAAAATAGTTATTAGTTCACACTGATGGTTTTGTTGATGATTTCAAATTAATGGTGCCATACCACAAAGATGCTAAGAAAATATATATATAAAAAACTGCATTCTATTCTTGTTGTCTAACACTACGCAAGTAACATCAATCCAATTTGATATTTCTTGCAAAGATGGTAGTTTTGTTGCTTTAAGGGTACCTAATCTAAATCATACTTTTATACCAGAGTTAATTGTTTAAATGATACACTTGTTAATAACCAAACCTGGTGGCTTCCGTTGTATTCTCCTCATTTAACACACATACAGTATTTTGTACTGTCTGTTTTTTCATTAGAGACAGAACAAAGTGTGTTCTCTGTTAACAGAGACACATCAGGGGGTTAGAATTGGATGTTGATTTGTGTATTTTGAAATAAAACTATTTTACTGATCTGCTTTGCTCATTGTACTTATCATTATGAGTTTTTATGTACTTACTGTACTTACTACTTACTGTAGTAAATATCCTGAACCAACCCTCAGTTCATCACATTTGCTTTCAACCTTTACAGCAATATAATGTATATATACTTTATATACTTAGTTGTTTAAGGTCTAACAGACAAGAAAGAGACTGTTTCCAACACTTTTGATCACTTCCTGATCTTACACATTTTCAGTGGAAAATGTTTTAGAGCATGATATTATCTCTGATGAAAGGATATGATAGCTTACCAATAACTGAAGTACATTTAAATAGTTACTTTGTGAATTAAAAGAAAGACCGATATTTGTATTAAAATGTATCTAAGGAGGCAAAATGTTGGTTTTAAAAATCAAAAGCTTCAAGTTTCCTTAAACATCAATTGCTTTAAATTGCAAATTACAATATTTGATTTTTTTAGGGATTAAAAAAATACGACGGTTTGAAACTAAACAAAAATACCTATTTGTTTTTAGAGCTTCGCAGGTTCACAAGGAATTCTTACAGTTTAGTGATTATGCATGACGTTGCAGATCAGGGCTGAGCATACAATCATATTTATAAAATCATGTGCTGCCTTTATAATTCTGATCGCTGGAGAAAAAAATGAAAATGCAATTTTACTCTTTGTTTTACAAGTATTCTCACAGTGCACAGAAGCAGATGTTTCAGTGATGACAAAGAGTAAAACTAGGTGCTGCTGAAATGAAAAAAAAAAAAAGAAAGAATAATAATACTATGTGAGCATGACAAACTGGCTTTTCCCTGGGGAACAAGAGAAACATTTACACAGCATGCTCTTGCAGGTATGCACATCTTCAGTGTGGAGAACAGCTCTGACATTGTCCAGGCCAGAGTTGTTCTCCAAACAGTGCTGCTTTTTTAGAACTTATGCATCCTTTTGAAATAAGAATTGCAATACCAGAGCTGTCTCATAAACTTCAGAAAGTGAAAACAAATAGGAAGCTTCATGAGGAAGGAAACGTATCAATAAAGATCCCAGAAAAATAAGTAGGATTTTGACTGGAAAAATACATCTCAGTATTTGTCTAGAATTATCTACATAAACCGTGTTGTCTGTGAAAAAAAAATAACAAGTGTGTTCAAATGACATTGCAAAACACAGATAATTCTGCACAGCCAACCATGGAGGTAAACAGTAAGAAAGCTCTGCAGAAACAGGGCTGCACAGCATTTAATGCATTTAAACAAGCAGAAAGTTGACTGTTCTTGTAATAATAATAATAATAATAATAATAATAATAATAATAATAATAATAAATGTTATTTATATAGCACCTTTCAAGATAAAAGATCACAAAGTGCTTCACAGTAAAACACAGATAAACACAGAAAATATGCAATAGTAAAAAGATGTGTTTTTAGCAGCTTTTTAAAAGAACACACTGAGTCTGTGGATCTGAGGCTGCGAGGAAGGGAATTCCAGGGAGTGGCCGGCAGACACATGCAGCGAAGGACCCTCAGACACAGCCAGTTCTCTCACCTCGATGCATCCAGCCAGTTCCTGACTCTGTGTGATTGATTGTTTGGAGGTTTTTAAGTTACCAAACCTGATTATGAAACGTGAGGACAACATTTTTCTAGTTTTGCAACTTCAGAGAAAAACTGTTGGTTTGAAGTATTTTTCAAAGATGACATTGGTCTGGAATGTGGGAAAAACACTTTCACACCTGCAAGTCTTTCGAGTTCATTCATCCGTTTATAGTTCTAGAGAAAGGCTTTTTAAAGCATTTCCAGAATTCAGGAGATTATGTTCTCTACATTTGTTTCTTATTTTTATTGCTTAACCTGTAATGCATTTATTTTACAGCAACATTCCTGAGGAAGTTTTAGCTTTTCCTATTTGTTCATTTAATGAAGTAAGCTCCAAATATGTCAAAGAAAGCAAAAGAACAAAATAAGTCTTAACAAGTTCACCTTCTTTTAAAAAAGATGGAACAGGAAAGTTCCACAGAACTGTTGCCAGACCACATACCATTAGAGCTACAACAGAAAATGTGACCGCATCTGTTTACGACTGTGGTTCTGGATCCACCCACAAACAATGGCTTTCTGAAAACACTGAACAATTTGAGTGACGTGGCTAAAAGAATGGAGTGTTGTTTGATGGTGAACCTGTTAATGTGAGGCATTCCTGCAGTTGCTTCGTCATATAAATAAATTCCACTTTTGAAAGTTAAAGATCCAAATAGAATACAATTTCTTTAGATTGTCAATGGGGACTTGGTTCATAGTTCTTTTATTTCAGTCAATGCGATCTACTTCTAACATGAATGCCAAAAAGGTGTGACTAACATTTTTTCATAAAGGACACTAAAAAGCATGTTACAATATTCCGCTGCAGCAGGGCAGCCGCCAGAAATTGAATTTGTCATGGCAGTTTTGATCAAAATCGCAGTATAATTTAATCTTCAAATGATTAACAGGCCCAACGGCGATTTTCTTTTGTTTCACTATAGGCTAATATTATTTGTAGAGCCTCATTTAAAAAGTGTGACCTTTTTGAATTTCTGTTACTAATTAGATTTTTCTTTGTTAACTTTCTGGACTTGTGAATACTGTAAGAACAGTTTATAATAACAGGCACTTTTAAAAATAAAAAGTCCTTGCCGTAACTTATTAAACATAAATGGTCATTAAGTCACAATCACTGAGAATAACAGTGGAACTATAACAGGCTTTAAGTTTACATTGCTCAAAAAGAAAAAAAAAAGCTTAAAAGTTAAGGATGAGCTTAGTGCAGTAACGAAATACCTAAACTTAAAACCATTCAGGTCTTGTATGCTAAACCTTAAGAACGCATCAGCACATTGGTGTCCTCTGATCTCAATAAGGCTCTAGCTGCTTCATCAGTAATTAATAAAATGCATTATGGTATTATAAACTAAAGTCATACATCAAAGGTTTTATTTTTATTTTTTTGTCTCTGATCCAAACTTTAATGTAATTACATCTCAGATTGGCCATAAAATGTCAAGGCAACAAACAGAAGTCAACACAATGAGAACCTGACACACCCCCATTATTAAATTACCTGAGGTCATTTATTTTGATAATTTAGATCATTTATTTTGGCAAAAATATATTCAAATTGAAAAATATGGTAAAATAAATGTTATGATTTGGTCACAGATAGACATATGAAAAAATACTAAATTTAGAAAACAATTACGAAATATTTACACGACGATCCTCCTGGTGCCTTCTCCAGCTGTGTTTGACGTGGATGCAAATCAAAGAGGCAAACACAAAAAAAACCCAAAAAGAAAAACCTTAAAATTCACCTAAAATAACTGTTTTTCTTTGCTCAGTCAGTGGTTCTCTAACTTGTTAATGTATGAACCTTCGTTTGCCTGTTTTTCTGTCTTTCTCTCCAACATTCTTACTTGCTTAAATATTACTTACTTGGAGAGAAAATGATGTAATTCCAGATTTTCTGGCATTCCTAATTTGCATAAAATATGTATATTTTATTGTATACCCTTCAAATAACACAATAATTTACTGATAATGGGACTTACAAAAGACAAAATGCTGCATCAGTGCAAAATCACTTTTGTCTCCTGAAGTATTAATTTTAAGAAGAAACAGGCAAAACCAGTAGACAGAATGTTCATAAACTAACAAGGAGTTAAGGTTTTCAACGAAGACCAGCGTCACAAACCGAAAGTTTACGCTTTTCTCTAAGTTGTGCATGCTCCCCCAGAACCGCCTGTAAACTTGGGAGGTCAGGTACGATTCAGAAAAACATAATCAGCAATACACCTCTGAGATATGCAAATAAAAACACCAACTGTGGTTTTTGTCCCTTCATCTACTCCAAGACTTAGATGAATGTCATATTTTCATGTCGTGACTTAAAGTAAATTATACTTTGCTATAGTGTCAGGGAGACATTAGAATTACTTGAGTGAGAAGAAACCATGGTCGATAAATCACTGTGGTGATTCTCTGAGGAAATTTGATTTTTCTTGTACTAAAATTGTATTTCCACTGGTTGCTACTCAAAAAGTGGAGCAGCTGGGATCAATCTTGTGCCCCTCTGGCAAAACTCTTGGAGGGCACACTCCAGAGTTTAAAAGTTACTGGAAGCTAAGTTTTCTACTTCCTCATACAGAGCATCAAAGAGCTTGTGTTATCTAGCTGCCACCGGCAACATCTCCAATGTTAAAGAGTTAAGTAACGTTTAGTTTTGTTGAGACTTTTTTTTGTTTTTAATGGTAAATACGACACCAGCAAATTCCCAAATTAAATATTAACATTTTACAAAGTCTATTTATGAGTCTGCTGTGTTGTAATGATGAAAATTTGGATGATTTATAACAAAAAAAAAAAAAACTTTTATTCACAAAAAATGTTCAAATGCAATGCATTGTGGTCTGTAAGTCCCATACGGCCTCTCATATGTATACGTCAATCTAGTGAGCATCGATGCACATTGGTTTTTCATAAAGCCTTCTAGGACATTTCTAACCATTTTAAACCTGCTCAGTGTGTGAGAAACGTGGGCCTGTAAAGGTTTTTAAGACGAGGCTCAAGAATCCACCTTTTTAATCTGGCTTTTTATGAGTTTTGTATTTATTTAATTTCATCTTTTCTTTTTATTTATTTTAACTTTTACTTGATTAATTATTCATTTAATATACAAACCATGTTTTTATTATTATTTTAGTCACATTATTGAAGTGTATGTTTCAATCTTTTCTAATGCTTTTATTGATTTATTCTTTAACTCCAGTGCTTCCTCACAAAGATCCTCTGTTCTGGGGTCCTACTGGCTCTACCTGCGGGTGGGCTGTTGCTGCGGTGCCCGCTCACATTGGGGTAGCTGGGGTACCACTCTGGTCAACCTAGTCCTTGGAATAAATGGATCCCCATAATACCATTTCTGCGCAGCAATACCCAGCCAGACTGTTTCCTTAGAGCTGCAGTTCTCAGTCTCTGTTCAGTTTTACTGATTAAAGGTTAAACTGGGAAACTGTGAGGATGGAGGGAGGAACTGGGGAAAGGAGGGGAGCTTATTTATTGTAATTTTTCTGTTTTCTCTGTGTGCATTTGTTTTTAAAACACTCTACATTTTTTATTGGTTTTTTTGTTTGCTTGTTTACTGACATTGTTTGACATTATTTAAACAAAAAAGTAAAATATCATTACGGCAATCGCAAAAAAATGTGTAGCACTTTGTAGTTTCATTGCAACGTATTTTTTGGAACCTTCCCTAAAGAAGTTGAGGCTAATTAAAATGAGTTGTAGATCATTTTCTCTTTCACTAACAAAATTACCAAATTGAATTTTTAAAAAAAGACCTTCGGACATATTAAAATAAAAGCTAACATGAGCTTTTTGCCTCTTCTTGTTAATGAGGTGTGACACCAGATGGTTACCTGCTCTGACAAAACCCTCCAAAGTCCAGCGACACAAAGACTTTGTGTTTGAAGTGTGACCCCAGCCGGTTATCTGGGATTTAGCTTATAAACTTAGGTTTTATTGGACATTGTTGCAAGACTGGTGAAAGGAAAAGCCTCAGACGCAGGAGGAGGCCTGAATAATTGAAGAGCCTCCCAAGGTCATCCTTGTGTTATCCCTCCTGGGATTCAAAGCTGAAGGATAAGTAAAGGCAATCATAACCTCTTATGTGACGACATAATAGGGAGAGGGAAAAATAATTACATGAAAGCGCTCGTGTGTAAAAAGATTAACCACTTGGTCTGGTGAGAAAGAAACATGAGTGAGGACAACAGAGTTATTATAGATGACATATTCACGCTCTTCTTTCCACTTTTCTGACAGGTTTTGAGACTTTGTTAGTATATTTGGTTGTTTTACTTCTTAGTTTCACTTAAATGACAATGAATTTGGTCTTTTTCTAATAACCATCTCTACATGCAGTGGGACATTTGTTGTATACATAAAAAGACCAAAAGAATAACCTTCAGATTAAATTGAGAGTTTGCTTTTATTTCTTTTTTCCAGATTGAATTTGGTTATCATAAATAGCCTTTAGCTCCCTCAGATCTCTTCATATCATCTCAGTAAACTAAAAGTTCAATATTTCTGATTGTAAAATTGGTGCTAAGATGACGTTTAAGGCCTTTTATTTTGGAAAATGAGATTATTGAACATTTATATTGAAAGACCCACGTTTTCAGACAAAAATGACTAAGGAATCCATTGGGAAAACCAAATGCAATACTTGGCATCTAACAAAGAGAGATCTTCGCATGACTGATCCATGTTCTAGAGGGCAGATACTAAAGCCATACATCTGTAATGATCTAGAATGACAGCCTATAAGTGTGGACAACAGTTCCATTTATGACAACAATCGTCAGGAGTTTAGTTGCTTAGAGGCTTACAATGCTTTCCATGTTGCTACACATCTATTAAATATTTAAGCTGTTTTCTGGAAACGACTCACTTTATTTCCCTTTCCTTTCAGTCAGTTTGAAACATCAATTTAAAGTCAGAAATGAAAGTCACAGAACAAGATTTTTCTATCTTTCAGACAAGTAAACATTTTAATAATTTAAATTATTTGGAAAAAAATAATAAAAAAATATACATTTGTAATTATTGGATTTCCAAAAATGTCAGATGTGTCTACAGCAGAAGAAGACAATTCTGAATTGTGAGGGATGAATAAATAAGCACAGCACATGCTGTACTGATAAATTGTTCAGAATGCATTTTAAAAAGGTTTCATTTTCTCCTTCTCCTGGAAAAAACAAAAAACCTTTGTTTTGTTTTGTTTTTTTAATTTACACTTCTATTATTTCTTTTAGCAATTTCAGTTTTGCCACTGGTCCCTCAACTTTGATTGAATAAAAAAAGGTAACCTGATTTCATTCATGTTTTCAGCTAGGATTTCATTTTTGTTTTGTACAATTGATTGTAGCACAGATTATTTTCCCCTCAAAAGAATATTTAATTATCCTGACTGAAAAACTATCAGTTATCTTTGATCATTTTTCTAGATCCCATTTTTAAATTACTGTTATGGATGGCTTGACACACCCAAACCAAAAGAGGAGCAGCTGCCCAGTCCACAGTTACTGACTGATGATCACAGCAGGCCTGAGCTGAAAGAGCAGTGCCCTTAGGCAGGACTCAGGATGGCGCTCCGGTTTGTATGTGACATCACGTCATGTCACCGTCTGTGATGTCATGCCCTTAAAGTCAAATCAAAAGTGGTTGAAGAAGTTCTGTCTCCTAATCCAAACTGATGATGTTAAGATTTATTGATTTGGAAAATTAGTGCAAAACAAGGTCCAGTAATAAATGTCAAAGGATTTTTTTTATTGTGCTAGAAAAAAAAAACCCTGTATCATTTAGTGAAAAAACTATTTTATATGTGTATATTTCATACTATATCATTATATATTTGTAAAGATTAAAATAAAGGGTCCTAAAATTGTATTTAAAAATGTTCCTAAAACAAATATTAGATTTATTGGCCTTTGAAAAAGACAAAAAATAAACTTTAATAAACCTTGAAAAATAAACAATTAAACTTTAATATATTTTTAAGTTTAATTAGTGGGATGAAACTGAGCTGATGATTGCAACTCTGTAGGATTAGCCGTCTTTTAGAAGTCCAGCATGTTGCCTGCATATCCACTGGTTTTCCCCACAACAAAGCGTTTATCCCAATACAAATTCCCAGCAAGCTAAAAGAAAAACATGTCAATTTTTGAAATTAGTGAAATGCATTGAAAAAAAAAAAACAAAAAAAAACAACTCTATCAAAACATACAAATGCAGTTTTGGTTTATTTTTTCCTCCTATTATGATAGATGTAACGAAACAGCTGAGTTTTTTTTATATATTTATACATAATAGACCATTTTTCCTAAAATGTTTCAAAATAATAAAACTTGTGAGCACATAAGAAGCAAACATGGTAAAACCAAAGGCGTTGTTATTAAAGTTAATATTTGCTTAAATCTTGTTTACACAAGTTAACGTTTACTGACCCATAATAAAACTAAAACCTTTGAGATTACACTTTTTCTTAACTTGCTGCATAAATATGTACAATGTATCACAATGACTTTTGCTGTTAGACAAGTCCAATTTATTTTCTATTACATCACTTGATTTATTCCAGATTGTGATCTAGGCGCTTTAAAATATATGAAAAAAATCACATAGTTTAACCTAAAAAAATGTTCAAACAGGCTTCAGGCTCCTCTATTTATGGGGATAATTGTTTAAAAAGTAAAAAGAAAAAATAATCAAGCAACTAAAGTAAACTTACACATTTCCTTAACAATGAAGGTTATTTGCTAGCCACGCCCACATTCCTAATATGTTCATATTCTGGGTTATATTATTATGTGTATTATATTATTTTGTTTAGCGCTAGCTAGGGATCCATGCATTACATTTTCACAATTCCAAATCCAGTTTCAAATCCATTGAAAAACGTAGGAGTAGCAGGAGAACGCCACTTTTATGAGCTTGGCACGCACACACCAGTCAAAATCTACAACTTCTAAATTCAATTTCTTCCCCAATTGCTTCCTAATGATGTTCGAGAAGTTAGGAGACGACCAATGAAAATCCTGAGGATTAGTTTGTATTTGTAGCTAATACTTAAGGTGTTTTTTTCTTTTTTATTCAAGATGGCGTCCTCTTCCTAAGGTCAAAGGTTGACGAAACCTTAAACGGGTGTTGCAGACTTAAGGAATTTCAAGAAAATCGCTTGAACAAAGGTTTTCTCATATTGTGGAAAAACATGAAAATCATCAAATGTCACACTTTGCCACAAAATGGCCTCCAACCTGTGGGTCGTGTGGCCATCCCATAGTTATTTGAAAACTTTCTTGGATATTTCTGACACATATACTTTGGTTTTGTTAATGTATTTTGATTTTTTTTTATGCTTCATACGCAATTTTCAGCCCATTCCTTCTTTGTTACGTATCGCTCGCCAGGATTTCATTGTCTTGGGGGTGGAGAGCCTTCACTCTCCCAAAATTCATTTTCGCTGGTTATCAGATGTGTGTAAATTTTTATGAGTTTTCAAACGTTTGAGTTTGTGAAAACCATATGGTCCTTGCAGTCAGTGAATGCTGTTGGCAGTAAAAACTTCTAGCTCGTGGTATCTAACATTTATTAATAAAAAAGCAATAACAAATGATTTTGTAAAGTAGAAAAAAAAATAATATTTACACACAAATTAGAAACCATTAGAAACCACTTGGTAAAACTATTACCACACAATATAACTGTAGCTCCCTCATATATTTGCTTTGATTACAAATAACATCTTCAGTGTAAATTTGATGACCTTTATTTGTGCACTTCATGTTTTGTAGTCCTTTGACTTGAAATGAAACACTGGTCAATTTTTTTATTGTTTTAATGGTCCTTAAATATCCTTTGAGTAGCAACCTGGGTTTGGCGGAGTTTAAAATTTCAGCATTTAACACGTAAAGGCTGCAGATTAAACCACAGAGCTTTTGAAAGTGAATAGACCAACTGAGTGACCGAAGCAGCAACACACCTTTATTTAGTCAAAACTCTTTGCATTCAATGCTTTAATGTGACATTTGGAGTGCATTAATGGCTCTGGGTCTCTCATGTTTGTGAGGTGACCTTTAATAAATCGAGTACAATTTTATTACCTGACACGTTAATGTCAACTAAGCAAACATTTCAATTGAAATGCCAAGCAGAGGCCCAGGCTTGCTTGTTTAATAAGGATGCGGATTATCAGAAATAAAGGGTTTTTGCCTTACCACATGTGAACACACTTGTTTGTGTTGTAGAAGGATATTGGCAGCTCTAGGAGATTAACTGGATTACTGAGACAGTTTCATTTCAGCTCACTTTCATGTTTCTGTGGGGCATCAAAAAGCCCCTGCCCTGAACAAAATTGGGGTTAAATTACCTACAAATCAGGATACAAGGAGGTATACTAAGGATGTATGACCTTGGAAAGTACCCATCATCAGGAGCTTTGAAATGAAGGTAGATGCTGAAGAGTCATAGGCAACCACAGCTTTGCACAGGGGGTTGACACAGGTAATGAAAATGTCCCCAGCTTCCATTTCGTCCCTGCAGCTGTTGCAGTAGCTCTTTTGACAGAGTAAATAAGAATATAAGCTAAAATGTTGCATCCTTTTCCTTTCTCATCTGCAATTTCTCTTTTTTTATGTGATTAATTAAAAACCAAAGTACCGCTTATTCTACATATCCAGGAAATAGACACACATAACAGGTCGATGCTCAGTGTCAACAACTGCTGATCTGGTGAGAAATATCTATAGAAATTCAAGGTCACTGTTTCCATCTGAAATAAAGACAGAAAATGTATGAATAGAACAACAGGAATGGGACTTAAAATGCCTTTTTTCCCCATTTTTTTCCCTCATCAGTCATGTAGGCGGGTGTCAGAAACAGAGTCAGTGCAATCTGTAAAGCAGAGCCTTTTCCTTTTTTTTCCAACGCCAGGTTTTATGACCCATTTAATATGTTCCAAATGTGGAACGGGAAGAAAAAGCCTCTTCAAGACAAACAATTGAAATAACACAAGATAATGAGACATTTAGAATGTAAAGTTTTCTTACTGCAGTCCATCATCTGACCTGATCAAAAACACAAATAGAGAGATTGCAAGCTGCAAAAATGGTTTGTAGTAATGATCTTCTATAACAGCATCAGCCATGGTTCAGTAATGAACTTAAAGTACAAAAATCAACTCATTACTTTTCTAATCTTATCCTCAATGGTAAAATGATGCTTTTCACTCTGTCTGACTTTTCAATAATTTTTTTCTTCTTTATTTAAATAGTAAAAAGCAGGATACACTAGTGAAGCCCTTCAAAGGCAGCGTCTAACGTCTTATTAAACCAGATTTTGTTGTTGCTCCAGAGCACTAAAAAAGGTTCACTTTTGGATGAGGACTGACTTGCAAACTTTTTTTTAATATTCGAAGTGAGTTCTGCATGGTTTACTTGTAAACCTTTATATCTAGGGTACTCCAAGGAGTTTGAATATGATAACATTTTTTTTTTATTATTCTTTATGACAGTTTGGTTGATATTAACATTGCAGGAAAGTCCACAATGCTTCATCTACCGATCACTAGCAGGAATTCCTAACTTCAATAAATTAAAAGTGTGACAAAACCACAACAAAAGGGAGAAGCAATAAAGGTGATAAAGCAGATAACCTGAAAAACCAGACACTTTAATACGCCGAGGATCATTAACTTAAATGAAGACAGCTGTGGATGATTAGCAACATGAACCTGGTGTGACTGTGACACAGAAACCCTGATGACAGAACTTCACAGAACCAAGACAACTCAAACCAAACTGAAGGACACAATTTTCATGATAAAAGTGCAACAGACAATACAAGATGAATTACGTTATTTTTTTAAACTTTCATTTATCAAACCACAAACAGTCTCAAAACACAGTTACCAAACCAAACAATGTTCTTTTTTTAAAAAACACAATAAACAGATGAACCCCCACCAACCCACGCAATATTTAAAGTCCAAAGGTCGATCAATTCAAGTGAATAAAATGATACCAGAAAAAAAGTGAAGAAATAGAATGAAAAGGAATTAAATTCAAACATAACCTGACATCTAATCAAGATTAATTAAGTTTTGAGAAACAGTTAATATTATTTAGAATTAAAAACTGTATTTCAATGAAACAGTGCTGTAAAGTGTGTGTTTAACAGTCTTTTTGATGTAGATTTATGACGTTTTCCCGGTTATAAAAGTCAACTAAATGTGAAATGGGCTTAAATTTCCAAAACTTAAAATGTTGCTAATATTAAGCCATAATATTTGCATTTATTAAATCTTCTCTATGAGGTATTCTTTTACATCTTGAAACATTGAATCTTTGAATAATATTTACGCGTTGACATGCCCTGCTGAAAATGAAATAAAAAGGATGTCTAAAGTGTTTTTGTCTTTATCAACAAGTTCTTGTAAAAGAATTGAAACTCCATCTCATGTCTCATGTGCGTTTTGAGTCCTGAAGAAAAAAGAGGCTACAATTCCAACCAGAAACACCTCCATGCCACCAACCTTGTGAAAAACTGAAAGAAAACATATTTAGCCAAGGTTTTGTCACTAGGTTAAATCCTGGGTGACACAAACTACGTATACGTCCCCTCATATTTACATTTTAACCTTTATCAGGATTGTAAAAATCAAATATTGTATCGTGCTTGATATTAAAATAACATTTAAAAAATGTATTAGTTTATAAAATCTAATGTTTTGTAAGAGTGGGAAGAGGACTGACCTGATGGCCACAGTCAAGGGACGTGGACCTGCAAGAGAAAGTGGGATTAATGTCAAATTTAATCCTTTTTTTTTACTTTTAAACCAAATTATTTTGCAGTTTAATGAATCTCTTGCTGTGGCAGCAGAGGGAGGAGATTTCTGTCGATCTAGTTCAGTCAATTACTAAAGAGAAAAATGCATCCACTAAAGCTACACCTCATTAACACTCTAAATTTGATATACTTATGTCTGCTGACTGGGTTTTCAATGTTTGAAAAGTTGAAAGCCAAATTGTTTAAAATTAAGCTTGGTTTCAACTTTATCAGACCTGTTATGAAAAACTTCAGCCTTTAAAAGGCTCAGGAAGCATTTCTCCTTCGGTCACCATTCAATGTAGGTCATGTTTGTATTTTAGAACAAAGTTCTTGTCTTTGAACTTGCAGTACAGCTCATAATAGACCCTTTTCATGTGACGTCAGACAAAGTCCTAACTTTGTAATGTTACTTTCAGTCTATAGGTATAGACTGGCAAAGCTAAAAACTAAACCCTGTTTAACACCATTCTACCTAAATAATACAAGGTAACCTCACAAATCATAACAGATATTTGTTGGAGTTATATCGGAAGCTGAAAATACGTGGCTTAATAGGCGCACTTAAAATGTTTGCGGTGCCACTTGGTAACCATTTCTGTTTTACAATTACTCCTTGATATTTAGAACACCAAATATTGGAGGATTGTTCAAAATTGTATTTTGATTTGTGGAAAATCTAAGAGAGGAAACGAGGTGGGACATTTATAAATAAAGATTAAAATTGTGATAAACAGCATTTAGTCTCGTAACACAGTAGCTAAAATGTCGACATTTTGAGTGACTTCACCGTGAAAGCGTCTGTAGGATAAGCAACTTAATGATTAAGTCATTTAGCAGCTTACTGCACGTTTACTGTGTGAAGAAAAAAACTTATTCGGCAACAAGTGTTTGCATTGTATTTACATTTCAATCAAGTTGTGTGAAATGAACTGTACAGATTGAAAATGTTGATAAGGTGGAAAATGTAGAGGTCAGCACTAATACGTCCACAAATAAATCATGCTATGCTGACACGCTAAACATCCACTGTGCCGTTTAATGATGATGAAGGGAAAAAAGTTAGAAAAGCTTGTTTTAGGTTGGTTTGCCAGCATAAAGATGGATTTTTGAGATTAAGAAACAATTACGGTGGTGGAAACCTGCAAGATTTGTGTTGACATTGCTAACTGAGAGGAAAGAGATCACCACACATTCAACAAGCTCTGTCAGCATATGTTCAGGCCCAAGTCACTGAGGGTAATGGGTGGAAAAGTTCCTGTTTAAAAAAAAAGGACAAATAAAATCACTAATATTTAACGAGTTTGGAACCTCAAAATATTATTTCTCAGAATAAAAGGATTTTCCTTTGCTGCTTTTTGTGCAGTTCTTTATCTTGCAGCTTAACGTGCACCCTGACATTTTTCAAAGGTATGCTCGAGGCTAGCTGTCTCTGACTAACCCGGACCCTTGAGCCACGAAAATGAGAGGAGACACAAGGCCAAAACTAAGCTTGTTTTCTCTTTTCCTTTCCTCTTGGGCTGCAGTGTCAAACTGCATGATTATTTTCAAGGTCACAGTATGGCATTCAAGGGATTTTCACTAGTCAGAATAAATTAGGAAATGTATGATAACATGCTTGTCTTATTGGTAAGCCATGA
The DNA here is from genome assembly GCA_014656515.1 of Oryzias celebensis. Lineage (NCBI taxonomy): Eukaryota > Metazoa > Chordata > Actinopteri > Beloniformes > Adrianichthyidae > Oryzias > Oryzias celebensis. The sequence continues at coordinate 3,496,736 of BNCR01000014.1, forward strand.
GAAAACTTGCAATAAATCACGTGAGTACATATTATTTTTTTCTTATAAAATTGTTACGTCAAACTATGGAGCTCCAAAATGTTCATAGTTAAATAAATAAGACCATGTACAATCAGCCAATAAATATCCTGCTCGCGCATTTTAATTTGGAGACATAATTGACTTTTTTTTTTTCCTTTTATTTGAAAAACTTGCTCATTTATGAGATATTTATGGTGGATTGTCTGGTTGTACAAAATTATATTTATTGATTTAACCCTTTGGAACCTAGGGCCTAAATCTCAGCTTTTGTCTGAGTTTGAATTTAATTCTTTATTTTTACTTTGCAAGACTATTTGCCTGCTCATCTGGTATCATGTCAGCAAAACCATGTGTGGCACTAACTTCATTAGAGAAAAGCCTTTTAAAAAGTACCCTTAATAAAAATACATTGATAGAATAACTAGAAAATCAAAATAAATAATAAAAACAAAAAATGGGGACTGTTTAAAGGTTTCAAATTCACGTTATTTTGTTTTGTTAGAAATTTTTAGATATAAAAAAATAAGAATTTGTAAGTTTGTGTTAAATTGCTTTAAATGTTGATGGACTTTTCATTTCGAAAGGTACGCATTTTCCAGCCGACGTGATCCATGTGACTGGGAACAGCCTATCAGGTCCAAGCTTCACAAACGAGGGAGAAGGTGGGAGACAAAAGTAGTAGAGTTTGAAAAATGTTGAGGTTTTGTTCACATTTACACTGTGGTGAAGTTGGGTTTTTGTTTTTCCCACCTGTCTTGCCTGCAGAGAATAATTGTCCTTTACCGAATGGGACTTGACCATTAAGGTTGGGCCGAATGAAACGAACTCCTTTTCGAGATCCATGTGTGGGATGAAACAAGATGGCGAGCCAACCCCAAACCCTTTGAAGTTATCCTAGCAAAAGACCGTCTGCTATGGGGAAGAAACTTATCTGAAATAAAAAGCTGGTGAGCAATGAAGTAAATGAAAGAGTAACTGCAGCTTTTGTCTGCTTCTGGATGTGTTTTCCATTTTTCTTTATTTTGTGCATTTACGTGTGTGCGATTGTGTAACAGACAGACATAGGCGTCAGGGGATTTGGGCTGTCTTGAGGATTAGGCCGGATCTTGTCATAGTTTTTATCTTTACAAAACGGCTCGAAAATGAAAGAGAAGACTGTTTTATTTGAACCACTATCTGCTCTCAGCAGTTAATCCATCTTCCTTTGCCATCCCACCACCCATGCTTTACATGCAGGGGTTTATTGTTTGTCCTATTTATCATTTAGTTCACTCATCCATCTTTGCATCTATCCATCTCCTTTGCTGAAGAATAAACCCTTTAACGGAAATAATTGAAACCTTTCACACCCTTTCCACCATCAACATTAATCTTTTTCTGTCTGTATACAGGGATTTTAAGGATTTTAGACTGAACATCTTCCCCTGAATAATGATGCACACTTTAAGGATTGAAGATTTTAAGAGACCTACAGATACTTTAAATGTTCCTAATAAATCCATATAGAGCAATTGTTAGATTTGGTCACGTCTTTACAAAATTCAAAGTTTTATCCCAGATTGAATGTAATGATGGCTTGATCTTTTTTTTTTTTTTTTACTGTCGTCACATGCGTGTCATCCGTTGTGATGGCACTTGGTTCTTATGTTACAGTGAAACAAACCCACCATGTCTAAAACCAAATGGTAATTTCCCAATATCAATTATTGATGCTTCTTATTTTGAAATTACTTTTCAAAATAGAATAGGTCAATTCAATTAACAACTTGCGAGAGAAACATGTAATAATCGATTCATTGATTAATCCGTTTTTGTTACACACCTACGATTAGGGCATGGTGAGGGCTCTACACAAGAAAATCAAATGTGTTGACATTTAAAAATCAAAAATAAATAGGTAGGGTAGATTTGAATGAAAGATGTATGTCTTTTAAAACCTCAATCACAATTTTGCTGTCATAAAAATTGTTAAAACTTTGCACAGTGTCCAAACCCCCCTGCAATCATTATTGTTGATGCACTGATCTCACTCACGTCTCTTAGTAGATCATGAAGCAAAGAGACATCAGTAAAAACTATGTGGATTTTATTTTGACATAGAAAAGATGTCCACAGTGATCAAAGTAGAACCTTTATGAGACATTAAACAAAGGTCCAGAAACGTCAATAATATTTTTCATGGAAAAGATGTTTGGGGTCATGGTCTGCATTTTGTATCTTAGGGGACCATCATGGGACATTGAACGCAAAAACAAATACTTGGCTTGGACGTCTTTTGCACGGGGGGCAGTTTTTTGATCGAAAATGTGGTATTTTCTTTAAAAAAAACTTCCATAAATCTTAAGCCTTGTAAATATTTTACTTAAACTATTGTTTTATGTAAAAAAATAACCTTAACATAATTTTAAACTACTTGAAGACTTAATCAACTTTTTTTCAAGAACTTTGTTAATATCCCTGTTACACTAGGTGTCTAAATGTAAAACATGACTCTTTTAAAAAACTAAAGTGGCTGAATAAACATGCTGTTGTTGGGATAACAGTGTTTCGTGAGGGTCACTAACCATGACTGCTCGCTAATGCATGAAATCAATCATCAAATAATAATGAAACAGAAAAGAATGCCTTCATGTGAGCTCATCCTAGCTTTGGTTGCACTCATCAAAAAGAAGATAAATTACCATGGATCCATCTCAGCTACTGTTGGGCAAAGGCAGGCTACACCCTGTACAGGTTGCCAGTCTATTTTAGGACCGCCCACTCAAATTCCTACCCAAGAGAACAATCTAGAGTCATCAGTTAAATTATGAGGCAAGTTTTTGGACAGTGGGAGGGAAACTGCAGGTGAAATTCCACACATACCTGAAGAGAAAGTACAAACTAAATACAGAAAAGTCCCAGCAGGACTTGAACCCTCCTACACACGTGGTCAAAATTGTTGGTACCCCTCAGTTAAAGAAGGAAAAACCCACAATTCTCAGTGAAATCACTTGAAACTTACAAAAGTAACAAAAAAATAAATAAAAAGGTTAGAATAAAAATTTATTGAAAATCAAATAATCAAAATCAGCCATTACTTTTGAATTGCTGATTGACATAATTATTTAAAAAAACAAACTAATGAAACAGGCCTGGACAAAAATGATGGTACCCATAACTTAATATTTTGTTGCCCAACCTTTTGAGCCAATCACTGCAATGAAGCGATTTCTGTATTTGTCAATGAGCGTTCTGCAGCTGTCAACAGGTATTTTGGCCCACTCCTCATGAGCAAACTGCTCCAGTTGTCTCAGGTTTGATGGGTGTCTTCTCCAAATGGCATGTTCCAGCTCCTTCCACAGATGTTCAATGGGATTCAGATCTGGGCTCATGGAAGGCCACTTTAGAATAGTCCAACGCTTTTCTCTCAGCCATTCTTGGCTGTTTTTGTCTGTGTGTTCTGGATCGTTGTCCTGTTGGAAGACCCATGACCTGCGACTGAGACCAAGCTTTCTGACACAAGGCAGCACATTTCTCTCCAGAATGCCTTGATAGTCTACAGATTTCATTGTACCTTGCACACATTCAAGACACCCTGTGCCAGATGCAGCAAAGCAGCCCCAAAACATGACTGAGCCTCCTCCATGTTTCACCGTAGGGACAGTGTTCTTTTCTTCGTATGCTTGGTTTTTGAGTCTATGAACATAGAGTTGATGTGCCTTACCAAAAAGCTCCAGTTTGGTCTCATCTGTCCAAAGGACATTCTCCCAGAAGCTTTGGGGCTTGTCAACATGCATTTTTGCAAATTCCAGTCTGGCTTTTTTAGGATTGTTTTTCAGCAGTGGTGTCCTCCTTGGTCGTCTCCCATGAAGTCCACTTTGGCTCAAACAACGACGAATGGTGCGATCTGACACTGATGTACCTTGGTCTTGGAGTTCACCTTTAATTTCTTTGGAGGTTGTTCTGGGCTCTTTGGATACAATTCCAACAATCCGTCTCTTCAATTTGTCATCAATTTTCCTCTTGCGGCCACGTCCAGAGAGGTTGGCTACTGTCCCGTGGGTCTTGAACTTCTGAATAATATGAGCCACTGTTGTCACAGGAAGTTCAAGCTGTTTAGAGATGGTCTTATAGCCTTTACCTTTAAGATGTTTATCTATCATTTGTTTTCAGATGTCCTGGGACAATTCTCTCCTTGGCTTTCTGTTGTCCATGTTCAGTGTGGTACACACCTTTTCACCAAACAGCAGAGTGACTACTTGTCTCCCTTTAAATAGGCAGACTGACTGATTATGAGTTTGGTAACACCTGTGATGTCAATTAAAGGACACACCTGAGTTAATCATGTCAGTCTGGTCAAATAGTTTTCAATCTTTTATAGAGGTACCATCATTTTTGTCCAGACCTGTTTCATTAGTTTGTTTTTTTAAATAATTATGTTAATCAGCAATTCAGAAGTGATGGCTGATTTTGATTATTTAATTTTCAATACATTTTTATTTATTGTTACTTTTGTAAGTTTCAAGTGATTTCATTGAGAATTGTGGGTTTTTCCTTCTTTAACTGAGGGGTACCAACAATTTTGTCCACATGTGTAGTGTTAGGAGAGAATACTAACCACTTCACCAACGTACAGCCCATGAGGGAATGTATTTTGTTAAAAAAGAAGTGCAAAAGTTAAACTTACCAAAACAGTAAACATCTGGAGCAATGTTTTGGATTTGCAGTATGCTTGGCAAAAAAATTACACAAAAGGAAAAATAAACTAAGATAATAATACTAATAATAACCACTGTCAAGCATGGTGGTGGAGGAGTTATGGTATGTGTTTCCGTTTAAAGTTTTATTTGATATAAGAAGACTTTTTCAGCATTTACTAAAAAAAAATGTTGATGGTGCTGAGGTGTTAAGGTGTTATGGTGCAAATATTTTGTCACTGGGCTTTTTTAGCATTAGAGTCAACACCTTAGGGCCTGTTTAGTCATTTTGACCCATACATTTTAAACACCAGGCAGGAAGGCAATTTTTATATTTTTTAGATGAAAATACAGCATGTAAAATGAATGATAAGTAGAATTTAGGGGGCAAAGTCTGGACTTGGATGAGAAAAAAATAAAAACAAAGCCATAATACAACTCTCCAAGCTGTTGCTTTCATAATAAAAGTGTTTTATGCAATGCTGGCTCCAAGGCTCACACCCTGCATCATCACATGATGTTATACTCTGTGACTCTCTCCCTCTTGGTAGCCCTGACACAAACACTGTCACCAAAAAGAGTTTTGCCTTAAAGCGACAGAACCTGAGGTTGGCCGAAATATAGAATGTGATTCATGATTTTAGTAATTTACTGTCCTCACAGATTTCGAAACTCTGAAGACGTGATGATTTCAGAGATACTCTGAAGGCATCTCGATAAGATGTGTCATTCTCTATGTTAGAGTCACAAGAGGACGCAATTTTCTTCTGAGTTTGAGAAGGATTTTTCTGTCAAGTGGTTGTTACATTAGGGTCCAATTATACCCAGAGAGAGAGAAGTCAAACTGTAACGTTTCCTTCATGGCTGAGGGACAGCTGTGTGATTTTAGAGAAGTCGTTTTTCCCTCACTGAACAGAAGCATGAGACATTGTGGATTTGACGACCCAGATAAGAGAAAATAGAAAATAAAACCATCTGCATGATTACTATGCAGATAAAAACATTTAAAAAGCAAATTAGAGGAAATAAAGGTTAGAAAAAGTAAAAAAATAAGACACTGAAGAAGCACAGAGTGAAACAGTACTTCAATCAGTAATGCAGGGATTTTTGCAAATTTTCCAACTGTAATTAAATCTGAACTTCTGCCATCACCAGCTTCTTCTCATTTTGAGTGCTTTATCTACCCTTCTCTAGCAAAGCTACCATACGATGACAGATCACTCTAGAGTGGTGAATAAAAGGAAACTTTGAGAAAAACAGGAAAGAAAATGATTTCAAACTGAAAGAAAAAAAAAGGTCTGAGTTACTCCTTTTCTTTTCTGTCAGTAATGTTAGCCCTTTAACACTGGTGATGTCACATAAAAGACAGACGCCCTTGATCGATGCACGATCAACGTGAGTCAGCTGATTCTGATGCGGTGAAAAGCAGCTTTTCTGAAAAGTGTTGCATAATGGTGCAAAGATGCTTTTCTCTGCGATAGAATCAGCTGATTTACGTCGCTTCACTACTGTACAGTGTTGCTTCTCAGATCAAGGCTGCATTTCTCTGTTTCAGAAACCTTTGTTAAACAGTTGAACATTTATGGTAGTTGAAAGAATATCAACACTGGAGCCAAAGCTCTGATGTTTGTTTCTAACATAAATACTTTAGTTCCAAAAGGCAAATGTCCGCGATCCAAATCTTTTGCAACAAATCTTAAAGATCGGTCAAAAATTACAAAATCAGAGTCATTGTGGATGCTTCGCCAGAAATGACATTCACCACAGATTGAAAAACCTGGCTGGAGGAGATTAAAGAAAACATTACTCCTCATAACAAACTTCAGCTCCAGAAGTCTGAGATTCACTCTGAGCAGATGGAAGGAGGCTCTGGATTATTAGGTGTCAAAGCCAGTATCAAGGATAAAACAAGCAGCCTACAGGAGTGTATTAAGAAGACAGCCTCCTGTGATGAACTGGTAAGTGATCGCCTCAGGCAGCTAGCACACACATTGAGTAAGAGGAGCGAGGAGGAACCATTGCTGAAGAACAAGAACGCAAGCTTCTGGCACCGGGTAGGAGGTACCACGTTTTAAATCAAGGATTTCAAACCCATTTTCATTGAACAGGCACCAGGCTCCAAGTCTGGTTAGAACCTTGCTTTTGATGTGAAGAAAAAGCTTACAGTGAACAAGAATCCACAAGAGAAAAAAAAAAAAAAACACTTGGAGCTGATCAGCACTGATGCACAGAAAGCATCAAAGACACTTGCTATAAGTTTGCAGCTTTGCACACAGTCACAGAGTTATTTTTTACCCCTGCGTTTTATTTGAGAAAGGATAATCATTTCCATCTTTTTGTGGATCTCCACTAGAAAAAGATGGACATGACCGGACTTCAGAGGGATTCAACTAATTTGTAAATGATCTTTCCTGGTAAAGTGACTGTGATGTTGGCTGAAGAGGCTGAAAAATAACTCTACATTAGAGGAAAGGTAAAACATTTCCCTCAGTGTCACTGATTGTGGATTGCAAAAATGTGCAAAAAGACAATGTTGCTGCCCTGCAGCACATAGACCACCTGTTCAGGGCGGGCCTTATGGAGAGAGAACCCAGCGGGCTTGATCCAGTTAGTGGACAGCGTTAATTTAACTTTTGTTTTCACACCATTGTTCTTGTGTTGGAAATACACAAACAGTAGAAATTCAATCTCATATAAAAAAACACAATTAAGAATGCCGGGTAATATAGTTGATGTTTGCGATGGGATACTTGGAGCCATAAAGACTGACTGATAAACTAATGGTTTGGACATCAAGATTGATGCTCTGTCTGCCCGCCTGTATCACATCGAAGTCTCAATGGGAAGAATGTAAACCAACATAGAGCGAGTTACGGTTCAACTTGGAGGAAATCATGAACATTGACCCAAGATCAGTGGATTTTCTACCAGATGCAGCCTGTACATTTAGCAGGCAGGCAGCAGATATGTCTGTCGGCCCCTAAATAAAGCATCTCTAATCAGACGTTCCTCAAGCAAGGACACTCTCCCTTGAACCAAAAGCCAAACCAAAACAAATCTGCTGAAAGTGCGATAAGTAGAACTGGTTGTCATGGAAACTTGCATTTCTGCCCCTCCATGAATCTTTCTCTAGAGTTAAACGCCTTGGGACTCTCTACTCCACCCCGCAGCCCCCCTGGCTGTGCCACAGAGCGCTGTGCGAGGATGCACGGCAGCCATAAGGTAGATGCTTAGTCAACAAACTTTGCAAAATGATGCAACCTGATGTGCAAGGGAACAAACCCAAAGACTACAACATACTGCCATAACCTAAACTCACCTACTGTGAGTTGACAGCATTAAACTTTTTCACCTGCATTATTGTAAGTTTTTTTTCCTTTCATACTTTTTCTTCCTACCTGGTACTTGTTTGTTAATCCCAAGGTTGTAATCTGCAAATATAAAAACTCATTTAACAACAAGTAGTCTTTATTCTCATGACAAACTAAAAATATATGTATTATTATGTTTATATAAAAAACTCACATTTGGGACAACTTTCCTTACTCCTTCTTTTTCAGATTAGGATTATGTAAACATCATTTTTAGACTGTATTTTTTCTCTTTTAACTGGAAGGCAGCTTTAACATGCAGAAAAAGACGTTTTACATCCTCATTGTGCTCTGCGGCACAAGAAGCGGCCAATTTAATCACTGTCATGTGTAAAGCTGCTGATGTGAGATAGCAGCAAATTTGAAATGTATTCATATGCAGACACTGTAAGCCTTACATGGGCTCACTGGATCAGATGCCTTCGTGCTGAGAGGCTTTTTAAAGAAGGCAATCTTGAGCTCAGAGCCTTCTGCGTGTCCTTGACTCACCTCTACTGCTGAAATAAATAATGTAGCTCCTGTTTCAAGCAATTAACCCCACTGTGACTGGAAACAGATTTTATTATGACTAAGTGTGGGGTGAGACAGGGGAGAAAGCATGCATAGTGAAGTTAAAAGCAACTTTATTGAATGGTTGGATACAAAAAAGGTCCTCCAGGACTGGAATGTCAGATTCTGTAGAAGCTGTTTCGGTTTGGCTGAGAGGAACACTTGAAAAACATGAAAAATTAAAACAAAGGAAGGAATATTCATTACATTTCTGAGTCTGCTTGATCATAAAGGAGAAGAACACAGAAACAAAGTGCTCCAGCAAATTCCTCTGCTGGTGGAGTGGATTTGGATGCAGCTGTGGTTCAGTGTAGCTCATCAGTAACAGAGACATGTACGAGCAAAAACATAGGATTTGTGAATGAATCCACATTCTTGCTGAACACAGCAAAATGCCAGTGAGACATCAGTGAGGTGAATGAATTTCTGTTTGGGGGAAAAAGCGGAGAGAAAGAGAAGCAAGAACTCAGAATTGCAGAAATAAGCAAGCTGGAACTCACGGATGCCATAAAGAATCAGCAGAGGAAAGGAAAAACATGACTTGACACTGCATTGAAGCTTTTTTTCCGTGCTTTTAAGATGAAAAAAGTGTACATGGTTTGCAGCTAAAACACAAGTTAAATGTGCCTCCTAATAGGATTTCTTTGCATTAAACTGGATCAAGTTGCTCTTTTTCCATTTTTAATTCATTGTAAAAACAAAAGGTAATCCTTTAAAAAATGTCTGAAAAGAACCAATAAATTAGAAAACTATTGTATTTTTTTGTAGCTTCTACATCAGCTCTGCAAATAATTAAAACATTTATGGCAGACTTCACAGTGGTGTAAGTCATTATCTGTAAAAGGAGCTGACAACGCTGAGGTGGTGTTGAATGGTATTAATGCAGAAAAATACTCCAATTATCTTCACAGACCTCATAATTAATGCAAATCTATGTTTCTAATTTACATGAGTGTTTACTGGCTTATTAGTCAAAATTGTTCTGACCACAGGAGCTTTTTTTGTTTTCTTTTTATGATGGGGGGGTGGGTTTTTGCATGCTTTGGAAGTAAGATCAATGGATTTGCTTTTGAATCCCATTTTCCCTCAGGGTGTTCAATGACACCTGAGCAGGAGCTTGGCCTTGATGTGATGGGATAGCATTGCATCATCTTTTTTTATTTCATTTTAATGTTATGAGTTTTACTTATGCTAATGTCAGCTATATATATATATATATATATATATATTATCCTGAAACCCACATTTTTAAAACTGGGTATGTTTTAAAACCTTGGGTGAGTTTTGGTAGCAATCAAATGGGTAAACGCACTAAGTTACATTTTCATCAGAATCGTTTAGGGTATTGAATTAAATTAAATGAATTTTCTTATAATAATTTGAATGGAAAGTCAGACTGCAGTTCTGTGATGTTTGTACATCATTACTACACAACCCCTTTCCAAAAGCCACCCCACCCTGGTCTGGTCTGGCTCAACAACAATTAAAGTGTCATTTTGAAATGAGCTTTGTGCGTGTGGGTTTGAGTCAAAACAAACTTCCTAAAATTGAGACTCATTTTGAACTGTTCAACAAACAAACAAACAGCTATAAACATATAATAAATACACATTAGTGAACAAGGAACCTCTTCTTCTTTTCTTCACTCTTTTTCTTGCTTCATATGTTTTTTTTTTATTTTATTTTTTTTATTATATATTATAAAACATGAAGAGTCTTAAGTGAAACATCTTGATTCTAGATTCAGAGCTGCAGAAGTGGGTAAAGTAGTGGAGTGTCAAATTAAGATAAGAGGAGATTGTGTTTTCAGGTCAAGTGTGGATGTCTAGAGTCCTCCTTGATGAGATCAAACAGTGAAAAGCAAACAGAGAAGCATGTGGCAGAGGGGAGTCAGAAACAAAAGCAGCGATAGAGATGGGAGATGTTTGCATGCCAGCTGTTCCGCAAAGGTTCCAAAAGTCCTAACTTTTTTAAGAATGGAAGTTTTTAGGATGCTTGTATGTTCTACTTTATCTCTGCTGTTTCTCTTGCTCTGCATGCTGAGCTACCAAAACACAAACGCTCCACTTGTTTGATGTGAGTTGGGTGTCAGTGATAGATTAAAACAGAAAGGTGTACAAAGGTGCCCAAAAGCTATTGATCTGGGAAACAGGAGCTTCGCTCAGCTCTGCGTCAAACCCGTGCTTTTTTCTATGTTTGAAAGTGTATGTTTGTGAGTGCATTTTTTTAAAGATTAAAAACAACTTTTAAGTCGTTTGGATCTATGGTTTCATTATGTTTAGCAAGATATGAGAAACACTTTAGTGTTAATTTGAGATGCAAAAACATTAACCTTAGTGTTCTGGGAAAAGAAACCTTATTTCCTCACGGTCTCAAATGTTATCCACACATTTTTAACATAGTGTAACTGTACTATAAAGAATGAATTATCAACAAATTTAGATTATTTCAATACAGCAAGTAGTAGTTAAAAAATGTATAAAAAATAGATGAGCTTTTTTTAAAATAAAGTTTTGAACTTTAGTAAAACTTGATATTTCATGGAAGCAGCCGTTTTGAAATGAGCAAGATAAACCCTTCCACTGCCCCTAGTGGAATGAGGATGAAATACAGGGCAGAAAACATGGACCAAATTATGCACAATTGTTTTTTAATAAACATTTGGATCATACTCATGAGATAGGGTCTTAGAAATGTACGTATCAAATATGATATAAATGGTAATTTAGGATTAAATATATATATATATATATATATATATATATATAATTATGTATTTATTTCATTTTCATGACACACAACAATAAATTACATAATATTTTAGTTTTAGGTAAAAATGAAAGGGGACAGAAAGAAGAAAACCTATGATCCCTGCCACATTTAACTAAACCAATCAAGCTATTTAAACACATATATTTCTTCAAAAGCAACAAAAGCTGACAAACAAAAACAAAACAAACAGGAAAAAACAACAAGAAGAAACAATAAAGAAGATACTCCAAATTCATGAATTAATAAATACAACCTAATAATCACTTAATTAAAAAAAACATTCATACATTCATTTTCTAAACCTCAATTAAACAGATCAATGTCTGCATCTGATAGAAAATGAGACCTGTGCAGGGTTTTAATACAAGCCCTGTTAATCATCTAAAAGACTTTACGGTATGTACTTAGTACCAGTCAAAACCCTTGACTGATTCCAAAACAACTGTTATTTATTACTTACAGTAATATGGCACCAGAATTTCAATAGAAGATTAATGTTTTCAAAAATGAACAGTTCGAAGACACATAAGTTTGCAAACCATATTTGTGGCCTCAGGGTGTCCAGTCCGGTTCTATGTCGAGATGGGGTGTCAGTCAGCCACCCGTTGCTAAAAAAGCCTGCATAAAAAACCAACGCTTTTACTCCTCCCCAACATTTTACTGAAACCGTATATTTTTTGAATTAAAAAAAAGAACATTTATTTTTAAAATCCCAAAAAAGAGATGAAAGAGGAACAAACTCTGAGTCAATGGATGATGAGACTTTTCAACCAAAAGATGCAGGAAAGTCTACTACAGTATCCTATATAAACAACATAAACATAATCTCTTTGATAAATGGTACATTGTATTTTACTTCAGTGATAGCTCTCAAATTCATGACAAAAAAAACACTTGAAGTCAGTTTTACATCCATATGCACGTTCTACATGAGTTTTAACCTTTTCTCTGTATCTTGAGTCAGTGTCTGACTGTCCAATAACTGTTTCCTCACTTACTTCACTAACAGAGCTGCTTGAAAAGTCACAAGAAAATCTTAAATATTGGACAACTGAGACTTTAAATAACCACTGTGGATTAAATTATATGGACTCCTCCTCACAATTCCATGGTAGATCAGGTAGTCCTCTTAACGCCCACATTTTATAACAGAGAAGAAATTTGGCTGAAACCCGAGTTAAAGTAGTGAACTCCAACTGTGAGTCTTCACACTCAGACCCCTGCTAAGTGTCTGAGTGTTCAAGGGCGTCTGACTGTTAAATCATCATCATGTACATTAGGGCTCAGAGGCAGACATGTTTAGACTGTTATGTAACCTGTCTGTGAGTCATTCAGAACATTCATGTCTTTATTTGTGCATAGCTTGTTACAAAACAGATGAGTTGGCCCACAATCTAAAACAGAGGTGGGCTCTGAAGGCCACATTCCTGTTTTTTCCCCAGCATATCCTGCTCTGGCAGGTACTGATTGTCGGGACTCACCTGGTCCAGGATATCAGCCATGAGGAGGGAAACAAAATTAGGGAAATACATTTGAAGTTGCCCACCCTTGGTCTAAAAATCCTGACAAAAATGATTTATTTGTGCGTTCTCTGTGTTTGATACTTCTATTAGTTTGCACAGGTTTTAGTTGAGTTAGTTAAATGCAAAACACTTATACAAGAAATAGTATATATATATTATACAAGAAATATTAAATCTTTAATGTTTGGTTAGTAGAATTGTAATTTGTAAATATGCTGCTCTGTGTTTTGCATAAACATAAGTGAGATTTTCATCCTTAAACTTTATGGTTTCCAACAGCTTTCACATGAATGTATCCATTATCATTCATGAATTTGTTCCTATGGAAGATTACCTGCAGCCTCCTGATATGGTGCACATCCTGAAGGATTAGGAGATGGATTTATTCAAGGATGACAGTGAATGTTGCTTTTTTCAATTGAATTTGTGTCTCAAAAAGGTAAAAATGATCAACTTTTAAAGATTTTTTTGTTATTATCACACACCAGAAGCGTGTTGCAATATGTTTTTGTTCAAAACAATTACACAAGGCCAGTCAGTTCATCTTTTCAACAAATGAAAAAACAATAGATATGTCATTTTTACACACATTCAGTATTTGACTTCCTTATCTGTTTGATTAGTCAGCATCAACCTTTCCAGAGCAGTTACTGTCAAAGTCCCCAACTGCACATATTGTTCATCTCTGCCTCTCTGTAACTTACTTTGGCTCCAGGTGAAAACATGTTGATCTGAATCGGTTCTGACTGCTGCCAGGATGAAAAGACTCAAAAATAGTCAAACACTTTAAGCAGCGTTAGGCAGCCTGAGCAACGAACAATCAAAAATATTTGGGGAATCATTTTACCAAATTTCCATGATTTTTTTTCTCAGGAAATCTAAGCTCCAATCAACTGAGTCAAAACCATTTTGCTTTGTACACATAATCTGACTAAAAAGTCATGACTAAGCGTTCGTATTTTGAAGTGAAACTTATTCTTTGCATTTTTGCAGCTACATTTTTCAACTTTAAAACAGTTTGAACTTCCTTTCCCCTAAAAAAAGAATAGTAATAAGAGGTTCCACAAAATTCAGATTTAACCTTTTTTCTTTATTTTGGATAAAAATGCCCTTTCACACCATCATAAAAGAGAAAATGGAAGTCCAGCCACAGGGCACACTGACAATAAAACTTCCAAATATCATGCAGTGGAAAAGATTAAAAATAATAGGTGCATGAAGGTGCATAGAACTCATATTACAGCAAGAATAGGATTACAAGCATGAATACAGATCCTGTGACCTTTTTCGTCTTATGTCAGTGTCACTGCCGGCCCTTGGGGTTCAGAAATTTTTCCAAATGCTGTGATATTAAAACAGAAAAAAAAGTTAAAGCAAAAGAGAAAAGGTTTTGTTGAAGTTGGACATTCAATCCCCACAGCAGCAGCTTTTCACCGAATCAATAACAGTGCATATAAACTAAAGCTACGGGGGATTGTTTTTGGAAGACTTTTATTTTTCCAATATGGAAAAGACTGGTACCTGCTAGGAATTTCAACAATGTTGTGGCAAAATTCTTGTTTCAATTTATCAAGACAACAGAACACATTAGAAAAAGTTTGCCCCTGTGGATGCCCAGCTGCCTTAATATTGAACAAATATGTTGCTCACTCCGATGTGTATATATATATATATATATATATATATATATAAACATTTCTGTAATAAAGTTAGTTTGTATTAGCATTATTATGATGCAACTTCAGTTACTATTGTTTTTTTCTATTTAAATTCTATGTCATTTTAACCTATCAAAGGCTTAAATTGTTATTTAATAATTATTTTGATACCACATTTTCTTTGAACTGTACTCTTTTATTTGGCATTTTTAAATGGCAAATGTTCCAAAACATTTCTAATAGTACTTTTTTTTTAGTGAGGTAGATGAATTTGACAGGAAGTTTAGTATAGAATGGAAATAATACTCCCCAACCAGAAAGCATGTTTTTTTTTAATCTTTTAATGTTTAATTTGAAAAATTGTACTAATATGTTTTTTCCCTTAGCTGTGATTTATTGTACAGAAACCTTCCAGTGGTTGCAGGTGTCCTTGGGCGAGACACTAAACCCCAAATTACTTCTAATGGAAGGTTGGCGCCAGTGTTCGGCAGCAGAGCCACAAAAAACAAACCAAAAAAATAAATAAATAAGTTATACATTTATTTACATGAAAACAAACAATAACTTAAGTGAAGCAAAAGGCTTTACGGTGAACCAAGGCCAAAATAACAAACAAATCCCCACCTATCTGAACACACATTCTTACCTGTAAATGAAAGAAAAGGAAAAGCAATGAGAAAACTCTAACCTCCCTAACAAACAGGAGAAAATGTGGACTAAAGAAACTGGCAGTTCACCCCTAAAGCTTAACCAAGTCATGACTTAATTGACCAACAAACTAAAAAATGGACTTCAACACAAAACTAAGAACTACAAAGTGCAGCACAAACTACAAAATAAGTGACGCCACACACCAAGCTGCAGTGGAGGCCGTTACAGCAAAGCTCCAGAGAGGAGGATCAAGACAGTGCTTTTAAAGACTGCCCCCATAAGCTTGGGTCCAATGGAGGCCACACCCTTCTACACCACACCTGAAAGAAACAGACACACACATTCATTCATTCATTTTCTGAACCGCTTTACCCCTTTTGGGGTCACGGGGCTGTCACATGGGCGAAGACTGGGGACACCCCTGGGGCCACAGTCACACACTCATGCACACTCACATCCACAACTAGGGACAATTTAGAGTAACCAATTAACCTACGAAGCATGTTTTTGGACAGGTGAGAGGAAGCCGGAGTCCCTGGAGAAAACCCACGCAGAAAGGTCGCCCACTGGTGACACTGTTTCCAGTCCCCCAGCCAGGCCTTGAACTGGGAACCTTCTTGCTGTGAGGCAAGAGTGCTAACCACTGCGCCACCGTGCAGCCCCAGAAAAACACAAAGATCCACAAAAACACAGATGTCCCACTTTCACAGAAATAAAACAGAATACAGGATAAAAAGAAAAAAAAACAAAGCCAAGTATGGCCGGGGCCGTAACAGCATTCATCACAAAACTCTTGCAGGTTAAGCAGATTCTTGAAGACCAAAGTAGCATCCTAAAAGGAAATGTTTGGATTTGTGATGCTGAAAGTAGCTTCAGAAAAAAAGTTTAAGTTTTCTCCAAAGTGCAGATCAGTTTGTCTCATAGATCTGATTTTTTTTTTAAACAGGCCTTCCCTCTTGTTTGAATTATTGCATTTATCCAATGAGCAATATAGAAAAGTTAATTTAAAGATAAAAATAAACAGAGAATTTTGCAAGAATATAAATCATGGTTTATATTTTAGACCTTGCTTTCTTGCTGCTATCTTCTGTCCTCACCTGGATTATGGAAATATTGTTTACCCGATGGGCTCTGCCAGTTTCCTGTAAAAGTTGGATGCTGTCTACTACTGTGAATTGAGATTTATGACAGGATGCACAAACAGGTTGCATTCTCGTCTATACTCTACACTCTTTCATACGTGACTTACAAACTGGTATTACTTTATTTATGGACTTCTGTCAGCTGTCCCTTTCATCCCATATCAGCTTCAGGCACAATGCACGTTTCCGGGACCACATCATTGTCACATCATCAAGTAGATATAAAAAAGAATATGTTAAAAAAAAATAATACAGCATCACTGAAGTTAAAATAATGCAGGTGCGTAACACAATATCGAAGCGTTTAACTCTTTTTTTTTTTGGTTGGTGGATGTCATAATAAACATTTCCCTGATAAATATTGTGGCAGAAACTGAAAATTCATGTTATTAAGAACAGCAACATTTTTCTATATTCTCAGGTGTCTGTGAGCTCAGTGATAGTTTATGCATGTTGGGTACCTTGAGGAGGATTTCTTAGATGGAGTAGTTGCCCGGTTGCTGCCAAAGTGCCTGAGGCTGCCTCTGGGACAAACCAGGCTTCTTGACAGATCCTCATCTGGAATGACATCAAAGCGTTTTGAAATGTGGAAAAAACCTAAGGAAAGAGAAGGGTGAGACTTTTTAGGCACATGAGTTTAAACAAGATCGTGTACGGTGATAAAAAAAAAAAAAAAAAAAAAAAATCCAGTTTGGTACTGCTGCATGAATCCCAATTTTTTTTTTTTTTGCATATTCCCAAAACTATTCAATATCATATATAGGCCTACATTTTCCTTTGCTTGGATATTGAAAAACAACATTTTTTATATCTTATTGTTTCTGATGTTCCTAAAAAATAAGGAGGCCTAAATCTCTGAATAGCTACAATAAAAAGCATTTTAATATAAATAATCCACGTTTCTGGGATGATGCATGGGCAACTGCTAATAGAAAATTTACTGGCAAAAAAGAAAAAAAAAAAATTTCTGACCCTATAAGTAATTATGCAATAACTTTTTCAATGTGTGCATTAAAAGATTTAAAACAACAGATTTTTCTTGTAATCTGTTGCTAATGAAATCAAGACATTTGCCAACCCCGCAATGGAAATATGGAATTGTTGCAATAACGATTATTAGAACGTTGACACTTTTCACACAGAACAAGCAGAAGCACCAAATACCTTGATAAACAGAATCAGAGATAAAACTCAAAATAAATGTACACGTGTAAAATAAACCCATAGGTCTGTCAGAACTAGAGCATATTTACTCAAAAATGATGAAAATAAAGCAATGTTTTTTTTGTTTGTTTTGTTTAAAGACAGAAAAAAAGTGTTTTAACCAACAGACAAAAGTTTCTATTTTTGGCCATGTACTGAAGCCTGTGAGCAACTGGAGGTCCTGGCGTTGTTAGACAATGCAACTTTTAACTATAAAACTTTTTTTTTTACTTTTTGGGGGGGGGATTAGGCTTTTTTTAAATCACACATAAAAAAACAATATTGTTCAAATGAAATTGTATGCACAAGTTGAAAATGTGATTGTCCTTCCATTGTCAAATGTAATGTTATGTTTATCTTTCAGCAATACGGTGCAGATTTTGAGATGAGAGATGTATTTTGTAAACTCATTTAGACTCAATACATTGACCATTTCAAATGGTTGTTAGCAATTTGCTGAAGAAATGGCTTAATTATGTGTTCCTAATAAGTATACAAAGAAGCTAAACAAAGTTTTTTGTTTGTTTTGTCTGTTTCTAAATGTGTGATGCAGCAAACAGTACATGAAACTTATTTGCTAAACAAAAATTGTAAATGTGATTTCAAATAAAAACCACACTTAGGAAATCAACATTACTCACTCTTTGCAAATATAATGAACAGAAATATGTCATACACTTCATAAAAGGTTGTTTTGGTCAAGTTTATTCTGAATTTTAGAAACACATTGTCCCTCAAGTTTAGTGGCTCTTGAATCTGAAAAGTAGGTCAAACTGCTCTGAGCATGGAAGCACTTCAAAGTCTTTGGAGAGATAGTGATACACCCTCAATCTTCAGACATTAAAACAATATCAGGATGTATAGAAGTTGGAACATTTCCATTTAAATTATGTGTTTCCTTCCTCTAAAGGCTGGTAATATTAATAAAGCTGTGAGTGAGAGCTAGTTCATTGAAGTGACTGTCTATTAAGACTCCAGGGCAGATTTTCTGAGCTCATATTTATTCCTCTTCCTCTTACTTCATCTCCATGAGTGAAAGCAATCTCCACTTATTTAATTCTTCTCAGCCTCAAGTTTTCTAAATTATTGGTTACTGAGAAGGCAGCAAAGAGGAAACTAATGTGAGACAAGACCACAACGTTTACAAGTGGAAGAAGAGGCTGGGAGAGAAGAAAGGAGTGACAGATCATGTTTGTGAAGTGTCAGCTCAAGAAGAAATCCTGTCCCCTTAGCTTCTGTTGTCTGGTAGATTTGGACTATTTCAGCCAGCTTGTTCCCTTTGTCTCTTCTGCTTTCACTCCCTGTCACAGTTTTTTTCCCTTCCCATCTCATCCGAGTACTTTTATGACATCTATCTTTGAAGTAGTTTCAGCTCATCAAATGCCAATGTCACTGTTTCCTCCAGACCTTTCCAATGAATCGTGTTGCCCCTGAACACGGTGACCAGAAAGCTTCAAACTTTTAAAGCAAATGCTTCATTATGACAAAAGAGGTCCCAGTGGTCTTTTAATTATCATTATGCCGTTTTTTACCAAAATCAAATAAACTCTTCTAGAGTTTACAGAGCGACAAGAGTTCATTAGTGTGAGACGTGGGCGGGACCATTGGCACAAAGCAACTCCGCCCCCCGTTCCCCTCCAGTTTCCAGAGTATGGAGCTTGTGGACTGACCAGCTTATTTTCTGTCACAAAAAACTCTTCTTCATATTCGCAACAATTTGATGGAAAAAAATACTGAAAAATGTAACTTTGAGCTTAAACTTCTTTTTCCATCAGAAAAAATGCCACAAAAACAATCAAATCAGATGTTAAACATTTTAATCAGAGTGAGTCTTTTAGAACAGCTGTAATGACCTAAAAATCATCAAAGCAAATTTAAGCTCAGATCCCAGAAGAAATCACCAAAAAGACTGAATGTTGCTTTCAGATTTTTAAGAGGGTCATATTGTATTTTAGGACAGTTTTTGATAACAATATAGGCAGAAGACAGCTATACTATGAAATGTCAGGAAAAAATGCTCTAAAGAAAAGCTATCTGATGCACAGTTTAACTTTGACCCTAAAAAAAACACCACACAAAAAAATGTGCAACTGGTTCAGGTCATGACCTCAAAGGTTAACGACGAACAACTTCTATAAACTCACTGCTGTTAATGGTTTTTTTTGTTGTTATTAATCAGAATTTATTGAATGAATTTGGTCAAGTATATACATTTATGGTTGTCCACTGATATTTGTTGAGCCCTTTTTCAAGTTTGATTTAATCAACTTCTGAATGTTCTTATGTTATATTAACTGTATGTTTTTGCATTTGCGGCTTCTTCCGTTAGGAAAGGAGCCATTACTGTAAAAACTCTGATATAAACAAAGATATACCAGCTGTAAACATTACCCCAAGTCTATCCCACAAGCAGACAAATGTCCTAAAATCCAACGTGACAAATGCAACTGGCAGAAAAATAGAATCAGTCCGTTTTGCTTCAGAGGATCACAGCATAAAACATTTATATTTAGAGGTTCAATGAAAGGAGTGTTCAAATTATGTGTTTCTTCCCCATGAAAATGTGAGCAAATTAAGGTTGTGACTTTTTCATTGCTTCTTTTTGTTGTATCTGTATGCATTCATGGAAAAAAAGCCATTTATGTCATTGGAGTTTGAACATTTATCAGATCTTCTCTTTTTCTCTCCTCCCTGCAAACACAAAGTGCTTTGTAGTGTGTGGCTTTCACCCTGAAACATGGCATGCCACCAATGTCCAAGTTTAGTATTAGTAAGATGTACATCATTTAGTACTGAGCTTTTATCCTTTTTTGGCTTTTACAACCTCTAGGCTGTTATCTCACTGTGAATGCACAATACCCTGCATTCTGTCTGTTTTAAAAGCATCACAAGATAAAAAGTGAAAAGACATTTATCAAAGCGGACGAAAAGAGCTGGAAGAACACGGGAGCAAAGGATAAACTAGGAAAAAAAAAAGCAACTAGGGATATAATAAGGAGATTTTTTTGTCTTCTCCCACTGTCTATGCTCATCTTAAAATGTTTTTGTTCCAGCTTTCATATCCTGGTGTTGCTTGATTAAGCATCATCCTTAACAGCCTTCTGTTTCTGACAGCTCAAACACAGTAGAAGCCTTTTTTTTTCTTCAGACCTGCTTACATATCTAAGATGATTGGATAAACAGGAACATCTGAAACATACAGATCATGTGATAAGAACAGCCATCTGTTGGCTCCAGTACTTTGATCTTGTAAGGACATGAAAACTGTTCTCATTAAAAGGACAAGTTTATATCTCTTTTAGCAGGGCCTTAAATGCTTAAATTAATGTGTGGCGTCATCATTCAGTCATAAGATCGTCATATAATTTTGGCACTTGTTCATTGAAATCCTTTGCATTGCAGTTATTTTGAGATTTTAGATTTAATTATTTATCTTTTAAGTTCTCTAAGCTGACCAATTTATCTTCTGCTTTTTAGGGTTTCTTGTTTTGTTTTCATATGTGCTGCTGAGCAAGATCTAGAGTTCTCTAAGCTTTAGGTGTTAAACAAATGACATTAGCCTCAAAAATACTAATTAGACCAGGGGTCCACAACCTGAGGCTTTCTACTCTTTTATTTCTCCATTATACTCTTTTTCTTCAGCTGCACAACAGTGCCTATTTGCTGTTTAGAGGCAACATTCCGAAAAGTATAAAACTGCAGCAAAAGGATCTTATTTTATTTTGAAAAGAACTTCAATGTGCTGTTACAAGCAGCAGAAAAAAATTAAGTCAACTTTGGAAAAATATAGTTATAATTCATGTAATATAAATTAAAACAAGCTGAATCTTATAAATTCATTACTTAATAGTCCAAAAAACATTTAAAGTGTATTGTTCTAAAAGGTGAGCTGGGATTTTCTGGCTCTGGCCCAAAAGGCTCTTTTAGCATTAAAGGTCGCGAACCCTTCATTTGGACGAAGCTTTTCCCTAATACAGGGTTTATTAAAAGTGTAAGTATTTCATTTAAAAAGCTGCTCA
This sequence comes from Oryzias celebensis, assembly GCA_014656515.1. NCBI lineage: Eukaryota > Metazoa > Chordata > Actinopteri > Beloniformes > Adrianichthyidae > Oryzias > Oryzias celebensis. Next base: position 3,518,321 of record BNCR01000014.1, read on the forward strand.
GTTATTTTACGAATCTCTTTTATGATTCTTCTTTTCCTTTAACATAGGATTTGATTTATCAAAATTCCCCCCAAAATTGTGAAGAATGTGGAAACAGTCTGCATGTGCTGTCTGGCATAGAGTTTTCTGCAGCACCAGCTCTAAGGTGGAATACTTAGGCCATTGCAGCACACAATTGACAGCATGTCAGTGCTGCATTTGGGCTGATGATGGGCAGTAATGCCCTCAGGGAGCAGCAGCTGAGACCTGGAGTGGAAGAAGAGCCCAGCATGAGAGATGCGTGCAGAAGGAACAAAGCAGACTGTCTACATCTGCACTAAAGAAGCATCCAAGTAGAAAAGGTAGCATTGGAAACAAAGAGGATAAATAAATAATCATTCACGTCAACTCTAATTACCAGAACCAATCAACCTTTTAACCCATCTAGAAGTTCCAAGATTTTAAATATGATAGGATATTTGTCGGAATAATCTTTGCCTCTGGCAATTTACAAGTATTTGCATAAACAAAAACATGTTCTTCCCCTGCCACCCTTCATGATATCTACGCCCCCTTTCCACAAAAATATCTTCAGCTATTTGTGTCAGTTTGTAGGCTACCTGTCTTCCAGATGTGCTTAGCATCAAAGCAAAACAATGGCTGCAATCCTTTTTTCCCATATTTAATGAATTATAAAGTGTGTCCTACTTTTCTGCACGTACCCCTCTCACTTATTTAGTTTTATTTTATTTATAAAAAATGTATGCGATAATCATGAACATGATTTTCCAGAAAGAAAATACACATGTATTTATTTGACAATAAGCAATCTCTACGTACACAATTTGTGCATAACACCTCTTATATTATGCACTGTTTGCACCTTGCACAGCATACAACCATAGATCATCCTGGCCAATTTTGCTGCTCACTTTATGCATGACAGGAAAACGGAACAAACCTTTCATTTATTTTCACAGCCGACAGAATTGCTGCTCCTCTCATACATCACACAGAAACAGTCAGACAGCCTGTCAGCGGCTTTGATCAACACATGCACAAAGAAAAAGGAAATGCACAAAACCCTTTTTTAGTCATCTCCAAACCATAATAAACCACAACAAGCTCATGTTGAGCAAATATTAGCTTTTGCACAGTTATTGTGTGCTCTGTTGGTTTTGATGCAAGTCCTGGAGATTACCATGGTAATGACTTCTGCTTTGGAGCTTTATTTCAGGTGAGACAGATTACAGCTGTTTTTGCACCTGATGCCTTAAGGGTTCACAAGTGGTGGATTACTAACAGCTAGACACACAAAGCAGTGTGCGGACAGACACACACCTGAATCAGAATTGGTGCCAGCAAGAACTTAAGAAAATGCTTGCCCAGCGAACATTTTAATGTGGGTCAGTTATGGTTTACATGTGGGTTGAATTACTGGGCCCCATGTGGCTTTGTCCACGGGTTCTATGGTAGCTCCACCTGGGTTTCCCCACATTGGGTTCAGTGGGCACTCCGGTGGACAGTGGATCGAGCTATGCTGTCCACTGGTCGGCTGGCTGGCGTAGCGAGCCAGACCACTGTGTCCACTGAAGCCAAGATTTTTTGTTCTGTTTTAAGCTTGTTCTGTTTGTTTAGCTGCATGAGATATTCCATCCCAAAAGACGCTTTGTCATCCTTCAGTCCATATATCTAGTGCCTTTTTTGCTTCTAGTTTTCATTTACTTTTCTTCTTTTTCATTTTTTTTCCCTTGTTGTTCTTGCTCATTTATGTGTCTTTGGCTATCCAGCCGCTCACATTTGGGTCCTCAAAGTTCACCAATTCCTAATAGCTTTTCAGTTACTAAGGTTAAAGCAGTCTATCCATCTAGAAATATGAGGTCTTTCAAAAATGCATGTGTTCATATTATATTTTTTTCAGGGCCGGAATCTCATGAAGTAGAAGTTATTATATCCTTAGGATATGTTCTGGTCTTAGCTTATTCACATTAAAGTTGAATGCACGTCTGTTTCTATGGGAGACGGCACCTTTCTTGCACATTTGAAATGTAGAAGGTTTGCTTTAAGGCAAAAACTGTTGGAGTCGTTGATATACACCTCCATACAGATCCATGAAAGAGGAAAAAGTCTTTTACTTGTTTAAACATTTTCCAGAAACGTTCAACCTTCCATGTGTCACATTCGGACACTTTCCCTTCATTCTCATATCCAGCGTGATCCAGAACAATGTTTTAGGTATATAATGTCCACACAGTGCTTTAATGTCATTGCGCAGATAAATGACATTGTTGGTTTAATTAAATCAAAGCAGTGCTGTACTATAAAATCTATACATCCCTTTGCTTTTGTCGGTTTGTGCATTCTTTTACTCCTTCACTGACCCACATGCTTCATCTTCTCTGCTTCTGAGTTGTTTCAGTCAGACTCATGGTTTTTTTTTTAGTCATCAACCTAATCAACAGTGCTGCCCTTACTAACTATAGCTTTTCCTAGTTATTCACACGTTTTCAATGAAGTATGAAAGTAACCATAGAACAATCATCTGCAGGCTACTTCAGCTGAAACGTGTAAATTTGCAGCAGCTCATTTCAAACATTTCTCTCTCTTAATTTTGATTTGTTTTTTCTTTATATTTCACTCTGAATGTCTTTATCTGCAAAAAAAATAACCTCTGGACCATTAGCTGGCACATCAGCATGGTAAATACAAAATATGAATGTGCATTAATTCATGTTTCACACCATGTGCTTTGCAGTGGCAGTGTTTGTTCGCATAGCAATTCCCTCTAATTTCATCAACGTCATTGTGTGTCTTGTTTGGGGGGGTTAGGAGCAGAAAAAACCTGAAAGCTTTACACCACACACGCACACACACACACACACACACAAAAAGGAAAAAAAAGAAAAACATTTACTGATCCCGCTCTAAAAAACTCTGTACTTAAAAAAGCATATATGGGACCTTGGAGGTTTGGTGGGTTTCCATTGAGATTATCGCTGGGGGCCTTGACTGGTCGGGCTGCCTTGGTCCCATCGATGCCCGACCAGAGATCTAACTGGGCGGCTTTTGCCCCTGGGACTGGTTTCCTTTTGGAACCTCTCTCTTTGGCTCCTTTCTCTGTCAGTGCCCTACCCTCCAATTTTAACAGCACCGTAGAAATGTAGGACCCCTTGGTGGAAGGGTGACACCTTTTATTACACACGAAAAAGTTTTAAAACATATTTAAAAAATTAAAAACAGCCAACACTCACTGATCCAGCTCTAAAAAGGTCTGCTTTATTTAATATATAGAATGTACTTTTAAAAAAATCAAAAATAAGGCAAATGTATAAAACAGCAAAACTCCAGACAATGCTGTTCTTAAAATTTGTAATAAATGAATTACAAATAAATGTAAAATGTGTTATTAAATTATGTCATAACATCATTTAGCTCATGATGTCGTCTGACATCATGACATCAAAATACACCATTAGCTAAATGAATTAGCTCATGATGTCATTTGATGACATTTGATGTCATTTGATGTCATTTGATGACATTTGATGTCAGAAACCTGTAAAACAAAAAACTATATATATGGAGCATGTTGAATCTTTTTGAGTTAAAATTTCTCAAGGAAATTACATTTGAAAGAAAATACGTCCAAAGAAACAAGAACAACAGCTACCAACGTTCCAAGCCAGACAAAGAACGGAGACACTACACAGAGGAAAGTCTTTTTCAACAGCAGCCACAAAAAAGTGTATTATACACCAAGAATGTCTGTGAACACAGATTCCAAAAAGGTGAATCCTGAGGTGACGGTTCAAAGAACTGAAACAGTGGCAAATCAGCCCCCAAACAAAATGGAACAAGACCAGGTTTGCACAGAAGAAACCACAAAGATGGTCACCAATGTTCCAACTGAGGCCAAGAACAGAAATAAGAAAAATAAGAAAAAGGTGTTTGATAATGCCCACAAAATTGTGTTTTCTTCCATGTCCACGTTTGATAACAGAATTTATAAAACTGTGGAACCACAGCAGGGCTATCAAAAGAAAAAGAGAGTGGAAAACAGGACTAAAAGAGAAGAACATCAGGCTCCAAAGAAAACGGAAAAAGTCTACACAGAACGTGACCTCCAAGACCAGGTTCAAACATTGAAAGAAAAACTACTGAACAAGGACATGTTTCTTGACTTGGAAGAACAAAAGAGAAGTTCAGCTCAGATCCAATTGGACTCTTACAACCAAAGAATTACACAGCTGGAAAAAGAGTTCAACACTGATCATGAATGTAGGCAGATTTTGGAAAAGGAAATCTCCAAACTCAAAGAGGTCATTGGTGATTTCCAGGGTCCTGTGGGTCATGAGGTTGAATTTACCAAAGATTTTCAACCAACGGAATTCAAACGCAAAAGAAGACAGAAAATCTGGTGTTTGAATGAACTCGATGACTTTGGGGAAGTTGAAGATTTAAAAAATCAAAATCTACAACTTGATGAGTTAGTTACTTCCAACCTGGACCTGCAAACCAAGTTGAAAGCGCAGGAAGAGGAAATTGAAATGCTTCAACAGCAGGTAACTGAGCTCACCAAACAAGTGGCTGCTCTCAGCTTATGCTGAGTCCTGCTGCTAAAGAAGCTAAAGAGGGGAGGGGTCATTTAGACATAAATAATAGGTTTAGAGTTGAAATAGGGTAGGGGACATTTAGACAAACAGTAGGTCTAGGGTTGAAATAAGGTAGGGGACATTTAGACAAACAGTAGGTCTAGGGTTGAAATAAGGTAGGGGACATTTAGACAAACAGTAGGTCTAGGGTTGAAATAAGGTAGGGGACATTTAGACAGATAACAGGTTTATGGTTGAAATAGGGTAGGGGACATTTAGACAAATAGTAGGTTTAGTGTTAAAAGGGGATAGGGGACATTTAGACAAAAAGAGTAGGTTTAGTGTTGAAAGGGGATAGGGGTCATTTAGACATAAATAGGGATGAACATGGATTATAATCTTGCTCTTAAAGCAAGAAAAAAGGGGCCTGCTCGCCACTTTATTTATCTGACTGATCTTAATTATTATCATAACTTTAACGCATGTAATTGAAAAGAACCTTTTAGAATGCTGTAGATGACAAAACATACAAAGTTACAAAAAATAAAATAAAATCAAACTTCAGTCACCCAAAATGATTGGTAACAAATTAAAAGCGGTTGAGTAGGCCTTTGGGTTTCCTCCGAGTACTTCGGTTTTCCCACCCAAATAATTAGTAATTGGGTAAAAAAAAAAATTCCCCTCCCTGAATCGCCACCTTATCGTGGTGGAGGGGTTTGAGTGCCTGAAATTACCCCAGGAGCAATGTTGTCTAGGGGATTTGCCCTGCCTATGTTTGGGTCATGGCAAATCCACCATCATGATGGTGTTGTTCCTGGGGGGATCAGGCAGGACTAAGGGCGATTTGAAAGATTCTTATCAAAATAGAAAAAAGAGATCTAGTTTCCATGTCCTAAACCAGGGATAAGCAACTCCTGGCCTCGAGGTCCGCTGTGTCTGCATGGTTTCCAGATATCCAAGCACTACTAATGACTGATTACCTGGTTCAGGTGTGTCCAGCTAATTATGTCAGAGCATGGTATGTTGGAAGACATGCAGCAATGCAACCCTCGAGGCCTGGAGTTTCCTATACCTGTCCTAAGCAAAAGTTAACAGAATCAAAAATGATTGTAAAGGTGATGCAAGTCAGGTAGCTGGTGGAATGCACTGCTGTAGTGTCCTATGTGAAATGGAGTCTCACATCCACTGAATTCAAGCTTGGATTCAGTTGATGTGAACCTTCTTCAAACAGAGAAGGTTGCTCCATTCTGTAGAGGTTGTTTATTTTATCTGTGGAATTAGCTGTTCTCGTTTAACTTCCTTAGACCCGAGCTAGCATTTGAGTTAACCCTCTGCACACATACAGTGTAGTCAAAGGGTCCTGGTCAAGCAGATATAACTGATGTGGTGTAAAGCCGCTGCTCCTCAACTTTTCAGCACATCCAAAGACGACCATGATTGAGTCTGACCAATTTCTGTCGAGGATGTGAAGAACCGTTTAATTATCTTCAAGTGCAGCATCGTTTGGAAATGAATAAACGTGAACACGTGTTTAATGTCAGTTTCATCTGCAGCTGGGTGCCTCTTGTTTTTTACTCCTTCAAAGCAATAAAAGTAATAACAGCTGAAAGATGTTGATGAGATGTTCCAGAGGGAGATAACAATTGGCTGGAAAGACTTCATGAATCTTTGTTTTCCAGCAGATCCAATGACAGCCATTATTGAGTCTGAGTTAGTCCAAACCCAGACTCAATCATAGTGAACACAGCAAAGCACAGCAACCATTAACTTGTCTTGAGTTGAACAAAGAAAGTGTCTGAAAGACTAGGAGTGCAATTAAGACTTCGCGAGGAGCTAAGTCTGGTGTGTGTATATTACAGTAGTTAGTAATGATGCAGACCAGCTGGTGAGAACAGGAAGGATGACAGTACATGATGAGAGATGAAGTAGGAAGGCGCCAGGAACCTCAGCACTCAGGAGAGGGCTTCCTCTGGTGGTCGGAGGAAGAACTGGCTTGTGGAACTCTAAAAAATGTAATAAAAATATATATATACCCTTCCACCGACCCATACACACAAACACACACGCACACACACACTGTTTGAGACCATGTTAACACCACTGCCATGGAATGTGTGAGCTGCATTTGTGTGTGTGGGAGGGGCTGTGCAGCCACTCTTGGACCCAGCTTTTCAGCACAAATGCTGTAACATGTGGCTTTGTGTGCCAGCGTTGTTGACAGTGACTCATGGATCAGTGTGCGATTTTCCCACAGAAAATCCTACATCTCATCTGAAGACAGATGCAGATTTTAATCTCCTCCACTCATCCGATTTCTTGGAACCTGGATCTCTCTCAACACACATGGGCTATATTTAACTGTATCTCACATAAATGCTGGTCCTTCATGTTTTAACTAAGGCTATCAATATATTAATAGAGCACTCTGGACCTGAAGTATTTTTTGGTTGTTTTTTTTTTTTTAATTGTTCAAGATCGAAAAAAAACCCTCGGTGGTGCCAAAGTAAAGGTTGAAAGTCTTTTATAATAAAAAACTTCATAAAGCCTTTTGTTTTAGGTATTTTGTCCTTTTACTGTGCCATAATGTTACAAATTTAAATAAAACACCTCAAAAATGAGACTTTTCACAGCAATTATTCATCATAAATCAATGCGATTAAATTGATTAATTATAATATCTAATCACATGTCAGAGCCTACTGTTTACAAAACACAATATGTTTTATTAGTCACCGATGGTTTCACTGCACCAAAATGTGAGTAATGAAATAATGAGAGCTTCTGTAGTCTAATGTAATTTAATTATGAAAATTTGATCTGTAATTCATTACATTACTCCATTACAAAAGTAGTTACAATAATTCAATACCTTGTTATGCCTTACTCCCAACACTAGATTTAGGACAAGTTTTCACTGATCTGTGTAAAATCACCAAACTGGAAATGGCATTTTGTGGCAGTACCAACAAAACCTTGAAACATTTGTGGACATTCTTTAATTATCTCACTGAATTTTGAATATTCTGAACAAAAGCACAACCAAGGTTGATGAGGAGGCCTCAAATTTGAACAAAATTAAGATTCATTTTCAGACACAATTATTGTACGTCCATCCATGAAACTGTTACTGATCCAAGACTAAATGAAAATGTGACATCCTCATCTCCTAAATTATTGATAAACTTAGCACTTGCATGAAAATGGTAAAAGATTTGTTTGCTCAACTTAACGTATGCGTTTCACACTCTTAAAAGTGTGGTACCACCTGACACATTGAAACTTTGTCTTTCACAAGGTCATAACACATTCATGAAGGGGATCAAGGCATTTACTTAAATATAACTTTCATGATAATAAAGAATTAGAAAGTAGCAGCCATTTCTCAATCACATCATGTTGTGTCTTGTTCTTAACTTTTGGTTCCATCAAAGCAAGTCAGAGTGGAAAATCCTCACCAGACTCCGGGGGCATCACTGATGCAGATTTCCCGCAGAGAAAATGTTTTGCTTTTGCAGAGTTCGATGAACTACTTTTATAAATGGCAACTACCAACAAAAACCTGATTCTGTGGTTCACAGATGCTTTTATCCTTGCAAACCTTAGAATCCACAGGGAGCTACCTGGTGCAGTGGGAGCTTGTAGAGCAGACAGCTGCTCATGAGCACCAGAGAAAATCAAGGCAGTGCAACAGAAAAAGCGACTGCTGAGCCATCAAGGATCACTTGGAGGAAGTGAAAGTTGTTCACATGCGTAGATATTCTTTACAAAAACTGACAGGTTGTACACAAGTTGTTTTTTTTTTTCCCTCAATATCAGAAAAAGGTTAAGTAATTCTTTCCCCACAACTTGAAAACTAGATCTTACATTATTGTTTTATTAATTAAGAATTAAGTTACTTATTTTTAAGATGTGTTTGTTTCCCAAAGAGATGCAGCTTTTTGATATAGATGTTTTTATTGTTCAGACCTAAAGCTTGATGCTTAAAGTCACCTTTTTGTAATTTAAATGAGAGAATATTGATGAGCATTTTTCCCATTTGTTTTTAATTCATTGGAAGGGGAAACATCACAGATCCTTTTTATGAGGCTTGTTATTTCCCAAAGGTTTTGGTCAAATAGCAAAAATGATGATTTAATCGCATTCTTGATGTCTGCGCCACATTTGTGGTGAGAAACAAAGTTAACATTTCAACTGAAGTTTTTTTTTGCTCAAAGAGGAGCTTTTGTAGTTCATTCTTCTTATTATCTAAATAGTCCTTCCAAGAGCTTGAGGGATTTTTTAAATTTATTTTTTTTTATAATTGCTGCACCACCAAAACGGTAATGCCACCTTTTACAGTGTGGTACTTATTAGGTATTAAAACGGTGCCGACATGGTTCCTAGAGATTGTACATTTGTCCTGTACAATGTACAGATTATTAGGCCTCTTATGAAGTTGACTCAGTGTGGCATAAAAACACATTTCCTTTATATCTGATAATATTTCAATCCAAACTTAAAATCTGATCAGGAAATCCTCAAAAGGTCTGTCTCTCCCATCTGTTTGTCTGTTTTTATTTGTACAATCCGGAAAGGCGCTTTTAGGTAAAATGTGTTATTATTATTATTATTATAACAACATAAAATTAATTTATATTTAACCTAAAGAACCCTAGATAGTAAACTCTCACAGTCTCCATATTTTCTTAAAATAAAAGCCACAAAGGTTAGATACATTTAAAAAAAAAACAAAAACAAAAACAAATAAATAAATGTCATTGTGCAACGAGAAATTACATTTTATTTTTTTGACTCTGTGGTTTGAATGAATTTAGATGTTTGATTTTTTTCATAATTTTCAATCATTCTTGTTTCAAACTATTGTGAATTTAAAGACCCACTCCAATGAAAATGTTTTTAAAATGTTCTTGTAGCATTTTATCATCATGGAGGAGATATATAAAAAATCAAGAATAAAGCTGCATTTCTGAGTATTTCTTTAATCAAAATGTGATAGATCAGGAGCAGATAAAAACTCACTGTTTGAAAAAGCATTTATTTGGGATGCAGAAATTGCAATGGGCAGGCCAAAGTCTTCCTGCTATGCTCCATTTTTATGTATCCACCAATAGATCCATTAACATCTTGATCACATTTACTTCAAAACTGTACGGCTGGATAGATCCGATATTGCCTGTAGTTTTTAGTGCGCCGGTAATGTTAGCTTGGGGTTATGAGGGGCTGTAAGCTAGCGGAAGAGAGTGTAAACAAAAGGATGATGGGATATAGGCAGAGGGTTATTTCCACACCAACAGTCCCACCTACAACTCAGGGGCATATTTCTGATGAACTCCTGCTGCTCTGCAGGATTTATGTACTAGAAAATGAAAATGACATTTTTTTTTTAATTTTGGCCAAAAATTGCAGTTGGAGATGACCTGTCTGTAGTGCTGTGTTTAGCTAAAATCTATCTAATACACACCTGACCAAAGAGTGACACATCTTGTACAAAAAGATAAAGTCTAATCATCTGTATTTTTGATTAAATGTTAATGATTTCCAGACTGCTGCTGCAAAAAAAAAAAAAAAGCATTTGTAAAAGAGATAAAACAAAGCATCTGGCTCCATAACTCATGCAACAGTGGCCTATTTCTGACTAATGATTAACTATTATTAGGTACTAATGGTTTTAATAGCAGCCAATAAAATATTGTTTGCTTATCAGCAACATTACACTCCAGCCAAAACAGCTGAATTCCGATTGGTCACTTTACAAAATATTAACCAAAGAATAGACACTGAAAAAGCTAATCTCTTGCTTATGGGTTTGCAGATGGACAGAGTATTTATGAGTGGCAACTGATTTCCAGTAATTGTGAGACATTATTATGGGATGTGCATTATGAAATAAATGCCTCTCAATAACCCTTCAAAATTTCTTTTTTTTTTCTGACAATTGTTTGCCACTGGATTTATTTGACCATGTTCCTAAAAACATTTGTTACCTTCTTTTTGTTACCTCACTTTTTGTCAGAAATGCTAAAAGGCGTATTCTAAAATGGTGCTTTTTCTGCTCTGATTAAAGGCTCAAGGCGCTTTTCAGTCACAGTCCCAGTCACCCATGCACACACACATTCACACAATGACAAAGCCACACATGGTGACAATCTAAAACCACCACCTAAAATGTGGGGTTCGGTGTCTTGCTCAAGGATACTTTCGACACACAGCAAAGCGGGAACCAACCTTGCACAAAGAGAAAATGTTATTAACAGCAAAAAAGATATGTGCCTGCTTTCTTCTCTTTGCAATGGCTGGTGCTTAGGAAGCTCTTCAGTGTGATGTGTGATGGGAGTTGGAATATATGTCACACAAACAAAAGTGAAATCACATGTTAAACCTGCACTAACACCCACCTGCTGCCAAAGCCTGCAGTTGCTTTGCACCTATGGAATGCACATGTAAATGTTTAGTGTCTCCTGATTTATCAGCACAGCAGATATATATATATGTGGTGATAAATTAGTGTGTGAGAAGCATATGAATGTGTGTGTTCTTCACTTAAATGAATAGGTCATTAACAATAACAGCCTGATGGAGTGTTGAGAGAAAATACTGCAAACACAAAAAGAAAAACAAAAAAAAGGGGGGGGGGGTTCATTTGATTTATCTTTACAAAGTGAAAAATAGCTAATTTTGATCCCACTTTAATACACACTGTAAATCAGTCTAAACAAACAAAAAAGATGAATGGAGGTTAAAATAAAAATTAAAAGAGGAACACTTTAAATTAGAAGATGGTCAACAAACTTACAGAATAATAAAGTTGAGCACCTTAAATGCACATTTTCAAATATTCTTGCATCTGAAAAAAGCTCAGCTTTTAAGCCCTCAAACAGCTGAAGCCACTTCTCTGAACAATAAATACTATTTACAAGCCAACTTGGCCCTGTGTGCCAAAAACAGAAAACTTAATTTAGAAGCACTCAAAGAAGTTCTCCTAATCCATCACGCCCAGCACAGGCATTTTGTGTCTGCAGAGGTTGATAGACCCGCTGGCCAGCAGCAGTTCTACCAACATTATTCCATCAGGTGATGAAATGTTGCATTTTATAAATCAGTGTGCTCTGGCACAGGATGAAAAGTATTTTCAATCACTTTTTGGGCAAAAATCTTTACTCTGCTTTTCTAAAACGAATTCCAGGTCTTGACAATGAGTTTTTAGAGCTGCCAGAGTTGAGATTTTTTATATTTTTCTTGCACCAATTCATGCCAATATTCTATTTTTATCTCATAAAATACAATTATGACACCAGTTAGTCAAAAGCAGTGCAGCTTTAACAATGAACACATTTAATTATCCCTGACTAAATAAAATATTTATAATCATTTCAGATTAAATATCATGGTAGGTTAAGATTTTTAATAAAAAAATATTTCACGTAATTTATCATGTCTTTTGTAAAGTTTTTTTGTTTTTCATTTGAACTGCTTGCATTTACACAAACAAATAATGCTTTTTATGTATTTATTTTTTCAGCAAGTGCATGTTTTCCATCATTAAACTGATCTGGCAACACAAAGATCAGCAGACAGGCAGAGACACCTGTCTAAACAGGATTTCAGTTTGTTAGTTTTCAGTCTGATCCAAGCAACCTGCTCAGGCTACAACAGATGTGGCTCCACTGTCCGTGGTGACTGTATGCCAGTTAATTGGCTGACATGCCAGGATGATGCATCTTTAAGCCAGCAGTTTGAATGGCACAAAGCTGAGCTGACCTAGGAGTGATGGCAAGTATTCCAGTGTAGGTTTGCATGGAGTAGTTTAAAAAGGACTAATGACTGCCTCTCAGGCTTTGTGACATACTCACTAACACCCTCCAATCCATGCAGCAAGTGCTAGGTGAGTGGGACTAATTTACCACATGAAAGCAATGACTTTGAAGAGACAGACTTTAAAAAAAGGGTTATTTTCATTGCAACCCTCATTAAATCACATTTATTTTTGGGGAGATGTTGGTGATCTGGGTGAAAATATAAAAGGAAAATGATGTGTTTTTTAATAACGCATTTCCACCATCTTCAAGGACCAAAGCACTTTACAAATCACATTTTCATTTGCAGACAAAGTCATACACGATTGGCTGCAGAACTGCCATGCAAGGTGGGAACTATACCAGTGGGGGCACTGTAGGACTAGAGGTCTTGCCTGAGGGCAATTCAACACACATGCAGGTAGAGCTGGCATCAAACTAGCAATCATGTGATCATAGGTTGACTGCCGTACCTCTGTCCCATTACAGGCCCACTTATAAAGTCCCCAATGGGCAAATTTTCCCTTGTGAGAGGAGAATGGAGATATTTATGAAAGATTTAGTGAGATCAGTGTAGTGCAGGATTTTACCAGGAGGGTTTTTGCTCCGAGTATTGAACTCAATAGTTGTGTTTGTGTGTGTGGAAATGTACCCTTGTATTATAACAAAGAACCCAAATGATAAAGTGATTGTAACGAGATAAAACAATGACAAAATAATAATAATGGATAAACACTAAAAAAAGAAAAAAAAAAACAAATCTGAGTGGAAAGCATCTAAAATATGTACGTTGCCAAGCTTAAAGGGCACTGAGCTGTTATTAATCAATGCAGAACGGCTGTTGCCCTTTATTCATTTATTTGAAATTCTTCTGGAGCGTGTTTAATAGCTTTGTTGTAATGAACATAAACTGCATTCCCACTGCACACATTAGTGCACATTGTTTTCCTAATGTTTGGTATTTCCAACTTTTTTTTTGTTATTTTTGACAATTTATGATTATTCAAAGCAACTTTATCTTTCTCAAATCCCACTGAGGGAGATATTAATTTGACCAGGCAAGGTTGCACTTCAGATTTTTGACAGTACTCATATAACATACTTGTTTTTCTGCTTTTTGTCAATGATGTGATGTGGTTGTTAAAAACACGTAAGTATTTAGAAGTCTATTTATTAAATTCAAAAGTATTCATAATGCACTTTTCATATAAAAATATACCTCCAAATGCTGTACATCTAAGAACAAACAAAGCACCATAAAGGCAAAAACCCCCTCTCCAATCATCAAGAATGAAACCTCAATAACAGATCAAACCTCATAGATTTGAGGTTTGATCTGTTATTGAGGTTTCATTCATATATAAAAATATATATGTGTATCATCTGATCCCTCCAATAGGGGACATCAAACTTACCAATCACTTCCATGTCACTTCTTTTTCCCTCAGCTCATATTCACACCACGATAAAACGGAAAAATGTAAATGCCATTTTTTTTTATAATCTGGAAAAAAATTAATCCTTAATTTCTGCATTTATCTTTCTTTTCTGTCTTCAAATATGCCTTCCTTCTCTCCTCTTTTACCAACAGTAGTCCAAATTCCACCTTCATTATGTGGGTCATTAACCCAGGTCAAAATCAATCAGGTATGTAGGCTTTGTTTGTGGTTAGCGTGATTTATTTGGCTTGCGTTTTAGTCAAATGCTCCTCCCCAACCCTCTGCATTTATCCAGACCTGAGATGGGCACATGAAAGCACTGGATTGTGCCCCTTTGTGATTGCATTTGTTTGACACCGCTTTACAACAAAAACGTAATAAGACTTAAATTAAACTGTTGGAGCTTATTTGAGCAGAACATTTCCATGTTCTATCCTTGTTTGGGTCCTCCATCACCACTTTCACTCAGATGTCTTTAAAGCAACATGATAAGCATTTAGGTGCTTGTGTAGGTCTTTTCTAATTAAGAAAATCACAATGATTTAAAAAAAAAAAAAAAAACTCCATGTTTAAGAGCGCACAAACCCGTTTTGTGGAGTTGAAAGAAACTCATTCTCTTTGAGCTGCTTTCATACTGAACAATGCTGCAAAGTGAAATGCCATGTCAGGATGACTGTCAATCAGGCTGACAGCAACACTGACATTTAAAAATGCCACCAATGGATGATACATTGTTACAGCTACCAAATTATTTACAAGGTCTTTAGCAGGGTTTCAGTACTTTTAAGACTTAATTTTATCTTGTGTTCTCACATATTCACTTGTTCCTTCCAACCTATTTTGATGCTGCTTCTTTCTCCATGGAATGCACTGATTCTGTGCATTTGGTTTTCATGTATGTCACTGGAGTGGAGATCATGCAGTGAGTTTTTCCAAACATTAGGTTTAAAAAAAAAAAAACAAATCCTCATTTTTAATAGCTTTAAAAAAAACAAAACTCTTAACTTTTTAATTTGTAAATCAGATGTGACTGCCCAAGTACTTTTCCTTTCAGTTTAAGGTTTTCCCTTAATATAATAATGGCACTTAAAATTCTGCATACCTCACAAATGCAATAGTGTCTTATTAAATTACATAAACAGACCTAAGTTGCCATCTTGTTTCAAATTGTGAAATTGAATGTATTACATACATAGACCTGCTAGCAACATGTTTTTTCAAAGTAAATAGCGGCAAATGGATTGACTTTTTCTGGTTAACTCACAGATTTGTTGTGCCTATTTGCATGTATTCTTTTCACTCTCTCTGAAGAACAGAAATGGCCCACTGCAGTCTCCCCTGCCACATGTGCAGCGGAGACTGCTGCTGCAAACTTTAGCCTTTGGTCTAAACTTAAAAAGACATGAATGATTTAAGCCTCACTACTGAAGGACAGTGCACACATGCAGAAAAGTAGCTTTGGACAATGATGCAACAGAATCAACTGATTCATAAGCACTTCATTACATAAAAGTGTTGCATATTAGCGCAAGGCTGCTAGATAAGAGAGTATTGGATAAGGGAGTTCCAGTGTTAAAAGGTTAACAACTTTTAGGATAGATAGCAGCTACTTTTTTTTAGATGAGTATGCAACACTTGCCATGGTTCCCAAACTTTTTTGTTGACACTTGTTTCACATTAAGAAATGTCTCCTTTACTTTTCTGTAGCTTTTCAAGATTTACTGCTTCTGAAACTTTCTGGCTTTGCTCTAAAGATTCAGGAACATTGTGTATAATCTGAAGTCCTGCAAACATGTCCACTTTGATCCTTGAACCAACACTGTCATGAGGGAAGTGTATCAACAACTAGTTACAACCTATGAGTGAAAACCCACAAACTTATTTTCTTAGGTATGGACCTAGACAGACACTGCTAAGTGGATATGATTAAGGCTGTTGCATTCACACTTGATTACAGGCTTTTAGCATTTTAATCCAAATCCTTAAAAAAAAACAAAAAAAAACATTTGACATTTAGAGTATTTTGTGAAAACTATTTAGAAAGTTTTGTTGTTTTTGCACTTCTTCTGCCTGGTGTTTCTTATGTAGTCTTTTTTCATGATAGATGGTGGTGATTTGGCCCTGCGCCAGTCTGGTAACCTGTTCAGGATGTACCCGCCTTCACCAAACAGTGGGACAGGCTCCAGAAACCCTTCGACCCCAAGAGGGATTTAGCAGGTTAAGAAAATAGATGCATGGTGTAGATTTCCATGATCTCAAAAGAAAAAGGCTGGAAAAGTTCTCTGGATACTTTGCCATTTTGAAAGCACAGAACCAGCCAAACACATCTGTTTGGTTCTTGTAGGGTTTTTTTTTTTGGAATATGTTAGGTCTTTAGCATTAAAGTACAAACACTGACCTTTCTGCTCTGCTTACATGGAGCCAGATTTTTTCAAATAAACCTTTGTTGTTGTGACTGATTAAAGAAGGATTAAAAATGGGAAAAGTTGAATAAACTGAACTCTGTCTTGAAGTTCCTTTGTTGTAAATAGAAAGAAAATAAGATGAAATAAAAGCTGTAAATGCTTTGCAGGTGGGGGGGCTTCAGTGATGAGGCCAGGCAGGTAGAAAGCAAGGAGACCAATTATATTTGATGGCGCAATGGGAGGTTCAAATAAAGTCAGAAGCAAAGAACAGAGGCAGAAAAAAAGGAGAAAGAAAGAGAGTGTTAAATTTTTTTCACCTGAGTCTATTCCGTATTTTACTTTGAGACCTTTACCTAAATGAGCCAATAGAAGTTATGAAGAGGAAGGCTTAGCCCTAATGAGGCGGAACATCTTTTGTGGGTCCTGTTTGTGGTTTGACCCTTCATTTGAACTGAAGCTTTTTACTGAGTTAAATCCAGGTGGACATGTCAAAGGGACTGTACTGTGTGAAGTGAACGTAAGTGGGTGTGGTCTTTGTGTGGATGTGAATCGTAGACATTTGTTTAGTAACCTTTTTGCTGTTTTTGATGGTTAAATCCTGCAGTTTGTGAAAACAAAAGAAAAATAAATAACTGGATCATTAAAAAGGCTGCCAGTGTTGAAGTTAGTTAAAATTAATTTTTTGTTTTTAAAGAGAGATTTTGAAAAAGATTTACCGATATGTACGTAAACATTCTTGTGTTAGTATGTTCTGATTAATAATTTAACCTTTGTGCTATCTGCCAGGTAGTTTTTGCAAAGAGGTGGTACATACCATATGCACAGAAACTCATGTGGGAACCAGTGGGAAAATTGTAAACCAACAGGTTGGAGCCATGAAACTTTTTACTTTGAGAAACATGTGTCTATTATTTCAACCCTGCAAACATTTTTGCGTAAAAAAACAATAGACTCAGATTGGGTTCTGTCTGTAAAGAACTCTGGATTCAACCTCTGAACAATTGGACAAAAGTGAAAATGTTTGTTTGACAGGTGAGGGGCATAACCAGAACTGCTCATGTTAAAATAGGAGAGTACAAACACCTGAGGATCACCTCACAGTTAACATTTAGTTTTGAATTATCACAAAATATGTGAGCTCAAGATGGCATGAACCTTTTAAATATTTAAGAGAATTAATCAAATTGTGACCCTGAAGTGTTTGGCAGTTGCCTCTTCATTTTGTAAATCATCTCTGTAATGAAATGCTGCAGTTCTGTCATTACAGTGCCCTGTCACAGTAGAGTTCTATTAGATAAGGCTAATGAATAACCTTAACTCTAGAAAACTATACTTCACTACACACTGGATAATATGCCTAATGTCACTTTATCAGAATTTACAAGTTTCTTTATTTAGCGTCCTCCAGTACTGTGGCAATAAAAAGGTGCTGTTAAAGCTGTGATGGACATTAACTTGTAAAAACACCAAATTACCATAACACCTTTTGCAGTTAGAAGGACATCAGTATGTGAGTTAGAACCATAAATGTAGCCTATTGAACATCTGACCATATCTTAAGGTCCTGCCTACTCCCAAAGCATCATCGATTCATGCTGAGCGATGACCAGAGTTAAAGCTAACTCTCATCTGCTGCTTTTGTTATAATAACTCAAATATTGACATTACTTTCTCAGAAATGGATGCTAAAACAACAACTGCATTACAGCGAGAGAAACAAAACAAAACAAAAAAAGCAATAAAAAATAACTACATTGGCTGTTAGTGTTATGCGGTGAGCAGGAAGGGGAGGATCCACGCGCAGGACACAATTGAAGTTATGAGGTTTATTTAAGGGTAGGGCGATGAATGTTGATGGGGGAAAGTCCGGTATGGATTGGTCTTGCGTCGGGAGCGGAGTTGGATGAGCTCGGGGAGGCAGCAGGGGTAGTGGAGAGAAGGCGGGAGCCACTGGCAAACAAACACACAAGTTAGTAGAGACACGTCTTGGGAGCCAGCACGTTACCGTCTTGGGCAAGCTAACAGTCTGGCGCCGGAACTGGGATCTCCACCATCTTTTATACATCTGCTGGAGACCCAGGTGCAGGCAATCATGGAGGCCATACCTGGTGGCTGATTGAGCACAGGTGGGTGCTGTCATGGCATCTGACGACCCACAACAGTTAGTTACGTTGGTCTGAATGGCAATGGCATTGAACTAGTCTGCAGCTCATTATATTTGGCTTCTGAGTAGAAAAAAATGAATAAAGCAAATAATTAAATTTAGAAGAAATCCTGTTTGCAACTTAGCATTTCAAATTTTTATGCAACTAAAAGGTTGCAAACAAAAAAAAACACCTTTACCTTTTGTTCCCTAGATAAGACATTCACATTCAAAACAAGCCTTTTCCAAATCACATTTCTGCAAATGCTTCATTACACAACCCCAAACATTTATGCTAACTGCCTGCCAACAGCTCCCCCTATAGGACACTTTGCAGCAGATTATATTTGTTTTGTCTATAAATGTGCTTTTCATTCAACCCATCATCCATGTAGTAACGTCTCCTTTCTACTGATTTGTTGTATTCTTGTGTCACCGTCATTTTCCCCTTTTTTTATTCCAGTTAAGCTACACCCCTCACCCCACCCATCCTCTCAGCTCCCCCTCCACTCCCTCCCTGTATCTCCTCCATTCATCACGTTAAGCTCCGGTGACAGGGGAGCGCTGCTCGGTGGCAGTCTGCTTAGTGCCGCCTGACACACACAGCCTTGAAGACAGCTTGGCAAAATGAAAGTGAGAGAGGTATCGGACCACATGGAAATGAAGGGGGTAAAGCAAAAGCGATGGAGAGAGCCACGGAGGGAAGCCGAGGTCACATGCTGTCCTAGAGGGACTGTCACTGGCCCGCATGCTGCAGTGCATGTGCATGCGTGTATGGAGGATGACCTTGGGAGACATGCGATTGTATCTGTGTGTGCATCTGTTGTCCGTTGTTGTAGAGGAGGGCATGTCCACGGTTGTAAAGCAAAGGCTGCTGTTCCTGTTAACAGCAGAGGTTACATTTCTTTGACTTCTTAAATATTTGACTTGATTATCCAAGATTTTGTTGACTCATCAAAAAAAAAAAAAAAAATGGCCAGATGATGAAGCAGATATGGACCCAAATTCAGGATTTAAGGCGCAGATGACAAGGAAAAGTATTTCATGTTGCCTACAGTAAAACAAACAGTGAAAAAGCTAATAATGTTATAAATAATAAAAGATTAAGCTAAGCAATTAATGCCTTTGAGCAGTGAAGCCAATTGAATGAATGACAAAATATTTTAAGGAAGAAGAATTTAAGTTGCTATGACTCAAATTCAAGATATGCCATTAATATTTAAAAAATAAGTGGTGAATAACAAACAGTATTTTTTAGGAATGATTAAAGATTTCATTTCAAGCTACAAATAGACCATATTTAGTGGTACCAATGTGTCCATTCCTTCTTTTTTGTTCTTTCAAATACGATGCACTCCTGAGTTCTGAGTCTCTAAGTACCATATGAACTGAGGTATCTAAAAACGTATGTGAGGGCATAACAATGGCAAGAAACAATTCACTGGATTAAACAAAACTACAGCAATTGAAGGAAAACTCACAAAAGCAAAATCTATTACAAATTTCAAGAAGTCGCATTAAAACCTGAAGAGACCTTTGCTGTCAAGCTGTTGCTCTTCGTCTTTGGAACGGCCTTCTTTTGTCTTTTCAACAAACCGACTCCGTTGAGTGTTTTGAAAGTCAGGTCAAGACATTTTTATTTAAAATGTAATTGTTTAATGCCTTTTATTGTGGTTTACCTTGCTTTTACTGTCTTTTATTTTGTTTGTCTGCAATATGTGTTTGACTGGTTGTAATTTTGTGTTTTTACAATTATGAAGCACTTTGTGATTTTTTTCTGAGAAAAGTGCTAAAGAAATAAGCATTTACTTCCTTATTAACAAAATAGTGGCAAACTGAACCTTACAAATGATTCAAGAAGTGAAATGTAGGCAGAAGAGAACAAAGCAAAGGTTTAAGCCATTGATAACACTTAGAGTTAAATTGAAGATTAAATCATTAAAACTGATGAGTATTATGAAATGATTATTGGTTAATATTTTAGCTAAAATTAAAAAATAGAAAAACTAAATCATTATGGTGCTTTGCCCTCCAACAGGCTCTCGTTTTACACATGATAAAATTGGCCAAGGATGCCTTTGTGAAAGATAATTACTCTTTGTCATCATAGGTGAGAGTCTTTTAAATGTACGTCCGACTGTATTGTAAAAAAAAAAAAAAAGTGCGGGTCATTTTGTGCCACATGCGATCTGATGTCACACTAAGTTAGTGATGTTGCAGGCAGATGAGGGTTGTTGCTGTCACATACCCTTCCAGCAGGCAGTGTTTGTCCAGTCTTAGGCTTAAATAGACAATGCACTTCTTTATATTACATGCAAGCTTGTTCCAAAGGGAATTAAAATCTTGGTTGACAGTTGAACGCAAAGCCTTAGACTGTTTTTTGGCAAACACTACATTGCATTTTTTTTAAGGAAGTCCTGCAACCTCCATTTTTGAGATTAAATAAATGTAATGTCCTACAAGCAATCCATTATCTGCAGCTTTTGTCAAGTGGTTCTCATTTAAAGAAAACCACTGCCAGTGGTTTTATGGGCAAAGTCAGAGTTTACCTGCTTTGTAAGTGAAAGCAAGGTCAGCGACGAGTATTTGTCCTTTTTGTCTTTTTTTGCACCTTTCACAATTGTAACATTTAAGTTACAGATTCAAGGCAAATGATTGCATTCATTTTAATCTGCCTTTTAATTTCCAGTTAGTTTTATAAAGTACTGAAAAACACAAATACGGCTTTTTAAAATGTCATTCAAATAACAGACAGTAAAAGAACGCATTTGGTGCAGCCTTTGAAACCACTAGGTCATGCATCTTGGTACACGGTCCCATGGATTTGCTTCAGGGGATCTTGAAAAACAGAAGTAGAAATGTGGCCGCATTCTCAGAGTTAAAAAAATGTCTGCATGCCAAAACAAAAAACAAAGTCAATGGAAGCAGAAAGGTGAACACAAATAGCAGAACACTGCGGCGTGAATGAAGAAGCTGTTTAGCAATGTAATTGCAGAACAAAAGGAGAAATAAATACATTCAGTATAAGAAGTAAGCAAAAGCCAAAGGCCAGAATCAGACTGTTAAACTGAGATGATAAAAAAAATGTTTCATTTTTTTCATGGTAAAAGCAATTGTAAAAAATAAAAAGGGGCTTGACAAAAATATATATGCAACAGGGTGTACCCTGCCTTCGCACACGAGTGGCCAGGTTAGACTCCGGCAGCCCTGTGACCCCAAAAGGGACAAAACGGGTTCAGAAAATGAATGGATGGATGGATGTCATAACATGAACTCAAATATCTGAAACATTTTCTACACACAAAATAACCATTTCTCTGAAACATTGTTCACTAATCTGTCTAAATCTGTGATAGTGAGCATTTCTTTGCTAAGCTCTCACCTCACTGGTGTGCCATAACACTACGCTGACCAAACACCATGATTATTGCAGAGGTGTGCCTTAGATTGGTCACAATGAAAGGCCACTTTGAAATGTGCCATTTTCTTTTGTTGCCAATATCAGGCAACTTCACATAGAAGAGTGGACCAACATTCCACAGACCATGATCAACAACCTCATCAAGTCTGTGCGAATGAGAAATGGTCACATCAGATACTGACCAATTCCATAAAACAAAACAGCATGATTGGCAGTACACTCAAAAAAAGGATTCTAGCCCCTCTTAAAGGTGACACATTTAGATTTAATTCATCTTACTTAAATTGAGTGGTTCATTATAACAATATTTAAATTTAGTTTATGTTAAGTAAAATTATTTCATAGCAAACAGCCTAAGATCCATTGACACAATATTAATGAGTTTTATTTTGCCCTCCTTCACGTGCGCATGCGTATTTTCCAACGCGCTCATTTGCACTTCCTCCACTCCTTCCCGCACTATCTGAAGCTGTACGTCGAACATCGGGTTTGAAAATAAAATTGAGTTCTGGTAAGTATCTTTGAATTTACGGGTTTGCTGATGATAGTATAGGCAGTATCAGTCCATTAAGTTACACGGTTTTATATATAACTACTGTAATAGTGTAAACGTCGTGTGTTTCTAGTTTAAAAAAAAGGCGGACTAGCTTGGTTAGCATACTGTAGCTGTTACCGTATTACGAACAGCATGCTGCAGCACTGCTTCTGAGCCAGTAGGTTTTTGAAAGAAGGTTATGGCTTTTTCTTCACAGTGAGCAAGAAATTGATCAATTAATGTACTTTCAGAGAGATCGCTAAAAGGCGCCATGATGCTAAATCGGCTGGTTACTAACTGCAAACTAGCAGGGCCCTATGATGCGCATTGCTGCACTGTCCTCACATTTTCAATGTGCGTTCAAGGCTAAATGTTGGTCGCACGTATTTTTAGACATGATTGTAAAAACACAAATTGGAAGACGGTCGTTTCTGACGTGTGATTAATCTGCGTTAATAAATATTAACGGGTTAATTATTGAAACCAATAGTGTGAGTTAAAAACCTGTTGTGTGTGTGTATATATATGTATATGTATATAAGTAGACTATTAATGAAATGTTTAAGTAGTCCATTAATAAAATAATATTAATTGTAGTTTCATACTTTCTGATTTTTAGCATATATTTGACAGATTTAACCAGAATATTTTTCATGACATTAAGTTCATTTACATTTTTAGGCTTCGTCATATGCAATTTTGACTTAATTTAAATAAACTTCTACCAATTATTCTAGTATGTTTAATTTAACTATAATGTATTTGTCTCCATGTTTTGCAGAGTGATCATCCCTGTTATCACTTCCAAGTCACCAAGTTATCTGTTACAACATCCTATTAATGGTAAGTATAGATTTAGTTTTCTCTTAGCACTTGATAATCTGTATTCTTTGCATTTATTTAAGTGATAATTCTGTGCTTTTGTCTTTTTCAGGTTGATGTATGTGGACATGCAAAGCATGCAGTTTGGAGTTATCTAGCAGGTATTTGTTGTTAAAACATTATAGGCAGACTCATGGGCATTTAGGGGGCAGTCATCGCTTTCCGTGTCCATATATAGGTTGTCCGTGTACATTTACTTTGTGGAGTCAGCTGGTAAATCACATCTACAAAAATCATTCTGAACAGACAAGTAAGAAGTCAACTGAATTAATTACATTCCAGTGTCATGTGTGCTCGTATAGACAACTGACATCTGAACGAGAGTTTTTTCAACACATTAACAAACATCTCAGGCATCATGAAACCGTCCAATGTGTCTTTCTAGATTGTAAATTTAAAACAAACATATATAGTACTTTTCATACACACAAAAATAGAAAACACAATAATTGCTCATTGACTGATTTTAGAATTGATATAATCTGCACTAGTGGTCACCAATCCCAGTCAGATAGTTCTGCAGAATATCTGACTCACTCTGCAGACACCGATTATGTGCATGACGACTTAAATTGTGATGTTTCGGCAGAATTGCTTGGTTCAGATTATTTTGAAGAAAAAATTGCTTGTCTTCTTTTGAAGTTGGAAAATATTGTTCATGTCCCAAAGACAGTAATTGATGAACTCCTTTCAGAGCTTCATTACTTACTGAGTACTTCATCTTTACCTGTCACAAAAACAATAATTTCAGAGATTTTTCAAAATAGAAATCTTCAAATTGAACAGTCTGTAGTTGATGAAATTTCTTCTGTTGTATGTAAATCCAATCCTTTTTGCTTAGCGATAGCAAGTGATGGCCCTTTAGCTACAGCATATAGAAGAACACAGTATTATCGTTCTTATTTTAGTGTTGTAGAGCCAGTAGAGTACATATTAGATGCGTCAAGCAAAAGAACGTTTCAGTATATTCCATTCTTACAATCTCTGCAACTGTTACTTTCTCAGAAATATACTCTTGAACTTATTGAAACTCAAAGAGGCCAAAACCAACAACTGATTTCTCTCAAAGAGTACAGATGTATAAGAGACGGCGAGTACTATAAGCAAAACCATTTTTTCTGTTGCGAAGACTTGAGAATTGCAGTACATCTTTATATTGATGATTTTGAGATTTGTAACCCACTTGGAACATCTCGTAAGAAGCACAAGCTCTGTGGTGTCTATTGGGTTTTAGGCAATTTACCACCAGGTTTCTCTTCGGCACTAACCTCAATCTACCTAGCAGTTCTGTGCAAATCTGATGATGCCAAGTCTTTTGGTTATTCAAAGGTTTTGGAACCTCTCCTGCAGGACTTGATTATTTTAGAGCAGCATGGTGTTTTTGTGTCTCAGCTTGGTCAGTTTGTAAAAGGCTCTGTCCAGTGTGTCATAGCGGACAATCTTGCAGCACACGGACTTGCTGGATTTGTCGAGAGCTTTGTTAGTGGGTCTGTATGTAGGTTTTGTACAGGAGACAAATCAGAATTTCAGAGTAAGGATGTAATGTCTCACAGTTTCCAACTTCGAACCAGAGAAGCCCATGAAGTTCATGTCCGTCATGCTCAAGAAAATGCAACTCATTGCTATGGTGTAAAAAAGCTTTGTGTTTTAACAGAACATCTATCATATTTTCATGTCTGCACTGGTTATCCCCCTGATATTCTTCATGATATCTTTGAAGGTATTGTTCCCACTGAACTGGCACGCTGTATTGGTTTATTGATCTCCAAAAAATACTTTACACTTGAAACCCTTAATACATTGATCCAAGCATTTCCTTACAAATTTAGTGACAAAACCAATCGCCCTCATGCTATACCGCGTACTTATTCATCTAACAACACAATAGGGGGCAATGCTCATGAAAACTGGGCCTTAATAAGATTGCTTCCTTTAATTATTGGAACACTTTTGCCAGAAAATGAGCCAGCATGGCAGGTAATTCTATACCTAAAAGACATTGTTGAGTTGGTTGTTGCCCCCATCCACACAGATGAAACCATAGCTTATCTTGAGGCAAAGATTCATGATCACAGACAGCTCTACATTGATCTCTTTCCATCTGTCAAGCTCCTGCCAAAACATCATTATTTAGAACACTATCCGCATATGATTCGATGCTTTGGACCTCTCATTGCACTGTGGACAATACGATTTGAGGCGAAACATAGTTTCTTTAAACAAGTTACCCGTCATACAAATTGCTTCAAAAACATTGCTCGTTCACTAGCTGTTAAACACCAGTTCATGATTGCCTACTATACAAAGTCCTCCAATCATAGTTCTTTGGAAGTTAAAAATGTATCTGTCATGCCTGTCGATGTTCTTAATGAGAGTGTTGTATCTGCTCTGAAAGAAAGATATCCAGATATTTCTGAAGTTCCTCTTGCAAAGAAAGTGACTTGCAATGGCATACATTACAGTGAAGGGATGCTGATAGTTCACGGACATATGAACGGCTTGCCAAAGTTTAATGAGATCATTCAGCTGTGTATTATTAAGGAGAAGTTGTGTTTCATAGTACGAGATCTATGTTCTTGGTATAGGGAGCATTACGGTGGTTTTGAGCTGTCTGCCTCACCCACAAGAGAGATTGCCATAATTGAGCTTGGTGACTTGGAAGACCCATATCCCCTTGTGGACTACATAGTGGGGGGATTGCGTATGGTGATGTTAAAGAGATTCATCATTGTCAAAGGTGAGTGTTCCCAAGTAAGAGTAGTTTGGAATTGTATTTGTTAGTTTCTTCTCAAATTTTGATTACTTTATAATACTTTTACAAATGTAACAATGATAATGTAATGTTTGTGAAGTTGATCCTAGATCTTACTCTTCCAAAAATGTGTGATGGGTTCCTTCAATGTGTCACTGATTCATTTTTTTTTTTTCTTCCGTTTCTTTCAAAGAGTGAAGGTATTACACAATGGCAAGCCCAGTTGTTCTACGAGTCATCTTTGGGGATGAATCTGACTCCAGAAAAATGTCTCTGGCCTCTGGACTTCCAGCAACACTATCAGAGCTGCATGCATCCATAAAGACATTCTTTGATTTAAAAGAAGACTTTCGCTTGCAGTACATGGATGTAGACTTTAACGCATTTATGAACTTAACGTCAGTATCTGAAGTTAAAGACAAAAGCACACTCAAAGTGATACTTAGCCCTAGTTCAGCACCTGAAGAACAGTTCATCACTTTGCTCCCAGTTGACACAAACAGTACTTCTGAAGTTTTCAGCTGCCCAGGACCTCAGAGCCCAAGATCTTCAATTGCCTCATCCTGCACTGATGATACACTATGCACATCAACCCCTCATTCATCACCAGAGACTCAACTGTCAAAACTGTCCTCTTGGCCCAGTGTGTTTGTGATCCCCAAATTCTCATATGAGGCCGAATTAGAGCTCCAGCAAAAGAATGCAGAGTACGAGACAAATGGTACACACTTCAACCCCGGCCTAAAGTTGAAAGGCATCATCCTCGATGGGTTAGCCCAAGAAATGTTGAAATACACAAAATATCCAAAAGATTATCAGTGTGAAGAGGTGGCAGCAGCATTGACAAGGACCCATCCTTGTTTGGGGCAGCTAGGATCCAAGACAGGATTTTGGGGATGGAAACAGTCTTTAAAGTACAAAATGCAAAACTATCGGACAAAACTTGGGCGACTAGGTGATCCAGAAATCTGTGTGAACTCTTTCAAGCACAAACGAAAAGGTCAAGGAAAAGCTGCAGCCAATATAAAAAAACCTAGAAAGGCTGAAGTCAATTACATTCCTTTGCACCCTAAAGGTGAAAACGCAGAAAGCTTGGAGAAAGAAAGAATTGCTCTACTGTCAGAAATTAAAAAACGGGACAATGAAATTATAATCAAAGCAAAGATGGAAAAAACCTTCTCTCACAGGCGACTTGAAATTGTGGAGAAGAGGCCAATGATTGAAGAGTTCAAAAACAGGTGGCCTGCGCTGTTCCAAGAAAGTGAAGTAAGTAGATATGTATGTACTAATTATGCTTTTTTTTTAAATCTTTCTATATTGTTTTTGGTGTTAATGGCAACAGTTCTGAATGTCATTGTTAAAAAGGAAATTTAAAAAAACATCTTAAATATAGATATAGCAATTCTTAAAGAGCAAAGGGGGAAAAAAAGCAATTTTATCCAATTTAATCTTGACAAATTAGAAACCAGTTCTCAAAATATCTTTTTGTTTCTTTTCCATTTATCTTTCAGGTGAATGCAGAGTTCATGCGGATCACTACAAAGCCATTACAAGCAAAATTTTTGTCCCAGCTGGACCACTTTTCAAGCAAGCTGATACAGATTTTCATGAGCAAAGGAGGATTGAAGGGGCAAAGGATAAAGAATGTCATGGCAATCAATGATTTGGTTAGTAAAAATCGTATTTTTCTTTCGTATTTTCCCTTCATAGTACTACCTTTATCAAGTCTCCTTATCAACTTTCTTTCCTGATGACACACAAAGTACATTCCTACCTGTCTCCCTGATCACATAGCTGTAGTTATCCAGTCATCTGGGAGTACCACCCAGAGCTTGTTTCAACTGTTTCTTAAAAGTCATGCAACATTGTCCTTTTTCAGGTTCCTCCAGTTTGTCCTCTTCTCTGCCTTTGTCCTTTCTTTCTTCATCTTCTTAAGCACCAGAGTCATCCTACACACCACCATCCTATGCTGCCTGAAAACAAACTCGCCCACCACTACTTTACAGTCACTAATCTTCTTCAGATTACGCTGTCTACACAAGATGTAGTCTGTGTGCTTACACCTCCACTCTTATAGGTCACCTTATGTCCCTGCCTCTTCTCAAAGAACATATTCACTAAAGCAGTTTTCATCTTTTTAGCAAAATCAACCACCATCTGTTCATCTACATTCCTCTCCTGGATACCAAACCTGCCCATCACCTCCTCATTACCTCTGTTTCCTGCACCAATATGTCCATTGAAATCTGTGCCAATGACAACTCTCTCACTTTTAGGTATGCTCACCATCACTTTATCAATATCCAACCCGAATTTTTCCTTCTCCTCCAGCTCACATCCTACCTGTGGGACATGCCTGATATCAACATTAAACATCCATTCCATTTTTATCTTCAGACTCATCACTATAAAATTATTTTTACCTCCACAACACTTAACAAAGTCATGCTTTAAAATAATTCCTACCCAATTTATCTCTCCATCTTCACCATGATAGAAGAACTTAACCCCTGCTCCTAAGCTTTTAGCCTTTTCACCTGGTCTCCTGGGCACGCTGTATGTCTACCTTCCTCCTCTGCATCATGTCAACTAACTCTACCTTTTCCTGTCATAGTTCCAATATTCAAAGTCCCTACTCTCAGTCTGACACCTATGACTTTTCTCTTTTTCTTTCCATGTTTAAATGCAAAGAAAATTTTTACCATACTTACATTTGGATAAATGTCTTATTGTCCTTCCATTAGTGTGATGACATTGACACAAGGAGGGAGCGTGTTCTCAAAGGTTTGGTGATCTACTTGAATGAAGATCCAGACTCTTTCTTCAAGGAATATTTTGTAAGTTTATCTTAATTTATTATCCATCTTAAAAGAGCCCATCCCACACCAAAATGTTGATAGATGAAGCACTATAATCAGTTGGTTTAAACCTATGTCTTATTCTTAAGAATGCAATATTTATGGATCATTTGAAGGTACAATTAAAACCTGACACCAGAGTTCCCTTTTAAATGACCAGGTTTTAGTGAACCAAGGTTGTGGTCGCTTTTACTTTTGGAGAGGTAAAATTAGAAAATTGAGCCACCTGTAGAAGAATTTGTTTTTAATAGTTATTTGTTGTTTTTCAGACCTCTTCCACTGAAGACGACATTGCGAAAAGCATTGCAGCCACTGTCATGGGTGTTTACACGATCAGAAGAGATGGGATTCAAGAGCCAGAGGATGTAGGCATTATTATTGAAGGTGTTAAAGTCTTGACCAACCTCAGTAGTGTCATCATGGCATTCATCTTGCTTTTTGGCTTGATTTATGCACTGGATCTCAGTTTTCCAGATGATCTCAAGTACACCTTTGAGTTTTGTCAGAAAATCATAATGAACCTGGATCGACACAAGCTGAATCTAAAAATACAGCAGCTGATGATCAAGCTGTTTGCTTAGACATTTGTGCTTGAGAAAATAGATATTGGAATGAAAACCATTCTCAGCCCCCACCCGATTTCCACACAAAGACTTCTGCAGTAAATTATGTTTTGTTCCAGTTTGGATTTACTGTTTGAGTGGATCTTCACTTCTTGAAGACAGTGACTTCATGTATTCCCGCTTCAATTTAAAAGACTTTGATAAGCTGTGCAGGATGAATGGATTTGAAAACTGGAACGGATTCTGCAGGTTAGGACGAAGATTGTCCAATGGGAAAATTATTAACCATTTCACCAGTATCTACTGTCATGTTCCTGCCTTCTGTTTTCGGTCCCAAGTAAACCTGCAGCGGCTCTGCCACCTGATGAAACAAGGACTGTGTTAGACCTAAATAAGATGCAACACTAAAAAAAAACATGTTTTTGTTGTAGTTGAAATTGAAGTACCTTGGGGTATAATTGTTGATTGCAACCTGTCAACTCTATGAGAAACTGTCTTTTTACTTTCAATTCATCTTTGTAAAAACTCAGGTTATCCATGCCAACCATTTCCGTAAGCAGTTTTGATGGTACATCTGAGCCTCTGTCTTCTTGTGAGTGATTACAAAACAGTTTCCCTGTTCTGTAATTCAGTAACAACCCATGACCATTTGAATTGGTAAGAATTAGCATTTGCTAAAAAAAATGCTCATTATCATGGCCATACTTTTCTTGTAGCTTTGTTGCAGTGAAGAAAAATTCCTCCAGAGCTTTTGAATATGTGTATGTCTGGCACAAATGTTTTACTTTACTATTCAGTTTTTGCAGGAGGCATTTTGGTTTTTACTTTATTTTGGAATTTGAAGTGCTTTGGAATTGGCTTACAAAAAGTAAAGCTGCCAAAAACGAGTTGGTATAAGAACCTCTTGTCAGGCAACTTAAAATTGTTTAAGGTTTTAATATTTTATTTTTTCATGGGAAATACAGTCATTAATATGTTGCACTAGTTGTATTGAGTACTTAAGCTAAGTGATAGTTGCAAGATTTTTTTGGTGTCTGTTGTTTTAATGTTACAATTTTGCACACTAAACAGCATCTTTGTTTTTTGAATTGCAGTTTTTATAGTTATAAAAGGATCCAACTTTAAGGCTGCTTTGAACCCAAATGTTGCACACTACAAGATTTTTCTCACAACTTGATTGGCTGACTGATTTTTATCAATGAATCATCGTTATTATGTTTCTTGTCATCAACCATTGTGATCCAACTTGCTTGGGATCAGTCGACCTAGAAATGGAAACAGTTAACTGCAGGGCTGCTCAATCCTGGTCCTCAAGATCTATCTCCCTTCATGTTTTCCATCTCTACCATCACTGCTTGCTGCTGATTACATGGACCAGGTATGTTTAGTCAGAATGTGGATACATCTGATTAAAAAATCAGCAGCTCGACCAGGGCTTGGAGATCTGGAAAACAGCCAGGGTGGTAGCTCACAAAGACCAGGATTGATGTGCCCGAGTTTACCAAGTCTTGCTTTCTCTGTGTTGTGTGTGTACTTTTCTAGTTATCACACTCATTAAAGTAGGCTCAGAAATACTCATTTGAAGAACTCCTTTCCTCCTAAATCAACCAAATTATTGTCATCGCCTGTGAGGTCTTTTGAAATCCCACAAAACATTGAGTCTTTTGCATATATCCGTTTTTGGCATTAATTTACTACTTTTTTTTTTTTTTTCTTTCCCTTTTCAAGATCTACTTAAAATCTTGTAGTGTGAAACTGGTTTTAGATTGAAGTCCATGTTTGTATTGTGAAAAAAAGAGGTTTTTATGTTAAAAATTGATAAAGTGTCATGGTATGTATGTTAATGTATTGTGAAGACAGTTTTATACTGAATTTAATTTAACATTTTAATTTCACAAAAGTACCTCTATTTTTTATTTTGAAGTATTGTTTTGTATCTAAAGCAAATTAGATGTTTGCACACTTTTTTTTAATAGTTTCCTTAACAGTTAAATTGTATTTTTTCAAAACTGTTTTCAGAAACAAAAAATGTTTTTGTTTACTTAAGTAAAAAATAAAATTGAGTTGATCAAACCAAATTTTATTTAATGTCATTATTGCAAGAATTTTACTTTCACTGAATTTAATTGAATTTAATTGATGGACCACAAAACACTTCTTATAAGACAAAATAAATAATTTTAGTCTATTGAATTACATTATTTTGAGTTGAAGTAACATAAATAATTTACATTTATTATATGCAATTATTTCAATTTAAAGTAATTAAAAATAAGTTTGTTGGTCTAACTCAACTACATCACATTGCACAAATGTATACAGTTTGAGCTCACACTACATATATTTATTGGATGGAAAAACTGCCCTCAATTAAATTGAGTTAATCCAATGAATCATTTTTTTGAGTGTATCTTGATATGGCACACCTGTAAAAGGAGATGGATCATCTCGGTAACGAAGAAGTGCTCATTATTACAGATTTAAACAGATTTATTAACAATATTTGTTAGAAACGGTCATTTTATGTATGTAGAAAATGTTTCAGTTCTTTAAATTCATCTCATGACAAATGGGAACAGAAACAAAAGTGTAGATAGATGGTCATTCAAGCTGGTAGCCAAGTGACAGATATTCTGTATATACTGTATAGTAAGCCATTTGGAAAAAAAAAAAGATGAAGCGACATCAATGTTTTGTTTAGACAATAACAAAAAATTTAAAAAAAAATTGGGGTTAGTTTGAAGTTGACAGGGCTTTTTAGACCAAGAAGATCAAGAAGATGACTAAAATCGTTTAACAATTATCCAGCTATCCAGGCCCACCTACTATAAACTAGTCTTTAGGCTACTCAAATTAAGTGTTTTTGCAAGAAATTTTACTTTTTAAAGTAATAAATTGAGATCTTTAGAGAAAAAAATGTTTAAGACTTAAAAATGAAATTTAAAAAAAATTATGAATCTAAGTTTTATAAAGTTAAGGGTTCCAAAAATAGAAAATCTGAACAAGGCACAAAATGCTTGAACTAAAAAAGGTCTGTAATTAAAAGGGAAGAAGCCAATCCAAGACAGAAAAAAGACTCAAATGTAAGAAATGAATTTGTGCTGGTCTGCAGTGGGTAAGTGCACATGGAAAAATTTGCCAGAGGCAAAATGAAATTACAGAGTTGCTGTCGCTCCAAGAAGAAGTGTGAAAAAGGTATGACCTAAGGCCAAGAGGAGAAGAAATGAAATTGGTTCAAAAAAATGGAGAGTGAGAGAAACTCTGTCTTTAATCTTTGAAGAAACAGATGCTGCAAGCTTTGAAGAATCTGTGTTTACTGGAGGATAGAGACAGAAGACTGGAGGCTGTAGTTGCTGACATGTATCTCTGCCATACCCTAATGGCTTAAATTACTCTAGAAATCATCCCAAATTATTGAGCTGATGCAGAAAAGCAGCTGACGTTAAGATAGTCTGTTTGCTATTTTTATATTTGAGTAATCAAGTTTGGAAATTCTTCCTCTACATTTGGTTCCAGTAAGAAGTCAAAGATCTTTGATCCATCGTTACATTTACAGGCCTGCAAATGACTGCTTGGATCTCTTCCAACAAGTACCATGCATAGTGTGTACGTTCTTCTTTGTCAACAGGAGAAACACATTTGCACACATCCAAACATTGAAATAATGGCTGTACCGATCAGTGAGCTTCACAGCTTTGAATTCAAGGTTGGAATGTAAAAATATATTTAATCAAAACTACAGTGAGATGTGTGACTGTATAATTTTGTTTTCTCACATCACCAATGAAATCGAGAAAAAAAAATCAAACATAGGTTTATATTTTTCAGTAGCATCTTCATATGGTAAATATGTTATTTAAAAAAAAGGTCTAAACCACAACACAGCAACACAGCTGTACCATCTCTTATACTGACGTTTTCTAGAACAGTTGCGCTGCATGTGGAGCTTGTTGCTTTGGTTCAGCATTACGATAAACTCACACAACCTGATCAAAATGGACCCATTTAGACTAACTAGAATCTTGGATTTTTATATTTTTCATAAAGTGTTCAGGTTACATACAAACTGCAACATCTTTCACATCACCAAACACTCAAACTTCAAAAGTTTATGCACTGAGTTCCCAACTGTTGACCTTCAAAACATCAAATATTCTGAGGGCACGAAAGTTCTAGTTGTTGTTTAAAAATAAACCCACTGGTGACTTTAAGGAGCTGAAGCATTTCACACTTGAGGAAACAATCTGTTATGCGGTGAGCAGGAAGGGGAGGATCCAAGCGCAGGACACAATTTAAGTTTTATGGTTTAATAAGGGGTAAGGTGATGAATGTTGATGGGGAAAGTCCGGTATGGATTGGTCTTGCGTCGGGAGCGGAGTTGGATGAGCTCGGGGAGGCAGCAGGGGTAGTGGAGAGAAGGCGGGAGCCACTGGCAAACAAACACACAAGTTAGTAGGCAAATCTATGACACAAGAGTGAGTCCTGAGACACGTCTTGGGAGCCAGCACGTTACCGTCTTGGGCAAGCTAACAGTCTGGCGCCGGAACTGGGATCTCCACCATCCTTTATACATCTGCTGGAGACCCAGGTGCAGGCAATCATGGTGGCCATACCTGGTGGCTGATTGAGCACAGGTGGGTGCTGTCATGGCATCTGACGACCCACAACACAATCACAGCTAAACCAAAAAGAAATGTTCCATGATCCTCAATCATCTGCTGGAGAGGTTACATAGGGCATTCAATTCACATGGGCTCTAGTCAGAGGGTTGCCAAAGCATGGAGTGTACGGGGAGAGGGTGACAACATTTGACTGACCGCCCCAGTAATCACCACTTGGGAAAACCTTGCTTTGGTTGGCAGTTGGTTGAGTCCATCAACCCATATACTACCATAGAGAGGACAAAGGCTGGGAGTAGATCAGGAGATGTGGAGGAGGCCATAGGAGGGAACCAACACTGCAACAGGACCAATACCTCCTCCTTTGTCCCAGCAGAAACAGGAGGAGCACTGTCAGAGTCCTGCAAAATGACCTCCAGCAGGCCACACATTTCTGTCACGTGTCTGTTCAAACTATTAGAAACAGACTCCATGAAGATGGTAGAGGGCCTGACATCCACAGGTGAGAGTTGTGCTTACAGCTCAACACTGTGCATAACACTTGACATTTGCTAGAGCACACCAAGATTAGCAAATTCACCACTGGAACCCTGTGCTCTTGACAGATAAAAACAGCTTCACACTGAGCACATGTGACAGACGTGACAGAGTCTGGAGACGCCATGGAGAACGTTCTGCTGTATGCAACACCATCCAACATGACCAGTTTGGCAATAGCTCAGTACTGGTTTGTGGTGGTATTTCTTCAGAGGGCCCCACAGCTCACCATGTGCTCACCAGAGGTAGTCTGACTACTGTTAGGTATCGAGATGATATTCTCAGACCCCTTGTAAGACCACATGGTGGAGTGATTGGTCCTGGATTCCTCGTAATGGATCTCATGGGGCTGGAGTGTGTCACAGTTTCTGCTAGATGACGGTATTGATGTAATGACCTGGTTGCCCTGCACCCTATTGAGCACATCTGAAACATCATGTCTTGTCCATCTGCAACGCTAGGTTGCACCACAGACCATCCAGGAGTTGAGGATGTTTTGGTCCAGGTGTGGGAGGAGTTCCTCCGAGGGGTCATCCGCCACCTCATCAGATGCATTCCCTGGTGTGGCAGAGAAGTCATATGGGCATGTGGAGGCCACACCCACTTCTGAGCCTCATGTTGACTTGTTTCAAAGACTTTACTTTGAAGTTGCATCAGACTGTGTTCTCGTTTTCCACTATCATTTTGACGATAATTCCACATCCAGACCTCCATAGACTAATACATTTTATTTCCATTATTAGAGTGTGGTTGTGTTATCAGCACATGCAACTATGTAAAAAATAAAGCATTTAAAAAGAACATTTCATTCATTCAGGTATGGGATGTGTTTTCATACTGTTCCCTTTATTCTTTTATGCAGTGTCAATAATTAGTGTTTTGCTTATGTATGACCACCTACACTGGTCCCAGGGTCAAACAATGGCCGACCATTGTTCATAGCCATGTAGGTGTTGTGAAATAAAATAACTTAACATCTACATGTACTAAGACAGCAAAATAACTTTCACCTCAATCCATTCATCCTTACAGTCTAGCATAGGGAACCTCCAGCATTCCTCTCTCAGAAAATGAGGCTCTAAAGAGAGTGCTGAAGATGGTAGAAAGGATTACTGATGGTTGCAATACCACCCGTTAAAGGCGCTTCTCAAAAATGCCTTCCGGCTAAAGTATCCAGCATCCATGGAGACCGCACTCATCCTGGACACAAACGGTTTCCCTCCTGCCTCCAGGCAGAAATACAGAAAATGCAGAGTTCAAAGCCAACATCTTTCCTGCTGCTATCAGAATGCCCTCGCCTCAAAAGGAAACGGCTGAGGGGCAAACATGCCTTATCCTCTAGTAGATAATTATACTGCAACATGTATTAAATAAATGTGCAAT
Organism: Oryzias celebensis; assembly: GCA_014656515.1. NCBI lineage: Eukaryota > Metazoa > Chordata > Actinopteri > Beloniformes > Adrianichthyidae > Oryzias > Oryzias celebensis. The sequence continues at coordinate 3,554,222 of BNCR01000014.1, forward strand.
GTCCGAAAGGATTTAATTCACTAATTTATCCAATGTATTAGTGTTACTACATGCGTGATGGAGTTATAAAGTGATGGTAACACCACATATTGTCTTAAATGCTTTTAGTACAGGATTTTCAAGATTCCCTATTTTTAAGTTATGGCAAACAAAATTGTGTCCAGTAAAGTTTGAGAGTTTTGAGTTTGAGAATAAAAGCACTTATTTTTGTAACACTATACTCAAAATACAAGAAAATACAAAAACTCTAGCCACTATTGTACAAAACAGAGTTCAAAGTACATTTAAAGTGATTATTTAAGGCCCCTGTGTGGAGCCCCTACAGCTGGGGTTGCTGTAAGAGAACAACAGCACCATAGCCCAGTGGGGGCTTTTCCTCCCACACCTCAAACAGGGACCACACTTTGTGTGCAGTATTATGACAGAGCTGCCTACAGCCAAAGGGAGAAATGTTCAAGTTACAGCTGACACCAGATCAGTGGAAGACAGAGATCATGCAAGGAAGAATTACATAAGAGTCCAGGGTTTGTAATTACGGATTTTTTCATTTTTGGAGCAATAGTAATTTCACCGCACAGTTATTTGTCGCAAGTTTACTGCTTGTGGATCGGCACCCAACGCCACCACAAACTGAGATGGAGCACAGAGGCCGCAGACAGGAACACACCCACACTTCTAGCATTTGCTCTCTACACGTCTTGCAAGCATGACAGGTGTAAACATGTGGTATATAACTAATGACACTGCATTGCAAACAGGGAAACCTGACAGCATTGCCAGAATGATTTGCTTAATAGAATTGTTTCTAATATTTAATTGCATCAACACATTTCAGTGAAAACAGAAATGAAACATGTTATGTTTTAAAACCCATTTCAGATTTTGTATTTTGATAGAACTGAAACAAAGCAAAAGAAAAAGTAAGATTCAAAAAGTCTGCAACTTCTTAAACAGTTTACCAAAGGTTAAAAGAACGTTGTAGCCCCTTCAACAAATGTTCGCACTGATTTCTGTTTAAGGCTGGAAGGCAAAAAGACTGATGAGGTCAATCAGTGGTGTGGCGTAACCAACGGTCAGGTTGCACTGTTCAACAACTTGATTCTCTAAATTGGTCTTTTTTTCATAGAAAGGTATCCACCTTGATATGAAGACAGGGTTTCTCATATTACAGAACTTTATGGCTGTCCATCGCAGGGTCACAAAGGTATATGACCCTGCAATTGAAAACTATCCAGTCTGTACTCCGCTCCTCGCCTGATCAGAGGTGAACCCGAGCCCCCTGAGACCAGCAAAGATTAAAATGAAAGGAATTCTCACTTGTTCTTGTGAGCCTCATTAATTCCACTGTTGCAAACTTCAACTTTAGCCAAAGTCTACAAAACTTGTGATGTTGGAATCAAGTGCTCACTATATTTTGTATAAAGTCACAGTTTCTTTTGGGGGGAAATAGCGAACCCTCACTTTCAGGGCTCGTGGATGTGGGTTCAAAATGCAGGAGACAAAATTTGGTAGAAACTTTCAAATGTAATTAACTTGGCAAAAGCAACATGAGAAAGGTATGAACCATCCAAGAAATAATACAGACATCATTTACTCATTCCGGACTTCAAGGGTGAAATGACTGATGGTAAGAAACAAACTAAAAAGTAATTGAAAACTTGGACAAGCTGGGCAGTGATTGGGGGAAACTACTTAACACGGTTGAAACTAAGTATGATCAAAAGCCACCAAAAGGCGCCACAAAAGGGATGACACAAGCAGATGACCTGACAAAGCGCAACAGAAAAACAGACACTTAAATGCACTGAGGATAATTAACTCAAATGAAGACAGCTGTGGATAATTAGCAAATGAAACCAGGTGAGACTGTGAAAGGGAAAAAACAAGCCTGTAAACAGAACATAAAAAAAGAAAATATGACTGAAAAACAAACACCACCCTCACATGAAGAGGAAAGAAAAAGTTGTATCTTCTTACAATTGTGTTTCAACAAAAGCTTTTTTTTTGTTTAAAATAGTCAATCTTTGCTTGGTGTCAATATTTGTATGAAAATCAAAGCGAAATGATCGATTCCATTCCAGTCCAGTCTATTTTACTGGTTTCAAAATATCTCTGGCTGCTGCTGTTGCTGCAAAAGAAAACCTAAAATCGCTCCAACAATTTCAGTCCACTTTGCTGTAATTGCAAATAAGGAAAGTTTTAGATTCTATAAGCTTATATTTTAGCTCACTTTTTTTGTTATTAGCTATCAGAGAAGATTTTTGAAGGAAACTTTAAACCTACCACGACAACTGTTGAAGAAAACTACTCTGATCTTGTGCTGGAACAGAAAATGTTGCATGAAAAATATTTGTCATTTACAAAAAAAACACACTTCAGTGCGCTGGAAGGAACAAGCACCACCTGTCAGAGTACATTTATGCACACGCACCAGCAAACAAACAAATGCACCCTTCAGTCCAAGTGTTCTCTTATCTTTCCAGCAGTGAAGTGCATTTGTCAGACGGCGTGCACAAGTTGACGCACTCCCACACACTGCAGGCAAAGGAGGTGGTGACTTAATGGACAACATCCATGGAAAAGAAATTGCTGTCTTGCAGCTGTTTGATTCCACACAAATCCACACTGCGCCTCGTGAATATACCGGCATAATACTCAGCTTCAAAGGAGCTTTCCTTTAACATATATTTGCTTGTAGGAAGACATTTATACTCGCAAAATATGGAATCCATGCTGTGGATTTCCTTCCTGCTGTTGGTGCTGAACAGAAGGGAGAAAAGAATGAAGGAGGAGGAAGGCAGGAAAGGATTGGAAAACAAACAGATTAAAGGAAGATGGAGACAAGCCAGAGTAAAGAGGTGTAAGGAGAACGCGATGAAATGGAAGCACAAACTGAAAATGATTCTTGAAGTTATAATCATAAGAAGAGCAGGAAAAAGAATCCCATTACCATTTTCAGTTCAGGGACACAAACTGCAGCTCAGCAGCTGCAAGAATCAAATTTCCTACAAACATCACAAGGTGCAACTAATGTTGGTATAGTTCTGAGGAGAAATTACTGCACTTCTACAAACGAAGCCTAGTCTGATTACCCAGATAGAGACAACAGATTTTGTAAATGAATATAAACTTCAAAAACTGTCAAAAAACACACTGCTTTGTCCTTTAAACCTCCAAAAGCCAAGTATGCCAATTTATTTCTCTTTCTTAAAGCATTTATAGACCCTCATGTTTACTTCAGTTTTGTTTATTTCTCATCTGTTCACTTTTATTTTTCAAGCAGCTTTTAAAAAAATGTAGAAAAGATAGTAAATGCAGCACAAATCAGGTTCGGTTTGCACACAAATCAATACATCCACAGGTAATTAACAGATGTGTGTAATGGAAAGGAGCGCAGAGTAATGATGTGTTTCAGCCGGAGGGGAGAAGTTGATTGGGTCCCTCAAACATTCTTATAAGAAAAACACAGAAGAAAACAGTACACACATATGCAAATACTGATTCTTTACATATTTGCATTTTTTAAAAAACTGTTGTTTTCTGGAAGAATTGCTGGGATTTGTGTTCAGTGACAGAGAATTTATAGAAGTTATTTGTTGTTTTTGAAAGAATAAATTCATTCATTGTCTAGATGTTACTGAACACTCTTTGTCATAGTACGCTACAAAACTGTACTTTTCATGTTGTTTTATTCCATGCACTGTTATTGTAAAATGCATTTGTACACAAAAATGACAATTTAAGAGAAATCTAAAAATATCTGACAAATATATATACATACAGTATAAACTGTAAAGTTCAAAATATTTTGTGGTTTTAGTTCCAATCCCATATGAGTTAAACATTTTAGTTAATTTAATAAATTCAAAGTTCTTTCTTTTTGGACTTTTCCTGGCTAATAAAAGGAGAGTTTACCAGAATGGTCACAGAAATCAGAAAATGATTGTAAACTCTGTTGGTGCAGAAACTGCTTTAACGCCTTCATGCTGCCTTCATGCATCCCAGTTAGAGTCAGATTCTACTTTTGGTGCAATCACTCCAAACTTCAATCTGCTGAACATCAACAGCACACATTATAAATTATGCAGCGAGCATTCATTTCTCCATTGAATCCGTAATGGAAGAAAACAAATGTTTGCAATAGTATTTTTCAGCTACGTGGTGATCTGAGTAGTTTTAAATACTCAACCAACTATTCCAGTTTAAATTTAAAAAATCCTGCACAAAAATCGAAGGTGTAAAAAAGTCCAATGGACCCAATGCAGAAGTCCTTTAAAAATGCATACCAGTTTCTCTACAGGAAGATTAATGCTCTTTTGCATTGCCACCTCCTGAAAAACGTGGTTCTATTGTTTCTAGTGCAACAACATACAAATCTTTACCAAAACATAGTTAAAAAAGAAAGTCAAATATGTCATCTAAATGACCTTGGACGCTTCTCCCTCCTGACAGTGACACCATCCAAAAACCGTCTCTGCAGAAGTGCAGACAGAAATCATAAAGCTGCTGAAATGTGCGGTCACAGATGGTGGGGGCTTCAGAGGTGTTTATGCCCAAAGGGCATCCATCCAATAATTCACCCGTGAATAAAGCAGAAGTGGTCTTGGAAGGTGAGGTGGAAATAAACAAATAAATAAAGCAGCACCTGTCACAGGATAAATAACAGTGTCACCCTGAGTAACAGAATTTGGATTGGATTTGGTGGTTTCATAAATTTTGAATGACACAACATGAGCAACAAAAAAAATAAATAAAATAAAATAAAAAACAATATTTGTCTTTTAGGTAAGTATTGTGAGTTTTCTGTTTGGGAACATTTATTTTAATCATCCCTTTTGGAATCCAGCACACTTCTGGTTTGATATGTCCTTCCTTTAAGCAGTCATTACAGTTAGCTTTGAATATAAATCAAAACAATGTTCATATTTTTTGCTGTTTTCTAATTATATATATAAAGGATAAACTACTGATGAATACCTATGTATGATGCCACAGAATACAATGAACATTTGATCAACCATGGCAGAGAAGTCCTTTTCAATCCCTTTGAAAAATCCTCAACCATTAAAAAATAAATCCAGGAACAGATGTTGCACAGCTTTGGATTTTGTGGAACTATGCCTCATCTATGTCTTTACCCATGTCTTTGCCTGACTGCTGAAGCATCAAGTGACTTCTGACTATTAATGAAGCTCCAGGTGTTCCCATCTGTCGTTTTCTTTGCTCCCTACTCTACAGTTATGTCTAAAGTTTTTGTGATTTCCATGTGGTTTTCTGACAGTGCATGACAAATATGAGTTCTAGCATTAAAGACCCGCTCAATGAAAATTGTGTTTTTAACATGCTCTAGCAGCAGTTTGCTCATGAAGGAGGACACATAGGCAAGGCAAGGCAAGTTTGTGTACATTACATAAAGAAAATTATGCTTAAAATTGCATTTTTGCATATTTCTTGATTCAGTCGAAGTAACACAAACATGTTGATGAAAAATAGCATGTATGTGTGATGTAGAAGCTATTACAGCAAGCCACAAACTCCGTGCTCCACTTCATTCTGATGCATTCACTTGTAGAAAACCAGATCTTTGTGCGTCTTTGTTTTCCTCGTCTGAGCTGAACTCTGGCTCAGAACTGTATGAGCCTGGAGCCTTGGAGCTGGATAGCTCTAATATTGGTCACCATTTCTCTTGCACCTGAAGTGTTGGGGGTGTGAGGGGCTGTTAATGTGCTGAAGAGAGTGTAAACAGATTGATGATGGGAAGTAGGGGTGGGCTTACTCTGCGTCAACAGTCAACAACTCAGAGGCATGTTTCTGTTCAATTCAGCAAAAACTATGTCCTAAAAAATAACACAGGTTGTTTGATTTTGGCAAAAAAAAAAAAAAAAAAAAAACACAAGTATAATCATAGTTTACAGACCACTTTAAAAGATGATTGGAGTGGGACTTTAACATATCACACAGTTATTTTTAAAAATTTGTAATTACAGATTTACAGCTTAAACCAATCCTGTAGTGGTTGATCTTATGAACACTCAGCTAGTTGCTCTATAGAATTATTACTAACGAGTCGCTTTCATAATTACGGTGAAGTTTACCCTTTTTTCATGCATGTCTTTGCAAAGTCTGAAGAAAAAAATGGGATATGATATTTTGAGTTGCACAAAAAAAATGCTAAAAAAAGTACAGAATGAAAAATCCAAAAGAATTCTTACCTTACAAACATTAAAACATGGTAGAAGAAGTAATATGTGGTAAAACACTTTGAAAACAGTGAAAATTGCATTGAAGATGAGGACACGAATGGAATGACTCTCTGTCTGTGAAACAATGGAGCAATTTATTGATCAGATAAGCTGGCTGGAACTAGATCACTTTGGCTTCACAAAGACGGTTTAGAGTTCTTTACTTTTTCAAGGAAAATAAAATGTAAAAAAAAAACTAAACTTTTATAAAAGAAGGCTGTACAAGACAGTACTTTGTATGAATTTAGTCAAATAATGAGGTATTCCAGTAAACAAAAGTGATGCTTCAACAAATATTTTACAATTTCACACACTAATGTTGTTTTTCATGTCTTTTTGTACTGATCCACTTCAACCATTTTTCCCAATTAACCTGACAGGACCGTTAGCCTCGATGAGGCAAAGATCACTTCTGATGATGTGGAATTACCTCTCTGAGGTTAAAGTTGGGATCTGAAATGGAATGATAGCAGTCAAAGGCTAGTAATTTGTCATGATAATGAGAAAAGGAGAACGTGGGTTCAGTCGCACAAAATCAGTGACAGTTAAGGTAAAACAACAAGTTTACCAGACAAACGCACACAGAGTGTTTGTGTGTGTCTGTACCTGGGAAAGTTTGCACGGGGGTACACAAAACGCAGAGATATGACTGGTTTTGACAGCAGGCATATGGGAGATTTCCTGTTTATAATTGGCAAGATGATGGCAGCACACACACATACACACACACACGGGGGGGTGCACACACAACAACAATAACCATCTTCCAGTAATTATACATATTTCACTGCATGCAATCATGCACACAGCAGGAGAGGCTCTTGTCTCCATGTTTGCTTTTTCTTCTTTTTACAAAAAATAAATAAATACACACACTGTAAGTAACGGTCTCATTCACTATTCATAAACTATCATATTCTTCGGCTCGTAAAGAATAATACAGTTGAATTTGATGGGCTATCAGGGTAAAGAAATGCATTGATCTGTATCTACATAGTTTTTATTGAAAGTGCCTGCTTGGTCTTATCTAGAAGACAAAAAGCACAAAACTGGTTTAACCCTTTAACACCGGAGCTTTAGCCACAGTGTTTACATTCTTTCAACAACCCTAACTCTTCAGCTGTTTACGCAATTAACATAATTCTACAAAGTAGATATAAATTAACTGATTCTATAGCGGAGAAAAGCATCTTTTCGCAGTTATGCAACACTTTACGTTAGTAATGTGTCGTGCAAAGCCACGTCAGAATCAGCTGATTCACACTGATCAGACAAACAGTTGAAGAGTTACATTATGTCAAAGAGCATGAGGTATTTAGGTGTTGTTGGCTGTATTTTTTTATGTTAAAGGGTTAACTAGTATTCTCTAATGCTAAGCTGAAATTCAAACAATCTTTTTCAGAATGATCTAGCAATATTGGTAAAGCCAAAGTGAATGTTTGCCAACAGACATTGTTTTTTGAGTTAAAGTTTAAAATCATTTTTTTTAATTGAAGAAGCCTAACCTTACTTAATTGACCACCAAAACGCAGCACGATCTGAGATTTACACAAATGAATACAGTATACAGGGTAAGATAAATCTCAATAAGAAACGTATTCATAAAGACAAGGCTGTGCACAAATGAATACTTTGTGCATAATTTTGCAGAAAAATGTGAATACAACATTTAGTTTTATGTTTGAAATCTATCTTTGGAATTCAACTTTTTTTTAATCTTGGACATGAATTTCTCATGTTAAGAAACTGTCAAAAACACATCACAGGGTCGCAGGTATAAACATTGAGTCCCTAAACATCAATTTTACAACTTAAGCATGCATATGGAAGTTTACTTATTAAATAAAAATTAAAATATAACTTTTTATAATCTTATTGAGGCAGAGAAATGATCATAGCACCTTAGTTCTGTTGAATTGAATAACAGATAATAATACAGCTGATTGTGTAAACAATGCACATGACCCATAAGTGCTGGAAAAAGAGCAGCAGACATGCATCTTAGTTCCAGTTCAGGGGCGTGAGCAGATGCATGTTTCCAGGTATCCTGATCCTCATCGCCTTTTAGTGACTTTATTCCTGATTATCACAGAATTACTGCAAAAAAAGCTAAGCTAACTCAACTGTTGCATCTTGCCAAATTCAAATCAGATCTTTGTTATGTCATTCAAATAAATGTTGACTGCCTGACCCTTGATGAACCTTTCAACTCTGTTTGAATGTTGTAACCTCCCACTTGAATATTCAATGAAAGGAGAGCAGGAGAGGAGCAGTCCTTTGAGAAAAAGGATCATGGCTTCTTCCCGGCATACTTGTTTCTCCCTTATATATAAGAAAGCGTTGCTTGTTGGTGCGGTCTTTTACTGTGTTTTTCTTTAGTGTTTACCTGACATATATTTATTTTATATAATTAAGTCCCTTAAAGACTCACATTAGTTGCAGTCATTGCAGGGCTTTTGGGTTGTCCATGGAGGGTCGTAGAGAGAAGCGGCTGCATCTTAAGGGAGCTGGCCAATGCGGGTCCTCAAGAGCCTCAACCCTGCCTGTTTTCCGCTCCTCCCTTACCAGCTTGCTGCTGATTAACTGACTCAAGTAATTCCACATCTTGATTGACTGAACACATATAATTTAGGTTGTCAGCAGCGAGCAGTGCAGGGAGAGCTGGAAAACATGCAGGGTTGAGGCCCTTGAGGACCAGGTTTGGCCAGCCCTGCTCGTATCATTAGTAAAGCATCAGTCACAGCTGCTAGATGTGGGCTTTCTGAAGGCGATAAATGGGGAAACTTGTTCGGTGCATGCAAGGAAGGGCCACGGGCACACTTCAATAAAATTCTGAGGGGTGAAAATACAATCAGTGCAAGACGCTTATGCCTTCCTACTTCACCCTTACTTTACTCTTGTGTGTTGTACAAGTGTTCTATAAAACCTGTCACTAGCAGCTTGAAGAAAATGAAGAAAAGTGCAGGTGCTACAGGCTGATCGAACGGTCTATGATCTTGATATTTCATGTAGTCCACCTCCATGACCCATACAGGTTTGTCCAGTTTTGTCTGCAGACAGCTAGTTTTCAGTTGTAAGGGGAGTTCTGACTAAAGCTTAAATAAAGCTGCATCTTTAACCCAAAGTCAGTTCAAGTTCAGTTCATAAAAACTAATTCCCAGCAACGTATTTATCAATTTGCTGTTCTTTATTTTTTCTTCAAGTCAGGAGATATGAGTGAATTAAACTTTGATCACATCCTGTCATTCTTCTTGTTTTCCACCACACTGGACATTGACTTCTACAGCAAACACCATTATAATGTGAAAAGCTTTAACACTTCTTTGCTTTTCAGCAGCAGACATCAGGTTGAAGCTGAACACTAAACTGACAGTTTAGTTTCCAACCGATGCCTTCATTAACTGAACAAATCTGCCTTCACACAGTAAAGCTGACGTGCTGCTGCTGCTGCTGGGTCCTAAGAGAAAGACAAGAACATGGCCTAATTTGGGCTTTTACATCAGAGAGGAAAACTGCTAATTCAAACGTTCAGCATGCCCTCCCCCTTAAGCAGAATTCTATTCCCACTCTGTGTGCAAGATCCCTAAAGGAACCTGCCTCCATTCAAATTAACTTCAGACTGATCTAAGTCCAATGAGGAAGGCAGGAAAATGTGATCATTAGAATTCAAACCCTAATTTCACAACAATTTCAGAAAAATGCAGGTTTTCTCATTAGATCCCATTTAACCTAAGAATCTCAAATCAGCACTGTTGTGTTTGGAAACCTAACAAACAAGCAAACATGGCCTTGGATCCCTTGGAAATGCTAATTTCTATCGAGCGCCAATATATATATTGATGGATGACCATGCCAATTTTCCAATTAGTAAATGGAACATTACACACATAAAGTCTGACCTCTTTCCTGAATCCAACTTTATTGGGTTATGGAATGAAACTGATAAATATCTATCAGTCCACATAAACTGTTGAGGATTTAAACTGAAACAGATTCTTAGGCTTTAAGATTTTTAAACAGTAAATTGAAGTAAGGGATGGAGTCAGAGGAGCTGGTGTGCCAAAGGCGTTTGGCTCTTGACCTTGAAGAACTACAGATTGCTGTGAATCACAATAAATTGTATTTCATTTTTTTCTTCTTGTATATTAAACAGTTTTGGTTTTCCAGCCTTCATAATTCATTGCTTTAAGCACTTTTTTTTGTTTTAATACTACTATGTTCAAGTTGTCTAGCATCATTCATTAGTTGGAATATTTAGATATGAGTCTTTTGCCATTTTTTTCTTTCTTCTTCACACACAAACATGTCAACATGTACAAAACCTACTTTAGCTCACACAGAAATACATATGCATACAAAAAAACACATGTCATTTGCCCAGGGCCCAATCCATCAGAGAGCCCCTCCCAGCCCCACCCTGCCTGACCCGGGGGAAGTCCAGTAGCGACCAGGACAAGGGTCAATTCCCTCCACCCAAGAGGAGAAGTTGATGCCCCCCTGTCACCCTAATGAGTTGTCGTATGAGAAAGGAGGATAGTTTAGGGACAGCTTTTAGACTGACTCCTGGTTGAAGACACCCCCCCCCCTTTTTTTTTTTTTAATTAGGCCCAAAATATCCCCATCTCAGGAGCCCCATTGCAAGAAAAGCCAAGCCCTACAGCTGTGTGGCCCTCAAGAAGGTTGCCCCACCCTGTCCCAGAGTCAAAAAAGAGATAACTTAGTAGCACAGTCAAAGACATCTTTCAGAGAAAAGACAAAAAGACATCTTTAAGAGAAATCAGAAAAAAATCAGATTATTTTTCATTAAGACTTAGTCAACCATCCTTATTCAAAGAAAGAGTTGGTTTGAAGCCAGATTTTTTTTTTTTTTTTTTTACAGAGATTCTTAGCTGTGGTAAATGAATGCTGAATGAAGAAACTCTTAAATGGATGAGCATGGATGCTTCCCAATTCACTCTCAATGTCTCTGCCAAGAATGTGAAGAACAGTTAAGGTATGCCAAGGTTGTGTTCTGGAAAGATTCAGGGCTGTCATGAGTGCCAAAGATTTTACTTTTAATAATGAATTTTAAAAAATCCAAAGAGGAAAGGTGGACCAAGGTTGTAGGATATGATTTCAGAGGAAAGGTGGACCAAGGTTCTAGGATATGATTTAAAGATTTAAAGTTGCTGTTTGATAATGATTTCAATTTCACAAATAAAGTCATTGAAAGTAATATTTTGTTTAGTAAATTAGGGCTTTTTTGTTTAGACTGAAGAAATTATATTTTTTTTTATAAAAGGAAGACAAATTTCGGTTAATTTTAGTTAATTTGTTGAGAGAAATTGGTATCCCTCTGGGGCATTCCGTGTCTGTTCCTTAAGGGAGACATTGGTTTGGTTCAGAGTGTTAATGGTAAATTAAATATTATTTATCTTTGAACTTGTTTTTTCTAAATTTTGCCAAAACAAAAGGCTGGTGTGCAACAGTGATGTGCTTTTATTTTGTAGATTAAACCAATGCTTTGATCAAGAAGTGTCAAATGGATACACCAGACACTACTTGACCAAAGCGAGGGGCTCCATTAAGAAGAGTTAAGTTAAGTACACCGAGCATGTGTGGCGCATTCAAAAGCACCGCTTTTAGCTTATGGTGTTCATTCACACTGGCGTGTCACTTGCACTCACAATTGAAATTGCAGTTATTCATTTCTACTACACAGTATGTGTTTAACAGGTTGGTACTTTCATGTTTTGAAAAACACGCTACCCTAATGTCCCTACCATGTCCGAGTCCCTGACTGGTCAAAGTTCAACTGGCCTAATGCTCAATCACTACACATTTTTTACATAGAGCCCAACAATGGAATTTAAAACTTGTGCAGGGACCCGTGAACGGAATATACAAAAATTTACATTGAATTATCATTGAATGTGATCACTTGAATGCAGGTTTCCAAGCTCGGTGCGAACAGAGCATCGGAGAACGGAAGCCTGAATAATATCTAAACTACATTTTCTCATTCAATCCATTCATTATTAAATTTGAGCCCTGTATGCAGCAATGATCATTAGAACTAATTAAGTCTAAACTGCAGGTTAGAAAGAAATAATTGACTGTGCAACTCAGAAAATCAGAATTGTCAATCAGATGAAGGTTCCAGCCTTTGCAGGTTTTGCACAGGATATGTCTATTTTCATGGTCAAAATCACAATTACTCAAATGTTTATTCCTAAAACATGTTTTACAATTTACTTTGTACTAAAACAAAGATATGTATTTTCACATGTATCATATTATTGGCATAAAAAACTAGGGTAGAACATTACAAGAGTGATTTTTCTTTCATTGCTCTCATGGCTTAAAGTTGTGTGTCAGACTTGGCTTATTTTGGATTGAGTGTTCCCATTTACCAAGCAAAACAAAAAAAAGCAAATAGCCTGAACTGTTTGAAATGATTGAATGTAACAATGAGAAGCAAATATAAAGGAAATAACAAAATCTAATGGATAAACTGTCATCCAATCTATCATCAGGATTTACATCCATAATGTCGAGGTTATGGAAAAACCTAATGCAGTTGTGCCACAAATTCCATCTTTGGAAAGTGGTGAATTTTTATGTGTTGTTGTGATACTTTGTACTGTATCTTAGAGCCCCTAGAGGGCTCATACATATGCAAACCCGCAGAGGTGCAAACCAAATCAGCAACACTTAGCAGCTACCCACGGGAGGGCAAGCCACAACACACATTGATAAATCACTGTTTGACCTTGGGTGCAGCTGCAGTGCTGGCACTGTATGCAGGTTCCCTGAAGGAACAGTGATGACAGGAAATGAGTACAGGCAAAATTTCCAATAGACTTTAAAACCATGTTTCCCCGCTCCAGTCATTCTGAGGCTGCTGCTAATACAGAGCTTTTGCTGATCATGGACGGTGACACATCGCGACAACTAATTCTATGTTAGGGTTGAGTTGTTCCTTTTGGTTTTGATTGACTTTTAATTATAAAAACTTACAAAAATTGTTTAGCATTTCATTTTTGGCATAAAAACACATTAAACTATTTTATAAAAAAATACCTATTTCTGTTTTAACAGCAGTCTGTGAGAAAGGAACGATTTTAAGTTTTTGTAACCATGACAAAAACCTGCAAATTTCAGGAGTGAGAAATGTCCTTTGCTTGATGTATACTGTATTTTTCAGACTATTACTCACCAGGTACAGGATATCTATTAGATATCTAATATACAGTAACTGTATATATTAAGTCTACAGGACATCTGACAAATCAGTTTTGTTATTTTATTACATGTCTACCAATAGTGTTCTGACAGATTTCTGCACATACAGGCCTACACATCTATTTGTAGTTTTTATTTGTACCTTTTTGGGGGTCACAGGCTTACTGGTTCCAATCCAGATACCGTTGAAGGTGGCGTGAACCCTAATCTGGTCCGCAGTTTGTCATGAAACATACAGTGGGAGGAATCTAATATTTTATTCAAAAGCATAACAGACAAGATGCAAGTAAGTCAACTAAGCTCTTCATATAACTTCAAATCACGAGGTAAAGTTGTTGAATTCTTCATCCTCTGTGTCGTCTGTGTTGATGTTTGTTTTTACAACATCACACATATGTCTGACCTAGGTCAAACCCCAAACAAACTAGTGGCCAAACTATCTAAAAAACCCAACTTGTGCTCAGAAAATATGGTGTATGTTTCATTGTCATAGCAGACATGACTAGTTTAAAAGCACAAATTATTCCATGATTGCAAACTTCTGCACAGGTGCCAAACAAGCCCCCCTAAAGACTTCAGGTGCAATTTTCTGCTGCAACAATTAGGAGTTCCAAGGGTGCAGTGATTCAGCATATGGTGCTCAATCGGCAGTCCATATCAGAAAATTGGATTTCAAGCCTTATTGGAAGCGATTTAAATTTGTTAGGCTTCTAGGTTATGTTATTAAGCAAAGATTATAAAGTCCTTTCAGGAGGACTCAATGTGGTACACCTGATACAGCCAATGGAGGAAAGGGCATAATTAGACAGCACACTTTCATGGGACACAATAAATATGTCATTTCCCATCATCTTAGTAGTGATTTGCGGGCTATTTTTACAACTTCTAAAATTATCATGGAGCTATACTGGAGTCTATTCCAAATATCATCAGGCAAAATGCCAGTCACCCTCACAACTCTGAAGGGAAATACTTAAAAATAAAAAAACAAGAGGTGGAGCAAAATACCAATTTATGTAAGCGTGCTGCCTCAACAAAAGAGAATTACATCATACCGTTTACATATGAAAAAAAACAATGGAATTACAAATTCCAAATGATTTACAAAGAGATTCTGAATTTAAAAGGTTTAAATGTAGTGTTTAACCAGTCACTATGCTCAACATAATCACGTTAGTACCTCGGTGCAATAAATTAAGAGATGCACACTTTCAAAGTCCTTGCAGATTATTTAACTTTTACTTTATATATGGTAATTCCACTATATTCCACAACAACTTTACTAAAGTTGTTTATTTATAATATTTCTTGTTTGCTGCTCTGTTGAATATTACCAGCATGTTAGTGAGCACACTGCCCTACGGCCTTATACTCTTGCATGGACATCAGTTGAGTATGTCTCAGAGATTGTTGACAGTTCATTTTTTAGAAATTACCTGGATCTTAACTGTTTCAATTTGTTTTGGCAATTTCAAAAAGTGATGTGATGCTTCAAGGTCAAACTGCAATTTCTGTCTGTATTCAAATTGTGCACAAAATGTCACCCTTCTCTAAAACAACTTAGCTTTTATTACAAGACGGCATTTCAGTTCTACAAATAAATGTTAATATTGCATGACCATGAAACAATGTTAATATCGAAATCATTTGGGGATGCACTCTCTTCATTTCCACCTCACGGATGCTTTCTGAGAACATTTAGGACCACATGTGAACAGCAGGCTAATGTGGATTTGTGTGTGACTGGTGGACCTTAAATGTAGCAACATACCTCTGCAGGAATTTATATTTCATTACTTGGGCCATAGGTCAATGATGCAGCAATGCAGTCTGCTGAAACAAGCAGCAATATGAGCATCCATGATGTGACCCTGGATTTAGCTGTCAGCCTAATTATCCAGAGTCTCCAGACTACTGCTTCAAGAATTAAACATACAGCTCACCAGCGGCATCCTAAAGCATGTTAAACTCTTTGGTACAACGTTTGTTAAGGGAATATTTTTGGGTTCATCTCACTGTTTCACCACAGACTCATTCTCAAATCTTTTCAAACAAAAAGTCAGCTCTTCACTTTTCTATTTCATGTGCATTCAGTTTGCAAGAATGAATTATTTAGAGCCAAAGAGTCAGACTGGAGATGTTCTGTGAGCAATGTTAGTGTTGCATGGAAGATATTACTTTTCACACTCAGTTATTTTACTAACGCATGAAGAATAGGAAATAGACTTTCATCTTGGTAAACTGCTTAGTAAAGTGAATAATAAAAAAAGAAACACATTTTATATTCAGTACTGAAATAAAAAAAGAATAACAATACAGGTTTCTTTTTTAATTTCTACACAAAGAACCTTTACTAATGTTAGTACTCAATGGTAATGGTGTTTGGTGTTATAAACCGAAACATGATGCATTTAATGACTCAATGAACTGAGAATTGTGTCTGTCAATGAGCCAAAATGATGCTTGAAATCAGAGAAGTTAATGCTAAGAGATGAAGTTCTTTTTTATTTTTACATTTAAGGTTGCATTCAGTTATTTAATAAACAATCTGGAACTGGTTATGATGACAAAAACTAACAATTGTCATGAGTCTGAGCTCCCTCTGTCCTTTTGTCCCTCTCTCTGGTCACTGGTGGGAGCCATCTCCTGAATACTGACACTACATGTCCCAGCTTCCTCAGCGCACAGATCCCGGATACCGCACACCTGACGCTCATCTACAATCATCCACAGGACA
Source organism: Oryzias celebensis (assembly GCA_014656515.1). Taxonomy (NCBI): domain Eukaryota; kingdom Metazoa; phylum Chordata; class Actinopteri; order Beloniformes; family Adrianichthyidae; genus Oryzias; species Oryzias celebensis. Next base: position 3,570,425 of record BNCR01000014.1, read on the forward strand.
CATAAGCAGCACACAGAGCCTGGTTCAGTGTGAAGTATTGCTTGTGCCATTCACCCTGCTTACTGAGTGGTTTATTCTATTCTATTCTATTCTATTCTATTCTATTCTATTCTATTCTATTCTATTCTATTCTATTCTATTCTATTCTATTCTATTCTATTCTATTCTATTCTATTCTATTCTATTCTGATCTGATCTGATCTGATCTGATCTGATCTGATCTGATCTGATCTGATCTTAACTCTGATCTGATCTGATCTGATCTGAGACCCTGATTTAGCTTTGTGGACTTTTAGATGAGCTTTGCTCCTGTCTGCCTGTTAGAATCGACATCATAGTTCCTATCAGCACTGGATATGAGGTGTGGAAAAAAAGCACAAAGGTGAACCTGTTGAGACAGGAAAGGGCCAACTCCAGCTTCCGATGCACCTCCACGATGATTTTTTTGCTGCTGTCAGGGGTGATCAACACTGGAGCAGAGGTAAAGCATCTCTTTAATCTCTTTAATTCATTCAACGCCACCTCTGCTTCTTGCTTCCAAGAAAAATGCTGCTTAGCTGATGTTAATCCAGATCATGGGATGCAACCTTGCTATAGTTCCTGATGAAGCAGCAGTAGAAATGAGCAAAACCAAGAAAGCCTTGCTTTGCTTGTGATTCCAAGGCTCTGGCCAATCTGCCCTCAGAGATGATGAGCCCCAGAAACAATGTAACTGTGAATTGGAACTCACACTTCTCAGTCCTGATGAAGAGTTGATACAGACATACACAAATTCATTTGTTTAAATGTGTCTTATGTTGATTCAGTTTTGAATTGTATGCTGTTGTTCACCATTTGGCATTTCCCTTCAGTGGTCTCCACAGCAAATCGGCTTCTACTGAATCGCACGTTTGGCAGAGATGTTTACGCTGGATGCCCTTCCTGACAAACCCCTGTATTTTACCCTAGCCTTGGGATCGGCACAGGAAGACTCAGTCTTGGGCCCCACTTACAGTTAGCCAGTGGCATGAAGGGTCTTTATAAGGATCTACACTGCGCCCATTGCACCCCTGGGAATCCAACGCTGATGAAAAAGTCATAGAGGAACATAACATGCCTATAGGTTCACATGGAACATGTGTGATAAACTAGCTCAGCGTCTACCTAACAGTGAGCAAGAACTTGAAAACCAGAAAAACTGAAATGTCCTGGTCAATCCATTCACAAAAAGGAAAAAAAAATAGGCTGCAAAAAGAAATAGTAGTTCCCATATTTTCTTCTTAAGGGGTTTTTCAACACCCAACATAATTTTTAACCAACTTTTACAAACTTCCATCAAAATGTTTTCTTAAAGACACTAACTTTCCATGAAAATCAAACACATTTGTTTCTAAATCAACCGTTTTTTGTGTAAAATGTACAAAGTGCCACAGGCTTTATTTCACACATTTCAACAGCAGATCACTGAAGAGCAATCCATGTGTAAAAAGGGGCTAAACTGCTTTAAAGTTTTGAAAAACTGTTATTTCAAGTGAAAATGGGTGTTAAAGTGTGTGGGATTTCCTCAACAATTTTTTCACACATAATCATGCGTTGCACCCAAACGGAAAACAAATGTCTTGTGGAAAAACATATCGTTGAGTTCTGAAGCATGATAAGTTTAGTGATCTTGTTAAAACAGCAAAAACAAGAAAAAAAAACTAACATCTGGTGGTATTTCTTCCAAAGTTAAGCAGATTATAAAGAATAGTGCATCAAAATCTATTGATACAACAAAAAATGGGAGTAAAGAATTTAATGTGAAATTTCCATTTGTTAATCTGAGATTCTTATTGCTTTTTTGAAACATCCCACGTCGCATGAGATCACAGCTTGGCAGCGAAGCACAGGAGGTGGATGAACCAAGAGCCGCCAACAGATCAAGAGCAACCAAGAAAAGCAAATTCTAATTTTTTGTTGGCAAACATCCTCACAAACACTGTTAAATCTCAAGTAGCGATTTGGATTATCACTCCATTTTGCATTCCCTGGAAACTGATTCCGTTTTTGCTCTTTCTGATCTTCCCAGGGATAGAAACTGTCCAACGGATTCATCTTTAACAGCACTTATGCCTCTATGAGAGTTCAGCTTTTGCTTTTAGTTGATTAAAATCGGACAAATATCTGACTATTTCAATAATAATTACTGCAGCACTGCCAGCCTGTACCTCACAAGAACATTTCTTCTAGTGCCTAATGTTGTTAATAAGGAACAAACAAGTGTGAACTTTGGTTTAAGTTAAATACTTTTTTACTGGACAACATGAGTTAATAAAGAAAAATGTTGAACTTGAAAGCACAAACTGACAGCATCAACAACCAACAAAGAAATTGGGAACATTGACCCTTTTTTGGGTGGCAAAGCAACTAACTGCTTTTGCATTGTTCCTACTGTGTCTAAATTATTTTGTGAGGTCTTAGTAGAATTATGCACATGTCTTATTTAATAGCAGTTCACCACCACCAGCAGTTACAATTAATGGGTTCCTTTTTTTCCTTCAAGGATTTAGCTTTAAACTTAATGTCACAAACTATGATTATTTGTGCAGGTAGTAGTTAGAAAAAGTTTATTACCATAACATTTCACTTTACTTTTGAAATGTAAAACAAATCAAATTCCATCTAACAACAAACAAACCAAACCCTTTGACTCATTGTTATAATTATAATACTATGCATTCAAGTGTTCATTCATTAATATGGCAAAACATAAAAAAAAATAAGGCAAGACGTATAAGATCAATGCAGAAATGTCAGAAGAAAACCATATTTCAGCCAGTAATTCAACTGAAACACACAAAAAAGTGCTATAAAAACACCACTATTGAATTAGTATAATCATATTCACAATGGATTTTATTTCTGTCAGCAAATTATCATGTGTCAAAATTTGCTTTTAATTATTACATTGAGAAACAATTATTATTATTTTTTACTGATATTTTACTAAAAAGAATCAGATTAATGAAAATGGTATTAATTTAAAAAGTCTTGTTGACATTTCAGTTTCTTACTTACTGTCTGGTAACATTATGAGGTCCTTACTTGTCAGCTGCTTTTCAAGCAAATCATTGGCTCTATGTTGATGTTCAGGTTTGATAAGATGACAGATCAGTGTAACATTATTTAAATACGTTTTATATGAGTTCCAGTCGAGAGGCATTGCTGAATCAAACTAAATACATTTACACACTCAAACATGTATTTATACTATTAATAGAATTCTTACTAACTAATCAAATGTTCTTTAAATGAGCAAAAGCAAATTATTAATATTTATTATTATTATTTTTTATTGTTAGCTTGCAGAAACATTTAGAAACTCAAAGTTGGTAGCCTAGGAGAACATATTTTAGTTTGTTTACCTTTTTACTCGCCACCTTGCAGTAACTAAACTCTTCTGTACACCATAACACACAGTGGTCTGATGTGAGGCCATCACTTGGCCAAGACCAAGACTAAAATGATACTGTGCAGACAATCAAAGTTGAATGGATATAAAATTTGAGCACCACTGCTGAGCAATGTTTGCACAGATGTGAGGATTCTGAATTCATCACCCTAACATGCACTCAGTCAATCAAGGCGCTAAGCTGTGAAATGAGTTGATCCTAGCATGACTGAAGCGGACAGCCAAAGCAGAGTGCATTGAATTTTTCCATTTGCTGTGATACATGTTGGGTGATGAACATAACTTGAGTCAGCTGCAGCTCTGCCTTTAGGTTTGCGTGGGTGGTTGGGTGTGCAATGTGTGTGTGCAAAGGAAAGCAATAAGTGACTGTATGCATTGAGGTTAGACCTGAAGTGGGATTGTAAATTGTCAGGTACGTATGTGCATTTTATGATTGCCTGCTGCTCACCAGAACACACATTTCCAGTCCTATAAAAAGTTGGAAATATCAAGCAACAGAAGCTGCATTGCAATGACAAGTTTGTTGGAATTTCCCAGTATACTTCAAAAATAAAATTGGAAATAGATAAGTGTGTTGCCATTCTACAGCTGATGATACATTTGAAATGCACTGTTTTTCCACCAGTTAAGAGGATTTCAACTTTTTTTCATCTCTGTATTTATGTGCATTTTTTTTTCTCAGTGATTTGAAACAACCTTCCCATCATGCCTTAAAAGCAATATGCCAAACTTCAAATATACATATTTATTCTCTCTACTATCAAAGATAAAGACATATTCAACAAACTGTGATCTCATCATTCTCTGCAGGGAAAACTTTGACATAAATGACACAGAGCAAGACATTTTAGGTTAAATAATACTTAACTTCTGTCAATGCATTTTTTCCTTACAAGTTTGCTCAGTCGGTTGTTTGCAGCAAAATAATTGTCAACCATTATATAATTCTGCCGTGCCTTAAAGTTAAAAATGAGCTTGTTAGTAGGGAGAAAAATGTATACAGATGTTTAAGAGCACCTCTTTAAAAGATGACTCACTTTGTTAAGGAGAACTTGCTAACCACTCCCTCAAGTCCAACCCTATCATTCAGCACGCCAAAAGGACTAGAGGAAACTCTGCTTTAGGGCTGTAATGAGCACTGCCACCAAAACAAAAGATGATTGCAACCCCAAGCCAAATCTTCAGTGCAGAGGCATACCCAGAGTACAGCAAACATGCTTTCAACAGTCCAAGTGACACTGCAAAGACAGCTGATGGTGTGACCATATCATTATTTATATTGTCCATTATTTTTGGTATGATTATTATTATTTATTCTATTTTTATTCGTAGTTTATTCTATAATTTTATGCTTAGTTATCATATGTTTGACATGTCTTTGTATGGATGTGAACCTCTGTTGATTGGATTGAACATGCATTATTCTTGATTTAACTGCTTCAAATAAACCATTTCTAATTTTTAGTTTGATTTCTTTACATATCAATGCACATTTTAAAAAAGGAAAACAATATTTGAAGTGCAATTACATGTGTTTAGGACATAATGATTTAAAAGTGTATGCAGCTCATGATCACCTCTATAATCCATTGTCTGACAATGCAGAAATACTACAAAAACAATGGTAACAAGCAGAAATGATTTTTTAATAAGCATTTGTATCTCAACATGTGAACAATTTACTTTGCACATTTTGATGACTGGATTCTTTCTTTTAATATAAATATCCGGAGCAATTGCTTTCTGTGGCCAAGGATGATAAAGATCATCTTTTTATGGGACAGCTGATCTTCTCTTTTAGAAGAGAATATTTTCATATAAAATAATAATAATAATAAAAGAGGGATAAGAATTTCCTGTATTTAAAACTTGGGAAAATGAATTTCTTTACCCATACAGGTTGATGTTTTGTTGAGACTGGTGAGTCTTCCTGCATTTTTTTATAACCTTAGAATGACTATTTTGCCCTTGATGCGTGTTGTCAGAGAGTGGCACATTCACAAACACACACATCTAGGGACCCTTCAGAGTAACCAATTCGCTTATAAAGCATGTTTTTGGACTGTGGGAGGAAGCTGGAGTGCCCAGAGAAAACCCACGTATGCATGAGGAGAACATGCAAACTCCATACAGAAAGAACTTTGCTGGGATTTGAACCAGGACCTTCTTGTTGTGAGGCAAGAATACTAAACACAGTGCCACTGTGCACCTCTGTGGTTTGAAACGCTTCTTGGAAATACATGTTTTTGTAATCTTCTTTGCAGCATGTTTATTTATTTATTTATTACATTTAATCTCTAACCTGCTAACAGACAGAGGTTGTGACCATTTCAGAGTAATTTTCCTGTTCGTAAACGTAAAAAGAAACCTAAAATGGAGTTAAGACGACACAGAAAATCATGCATGTGCAGAAAAAAACAGTGTTCTTCATCTTCTTGTAAGCAACTCTTTAGAAAGTCTGTTTCTTATTATCAAACGTGAGGTCTAATATTATTTCAAAAAATAAAAGAAAACACTTTCTCCTTCAGGCAAGATTGATTTAAAGGGCTCTTTATTGGCAGTAAGATAAAAGACTCAATGTTCTGAATATAAATGAAAAGTTCTATGTAAATCCTGAATGTGGTTTACTGCAGGACTGCCCACAAACGCTTCACTTATTACCAAGGTGACAGGTACATAATAACGTGCCTACATGGTTAATGGCCCCACATAGTTGTGGCTTTAAAAGATGTAGTTCTGGCCCTCACTCCTCTCAAGCAGGATGGAATAATACATCCAAAAGACTCTGAGAAATGCAAGTAGGTCATCTGATTTTATTCAGAATTCCCAGCCAAAACTTTGTCTTTTTTTGTTTCCCTTATATTTATGTTTAATTTGAACAATGAGAAAGGCTATAAGTTGATGGATAACAAGCTAATACAAGCACGTGTATCTATTTTTTTTGTTCATTTCTGTCAAATTATCCAAATTTAAGTCAGTAACACTTCATTTCCAAAGCTCTATAGACTTGCTAATTAAAAGCTAAAACCTTATATTTTACTATTAATGAAGGCATTTCTTGGTCTTTCTTTTCTTGTGTAAGTTACAAGCACTTATGACGTATAGGTGATGTTGTCTGTTGTGCCGTACTCTTGTCGTTAGTAAGGTCTGCCCTTTCGCTCCTTACTGACCACGTCCAAATTCTGCACGCACGGGCTGCACAGGTGATGCACAAGTCACTGTAGGATGAACACACTACATTCTGATTGTCTAATCAGAATTCCTAATTGCTAACATTCAGGTTAAATGCAGGGAGTGCACTAGGACACAAAGATCTGTAAGACGTGTGAGTCTCACATACTTCATTAACATGTTTCTAAGCTTGGAAGCCTGATGGGAAGCTGCTGACTGTTGGGCAGCAGAGGCTGCTCACAAGTGGCACCAGACAGAACAGCACATCAGGCGTGCACACTTGATGTTATGCAAGTTTTCCATTCTAATCCCTCAATGATGTAAGCTGTCGCTGCTAAATGAAATTCAGGAGACAGCTTAATAAACTTCATCCATTAAACCTGTTTTTGTTGTGGTGATTGAATGTTTCCCATAAAGTCATGGTGAGCACCTTCATCCTAACACTAACTGACAATGACTTTTAAATATGATAAACACAGTGGTGTTTTCTGGCTACCTGCCTCAAGCTGTCATCCAGTAAAGAGCAATGACGTTACGCTGTTCTCCCAGGATGGCTTAAATGAGATATGCATCCTCGATGTCTTCTTAAAAATGAAACAAAATACATTAAATTGATAGGTTGGTGGACATTTCAATAGTAGTTTTAATATCAATAAATACATTCCTGGATTTTTGTGTACTACAAATTAAGAAACTATTAAAAAACCTTTAACTTCAGCTCTGTTTTGCAGTTTTATCTTTCAATCCTTTTAATCGACAATCACATTTTTCGTTTATTTTTCATTAGGCCAACTGTTTAGCTTAATTAAAACAATTAAAACAATTCAGGACATGACTAATACTTTTATAATCACACTCAAGTGACCTTGATGGAAGCAAAGAGCATTGCACATGACATTAAGATGAATTAACATATGATTTTTGCAAGCAATTACTTTGCCCATGATTATTCATTAAAATTAAAAACGTTAAATACTGAATGAAGCTGCGCTCTTATAATCTTAATTAAAGCTGTAAAACTGAGGAAGCTGACCGCTCTTTCAGTGACTATGTCATTTCATCACTGATAGTATCAACTTCATGGCTTTACTCTGACTTTTTCCTGTGTTCTTACTAATCAGTGTGTGCATGTGTTTGGATTTTAAAAAGGCACAGGATGTCTATTAGATAGGGATGTAGGAAAAAATTCATTTGGCACTATATCGCAATATTTCATTTGGCGATACTTGTATCGATTTAAAATGCTGAAGACGATATTGAATTCATTACTTTTGAGCGTCCTTCAGTCTTACTTTTGTTTTCCACCTAAACCCCTGACCGCTAGGTGGCAGCACAGCCAACTGAGCCTCTTTGAGCAGCTCTACATCGCGATCAAACAACAATAAGATCACGCGAGAACCAGCTGGTGTTAAATGTTCAGACAACCTTTGAGTTTTTGTTATGACACATGTACTACTTAGTTTTTACCTGGAATGGGTACTGCACTAAAACTCTGTGCCATGTTGCTGCCAGTAGCATATAAAAAGGCGGATTTTGGTGCTTCATAGCGGCTCAGATAAGAACGAGTGATGCAGTGCAGCTTCACAGCAGGTCATGCATGAAGCCTCAATCAAAATGCTTTCCGGCGAAAGCAGGCCAAAGTTCTGCTGAACCTCACAGCAACGGATTCTAGTTCAGTGACCTGATGGGTCAGAGTGATGTGTCCAACACTCTGAAAAAAGGCCGTTGTCGTGGCGATGAGCGATGAAATACGCGTTTACTTTCGTGTGGGAGAAAACAGAGATGCAGCCCTGAAGTTCAGACTGTCATGTCAATAACACATCTTTGCCACATTCAAGCGCTTTCCTTCAGCCTGTCATCACACTGACATGTTTCTGGAAAGAATTGGCTTTTTCCCCCTTTATTTTTGAAGCAACCGTTTAGGCTCCTGAACCGCTTAAATGCTAGATTTAGCAATGTTGAAAATAAACGCTGTTGTTTCATAAATGTAGAAGCTTATTGGTTAAGACACATGCATTCTGTTTTTGTTTTCCATACTGAAAAATATTTTGTTGTGGAAATCAGACATGTTGACTGTTTTTTAAAAACAAATATTTTTTTGTATTTACCAAAAGAAAAGCACTATGAATTTGCTTGAGTAAAAACAGCCTTTATATGAGATACAGTTGCAGTGCTTAATGTTGTGATGATTAAATAAAATGAATTTTTAAACAATGAAAGACGTATTAATATTCAGGTAGAGTTTTTCTAAGTCATACTCTTAAAAAATAAAAAAAAAGGGACAATTGTTCAGGTAAAGACTAGGGATATATTGGGATGCATATCGTATTGTAAGTCATCTATTGGAATACGTAAAGCCATACTCTTGCCAATACACACCCTGTGCTATTTCGTAAGACATCTCTGACAGGTCAATTTATGCTATTAGGTCTCTACCAATAGTGATCTGAAAGATATCTGCATATAGAGGTTTATTCCACACTTGTAGACATCTAATCTTGGGATATTTTTACATGGCTATTAGATAACTAATAGACATCATGTGTCTGGTGGAAAGAAACTACCCAAATGGTGTGTTTACGAACGGCAATATGTTATAGACTTCTATGAATTGATGTATTTCAGATACATAATTCATATTTATAGGTGTAAGTTTAAAAATAGCCACAATTAGATATCTAATGGATGTGTCCGTGCCTGTTGCGTTCGTCCTGTGCAAGACCACATGGGGCTATCCCAGCTAACTAGCCAAACACAGGTACATCTTTGACATGTCATCAGTCCATAGAGCAGCGGTCAGCAACCTGAGACACGCGTGCCACAATTGGCCCTCGGAGCGAAGGACAGTAGCATGCGAAGGTGTTGTCTGTTTTAACTTTTTTTTAATTTGAAAAAAAAAAACTGGTTTTGAGTGACACTTTTTTCTCACAATGAGCTGTTTCCCCCTGTGGCGTCATAAGTTAAAGGTCCATTCATGCAGTACTGTTACTGTGACCCCGCCCACCTGTGTAAGTACTGCCACTTTTTTCGATAAAACATTATAGTTTCAGACAATGTACATTACTTTTTGAGTTAGCCTTCATGATCTGGCAATTTAAATGAATGCACACTGTGGGAAGAAACACAAGTTTGGGACGGGGAAATGAAACCGTAATAATGACGTAATAGTGGTTTGAAACTGTCAGTGAGATAAGGTGGGGCAAAATGACAGGGTTTCTGTGGATAGAACGTGAGTGGGAAAAGCGCAAAGCTGATTCACGAGCACGTTGACGACTGCACAGCTTTTATTTTGCTCATGTTTTTGCAGCTGACATTTATGAAGTTATGTTTCCATTTGGGGATTGTTTGTACCAGGACTTGCCAGTTTGGTCTGGGGTTGTTGCCATGATGGGGTTGTTGCCACGGCTGGGGTCCAGCAACCCACCCTCACAGTGTGGAGCGAACCCTGTTGCTGTCTGGTGTGGAAGATGTTCTGTGACTAAGCTTCTGATAAAAGAGATTCCTGATAAATTGTTTCCTCACAGCAGAGCCAAGCCTTATGTCTCTTTTATGATTATTTATGTGTCTGTGTTCCTTGTGTTTGGGGTCATGGCGTGTATGTGTGAATGGAGGGATGGAGGGGAGGTCAGAGGGGTAGGTTGGCTTTAGTCTTACTCTTTTTTGTATTTTGTTGTTTATTTTTTAATTGTAAAGCACTTTGAGCTGCTACACATGCAACAAACATTTTATAAATAGAATTGCAGAAAATGTAAATTACTATTATTAACATACTAACAAAAAAGTTAAGATACCCAGACTTCCCTCTACCTGGCCAATTCCCCCAGCTCCACTGCAGGGACTCCAAGGTTTTCCCAGGACAGCCGAAAGACAGTCTCTCCAGCATCTTGACTTCCCAGGGGCCTCCGCCCAGTGGGACATGTCTGGAACACCTCCCCAGGGAGCAAAAAAGATGCATAAGTCAAAAGAATACTCTCATTTTAATAATTCTTGTGAAGTTCTTAGAATTATTGCTGATATTTTGTTCTGACGTATCCAATCCTGTTGCGGTGGGTATGACATACCACAAATGCACGAGCTTCTTTTGGTTTCAAACAAACAGTTCAAATACTTATCAACTTTGGCCTATTTTCTATGTGCAATATTGCTATGAAAGCACTTTTAGAGTTAATGCCAAAAAGTGTTTTCAAAAGCTACTTGACCTGCTGTTTGTGAATTAAAAATATGTTTTTTCGATTTCTTTGTATTAGAGCTTCCATTGTAGTTGGTGATGGCACAGTTGTTAAGGAAAAAATGTCAAATTGGCACTTTATGTCACAAATGTTGCTGGCCCCTGCCATACAAAGTTTTTCACGCACGCTCACTTCGAATTTAAAAGCACTAATTGACATATTGAACCTCTTTGACTTTTACGGGAAGCTGGAGTGCATGTAAAACAAAAAAACATATACTTACAAATGTATGCGTGTATAGGGAATTTGCAGATCATGACGAGACTCAGTCAGGATTTGAACCAGGACCTTAATGCTGTGAGACAGCACTACCATGCAACTTAGCCAAGGCCTCTGCAAATTACAAAACGAAGAGGAGTCACTATAGGAACACAACCCAGGCTAAGAAAATCCATGTACTTTTGAGTCCTTTTAGGTATGACTACGTGAATTTATGTCTGTCAATTTATCCAATAAAATGAAACACAAGGAATCTAAAGACTGTTATGCAAAAACTTTTACAATATGTGGTTCAAGTATGTATCTTCTTTTCTAATTTTTTAAATGAATTAAGGCTGGTTAAATTGTTCTAATAAAGCAGCAGCATGAAAAATAAAATCCTTTTTATTGCGTGTGAGTTCTCATGCTTCCAAGTGTGTTTTGACAATAAAGGACATCTTGCCTTTTTTATGATGCACTGAACTGCGGAATAGCTCAGAATGGTTGAAAAGTCAAAGAAATGCCATCTAAAATTAATAAGAAACAGTGGAGGCAGCGTGGGGGAGATTGGATTTCCGTGCATGCGAGACAGCAGAGCTATGAGTGAGAGGTTTAATGGCAAACTTCAGCAGATGGCATCATGGGCGCCTTCCCCGCAGTCTGAATGTTACAGTCCGGATACTTAAGCCTAGAGATGATAAATGACTAATGTCGATGGTTGCGTATCTCTTTGTGCAAAAGTGTCCGTGAGAATGTTAAAATAAACAAGCTGCTGGCGTCTTTAGCATCATGACATCACTTCCCTTTGAGGCGAGTGCTGACATCCACAACTATTTCCATCCTGAACTGACACCGCTGCGTTTTATAAAAAATTACATGTATCCAGGCAACAGTGAGTGTTTTAAAATTCAACAGTTTCACATTTTTACAGTTTTGTTTCTAACCTATTGAGCAATATAGTAAAATCCTAATTGCCCTTGGACACTTAACTCAAAAACCCCATGTGGGTGTGTCTAGTTTGTGTAGATCTGCTTTTTTAACAGACAATCTTGATGCATTTTTCTTCTTCTGTTGTATTGCTTCTAGAAGTGCAGCTGGTTAGGGTATTATTTCAGACAAATTGTGCATTTTTTGGTACAAGCACCAACTTTGCCATGAATCGTATTCTGAGGATCCCCTAGTTTAGAAAAGCATGTTGTGTTCATCAAGAAAATCCAAAATGGCAGCCATTTTAAAAGAGGGCAATCATACACTCAGTTGTTATAAAATATTGGATTTTTATTTGTCTCATTCTCAACACCATAGACTGTTAAATCACAAAATACAGGCTTAAAACTTGAGGGCTACCTACAGCAAATACGCTATTTATTATTTAGAACCTTTGATTTTTTTCGTGGCAAACATGTTGTCTGAAAGAGGGAACATTCATACCAAATTTGATGCTTATAGCACAAGATTATTTTTAATGGCCTTTTTGTTTGGGATCTTTCAATTCAGCAATTGTAATGAATGGTAATGAGGAACCCCCTAAAAATGAGATGAGTCAGCTCAAGGGGCGGATCCTCCCGTTGTTTAGAAATGTTAAATAAATAAATACATAAATAATGGGAATTGATCGCTGATAGCTGTCTCAGATATATCTAATAGTGGGATTGTGAGCCCAAAAGATAAAACCAGTGTGTGCCCCTGAATGTGTGTGGGCTTTCTAACTGATTGAGATTCAAAGTTTCCAAAAGCTAAACCTTCCCTGAGTCTCAGTGATCAAGAAACAGCAATCCACACATGATTAGCTCTTGCAGAGATTTTTGTAACTCTGTACTTTGGTGTCACTCAGCGACCACTGAACTGTCTCCACTCCACAGTTCAGAGTGCAACAGCTCGTCTGCTAACTCGGTTCACTTCACTGGCTCCCTGTACATTTCAATTCAATTTAAACATTTACTGTTTGTTTTTAAAGCTCTTTTCCCCAGTTTACTTAACTGAGCTTTTAACTGTCCACAGCCAGATCTGCTAACCAATATTATCTTGATGTGCCCAGGTCATGACAGAAACACTGGGGTGACCATGTTTTTCCATTGCCAGCCCCTAGTTATGGAATAACATTTCTGCAGAACTGCACATATTATCTGACCTTAACAGCTTTAAATGTCAATCAAAACCTTATCTTTTTTAGAATGGCATTAAATATTCAGTAGGCGGTGGCATTTTCTTTTATTTGTTTTATTGCATTCAACTTGTCTTTTATTTTCATTTTTTATTGCTGATTGCCGTTTGTAATGTTATGCTGTTTTTAATTATGTTCTTAATTTGCCTAATTTTAAACTTTCTTTTGATTTCTTTTTACTGTGAAGCACTTTGGTACACCTAAAGGAGTTGTAAAGTGCTATATAAATAAAGCTTCATTCATTCATTCATTCATTCATATTCAAGATGTCAGATGTTCATGCACAAGAACCTGTGGTCAAATGTTTGGGTGAAAAAGTTGTGAAACAAGAAGTGAAACAAAGTGAGACATCATCTCCCAGATCAAATATGAAAGAAATCTTAATACTTAAACAAGCGCAAACCTTTTACAACATTTTCATTTTTTAATGTCTTTTTCAAACTTGTCAGAAACAAGAAATCCCAGTTGAGAAGTGGGCATAACATTTGGAAAAGAAAGTTGCATAAGCTCTTTATCTGTTTTGGTCCTGAAAGGTAGTTCTGGGAAGAGCAGTTTTTCATCAGAAACAAATTTGCAATTCACACTAAAGTTATGTAGTCCTTCATCATTGTTAGAGCAGACTGCTGGGCTCCCTTGTTTGATAATGTCCCTGGTGGTTAATGACCCTTTACTGTCCCTGACCCTGAGTGAGGGAAACGAGCGCTCCTAGTCAGGCTAACGGATGGATGGAAGAACAAAAACAGGATCATTTTATGGCAGCTACAGTTCACTGATCTTAATTGTAGTGTACATGGTGTGGCTCACAGCTACATCTCCCCATGTCGATGGGAATTAGACTTACATGAGTTCAAAGTAGCTTTAATGTTGGGCTCTGATGGTCTCAGCTCCTAGTGGTTTCACTTTTATCTGAATGGTAACTCTCCTCAGCTTGGTTTTGACTGTGGGGCACAGCACAACCAGAACGCCACTTAATGTGGGAGGACTAATAATTACAACAAAAAAAATTCTCTCCAGATGCACAGGTGGCTCACAGCGATGCTGAGCGCCCACTTGCTTTCCTCGAGGAGGTGATGGAGAAATAAACACAAAGGTGATATAAGGAACAGTTTTAATAGAAATGATCTCAAAAATGCATAAACAAAAACAAATGAATGCATGTTAAAGAGCTGGAACAGAATGCTGTATTAACCTGTTGCTGGCTGTTTTATACATCGTAATGAAAATAAAAGTGTATGTAAACACTATAAATGATACACGCTTGTTTCAATTAGGTCTTCTTTTCTGGATCGTCATCAAGCTGTAATTCATAAACGACTTTGCTTCTGACTATTTTTGCTTTACTTCACTGTTTATGATAAAACATCTGCTTATTCTGCCTTGAAATTCTTATTTTTTTAAATGCATTTAATAAAACAGACATTTTTCTCTCTAGTCACACATGAATTCGCCATCACCTATACTTGAGGAAAATATGTAGAAAAAATGCTTTTCGCCTTTTTTCACTGCCAAATAGCCATTGAACACATTTTTTATTGTGTTATTTAGTGTTATTTATTATCTGCTGTTTTTAATGGAGCTATGGTAACTCAAGTCAATCCAGCTCTGTTCTATTCTGTTGCTACTCTGCTTCCATTTTCTGTGGGAGTAATTCAAAAGAAAGGTATACCTACCGGTATACGGTTTCTGGGAGAAAAGAATATGTTCACAGCAGACTTGTGAACCATTTCTCAAGCAGGCTGCAAAAGTGTCATAACTGAGAATTTCAGGATGGCTCAAGGCTTAAAAACAGTCAAGCTGCAGAGTTTATGAAACGTGACATCACAAGTAGACTGTTCCTTTAGAGCCCAGCGGCCACAGTGGAGCTGTTTCTCTGCGTGTGTGATATCCTAACAAACACTATAAGCTTTTACCACAGAGGTGAGATTATTTTTTTTTTTTTTCCCAAAGAAACATTCTTTTTGATTTCTTTTTTTTTTGTAACACATGCTGACAGTTTAGGGAAGACCAATATAGATGGAGGAACATCTGATGAGTGTTAGCTCTATTCTTGCTGCAGCGATATGGACCATTGGGACCAAGCAGGACTGGAGACTCTCTTAGGACTATGGGAAATGATGAGATCCCTGAAGAACATGAGCTTTTTCGCTGATTGCTTTCTCAGCACAGATAGGCCTGTTCACTGTGGAGGCACAGCAGTGAATCATGGGTGGTGTCCGTCGTCATTAGTAACACATTAGCTCAATAAACTCTGGCTTTGTTAATGATTTTTTTGTAGGTTTGGCTTAAATCCTCAAAGACCAAGTTTAAATACGAGATACAATACAATCATGTTGGTGTTTTAACATGTTCTTGTAGTATTCTTCTCATGATTCATTTTTGAGTATTCAGTGTCCTGTGCATAAAAAAGGTTTGCATATAGGGAAACTGTATTAGTCTGTCTGAAAGTTTTAAACACTTAAAAATGATTCTTTCAAAAATGAGAAAGTCCATGTCGAAGTATGAAAAGTTCTGCCTAAGTTTACCTGAAAGAAAAGAAGTGAGTCTTTCCCTCAAATAACTAATCTTTCTGTAGGAAAAAAAGCAAATGTCATTCACAGGTTAGGTTTAATACGTCTTCAGACCCCAGGAAAGACAAAAATTATATATATATATCCCTGCTCCCACATAAATGTTTCTGGTGTTATTGCTGCGAATTTCATTATCTTTCAAAAATAGAAACTGTGAGTTGGAGAAAACCTGAATTAAACTCCTCTGCAACTTTACTGCTGCTTTCAGGGTTTTCACTGTCACAAGCTAAACTTGACATCTTACAACAATGCGTGCTGAGTGGAACAGTAGTTCACTTATAATATGCAGTTTTTCTGCATATACATACAGGACAGCGTGCCTAATGCATAATGAGAGCACCTCTGTTTTTCCCTCCAGCTCAGCAGCAGCCGTCTGCAAAACTCTGCCAACAAGGTGCCTGATACAACTTCTGCTATGTGCAGCAAAATTCAATGCCAGTGCAGGGAATATCATAAAGTTATGAGTTCGATATTGATCAGGCCGGTCAATGATCAGATCTACAGCTTGATATGGATTTTTGAAGTTTTCTTTAGTTTAGTTTTACCTGTTCAACTGTTGCAAACTTGAACAAACTTCTGTGGTTGGCAATTCTGTGTGAATGCTCTCTGCCGTTTATATTTAAATGAAAAAACAAGCATTTCTCTGCAAATACCATAGAACATTGTGGTTATGCCACTAATGGAACAGAATTAATTGGTTAGGATTTTGCCAAATGATATTATTTCACACTATTATTCAGAACAATGTCTGCAGCTTTAGGTCGCTCAAGAATCTGGTTCAAATGAGTATTTAGATAAAAACCTTGTTCGTTTTCATTGTCAAACTCTCATTTGAAGCGGAATGTCAAATTAATATTATTGTCTTGCTGCCGTCTCTTCCTCCTCTCTGTTAATTGTGAGCCTGCAGTTATCTGGAGAGCCATATTTATCTCATCATGAATTATTTATCGGCTTTTATTATTCAGCAGCTGTAATTGGTGCAAAATGCTGGTTAAATGAATAATGAAATGATAGCCTTTTAAAAAGCATGTCAGACACATGGAGGAACTAGAACTTCATCAACTAGAACTCTTGAGTTTCTGGGCTGCCATCCACAGCTGTTTTATAACTTGCTTGTGATGCAACAAGCAGGCGAAGGATAAACAGTAATGCTCTGTTTTCTTTGTTTGCTTTTTTTTTTTTAGATGATTTGTTAATCAACCAACAAAATATTTTTGGCATCTAAATACATATTCACCCAAAATGCTCCATTGATTTTGTTAAAAAAAAGATCTAATTGTTTTACAAAAATGTACTTGGTTCTGCGTTGTGCACCATCCAGTGGAGAGGGGTGTCAGGGTTAACAGTCCAGAGCAATGACGAGTGTGGTGAAGATGAGACTAGATGTGTGTAAGCAGGTTGGAACAGGTCAAGGAAGGTGTAAAGTGTGATGTTTGACAAGAGTGTCAGCAAGAATGTAAGAAAAAGTGTAGAAGACTGTGGTGAGAGCTGCCATGTTGTTGGTTTGAGACTTAAAAGAGGAGGCAGAGCTAGAGGTAGCAAAGATGAAGATGTTGAGGTTCTCTTTGGGAGTGATCAGGATGGATATGATAAGGAATGAAAACATCAGCTCATGCTAGATGTGTTAAACATACATGCATTGAAGCCAGATTGAGATGGTTAGGACATACTGAGCGGAGAGACAGTGATTATGTTAGTAAACGGATGCTGAGGTTGGATCAACCATGAGAACTCCAGGAAGCTACCACTGTTCAGGTTGTGTTGAGGTTGGGAGGATGGTTGATTTGAGTAAGGTGCATACAGATGATGGAGGCGGATGATTTACTGGGGACCCCTAAAGGGAGCAGCCAAAAATCAAAGAAGAAAAGTAAAACCTTAAAAACTTTACTGTGAACCAAAATAGAGAACTATGGTGGCCCTGAAGTGCAAATCATATCAATGAAATCGCTTAACTCAAAAAACATAGTGTAAAAAAAAAAAATCCGAAAAGAAAAATAATTTCCAGAAATCAAAAGGAAACCTTAAATGATGAAGCGAAATAGAGAACCGTACAAGGACTTCACTGATTGGATGATGAGGTTTGAGTTTTGAATGAGAGGGAAAGCAGAAAGATGTTTTGTCCGAACGAGTAGATTAAATAATCACAAAACGTTTGCGCTGGCTGTGGCATGAAGCCCATAGAGATATTTTGGAGATATTGTCATGTCAAATAACCTTTGGTTGAAAATGTGAACAAACGTCATCATCCAACCAGTGATTTCCTAAAGAACCTATAACCTTTTTCGGTTTCCCATTTTGTTTCATTTTTCTACATTTTATTTTGATTTCTGGAAATAACTTTTTTTTCCCCAAAAAGTTTTATTTCTATTTTGCTTGATTTTTTTTAAATGTCAGTTTTTGATATGAACTTGGCAGAACGTGATAGAGGTAGAGCATCAACTCACTGGTTGGCCCACCTCTCAGACAGAGTGAGTCATAATTCATTTTGTCATTCATGGCCTGTTCATCATCACTGCAGGTGAATAAGGAATGCTGTCTCGAGATTTGGCCACTTGTCCCTGCTTCCTGTAGCAATGTGAGAGATGACACACTGTCTCTGACATTAAGATAAGGAGGCAGACAGAGACAAATGAGAGATGATGAATTAAAGCCCAAAGCAGCAAATTGAAGTTAGGATGAGGTTAAATGAGGTTTTTGGCCATCATCTTTGTAATCTATGAATGAAATTGAACGCCTTAACATTTGAGAAGAAGTGCAGCTAACAGGGCACATGAAAAACCTGAGCGCTAAAGCACATCAAAATATCTGTTCAATATAAATCTATTATATCATTTTGTTTTTGCATGTGAGCTTTTGCTTAAAATTAACATATTAACATAAAGAAACGGAAAAACATTTTTGTTTTTTTGGATTTGGGTAGGACAGTAAGAATATTTTTGTGAGTTTTATTTTTGGTGTGTACAAACTCATGACAACATTTCATAATGCAGTCTGGAGCATCATGGCAACTTGCATGAGAAAATAAGATTCTCAATTATTTTTCTGTGCAAACAACTTTAAAAGGTAGAAAACATGATGATCTTGGTAAGTAAAAAAGGAAAACTTTGTTCCTGCACATTTCTGTCTTTAACTGTGCCTCTTGCTGTAAATATCTGCTTCAAATATGTTTTCTTTCCTCTATGTCCACTACTTTCTGACACTTGCTGTATTCATTACCAATTTCCTTTAAAAGGGGAGAAATGTTACATAATCTCTGCCATAAAGGCATCAATCCTTCATTGTTCAGCAAACGTGACCTTCCATTGCAGAGCCTTTTAAAATGAAAAGTTTATCATCTTTTCCAAAAAAAAAAAAAAAAGTAAAAAAAGTACTAGAAAACTTAGATAAGACACTACTCCTTTATATCATCAGGGCAAATTGATCTTTTGTCAGATTTTAATCTGTCACCTTTTCTGGTTTGACTTTTTGCTTATTGCCCCCCCCCTCTAACAGAAATGTACACGATGAACCAAAAATATACATATTCTCTTTGTTTTCTCTCATTGTAGTTTTTCTGTCTAAAGTGTGTAAGGCTTACATCCTGTGTGATGTTCTTAATGACATTAAGTGAAGCACTTTCTCTTTCTCTTTGATTAACAACCTTTTCTTTAATACAAGTGACAGAAATCTGTCTTTTTAATATCTTTCTTCATTTCTTTTTTCATTTCCATAAAATCAGGTCGTTCCAAAGTACAAATCATTTTTTCTTTATAAAGTTTATTATTCCTCAGAGGGTTTTTTTTTTTTACCCCATATTTTTTCTAATGTCTCTAACAACACTCGTCCTCTTTTCATCACAGTCCTCGAAGTTTTATCCCTCTCTTGCTGCTAACAAAGATCTCTAAGCCTCGTCTTTCTTTCATAGCAGCTCTGGCTCTTCTTTTTTAACAACAGATGACATGTCCAAGCTTCATATCTGAAACTGACAGTAATTTACAAGTGTTTTTTAGAAGATAATATTCCACAATTCTACATAAAAAACATTTTTTATAATTGATTTAGTAAAGCTCAATCAATGTACAGAGTTTCAACTGTGAATCGAATGTTTTGCAGACAAGTGATGAACATTTTGCAATGTGAGACAATATTCTATATTAACTGGTGCAGAGGTTACAGAGCATTTCCTGTAGAAGATCAAAAATGTTAATAAAGTGAGGGGTAAAACTGAAACAGACAAGGTATCAAGTACAGGAAAGCAGATTTAGAGATAGACGAGAGCCTAGTTAAAGCAGAAATATGAAAATTAGAAAGCATTAGGGAAAAGTGAATGAAAATGAGAAGAGCAGTGCTGCAGTTGTTCAATTATGGTGGGAGATAAAAGCCAAAGAGAGGGTCTAGATTGAGCAGTTTTGAATATACATTCACTTAACTTATCCTGTATTTATTAGGCTTTAGCTAAATATAGTAGTGAATTATTTGAGGTTGTGCCCCTGCCGAGTCTAGGACCCTTCAAATGCAAAACAGGCTCAGAAGTAAAACCAGCCTCTTCTGCTTGAGATTTACTTTCCCTTCTTCATTTCTTGATAATAGTGCAACCAGAATATAATTTAAAGATGTCTTATAGTTTCATTTTACTTATGCAAAAAAGTTGCAAATGTTCATTGTTTGGACACCAAACTGAAATATAATTGGACTATTTAAACCTGACTATGACAAATGCTTGGAGAAGGTTTTATGGTTAATAGAAAATACATCTTTTTAAATTTGTTACAGAAGGGACAGCAGCAGAAGAAAGGGTGTAACGCTGCAGGAGCCAACTAAAGGGATGTTTCGGTACCTTTTACTGCACATCAACCTACTCTTTGGAGTCCAATCGCGCATCAATTAACTGTCAACATTTGGACTTTCACTACTTTTTTCAAAATGATAAAACATTTTTGTTTAGAAAGCCATTGAGTGATATTCCCACTTGGGTTTAAATGAAAACAATTTCTTATCTCTTTCTTTTGTGAACTCAGTAGTCATTTTTAATTTTTAACATTAGTGTTTTAATTAAAATCTTCTGCTCTTAGGTTACATTTACAGTCAGGTTGTTGACACACACCATCAAACAATGGGTTGGACCAGGGATGGGCAACTCCAGGCCTCGAGGGCCACATCCCTGCATGTTTTCCAACATACCATGATCTGGCATGTTCTAATTGGATGGACACACCTGAAGCACATAATCAGTCATGAGTAGGGCTTGGATATCTGGAAATCCTGCACACACTGCGGCCCTCGAGGCCTGGAGTTGCCCATATCTGGGTTGGACTATATGTGTTTTGTGAACTTCACAGAACACTTCACACACTAAAATGGATTCAAATCACAAAAGAAATTTTGAAAAAAGCACATCTGGATTTACATTAACTCCTCCAGATGGAGAGTTATGGAAAAATGTCTTCAAATTCAGAGGTTACAAACCCTCGATGACATTATAAAGAGTCGCCGGTCATCTACGGTGCGTAGCTGCTAGTGCTGGGAAAATTCATAACAACAAATAACTTTAAAAAGTTGTGGAAAAAGAAAAGGTCATTACTTACATTTAAACTGTGCTTCAGAGCACGCCCACGTAAAGAAATGCATTTCTCCTACACGGTACAGCGCGACACGGATCACCTTACCATTAATGGGCCAGTCAGCTGTAAGCATCTGTCCCTTCTCCTTAAGAAAACAAGTTTGGACACCAACAAAGCTACAAATGTCCCTGCAATTGGAGGGGTAGGGACAAACCGGAGGGGAAGAATTCAGATTCGGCCTATAGAGAAGCGTCGCGGTGACCTCGTTAAACAGGGAAGCAGGTTGGGGGACATCCAGACAACTCTTTGAAAAAGATAGAATGAAGGGCTATGCTGTGGCCCCCTCCCCTCAGAACAGACAGATTGAGGAGCATCCTGGAGATTTACCCTGAAGGAGAAATTATGTGGTAAGATGTGGGGTGAAGTAGAAACTAAAGCTGATGGAAAGGCTGTCACCAAAAGCTGCTGTAGAAAATATCTCCTGGAATCTTCCTGCCTGTAAAGATCCTTCTGATATGTAATGTGGCAGAAATGGTTTAATTGCAAGAAACCAGACACTGAAATGGAAACAAATGAACAAACAAACAAGTAAAAACTGAAAATATTTCTGTTGAAGGACAAAAAGGCCACAAGACAGGAGGATTCGAAACAAAGAAATCAATTAATTGATTCACACTGATTACTTACAGAAATAAGTGTGATGAGAAAAGGCAGAACATAAGATGACTAAATAAAAAATGACACAATTAACAAAAACAAAAAAAAAGCATAAAACTCATCTAAGCAACAGTTTTTAAAGATCATTTCCACATTTGTGAAATGTGGTTTTGGTTGGGATGTGAAACTCAATCAGTGTGTAATGTTGATTAGTCTCTGTGTTCGAGAGCTTGATCAGAGAAGTTGGAATTAAATCACTTGGACTTTCTTAAAATTAGGAATCCTCAGATTTCGCTTTGTCGTCGTATCAGAAATATGTGCAGCTGAATGTTTTTGCTGCACTAAATAAGATACATATAATCTTAAACTGGGCAAAAAGAAGATGCCTTTTATTTTTCCAAATGTTCATTTAGTTTGTCCCATTTAATCTAATGTATATTTTAAAAATAGATAAATCCATTTTATGTGATTATTATTTAACTATAAAGAGCATTCCAACCATTTTAAAAGAGAGATGACATTTGACATTCAAAACAAACTATTTTTGCTTTACATCTTTTTGATGTCTTATAATAATTGTGTGTGTAGGGTGAGAGGTCTTTATATGTGTTTTATAATTCCGACTGCTTTTTTGGTTTTTAAATTTGGAGAATATTTTCTTTTACATCATTTGAAATACTTTTGTCGGAAAAGTGCTCTATAAATTACGTTTGATTTGATTTTGCAGCAATTTCCTGTGTGCAACAAATAAATACGACTTTTTAAATCAGACTTTTTACCACAAAAAAAAAACATAAAACTAAAAACAAGCCACTAAAATGGAAATTAAAAAAATAAAGTAATGTTATATTTTCCTTTTTAATTTAAAGGGAGGGAAAGGTGATTCAGCAAAGCCAAGAATAACTTTCTGAAAGATTTCAAGTCCCTGCAAAGTCTGAAGTGTAGTGACTGATCAAGTGTCTGGAGAACAGTAGATTATAAAGAAGAGGTGTCAAAAGAAGACTAGAGGAGATGTGGTATTGATCCACCTGGAAGCAAAATGAGTTACTCTCTAAATGTCTCTGTTCTATCTGCCTCTGTTTACTGTGCTTTTCTCACTGAAGGGGAAAGCCAATACGTAATTGAATAAATTAGTCATCTAACTTTGGAAAAAAAGTTCATGTAGGCCTTAAAAATATTTTCTAAATGAAAATGTTATCACATAAATGTTTAGAAGTGCAGTGGTGAAGTTTGGAACCAAGGGCAGACCGATCAAGCTGGAAAGTTCTTTGGATTCAGTTCTGGAATGATGAGATGCAGACCTTCGCCTGACTGATCCGTTCCAGAATGAGCAGAAGCAGCCTGACATGGCTGGATTGTGGGGAGATTGCGAGGACAGGGATGCCAAGGTCAAAGACTGTGTGATTTAACGGAAAAGCACGATACAGTGACTCAACCAGGACAGCGCTTTACGACCTGGAGCCATGTGGAAGCAGCAACCGGAGATTTATGGAGAGGCGAATAATGGGCTGCAGCTGGTACCTGAACTGAGCACAACCGGATCTGCGGAGGAGGGAGGGAAAGTGTCGCATCATCTTCTACGTCAAACTTATAAACAACAAATTGTTTGTCACATATTTAGTCAAAAGATTATTCAAGTGACACGGAAGTTTGAGTCAGTAAACACGGCTGGATAAAAGCCTTCATGAGCATAACTCATCACTTCCTTTTTTTAGTTTAGAAGTAGTCGTTATTTTCCCACATCTATCCATGCATTTCTGACCTTTTAGTCTATAAATTGCCACACTATTCACATCCACAGACCAGTGTTTAGTGATGAAGGTCACCTTAGCTTTTACAAGCAATTTTAAAAGACAGGTGATGGACTGGTGTGTTTTTTATTGTGTTCTGTTTCACTAAAGATTTGTGGTTTTCTATTCAGCTTTTTGTGTTTTACCTTCAACCTGCTTTTCTATGAACACGTGTAAATTAAGTTTACTCTGACATTCACTCTCTTGCATGCAGAGACTCCCAAGCAAGCCTCTGATTGGATGGAGAGTGGAGCTTGACAGTCACTGGTGTAAAGGAGAATTTTATTTAGAAAAAAAGAAACTATACTACTGCACCTTTAATTACAACAACGTGTTGATGGAAAAATTCCCTGCTTTGAGATTTGAAGTAGTCATTTTTGTGTCCCAGTTGTGTGTTAGAGACATATTTCACAGTCCAAAGGCAGTAGAGAGAAGGGACAGGCAGAGCTGCTTTTTTAAACATACGAGGAGCAACAGCCCCATCATTGCTGCTGGAGCTTCCAGAGCTATGACAGCATCTCGCTTGTAATGAGACTGTCTGAAAGTGATGATAGCCCAGATAGCCTCTTCCTATCTCCCCACCAGCTACACTTTATGAAGGCAACTCAGGAAAAAAGTGGTCTTTGTTTCAGCAGAAGAATAGATTCTGTTGTCTAAGAACATTACTTTATGAAAAATAACTGACTTTGGCTTGCTCTGGGAGTATGTGGTCTGGGGAGCCTTACTCAGGGCTATCCTGTCTTCATATGACCGGAGCAGGAGCTTGGTACGCATAGCCTGCAGTAAGTCGGACCTGTTCCCGGTGCATGTTGGACTCTGACAGGGCTGCCCTCACCAGTTCTGTTTAGTCTTTATGGACAGAAATTCTAGGTGCAGCCAGGAGCTGAAGGGATCTTGTTTGGGGATCACAGAATTTCTACTCTGCTGTTTGCAGATGATGTTGTCCTATTGGCTTCATCAAGCTGGTTTGCAGCAGAGTGGCTGGTATGAGGGTCAACACCGCTAAGTCTGAGGCTACGGCTCTCGACCTGGGAAAGGTAGATTGTCCTCTCTGGGTGGCTGGAGTGCTCCTGCCCCGGGTAGAGGAGTTTAAGTATCTTGGGGTTTTGTCCACAAGTGAGAGGAGATCGGAACATGAGATTGACAGGCAGCTTGGAGCGGCATCTGCCGTTATGCTGTCGCTGTACCGGTCCATTGTGGTAAAGAGAGACCTGAGCCAGAAGGCAAAGCTCTCAATTTATCGGTCGATCTTCCCTCCAATACTCACCCACTGTCATGAGCTCTGGGTAATTCAATTCAATTTTATTTATATAGCCCAATATCACAGCTATAGCCGAGACGGCTATAGTGTTTACAATGCCCGCAAGAACGAGGTCCTGAATAAAAGCAGCCAAAATGACTAAATGAATAGTTGATCATAACTGCTATTTACTGTCAAGATGTCTCTGCGACTTCGGTCATTACAATCATTGCTCTTATTTGTTCTCCGCTGTGTTCGTACACTGTGCTCCTTCCACGCTCTGCCAGAAAGTTGTCTTTCATCTGCAGCCAGCCAAGCCCTGTGCCAAAGCTTTATGTTTTTCTTCCTGGCTCTTTTGGACCCCATTATGGATTTTCAGAGTCCTGCATCTGTCAATACTTTCATCTGGATTACTAGTTTTTGGATAACAGACGTTGAATTTATATGAGTGAAAAGGAGAAAAAAGAGGTGTGTGTTTCTGGAATTTCAGGAAGAACATTTGTGAATTTGCGCTGCTAATTACCATCTCATCATCAGTAGATTCTCCATATCAGTCCTGTTCCTCTCCAACCATCTTTGTTGGCAGCATCTATGAACTCTTGATCATGTTTTAATCTCTCAAATTTTATTGGATTACCCTTTAGCTTCTTCGAATTTCTGACTTTCACTCTAAACTGCTCGCTGCTGCCCTCTTCCTGCCAGGAAGATCCTCTGCTGCTAAGCCTTCTTCAGCTACTGACTGTTTATTTTATCAGTCCTGAGGTTTCCATTTTGGGGCACAAAAGATAAAGCAAGGAATTCTGTCACACTCGTTTTGGTACATTATAAAATATTATTTGAAAATGTTAAAAGATTACTATTATTTTATGTTTAAAGGTTTAGCTCATAAGTCTTTTATATTCAAGTTTAACTTAATGCACGACCCTGCAATAGACTGGCGACCTGTTCAGGGTGAACCCCTCCCTCACCTGACAGCAGCTGGGTTGACTCCAGCATCCCATTTGAAAGGGAGTTAGTAGGTTTTAAAACATGGATGAATTGAATGTAATGCATGACAGTAAAAAGTGATTGCAGTAAATTAAATCATCAGTCATATGAAGAGAAAGACAGTTTTTCTTAAAGAAGATTGGACTGTACATTTTTAAGAAAGAAAAAAGTAACAATAATACAGGAGCGGGAGCCCTGCTTTAACTTCCATAGATAACGGCGAAGACACTTACTTTTAATCAGATTCAAAAGCTCTGTAAAGTCTGGAGATTTTTGCCTTATTAAGAAAAAGTTTCTGATAATAAACAATAACCTAATCTTAGTTAAGCACGGTATAACTATTTGATTCGGGGGCTTTTTGCATTGCTGTTTTTCACCACAATGAAGATTTCCTCTAAAAATGAAATGGTTTATCCTAATTTCTTTTAAAGACCTCAACAAGAACAAAAAAAAAAAACATAATTTTATTATGCTGTCACCTCAAAGAATGAATGACAGAGCATTTAAGCTATCAAACATGAACTGCAACACTGTCTTTCAAATGTTTTTCTCAGACACTAACACACACTCTTGAAAATGTTTTTTTACTTTCTTAATTTGATTTAAATGACTGTGTGTGCATGTTCAAACTGTCTTTTTATCTTTTCACCAAAATTCATAATTTAGAGCAACTAGAACATACTGTATCCAGAGTCTTAAAATAATACTGTGAAAATGTATTATCTCCAAATGTATTATCTCCTGTTAGATAAATATTAATTCATAATTTTAGATTTTATTTTTGTTCAAAATTAGGATATTGAAAGGATTTCACTGCTGCTGGTAAACAGACACATAATTGACATTCATTCAGTTGGCGAGGTCTTCTATTGAAAACAATCAGAAGTGAACTTCTCCGCTTGTGGCTCAGTTGTTCAGTGGTTTTTTGTTCCTGTTGAGATCTTTGAAAGAAATTAGGATAAACTATTTCATCTTTAGAAGAAATTTTCAATGTGGTGAAAGACACTGACAGTATTGCAAACACCCAAACTTAATGGATCACACAGCTCTCAGCGTTGAAGTGTTTTCCTTCATCGTGTCACTCAGAGGGAGAAACAAGTGTCAAAAAAATATATAAAACCAGGGTTTGATTACAAGCCGCCTATATTCCAGGCTCTAAAGGGGACAGGGACGGAAATAATTTGTGAAATATTTTAAACTGCAATGTCATCCATAACAGACTTAGTGCAGTAAAAAAGAAACAAATCAAAATTGTTTTATTAACCTGGTTTTAAAAGTTTGGAGTTATAGCTCTGGCCACAAGTAACATTTTGCAGCTGTGCCTGGAGGTTTAATTTAATTAATCAATTAGCACACATAATCTATATATGGAAAATCAATGTTGATCTCTACTCTTCCAAACATTTAACCCAATGCACTATAAAATAATGGTAAAAAATACAATTAACATGGTTAAAATGTCTGCATGCATCAAACTAAAACAAAATTAAATTGAGTATTTGGCTCAAGTCTACAATAAGTAATGCTCCAGTTTCATCAACCAAAGGCATATCACTGCAAATACCTCAGACTTCATAACTTTTCTTTTGCAGGAGCAGCTTGCTATAGAAAGCTGCAAGACTGTCCAGATTCCATATTTTTTGTTTTTAAAAGCAAGGTGATATTTTCTTACTTTGAATTGAGCTGGAATGAACTGCAATTAAATTATTCACTCTTCCTCTTTCTCTTTCTACAAAGCCAAGAAAGTGACTCACTCTCAAAAAACCTTGGTGTTGCTGTCATTACATGGCAATTATTTTTTTAGAGAAAAGTTAGCGTGCCAAAGTCAGAGACACTTGTAGAAGCAATTGGAGCCACCTGCCAACTCTCAGGCGGGAGACTGCCCTTTCTTCAACAGTTCTTTGATTGCGTGTCTTAACTATGCAGGGAAACAGGGCTGCAATATTGAAGAAACAAGCTTGAATGAGGTAAAATTGAGACATAATTACCAGCCACTGTACTCCATAGCAATCATGTCCAGAGGCTGGAAGAACTGATTGGTGGCCAACTGCTTATACCCTTGTCTGGAAGCTACTGCTGATGAAAAGGAAAAGGTGCAGAATCACAAATTAATAATGCATATGTGATTACTTCACCACTGAGTCACAAAAATAGACTTCATGGGTAGCCTTTGGCTTTTTACTATTTTTTTTTCCGTTTTAGAAGTGAGTAATGTGTCTTGATGATGGCAAATTGTAAATAGAAACAAAAACATAAAGAAAAAAACAATTAAAATAACTGATAAAAGTGGCACAGCATGATTCCATGTTGTGATTATCTTTGAAAATTATCAACCTACTTAGCTGCCTGCTCACCTGGCCACCGGCCCATCCATTTATCCATCCATCCACCCATTTCTTGCCTGCAGCGTTCAGATTTAGTCATTTGTTGTTGAAAAGCTATGATACAAAACAATACAAACCTTCTTTTTCGGGTGCTGGAATAACCTTCTGTTTAGTTTATAAAGGTAAATGGAATTTTAAAAGTTTATTCATTATCTAAAAGCACACATGTATTTTTTCTCTTTTTGTTCAGGCATCTGTTAGTCGTCTTGTAGTCTCTGTGAGGACCCTTAGTGATCAAACATGGCGGCGTCCATAAGGGTGTGTAGTGCCCTCCGCATCGCCGTCGGAGGTAAATTATCCTTCTATAATAATACGTTCTGCGTCTTTTTAGACCTCATAGCGCCTTGTTCTCTGTTTCACAGTTATTAATAAATTTAATCTTCTAAACGACCAAATATTTGTGTTTTATTATATGTTTTGAAAAACCCCATCGGGACTGTTATTATGTCAAACTTTAGCTAAATATTCGTGCAGAAAGTTTGGTTTTAAGATGTTGACGTTGTTGATACTATGTAAAAATAAATCTTAACAGTTGAATCACCTCGTGTTATCGATCATTTTAATCGTTCGATGCTGCTGTGAAGTTTCCCACAAAAGCGTCCTTTGGTAAAACACAAGCTCTCGACTTGGCTGATCATAATTTAAGAACTTGGATGGAGATCTACTACAATAATGATGACGCTTGTGTATATATATATATAGATATATATATATATCTATCTATATATATATAGATAGATATATATATAGATATATAGATATGTATGTATATATATATATAGATATGTATGTATATATCTATATATAGATATGTATATACATATGTATATATCTATATATATATATATATCTATATATCTATATATATCTATATATATATATATATAGATAGATAGATAGATAGATATATGTATATGTATATATATATTAAGAATGCTATTGCATAAACTAAGGATTCCGAGTGAAAGCCACATTTTTGACTCTTAGGTACTTTTTGTCTTTTTTTCCTAAGCTCCTCTCTTCCCTTACATTTTCAAAAGTCCTATTTGGTAGTGTGGCAATCCTATTATAATAGTTTAGAAGAAACAGCATACTAGTGCAAACCAGACGTTTTGCAGAGGTTAAAAGTTTTTATAAATAAATAAACACGCCACAGTGCTGGGTTTACTGGAGGTATAAGTCTAGAATTCTTTGTTCATAATTGTATCTTTTACTTTAATCTCATTTGTCATGATTTTTCTAAATCTAGTTGTTTTGTTTTTGCTCTTATGCTGCCAAATTGTTATGTGTTTCTGCAGAGTATTTTTTAACTACAATTTTAAATGTACAAAATACGACACAAATGAACCTGCCTTGGTTGGTCAGGAAAAATAAAAACAATTTTCTTAGTGAAGCTGTTTTCTCAGAGGGGTCAGTGTCTTGTATGTCTTTACCTTGTTAATCGACGTGGATTTTTTGTGGTTTTTCTCTTTAGGTGCAGCCTTAATCCGTACTCAGGCTGCAGTGGGCACTGTTCACTTCTCCCATTTGTTGTGTAGAGCCTCATCATCATTTTCTTTCCAAAGACGGGCTGCATCTCCACTCAACCCATCAACATGGCAACAGACCAGACATGGCAGCTTCTTTAACAAGTGTAAGTTACATCAGATTAAGATGCCAAAAATGCTTTTTATTTTTTCTTGTACAGCAGAAATAAAATGTATTCCTGAAGTCATACTTTTAGTTTTACTTTTGGGGGTTAAAACACTTGTTTGTAGTTTAAAAGCTGTTCTAATGTTAAACTTTTGTGTTGCCATATCTCAGACATAAACAAATAGATAAAGAAACATTTGTACTTCATATTATCAACTGGATTTTTTGAATCTGCTGTGAAATGTAACAACGTAATAAATGTTTAACAAAATATATATTGCAAATAAAAAAAATCATAGTACAACTGTAAAACATGAGGCCTCTAGAGGAAAAATGTAAAGCAAAAAATAATACATGTATCAACATGGTCTTTTTTTTTTATTTCAAACTTTTCCCTGATTCCCAGTTTTCTTGTTTGTTTGTTTGTTTGTTTCTGTTATTGTTCTGAATATTTACTGCAGGTCCTCAACTGTTTCCGCCGTCTGACATGTCACTTCGTTCACTTAATATTTAAATTGTAGTTTGTAGCTTTTTAAATTTTTTTCTTTTTCATTTATCTGCAGTTTCACAAAATTTCTATTTGCCTCTAATTCTTTTTAGCAGTAATTGTCCTGAATTTTTTCTAAACTAACTTGTACAAACATTTAAATTGATGTATCTTCATGAAAACAAGTCATTTAATGCTCAGAATAAGACATTTTGGATAAGTCCAAGTTAACAGTCTTGTATGTATGCGATTAATCAATTATGTTCAGTGTTTAATGAGTCTAAACTCAAGACCTACGGTGTCTTTTTTGTGTGGTGAGAATAGAGAAGATTGAGCAAAGATCTCCTTAAATTGTTTGGTTTTCTGAAATGTTTCCAATATGCAAAACGATCCAGGAACTTTATTCCAGCTCCAAATAACAGCAGTTTCTTCTTCAACCATTTTTCCTAGATATTTTGGATGATAGCACCCTCAAAAGGCATAACTTCTCGTCGTGGTCCATGTAGTTTGGTTCACACTCAGAAGTGCAATGTGAAAGCAAATCAAACCAACGTGAAGGAGGGAATTTGGTTTCCTGTTGAATTAAACCATGCCTGTTGTTCTGAAATGACTTTTATTTTCACTTTATATGACTTTCAACTTTAAAGTCAATAGAACTTGTTGTTTACAAAAAAATATTGAGAAAAAAGCACAGTGGAAGAGCTCAATGCTTCAAGTTTTTTAAGTTATTGAAAAGTTCTCAACAAACTGTCAGCGAGCTTTATGAGCCCTTTGGGTTTGCAACTATTTTATGCAGATTTTGTTTGACTTGTGTGATCAGTTTGCAGAGTTAGTCTGTGGTGTTTAAGTGCAAGGCAGAAGGTTTTTTGGGGTTTGTTTTCAGACGCATAAAATAGAAAACCCTGACGGGTTTGAGGTTTGTGTCCTCACAGTGACGGCAGCGGAGCTGTGGAAAGGTGTTCTGGCAGAGTCCGGTGCCGGGGCCAGGAAGGGCAGAGGGAAGCGGACAAAACGAAAATTAAGGAAAGACCTGAATCGAGGACAGGTCATTGG
Organism: Oryzias celebensis; assembly: GCA_014656515.1. Taxonomy (NCBI): domain Eukaryota; kingdom Metazoa; phylum Chordata; class Actinopteri; order Beloniformes; family Adrianichthyidae; genus Oryzias; species Oryzias celebensis. The sequence continues at coordinate 3,601,954 of BNCR01000014.1, forward strand.
AGAAGGTAAAGCTCCAAATTTCTTTGTTTATTTTTTCATTTTCAAAGAATATGAGATAAAATTCTTGAATTTCATCTTTTCAAAGTAGGAAAATATTGCAGCTCTAATTTTGAGCACAGCTGCTCATAAGTTAGAACTTGTGTGTCAAGCTGCAACTAATGAGCAGCTGATGTCAGTGTGCTTGTATATTAATAACCAAAAGTTGATCATTTATTTCTCTGCCCTGTTAACGATAAGACTTACTCAGTTCTCACTCTCTTTCCTATTTTCTCAGTTTGAGTCTTTCAGTTCTTGATTGTGTGGTAGAGTCTGTCCTTTTCTAAAACAAATCTTGTTTGGTTTCCAGTTTTTTCCTCCATTTGGGAGAAAAGTCTTAAAAAATGTGCTAAAAAATGCCTGTAGGTTCTGCATATTTCTTTTCCATTATAACCTCCCCTGTCTTTGTCCTTTCAGGCCGTGGCGGGTTTCTGTGGCCCGGCCTGAACTCTCCGGTGTTGAAGGATGGTACTGTGCAGAGCATGAGCAGAAGAGGCGATACTGAACAGCAGGAGGTCCAAGCTGAACTGGGTACCCGATTACTAACAGTTTACTGTCTTCTGAATGCTGAGAAAATCAACTGAGATTAGAAACTGAGATTCTTCCGTGAACACATCAGATCTGCATTTTTTCTTCTTCTTGTGTCGCAGCTCCCTAGAACAGAAATCACAGCAGTCAGTTCTATTGGTGCTGAAATAAAGCGAAGGAGCAATCCTTTTCTAGAAAAGATGAGATTAGATTTTTTTTGGGTCTCAAATTTGTAGTACAAAAATTTTTTCTCTAAACTAATTCAAGCTGATTTATGATTATTTGACAGAATGCACCTTTATAATTAGTCATGGTCCTTAAAAACTCCTGTTTGTCTCTTTGTTTTCAGTGCGTCAAAGAGATGAGTGGGAAAAAAAGAGAAGGATGAAGGTGAAGAGGGAGAGAGGGTGGACCGGGAACTCTTGGGGAGGCACCAGTTTGGGTCCCCCTGATCCTGGACCCAATGGAGGTAAACTGCACCCAGATCACAGAGAGTTTAAAGATGATCAAGCAAATATATGCAAACTTATGCTTAATGCTAAAAGAGACGGACAAATCCACTTTATCAGACAAAAATGAGTAGATGCGTCTGAAGCAGTAGCATGGCCTCAGTGCAGCCTGGATGAGCCACTCTGAGTCAAGATCATAATACTGCATCCTCAAAGGCATGCTCGCTCTCAGACAGAAACACTCAAGAGTCAGAGGAGGACATGCTGATCCCTGCAGGGATGGAAAAGAACAGCTGGATAATAAAGGCCAGGCTGCTGTGTTCTGAAGATTGAAATTGACGTGTCTGTACAGCAGCACATTAGCCATGATTAAGAGACTTCAACCAAAGTGTCGACTGGAATCGTTTCCTAATAAAGGAGCACATTCAGTTCACATCTTTGCCTCCTTCTTGCACAGTTTGGTAGACTTGTATGACCCACTTTTAAAATTGGTTGTGACTTTGTCCTGTTTTGGATCTCAGAGTCACATGAGTGAAAGAGCACTCTGTGTTTTCCCCAATGTTTTTTTTTCCAAAGTGCGTTTCAGTGTTTTTTATTATCATTTCATGGATGTTGTCCCAGTTCTCTGGCCACACTGGGATCTGCATCCAAATACGGATAACAAAACAGGTAGAACAGGTATAAATGAAATGATCCACTGCTGGTCTATCCTGCTGTGGCTAAAGCACTGCTTTTTAGCATTCAATTTGTTTGATGGAGATATTGTATTGTATGGGAAATATCTGTCGTTACATGTCAGGGAAAGCTAAGCTCTTTTCCTCATAAGACGGTTCTTTTTACTGATCATCTGAGCAAAGAATTGTAGAAATGACACAGTTCGTGCAACAATGCTAAAAAAATACAGCAAAGATGACTGTTTGTTTGTTCTTTAAGAGCATTTTGTTGTAACTGTTACAGAGGAAATGAAGAAAACAACTCAGCAGGATTGTTGAAGTGCAAATGTGATCATAATAAACCACCAATCATCATGCTGGTTTTCATTAAAACCCTGTCCACTTCATATTTATGACGCCACATGTCTGGAGTTTTTGGTTTTAATAAATGTCCTACATGAATTTATAGTTTATCTTATAAGAAAAATACACAAACACTGTTAAAAATGTACACAAAGGAATATAAAAACAAGCAGTAATATGGAGTCATATTGCAGTAAACCATAAATGTTATGTACAGCAATACAATTATTTGGTTTTCACTTTGGTCTATAAAAAATAGCTTAATTTTAAACACTTTTTTGCAGGACAATGTTTAATTACTTGTTTTAGTTTGTGGACTTAAATTGTGGAATACTTTGGATGATAAGGGATGATTTAGCAGGAAGCCTGAGTTTTTCAGTCTTTTATTTGACCCTTTATTGATGTTTATTGAATTTAAATGTTTTGAGAAATGAGTTAATATTTCAATAATTGGATGATTAATACAGTGATACTTTGTCCTATCGTATTGGGTTCATCGTAATATAAATCAAGTTTAGGGATTCACTTTGACAAACAGTAGAATTTATCTTTCCGCCTTTTTTCTGTTGCTCAGCTTCAGTAAACTCCACTTCAATTGAATGTCATAATTACTATATAATAATCCTATAATTCTGTTTTTTTAATATTCTTTTTTCTGTCATTAAGCCAGATCGCACGTCCCTGTCTGTGACAAATGAAATGAGACTTCATTTGGTGCTATCCGTTACATCGCTTTGCTTCCTCGCTGTTGCATGTCTGCAAAGCGGATTTGTCTTGTTCACCTTTTTGTGCGTCTAATCTTCTTGCATAAATGAGAGCCACCATCACAGAGAGTCCTTCAGGGAAAACAGAGAGAGCAGGGCAGTTAGCTGTCAGCAGTGCTGTAGATGTGGGCTTTGAAAGGGTCACATTCTGATTTCCATAATGTCAGTCCAGCTATTTTATTGGAATGGTTCATATTGGGACTCCAGGTTGAATTTTATGGTCTCAGGAAGTGTATGACAAAGCCCACAGCTCCACAATACAAACCCAGAGGAGCGCTGCTGACTAATGCCAGCTGAATCACTGATGCTCTGCTCCTGGCCTCCTGTTCCCTGCAGTGTTACATGTTTAAACTCTGCTCTTTCGTTGAAATTGAGTTGTTTACTTCAAACTGCAGATGGAGAGTTGAGTCTCTGTTCTCCCTTTGCTTCCATTTCAGTCCTGTTTGCTGGTGGTTGGCAGCCGCAAACAAACTGGCTGTGAGGTGACATGCAGACATCTGCACCTCAGTAGCTTTTGTTTCTGATCTGGTGTCTTACAGATAGAGAATGAAGCTTCAGACTGAGAGCCGAGTGTGTGTGTCCCCTCTGAGCCTCTGCATTATCCCTGTTTTTGTTCATTGTTAATTGGTTAGAAGTAAAGTATCTCTTTGTTGTGGAAGCAAAATCCTTTAGAGGTCACTGGAAATGTGTTATTTGTAGCCGGAGATTGGTTTAATCTGCTTATAGAGGGTTTGCATTTGTGTTTTAATGAGCTTCTGTTTTGTTTTGCTTGACTTAAATTGGCCTTTCTTCTTTCTTCTGTCGATAGAAACCTACGAGGACTTTGATTCGCGGGTTATTGAGGTGAGTCTCTTATTATTACCTGAACAAGAACAAGCAAACATTTTCAGCAATGAAGCTTTAAAAAACGACAGATATTTAGCTTGACAATATTCCAATAAATATCCAGCTGTCTTCCACACCTGTTAAATCCCTTTCAGAGTCACGAGGTTGCTGGGGCCTATCCCAGCTGGTTTTGGGATCACTCTGAATAGGTTGCCAGTTTGAAGGTCATAACAAGAACCTCAGACTTTGATGGTATCAAGGAAGCAGAAGATCTCCCCTGCTATATGTTTAACATTTTATTCATAAAGTTATTACTTATTCATAAGTTTAGATGCACATACCAAAACACAAATCTGGTTTGACCAGAGAAATGCATTTGAGCGACAGAAACTTAACCACTAAGAAAAAAATGACATTGAACTTTTTAATCCACACAAAACTGATTTAAGAAAGTAGGCGTTTGTGATTAGGGTATCTGTAATAACTTGTGAAGTTTTCATGAAATGAGTAAAAACGAGATTTTCTGCTGCCACCGATGATGTTTCATGTCATCAAGAAAAGGTTTTATACACAATGCCTTTAAATAATTTGAAAAGCAGAACCTCAGCTTAGAGATTTCTGTTTAAATGGTTTTATGAAAAAAATAAATAAACCAGGTTTTGTGGACTGGATATATATATATATATATATATATATATATATATATATAAAGTCCAAATGTTCAGTTGCCTGAAGCACTTTCAAAGTAGTTCAAGCTCTGGATGTTCTGAGAACAAGGGCATCTGGTTACTACAAAACTGAGAAAAAGATTCAGAAAAGAGGGAAGTGACCTTCAGAAAGTGAATTATCTATTCATTTGTGAATTTGAAGGCTCCATCTTTATTTACATCTAAATGGAGCTTTGTAGAGCTGAGCAGCCTTAGAAAAAGTGGTTGAGATCGATGCAAAGAAAAGTGGATTCTGTATTAAGAAAAAGCCTTTTTTTTAGTTTCTGGTTTAAAACCCCTCTCTGATTAGCTTTTGATCTATTTTCAAAACGTTCCCAGTAGTCTTTTTTATTAGGATTGGGACATTTTTAGCCAAAATTGTTGTTTTCTAGGACAAAGCAGGGAGATTGTGTCCCAGCATATTTTTAAAGTAACACTAAGCTCTTTTTTCAACAGCAGTTTTTTCATCTGCTCCTGATCCATAACAATCTAAACAAAGAAATACTTAGAAATGCAATTATAAGCCTAAATGTCTTTATGTGTCCACCAGCATCAGAAAAAAAACAATGTTAAAAACAACAAAAACACATTTTTTTCGGAGTGGGGGCTTTAAATATTCCTTATTAGTGTCTCCTTTGAGTGCTGGATTGTTGTTTTCAGTTTTTTTTGTTTTTGATTTTCCTAACAGAAATGAACTTAGGGATTTCATGTTTTGTTTTTTTTTTTTTTATAAAAGACTTCACAGCTGATCTCGCGGTCAGGAGGCCACATGCCCTCAATGTCAAAAGGAAAAGCAACAGAGCTGCTGTGTGTGAAGGAGAGGCATAAGATGCTCTGTGGACATTTAGATTCTGCCTGTCCTGCTGGATCTCTACTTGATTTAATTACAATTAAGGAAATATTAAGGAAAAACTGAAGGGAAGTCATGAGGTCATGTGCACAGTAAGAGTTCCCATATATAGAACCTTTTAGTTTATTATCATGTGAAGATATAAAGAAAAAGAAACAAATCATTTCATTTTTTATGAACATTATAAAGGAAATGATCATTAAATTCCACTTTCATCGGCACACAGATGTTGGGCTTCTTGTCTGCATTTTGTCTTCCTTTAATTGCTATTTCTAAATGTTCCTGTTCCTAATTTATCTCTTTCCTTTCGCCTTAAACTTGCAGTTAGAATCTGCGTCACACTGATTGTCTTCCCCAGACATTTCACCTGCATAAATAGGAAGGGTGTGAAAGGTTTTCGAGTTCCCCCTGTAACCAGCAGACACTTGTGCTGTCATTACTTTCTGAAAATATACTCTGCGTGTGCATGTGAAGTGCACGCTTCTCTCTAACTCTAATGAAATGGAAGAGGCTTTTTTTTCTTTTTCTCAAGGACGATGCTACTGCATTAAAGAGCACAACAGAAGAGAGGATTGGGAGAAATGCTTAAGACATTTAAATTTCAAGTTTTGCCCAAGAGTCAAAAATGCAGGAGAAAATCTCCAAAAAGTCAAGTCAAACGCAAAAAAATAGAAAATGTCACCAGAATGATTGAGAAACTATCTCCACAGTTAAAGGAAATGCACTGACGCATAAACAATAGATTTAACCTGAAAGGAAAACATGACTTGACTTTACTAATTTGGTCAAATTACAAGCATCTGCTGTTTGTTTGGAGACTCATCTGGAAGGAGAGGAACGCATGACAGGCAGTTAGCAGCTAACAAAGAGGTGAGCGGGGAACGAGGCAGAAGTGATGTTCATGGCCTCCATCCAGGTGAAGCAGCCATTTGGACGGGACTCTGGGATTTCATTATCAGAGATGAATCTTTGTCAGGTTTTTTTTTTCCCTTCTTGCTCTCTGTCCTTCTTGAAGTCAACAACCTTGAAAGTTTCATCCCAAGTAAACAGACTGCAGGTCAGATAGTAGACTTGGGGGGAAACAAGGAAATTGAATTTGGGAACTGAAGAATTGAGTATGAAACACAAAACTGATATGGTGGAATTCTAGGAAAGGTCTTAGCTGATGGTATGAAAAACATATTGCTGGATCCATGCCTTTTTATTTTTTGTAATTCTTGTGATTAAAAAAAATGATATGAAATATGGGCATCTGTATTATTATGGCCGCAGCAGCAGCAGTCTCTGACTGCAAGGACTATATTGTTTTCGCAGTTGTAAAAATTTCCAAAAATCACTTATGAAAACAAAAAAAAAGCTGGGAATATCAAGGAGAACTTTTGAAATTATTGTGGGATGGCCACATTCGTAGCAAAGTGTGTGATTTGGCGATTATCCTGCTTTTCCACAATATGGGAAAACGAACCTTTTGTTCTTCTGGTTTTCACAAAACTTCACAAACATGCTGCCAGCCGGAGTGTTTCATCGGAATGTCGTAAAAAGGGTATCCACACGTTCGGTAGCTCAAGCGGAACGAAACAATGTAACAATGTTACAATTTTGGCTCTACTCTAATACATGAAAGACTCTGAGTCATATAATTCGGACTGAGTACAAACCGCAATTATTCATTTCACCTCCGTGATCAATTTTCAAATTGCTGAAAATTGCTACTCTTGTGAATTTAAAGGGACGCCATCTGTATTTCACTTCTAATTCTGAGTTCCTGATTGGTCAAAGTTCAACTGGTTTAACTTTCAGTGTGCGTTCAATGGCCACGTTGTTTGAAGGTAGAACCCAAAAATTGTCTTAAAAATGTACGCAGCAAGCACAAGAGTTTGGAGCGTGGAAGCCCGAAACGCGTTTACAAATATTTTTTTTTAGAAGTGGTTGAAAGAACGCACCTCAGAGGTTGGTGTGATTAGTTCTCCATGCAGATAACATCTTAAAGATTAATGTCAAGACATCTAACAAACAGATGAAATTAGTCCCAGTTTCTCATCCCACATCAAGTCAAATTTTATTTTTTGATGCACATTTATAACTGTCATCATTCTCAGAGCTGTTTGTCAATAAATACAATCCAAATAGCTATACATGGCAGGAAATGAAAATTCAACAAAATAAGAGAAAATTAAATATATTTAAAATAATTGATTTAAATGTAGAACATTACATGTAATTTAGCCAAACTCCTCCACCCTCCATGCTGCAAAATAGATAGCAGATATTTATCAATCAATCAATCAATCAATCTTTATTTGTATAGCACTTTTCATATAAAACATAACACAAAGTGCTTTACACAAAATAAAAATAAATAAAACAAAATAATGATACTAAATAAGCAAATAAAAACAAACAATAATATAAAAATAAGCATAAATTAACATAAAGTCCCCTCCCTCAGATCTGTACACAACCCCCACCCCTTTCAGTCCTCCTACCCCCTAACTGATGGAGATCACATCACTATATGCTTGAGACAAGCGCTAAAAGATTGAAATAAAAACATCAACTTGTATGGAAGTGATAGCGAGCGAAATGCATTTCCCCACTGCCATCCTGTCACTGATCAGGCAGAAAGATGCCAAAACTGCTCTCCTGCAGACACCCCTGCAGTGACAAATGGAGCCTGGAGCGCAGCGCCCTAGGAGGCCTCGCTATGGAAGCTCCACCAAGACACCAGAATGGAGAAGTAGTTCGATTTTGATATAAAAATAATGATTGAGAGGGCATCTGGTCTTCATGTTTGCAAAAATTGAATAATATTGAATAATAGATTTGTTGACTACATTTTGTTACTGTATTTACGTTTTTTTTTATGAGATGATCTTATAATAGTCAAATAAGCTCATTTTTAACCACACCTGACACGACACTAAATTAAAAGACCTTAATTGTGTTTTTTGTTCGGATGTTTTTGTTATGTATCAATTATCCAAAAATGCACACGTCAGATGACTGAGTGAAATGATGATCACATCTATTGTCTAAACTGTTTATTATTAAGTTTCATCTTTATTGTGTGTGAGTGCATGATTAGAGCTTTCTAATCAATATCAATCCAAGCCTGACCAGATATCTGTTACACTCAAATCAGTGTTGTGCTAAATGTTCCCCTGACCGACATCTTTGAATGAGCGGTGGATCGATGAAAAAGGTTGCTTGCGGTAATAAACCATCAGAACTATTGCTCTGCTGCTTCCTAGACCTTTCTGTTATCTTTTCACCCATTACTTCTGTGTTTGTTGCAGCAGAGGGTGGTTCTAAAAAATGACTGATAAACTAGCTGCTGAGGAAAAAACATGTTTTCCCTGGAGTTCAGGAGATGAGAATCTCCTGGATTCTCACCTCTGTGTCAGATGGACAAGTGAATATGATAATTGCTTTTTTTTAAACAAACAGTATAGAGATTCAACAATGAACTGTACATTTTTAATTTTAACTTTAAGAATGAATAAATGTTCTTGTTACCCCTGTAATTATTCTAATGAAGTCAGCCTAATGAGTTCATCTGTGTCGCTGCGTGATCTGGATCAGTGTGACATTGGGCTGCACTCAGCTTGCTGATGATGAATTAATCCATCTTTTAGTTTAGTTCTGTGTTTGTGTGCTGCTGCTTTGCTTTATAATGTTTTCTGTGGAATCAGCAGTTATTTTGGGATCCGACAAACAAAAGTTCTTTCCATCATCTTTTCTGTTATACATGCCTGAATACACTTTTAAATGCATACAAATACAAATACCTAAAAATTACAAGGCACCAAAGACATTCAGGTAAAATGTTTTTTTTACGTTTTTGTATGTCCACTTTATTTAAATTATTTTTTCAATAAAATCTTTAGTTGTGTAAAGTTCATATTCTTGCCTGTTTTCTTTTTGTATTTATCACAAACTATCTTCCTGAATCACCTTTCCATCATACCTGCCTTGGTCTTTATCCGCCCTCACCTTGAGCCAATCGTTTGACCTGTTTCATCTCCTGCCCAAGTTCCTCTCCAGTGTGTGTCTTCCATCTGGTGGTTAGTCATGGTGTTGCAGGAAATTTCTTGGCTTCATGACCCAACTGAAACAAATGATGAGGGTTTGGCATTTATTTTCTTTGGAAATGAATGTAACAGCATTAAAATGAAATAATTTTAAAGCATCTCTCTGATTGGTTAATGCTAGATTGGATGAAGAACTTCCAAATAAGGAGCAAGCATGGAAACTCCTCTGTACTCACTTTAAGAGAGTAGTTAGGAGATGACTGTCTGTTCAAATGATCTACAAAATGTAGACTTGAGTTGTTGTTAATTTGCCCTGTTTTTTAACTTTTATATTTGCCTTTTTTTTTGTGTGTGTGCAGGTTAAGAGTGTTTTTAACATGACTGCTAAAGAAGGCAGAAAGAGGTCCATCAGCTGTTTAGTCGCCGTTGGAAACGGCAATGGAGCTGCAGGTTAGAATTTTTCTGAAATTATTAAAAAACTTTTTTACAAAGATCTTTAAAATCTGCAGTTTGTTGAGGTTGATATGTTACCAAAATTATATTTGTATTTCTTTTTAAGTTCTCCCAGCAAGATTTGAGAGTTTTAATACTCCTTAGAAGTGAGCAAAACATAATGACAATCTCCTCCATATGGAGGTGCTGCTTTCAGCCTCTCATTACATCTTGTATTTCAAACCTCCTCAGCTAAAAAGGCCTGAAATTGCAGGTTTACCAGGAAGGAAGGCTGTAATTTCTGCCTCTGGTCTTTCCAGTTCAATAAATAACAGTATAGCACTTCACATATCCTCACAGTCAGTTATCAGGGTGGACTCTAAAGCCATTCTCATCTCTCCCTCCAGGTTTTGCGCTGGGCAAAGCAGCAGATAGAAACACAGCTCTGAGGAAGGTGAGAGTTTGGAAATGTGTTGTTTCAAGTTCATAATCTGTGACTAAATCATTTTAATTTAAACAAAGTAGTCCTCATGCTGATATCTCAACTTTAAATCTGCAGGAACTTTAAACTATTATTTACTTTAAAAATATATTATTAAATTTTTCCTTTTTGTGTTTTTTCTTTTTTTTTATGCAGGCCAAGAACCGAGCCATCCACTACCTGTACTATATAGAACGATACAACAACCACACAAGTAGGTTTTGTCTTTGCTTTACACCTTATTTATCACATTTTTATCAAAACTTTTTTATTCTTTAGTTGACTATTCGTGAGGAAAAGCATATTTCACAGGTTACTTCAATAATCTGTTGAATTAATGTATCATTTAACTTGGTCGCAACTTTATGCGATGTTCATTCAAACGTCATAAAAGGGTTAAACCAAAAAACGACTTAAACCACAATATTTCATTACCCAAAGAATTACAGATGGATCCTAATTAAGAGCTTTTTAATTAACCACTCTCCCGACCGATGTTTAGGGTGATGAACGAACAGTCTTGTTTGCATTTTAATGGCATTCATGTTCACACAGTGGGTCATGAGCATTTAATGAGGTTTGAAAAGAAGCTTCCCTGAGTAACAAAGTGACAGTAACTGAAAATGCAGTTTGCATCCGACTTTGTTTTTGAGTTAAACCCAAAACTGTGAAGCTTGCATCCATTCTAGTACAAATATGACTTTAACTGCTTTACAACAGTAGAGAATTGAGTTATGATACTATTTCTGAATTCCTCCCTGAATGCTTTCAGCTCGTGTAGATAATGAGCTAAAGTGTGGTGGGTTTTTTTGTTCTCATTTTGAAGGATTAGAATGATGCTTGAAATGTTGCTTTTTGCTGCTATTGGTCTTCTCATCACTCCTTCAGATCACCTGTTTAGTGGTGACAAAATCAGAGAAAAGCTTTCATAAGAAGGCCAAACTGGAACATCTTGTACTTTCGGTTCTAAAGATCAGTTTGCTTTCTTGCATAGCTGCTCCTCTGCTCACAGGAGAACGCAGGCTTCTTGCTTTTGCTAAAAGTATTTTTTCTTTAGGATTTCCATCAGGTTTCTGCGTGTTCTTTTTCTTCATTTCTGTCCAAAAAACTAGCCTGTTCCTGATGATTTCAAATTCATTCGTTTTTCCTCCCTTTTAAGTCACATTTGTAGCTAAATTAATCTGGGAGAATATGTAAAAGCATAATTCAACTTATGACAATAAATCAATTAAAATGGCTTTAGGTCAGGTCTGTTTGAAAGTTTTCTGCCAGAAGAGCATCCCAGAAAACCAGTTTCTGAAATGATTCTTTGGTTTAAGTCAGGAAGTTCGTATCTAGTAGAAACCTTTTACTTGTCTTACACTTTATCAGAGGAAAAAGACCTTCTGCTGAAAAATAAAAACATTTTGTTTTGCTCACAATCATCATTCCACATGAAGTTACAAAATACTTAACGTCCTTCCCCGGCTGGGTGCTTTTTCTTTAAAGCTAGTTGCTTTTCTTCTTCTCTCACTCCTTTCCTTTTTTAAAAGGCTTCTCTGTTGTAGAAGCTTTCTGGGGCTCAGACTTAATTCTGTCATTCAACCTGGAATCTGGAGGAAGCAGGCAGGGAAGTCAGGGAGAGGTTTTAAAGTGCTTTGACACAAGAACAAGATCCCAACCTGAGGCCAGCGAGCTGGCGGCTCGCCGCTCCCGCTGAGATGCAGCATGTGTCGGAATAAGTGATGAGCTGCAGCTGCTGCAGAGATCAGCAGATGAACATGCGGAAGGACTGGTGGGCAGGTAGAAAAACAAGAGACCTGCAGAAGATAGGGTGTTGATTCCAGTGCCTTTGATTAGAAATGATGCAGGAATTCAATCAGACTTTTGGGAACATTTGCAAAAGCTTTGAAAAACTCAGCTATTTTAGCAGTTTGAATTCTTTTGTTTTATTGGTTTTATTTCACTCTGTTTATCTTTTTTTTTTACTGCTTATATGGTTCCAAACTGTGATTCTAAAGCAGCTTTTGCTTTAATCTGCTTTAACAGTTTATCATGATATTGAGTCAAAGTTCAAGAGGACAATGCTGCGCATGAAGAAACAAAACAATGGTATGTTTTTTCAAGATTCCTTTGGTGCATTTTTTCGATACATTTTATGTCGTTTGTGCAGCAAAACGAAGGTTTCTCTCTCACATCTGTACAGGGTACGGTCTGCACTGCCACAGAGCTGTCATCACCCTCTGCAAGCTGATCGGCATCAAGGATTTGTACTGCAAAGTAGAAGGATCGGTCAACCTCCTCAACATCACCAGGGCTCTGTTCACTGGATTAGCCCAGCAGGTGGGATAGTGCTGTTGATGTCTGAGGACAGAAGGGCGCCGAATTTTCTGATTTTATCCACATTTTGTTACTTCCACATCTTCAAATTTGTCTTTTTTTTGTCCATGTAGATACACTATCCAGAAGTAATTAAAAGTACATCCTTTACACTAAAACTCAGTATCTCATGAATCACACTGACGTGTGGAATGATCAGGCCACTGAATCTGACGTATCAAAACAGGCTGGCAGCCTCCTCGCCTTCTGTTTTGACAGCAAAGGTGTAAACATGTGGAAATGAGCTGCAGTCAGTGAGTCATTCACATGACTGTTTTGAAGCACAACATCCCTTTTTTCATGTTGGAAGAAAAAAAAAAAGAGCTGAATCATTGTAACAGCAGGAAGAGGAGGTCTTGCATGACATGAAGTGATGTTGTTGGAACAGTCTGTGAAGGGGAGTTGCTGGGGGAAGGATAAATGTATCTTCAGGGGAACCAACATCTTTCTGGCTAAAATTGAAAATCCTTTGTTGTCCCAAATCTAGAATGTGTTGACCCCAATGAAATCAGGTTATTTTTTTTTTTATGTTCTTCATTTTTAAGATAAAAGGTTTTGAATGTAGATGTAAAATAAGTTCATCATTTTTATCTGACTTATGTCACAGTCACAAATGCAACTGCCACCGCGCAATGGGGAGGCATCAGCACAATCTTTAACATTACACGCCATCGCCCGATTTAAAAAAAATAAAAGATTGTTGGCATTCCCATGAATGTAGACAGCGACAGTGAGGCAGTTGTCAGGTGTGCAGAATGGCCCACTTTTTACATACCCCCGGGATACCAGGCGGCCGGTGGCACTTGATATAGACGGCCACCATCCAGAGACATTTACACATCGTCCTATCAGAGCTGCTGCCGGCCGGTGATCCGGCTGCGACCGCCCTGTGGCCGCCCAGCTGTCCCCTAACTTTGTAATGGCGTCATCTCCAACTGTCACTGGACTGCCACCACGCCACCTTGAAATATGCCAGGGCAACCACTGACCGATGTTTACTGTTGGAGAAAAATCATAGAGAAAAGTCATCAAGTCACCAAAGTCAAAAGAAATGTCACCGCGCTGTGGCATTTTGAGATATGTGATCATAGTCTTGGTTTTAAACTTTAATTTAAAAAATTGACACAATCACCAGGAAATGTCACAAATTATTTTTACTGTTTGTTTGGAAGTATTACCTGCAAACACAAAGAAGAAAATTGACAAATCCACAGCTCAGTGGCCTCGTGGAATAGTGTCCAGCCTGAGCGTGGGAGGTCGAGATCAAATCCACTGTTGAGTTCAACCATAAGGCTCTAACATGGACCCAATGCCTTCCTGCTTCAGCATTGAAGGGTTGGTTGTATGAATGAAACCACCAAATGTTTCCTGAGCTCGGTTGTGTCTGCAGCTCACTGTTACAAGTGTGGAGAGCAAATTTCACACACCTAAGTGTGTCGCAGTTAATGGGGCTTTAACTTTGTTTTTATTGATAAACAACTTTGCCTCCTCACTAAAGAAATGAAATGTTTTCCAATTTTTTTGTGAGTTTTCCTTCCTCAGATAGTTGTTTTCTGTCACATTAAAAAAGCAATCTTTACCTGAAAAGAAACCTTACTCAGCATTTTTGTAAACAAAACACTTTTAGCAGGTAAACCTGGTCTTAATTGCCAGATCCAAAGCTGTGTCTTCTGCTTCAGCATTTTGTCTTCATTTAGCGAACAATATGATGAATCTAAAACAATGACTGTTGTTTGGCAAGTCATATGTACAAGAGTGAGCAAAGGAAAAATGAAACTTTGTTCCTTTTTCCTCACTGCATCTTCCTGCCTTTTCCCCACATCCAGGAAACTCATCAGGTCCTGGCTGATAAGAAGAAGCTCCATGTCGTGGAGTTTCAGTCAAATCAAGGCCCACTGCCCATTGTGGTAGCAAGCCCCAAAGATGAAGTACGCACCACCACCGAGTCCGAGGATGAGATCCCCAACACCAAGCTACACTGGGGCGACGTTCGAGTAGCACAGGGGATTAAACGCTCGGTCTGGACCGGCGTCAAGCGCACCGTCTGGTAGATCAGGAAAAATGTGAAGCATGGAATCCAAACTGTTGAATTATTATTTTCTTATCAAGAGTAGTAACTTTTCTTTTCACAAAACCAATGTATATTTGTTTTTTCATTTTTTTATTTTCGTTAACCAATGTCTAATATGAATATACTTCCACAATACTCATCCAGAATATACCATAAAATGAAAAATTCCGTGCTTCTCCAGGTGTAAATCTTTCAAACTACAGTACAAAAAAAGTGCAAATAAACTGTTAGTTCAATTTAAAAAAGCTGCTGTCTGACTCGTGCATTGCTCCAGGTGTGTGGCAGTTCGGTGTGTGAATGTGTGAATGAATAATTTGAGACTGTAAAAAGCTTTGGGATTTGAAGAATTTATAAGATGCGCTGCATAGGTAAAAATATGCCATTTACTTTACTTTTTGTCTTAACAGTTACTGCCTAATTTTTATGAGCTACAAAACGAGCTTTACAATTAAAAAATCCGCTAGGCTGCGATGAGTGTGTAACACATTACTTTTGTTCTGTGGCTGATAAATGCAATTTTTTAATCTAGACGATTATTCACTGGGCGAAAAATCTCTGGTGACAATAAAATTCTGACCTGAGGTGGTGCTACCATATACATTCCAAATGAAGCAATTATTAAACAAAAAGCATTTGTTTGGTCTGCGGACTTGCAAAAAAAAAAAAAAAAAAGAGGAAGACATGTTTTATGTTTTGAAAAATATTTTATTTAAAAGGCAGGAGTTCATAACAGTGTCTGGCTCTCATTCCTTAAACAGATCTCCACTCATTACTGGGCTAATGCGAAAAATAGCAAAAACAATTATAATGCCTCTAGGCTGCGATGAGTGTGTAACACATTACTTTTGTTCTGTGGCTGTTTAAATGATAGATACACATTTTTAAATCTAGGCAATTTGGCGACAATGAAATTCTAGCCTGAGGTGGTGATGCCATACAGATTCCAAATCAAGCAATTATCCAATAAAGGGCTTTTGTTTGGTTTTTAGAATTGCAAAAAAGAGAAAAAATATCCAGACTCTTATCTCAAAACTAGTGATTTTTTTTTCAAGTGGGGCTTCAACTAGCTATCTTGGTGTTATACAAAAAATTATAAAGACTAATTGTGCTGTTAAACCTTTCTATAAGAGGAATTAGCTGTAGTGTTTGATTCCTGGGATTGTTCGCTAAGTTAGACAGATGGTATAGGTCACAACGTGCTGTTAATCAGATGAGTGAGTTGTGTTAGGTTTGACAATATGGTTTATTCTCTTCTTTGAAACAGAAGTGGCTTGAACTTCATACCCTGAAATTGCTTCACCGTGTGCTGTCCAGTGGTATAGAAGGTACAGGTGGTCATGTTGTGACCTATACCATCTATATTCTTAACTGTACTTTTTTTTGTTGTTTTCTTTGTATATCCATGAACAATGCAGAAGTAGTGCAATGGTGTGCTTCAAATTGTCGTTACATATGAAAAAGAGGGGCTGCTCCAGGTGAGGCTTGAACTCACAACCCTGGCATTGCTTCA
This sequence comes from Oryzias celebensis, assembly GCA_014656515.1. Taxonomy (NCBI): domain Eukaryota; kingdom Metazoa; phylum Chordata; class Actinopteri; order Beloniformes; family Adrianichthyidae; genus Oryzias; species Oryzias celebensis. The sequence goes on from BNCR01000014.1 coordinate 3,618,012, forward strand.
CCATATACTGTCATATAAGTACCATGTACTGCCCAATTGCACCACTGGAACTTGCATTCCAACAGTGGAATTACCAAAAATAAAAGACATACAAAACATTTTTAGAGCATAACATCACCATGAGGAGCTGCACTGTGGGTTTGTGTTTCTCCAGCTTCCTCCAAAGCACAAAAATGTGCTTCATGTGAATTTGAAAAATAGAGGGATGGATGGATGCTTCTCTGTGACACTAGTAAAATTAAGAAAAAATATTTAATGAGTAAATTGCTCCAGGTGAGGCTTGAACTCACAACCCTGGCATTGCTTTACCCTTGTACTGTCATATAAGTACCATGTGCTGACCAATTGCACCACTGGAGCCTCAGGTTTGTCTTCACAATAAATGTAAAAGTTTGTAAGAAAAAGGAAGAGTCAAAGCATTTGACCCCCTTTTACAAATTTTGCCAGACCTTGGTAATTGAGGTAACTGGTTCTTCTGCTCATGATTTGAGTTGTTGACTTTTAAAAGTTAAAAACACAAAGTTACATTTACAAAATGCTTTGGAGGAAGCTGGAGAAACACGAACCCACAGTGCAGCTCCTCATGGTGATGTTATGCTCTAAAACTGTTTTGTATGTTTTTATCCTCTTTTTCATATGCAACTACAATTTGAAGCACACAATTGCACCACTTCTGCATTGTTCATGGATATAAAAAGAAAACGACAAAAAAAGTACAGTTAAGAATATAGATTATATAGGTCACAACATGACCACCTGTACCTTCTATACCACTGGTCATTACATGATACTTATATGACAGCACACGGTGAAGCAATTTAAGGGAATGAAGTTCAAGCCACTTCTGTTTCAAAGAAGAGAAAATACCTTATTGTCAAACTTACCACAACTCACTCATCTGATTAACAACACGTTGTGACCTATACCATCTATGTAATTTGGCGAGCAATCCCAGGAATCAAACACTGCACTCTTTTTGTCCCTATTTGTGTTTTTAACTTTTAAAAGTCAACAATTCAATTCATGAGCAGGAGAACCAGTTACCTCAGTTACCAAGGTCTGGCAAATTTGGTCGAAATTTTTCTATTGTCACATTTGTGTTTTTTTTTTTTCTGCCAGGGGAAAGTTTCTATGATTAAAATGCTTTGACCCTTTCTTTTTCTTACAAACTTTTACATTTATTGTGAAAGCATATCTTAAGCTCCAGTGGTGCAATTGGTCAGCACATGGTACTTATATGACAGTACAAGGTAAAGCAATGCCAGGGTTGTGAGTTCAAGCCTCACCTGGAGCAACTTTGTTATTAAATCTTTTTTTTAATTTTACTTGTGTCACAGAGAAGCATCCATCCATCCATCTATTTTTCAAACACACGTTTTTGTGCTTTGGAGGAAGCTGGAGAAACACAAACCCACAGTGCAGCTCCTCATGGTGATGTTATGCTCTAAAAATGTTTTGTATGTTTCTTATTTTTGGTAAATCCACTGTTGGTGTGATAGCTCCAGTGGTGCAATTGGGCAGCACATGGTACTTATATGACAGTATATGGTAAAGCAATGCCAGGGTTGTGAGTTCAGGCTTTACCTGGAGCACCCCCTCTTTTTCATATGTAACTACAATTTGAAGCACATAATTGCACTACTTTTGCATTGTTCATGGATATACAAAGAAAACAAAAAAGAAAAAGTACAGTTAAGAATATAGTTGCTATAGGTCACAACGTGACCACCTGTACCATCTATACCACTGGTCAGCACGTGATACTTATATGACAGCACACGGTGAAGCAATTTCAGGGTATGAAGTTCAAGCCACTTCTGTTTCAAAGAAGAGAAAATACCTTATTGTCAAACTTACCACAACTCACTCATCTGGTTAACAGCACGTTGTGACCTATACCATCTGTCTAATTTAGCGAGCGATCCCAGGAATCAAACACTGCACTCTTTTTGTCCCTATTTGTGCTTTTAACTTTTAAAAGTCGACAATATAATTCATGAGCAGGAGAACCAGTTACCTCAATTACCAAGGTCTGGCTAAATTAGTCGAGAATTTTTCTATTGTCACATTTGTGGGGGTTTTTTCTCCGCCAGGGGAAAGTTTCTATGATTAAAATGCTTTGACCCTTTCTTTTTCTTACAAACTTTTACATTTATTGTGAAGACATATCTGAGGCTCCAGTGGTGCAATTGGTCAGCACATGGTACTTATATGACACTACAAGGGTAAAGCAATGCCAGGTTTGTGAGTTCAAGCCTCACCTGGAGCAATTTACTCATTAAATCTTTTTTCTTAATTTTAATTGTGTCACAGAGAAGCATCCATCCATCCATCTATTTTTCAAACACACGTTTTTGTGCTTTGGAGGAAGCTGGAGAAACACAAACCCACAGTGCAGCTCCTCATGGTGATGTTATGCTCTAAAAATGTTTTGTATGTTTTTTATTTTTGGTAATTCCACTATTGGTGTGATAGCTCCAGTGGTGCAATTGGGCAGCACATGGTACTTATATGACAGTATATGGTAAAGCAATGCCAGGGTTGTGAGTTCAAGCCTCACCTGGAGCACCCCCTCTTTTTCATATGTAACTACAATTTGAAGCACATAATTGCACTACTTTTGCATTGTTCATGGATATACAAAGAAAAGAACAAAAAAAGTACAGTTAAGAATATAGTTGCTATAGGTCACAACGTGACCACCTGTACCATCTATACCACTGGTCAGCACGTGATACTTATATGACAGCACACGGTGAAGCAGTTTCAGGGTATGAAGTTCAAGCCACTTCTGTTTCAAAGAAGAGAAAATACCTTATTGTCAAACTTACCACAACTCACTCATCTGGTTAACAGCACGTTGTGACCTATACCATCTGTCTAATTTAGCGAGCGATCCCAGGAATCAAACACTGCACTCTTTTTGTCCCTATTTGTGTTTTTAACTTTTAAAAGTCAACAATTCAATTCATGAGCAGGAGAACCAGTTACCCTCAGTTACCAAGGTCTGGCAAAATTAGTCTAACATTTCTTTATTGTCACATTTGTGGGGGGTTTTTTCCGCCAGGGGAAAGTTTCTATGATTAAAATGCTTTGACCCTTTCTTTTTCTTATAAACTTTTACATTTATTGTGAAAGCATATCTTAAGCTCCAGTGGTGCAATTGGTCAGCACATGGTACTTATATGACAGTACAAGGGTAAAGCAATGCCAGGGTTGGGAGTTCAAGCCTCACCTGGAGCAACTTTGTCATTAAATCTTTTTTTTAATTTTACTTGTGTAACAGAGAAGCATCCATCCATCCATCTATTTTTCAAACACACGTTTTTGTGCTTTGGAGGAAGCTGGAGAAACACAAACCCACAGTGCAGCTCCTCATGGTGATGTTATGCTCTAAAAATGTTTTGTATGTTTTTTATTTTTGGTAATTCCACTGTTGGAATGCAAGCTCCAGTGGTGCAATTGGTCAGCACATGGTACTTATATGACAGTATATGGTGAAGCAATGCCAGGGTTGGGAGTTCAAGCCTCACCTGGAGCAATTTACTCATTAAATCTTTTTTCTTAATTTTACTTGTGTCACAGAGAAGCATCCATCCATCCATCTATTTTTCAAACACACGTTTTTGTGCTTTGGAGGAAGCTGGAGAAACACAAACCCACAGTGCAGCTCCTCATGGTGATGTTATGCTCTAAAAATGTTTTGTATGTTTTTTATTTTTGGTAATTCCACTATTGGTGTGATAGCTCCAGTGGTGCAATTGGGCAGCACATGGTACTTATATGACAGTATATGGTAAAGCAATGCCAGGGTTGTGAGTTCAAGCCTCACCTGGAGCACCCCCTCTTTTTCATATGTAACTACAATTTGAAGCACATAATTGCACTACTTTTGCATTGTTCATGGATATACAAAGAAAAGAACAAAAAAAGTACAGTTAAGAATATAGTTGCCATAGGTCACAACGTGACCACCTGTACCATCTATACCACTGGTCAGCACGTGATACTTATATGACAGCACACGGTGAAGCAGTTTCAGGGTATGAAGTTCAAGCCACTTCTGTTTCAAAGAAGAGAAAATACCTTATTGTCAAACTTACCACAACTCACTCATCTGGTTAACAGCACGTTGTGACCTATACCATCTGTCTAATTTAGCGAGCGATCCCAGGAATCAAACACTGCACTCTTTTTGTCCCTATTTGTGTTTTTAACTTTTAAAAGTCAACAATTCAATTCATGAGCAGGAGTACCAGTTACCCTCAGTTACCAAGGTCTGGCAAAATTAGTCTAACATTTCTTTATTGTCACATTTGTGGGGGGTTTTTTCCGCCAGGGGAAAGTTTCTATGATTAAAATGCTTTGACCCTTTCTTTTTCTTATAAACTTTTACATTTATTGTGAAAGCATATCTTAAGCTCCAGTGGTGCAATTGGTCAGCACATGGTACTTATATGACAGTACAAGGGTAAAGCAATGCCAGGGTTGGGAGTTCAAGCCTCACCTGGAGCAACTTTGTCATTAAATCTTTTTTTTAATTTTACTTGTGTAACAGAGAAGCATCCATCCATCCATCTATTTTTCAAACACACGTTTTTGTGCTTTGGAGGAAGCTGGAGAAACACAAACCCACAGTGCAGCTCCTCATGGTGATGTTATGCTCTAAAAATGTTTTGTATGTTTTTTATTTTTGGTAATTCCACTGTTGGAATGCAAGCTCCAGTGGTGCAATTGGGCAGCCCATGGTACTTATATGACAGTATATGGTGAAGCAAAGCCAGGGTTGTGAGTTCAGGCTTTACCTGGAGCAATTTACTCATTAGATCTTTTTTCTTAATTTTGCTTGTGTCACAGAGAAGCATCTATCCATCCATCTACTTTTCCAACACACGTTTTTGGGCTTTGGAGGAAGCTGGAGAAACACAAACCCACAGTGCAGCTCCTCATGGTGATGTAATGCTCTGAAAATTTTTTGTATGTTTTTTTTATTTTTGATAATTCCACTGTTGGAATGAAAGTGGAATGAAACCAGTCATTTTCTTACCATTGAAGTTTATATTCTTAGTAAATAATATAATTGCAACATTCTAAAGATTTGTTATTGTTTATTTGCATTGGGATAAAAATACAAAAAAGTTAAGCTTTCTATTAAAAACAAAACAAAAAACGTTGCATTTCTTTGGTAATATTTTCAAAACTCATGCGTTCACACGTAGAAATAAAAAATCTAAAGACCATTTTTTTTAACTTTAAGTACAAAAGGCATGACTGTTGTAGGTGGGTTGAAAGTTAAACCCTGGTCAAACCTTGACCAGTCAGGTCTCAGACGTGGGAGGGAAGTTTTAATTCACCAAAGTCCGAACTGTTTGAAAAATGACCATGGAGGAAAAATTAATCATTTCAGTTTTTGCCCATTTGGAATTATACACCAAGTCAGAACTGTGAAAAAAAAATCCTGGAGGAAGAAGATTGAGATTTGAGATTTGACATGACATGGGGTAATTTTAAAATACATAAACACAATTGTACTCTCTGCCCTGTTTTTGTCTAGTTATTCTTTTTTTTGGTTCAGTTTATGTCAGCTGTGTCTTGGAGATGGAGCAGTTGTCTCCAAGCTTTGTGGTTGGTGGATTAAATCGTGTCTTAGATTAAAAACAAACTCCTTTAAAAGCATCTGGTGGGATACATTAAGTGGCACAGCTGCTCCCCCATCTGATGAGGAAAAGTAGTGCAAATGTGTTCAGAGTACCAAAAGGCAGAGAAGTGTAATTCAAGTGCAAACCAATACAGTGCGATTTATTCTACATGTGCACAGTAAGAGTAAATAATATATTTTTGCCCTTAGCCAGTTTTAGGATTTTACTATTACATCCTGTCAATTTCATCTCAGTTTTTCCGATGCAAGGAGCTGGAGCTCATTTTTTTAGACAAGAAGCTTGCTGTCTATAACGCATGTTGCAGTAGTAGGAAGGACTGTGCCTTATATCTCCAGACGCTTATATAGGCAGAGGGTAATAAATTTAAATGAAGATTGCTTTGGATCACAAACCTAAAACTCGTGTGACTGACAAGGTCTACTCAGAACATGAACAAACATAGCAAAACCCAAACTAAACCACAGAATCCTTATACCTACTGCATTGTGGTCATTAGGAAATCGACTGAATGGTTTTTAAGTGTTGAAGGTTGCTGACCCCTGGATTAGATCAATTAGCAGATGCCATCATCTGAAATCACTGAGAATTCTGACAAAAATAGGGCAATGTGAGGTTAACAGTCTAACCAGACCATAAGATTCTCATTTTATTGCTTTTAATGTGAGTCTGAGAAGTTGTTGGTCTCTGTGTGATGGACTGTCTGGGGGTGGACCTCGCCTTTGTCTGGCAGTTGTAGAGTAAGCTCCATTATTCTTGTGTTAATAACTGAGCAGGAAATATCAGGCATTCAAAGTGGATTGATGCTAAGTCTGAAGGACCTGTAAAAAGTTCTATGAAAATTCAGAACTGCTCCAGGTGAGGCTTGAACTCACAACCCTGGCATTGCTCCATCCTTTACTGTTATATAAGTACCATGTGCTGACCAATTGCACCACTGGAGCCTTGATGGAAGGTTAACACTAACAGAGTTTGGCAAAAGGAAATTAGCAACGACAGTGAGAATAAGAAAACTCCAAAACTAAAGTAACTTTTACACAGGACCATTCTGCAGATGACAATTATCTACTCTAGTGTATTGAATATAATGACTAACTACTGTCTTATTTGGCGCTGCACAAGTTTCTGTCATAATTTCTTAGAAATCCCTGTGCCAGTGAACAAAGAATTCCAACTTTCAGGTACGATAGCTATCAGATACTTTGAAAAGTGAGTCACTGAATTATTTGCTGGTAAATGTTGAATTTGAATATAAGAGTTGAATATTTGTGTAATAGAATGATATTGACAGAATTGTATTAGAACAGGTTTTGATCCACTCCAAATGCATTTTTTCTACCTGGTAATGTCTACAAACTGCAGGACCTTGGTGCTGCCTCAAGGCTTATTAGGCCAAACGTGTTTTGAAATTTGATTCTTGACCACAAGAACTGTATATTCTCTTTTCCAGACAGGTAAACTCACCCCAAGTCAATTCTTTTCTCTCGCCCAGAAGGAGTTGAAGTCTTTAAGCATCAAGACTTGGGCAAAGCTCGCTAATAATGAGGATCAGAGTTTACCGGTAGTTTCTGAAAAAAAGGCACAAGAGACTTTAAAAATATTTATTCTTACAATAATAATAATAAATAAGTAAATATTTTTGATAGATTTGATAAAACTAAATTAAAACTCTTCATGAGTGTATTGTTACTATGTGTCACAAGGCTCTGTAATCCCTTCCTGACTGAAAAAAAAAAAAGTATGTATAAATATATATATACATACTTTATATATATATACATATATATATACATACTTTTTTTTTTCTTCAGTCAGTAAAGTAGCAGCGACGCTCTGGAAACATTTGGTTGGTTCCAGTGATGCAATTGGTAAGCACATGGTACTTATAAGTCAGTGCAATGTAAAGCAATGCCAGGGTTGTGAGTTCAAGTCTCACCTGGAACAGTAGTTACTTTTACTTAAAGGATAGAGACCAGAATTGGTTTCAGGTTTAGTGTTTTGCACTCTTGCCTCATCAGAAGGCCCTGGCTCAAATCCAATGCGTGAGTTTGTTCTGGTCACTCCAACTTCCTCCAAAATACAAAGACGTTATCCACTGGTTAACTGCTGATTCGGAAATGTTTGTGTTCAAGTATGTGAAAGCCTCTGAGAGAAACGTGTCAATGAACTGAGGCATTCTGAAAAGAGTTAAGTTATAGAATCTTCTTCAAAGTTGTCTATCAAGTGTTTATTGTTCCATTGCCATGTCACTATGCCCTCCAAACAGTAAATCAATTGAAATAGTAGTTATGTTATTCACATGAAAAGAAAGAAATGCTCCAGGTGAGATTTAAACTCACAACCCTGGCATTGCTTCACCGTGGACTGCCATATAAGTACCAGGTGCTGACCAACTGCACCACTGGAGCTTGGATTGGGGACTTACAAACAATAAAAAGAATTTGCAACATAAAAACGCTACAGAAAAGAATTAAATTAAGATGGCCATTATTAGGAAAAGCCACAACAACACCAAAACAAAATTACAAGAACTCTGAACCAGCTTTGACAGACTTTAACCATCAAAAAGGGAAACTCCTTACAAAAAGGAAAACTTCTATTTATGCAGCAGTGTCTGCTCTGAAACTGTGAGGTCTTCATTTCAAATGACGCTAGATCACTCCATACACCCTAAAACTGGTACCCATAACCAATCAGCTTAACACCCACCCTAAAGGGGTTGGATTGGGGGGTAAAACATCAAATATTTCCAAAGCACAGCTGCTACTACAGTCTATCACTCACATAAACAATGTATTCAATGTAGAACACAACATGTCCACTGGAGCAATTTTGACTAACAACCAAACATTAGACAAAGGGAAAGAGTGTAGCAGAGTTCCTCTATTAAGAGCCATTTAGTCAGAGGAATATAATGGCTTCATGAAATAACATGACAAATGAAACTCCATTTATACCATTGTGATTTTCCATTAATTCATCTTCTGAATTCCCTTCAGGTTCACAGGGCTGCTGTTTCAGCAGCTGTTAGCCGAGTCCACGATACTTCCAGAACAGGTCGTCAACCCATTGCAGGGTCACATACTCACATGCAGAAACATTTCAGAATCGTCAATTAACCTATAAAGAATGTCTTCTTTCTTTGGAGGAAGCTGGAGTGACAGGTATAAATTCACAAGTGGGATTTCAACCAGGTCCTTCTGATGAGACAAGAGTTCCAAACATTAAACCGCAGTTAAGGTCCTAGTGGGGATTTTATGCCATGAAATTATATTGAGCATTTTTGTTAAAAATTATCCCATTCTTTGTCGTCTTTGCTGCCAAGCTCCAGTGGTGCAATTGGTCAGCACGTGGTACTTATAAGACAGTACAGGTAAAAGCAATGCCAAGGCTGTGAGTTCAAGCCTCACCTGGAGCAGCCCTCCTTTTTCATATGTAACGACAATTTGAAGCACATAATTCTTTACACAGCCTTCTAAGGACAAATTGTAGCAATAATACATTTGGTTACTATTACAGGACTTTCATGTTTTATGTTTTTAAAAATAGTTTATTTAAAAGGCAGGAGTTCATAACAGTGCCAGGCTCTAATTCCTCAAACAGATCTCCACTCATTACTGGGCTAATGTAAAAATAGCAAAAACAATTATAAGGCCGCTATGCTGCGATGAGTGTGTAACACATTACTTTTGTTCTGTGGCTGTTTAAATGATAGATACACATTTTTAAATCTAGGCAATTTGGCGACAATGAACTTCTGACCTGAGGTGGTGATGCCATACAGATTCCAAATCAAGCAATTATCCAACAAAGGGCTTTTGTTTGGTTTTTAGAATTGCAAAAAATAGAAAAAATATCCAGACTCTTTTCTCAAAACTAGTGTTTTTTTTAGTTAGTTTGTTTGTTTTTTGCTGTGTGTGAAAGCTCATTAAATGGTCTTCAGTAAGTAGATTCAGACTTGTGTGAAAAGGAGTTTAGTCCATTTGAAAAAGGACACTGCTCAAGCGGGGCTTCAGCTCACTATCTTGCTGTTACCCTACTGAGACTGCCATACAAATAATATAAAGACCAATGTTGCTCTTGAACCTTTCTACAAGAGGAATATGGAGCTATTTGGTTATTTAAAGGAATTTTTTCACATTAGCCCATCAAGGGGTGGAGATCTGTTTAATGGATGAGAGCCAAACTCTGTTCCTAACTCATGCTCGTGTACTTAAACATATACTGTTTTTGAAAAATAAACTGTGTAATATTTATCAAAGTTCTGTATTAAAGTAATCTATCAAATGTGTTATTGCTACAATTTTTACTTAGAAACACATGAAACAATTCTGCCCTTTTAAATGTCTTTGAAAAAAGTAACAGTGCTCCAGGTGAGGCTTGAACTCACAACCCTGGCATTGCTCTACCATATACTGTCATATAAGTACCATGTGCTGCCCAATTGCACCACTGGAGCTTTCATTCCATCAGTGGAATTACCAAAAATAAAAACATACAAAACATTTTTAGAGCATAACATCACCATGAGGAGCTGCACTGTGGGTTTGTGTTTCTCCACCTTCATCCAAAGCACAAAAACGTGTGTTGGAAAAATAGATGGATGGATGGATGCCTCTCTGTTACACAAGTAAAATTAAGAAAAAAGATTTAATGATTAGATTGCTCCAGGTGAGGCTTGAACTCCCAACCATGGCATTGCTTTACCCTTGTACTGTCATATAAGTACCATGTGCTGACCAATTGCACCACTGGAGCCTCAGATATGTCTTCACAATAAATGTAAAACTTTGTAAGACAAAGAAAGGGTCAAAGCATTTTAATCATAGAAACTTTCCCCTGGCGGAAACACCCTCCACCCCCACCCCCAAAATGTGACAATAGAAAAATTCTCGACTAATTTTGCCAGACCTTGGTAATTGAGGTAACTGGTTCTCCTGCTCATGAATTATATTGTTGACTTTTAAAAGTTAAAAGCACAAATAGGGACAAAAAGAGTGCAGTGTTTGATTCCTGGGATTGCTCGCCAAATTACATAGATGGTATAGGTCACAACGTGCTGTTAACCAGATGACTGAGTTGTGGTAAGTTTGACAATAAGGTATTTTCTCTTCTTTGAAACAGAAGTGGCTTGAACTTCATACCCTGAAACTGCTTCACCGTGTGCTGTCATATAAGTATCATGTAATGACCAGTGGTATAGATGGTACAGGTGGTCATGTTGTGACCTATATAATCTATATTCTTAGCTGTACTTTTTTGTTGTATTCTTTGTATATCTATGAACAATGCAGAAGTGGTGATATTGTGCAATTATGTGCTTCAAATTGTCGTTACATATGAAAAAGGAGGGCTGCTCCAGGTGAGGCTTGAACTCACAGCCTTGGCATTGCTTTTACCTGTACTGTCTTATAAGTACCACGTGCTGACCAATTGCACCACTGGAGCTTGGCAGCAAAGACGACAAAGAATGGGATAATCTTTAACAAAAATGCTCAAAATAATTTCATGGCATAAAATCCCCACTAGGACCTTAACTGCGGTTTAATGTTTGGAACTCTTGTCTCATCAGAAGGACCTGGTTCAAATCCCACTTGTGAATTTATACCTGTCACTCCAGCTTCCTCCAAAGAAAGAAGACATTCTTCATAGGTTAATTGACGATTCTGAAATGTTTCTGCATGTGAGTATGTGGAGATAGCTCCCTTATTCAAACTTTAAATGTCACCGACCAGTTTTGGATGTCTGTATCAACGTCAAATACAACACTTACTTTTGCTACTTTAGTACAAGTGTTAATGTGCATCAAACTCCTCTAAAAAGAGTAATATTAACACAATACTATGTGACAATATTCTGAAACCACTTCTGGACTTAATCCTTTATATAAATTGAAGTAAATGTAAAAAATGCTCCTGTTGAAACTTGGATTTACGGCCCTAGCTTTGATTGAAAGCAAGCTCCAGTGGTGCAATTGGTCAGCACATGGTACTTATATGACAGTACAGGGTGAAGCAATGCCATGGTTGTGAGTTCAAATCTCACCTGGAGCAATTTTGACTAACAACCAAACATTAAGACAAAGGGAAAGAGTGTAGCAGAGTTCCACTATTGACAGTCATTTAGTCAGAGTAATGTAATGGCTTCAGGAAATAACATGAAAAGTCAAACTCCATTTATACCATTGTGATTTTCCATTAATTCATCTTCTGAATTCCTTTTAGGTTCACAGGGCTGCTGTTTCAGCAGCTGTTAGCCGATACTTCCAGAACAGGTCGTCAACCCATTGTGGGGTCACATACTCACATTCAGAAACATTTCAGAATCGTCAGTTAACCTATGAAGAATGTCTTCTTTCTTTGGAGGAAGCTGGAGTGACAGGTATAAATTCACAAGTGGGATTTCAACCAGGTCCTTCTGATGAGACAAGAGTTCCAAACATTAAACCGCAGTTAAGGTCCTAGTGGGGATTTTATGCCATGAAATTATATTGAGCATTTTTGTTAAAAATTATCCCATTCTTTGTCGTCTTTGCTGCCAAGCTCCAGTGGTGCAATTGGTCAGCACGTGGTACTTATAAGACAGTACAGGTAAAAGCAATGCCAAGGCTGTGAGTTCAAGCCTCACCTGGAGCAGCCCTCCTTTTTCATATGTAACGACAATTTGAAGCACATAATTGCACAATATCACCACTTCTGCATTGTTCATAGATATACAAAGAATACAACAAAAAAGTACAGCTAAGAATATAGATTATATAGGTCACAACATGACCACCTGTACCATCTATACCACTGGTCATTACATGATACTTATATGACAGCACACGGTGAAGCAGTTTCAGGGTATGAAGTTCAAGCCACTTCTGTTTCAAAGAAGAGAAAATACCTTATTGTCAAACTTACCACAACTCAGTCATCTGGTTAACAGCACGTTGTGACCTATACCATCTATGTAATTTGGCGAGCAATCCCAGGAATCAAACACTGCACTCTTTTTGTCCCTATTTGTGCTTTTAACTTTTAAAAGTCAACAATATAATTCATGAGCAGGAGAACCAGTTACCTCAATTACCAAGGTCTGGCAAAATTAGTCGAGAATTTTTCTATTGTCACATTTGTGGGGGTGGGGGTGGAGGGTGTTTCCGCCAGGGGAAAGTTTCTATGATTAAAATGCTTTGACCCTTTCTTTGTCTTACAAAGTTTTACATTTATTGTGAAGACATATCTGAGGCTCCAGTGGTGCAATTGGTCAGCACATGGTACTTATATGACAGTACAAGGGTAAAGCAATGCCAGGGTTGTGAGTTCAAGCCTCACCTGGAGCAATCTAATCATTAAATCTTTTTTCTTAATTTTACTTGTGTAACAGAGAGGCATCCATCCATCCATCTATTTTTCCAACACACGTTTTTGTGCTTTGGATGAAGGTGGAGAAACACAAACCCACAGTGCAGCTCCTCATGGTGATGTTATGCTCTAAAAATGTTTTGTATGTTTTTATTTTTGGTAATTCCACTGATGGAATGAAAGCTCCAGTGGTGCAATTGGGCAGCACATGGTACTTATATGACAGTATATGGTAGAGCAATGCCAGGGTTGTGAGTTCAAGCCTCACCTGGAGCACTGTTACTTTTTTCAAAGACATTTAAAAGGGCAGAATTGTATCATGTGTTTCTAAGTAAAAATTGTAGCAATAACACATTTGATAGATTACTTTAATACAGAACTTTGATAAATATTACACAGTTTATTTTTCAAAAACAGTATATGTTTAAGTACACGAGCATGAGTTAGGAACAGAGTTTGGCTCTCATCCATTAAACAGATCTCCACCCCTTGATGGGCTAATGTGAAAAAATTCCTTTAAATAACCAAATAGCTCCATATTCCTCTTGTAGAAAGGTTCAAGAGCAACATTGGTCTTTATATTATTTGTATGGCAGTCTCAGTAGGGTAACAGCAAGATAGTGAGCTGAAGCCCCGCTTGAGCAGTGTCCTTTTTCAAATGGACTAAACTCCTTTTCACACAAGTCTGAATCTACTTACTGAAGACCATTTAATGAGCTTTCACACACAGCAAAAAACAAACAAACTAACTAAAAAAAACACTAGTTTTGAGAAAAGAGTCTGGATATTTTTTCTATTTTTTGCAATTCTAAAAACCAAACAAAAGCCTTTTGTTGGATAATTGCTTGATTTGGAATCTGTATGGCATCACCACCTCAGGTCAGAAGTTCATTGTCGCCAAATTGCCTAGATTTAAAAATGTGTATCTATCATTTAAACAGCCACAGAACAAAAGTAATGTGTTACACACTCATCGCAGCATAGCGGCCTTATAATTGTTTTTGCTATTTTTACATTAGCCCAGTAATGAGTGGAGATCTGTTTAAGGAATTAGAGCCTGGAACTGTTATGAACTCCTGCCTTTTAAATAAACTATTTTTAAAAACATAAAACATGAAAGTCCTGTAATAGTAACCAAATGTATTATTGCTACAATTTGTCCTTAGAAGGCTGTGCAAAGAATTATGTGCTTCAAATTGTCGTTACATATGAAAAAGGAGGGCAGCTCCAGGTGAGGCTTGAACTCACAGCCTTGGCATTGCTTTTACCTGTACTGTCTTATAAGTACCACGTGCTGACCAATTGCACCACTGGAGCATTGGCTACAAAGACGACAAAGAATGGGATAATTTTTAACAAAAATGCTCAAAATAATTTCATGGCATAAAATCCCCACTAGGACCTTAACTGCGGTTTAATGTTTGGAACTCTTGTTTCATCAGAAGGACCTGTTCTGAACCGATTCTGAAATGTTTCTGCATGTGAGTATGTGACCCTGCAATGGGTTGACGACCTGTTCTGGAAGTATCGTGGACTCGGCTAACAGCTGCTGAAACAGCAGCCCTGTGAACCTGAAGGGAATTCAGAAGATGAATTAATGGAAAATCACAATGGTATAAATGGAGTTTCATTTGTCATGTTATTTCATGAAGCCATTATATTCCTCTGACTAAATGGCTCTTAATAGAGGAACTCTGCTACACTCATTCCCTTTGTCTTAATGTTTGGTTGTTAGTCAAAATTGCTCCAGTGGACATGTTGTGTTCTACATTGAATACATTGTTTATGTGAGTGATAGACTGTAGTAGCAGCTGTGCTTTGGAAATATTTGATGTTTTACCCCCCAATCCAACCCCTTTAGGGTGGGTGTTAAGCTGATTGGTTATGGGTACCAGTTTTAGGGTGTATGGAGTGATCTAGCGTCATTTGAAATGAAGACCTCACAGTTTCAGAGCAGACACTGCTGCATAAATAGAAGTTTTCCTTTTTGTAAGGAGTTTCCCTTTTTGATGGTTAAAGTCTGTCAAAGCTGGTTCAGAGTTCTTGTAATTTTGTTTTGGTGTTGTTGTGGCTTTTCCTAATAATGGCCATCTTAATTTAATTCTTTTCTGTAGCGTTTTTATGTTGCAAATTCTTTTTATTGTTTGTAAGTCCCCAATCCAAGCTCCAGTGGTGCAGTTGGTCAGCACCTGGTACTTATATGGCAGTCCACGGTGAAGCAATGCCAGGGTTGTGAGTTTAAATCTCACCTGGAGCATTTCTTTCTTTTCATGTGAATAACATAACTACTATTTCAATTGATTTACTGTTTGGAGGGCATAGTGACATGGCAATGGAACAATAAACACTTGATAGACAACTTTGAAGAAGATTCTATAACTTAACTCTTTTCAGAATGCCTCAGTTCATTGACACGTTTCTCTCAGAGGCTTTCACATACTTGAACACAAACATTTCCGAATCAGCAGTTAACCAATGGATAACGTCTTTGTATTTTGGAGGAAGTTGGAGTGACCAGAACAAACTCACGCATTGGATTCGAGCCAGGGCCTTCTGATGAGGCAAGAGTGCAAAACACTAAACCTGAAACCAATTCTGGTCTCTATCCTTTAAGTAAAAGTAACTACTGTTCCAGGTGAGACTTGAACTCACAACCCTGGCATTGCTTTACATTGCACTGACTTATAAGTACCATGTGCTTACCAATTGCATCACTGGAACCAACCAAATGTTTCCAGAGCGTCGCTGCTACTTTACTGACTGAAGAAAAAAAAAAAAGTATACAGTTCTTGTGGTCAAGAATCAAATTTCAAAACACGTTTGGCCTAATAAGCCTTGAGGCAGCACCAAGGTCCTGCAGTTTGTAGACATTACCAGGTAGAAAAAATGCATTTGGAGTGGATCAAAACCTGTTCTAATACAATTCTGTCAATATCATTCTATTACACAAATATTCAACTCTTATATTCAAATTCAACATTTACCAGCAAATAATTCAGTGACTCACTTTTCAAAGTACCTGATAGCTATCGTACCTGAAAGTTGGAATTCTTTGTTCACTGGCACAGGGATTTCTAAGAAATTATGACAGAAACTTGTGCAGCGCCAAATAAGACAGTAGTTAGTCATTATATTCAATACACTAGAGTAGATAATTGTCATCTGCAGAATGGTCCTGTGTAAAAGTTACTTTAGTTTTGGAGTTTTCTTATTCTCACTATCGTTGCTAATTTCCTTTTGCCAAACTCTGTTAGTGTTAACCTTCCATCAAGGCTCCAGTGGTGCAATTGGTCAGCACATGGTACTTATATAACAGTAAAGGATGGAGCAATGCCAGGGTTGTGAGTTCAAGCCTCACCTGGAGCAGTTCTGAATTTTCATAGAACTTTTTACAGGTCCTTCAGACTTAGCATCAATCCACTTTGAATGCCTGATATTTCCTGCTCAGTTATTAACACAAGAATAATGGAGCTTACTCTACAACTGCCAGACAAAGGCGAGGTCCACCCCCAGACAGTCCATCACACAGAGACCAACAACTTCTCAGACTCACATTAAAAGCAATAAAATGAGAATCTTATGGTCTGGTTAGACTGTTAACCTCACATTGCCCTATTTTTGTCAGAATTCTCAGTGATTTCAGATGATGGCATCTGCTAATTGATCTAATCCAGGGGTCAGCAACCTTCAACACTTAAAAACCATTCAGTCGATTTCCTAATGACCACAATGCAGTAGGTATAAGGATTCTGTGGTTTAGTTTGGGTTTTGCTATGTTTGTTCATGTTCTGAGTAGACCTTGCCAGTCACACCAGTTTTAGGTTTGTGATCTAAAGCAATCTTCATTTCAATTTATTACCCTCTGCCTATATAAGCGTCTGGAGATATAAGGCACAGTCCTTCCTACTACTGCAACATGCGTTATAGACAGCAAGCTTCTTGTCTAAAAAAATGAGCTCCAGCTCCTTGCATCGGAAAAACTGAGATGAAATTGACAGGATGTAATAGTAAAATCCTAAAACTGGCTAAGGGCAAAAATATATTATTTTCTCTTACTGTGCACATGAAGAATAAATTGCACTGTATTGGTTTGCACTTGAATTACACTTCTCTGCCTTTTGGTACTCTGAACACATTTGCACTACTTTTCCTCATCAGATGGGGGAGCAGCTGTGCCACTTAATGTATCCCACCAGATGCTTTTAAAGGAGTTTGTTTTTAATCAAAGACACGATTTAATCCACCAACCACAAAGCTTGGAGACAACTGCTCCATCTCCAAGTCACAGCTGACATAAACTGAACCAAAAAAAAGAATAACTAGACAAAAACAGGGCAGAGAGTACAATTGTGTTTATGTATTTTAAAATTACCCCATGTCATGTCAAATCTCAAATCTCAATCTTCTTCCTCCAGGATTTTTTTTTCACAGTTCTGACTTGGTGTATAGTTCCAAATGGGCAAAAATTGAAATGATTTTTCCTCCATGGTCATTTTTCAAACAGTTCAGACTTTTGTGAATTAAAACTTCCCTCCCAAGTCTGAGACCTGATTGGTCAAAGTTTGACCTGGGTTAACTTTCAATCCACCTACAACAGTCATGCCTTTTGTACTTAGAGTTAAAAAAATGGTCTTCAAATTTTTTATTGCTACGTGTGAGCGCACGAGTTTTGAAAATATTACCAAAGAAATGCAACGTTTTTTGTTTTGTTTTTAATAGAAAGCTTAACTTTTTTGTATTTTCATCCCAATGCAAATAAACAAAAACAAATCTTTAGAATGTTGCAATTATATTATTTACTGAGAATATAAACTTCAATAGTATGAAAATGACTGGTTTCCTTAAAGGCAGAATTTTTATAGAGCTTGATAAGGATCATGAAACTTTTCAAAGAATGGTTATCATATATGTTTCATCTGGAATTTGCTTAGTTTAACAGAAGCTTACTTTTGCTTTCTTTCCGTTTCTCTTTGCATTTTCTCCAACATAAACGCTTTGTACTTTCTTATGGGAAGAAGAAAAAAGATAAGGCACAATGTCAAATAGTTTGGCATCTCTATCTTTATAGCTGGGCGTTTATTGTTTACAGTTGGCTACTTAAGTAAGATCCGATAACAGAAGATTGAGTGAAGTGCCTTTTATCAGGCGCCACTACAAATGACAATAACTCTACATGGAGAAAATCTGAAGAATGATTGTAAAAAAAAAAAAGGAGCAGCAATCTTGCTTAAGGCGTGATCCACCAATAGTCTGCTAAATTGTTCAGGGTGGGAACATTTAGAATTTCACCCCCTACATGAGTCAAATGTTCATTAACTTTGAGGTGCTCAGTCAATGTGACCTTCTTAACTTGGTCAATAAAGGCAGGGTTTATCTAGAAATCAAACCTGGGAGTGTCTCTCTTTAACATGGTGACACAGAGCATAAAACCCCCCAACCCAGTTCAGAGTGAGTGTAAGAAGATGGTTGGATGGAAGTTATAGTAACTTTAGACAGAAAGGGAAAGGGCTTCTCCTTTCAGGTGTCACAACAGCAAACTACACATCATTAGGAAGCCGTTATTCCTGCAGATTCCCATACTGACTCAACCTTTTGGCTTTTTATATAGACTTAGGACAGTCACACAGAGAAGTGCCCCCATGTGATTGTGGTAACTTACAGCACCTGGAAGTCCCATCCAAGGACAAAAAAAGCCCTCTCAAGATTGGGTGTGCCATTGGTGGCACAGCTGTACTTCCTCAGAATTAGGTGTAACTCAAATGTAAGCACATGCACAGCTTTGTTGTCTGATATTTTAGTGAAAATTCATTTTTCCATTATAATTATATTACCATTTCTCACTTTTTCAGTTTTGATTCACATAACATCCTTTTTGGTTCCCCAATGGAGTGATGTTGTATACATTGATACAGAAATGCATACATAAGTAATTGGGGAGTTGCTACAGAAGAAAGGCGGATCACGGTTGTATGTTTATTTTAGAATGGCTGCACAACAGAGAGTGAAGACCGTCAAACTGCTTAAGGTCATTTCTCTTCAGGAAAATAAAATTTATGTGAACAGATTGCAGCCATACCAACATAAATAGACTTTATTCCAATATGGAAAGTGAAAACTGCAAATAACAACCACACATAAATGTAATAATGTTATTTTTTATTATTAGCTTTTCATTTTTAATAACATGAGAAATGCAACAACTTTAATACATTTATTTCTAAAACAAGAAAATACATGTTATTGTTATCAATGCTGTCAATATTTATTGCAAAGAAAAAAAAAGACATTAAAAACATCACATTAATGGCATTTTGCTTTTCTTAAAGTTTGTTCTCATTTAGTAAATCTAAAATAAATGTGATCCAGGTTA
Source organism: Oryzias celebensis (assembly GCA_014656515.1). Classification (NCBI taxonomy): domain Eukaryota; kingdom Metazoa; phylum Chordata; class Actinopteri; order Beloniformes; family Adrianichthyidae; genus Oryzias; species Oryzias celebensis. Next base: position 3,637,388 of record BNCR01000014.1, read on the forward strand.
TAGTGCAGTTTTCTTATGTTTTGCTTGTTTAGTATGAATAGAAAAAAAGAAGAAAAAATATCAGCTTAACTTTATTTTTCAAAGTAGCCTTCCTAAATAAAAGATTTTTAATAGTAATAAATTTGAAAACATTTTTTCAGCTTATCCAGTCACCCTTTTTTATTTAATTATTCATTTTCCTTCCCATCTTGACATTTCTTTACTGCAAATTAAGACTTTTTTAAAAACTGCTTGTTCCTTATACCCAGAAAATGTCCAACATATATAAATCTACCTTGTATGTTTTTCTTTGTTTTTTGTTCTTAACTCAAAATAAAAGTTGGATTTGCATTTAAACTATGAAAATTATCCAAAAATTGGTGTCTGATACATAACTTAACTACTGCAGAGAAACCATATGAATTGTTTTCACAGCAAGGAGACTCAAGAAGGTGTCGGGTATTTTTGGATTACACTTTTTATCGCTACCATTTGTTCAATACAAAATGAAATATTGAAAATAGAAGTCCCTTGTTTCCCTTGGAAAAAAAACATCAATGCGTATTGAAAAACAGATATTTTTTTCTTAGCAGTTTATTTACTTTTTGAAAGGAAGGTATTGTAAATCTTGCTTCCATACATGCAGTATCACATTCATACAGAGTAATTCTAAAAGTTATCTTTGTTAGCAGTTTTTTGGGTTCTCCATAGAGAAAGCCACACCTGCATCTTTTATATGAAACATAAAACAGAAGAAGTGATGGATTCATGGGCGCAGTGACATAAGATGTTTGAGCCACATACATAACTATATTGTGTATTTCAGATACAATTATGCTGTGTATGTGCATCACTCTGCATCCAGTTGTTCCGTTCAGAAGTGTTTCCATCGGATGGCAGAGAGGATGGCGTGGATAAAGTACAGCAGAGTGGTTGCAAAGGCAAAAACCTGGCAGACAAACAAAAAATGAACAGATTATCAAAAGATAAATCTTTGTATATCCTCATAGATTTGACTAAATAAAAACTTAGAAGATGATAGAGGTTTTAGCATCCCCTAATTAGCAGAATACATAAAAAAGAGAGAAGGATTGTCTGATTTGCAACCGGTTTCTGCACAGTTTCCACATCCTTTAGGAGTTACATAAAGTTAAATATTTTTAAAAAGTTATTATAAGTATCAGAAATGAATAATGCAAGAGGATGTCTCAGAGCAGAACTTTAATTTACAATGGACACCCTAAATACACACATTTTTAAGTCAAAAGCTAAAATAAAAATTATATTTTTTTTCCAATGCTTTTTTTTTTATTAAAAAAATGTTTTTTCTTAATTTGCCTAATTTTAAATTTCTTTTGTCTTTCTTTCATTGTGAAGCACGTTGGTCCCCTGAAAGAGTTGTAAACTGCTATATATGCATAAAGTTTCATTCATTTAATTTAATCTCAAAAATATTAAAAACTACACTATAAAATAAAATAAAACAAAATAAAATAACTGTCTCTGTGATCTTCAAAGAAAAAAAATCTTGAAAAACAAATCCAACAAATTGCAAAGATATAACCAATAATAATCTGTCCTTTCATGTTACAATCCTAAGACTTTGGAGGGCTGAAGCTCCTCGCACATCTCACAGTTTACTTTTGAGTTTAATTAACTTTCAATTTGAAATTTTTTTTTCAAGTTGTGGTCATCTCCAATTCAAAGACACAACTTCTGACAACTCTAAAACAATGTTGAAGGGCTCATTTACTTTGGTTTGTCAACATGACTTAAATTACTGCATCTAATAAGTAGATCTTTTAACAATTTAAAATGATTTTTTTATCCCCAAAAACATCAAAATGTTTTTTTTTCCTGTGTAGAAAAGGAGAATTATGAACTGTGATTATGTGTAAAGCAGGTTTTCCTTGTTCAACTAATAATTGTTTAGCTTTTTCTTTTTAACAAGGTGAAAAAGGTTTTAGCGGTAAAGTGTCACCTGGTCTGAATTTCAGAACACCTCTGAGCAGAACTTGACCATGACCTCAAAGATCATAAAGTGAAAAAATATCTATGGGTTCATTCTTTTTGATTGAGAACAGAATTGAAAAAGACTTTAAAAAAACATGAATGAAGTTTTGAGAAATGTTTGGTTAGAACTTACCACAGCAGAAATTTCAATCTGGTACGTTTTAAATGTACCCTCTTTCTCCTTAATTGTGATGTACGCCAAATCTACCCCTGCACTGAGGTAAAAGAGCACCGCCAGCCCATGGTAAATGAAGTCCTACACACAAACCCAAGAAGAAAGATGTTAGCAAAAGCCACAGCCCTTTTTAAACACGTTTTAAATATCTTGCTTTTGCTTACAGCTGCAGCCCAGCCAGAACTGCTTTTATGACATCCAGCAGCAAAGATGATCATCCAGAGGAAGGTCATGACAAAGCAGAAGATGGAGACAAACATCACCCACCCCAGAGCTTGTGGTGTATCAACACGGGTCGACGCCACTAGAATCCAGACCAGACCACCAAACACCTACAACCAGAAGAGGTTAAAACAAACTTCCAGAGTCAGCATTTTCCATTTTCAGCAGTTTAGTTTACATTTTCTATTTTTTTTCTAATGAATCCTGACTTGATTGAGCCAGATATGATGTCCAACAAATAGCTTGCAAGCACTACTGCCTTTTTTATCTGTATCCTAATGCAGGGTTAGGGGCCGGATCCGGGAAAGATCAGTTTAACAAACTGATCTGAAACAATCTGAAACAGTGAAGGTGACTAAACAGGAATTTTAGTTTCACATATAGCAAAAATTTCACACTTGACTGAATCATTAATAAAGTGATTTTTTTTTCAAATTACTCCCTTAAAAGTGCAGACATTGCTTTAAAATCCTATTGTACGATTATTGCTTTTTTATATAGTTTCATTTTGAATCATAATTTAGATTAAGCATATGTTAGTTACTGTTAAACAAAAAAAGTAACTGAGCAGAGGAGTTGCACAGCTGAGGCTTGACATCCCTTTTTTAAGTTTTGACACCTCAATGTTTGGAAATGACTTGGGAAATGTAAATATTTTCAAGTGGACTCTTTGGGGGGGAAAAGCAAAATGTCTCCACAAGATAGCCCATTCTCAACTGTATTGTCAAATAATTGACAATACTTTTGAAACACAAGGGTCAAAAGTGTTGGGGAAAATGGTCGAAACTCAGTGGGCAAACACTAAATTGCTCCATCGTAGACTGTTGACTAAACAAACAGTTCTCTTTAAAACTATGTGGGTAGTGCTTAGTTTGCTAGCTTACCCAATGTTAACCACCTCCCTGTATCACTCTGGGGAATTCAGACTGAAACTGAGTCATACTGAAATTATTGCTTTGTGTTCATTTGACATCAGCACTTCAACCCAGAATAACTCATTCAAATACACTCCTTTTTATTTATTGAGAAAAAAAAGACTATTATAATAAAAGCACAAAGACAAAGCGACACTTGACAGACGTACTTTGAACCTCTCAAAAGGCAGACACCACCCCTTTCCATTTTTGTCATACATTGTAAACTTGATTCAAGTGTATCTTTTTCTTTTCAAATACATTTGTTAAAAGTTGGTTAAAAAAATGAGTAAAATGACAAGAATTCAATTGATTTGCTCAAACTACTTACTACTCTCAGCAAACTTCTGGCTGATTCGATAAAATAATCTGGCAAGTCAGGTGAGCAGTGAAAAAAGTCATTGATTCTAACCCTGAGCCACGATTTTTCTTTTAATGCTGGGATTTCTTGAGTCATTCAATTATTTAAAAATGCTAAAATAGGAGGGTTTTTTTCTGTTTTCTTTCTTCTACAGAAGGTTCAGCACAGGTTGGATGACTTGTAATCTTTAATGGACTGAAGTTTTATTCTGTATCTGCTGTTTCTCTTCTAACACAGCTCTGCAGTTTTTCTTTTCCTGACCACAGCAGAGTTCAAGCAATTATGAGCATCAATTAAAAAAAAAGCTTTAGAATTATTTGTTTATTAGTTTAATCCCTTCACACCGCATGACATAAGGTCACAGCGTACCATTTAATCCTGGACTCCACTTATTTTGCACTACCTTGAATAAAAATAGATAAATAAATCCCAGAAGAATAATTTTCTTATAATTGTAAAAAAATGTAACCTCATCAAGGTGTAGCTCCTTTAAAAACACTTCCAATCTTGGCTCATTCAGTTTATTGAGAGTGGATTTAAAAAGCTGATTACCTTTGTGTTGAAAATAGCTGTTAACTGTAACATAGCCTAAGGACTTGTTTGAGAAGGTCTGTGTTCATAACAGTTAATCTAACCTGAAGACGTCTTGTCTGCTGTCACACAAGTTAAACTGCTTCTTTAACAGCATTTGAGTCGAGATCTGGGGCACCACAAAAGCCTCTGCATTTTTTTTTTTTTCTCTTAAGCAGTTATTCTCCATTGGGTACGATAAAATAGCTACATTTTTTTTTCTCAGAGTAGTAACAATAGGCGTGAAATATGAGATGTGAAAAGATGGAGGGGCTCCTCCCAAAAGGGGAATGTTTTTCATCTTCTCTCTTTCCACTGTAACCCATTAAGCATTTAAGTTAAAGAGAAATCGTTACCTTCAATGACACAAATTTATTTTTAATGATAAATTAATGAACATTATAAAAATAACCTGTTGAAAGAAATGTTTAAAGCTCATCTTTTTTTCAATGTTTTAAAAGTGTGTCAGAAGGCAAGATTCTGAAAAGCTCTGTTTACAGGCGGCTTTCTTTTCTTGAATAAAGATAAAGTGCATTATTAATGATGTGTCATCTTTTTTGTTGGCACCTTTGTTTTGTGATAAATAATTCAAACGGAGAAAAATACAGCCTAAAAGTTTCCTAATTTGCATGGATACATCCTGAAGTTGAGATATGATTAAAGGTTGATGTCACTCTGTAGTCCGTTTCGGTTGTTCCCACTCACCAGCTCGGGCAGATAAAATATATCCGGAGCCGTTGTGCAAATCTCCATTCCACTGGGCAGACTCCCCATGGACTGTGCTGTAGTTGCAGCCATCTCAACCTGTCCTTTCTCTCAATGTGAAGCGAGCCTCTGCCTGAACTAACGGCGCGGTCACAGGTGTATCCGACCTTTATATGAAAGGCAGGTTAGCGGACAAACCCGTTCTGCTATTGTGGGTGAGACATCCCTTCCCTCCATATCTCCTTCCTCCAGATCAAAGCAGACACCCTTCTTGTCACAACGCCCAGGCAGCGTGACGCTTAATATGAGCTGCAGAGCTGTGACAGGTGTCTGAGGCAACCTGAGGAGAAATCCTATGTCCCTAAGTCACAGTGAATTCTGCTCACGGGAAATCTTGGTGTTGTTGTTGGGTGAACCACACAGCTCACTGAGTTTTCAGGCCACACAAACTTTTGTTATGGAGTAGCCATGCTTGCACCTTATCTTTGTACTAATAAGAGAAACTCTGTTTTTCTGAAAACCTAGATATTACTTTTGATATCACAAACAGAAAAGTAGTCGGTAGGCTATATACTCACTGGCCACTTTATTAGGTACACCTTACTAGTACCGGTATAGACCCCTGTTTGCCTTCAGAACTACCTTAATCCTTGGTGGCAGAGATTCAACAAGGTTCTGGAAACATTCCTCAGAGAGTTTGGTCCATATTGACATGACAGCATCACACAGCTGCTGCAGCTTTTTCTGCTGCACATCCATGATGCCGATCTCCCTTTCCACCACATCCCAAAGGTGTTCTGTTGGGTTGAGATCTGGTGACTGTGGAGGTCATTGGAGTCCCGTGAACTCATTATCATGTTCAAGAAACCAGTAGGAGATGATTTCAACTTTATGACATGGAGCCTTATCCCTGCTGGAAGGAGCATTAGAAGATGGTACACTGTGGTCATGGCGGGATGGACATGGTCAGCAACAATACTCAGGTAAGCTGGTGTGTTGTAACCACGCTCAGTGGGTCCTAAAGGTCCTAAAGTGTGCCAAGAAAATATCTTCCATACATTACACCACCAGCAGCAACCTGAACTGTTGACACAAGGCAGGATGGATCCATACTTTCATGTTGCTGATGCCAATTCCTACCAAACAATTCGAATGTTTATTCACCAAGCCAAGCCACGTTCAAAGTCAATTCAATCACCTTTCTTCTTCATTCTGATGCTCGGTTTGAACTGCAGCAGATCATCTTGACCTTGTCTACATGCCTAGATGCATTAAGTCGCTCCCGAGTGATTGGCTGATCAGAAATGTGTGTTATCAAGAAGTCAGACAGATGTAATTATTAGAGCGATCAGTGAGTAGGAACATTTATTTTGAACTTTTTGGTATTTTGTGGAGCATTATTCAGCAGTTGCAGAATTTGGTGACTTGGGCATTTTTTAGTAACTTCTTTTTGTAGTTAATTCTAAAAGTACAACATTTAAAAAAAGGGGAAAAAATAATGAAAAATAACATAAAAGCAGAACATTACACATTATGATACTGTTAAGATGATTCCTTTTTTTCATTTTATTCAATCTTGCTAAGTCAAGTGTAAGGCTGTATTATTTTATTATATAGTGATGGCGTGGTGCGGGGTTAGGGTGGGGCAGCGTGCATTTGTATGTGTGAGCATTTTTCTGTTTTAATAAGCTTGAAAAACTATTTTTAAATGACAAATGATAGTTTTACTTCCAATGGTTCTTAGTTAGATAAAAAAAATCTACAATTGCTTAGCATGCATTGTGTGCCAAAATCCTATAACTGTAGTCAAAATGTTACCACGTTAACCATCTGTTTTTAATGTTTTTAATTTTTTATCATTACATGAGACAAATTTAGCAACTTGTAAAAATAAATGAACTTTTTCACCTTTTTACAGGTGGCTGTGGTGCAGAGGTAGAGTGGTCATCCTCTGACCAAAGGATTGCAGGTTTGATTGCTGCCTTTCCTGCTCTTGTGTCAAAGGTGAGACACAGTAGGTTGGCACCAGTGATAGGCGCCCAGCAGTGTGTGAATGTGTGTCTGCATGAATGTGACAATAAAAAGCTATGGGCCTTAAAGGAAGGTAGAAAAGGGCTATATGCGTATTTGTTACTTTCACCATTTTTTTTAACAAACCGATTCCATGACAAGTTGATTATGTTGTCACAAATCTATCCCACAGAAAAAGTCACAATGACATGACCCCAATCGCCATGACACTTTATGGGAGTGGTTTGTTCAGATGAGCTCTTACACAGACTTTTCCAGCAAACAACACTTACTTTTAGGTATCAGCTGATGTATTTATTCCATGCAGCAAACATAAATTGAACTTGTTAAATTTTTTTATTTCTTATAAAGTCAAACATTCATTTAGTTGAAACAAAAAGCTTGGAAGGAACACTGTGTGTCACAGTGTATGTCAGGACTTTGCCAGAATACAGAGGAGCTCTATTTGAATCTCCACATAATAAGTGTTTCAGGTTTCAGTAGTGAACTCTCCACCATTACTCGTATCTCTATTTTCTTCAGTTGTTCTTTCAGCACAACTCCACCTCTTGTTTTATGAATGGTCGGGAGTGGACTTGGGAGTGGATCTGGGTGACCCCTAAACAAGGAACAACAGATCTGGTTCACGAATTAATGCTTCTTTATCTATTTTTTTTTTTTATTTAAAAACAATCAGGTTTATCCTGTTCCTGTTGAGGTTGATCAAGTTAATAACATTTACTAAAATTATTAAATTATTTAATACAATTTTAAAATAATTTTCTAACTGTCCTGACACACCTGAAGCAGGTAATCAGTCATGAATAGGGCTTGGATATCTGGAAATCATGCAAACACTGCCGCCCTCAAGGCCTGGACTTGCCCATCCCTGCTTTAGCCTCTGAGGCTCCAAAACTCCTGTCATGCGCCCTCTTCTGCCTTAACCTAACACTAACACACTACGGATGGTTGGAAGGGTCATGCAGCTACACTGCAAATAAAACACTGAGTTGTGACATAAAGACTAAAACTTCTGGTATTTATACTGTGGTACAGATGTTCAGCGTTTACTAAAAAGAGGAAACTCTGACTGGGTGTGTGTGTGTGTGTGTGTGTGTGTGTGTGTGTGCGTGTGTGTGTGTGTGTGTGTGTGTGTGTGTGTCTTTGCTGCCTCCATTTGTATATTGTTTTTGTTGCACTGAATATCTGAAAATTGATCTCCAAACATTCAAACCTTTCTTGTTTGATTACTTTTCACGTGTATGACATTGTATATGTTCCCCTCCAGCTTCCAGACACAAAAAATAAAACTAATCCTCTCAAAATTTGTTTTGTTTTTTAAAATATAATTTCGATCTGTAGAAAAGACAGAAAATGAAAGTGCTCTTTATTGTCTTATTCACAATGAGGAATGTACTTCTACTATATTTGAACTACTCCATTAAATGTACAATAAAGAATCTGGAAGTAAAGATTTGCAGCTTTGGCGCACTTAAAAAAGAAAGAAAGAAGGTAGTAAAAACACAAATAGCTATTGTCAGTTTATAAAACATCTGGTTTAGACTTTTTTTTTCTTTTTTTGTCAATCTGAGTTGTCATTTTTTTAGGATCTCTTCCATCGAATGGCAGAAAAAATGGCATGGATGAAGTAAAGAAGAGTGGCCACGTAGGACATAACCTGAAAAAGGACAAAACAGACAGTTATGAGTGATAATAAGTCCAAGTTCTGAGAACAATGCTGTTTGAAAGCCTATATTATTTTAAAAGTGTACTTGTATTCAAATGCAGTAATAATAATCCTTACACAAAGAACTAGAATTATGTTAAACATTGCATGATTAATATCTTATGTTTTGAGCTGCACTGGCCTTCCAGGATAGTTTTTTTTTGTATGCATGTCAGCATGAGGTAAGTTTTATACAAATCAACAATGCACAGTATGTGTGTGTGCGTGTGTGTGTGTGTGTGCGTGCATGCGTGGGTGTGTGTAAGACGTACCACTGCAGAAATGCTAAGCCTGCTGACTTTGGATACACCAAGAGTTGACGTAAAGACAAATGTCATGTAGGCCAAAATCACTGACGCACTCAGGTAAAAAACCACAGACACAAAATGGTAACCCACATCCTATGAGAGAAAAAATGACAGTGGAGTTAATGTTTTAAGTTATTTCAGCAGGAGTTTCAACAAAAGGAAATGAAACAAACCAAACATGAACTCCAAAATTGCATGAACTCCCATGCATGTATGGGGAGAACAAACAAGCTGATGATGCTTTAATCCTCATTTAAATACTTTTGCAGTATATTAGTCTGCCTAACTATCTGGACATTCATCTGTTAGACCCCCCAACAAATGATGAACTTACCAGGGCTGGCCAAAAGCTGCTCTGATTGCCTCCACAGGCAAAGATGAAGAACCAAAGTGTTGTCCCAACAAAGCAGAAGACGGACACAAACATCACCCAGCCTAAGGGGTTAGGTAAAATTACATGAGTCGATGCAACCAAGATCCACACCAAGCCCCCAAACACCTGGAAGGTCAAATAGACATGAAAGGTCATTCATTTCATCTGTAGTTTTATATTAGGAATCTAGTTTTGCAAGAACAGTTATTAAAGTACATAACTGTAGTGCATTTTTATTGGTAAACGAATATGCACACAAAGGGACCACTCTTCAGTACACTGCATTGTCACTATTTGTTTTCTCTTCCTTTGACAAACAGTGACTTAGAAATACAATGACAGAACATTCAGAGAACCACCCTCTGGAACTTGTTTCAGGATAAAAAATGATGCACTACTGTTCTAAAATGAAATGTTCTTCTTGATACAAATCAATCTTATTTATTCAAAAAAAAAAAAAAAAAAGGCTAAATCGCTGCATTTTAACTTCAAACATTTGGATTTTTTCAACACCTGCCTTTTATGAAACTTCACAGCCTAATTAACAGCTGTAGATTTTTTTGTTGAAATAAAATGTACTTTGTGAGTTTGTCTCATTTAAATGAAACTATATGTTATTTATTGAGAAAGTCTGTTTCTGAAGCTTGAAATTGCTTGAAATTTGTGAGTTAATCTTCAGGAAGCATTTGCTGAACTTCATTTTTGGGGAAGAGATTCAAATTTCAGCTTTTTTTTATTTTGTCACATGAGTAAATTTGTGAAAGTAGTAGTGGAGAAACTTAGTATTTTAAAAATTAAAGGAAAGAGGTGAACAAATAGTGTTTAAAAAATGCTGGAGTAGATTTTCTGTCTGAGACTCCAATTTTCCAACAGATTCTGTGTAATTCTTCCTTTGGTTGACTGAGCATGTGAAGTTTTACGCTTGTTACTGTGAACCAAACATCCATTCTAGAAATGTGACTTCTTTGGGTAACTTTAACTCAAAGTTAAGAAAGTCATCTATATTTGTGAAAAACAATCTTAAAGCCAAACTGTTGTACACTGTGTAAACAGTGAGTTCAAGATGCTGATAATCAGCTCTCAATCTAAAGCTTTAAGTTTTTTTTTCTTTTGAGCCCAGAAACCAACATTCAGTCTGTTTGAGCAGAATGTGCCATGCCCAAATCAAACAACCACTTTGCAAATATTTTTCCTTTCACAACTGCCTCATTTTAAATCCATGAAAACAGACATTCATTAAATTTACTTCAAATAATGATATTTTCCAAGTTTTTCTTTTGCTTTGTAATTGTTCAAATGCATAATCAGCTTGTCCACAAAACCTGAAAACTAAATCACTCCATGTAACAAAGTGAATAAGACAATTATCAGTTATCATTTGTGAAACATAAAAAAACTGGAAATCTTTAAGGAAATAAGTAGAACAGCAAACAGAGCCAGAGTCTATGACCACAAAAACATTGAGTTACTACTTTAACTTTAACAATTTGTGATCTTTTCACCCCTTTTGCATATCTAACTTTTGATGCAATTGTACGTCTCCGTAAAATGAAACATAGTAAGCATAAATCAAAGCTGCATCCTTGTCAAAAATTGGTTTAGTCAGATATTTGTTGCCAAACCAGCTTTAGTGGATTTCAAATGCAACTTTGAACAAGTTTTTCTTTTTCTGCAGCACAATTTACTGTCAGTAAGGATGTATGTTCACTAAGTGCTTTTCTATTACATTGGATAAATATGCTTTTGAATTTCAAATTTCTTTAGCAGGATTTATAACATATTGTGAATCAAGAAAATCCTGGGAGATGTTATAATGATCACATATTTGGATTTTGTCCATTTAACTGTTTACTTCCAGACGAACAATAGCCAGTTTTAACTGCTTATCTGGCCTCTTTCTGTCTATGATGACTGTACTAAACAGTATCAGCGAGTTTCCATTTCTGAGCAGCAGATGGTTTCATAAAGAGGGCAAGACAGCAAGTAAGCTTTTTGAGCTGATAGTTGGTTTCCATTTACAACAAGCTCTGCAACTATATCTGTGTACCCAGGTGTTTTTCCACCTGTCTCACTAAGATTTCCTCTCATTCTCTGTGCAGAAGATAAACAAGAAGGCATTAGGTGTGGTTTGTAGATCCTTAGTAACTTTTCTCTTAGTGGAGAAATAAATGTTTAAAAAGTAACATTTTAAGCAAAAATAATTACTATGAGTCACAGAAACGTGTCCTTAATTGCTTCAAAACAAAGGGAGTTTTTCTTTGCTCACATTTTGTTGCTAAAATAAATTGTGGTCTCTTGTTTTCCTGTTGCTTTGGAAACTTGTGTTTACAGAAACAATCCAGCTTGTCAGTTTGACCTCGAGAGGTCACAGTCTCTTTTCACAGTGCAAATTCTTATAAATGATTTCAAGCACTCATTATTACCTGAAATTGTGCCTTGATGAATGTGCTTTTGTCTTATGTGAATCCTGGTTTTTTGTTTGGATGTGGAACTTTTCAAAGGCTTTTTTTTAACCAAAAGCTGAGTTTCAAAAATCCATGCAGCAGAACAAGATAAGGTTCTTGTCAGAGTGGAAACTCATCTTTAAAAAAAATCAATCAAACCAATGTAAGAAAAAAAGGATGGAAGAAATATAACAAAAGGACATGATTTATTACAATGCTGCATAAAAAGATTCACACCGAAAGAGATTTTTAAAAGAGAGTAAAAACTCACAAACTCTGGGAGGAAGAGTATGTCAGGAAAGCTGGTGAAGATCTTTCCTCCTGTTGGCAGAACATCACTCGAAGTAGTGGAAGCCATTGTCCAAATGTTAGTGTATTGTTGTTTGAAGGACAAAACCAGTTTAAATGTGCTTCAAAAGCAGTCTGTGTCTCCCGATTAGCTCCTTCAGCACCTCCCTTTGCATCCTGCACTCCACCTACATGTCCTTCCTCGAGCAACCAGGTGCTTTTTGCTGTTTTTGGATTGGTGAGGAGGGGTGGTGTCTGCATGAGTGGTAGGTCTTCCGCGGTCTTTGAGTTATGAGACTGTTGCTGTATGCAAATCCTGTGAATGCCCTGATGTGTTTCTTATATTTGTATAGCTGTTGCTATAAATGGCAAGGACCTTGCTTATAATCAAACAAACAAAAAAAAGACTATTGCTGTTTTCTGTCATTTCTGTCATTTTCTGTCATAGATGAAGAGAATTAGATTTAAAATTACATTTTAGTATAGGATTCACAGATTTGACTGCCTTATTTAAATTGATGGCATTAGTTCAAAATATATCATTGAGACTGCAAAATGCTGTGCATTTTTGTTTGTGTTGTTAAAAATGTCTTTTTCACCTGTTCAAACGCTATGTAAATATCAAGTTTTGTAAAACAGTATTTTAGAACTAAAACAACTTCAAAAAATGTTACATACAAGTAAGCAGTCAAATTCCCCACTAAGTGGAGACCAAAGGAGAGCCAATTCCTGCAAAAAGTTCTTCAAACATCTACATTTCCAAAGTGATGCTGTTTGTAGCTGAAGTTTCTAGAAACATAACAGTGTTTTTCAAATACTAATTCCCATAGAATTTAAATCCAACAACACTGAGCAAACACAGTAATGTATGATCATATGCTTTTTTTGAGAAACACAAGCGCAAGAGAGACAACTTCTGTCTTCTGATAACTTTGGATCGATTAAATATATTAGATTTGTTTTCCACACACTGTCACTGAAAACGTCAGATGATTGGTCTCCAATATTTCACATCCCTAGTGTTTGGTTCATCTCCACACAAATGACATTGTAAATGTTCTCTGCTGCAGCTTCCAGACACAAACAAAAAACTAATCCACACAAAATTCGGTTTGTTTTTTAAAATATATTTTTGATTTGGTGAAAAAACATTTTTATCTGTAGAAAGGAGAAAAAGAAAATGTGCTTTGTTGTCCTAATCACAATGAGTGAGATGCTTCTACTATATTTGAACCGCTCTAGCAAATGTACATCAAAGATTCTTGAAGTGAAGATTAGCAGCTTTAGCACACTTACACGGCTATGTCAACATTTAAAGAAGAAAGAAAGAAAGTAGTAAAAACACCAACAGTTAATGTCATTTTATAAAACATCTGGATTTTAGATTTTTTTTCTCTTTTCTCAAACTGAGTTGTGTTCTTTGTGGGATTTTTTCCACCAAATGGCAGAAAAAAAATGGCGTGGATGAAGTAAAGAAGAGTGGCCACAAAGGACAAAACCTGAAAAAAAGAACAAAACAGACGGTTATGAGTAATAAAAAGGCAGAGTTCTGGGAATAAAGCTGCTTGAAAGCCTACATTATTTTAAAATTGCACTTCAAATGCGGTAATAAAAATCTTTACGGCAGTGGCTCAGGCGGTTGGGCAGGTCGGCCAATAATTGAAGGGTTAGCGGTTTGATCCCCACTCTCCCCAATCAACTGCAGTTGTGTCCTTGGGCAAGACACTTCACCCTCCCCGCCTCCAGTGTGGCTCTACTGGTGTGTAAAGGTGAATGAATGTCCCAGTAATGGTAGAGGGGCCATAGGCGCACAGAGCAGCTGTGGTTGCATAGGCGCCTTACCATCACCAAGTATGAATGAGGAGTGAATGAATAATAGACACACATTGTAAGTGTTCAAAAAAGAGGTCTATATCAACACACTTTGGAGAGTAACAACAACCCCGATTGTAAAAGCAAAACATGTCCATCACAAGAGGCACTTAGGTGCAATCTGTGTGTTTACGGACAGGACAAAAAAAAAAGGGAATCTTAGCTGGGACCTTTCGATGGGAATTCTGCATGTTCTCCTCTTCCATGCGTGGAAGCTAGCTCCCACAGTCCAAAAACATTCTTCATGGTTGAATCGGTATCGCTCAATTGTCGAAAACCTCAACTAATAATTTCTCCTCCGTGATCAATTTTCAAACGGTTGGCACTTTCATGAATTCAAAGGAACGTTGTTCGTTCATCACCACCAAATCAGAGTCCCTGATTGGTCAAAGTTCAACCTGATTTAATTTACAAGGTGCTTTTATTAGCTAAGCATTTTGTATGTAGAGCCCGAAAATGATCCTATAAACTTTCGTAGCTACGCCTGAACACGAGAGTTGTGTGAACGGTGTGAACGCATATTAGAGGCGAATCAGAGGCAGAGCAAGTGCACTAAAAAGAAGTAACATCTGAGTGAAACTGCAGAGTTAGATGATGCTTTGATCATGTTTTTAATACTTTCATCTATGCAGTATTTGGAGATTCATCTATTTGACCACTCAAGAAATGATTTTCTTACCAGTGCTGGCCAACATCTTCTCTGATGCTTCCACAGGCAAAGATGAAGAACTAAAGTGTTGTCCTAACAAAGCAGAAGACAGACACAAACATCACCAGTGGATTCATGGATTTGGTGCCAATATAAGCAAGATCCACACCAAGCCCCCAAACACCTGAAAGGTCAAAAAGGTGTGAAATTGTTTTAAATTTCATCTGTAGAGCCTTTAGTTGGGAATCTAGTTTTGCAAGAAATGTTATTAAAGTACACAACTGTAGTACATTTTAATGTATACACAAATATGCACACAAAGGGACCACTCTTCAGTACACTGCATTGTCAATGTTTGTTTTCTCTTCCTTTGACAAACAGTGACTTAGAAAAACAATGACAAACATTCAGAGAACCACCCTCTGGAACTTGTTTCAGGATAAAAGGGGATGCACTACTGTTCTAAAATGAGATGTTCTTCTTGCTACAAATCAATATTTTTATTTAAACAAATGTTCTGGTAAAAGAAAAGAAAAAAATATTAAATTGTTACTTCAAATCCTTGTGGTTACTTTATTTTCAAACTTTTTGATTGTTTCACCACTGCAGTTTTATGAAACTTCACTGCCTAATTGACAGCTGGAGATTTTTTTGTGGGAATTAAATATACTTTGTGAATTTGTTCCATTTATTGTATTATTTTTGTTAAATTATAGGTCTGATTCTTTGACGCTTGTCTGTCTTGCCCCTGCTTAAAAAGCACATTATAGATAAATACATTTTGATCTAAATATTTTTTTTTTGTTAATTAACTTTAGGGGGAGAATTTTACATTTTCTATTCTTTTATTTTTCTTTTTATATGAGATGTGTTGTGACATTGGCAGAGGAAGTAAATACTTTCAAAATAAAAGGAGTACATTTATAAAGGTGCAAAAGAGTAGATTGGATGATTGAAGAGTAGACTGGAGTAATCTGATACATTATATTAATATTTACAATAATATTACAGTTTTAATAATATAATAATAACAATATTCCAACAGATTCCATGTAACTCTTTCTTTGGTTGACTGAACATGTGAAGTTTTACACTTGTTACTTAGAAAAAACATACATTTTACAAATGTCACTTCTCTAGCAAACTTCAACTGTAAGTCAATATTTTCACCCACACATTTGGAAAAGACAATCGTAAAACCAGACTGTTGCACACTGTGTAAACAGCGAGTTCAAAGTGCTGACAATCAGCTCTCAATCTAAAGCTTTTAGGTTTTTTTCTCCTTTGAGCCCAGAAACCAACATTCAGTCTGTTTGAGCAGAATGCGCCATGCCCAAATCAAACAACCAGTTTGCAAATATTTTTCCTTTCGTTATCGCGTTATTTTAAATACATAAAACCAGACTTTCATCAATTCATGTTTAACCAGATGTGTAACTTGTCACAAAACCAGCTTCAGTGGATTCCAAATGCAACATAGTACAAGTTTTTTTTTTTTTTTTTTAATATCCTACAGCACAATTTACTGTGTCAATACTCAGTTATTTTCCCAAATTACTTTTCTATTACATTGCCAAAGGATAGCTTTGAATTTCAAACTTTTTTAGACCGATATGAGCCATCTGACTTTATTTGGTAAACTCTACGGTTTACATCCACATGTGCCATCACAGATTAATGAAACTGGTCTGATCAAATTCCTCACTTGCAGGCGCAGGATTTAAAATATATTGTGAATCATGAAATCATAGGAGATGTTATTTCTCATAAAAATGGAAACTCATCTGTATAAGAAAATAAAATAAATTACAGCAATGTAAGAAAGAAAGATGGAGGAAATGCAAGATTGCATGAAAAGAGTCAACAGATTTTTTTTTTTAAAAAAGAGTAAAAACTCAATCTCAGGGAAGAAAAGTATGTCAGGGAAGCTGGTGAAGTTCTTTCCTCCCTTTGACAGAACATCACTCAAAGCTCATCACTCATCAGCCAAACTCTCTTTTTCTAGTTTAAGAGCTACTTTTCATTTAAAGTCCTACTCCAAAGAAAATCTGGTTTCAGTGTTTTTAATGTTTTCTTGTGGCATTTTTCTCATGATGGAAGACAGATATGAAGAACTTTAAGCTTAAAGTTGCATTTCTTAGTATTAATTTATTCAAACGGTTGTGAAGCAGGAGCAGATGCAAAAAGACTGTTGTGAAAAGCTTGTAGGTGTGGCCTAGGTGCCACGGGTGGTGGGAAGTGGACCACTCCCTGCTCAGTTTCAGATTCTTGGAAATCAGTGCACTTTGTGGCCCACAGGTTTACCTTAAACATTTTCAAATAAATTAAGCCACAAAATGCATTTGAAAACAAGAAATGGAAAGATGCGTGTGTTTCTGCATTGTAGCACACAAAAATAGTTTAAAAATTATACTTTGAAAAATTTAATGGGTTGCTGAGGTGTAAAGGTCAGCCAAATGATCATGCCCCCACCAACCAAAGTTACTTTTTCACTGAATACATAACTGATAAAAAAAAGCCAATAACCACGTTTTTTCTGCTAACATGATTACTGTTTCCTTTCAGATAACTAAAAGAAATGTGAGAAAAATACATAAATCTTTATAAAATTGCACCATTTAATCATGTCCCTCAGTTTTGTCCAACCCCGTCACAGCCTATCAATACCCCCTTTTAAAAACATAAATATAGATCCATGTACGTCGTTTTCCTCATCTGAGTTCTTCATCTGGCTCAAACCTATATGACTGGAAAGCTCCAACATTATCACCATTTTTACTGCACCGGTAGTGTTGGCTTTTGGGTTGAGGGACTGTAAGCTCTTGGGAGAGAGTGTAAACACATGGATGACGGGAAGTAGGGGCAGGCATACTCTGTACCAACAGTTCTGCCCACAACTCAGAAGCAAATTTCTGATGACCTACTGCCGCTCTGCAGAAACGATGTCATAGAAAACAACACAGGTTTTTTTTTTTCTTGATAAATATTGCCTAAAAACGGCATCATCATAATTAAAAGACCACTTGGAACACTTTTACAATAGATCAGAGGATGATTGGAGAGGGACTTTAATACTAGTTTAGTGTTTAGTGACAGAACTTGTGGAGCGCCTCAGAACAAGATCACAGGGCTAGTGAGAAGCAGGA
This sequence comes from Oryzias celebensis, assembly GCA_014656515.1. Taxonomy (NCBI): domain Eukaryota; kingdom Metazoa; phylum Chordata; class Actinopteri; order Beloniformes; family Adrianichthyidae; genus Oryzias; species Oryzias celebensis. Next base: position 3,655,143 of record BNCR01000014.1, read on the forward strand.
GGTATCCCTGTCAAACTGCTATTGCAACAAATGGTGAAAATATCTGTTATTGACATGGTCCTTTTGTTTTTTGAAGAGATTTTCTATTATTGTCTTAATTATTTTGGGTCTCTAAATATCAAACAAATGAAAATGGTGTTTCTTGTCATTCATCATTAGTAACATCAAAGGGAACTTTTATGTAGTTCATTCAAATTCAGACCAAATAAGAAAAGAACTCGTATAAATTCCAATATCCTGTCATGTATTGTGAATATTGTATATCCTGTTGTTAAGTTGTTGACTTAAGCTTGTATATAGTGTCATTTTTGTTTTGTTTTTGCAGTGTGACACCTTCCAAGAACACTTTGCTTGCCTTTAAAAAGTGCCCTTCAAAGTGGAGAAACTAGCTTTGTAATGCGGGTATTGACACGCCCAGAATAAGCCTGTCACCCAAGTGCACTTTCAGATCTTCCTCCTCTGCTTCAAAGCACAAAATGAGTCAAGTAAATCTGACAGATTTTTATCTCAAGTAGAAAAAAAGCTTTCTGACAATTCAATATTGGAGAGGAGCTTGGAGCAAACATTGAGTGACCACACGCTCCAAGGTGACTACAAAGCATTCAAATAACACAACACTTGTGTCTGAGGGAAATATTTGCAAGTGACAACTTTTCTGTACAATAACTGTAAATGCAAAATTGCTCAGTGATCTGCATACATTTACAAAAGATTCAATGAATTCCAGTCCAGCCATAGCAAAGCATGGCAGAGTTGATATCATGAAGCTTGGTAAAGGCAAACGTCTGATTATTTCTGGAGATTATTCCAAATGACTGGATAGTTAGAGGTAAAGCGATCAGAAAGGTTGGGAGGAAGGTTCTGTATGAGTGGTTTGAAAGAGGAAAGCAAACAAGAAGACTTGGTGATGGAATAAAGAATTTCAGTAGTGTGCAAAGAAGAAAATAGTTATTTAAGAGACGGAGGGACGTTGAAAGGACAAAAAACAGAAGAAAAAAGTATAAGGAGATGTAGCACAAGCTGGAGCTGAAAAAGACCAACCAATTACAGGCTGAAGACAAGGAAAGAAGAGGTGTAAAGATTGCCAAGGCATAGAAAATAATATAGTTATTATTGTATATATTATATATAGTACTGTATAGTTAGTATTTATTAATAATATTTTTACTGTTGCAAAAGACGTTAAATTAATATATTGTTTTGAGCTTTTAGAAAATAAAATGTTTTGATGTCCATAGTTTTTTATTTGTTCTCCCTCCTTGTTTTCTCACAGATAACAATAAGAATACTGATAAGATTAAGATCATGAATGTTTTGGACGCAAACATTGCAGCATTGTTCAGCGTACCTTAAACTGTGTCGTGTTGAGTGCAGAGTGAGATCATCCATGCTCCCGCTCTCTGCTCTTATATACCCGCCTAAAAAAAGCTTGCTGCCAGCTAATTGTTAACCCTAAACAACGAAACTCTCCACTTTACTACACACACACACAAACAGGCTTGATGTTTAACTAATGGGTGGAGTTTGTTTGAGTTTCTCAGTCAGATCATCAAAATGTAATGTTTATTAGATGAGATATGAAATTTGACTCTTTTTTTTTTCTCACTATGACGTAACTGGAAAAGGTGCAACGCAGGTTGTGATAAAGAATAACGATAAAAACATTTCCAGTGAAACGATGGACAGTCAACAGGACTAACGTAAACAAGAGTTACACAAACAAATTTGGAGGTATGTAATGTCTGTGGCTGAAGACCGAAACCACTTACTTTCTGACAGTGTTCTTTAACCAGTCTGACAGCATTGGGTTTGAAAATCCATAGAAGAATCTAATTCAGCTGACCTAAACTAACTGCTTCTGTCTTTTGTCTGTTGTTACAGATTTTAATAACAAGAAAACAATATTCATATATAAAAAAAAAAGAAATGACACATTCTCGGTGAAAGCCAACATTGTCGTCATCGAGCTGTCTGAAGGAGATCAAAAGTAACCTGACTTATTTCAAAAGCCAGATGTTGATGTGTTGAGTCAAAGAAGACGTCTGCATTTGCCACTTGTCCGCTACTCTGTTGAGAGGTTTTGAGAGTGTTTAAAGTTGCATAGATGACTCTGGCCCGTTGTTCCTCTGAGGTCTGGTCTGCCCAGCAATAACTGGGCAGGGATTCCAGGTGGAGCAGGAAGTATACAGACGACAAGTAGACTTGAGTGAACTCTTGCTTCAGATATGAAAGATCTTTCTGAAATATACAACAAAAGCAAATGTCCATTATTCATCAGTAGCACTTAGATGTTCATACTGTTAGCGTCCTCTGCAGGTCTGTGACGTTTTACCAAACTAAATACTTATCCACTTAACGTGGAAATGTATTCCTCCCTGCTGAAAGAAGCACGTATCTCCTCAAAAAGGAGGAGGATAAGTCACCTTCTGCGCTTTACTCATGGCGTTTTCAGCCTCCAACCAAGCACTCTGAAAGAAAAGGTGAATGCGAGGCAATTACAAAGCTATTCAAATAAATTCGACAACAAATGAATAAATGCTATTTGCAAAACAACTAAAGGCAAATGCGAAAACAAAGCTCTCCCTTCTTACCCTGAGAGCGTCCAGCAGGTCTGTCTGGTCCAGCAGCACAGGAAAGCTAGAGAGTACCGGACTGCATATCAGATCTGAAACAGAGACAAACGATGACCTGGAGATCTCTCTGGGTGGTGGGAATGAGTGGCGTTCTGGTGGGTGGCACCTGCGTTCTGCATGGAAACCCGGTTTATCAGCAGAGCCTCGGCCAGCAGCTGTCGGTGCAAAGCCAGGAGGTGAATGCAGCTGAGACAGTGAAGAAGAGTGTCTGGAAGGACACTGAAGGGGGAGGGAGATAAAGAGCGTTTTAATCTTTTATAAGCATTTTGTTTGTTGTAAAACATCCTCTCCGTGTTCTCTGATTAAAATAACGAACAAAAATGGTTGACTTCCATCAGAAGTATCTGATAGAATAGGAAAAAGAATATAATTCACATGTGTTTAGATGATATCAACAAGGCAACTACATGAAGTAAAGAAAAGCAGCAAAGTTGGAGAGGAAAACTGAGGAATTGTGGAAAAATGTGGAAATCAGCATATGTGGAAAATGTTCAAACTAACATAGATGATGTTATATTCCTGGCAAGAAAAAAGACCAAAAAACTGGATTTATTTTTGGTTTCTGCTATGTTAAAGAGATGAACCAATGCAGTTGCACCTAGTTTGACATGACAGTTAAACAAACAAAAACGCCTTCCTCTGGCACGGCAATGGTTTGTACCCATGATGATGTGTCTGACTAAACCAAGGAGGAATATGTCAATCCAGCATCAGTTCCTATGATCTACTGCATGTGTTGAGGCTTTGCTGTCAGCTTTTGACATTGGTCCTCCCACCTGAGTTGCGTTCTGGTTCGACTATTGGGCGATTTCAGCTTTACAAGCAGTTTGGGCAGCCGTCTGGCATTGAGCATCTGCTGGAAAACACCACCGGGAGCTTAAGACAAGAGAAGAGAGGGTACATGATTTTTCTGGAGTCATACAATAAGGTTAGACTTTCTGATGCTCTTACATCCTCTTGAGATTGATGTCTCCAATGTGACGTTCTCATCGTAGGGAGTGCCACCATTCACCGGCAGCTCGTAGGTCCTAATCACATGAAACTACATTATATGTTTCCAATGAAAATGACTGATAGCATATGGTTATGCTTTAGATAGTATGGATTGAAGAGTTTTGTGTTCATTTATACCTGTTAGGGAGTGGATTTCCAGTCTCATCATATAGTTTCAGGAAAGTCCAACCACAACTCAGCTCTCCTTTCTCCATTGTTGACTAAAAGCAGAGCAACATCAGACAAATGTGGCTCCACAAATTCCAGTTTTCCACTTCTGCACTTTTGCATTAACTCTTACGTTTCGGATGAAAGTGACTCCAAGCTCAAAGAGGATTCCAAGAGTAGGAGACACAGAGTTGCAGCGCAAGAAACAATCTCCGTCCATTAGGATGGGCAGCAAGCCACTCATCTGCCAAAAATGAAAAATTCTAACAATATGTACAACAGTCCATCTAGAGGATGAGACATAAAGCTGGTTAGACGCACCCTCGGAGAGAAGCTCCATGTCTTGGGGTTCTTGGGGTTATACGCTGCTCTGACTGTATGGATGTTACTTAAAACCTGAAGCACAAGGAGTTTAATACGGAAGATGAATTTCTATTTCTCTGGCACTGAGGCAGGACTTCCTGAGGCTCTGATACCTGAGATCCATCGAAGGCACACATACGGACGTGTCTGCTGAGGACCTGAACGCCGACCCCAGGAGTGGGAATCAACTTGCAACTCCACAAAGTGAAGCATACACAAGTCTTGACCTGGCGAGCATGTACCTAGGCCACATGAAAGCACTCTTTTGAGCCATAAAATATCCACAACAGATGTAAAAAAAAAAAATGTGGAAGATTAAGCTCACCCTCCCAGTGTCTGGGTTCAGGAAGAGGTCTTTAAAGGAGAGCGGAAGTTGGCTGAGCTCAGGTTCAATATAGCGACTTCCCCTGTACGTTTCACCTGCAACAACACGCAGAGCAACAGCTTTATTTCATCAGTTTGAGCACAAGAGATGTAACAGCAAAGGGGAAGAAGACACAGACACAATTTTAAAATGAACATGAACGCAGTTTATTGGAACTCCGTCTGCACTTGGATGAAAACACATTTAGACAAACTGGTCACTTGTCCTCTCCAGTTTTCGTCATCAGACATTTAGGAATCGTTTTGTCCTTTTGCATCTCAGATGTAAAAATATTAGGAATGTAAAGGATACAGAAAAATAGGTCAAATTGATCTGGTACTGAGAGTAACACCAGTGTCTGTTCAAAACCACAGATACAAACAAGACTATGCTGGTAAAAAGGTATCAAATTGATTTGGAAATAAGTAGTTTCTGGCTAACTTTGTCAGTTTCACTTCCTGTTGTGTCTCTAGTGTCTGTACATGTGATGCAAAAAAAAAAAAAATCCAATCACAAACCTACATCTACCAACAAGCTGAAGGTGAACTACATTGATGGATGTGTGTGGATTGCACTAAACAGATGAGAACTTTTTTTTTTTACAGTTATTCCAAAAAATATTTGAATAAATTGAAACTACATTTTTATCACAAAGAACAAACCAGTCAACCAGATTTTAATGTTTGAGACTGTTATGTCAAAGAGATTTTGCTTTTGTTGATTAAAATTAAAAAGTGCCAGTAAAAAAACAAGAGTTTCTTTATTAAAAGACAATTTATTGTGTAGATTTTAAAGGATTGGACTGCATTGTTTCGCCACAAATTCTTTTATGTATCAGTTTGTAAACCATGTATTGAGATGTGAGTCAAACGGGGGGAGAGAGAGAGAAATACACCCCTAAAAAATGCTGTGTTTTTCTGATAAAGACCTTTTGAGATTTTGTATGTTGTTTGGTCAAAAGAAGCAGATAGAGACTCACATCAGAGTACCTTGATCTACTGGTACTAAGCTCTTACTACATTCGTATAGTGCGGTTAGTAAATGATCACCTTCCTCCTCCAGCAGTTTACTGAGAGTCGATGGTCTGAATCCCGATGGAATAGCCCCCATGGCTGACAGCACATCAGTTGCATCAACCTCAAACACCAGAAATTAAAAGATTTTTAAAAGCCCACGGCTTCACGACTTGAAGGAGGAAAACTGACATATTGTAGAGTTTACCTCAGCTAGAGCCTTTCTGACCGTCGACCAGTTAGAGACACTGTTGTCAAAAGGACGATCATTGAAGGACAAGCACAGACATTTGTTAGTTTTCTTTTTGTCTGGTTCATGAAAACTATAAGAACATTCTCTTCTCATTTATGTCATGAAGATTTTCTGGGATAAGTTCAACTGAACCTGTTTTTGTCCCGTTCACCAATCAAGTCTTCACCAGCTTCTGCTTCCACTTCCTTATTTTCATCTTCATCTTCCTCTCCGCTGCCCTCTTCATCAACATCGTTGTCTTCATCATCAACACCGCAGCCAAACTAATAGACAAAATTTTACTTCTCAGTGAAAAGCAAAGAACTTATTTTATACATAAAACTGTCATCTTTTTAAGTGCTCTGTGTTCGTGTAAATGTGAGTGAAGGCGTCTGAAATGCACCGTGTACCTTCAGAAATGTTTTGGGAACTACTCCTCTGTTGCCTTTGGAGTCCTGAGCGAGCCACCAACCATCCACTGTCTTCCGGATGATCTTTAACACTTCTCCTCTCTGAAAAGGAAACCGCTTTAAGACCTTACGCTTTTTTTTTTTTTTTTTTTTTCTAAAAGCACATTTGGAATAAAATTTTCGCAGGACATGAGTAAACAGAATTTATTCTTTTCTGAAGAATTTTAATTTGTGCCATAAAAAAGTTTTACATTTAAAAATATGTTGATGAAAAGCTGTGAAAATGGACGTGATCTTTCATTTTGATGCTTGCATAAACAAAGTGCAACTTTTTGCCATGAAGTGGCTATGGCTCCATCTTCTGATTTTTTTTCTAACTGCTGCATATTCAAATAACACTTTTGCTCCAATCTTCCTTACAATAAACACATAAATAGTTATTTTAAAAAGGTACCTGAAAAGGGAAATAAGTATTTCTGTTTATTGGAAACGTTGACATGTAATTGAAGCTGCTGGTCTTTTGCGGTACTACTTTTAAAAATGTAAAAGAAAAAAAGCAAAGTGAAAAAAGATGCATTTTCATCATCAGTGTTTCCAAAAAAAGGGGGGATTTACTTGAACTGATAGATCTCCTTCCTCTTCTCCTTTGAAATCACTCAGGACAGTGTAGATCTGGAGGTCTGATTGTGATGGTGGCTTCGCAGCTTTTTTCTCATCGTCAGCCTCATCACTACTATCGTCGGAGTCCTCCTCATTGTCATCACCACTACTACTCCCTTCATCTTCATCAGCATCTCTATGACTGTCATCCTTAGAAACGTCACTGTAGAATAAGACCAGATGGGAAGTTTATGTTTTCCTTCACACGCAAAAACAAAAACTCTGGTTCTGTGAAACTTTGTAAGTTTCAACAGCAGGGACAAAAGTGCTGAGTGTGTAATTGTTCTATGTATTCAGCTTTTTTACATAAAACATAGGAGCTGACCGAGCTTCACGGCTGGGTCCGGGTGGTGACAGATCCAGAACGAGATTGTTCAGGCGCTCCGAGATTTTCTGCAGCCGTCTCTCTTCTTCCTGTTTCCTCTGATCATAGTTACCCACAGGTGCTGGCTCATCGGCCTAGGAAACAGTATATCACATTATAAAAGCATATCGCTGACTATTTACACTACTGTCTTACTTTGCAATTCTGGAGCACTCCCCCTGTTAAAAATGACTGTTGGAAGCTCACCAACCTTTGAGAGATTTTGCAAAGTCTTTAGTGTCTTCTCTGCTGACATCTGCAGGTCTTGACATCTTTCGGGAAATATACATATAACATTAATGTATTTTTAAAACTTGTGGTCCGAAATAGTCATTTTAAAATGACAGTTTAATAGTATATAGCTTGACTTTATTCATTTCATGGAAAATGTTTTGAGAAAAAAAAGCATTAATCTAAACAGACTTCCAGCTTAAAAAGAGCAGAGACGATGTGTTTCAATGATACTTTGAAAAGTGCTTAGTTATTTAGTTATTTATTGTGAAAGCTGTCACAAAAATGTTCATTTACAGCATAATGTTTACATTTTTACAAATATAACAGATATGGACTCCGTTGTCCACTTTAAACCAAAATGATACAAAATGAACCATTTATAGTTGGCATTACAGTTTTTTGTTTTAAAACAGTTTGTTCTCTTTTGGTAAATGTATAGACACTGAAATAATGAAACTAGTGAATTAAAGATGCATACCTTCGAAAAGCCTCTTCAGTTGATCCAACCTCACTTTGCACATCCTTTAGCAAATAATCGACCTGTTTTAGGGGAAAATATAACAGAAATGCGACCAAGTTTGACTACTTAACATTTACGTACATAAATGCAACATCTAGAAAGCTAAAAATCACAACTAATTTCCTACCCCGCAAAACACTGCTTTTCACAGCTAGTTTGTTGTGTAAAACACATTTATCTTCACGAGATGGAGCTTTTTTAAAAACACACCTGCTTTGTTAGTTCATCCACTTCACCATGGACAAGTTGTAACGGTCCTCTTCTTTTAAGCGGCATCTAAGCTCTGTTTTTGGGTTAGAAGAGTACTATTTGTTAGCCAAACCTCTAGCATGCTAGTCTGACGCCACGATCACCAGTTGCTAGGCAACATCATTTTTTGTAAATCGTAAAAAAGGGAACTAAGAATCCTTATTATTATTTTATTTATAAAAACCCAAGTTTTAGGTATTGAGCATTATTTAAATACGGAATAGAATTAATCTTAGGGTTAGACCATAAACAAATAGAAAACTATCTGATCGCTTCGATCATTTCTTCGGTCACGAGTAAATGATGAGCCTCTACCGCCCCCGAGTGGACTGGAATAAGAACACGATGACCAGAACAAACATGACTTTAAAATGAAGCTTTTTTTTTAAAGTGTATTCATGAGAAAAACCTAAGTTTATTCAAAACAATGATAAAAGCAAACATGATCGAAAACTCTTTTTCTTCTGTTTTTTTTAGAATAACTCCTTTTCATGATATTCTTTTTGGTCTAAGCTGTTTTCAAAATGTAAAGTAATGCAATTTTACATATTCAGTTTTTGAACATTATTTTGTATTACATTTTTTCAAAATATGTTTTTTATTGTTTTTACGCTTTTGGAGAGAATCATCCCTACCATAAAGCCCATTAACTGTCTGCGCGTGCGCAAATGACAGTTGTGTAAGTTTTTTTTCTACTGACCACATGGGGCGCACTTCAACTGTTGTGAAACGTATTGCGTTCAAGTTTACCTCGTTAGTTTTAGTTTATTACAAATATAGTGTAATTGATTGAATTAATGGCACATTATGTATCACCTTCCAGTCTTATTTTACACTATTTCTGATAATGAAAAGCTTTCTGAACCTTAATCTATTTGAATGTTCTTATTTTTACCATATTTTTTTCCAAAGTGTCTACTTTACGACTCTGCAGGATTACATGAAGGCAACAAATAGTAGCTAGGGGTGAGTCGCTTCTCACGTGTTGGTCACTTGCTTGTCATGGCTGCCCCCATAGCTCTGATTCAAGGTGCCAGCAGAGGACTGGGACTTGCGTTCTGCAGACATCTATTAACACATAAACCATTCGCTTCCGTAATAGCGACGTGCAGAAACCCGAACACGGCAGACGAGTTGTGCGGCCTGATCGGACAGCATCCGGACAGACTCACGGTGTTAAAGCTGGACGTGAACCAGGAGGATGACGTCCGCGGAGCTGCAGAGCGGGTGAAGGAGGCCTTTGGGAGGCTGGATCTCCTTGTCAACTCCGCTGCTATGCTTCACCCCTCTGGAAAAGGAGAGACAAGTCTGAGGGACGTTTCTGCACAGGTACAGCACTATTTCAAAAGGCCTATGCAATGTGTATCCATCATTGATTGACTGACTGATTGATTGTTGTCCAATCAGTCATAAAAACACACACATGCAATACAATAAAGGAAAAGATTGAACAAAAATTAAAACTCAAATCTTTCATCTTTATTTTTTAATAAAGTGGTCTTTTTTTTACCTTACAGGGAATCATTTCCACATTGACAACCAACACCGTGGGCCCCTTGGTCATAGCCAAATATTTCTCCCCCCTCCTTCAGAAAGGTGCTGGTGGTTTTGGTCAACAGCCTTCAGAGAAGTCAAAGCAGCACAGTGGCATCATAGTCAACATTACAGCCAAAGTGGGCTCCATTGGAGACAATGGTATGTGTCACTGAAGCCGTTTCTGTTGATGATATCCATGCAAACATTGAGCAGAAACAAAGAATGCATTTTTATTCTCACAACAATGACTGCCTTCCAATCTGGTATTCTTTTAATTCCTCCCTCTCCCTGCTTAGGACTTGGAGGCTGGTATAGCTATCGCATGTCCAAAGCAGCGCTGAACATGGCAACCAGGAATTTGTCCATAGAGCTGGGCCGCAGTCGACCGAAGGTGCCTTCGCATAATTGTTTTATCTAAACGATGGATATTATTATCATCATCATCCGTACATGCAGATTAAAAACTAAACAACAAACAGATGCTTCATCAGACTTGCATTTTTCTAAAGAATATAAACCAAGAGTTGGTTGTAAACACACACAAAAAATATATACGTAAAAAATATTTTAAAAATATCAAAGAGAGGAATATGTTTGTTCGTGTTCAGAAGCATGATGAGGATTTTGCTGTTAGGATCACATGTGTCAGTTGTTGAGTAATTTTGCACAGTTTAGATCAATTTAAGTTTAATCTGAAAAGAAAACTAGTAAATATGAAGCTATAATCAATACAGTCAAAATTGTTTAAAGAAATGAAACATATAAATTATCCTCAGTAACTTTTACATTGAAATGACTTTTGATTTTAACCTGCAGATGGACACATATCTCCACTGTAATGATATTATTTTCAAAAAGGGCATTTTGCATCCTAAACTGGTAGTTTATACCCCTCATTAAATTAAATTCTTTTTTTTTTTTTGGACTAATTGATTCAACTCAATGTTAGAGATGGATTTTAGTTCCCCCAAATGGATAGCAGTGGTGTTATACTTCAAATCAGTGCTAGAGGCTTAGCATATCATACCTGTGGTCTTCACAGCTTTTAGAATGAGTATTGGATTTCTCCCAAAATTCACAGAGCAGTTACACTTGGACAAGTTTTGTTCTTTAAATACATGTCTGTGCTTGTTTTTCTGCATCTTTTTCTTTATTCAGTGCTTAAAATTAAGCCCAGTTACACTCCTTGGAATGCCTTGTCTCCTTACATTATTAACTATAAGTGCCCATCAATTATTTGTTCATATTAAGGATAAATGGCTAAAATAAACACACCAAGAAAAGCTTTAAAAAAGTGGAAGTGATGCACTTCTAGAAGATGGCAAAAAATGGCTTTCCGATTTGTTTTTTTTTTTTTGTAAAATTGGGCTTGTACAGTAGAGTGAGAAAAGACTTCATGTGCAGCAGAATAAGTGAATCACAAAGCTGAAAGGAACAAACGTTGGCTTAATATCACACACAAAAAACATGGGCGAACCAATGAATGAAATTTAGATGAAGAAATTAATCCACAGATGCAGAAATCTGGAAGTATTGTGCCAAATCTGTCTACAATCAGACTAATACTGTGCTGCAAAAGAAAAAAAGATCATTACTATAATAACCTCTAAGAAAAAAAGATGTGTTCCAACTCCTTCTACACTTCAGGAAATCAGCGGGAAATATTTAGGTGCTTAAAGCCATGCTATTGCTCCTTATATCTCACAGAGCAAGTCAGCTTTAAAATCCTTGCACTTTTTGTACAACATTGCACCTTCTGCAAACTGGGATTAACATACTGAATTTGTTCAATGAGATTTAATTTTTGCCTTTTTGGAAACCAATATTTCAAGACATTTGTTTTCTAATTTAATACTGTGTATTCAGTAAACTACTTGATAATGCATCCTTAAATTTTTGTATATGAATGCATATATGCTTATTGTTGTTATTTATTTTTTTTTTACTGCTTCCAGGTGGTGTGCGTGTCTTTACATCCAGGAACTGTGAACACAGACCTCTCCAGGCCTTATCACAAAAATGTTCCAAAGGACAAGTTGTTTAGTTCTGAACACTCTGTGAACTGTTTAATGGGCATCATAAACTCTCTCAGTATTGAAAAAACTGGAAAGGCATACAGCTGGGATGGGACAGAACTTCCTTGGTAGAATAACAAACTGGGGAGAAAAAAAAAAGTTTCACCTTTTGAACAACACTCTTTGAGAAGAGTGTCATGAGACAAGCTGGACGTCTCAAATGCAAGAACTGAAATGGCTTTTGAGTATGAAAGAAAAGAGACAAACCTTCTGTTTTGCCTTAAACATTTCCTAAATCCTAATCCTGCTTTTAGCAAAGAATTTTATGCTAAAGGAGAACAAATTCAACTTTTGCTCAAAAACTCTGAATTAAAAAGAAGTATCCCTTAGTGACCCCACAGAAAATATTAAGGTAAAAAAAAAGAAGTCCAATCACCAGCCACTAATTTTAATTATCTGAATTACTGTGGATGGATGAGGGAGGAAGCAGGAGAAGTCAGCATGTTTTATACTGTTACATTTGGATCTAAATATTGTATTCAGATTTTATGCAGGTATTGAAATTAATAAATTACAAACTTGAATATTCTGTAAGCACCTCGTTTTCAAAGTTTTAGAATGTATGCTGTGCTTTATTTTTATCATTGTAATCAGTGGATGTATGCAGTACTGCGATACACCAATAGGTGACATCACTCTGTCATGTACTCTGATAAGGAGCTATTCAAACAAGCTGGAAGATTGTATTATTTTCCTGGTCAATTGAATAAAACATTTTTTTGAAATATGACTATTGAAAAAGATAAATATTCTTCAAAAGTAGAAAATATTTCTGTTTGCAAAGATCAAAATTGTGATTTTGCATTTCCAAACGGACTAAAAGTTTTACTTGCATTAATATATCAGATTAAAGAATATGATTTAAATAGATTATATTCTGCTAACATTTTTTTCTTTCTAATTGTCATGATGTTGTGCTTGTGCATGCCATGTGTGCAGCAGACATAGTAAGCTATGGCTAATTACCAGGCTCATCACTGCACTCAATCCTGTTAAGGGATGTTTGGATCACACTGACCTGATTCCTACATCGTCTGGGTTACAGTTAAATACACTGGATTTTCAAAACACTTATATCTGTACTAGAATAGTTTAACAGTATTTCTATATTTATGTACACCTTTTTTGCGTGGCATCAGACTGAAACATTTAGATTACAAATAATTTCAATTATTTATTTTTTGTGAATTTAGCTGTGCGTTTGTAATAGCCCATTTTCAGCCACATTTCTTATCATTTTTATCCTGACAAAACCCAGCTTTAATTTTTTTTCCTGGAAAATTTTGATAACAAACTAGAAAATCTGTTGGATTGTTTAGCGAGCATTAACAACACGTAAACACCCAGAAGACGGAGACACTGATTTTGCCCCAGAAAGTCAAATTCCTTCTGTCAAACAACACCTTTGATTTCTTAGCTCTTCTGTCCAGTTGAGTCTCAGAAACCTCGTGGTGTCCCTGGAATGTCACTCAAAACAGATCATAAAAAAACTTTTTATCATCTGAGGAACGTGGTAGAATTAAAAAGTATTTTATCTCGATCTGGCCTGGAAACTTTTATTTCTTCTCTTTTTACCTATTTTAACAAACATTCCCTAAATTGTTTTTGTCCAAAACTAGGAACAGGAACAAGTTAACAGATGGAAAATTTTACTTTTAGAGCATTGGATGGTTCAACCCTGGCAAACATCTCTGACCTTTTAACCCCCTCTGATCTGATCCTTGAGATTTTCCAACCAAACTCCAAAAACCTCCTTTAAGAGGAGATCTCTCCCATGAAGCTGTTGCTCCTCACTTTTGGAACTCCCTCCCAATGTTGCAGTGTAAGATTGACTCCATTGAGTGTTTTAGATCCTAGGTCAAGATGTTTTTATTCAGGAGAGCTTTCATTCATGTTTAACTATTGACTGTTTTTTTTAATTGATTGGTTTGGTTTATTTGAAGCATTAATTGTAAACAATACAAGAAAAAAAATAACAAAAATGTATCAAATTAATTACAGAAATAATGAAATGCATTGATTAAAAAGAGACACACCAAAGTCACATGTTGTTCATTAAATATAGTGATTATTATAAAGTCCAGTAGAGCTTGATTTAGTTCTTGAAAAGGAGTGGGAGGAAACAAACATATTATTTCCACCACTACAGAGTTATTTCTTTTTATAAATTTGCATAGTTTTCGTGGTCCAGATGTAATTATATATTGTTTAAATATATATTTATTTTAGCAGGCCTTGTGAATGTTGGATTTAACTACCTCTCTTTGTTTTGGCTTGATTTTATGCTGTCTTTTTTTTTTTAAAGCACTTTGTGATTTCTTTCTGTGAAAAGTTCGGCAGAAAATAAATCTATTCTATTGAAATAAATGTATTCCACTCTATTCTAAGGGGGCATTGCCCTTGCCTACATCCGGCCTTCCCATATATTCAAATAATAGAAATTATAGTATTTTAGATTATTATAATAATTTTGGTGTCTATCATTGTTATTAAATATCAACTGTTTAGGATCTCAAACTATTTTCATAGTGTTTTCTCTCATATGTTTTTCATAGTCCAAGGAAACATTGGTTCTTTCGGCATATTTTCTTTATTTATTCTGGTGAGGGGGGGGCTCTTTATTATTATTTTGAGTTTTTCCTCATTTTCATTCTGTTTTCTTCACCTCAGTAGTCGTCTGACCTTTGCATACTTGCTCTTGTGATTTTTTTTTTTTTTATCAACCGCCATGTTTGCTATTACTGCACGACCAGACATGTTATCGGATATTTACCCTTTATTGCTTGTTGTGCTCTTTGTTTTGAGTGGTTACTACAGGTCACACGCGTGACCGACAGGCTGACCGTGGCATGTCAACAGTGCGCGCACATCCCGCGTGGAAAGGACAGCTGGGAATGAGGGTGACGGCGAACAGCTTCGTTTAACAAATAAGGCTCGCGCCTCCGTCGGACATTTTTTTTTTCCTGAGTCCTGACGATAATAGACGAGCTGGTTTTGATGTTGCGCCTTTTATGAGGGGTGCAGTAAAAACCGGTCCGGGGAGGTGAACGAGTTCGGGTTCAGGTTGGAACGGCTCGCCTGACGTAACAGTCCAACACTGACTGCCGCGGCTGCGCCTGCCAGAACCTCATTGAGGGGAAATGACCGCGAGTGACCTCAAAGGAAACGCTGGATTTTAACCAATTTTAAAAAAAATATTTCGGTTTAAATATTGTTTTGGGAAATGCGCGTTATTTTTTCGTCTGATCTCATAAGGTAATAAGACTTTATTTAAACATTTAATGGTTGACAGCGGAGCTAACATTAGCTAGCTAAGCTAAAGCATTCCGGGCATTCATTGCTAGCAGCCGAGCTTGTGTTCTTCGCCACCGGTTGATGCTTAGCATTGCTAACATTTACTGACATGGATAAGGCCAAGTCACTGGTGGACAAGAAAGGAGCGGGTCCTTTTCATGTGAACAACGGGCAGAGCCACAGGGGGTTTCACGGCCATGTCGTGGTGGCTGCGAACGGCAGCTGCTGCAGCGGCAGCGCGTTCGGCATGAGCACCGGACCCAGCAGCAGCAACCATCACTGCGGGGACGATGCGGAGTGCAACGGCTCCCCGGCAAAGAGGTCCCGGCTGCGGAGGAGGACGGAGTCCGTAAAACGAAACAGACGTCGTAAGTAAAAATTATGCTTTATTTGAAACGTGTGTTTTCACTATGTCGTTCGTGTGACAAAGACCATGGCACTAAGCAGAAAAGCGGAACAATTGAATCCTACTTTCTCCCTTTAGTCATGATTTCCTACCTTAAACACAATCTCGACATCGTTTTCTGTGCTCTGATATACCTGAACAAATTTTGCAGCCTTCCGTTGTCACGGAAACCTTCCTATGTGTTTATTAACGCTCGTGTTGCGCTTACAGCGCTCTGATTGGTCCGATTTCGGTGGTGGAAAAGCTCCTGATAAGTGGGCTTGGCTTCTTTTAGCCAATCAGCACGCGACTCTTGTCTACATGAGGAAGGGTGAATGAGTTGGAACCACGCCCCCGATCCCGCCCCTTTGCTTACTGATTGTTTCGGAAGAAGTGACAGAGACCCATCCTAGTTGAGTTTGCAGGTTTAGAGTAGAATGCAGAAAAGACTGGTTTTCTGCGCTCCTTGAGGTCTGCTTAAGATTTCCGAACTGCTGCCCAACAAGCTTATTTTGATCCTTTTTTATTTGTAAACACCAGAGGGCAGATCCCTTGCCTTACGATGAGACTTAAAACTGAGAAGAAACCTGGTAAGAAACACGCTGCACTTTATCAGATGCTACTTCAGGTTTTTCTGTCAGTGTGTTACATGCCTTTTTTGTCTCTTTGGTCAGATCTCTAGGTTAAAACTGAACTGAGGGGATGCCAAAATAAACCAAATGATCTTATCAGTAAAGTCAGCTGAAGACATATGAGCCTGTTTCTAAAGCAGTTTAACAACATTTCTGAAATCTGTTAGTATTTGTTTTAGATGGGTATGAAAGACGAGACTCAGAGGACAGCTTTAACACTATTTCTTTAAGCTATCACTGTAGGATCCTTATGTGTCACTAGTAGGGAACGCCACAACATTGATCCAGATCATGCATGGGAATAGGTGGAATGGTTTCTTCCTTTTATTTTTATTTTTTGGGGAATGGTGTAGGGTGGTGCACACTTTGTTAAGCCTATGTCCACGTTTTATATTTTTAATATTCCTGCCACAAGATTCTGCAACTTTCTGTTACATAATATGTATTTATACACTTTCAGGTTACTTTTGCAGCACACTGGTATTTGGTATGACAAAACATTTTGCTTAGATTATATGACATAACGCTGAAGTTCATTGCAGGCAATGCTGTGATCTGCACATACTTATCTGTTGCTATAAGCCAGAACATCAACCTGTTGGAATTCTTTTGATTTTTTTTTTTTGCAGACTAGCTAAAGAATGAAAGCTCTGACAAACTGAGCTCTGTTGGATTACATAATTAAGGGGACCTTTTATCAGTAGAGTCTGAAATGTCCGGTTCTAGTTCCACTCTTTTATAGTTGACTTATCCTTGGAGAGAGGCCAGTTGTCTCAATAAACCTGGACAATACTCTAAAGTATTCCTCACCAAAGGATAGCCCTGGAATTTAATGCCTTTGGGGATGAGATTTTCTCTTTTGTTCTAAGATTTGCTTCTTTTTATTCTAGTTGTTGGAAAGAATTTACTTTTAATTATGATGGCTCCAAGTCCTTTTTTCTTTTTGTCAACAGCTGCTTTGATACAATTTGGATCGACTTTTCTTTGGAATGGCAGAGAAAGCTTAGCCCTATTTTGAAGTAAACCTAAACAAAACTTAAGGAGTTTACTATTTATTTTTGGAAAAGTTAAAAGGTTAATCAGAGAATAGTTAGGTTATAGTTTAATATACTTATACTACAATATGAGTATATAATATGCTTCTAATATAGAATGTACTTTTCTTCCAAATCATGCATTTTTTTCTATTTTTATTTTAAATTGTAACTTACTAGGGGATATAGTCTGTTATTACTTTAATAATGGTGATTATGGTAACTGAAAACTGTGAGCCACAATTGTCTTTTTTGAGAGATGAAACAGAAAAAGGTGCGAAAAATGATATAGTTAATACCAACAGGCATATTTTGTTTAAGATCAATGTTTGCATCTATTAAACATTTCCTGGACCAGTATTGATATTAGTAATATTAAAATATAAATACTCAACATTAGTTTTTCTTCCAAGATAATCCAAAAAACAAACTAAAACTGCTCAGTTAAATTTTATGTGTCACTATTTTGTGTAGTTGTTTCTTTTAGAGTTAGAACTGAAGCTTCAAATTGTAATGTAGAGAAAATTGACCAACATTTACTGTGATTAAAATCAAATACAGTTTGTGAAAAGACCACTTAAACTTAATTTTAATCGTTGTTTACACTCCTAAATTAATGAGGGAAGACAAACTGTAATCATTATGCTGCGTTTTGTTTTGTTTTTTTAAATGGGATGCTGTACATCGCTTCCTGTCTGCTACTACGTCCTGTTGTTATCCACAACATTACCTGGAAAGTCTGCACAGTTTTTTTGATTTCTTTTTTCAATTTTCTTTGGGACATACAGTGGGGATCAAAAGTTTTGTCACTCCAGGTAAAATGTTATAATATTGTGCATAAAGAACCCAGCCAAAGATTGAAAAATCTCCTATAAGCAGTTTACAGATGAGACATTCTTTTAATATGTAAAAAAAAAAAAGGCTTTATTTTCATCATTTACCCTTTCAATATAACATAAAACAAAATAATGGTTTGTGCAAAAGTTTGTGCACCCTGCAAAATGTAAAGTATGCACTGTCCCCTTTGGGAAAGCTGAGACCTGACAGTGTCATGGATTGTTCACAATCATCATTTGTAAAGAAGAGGTGATTTCAATCTCAATGATTTGAAATGAGTCATCTGATCTTGCCCCAACAATCGCCATCATTTGTTCTTCCTCACAGTACCAGAGCAATGATACTGAAAATAGTTGATGCTCGCAAAGCATGTATGAACATATAAACAAGCCAGATACATTTTTGAAACAAGTTCTGTGGACCGACAAGGTTAAAATGGAACTTTTGGCCGCAATGAGCAAAGATGTTTGGAGAAGGAAGGTTACAGAGTTTATTGAAAAAAAAGACCTCAGTCCAACTGTTAAGCATGGGGGTGGATCAATCATGCCTTGGGCTTGTATTGCAGCGCAGGAAACATTTCACGAGTAGAAGGAAGAATGGATTCCACAAAATGTCAGCAAATTTCGGACACTAACTTGATGCCATCTATGAAAAAGTTGAATTTGAAGAGAGATTAACTTCTACAAATGGATAATGGTCCTAAACACACCTCCAAATCCACGCTGTCTTACATTGAGAGGCATAAAGTGAAGGTTTTGCAGTGGCCCTCCTAATCCCCTGACCTCAACATCATTGAAAACCTACAATAGACCTGAAAAGAGCATTGCGTAACAGACATCCCAGAAATCTCAAAGAACTTGAAGACTTTTGTAAAGAAGAATGGATGAAGATACCTTAAACAAGAATTGAAACTCTTGGCTGGCTACAAAAAGCCTTTACAAGCTGTGATACTTGCCAAAGGGGGGCAGTACAAAGTACCTACTCTGCAGGCTGCCCAAACATTTGCGCAGCGTTATTTTCTTTCCGTTTGTTTTTTTTGAAGGGGTAAATGATGGAAATAAAGCATAATATATTTTTTTTACATTAAAAGAGTGTGTCATCTGTAAAATGATGAAATTATAAAATTTTCATTTTTTCCCTGGGTTCTTTATGCACAGTAATATAACATTTTACCTGGGGTGCCCAAACTTTCGATCCCCACTGTAGTTGGGACTAAGTTTCAGAGAAAAGTTGCTGATACTAAGTGGTTTCTGTTGGGTGGAGCTGGAGGTACAAGTTTGATTTGTTGGCACTTAAAATACAAAAGGTCATAGGTGCTCATTTGTGGAGAATAAAACCAGCTATTAAATTTAAATCAAGATTACTGTGGGTTCTGTGTTTAATGAGCAGGTGACTTTTTCAGATAAAACAAACAGCCTGTAATGACCAAGTTCTAGATACTCCCAGGTCCTAGTACGCTCTGGCCGGTCTTCACAGTTTGAGTCTGTTTAGTAATTCATCAACTCCACTAAAAATATATTTTGTCTCACAGGTTAGTTAGCTCAGGTCTTCAGTTTAAAATATAGAAGCTTTTAGGAATGGGACAAACTGTGTCATGCAAATCAGGATAAGATGATCAACCTGTGATTCACCTAAGAAAAGGCTTTTGTAAAGCCAATTTTAATGTCTGAAACTCTAAAAATGTGTAACAACTGAGAAAATAGTCTTCATGTTGTGCTGCTTTTCGTAAACTGGTTCAAAAGATGAAAGAAGAACAGATTTTGGACAAACCTTTGGTTCATGTTACCAAACATGAAGATATTTGTTTTTACTTATGGTAAATTGTTCC
The DNA here is from genome assembly GCA_014656515.1 of Oryzias celebensis. Classification (NCBI taxonomy): domain Eukaryota; kingdom Metazoa; phylum Chordata; class Actinopteri; order Beloniformes; family Adrianichthyidae; genus Oryzias; species Oryzias celebensis. The sequence goes on from BNCR01000014.1 coordinate 3,674,967, forward strand.
ATAACCAGGTTAAAGTTGGGTTATGGTGCTTAATTGTGTAGCAAACAAGTTATTTTATTTTTTTTAGTTAAAGATGCTTAAACATTGTAAGCATTGATACATCCATTACTGTGGTTTTAAGTCTTAAAAAATCAACCTTAGTTTATTTATAACTCATGGTATTTTTAATATACATTAGCGTAAATTAAATAAGATTTTGTGGTGATATCTAAAAATATAGTACTGTACTGAAGCAGTGATTCAGCCTGAAGATTAGGTGTTTGGTTTTTCATTCGACATACTTAAGCACACTCACTCATACACATGAAGATGCAGATTAAAATCCTTTAATGCAAAAAAAGAACGTTTTCAGTCGGTTACAGAAATTATAGCCCATGGCAGGATGTTTTGTCATTCAAGTTTATTGGGAATAAATTGTGTGCTATTCATCCTCTATTGTCGACAACTGAGGAAGGATCTAGTCACTACCTACTCAGCAGGCAACGCACGTGAGGGAAAATGTCTTTAAGAATTGATGGATGATTAGTAGAATCAGGTGTTTAACTTTCTGTTTTGTGGTAAATCACTCAAGTATTTTTGTCGTCTTATTGTAGTTATTGTAATCCAGTTTGTAGGAAAAAATATTCAATATTACTGAAGATTGTTGTAATGCAAAGGAATTTATGAAGCATACTTTATGATCCAACCAGTCCAAAGAGTACATGATCAAGTGAAACCGATGAATGCATGTTGAAAAGCACCTGAGTATGAAGCCTTGTTGTTTTGTTACATGTTGATTGTTGTATCTTCTTTGACGTCAAGCTGCTGGTTTACATTCTTATCTAATCACAGACTGGCTCTTAGAACAGAACAGAACATTAAAACTTAAGATGAACTTACCAACCAAACTTAAAACAAGTTGAAGCAACTGTGTATCCATCATGTGGGCACGTTGCACATGCCAGCTGTGTGTTGTGGGCCAAAGGCCTTTCACCTACATGGCAAAAATTCCCTCCTCGTGTCCCAACCCTGTTCCTTGTCACTGTGACCTTTGACTATACACATAATACACACAGTGCAACATTACAAGTCTTTAAGCTTTTTTGTTGCAGATCTTGGAAAGAGGTTTTTTTTGCAAAAAATTCAAAATTGAAATATAAAAATGTTCCCACTTCAGTTTCCCTTTAGACTGTAACATCTGAGAAGAATCAATAACTAGTCATGGAGAACCGTAAAGAGTGTAGTTAAGCAGAATTGTTTTCCTTAACACTTTCTGTGAAATAGTTGGATAAACGTTCCCATTGAGATGCATCAATAATTTTTTTTTTGGAAAAGTGTTTACTGAAATTTGAAATTCTTCTTTTATTGTTCTCCCTGCAGATAGGAGTTAGCCTGCGCTAATTTCCCATCAGCTCATTGTTTACATGCTCTCCCGCTAGGACCTCACAACCTCCTGCTTACATTAGCGTAGAAAAAAATGGCGACTAAAACTGGAGCAATCCAGCCGTACATTTTTGAGCCAGATGCAGATCAGATGAGAAAAAAGACATACATGGATCTATTTGTCTGCAAGTGGATGCAACAGGAGCGGAGAAGGGAGACTTTGGCCTGCCCATCGCAGTTGTTGCGTTGCTGCAGTTTTATTCTTAAATTCCTTTTAAATGTCCTCCATCATGAGAAAAAAGCAACTGTCATTGGAGTCAGTCTTTAAATAAAGGAGATCAATTCTTCTCCTGCGCTTGTAAACTGAGACAGTGGGACTAGTCCATTTAAAAAATGCTGAGCTAAGCGATAACTGTGGCTCTGGTGACATAGAATGTCAACGTACATGGAAATGTACTGAGTGTCTCAAAGAGGGCAGTGGACAAGCCTAGAACCCCCGAAGCTTGAGAACATCATGTTTCATCAGCTACAAAATATGCTGTTGTACAAGTCAAAAACATGATGGACAACATCGCACACCCTGCACCCAAATTATTTTGTAATTTTTATACTTATTTTTTAGCTACAAGTTGAACTATTTTTGAATAGATGCATCCACAGATGACTGACAATTATCATCTCTTGACTATTGTTTTTTTATTGAATAATTTAGTTTACTTTTTACTTGCCCAATACTTTCACAGCCCAAAATGTAACACCAACTGTTTCCACAGATTCCTGAATTGTGGAAGTTGATTACACTGAATTGAGAATGATGCTCCTGACTGCTCCCTTTGATGTGCAAAACATCAGTCTCTCTCTTTCATTTTTTATATTTTTCAGTAGTCAAAAAATGTATAGTGACATAAAAAACAAATGGCATCTATATATTTGTATGAATGACCAAATTATATCAAATACTCCACTATCAAACTTTGCTTACACGGGTAAAGCAAACAAAGACTTGCAACAATGTTGGCTCAAACCTAGAAGGTTAGCTTTCAAGATAAATACTATTATTCCAAGTATCAGAGAGACAAAGTCACCACTCCACATTAGATCATTTTAAAGCTGAGCACAGTTTCCAATCTCTGTCAAAGGTTGTGTTTTCTAACGTGCAGTGATAAAGTGATTTCAACATGTATTCAGCTCAAAAAGTTTTGGGCTGAAGGACGTAAGGAAAGAACTGCCAGAAGCTATGGAGAGTTTTCAAAAAACTTTAATATCAAGTTAAAACATAGTATAGGTAATACATATACTGGTATATTAAAACAGCGTGTATGTAAACTGCAAAGACAAAGAAGGTAAAAGCACCTAAAAAGATGGGTACGTTTTAAAAAAAAATGAAAATAGTGCTTTTGTTTCTTTCTTATGAGCAAACACTGTCTTTATTATTTTTGCTTTGTTTTGGCTAAATTGTATAAAGGAGAGGGAAAGAAAAAAATATTTTTGATTTGAAAAGATTTTTTTGTAACCCAAAAACCTTTTATGATCTTAAGATTATTCTGTTAGGAATCCATACATTGTTGAGCTTTAATGGAAAGCAGATTGTTTGTTTGAAACCCCCTATAAAGAAGAGGAGTTGAGGTACGTTGTTCTGTTTTGCACTGTGTTAGTAGATCAATGCTTGCTATCACACCTACTGCTGGAGTACAGTGAGGTTTTAACTTAAGATAAACACGGTCAGAGACCCAGACTGTGTTTTTAGCTTGTGAGTCGCCTTTCTTCATGTCGTCATAGTTTTTCTAAGTGAAACACTACAGCTGAGAACATCACCTACATGCCTCAGCATTACTTCTTGCTCGAAAATGCTTTTTGACCTAAAAGGTGACAGTGAGGAAGCAGAGGATGTAAGTGATAGTTGTTATGGAATATATGCCTTCTTGACACCCAACAATGGAATTTGTTTATTCGCTAATTGAAATACAAGAGATGAATATTTTATTAATTTCATTAATGTATAATGTATACGTATAAATACAGTATATATATATATAGATATATATAGATATCTATAGATATAGATATATCTATAGATATCTATAGATATAGATATCTATAGATAGATATATATGTGTGTGTGTAGATAGATATAGATAGATTGATTGATTTATGTGTGTATGTGAGTGTATGCATCATTAAATAAGAAAAATCTGGTCTTAATATATCCAAAACTGTTTCTTTTTTGTGCTTTCTCTATAGAAGTTGCTGCAGAATGTATGCTTTTAAGTTGTTATTTACAGACACTAGATCAGGACAGTAGGTGAGAGGGGACAGGTTTAATAAAGATAGCAGTGAGGAAGAAAGCAACATCCTTTTGAATGCAATGATAGATGTGGATTGAAGAACAGGACCTGTAGAAGTGACAAAATGTGGTTTGTAAAAAGGGTTTCTGTATTGTGAGAGTTTGTGTAAGTATCTTTTTTGTTTTTTGTTACAAAAATTTAGGGTATGTATACTCTGATCCCATTGTTACATTTTTTTTAAGTATATTTATTTTAACATCAAAAGTTTAAAAGCAACTTCAATAATTTGCTTTAAAAACAGGTGATTGTGTTGTAAAACTTTTGATCCTCAGTTTATGCTCAGGAGTACTTAATTATTTGAACTCTTTAAAAATAGTTGTTAAGTTGCTATGATGCATGACCGTGCTCTTTACAAGGAAGAAAAAAGAAAACAGAAAAAGCATAGCTTAATTGTGTGCTGATTTTTCTATCTTCAGCTCAAGACAGATTACCAACATGCTTGTGCCAAGTATATTTCTCAGTGCAAGCTTTTTCTTTCAGCCGGAACATTTGAAAGTGGACTTTGTGCCAATAAACCAGAAAGAGCCGGCCTGTTCTCTGTAGCAATCAGTTGTGAAATAACTGTATCTCCTGATCATCAAGTTGATGCAATCTTGAAGGCAACAGGGTTAATGGACTGGAGAGACATTGTACAGTTCTAGAGCTAGCTGTTTGCGGCATGTTGCCGCTCTGTTAAACTATTTGACCAAAAGGCTTGAAGAAAACTATAGAAGGCCTTTTGCTTCTGAAACTCGTGTTTATTTACAGAGAAGACAAAGAATGTTGATGCAAAATGCCACAATTTTTAAAAACTACACTTAAATAGTTGAGACCCAAACAATGTATTAAATAAATGAAAGAGCATAAATGTGGATAAAGCCATCTCGTGTATAATGTTCAAAAACATCCTTTAATGAGCTTTAATGAACCTCGTATGATAGAATAAAAATGCATTCATGAAAATAGTCATCCCTTTTAGCAGGAGAATGGTATTTTTACAGGATAGCAGCATTACAAAAATAACTGGCAACGCTCTACTTCTATCCTTTTAAGAATCTTTTTGTTGATTCCTTACTGGAAAAGTACGTAGCAATTTTTTTTTTCTTTGTATAAATTTCTGTTTAGCTGTGTGTTTTATTTTCTTCTCTTGTCACCAAATATATGCTCTATATTTGTGTAAAGTCACCCCACTATAACAGTCAAGGTGTACAGAGAAGCAGAGAGGTCTCAGGTATCTCCTCCTATCTGACAAAACTAAGCCAAACTTATTTTTTCTAAGCAGTTTTCAAATGTTTTTATTGATTTATTTTGTTGCAAAATATAAAAAATGATTTGGCCCATAGCCGACGTCTCCTCAGTAACTACCTTACAGCATGCCTCAGCTGTTCCAAAAAGTAAAAAGTGTTGTACCTGACGTTGATACAGATGTTCAAAATTATTCAGCAAAATATAAAGTTTGCATAAGTGAACTACACTGACAAGGATTGCAAAGTGTAGGACTTCCATTATTCTTTCTCACATTGCTTTGCCTTGTCCTTGTAATTTCTGGCCAATGACTGAAGAAATGTTTAGTCATGTGGTTTTGTTTACAAGCTTTGGTTCAGAGAAGAAATGTCTGGTTGATGACAGTCTGAATACAGACCAAATGCAAGGTTCAAAAATTCGATCGGGACCAAATTAAGCGGCTCCAGTCCAGACTAATGAACTTTTCCAGTTTGAATACACTCTTTTGCTTTCCAGAACCTCAAAACTTCTTGTTTTTTTTATTCACTGGTTTTGGTTTGGATTGATTAAGCGTAATCCCTTTTTCCCATTTATACATTCCTTCTTTCTTTTTTTTTTCTTTTGCAATTCCTTTTTTCTCTTTGTCAATATTATTATTTCAAGCAACATTGACAGTTCAGCTTTTAGGAAATATCCAATTTGAATCAGATCAAGTTAGGTAGTGGTGGCTAAAATGTTCTGTAACAGTACTGATTGTACAGTTACCTTTCTGAACAGGTGTTCTGCGTGAGTAAGTCTGCTCGCATGTAAATGGATTTGGTTGGTAGTGTAATGTGTTTCAGTAAAGTAGCCCTCCTGTTATGAACCTTTAATAATCAAAAACAGATCTCATTCGAGGCACAATTATTGTCAAAACAACTGATTAGGTTTTTTAAATTATTTTCTGACACTTTTGTACAATATTTACAATTATTATATAAATTAATAATTAAATTCAAATAATTCAAATACATAATTTTTTTTGCTCAAACTCTTTCAGTATTCATAATAAATCCACTTGAAATGCAAAGGGTAAATTATGAGATGTTTGGAAAAAAGAAGTGTGTATGAGACTGCAATCGTGGTGAGACAAAGTAAAAAAAATAGGGGACTCAAGTCTTTGAGAAATGGAAGCAAGCGAAGATGATGGAGGAGGGTATCTTGTTTCCATGGCAACTGTGTCTCTTGGTGAGCTGTAGTGACCTTTTTTTCCCAGGCTGCATTTCGGAAGATTGTCTCCTGACTTCTCTTCACCGTACTTTTTTGTGCTGCTTTTTTGAGATTCTACTGATGATATTATGAATATGATATTATTCCTTTTGATTTTAATAACTTTTCCATAAATGTCTATGTGTTTTGTTTTGTAAAAAAACAAGTCAGTTTAGTATTTTTGTACTTAATCGCACATTTTGCCCTCAATATAATGCTCTACATCACTCAGTACAAGTGTATATTATTTTAATTGCTGGATTTTTATTTATCTGTTAAAAGACACATTTGGTAATTGTCTCATCAGCTTTTCCTTGGTTTGGAATGGACATTGGTGGGACATTGGTCAAGCTGGTTTACTTTGAGCCAGTGGATATAACTGCAGAGGAAGAACAGGAAGAAGTTGAAAACCTCAAGTCCATTCGTCGCTACCTCACCTCAAACGTGGCGTACGGTATGTGCACTTCAAAATACTCTTCTGTGTGCAGAAAAATCCAGCTTAGAGACATTTGTTTGTGTGTCCAAACTATAAGTCAGTTTCAACCCCAGTCTACCTTATATAGCGAATGATTTCTTCTCCATTCAGGGAAAACAGGCGTCCGTGACGTCCACTTGGAGCTGAGAAACCTAACCATGTGCGGCAGAACGGGGAACCTGCACTTTATCCGCTTCCCAACACAGGCCATGCCACGGTTCATTCAGATGGGCCGCGACAAGAATTTCTCAAGTTTGCACACGACGCTTTGCGCCACAGGAGGCGGGGCCTACAAATTTGAAAATGATTTCAGAGCGGTAAGTGCATGTCCAAAGCGCCTTCTTTTTTAAGCATTCTTGAGATATTTAGGGATTTTTCAAAATGTGATTCAAAAACTACTAGTTTCCATCTTCTTAGGAAAAATAAATGATAATGATTTTTTGTCTGTGCTAATTTTGTCATAGCATTTTATTTTCACATTTTAGAAGTAAACCCCAACAAATTTCTTTGTTGTTCCTTTATTTCTTTAATTTTAGCCTCAGTTTTTTTAACATGGAAAATTATGTCTGTCTTTATAATTGAATATAACAGCAGTCTCCAGTTTTTTTGAACAGCTTGGTTCAGTTTTTTTGTTGTTTTTTGATCTTGAAGATTTGGAGTCTATTTTTGCATCGTTGTGGTGATTTCAAATGTGTTGCCCTTTGGAAGTGAAAACATTGTTTACTTGAGTTCATTCACCCAGTTAAAGTACAAGAGGATCAATGAACTGTCCCTGGGCATCTGAGTGTGGCCCAAATCTTTAAACAATGTTAAAATAGCTTTCAACCAATTAGTTCGGTGTTCTTGCTCAATAACAAGTGTCCCTCTTGGTACCCTAACCCTCTGAATTTGTGCTGCAGATGGCTGACCTGGAGCTACTGAAATTAGATGAGCTTGACTGTCTCATCCGGGGTTTACTGTTTATCGACCGGGTGGGTTTCAATGGACACCCTGAGTGCTACTACTTCCAGAACCCATCAGATCCTGAAAACTGTGTAAAGAAGCCGTGCAATCTGGACAACCCCTTCCCAATGCTGCTGGTCAACATTGGCTCTGGGGTCTCCATACTGGCTGTGTACTCAGAGGACAATTACAAACGAGTGACTGGGACCAGGTGAGGATGACTGGCTTCTCTTAACACACAGCAGTAACAACTTTTTATTCCACATTTACAAGGTTCAACAGAGTCTTTTTGATGTGTCACACCAAGATGGTTCACACTTTCAGTTCCCATCTTTGTGCCTATTAAAAGAGACATTTTGTACCTGCCTTCTCCACCTCATTAGTGTTTTTCTGTTCTTTCTTTGACCTCTCTTGTCTACGATCTTTCTCTTAATCTTGCCTTGTCCTATTTTCAGTCTGGGAGGTGGTACATTCCTGGGTCTTTGCTGTTTGCTGACGGGCTGTGAGACGTTTGAGGAGGCTTTGGAAATGGCCAGTAAGGGAGACTCTAAAAATGTGGACAAACTGGTGAAAGATATCTATGGTGGAGATTACGAGCGCTTCGGTTTGCAAGGCTCAGCTGTTGCGTCAAGGTAGGTGTGTTGTTGGTGTTATTGTTGAGTTCTCATATTTTCAGTCTTCATTAGTTTTCTCAGTCAACCATTTCAATAAATTTTATCCACAGTGGGAGATGCAGTAAAGCCCTTTTTTGTACAAAAGATGACTACAAATAATGAGAAAACCACCAATAATAAAGTAAAAATAAAATTACATTTTACTTAATTGTCCTGTGGAGGCGAGTGATTGAAGTTGTTTCTGTTCTTTTTATTTTTTATGGTCAAAAGCTAGACAAACCAAACCTTTGCACAACTGTTTTCCCAAATCAATAGATTGATAATTAAAAAAAAAAAAAACTGTTCATACATTTTTAAATTTGTCACATTGCACAACAGCAGCTTGAATAATTCTAAGCTGAATAACAAAGCTGTAAATAAGCAGCAAAATGTATGAATCAACAAATTCCTGCGATGATCTGTTATGCTGTGATTATTTGTTGTCCTATCTTCATTTACACACATCAAGCTATCTCTGTGATTAACATAAAAAGCGTTCAGAGGTTGGTCTATAAATCAAAGTCAAAGCAAATGTTATCACAGCAAAAAGATTAACATCAGTTTAGTTTGTTGTTTCTGTCCGCCTCAAGGTTAAATGACTGACGCTTTTTAAAAAAAATAAGACTAATCACTAAAATGCTGGTAAAAGGAAATGTATTTTATTATTGTATAATAAACATTGTTCTGTATGCACTAATTTATTATGTTTATTTTTTAGTAGATCTAATGAATTATATTTTTGTGTTTTTGCTTCACAGCTTTGGTCACATGATGTGCAAAGAGAAGCGAGATTCCATCAGCAAGGAGGACCTGGCCAGAGCCACACTGGTCACCATCACTAATAACATAGGATCAATCGCACGCATGTGTGCTGTCAATGAGGTACAGTCACAAACAAACGTCACACATCTTACCTATGTTACACAAAACAGATGAGTGGAAACTTTTAAGTGTAGAAATACAACTGCTCTCACCAGTAAAATAATTAACAGATCAATACCATAGTTTTAGAAACACAAACTTTTGTTTTTTATCTAGTAATATTTATTAATATAAATTATATCAAATGTTTGTAATTGTTATAGTTTCTCAAATAATACTCATCCTTTTAACCAACTATCTAATAAGCACGCATGTACCTGGTTGCTTTTTGTTGCTGTTTTTCTGAACAATTATCATGTTGTTAAAAGGAGACAGAACATATTTGAGCTTATTTATTGTCGGGCTTTTTTGTTTTTTCGTTTTATTTTAGCTTTCTCACCTCCAGAGCTAGGGTTTATTTTAGGATGCAAAAACATAACAAAATAAAAGTTTTCTGCCATTGCACTTTAAATGGTCAGTTTTGCTTCATTTGTGAGCAAAATTATTCAATGTTAAAAGTCAAAGGAATAACCTCAAGAGTTGTGTGCAAATCTCAATGTAAGTTAGAAAATAGATCAAGTTCCTCTTGTAAGTGCCTCAGTGGGAGCGCTCGTTTTCTGGAGTGAAGGATAAATCCCACATCTGTGTGCTGTGAGCTTCTTTACAGTGTTGCCTTGTGGCATGGCGATCAAGCAGCATTGTACAGGGCTATCACTGCATACAGAACTGCAGCTGCTTCACACTCATCCCCTCTGTCACTAATAAACACATATTTTATATGAGTTTTGGTTGTGTTTCTACAATGGAGGAACAACCCAGACAGCACAGTTCAGTGTCATGTTCATGTCAGTTTAGCCAGCAATGACCAGACATGTTTCTTAACTTTGAGTTGAAACCAGAACATTTATTACATTTATCAGTGCAACGTTAAAATAAGGTTTATTTCTGGTAATCACTTAAATTGTATAAAAATGTCCTTTTGTTTGCTTCAGGATTGAAGGATCTGGTTGCTAAATTATTTAATTAATATCACTAAACTTTTGCCCTGACTCTCTAGCACCACCCCGTGGCTTAGAAGAGATTTGTTTTGTGTTTGGGTTTGTACTTTTGTTTTAACACTGTTGACAGATGGCTTTAGTTAACTGTCAAGTGAAGATGATGGTGGAAACCGCAGCAGAGATACTTTAGATTTTACATTTTAAATGTATATTCTTCTCGTCTTGAGCTCTCAATTTTTTAAAAATAAAACAGACTTTCCTGTGACTCACTTGTTTCATTCAAACCTTTTTTTTTCTCTTACCAGAAAATTGAGAGCGTGGTATTTGTCGGGAACTTTCTTCGTATCAACACGGTGTCCACAAAGCTGCTGGCCTATGCCATGGACTTCTGGTCTAAAGGACAACTCAGAGCACTGTTTTTGGAACATGAGGTGGGGCTTTGACAGAATCACTTGATCCTTTAACTAAGTAAAAATGTAAATGATGATATACACTATGTATTCTTTATTTCTACTTTCAGTTTTGCCGTGCTCTCCTTTTTGGAGTAGCTTGTTTAAAATCGCATTTCAGTTCATGTGTGTGAATTTTTTAAATGACAGGGTTATTTCGGAGCAGTTGGAGCCCTGATGGAGCTGCTCAAGACAACAGATGACTCGTGAAAAAGAGCTGCTCTCGAGAAGACGTCGCCTGGACTGTCTCAACGCCAACACTAAAAGCTGTGACGTCATCGACTTCTGACGCTGCTGAAAGGTCCCATGCAAAGAGGCCACTAAATGAACATTAAACTGGAGACGCAGACACTGAGAAAAGCCATTTTAATAATTTAACTCTTGTAAATATGAATAGCCTTTAACAGTCTTCTTAATTTCCCAGAATCCCTCTGTCATAGAGGTTTTAAGTATGTGATCCTTAATTTTTGGTTACATGTTGATTCCTTTGATCAGTCCTGTCAGGAAGCATGTAAACTCTTTTTTTTCCACTTTTTTTTAAAATTATTTTGGAGTATGTGACTGTGTTGTAGCTGTCATACAGTTCTATCCTGGGAACAGTAGTGCACCTGGTGACTATGCAGTTGCACTTCTGGAGAAGACTCCTGCTCAGAAAAAACAACCCCGCTTGAATGGTTTGTGTTTCCCCACCAGCAGCCGAAAGACAGTTTTGTGAACCTACAGGAAGCATGAATGCGATTCAGGTTGGGAGACTGACTTACATGTTTGCTGTGCAAAAAGGAAGTTAGGAAGTGCACCACAGCTGAGTCCTAACAAGGTTCACCATCAGCCAGCGGATCTGCACTAGATTAGACAGATTAAATCATTTAAAAAATCTCTCTTGTTCCACTGCACACGGCCTTTGCTTTTTATTTGTTTCTTGTCTGCCAAACTGTAGGCAACACTCGCACTGTTTTATAACCCCACACACTTACCCAATCTGCTGAGTTCAGTCTGAGATGACGGGACCAACACTTTGTCTTCCAACAAATTGGAGCTCATTGTTGAGTTTTCTTCAGGGTCTATTCTGGCTCAGCAGCTCGGGTTTGTGGCATGTGGGGTTCTTTTTGGTTTCCTCCTCTGGCTTTTTCGTTGCTCTGTTTTTTTTCTTCTTTTGTCTCAAATATTTGAACTTCGTTCAGGCCAAAATAATGTCAAAGTAATGGGAAAAGTGTCATAAGAAAAGTCCGGCCCCTCCCTGTAGATTCACATGCTAACAAGATGAATGAACTACAGGGACTAAGATGCCTTTTGCTGAACATCACCCCTACTGGGTACACTTGCGTTCCTTTGCTAGTTGAAGGATCTGTTCAGCCTCTGTGTTTTGGTGCAGGTGTCGCGAGTGAAGATGAATATTTGTGGCGGTTAATTCTCCAGAACTTAAAATTGTATGTGCAGAAATTAGTATTCGTAGAGATGCAACACTGTTGGTCAGTTTTAGCTGAAGAGCATTTGGTAGAGCAGAAACTACGCCTAAAGTCTCATCCTATTGAAGGGTTTTGCAGCTTTATGTCATTAATGCATGTGCCACCAGGGGACAGGATTTTACAAAAAAAAACTGCAAAGAGAGAACCTCAACAGCATAGAGGTTCCACCAAGTGATAGTGACTATAACGAGAATGGACCACAAGTGTATTTATTTTTTTTACTGTTACAATGATGTTGATCCCTTCTGTTTACCAATCCTAGATTTCTGCCGCCTTTCACTTCTTTATTCTACAAGCAGCTGGGCTGTGATGCTGGAGCGTGCAGTCTCTGCTGTCATCCGAGTACATGCCTTAAAGCTCCAGCGGGGAAACTGTGCTCTCTCGTGTCGCCTTTTCTTTTGGTCAGAAAGCCCACATCAGTTGCCTTTTCACTGTTGTTCAACCTGCTTGTGTCCATGTTTGTGTCCTTCAGCTTCTTTTCTTTTGAACTTACCTCATATATTTCTGCTGCCCTGCTTCCTGTCGGAACATTTTATTTTTCATTGTTAATATAAGGTTTAGCACTGCAGCTGCTGGCATAGTTTCATTTAGGAGATTTCATATTTTTTGGAAAACAACTGCATTAATATTGTCGAAACATTGCAAGTGGTTCTTACATTTTTACATGACTCTGTCCCACACGTTTTCTTCTTTGTTTAAAACATTTTTTTTTCTTGTTTTCATTGCAATAACTTTTTTCATAAACAGCTGGGATACATGTCCCATTACTGGACAACTGCTCAGTCAAAGAATTCCTTTTGTCTGTGGACAAGTGCTTCTTATTTACCTCCTTTTGTTTTTTCAAAATTGGTGGCCATATTATTCCTGTAGTCATTATTACGCTCAGATTTCCATGAAGCTTTCACAGCAATTTAAATCAACCCCAAACCAGTGTTGAAAACACTGAACTTTATGTACTTGTGGTATTTTTTGGACCTATCTGTTGTAATAACGTGATCTGAGCGTTCCTATTGTCAGCTTTAGAAAGTGATTGTAGTTGTGCTGTTTGAAATGTCTTGAGGCTCATCAAAGTCTCCCACCAAGCATTGCAGCAGCTCATTCACCCAGCTGTCTCATCTCCAAACCCACCAGAGTTATTATCACTCGTTTATAACGGCTTTTTCAAAAAATATGCAAATGTTTTAGTATTTCCCACTGAGAAGTCCTGTTTAAAACTTGAGCCAGAGTCTTTCTATTTCTGTTTTTAATCCTGCTGATTTTGTTGTTAAACCTGCTTACAGTAGATTTTTATGTCAGAATGTTCTGTGGATGTTCATGCTCCCAGATTGTGAAGCAGCCGTTGTTTATGAGTGTCTTGGTTGTGGTTCAAATGCAATAATCAAGTTCAGATCTTTTCCTCACTAATGTATTAATGATTGCATCCCAAAAATAATGTGTTGTTAGAAGCATAGATTATCATCATGCCTCATCTGAGATTAGCATTACCATGACTTTGTGTGTCTGTGTTGTTTTTGTTCTTAAGGTTGTCTTGTACTCCTCCCTCTGTTTGTCTAAGCTTGTCCTGATCTTCAGAATCTGGTGCGACATCCTGCTGCATGATCACATCCAGCATGCAAACCGTCTTCTGGAAGGTGTGGCTGGCACCCTCAAATGTTCTCTTGGTTTTTCCCTTTGATTTGACAGAGATTTGTAAATAACAATAATATAATAATATTATATTTTCAACACCAGCAATTTGTCTGCTGTTTTTAACTGTTCGGTTACCCCGATGACAACCCAGTCCTGCTGCAGACAGAAGACTCATTGAGACCAACCACTTCATCACTGTAGGAACTGATCAACCAGAACTTTTCAGGTCGCTGAAATCTACTTAAGTTGTATAGAAGATGACGTCATTCTCAGTTAGGTGCATGTTTTTGTTTTTCTGTGGTTGTCCATCGTAAAATACTGTTTTATGGCCAGCAATCTAAAATTTATGTTGTCATATTTGTAATCATTTTTGGCCAGTTGACCTTAAAAAATGATCATACTTTTAGAGTTTATTTGGGGGCTGTGGTCCCTGAATCAAACGTTTTCTCCACATTTAGGATGTGGTGAAGTCAAGATGCCAGTTTTCTGTCTGCTGGACTTCCATGCTGGTTGTTCCTCTCCGCTCCCATGTGGGCCTGGGTGGTTTTTAAAAGTGCTGGTTGTTTGCGTTGGTTTTTGCTGCTGCTTTTAACTTTGGTTTGGGAAGAAAAGAAAATATCTGACTTTTTTTTCAAGGATGACAGTTTGAAAAAGGCTCCCTGCCTTGTGCAATGTGTATGTACTGAAGTGAGTTTTTTTTCTAACAAAAAATAAACTAAAATTGAACAAGAAATGTGATTTTAATGTTATTCTGCTTTAATGCATTTACATGACAGCACATGGATGAAATAATATAATAAAAAAGAATAAAAATAAAGTATAAATATGCATACTAGAAGTCAACAAAAAAAAAAATCATCTTTACTCAAATGAAATGTTTTTTTTTTTTTTTTGGGGGGGGGTCTGCACAGAAACACTCAAGTTTATCATTTGGGTTTCAGACAATATTTCCATGATGTTTAAAATCAAACAGGTTATATAATGTTTAAACTTTGAAAGTCGCTAAACCGATGTGACATCCCAAGAGAAAACAAAGCCAAAGAAATAGAAATATTGCAGTTTTGGTCACAAAATGAGTTGAAATGTGTGGATTGGATGAAGTATCTTCTTTTCAAAACTGTTTCAGTTGATCCAGGGAGATGTGCAGAAACAAACAGCTCCATAAATCTTTTGTGGTCAGATTTGGGGTAATGACGTCTTGCGTGCTTGGGATAATCTCCGACCATAAATGAAAAAAAAAACCTCAGAGCCTAGAAGCTGATGATGGTTGTGGACCGGACGGTGTCAAAGCTCTGGTCCTGGAGGAGGAGGGCCAGTAAAACCATCTGGAATGCAGAGAAATGAACATTCAGGAACTTAATGGTGATTGGGTGAGAAGAACATTTGGCCATTGGTTTAAAATGAAAGCATTATGATGAGTGGAGTGAAGCAACAGCAGCCCAGGGTTCATGGAAGTGTGACTGATCTTCCGTATCGCATCTTCTTTCTGTTCACTTTGGAGGACATGGCATCTGTGATCGCACACAACTATTTTAAATTTCAGCTTCTTCATAGGACACTCTTTCCTCTTCATTAAAGGCCTTCAGTTTTTTTCCTTTTGAGGCATAGATTTTTCCATTTTCTCTGAATCTTTTCATGAGATGACGTAAAGTTGAAAGATGAAACGTTCTCTACATTTGAAGTGTGTTTGTAATTCCTCAGCATTAGCTTCTATGCTAAGCTGCTGCATTTTTTCTGATTGTTTTCAGCTCACAATTCAGTAACACCCCTCACAATCCCACTCATTCATCCAATGTCTCTGCTTCAAAGTAAAATTTAGAAGGACACTACTTTTATTCAGTGTCAAATTTTAACAGTTAACAAAAGTAGGATAAAAAACATTTAAAAAGTTTAAAAATGTAATTTGTTTTATTTGGAAGGTCAAGTTTTCTTGTAGGTAAAGCACAATTTACAAATAAGAAAAACAATCAAAATATTATTTAGAAAATAAACCCCAAAGAAAGAGAACAAATGTTACTAAAATTTGATTTATTTTTGTTTATTCAATAAATAAATGTTCAAAATAAAATACATTTTTTATTTCAGTTTTTATTTTTAAGGTAAAGAGGGTGTGACGCTGTAGTATCACGAGACCAACGTGACGAGTGTAGTTATTCAACTTGAAAAGTATTCATTGATTTCTTAATGACGTAAACCAACCCAGGTTAAATGAGGATCAAATCTCAAACTTAGACTCACCGCTTTCATTGTCTGAACTTCATGAAGCGCTGTTGCTTATGCCTTACAACAAAGCTCCAGGGCCTAAAGGCTTTCCTGCTGACTTTTTAGAATTCTGGGAACAGCTGGCACAAACTTTTTATAAAATGGTTACACTTATCAACTCCTCACTTTTACCATGCAAAATGATACCCATCTGGAACAACACAGACATCCTGATAAACAAAAAAATGCTACACTCCCAGCTGGGATAGAAGGGGTGTAACTCTACTGGAGCACTTCATTATTGATAAATAGATTCCTAACACACCAGGAACTACAAGAACAACATGGAATAAATACATTCTTGGAATATCAGGAACTTAAATGTGTAATTACAGTGACAATGATCTAAAATACCAGAATTAGTTACCTCTATTATACATTTTTCAATGAAACTCTCCAAAATATACAAACTCTTATACAACCTAGACAATGAAGTTTCAATTCTAACAACAAAATGGGATGCAGACTTCTGGTCAGAAACGTGTCTAAACACCTTTAAAGTATCAAAAAGCGTAAACCTAATCCAATTCAAAACTCTTCACAGAATTTAGTATACTGGATAGAGGAGGTTCAAGATGGATCTCAGAAACTCAGACATTTGTGAGCCTTGTACCTAACAGTTACATTCATGCACTGTGGTTCTGTACACCTGTCCAAGGCTCTCTGGCAACAGGTATGCGCTGATTCATCAGTCTGGCTTAATGTTTCAATGTTTCACAGCTTCACCCTCACTTTGTGTGCTTGGTGACATGAGTGCCATCAATACAGAGGGAAAATTAGTATATTCAATCTTCAAAAGTCTTTAGATCAGATTTTGGCTGGTCAACAGAACAACAGAAGTTTTTTTTGCTTTCCTCCACTTTATAAAAGTTTTTAATGTTTTGCATAAATGTAACAAACAATAAAGTCTATTACGTCAGCGACAACAGCCTTTTGTTAGTTCAAACTAAAACCTAAATGAAAATGTTAAAGACTCAATACCAAATGATTTTTCTCTATATTTGTGTCTCTTCTAATAACTCTATGAAACATTAAATATTTTCCTTCTCTGTTCCCAACGGTTAAGCAACTCACACTCCTTATCTGATTGAACTGCAAGTCCCTTCAGAAAACTATTATCGTCTACAGCAATGAAAAGCATCATAAAGAAAAAAAAAAAAGCATTTTCGTCACATCTGTGGACATTTTTGGGAACTTCTCCTCCTCCTGCTTTGCTCCACCTCCTGCTATATCACCAGCGTGCAGTTTGGTTCATTTGCGTTGCAAAGCACCCAGTAGGCACCTGCAGGAAAGGCAACAGCAGAACTTCCATTTTATCTGATGGGAATAAAGCTGCAACACAAATGAACAGCAAGTGAGGCTGATGTGAGTATAAAACTTTACTTGGCATACTTGATTTGTTCTTTTATTTTTTTCTTTCCTTGTAGATTCTGAAACAAACATATGAGATTTATTTTCCAGACACAAGGAAGTGAAGATGTGGATTTTTGTCCTTAAATAACAACTGATTGGATATAAAAATAGATATTCCACTAAACTCAGCATTGTTTGGTGTTTCAATCTTAAAAGGGGTCAAAAACTGGAAATGTCCTGCAGCAAACTTGCAAGGACTTTTATAATAAAAAAAAACTTGGAAAGTGTTAGAGATTTCTCACATTGATCTTTTTTTTCAGTACAGCAACAAATGCACAAAGATTTATTTTCAAAAGGACAAAAAAACTTGATTTTTTTTTTAAGAAAAAAACAGTTTCAAAATGGTGTCAAGTTGCATTTATTTCAACACAAAAAGAACACTTTGAGAGACCAGCTTAAGAGGTTTGCTTGCCACCCTGTTCTTCTCACCATCATTTTTCCCTGTAAACATGGGATGTTGAGTAGTAGTGTTTTTCCTGGGCCTATAGAGTGCATGTGTGTGTGTGTGTGTTTTGTTGTCGGTTTTCAATACGTTTCTGCTGCTCATCAGATTTTGTTCTCTTCCCATTTTGAATTCCAAAAGAATGCTAGAGGAAGAGTCTCTGATGCTTCTCTGTTGAAACTTCACTGATGAGTTCACAGGAAAAGACTTAACTGTCCCTCAAAAAAATTGATGTATCTCTTAATGTTAGAGGGACTGTTTTTCTTACAAGATGAAAGGCGGATTCAGCCTAAATTCTTTCTATCAAGATGATTAACTTCTACTTTTCTGTTTGATCCAGTTTCAAGTCATTCCGTAACATCCTGCTTTGAAAAGCAACAGATTTGAAAGTGCACGCTGCACTCGATCTCAATAGAAAGATTTTTCCTCAGGTTCTGCTGAAGCTCTAAGTTCAACAGCATTCAAGCGCAGCTTTCTGTCCTCAGACTTTACAATGAGATTTGTTCAGACTGAAGATATTCACATTATAAAAAATATTTAGATGTTGATAGATTTTACAAAAGCTGTTTAAAAAATGTTTCTGATGGGTTTCTTAGCCAAAGAACAAAATTTGTTGTTTCTTTTAATAGTGTCACTTGTGTTTTATGACACAATTATATGTTACCAAAAAAAAAAACAGTCATAAATTTTATTCTGACTAAGCAGCACCCAAAGCTGCAAATAACTTCCATTTCAGTACATTGAATACGACAGACGAAAACCGGGAATCATTTGCAAAACCATAAAAATTGTTCCTGCTCTGAGTCAACATTTTTTTGTGTGATTGTTTTACAATTTATTGAACTATGGATCTGTGACAAATGATATTTATGAGGCTGCATGCAAACCCTTTCACACCACAGGAGGTAATAAGGGATTGTTTTAAGGTTTAGTCTGAAAGGAATGGGATGACTGAGGTGAAAAACCACAAATGTTTGATATTCACTGCAGTTCTTCTGTTTATTTTTTATAGAGGTCAAAAAAGCCTTAATGGAAGAGCAGTGGAACAACCAAGACAACCTTTGGCCAAAAAAATGAACATCTGTAAGTGATGTTTTTAGCTTTTGACTAATTATGTTAAAAAAAGGGAGGCTGATGTTTAGTCATCTCATTTTTATAAAAAGAAAAAGATGAGGCTGTGGAGTGCAAATGTGAAAAAAGAATGGAAAAATACGTATTTTGCATAAACTCATAAATGCTTTCTACTGTTTTGTTTCCAAATGATCCAGAAGAAGCTTGACTGCAGCAGCAATGCCCTGGAGTCAGTAAATGGAGTTAAAAAGAACAAATCTAGACATAAAGAAGGGTCTGCACATTAAGAGTCAGAAGAGGAAAACCCAGTCAAACCAAGACAGCTGGGAGGATGGTGGTAATCAAGGAGCAGAGGCCGAAAGACTGCAGGAGGTCAACTGAAGGCCAGAACGCACCTGAGGGAGGGTGGGGCTGGATGGTTGTCGCAGGTTGTTTCCTTGCCACCATCTGCATCCGAGCAGTGACCAGGTAAAGTTTCTGAGCCTGGAATGTGGTTAGGAGTAGAACTGGTTTAATTTTGAAGCAGTAAAGTTTAAACAATCTTCACTTTGCGAAGAGGCTTTTTAGGAAGGAATATTATATTATATTGTATTATGTTATGTTATGCTATCGTGAAATATTTAGTAATTAAGGTCCAAAGCATAGTCTTTCTAAAGTCACAGTCTTGCTCAAGGACACTTCAACACAAAGGTGCACAAAGCAGGAACCGAACCTGCCATCTTCCAATAGGGGTCAACCACCCTGCCCACTGCACCATAGCTGCCCCATGTTTCTAACAGAAATAATTCACTTACACAATGTGGTTTCTATACAGCATTAACTGAACATGAGTGTTGAAGTAAAAGGACCACATACAATAGCTATAAAAGCTGCAAGTATCATAAAAACGTCCATCATAAGGAATCCTTACATAACTGTGTTCTTCAGGTGTGGGTTCACATCCTGATAAGGGGTGATAAGACTACAATCTACAGCTGATGAAGCACATTGTTCACCTTGTTTATGTTCTTTTTAAAAAATTTGATGTTGTGATTGCAATAGAGGTTTATTTTTACAACATGAAACCATGTGACACAGTTTATAGAAGCAAAGAAGATTAGATGTTCCTAATAATGTGGCTGATAAAAAGTCTTTGTTTCTTTGGGTTCTTGCTGGAGCTTAACTGGGTGAAAGTGACCGTAAAATAAAGTCACTGAGTGCAAAGCCTTTCCAGTATTAGATTAAAGCTGTAGCCATAAACATCTGGGAATGTTCTACGTTCTTGAAGAAACACATTGTGATTCTGGCATTTTCAAACTCTCAAGCAAAATTTGCAAAGAAATGGTTGAACTTCCTTTTAATGACAAACTGAAGTCTCAAATTCTTCACAGGATCTGCAAAAGCTTTTCTAAAAGTATAATTTCTCTTTGGAAACAACTTTTCTGTGTCTATTTTTGTAGATTATCATGTTTACATCATTTTACGTGAAAGCTTTCTTCTGTCCAGATGTGTGTCCATGTTCTTTGTGGAGTTCCAGATACACTTTGAAAAGGATTTTTCCACAACTGCTTGGATCCACAGTCTGACTGACTCCACAACGATGCTTTGTGGTAAGATAAGCATTTGTTTTATCTTGCAAGAATGCTTTTTTATTATGGCTTAGGGTGGATTTCTACCAAAAAAAGTTGCTAAAAGCAAAAACAAAGACTTTGCAAACAAGTTCTCAATGTAATCCATTAGGAAAAAATGACAGGCATGACAAAAATTACATTTCTTATAAAATTTCAGTTGCTAAAAAACCATGCAAACTTTTGTTTAAGCTCCTCTTGGCAGTTTCCTTGGTAACCGCCTCTCCTGTAGAGTGACAGTCATGCTGGGAGGCCTGTTGTCGTCTGCTGGTCTGGTCCTCAGCTCGTTTGCCTCCAGTGTTGAGTTCCTCTACATTTCTCTGGGTGTCATCACAGGTACAAACGTTCATGTAAGATTTCAGAAGGTTAATTTTGATCTCTGCATGGGTTTTGCTCAAATAATTTTAGGATTTCAAAACAGGGATGTTAAGTCTAATGCATGTGGACTTGCAAGAGAAAACAGGAGAAGACTTTCTTGACATCAGTTACAGGTTTATCTTTTCTTTACAGGTCTTGGTTTTGCTCTTAGCTACACACCAGCCATTGCAATAGTTGGGAAATACTTTGTTGAGAGGAAAGCTTTGGCCTATGGCATCGCATTGTCTGGTATTGTCATGACCTATCTTTTTTTTCTTGTCATTCATTTTCCCATCATCTTTCCACATTTGTGTTTTTGGTGTAACCCTTTTTCATATGATTTTCCCCTTTTATGCCTTTGTTTCTTAAATAAATACAATCCAAATGATCTCCTCTTCAGGCAGTGGCATTGGGACCTTCCTCCTGGCTCCAGCCGTTCAGTTGCTTATACAGCATTATTCATGGAGAGGAGCTCTGCTCATCCTCGGGGGATTTGTTTCCAACTTGTGCATTTGTGGAGCTCTGATGAGACCCTTGGAAGACGTAAGCGTTCAAAAGTCAGTATTCAACCAGGAAGTGGTGGCTTCTTTTTTTCATAAAAATCAACATCTTAAAAATGCTCTTTGTATTTCCTGTCAAAAGACAGATTAGGCAGCCAAACGTTCAGTGAATTTACTTTTTTCATCTTTTTGTCATCTGTTTTCTGGGTTTTAAGGTTATGTAAGAACGACATGACAAACCTGGAGAAGGCTCTTGAAACTAAAGCCAGTGATCAAGTGAAACCGAAGCAGCAGCACAGAACGTGCTTTAAAGACACTCAGACACTTGTTTTTGCCACAGAAACATTTCAGAACGTTGGATTCAGCAAAGACACGCTTCAAGAAGACGCAACACTGTTGAAAGCAAGGCTCTGTGATCCAAAACTAACAGACTCTAATTTAACTGAATGCATTTTACTAAGTAACAAACTAACTGTGACTGTGCTAGGGAACACCAAAGAATCCATTAAGAGCAGTGAGAGCTTGAAACGACTGGAACAGCTGGAGAGAATGAATGCAAAAAACTCATCCACAAACGGGAATAACGAGACTAAAGACTTTGGAAACACTGAAGCCAGGTCAACAGATCGCATGGAGAAAAACATCCTCAAAGAATTCTTAATAAACACGAAACCTTCATCCAGATGCCATAATTTCTGTCTCAGAACCAGGGAGGACTTTGGCTTCCTTTTGATACCCGGTTTTCTCATCCTATCAGTGTCGTTTTTGTTTCTGGCATATGGCTGCAGCTCCCCGGTAGTTTATTTGGTTCCTTATGCACTAAGTGTTGGAGTGGACCATCAGCATGCTGCTTTCCTAATGTCCACATTTGGAGTCAGTGGCATTGTTGGCAACATCACTTTTGGATGGATCACTGACAGGAAGTAAGGCAATGCTAAGGGATTTCTTTGATAGATCAACACATTCTCTAAGCAGTTGACTTTTGTCCCTCCAGGTGCCTAAAGAAGTATCGAATGGTGTGCTACATGGTGGCTATTGGCATGGAGGGCCTTTGCTGTATGTTCATTCCCTTTCTCCACTCCCTTTCACTCCTGGTTCCCTTATCTGCCCTCTACGGGTACTTTGATGGGGCATATGTGGCACTAATACCAGTTGTGACCTCTGACACTGTGGGCTCCACCTACCTCACCTCTGCTCTTGGTGCAGTCTACTTCCTGCATGGCATACCTTACCTACTCAGCCCACCAATTGGAGGTAAATGTTTATGAACTTTGAAAAAGCAAGATCTTTGCTTTGACAGGATTTTAGTTTTAAAAAACATTTTATTGCCTCCAGGACACCAAAAGCAGACTTAATATTACATCATACTTCACACTTTTTTTCACTAACTATACTAATTCCAGCTGTGTGGGTTCTTCCAGGTTGGCTGGTGGACCAGACAGGAGCCTACATAGCAACCTTCTTCCTCAGTGGTGCTTCTTTCATGTTCAGCTCCTCACTCCTGGCAGCTTCTGTTTTTCTCAGATATGTGCTGACAATGTGTGAAAGAACTAAGGGTCAAAAGCAGTGCACACCACAAGTCCATCTTTCTGACTTTCTACCTATTTTTTCCAAAAAGAAAGAAATAAACAAACTTTAAACTTGTTGCCATTTTTGCAAATGTGTCCTATTTCCCTAGTGTCACCAAACAAGGTGTGCAATGCAGTTAAACACAAATAACATCATTTTTTACATTAAATTAGTTTGATGCTCATTTGAAAAAAAAAAGTCTGAATGGAGACAGTTGACCAAGTGTCTTTTAGTTCCAAAGTAAAATAGAACAGTTTTACAAAAGAAATAACACGTTTACAGGGTGGTGAACCTCACAGCAAGAAGGCCCTGGTTCAAATATCTGCTGACACCTTTAGTGGAGAGTTTGCTTGTTGTCACTGTGCATGCCTGAGTATTCTTCAGCCTCATTCCACATGCAGTCCACAATCATGGTTAAGTGGTTTCTTTTAATTGTCCCTTGGTTTGTGTGGTTGTGTGGCCCTTCAACAGACCTAGTGACCAGTCCGGGTGTACCCTGCCCTCACCCAAAAGTAGCTGGAACAGGCTCCAGCAACCCATCAACCTTCAAAAGGGAATAGACAGATTTGGGAAATACGTAGATAACAAATGCATAATTTTGTTTCAAAATGTTTGTGTGTTTTTAAAGGAATAGTCTTGTAAAAGTTTGAACATATCAAGCAGGTAAATATCCAGTAGTAATGAGATAAAAGTGCTTTTTAAAGACTTATTAGTTCCCCAGCTGTTTTTCCTCAAAGTTTTATGTTTTTTCCTTGTCAGACCCATTGACAGTATATTGAGATGGACAAAGCTCCTGTAACCCCACTCATAGAAAATGTCTTATCTCCAGTTCCAACGAAATGAAGTCAATTCAGTCGCCAGGTTTTCCACAAAACGGACGTCGCCATGTTTGAACCAGACAACGTTAGTAAGCGACGATTGGTTTGAGTCATCATTTCTATGGCAACCACTCTTGCTAATCAGAAGTGAGCTCGTTGGAAAGCCAAACCCTTTCCACTGAAAGCGGGCTCGAACATTGGAGGTGGGGCCAGCTGGCACCACATGCTTTTATTGAGGCATCTGATTGGTCAGTTTATAACTTGAATAACTTGCAATGCATAAAAAGTATCATGAGGAAAAAAATAGGTTTAGCAAGAACATGTTAAAAGAGGTATCAGAGCCAGAATGGTTTTTTTGGCAAATAGAATAACTGAGTAGAAGCTGTTCATTTCTCAATAGAAGTTTATGGGATTTTGGTTTTCTGGATCCAGCAAGTATTTCTTATTTGGAAAATGAGGGGTAAAGGGAATAATGTGCCAAATTCTCATGGACAGTCAATAGTCAGACCTTGCTTGAACAATTGTTAGAGATTTTAGGTACCTGTAGTTTGATTTCTTTCAGTCACTGGTTTGCTTAAGAGTGCCTGCAGTAAATGTTTATGAAAACAAGCTAAACCAATCGAGATGCTAACTATTTCAACAGTCTACAGGGCAATCTTAATGTGAAAGCAGCCTTAATTACAAAGCTGCACCAAGTGCGTACATGTATTGGTGTGCTCAAATCAAACCTGCCAGTGTAAAAGCACATGTTTCCTGTTTTGGGACTATTTGATGAAATTATTTCTTATAATTTAAAGGTTTTTTTAAATGACAGTGTAACTTTGTTTCCTGTCAAGCTTAAGTGAATTATGTCATATAAATACATCTAAAAGAAATAAATACGTATGAAGTAGTATTCAATTATTTAGTAAACATAATGCAATTGGTGGAAGTGCACAAATATCACCAGAAAGGCTGACATGTGGCTTTGGTGATTGCCTGTTATGCTATGCGCATGTGTGCGCTTGTGTATGTGTGTGTGTGTTGGATTGTGCTTCTAAAACACAGGTTTCCACTGTGTAGGTGGGTGCGTGGGAGGCAGGCAGAGGAGAGGTTTCCTTTGAGGTTGGCATCCCCCGAACACAGTAAAGAAAAGGACTTCCCCTTGCAATTACACACTTACACACATAGCCACCCACACACACACACCCTCACATACACATTTAAAGATATACACACACAATATTCTGCTTGACTAATGTCGAAGTGAAAACCTTCTTGTTGATAGAGAACAGTAAAATCCCAGCCATTACATTGTTTGATTTATCATCCTTTTAAAATTGACTGTCAATAGAACATTTACAGCTTCTCAGTACAGTGATTATGCACATACCTAGTCAGCTCTTGCTATTGATGTAAACTGCAGATCCACATGGGGGAGGCAAAACCAAGAAGATTGTTGGTCAAAGCATTAGAAGCTGTCGTCATGCTTTTTCCCCCAATCAGACTTGGTCTGCGTGTTTCTCTTGATTTATTCTCAGAAATACTACTTTGTCAAAAGTGTTTCCAGTCCTCATATAAAATATTCTAGTATACTTTTAGTATTATTAAGAGCAGGGCATTGCTCTACAAATGATAGTAATTTATTTTGAGAACTATTTGTGTTTATAATTTCTGGTTTTAAATCCAATTTTGCAGCTACTTTATGATGCTAAACTACCAAACAGCAGAGCTGACGTCAGCCGGGAAAGGAATCTCGTGTGTGCAAATGCACATCCGAGACACCTGCATTGTTGGTTTACACTAGATCTGTTTTGCTGATAATGTCTTGTCAAGCTACAGCCAGGTGCATGATGCCACTGCATGTTTGTATGAGTTTGTGTTTTACCACATCAGTCGCACACATGCTTCTGTGGGGAGACAAACACGGAAAAAAAGCACAAGACACTCCAGGGGAAACTTAGTCGAAAATTAGATGCTTCCAAACTCACGTCCTCAAATCTTATCTTATTCAACAGTCATTGTTTGTTTTTTAAATCTTTCCAGAAAGCAATTAAACACTTGTGATTTCTCTCAGACAGCCGTAGCAATGTAAATTGGTAAAAACAAGCAGCTATATCACAGATTGTGCTTGAATGTGTCAAGTGTTCTCTTGTGGTTTTAGCAAAACTTTCAGGGTTCGACTTAACATGCATTAAAAAGGAAACACTTGAAAATTCACATTTTATTTTTGCTCAAACAAACGTTTTAGCATGTATTCCCAATAAGCATGATCCATTTATAATGTCAATAGATTAAGTGTATCTGTATTTATTTTACAAATTCCTCCTATTTAATGAGGGTACATCAGTGTAAATATACAACACTGTATTTGTCATATTCTGCTGTTCGGCCAGATCTCCAGGAGTTCAAGCTATGATTTTGTCATGTCCTGTTGCCTCTCTGTTGCCAACTCTCTTTGTGTTTTTGGCCGTGTTTTGAACTTTGCTTTCAGATCTGGATTACCTTTTTTAGATCCCCCCGTTTGGATTGAATGCTGGATTTTCCACCCTCATCGCCAGACCTCCTTAACTTTTTTGAGCGCAAAAAGACATCAGGATTCCCTTCACATCATCTCAAATAAATCGTTGATGATTTTCCAACATTTACTGCTGATGTGAGAAATTGTTTTCTATTTAACTTTGAAAGCTCCCTTTAGTCTCCTTCTTTTCTTATTTTAAATCCTTAATAACAGCAAACCAATAAAGAGCAATAAATAAATAAATAAATGAAGCTCTGTCTAATTAAAGGACCTGATCACAAATATTAAAGTTAACTTGGATCTTTAAGATTTTTCTCAATCATTGTCATTCCTGACTGGCCTTTATCCCTTCAAGTTATACTAATTGTTTAGAACAGGGCTAGCCAACCCTGGTCCAAAAGAACCACAATCCTGCCTGAATTCCAGCTCTCCTTGACCATCTTTCTGCTGACTCAAGTGATTCCACATCCTGATTGACTGAACACACCTAGTTTATTAGCATCAATCAGTCCAGGGAGAGCAGAAAACAGACTCTATGCATGGAGTTGTGTGACGTATTGCCGGTTTCAAATAAAACTGCTCTTTTTCTTCCAGTTGTGGCCAACTACAGCGACTTGGCAAATCTCTGTGTCCAACTTCTGGTATTGTCTTATTTGTTATTTCTTATGCTGTATGCTAGTTTGTCATTGTGAGTATACACAATGATATCCGAAAAGGCAAAATTTGGCTTCCTAAAACACTAAACACCCACTACTCACAAAACGCTACCATGTTCTGCATGATCACATGACCTCCTGAGACAAAAGGTAGCAATATTAGAACATTTCAAAGCATAAGAGATTTTCAACAGAACAGAACGACAGAGCTATTTAACGGAACACTGAAGTGACTTTCAGACCGATGATCCTATTCTCAGGTGAAAAGGTGCCTCTGCTCTATCTGTCACATCCTTTGTCAGACTGCTTTTACATAATACTGAAAATGACATTGACAAAAATGTTGAAACACTTTGCTATGGAGTAACTGAAACACAACTAACAGGACATAGAGATAAAGACAGCAATAATTAGATAGTTTTTTTCAAACTAGTTAGCAATAGCCCAACTGAACGTGAATATTCGCAGGTCATTGTTTCAAAATACCTGCTGCCAGAGCTCAATTTTTTTCCCTGCACAGACCCAGATGAAGGGTTACGGTTAGGATTACGGTTATGGTTAGGGCTCATATGCCAAATGGTTCCTGAGTGCGCCTGCAGCAAGTCATCTCGCACCCGCAGGAAATGGCTCCATGGAGAGAACATTTCTAGGTGTGTGACAGCTAACGGGACTTTAACATTGCATATTTGCAACTAGCATCAACATTTATCCTCAAACAAACTTCCAATATGTGCGGCAGTTCAACAATCTGCATTTTGGCTGCACGTATTACGAGTCACCAACATGAATTTTCATCCGTTTTTGAGCTCGACACACACATACAGGTGAATAACAACCTTCGAAAATGACCTTCTTAGTTTGCTATGTAGTACGACACATACAATCAAAATCCTTTTTGCATTTATTTTGGAGTGTTTTGCTTTGAAGATGAACAATATTCCTAACATAGTTTATAGTGACTCTTCATAGCTTCGAATTGCATCTTGTAAACTCAAAATACTCCCCTATTTCCATGTAAACAATGATCCTTTCCCCCAACCAGAAAAGATTGAGTGGTCAGGAACCGAACACGGAAGCAGGCCGTGCATAAAGCCCATCAGGTAGGGTTGAGGCTCTTGAGGTTGGCCTTGTTTAGAAGATTAGTGTCATGCCTAAGCAGCTGATCTCTCTCCTTCTGCTCTCTCCAATGTGTCCTGGGTCTTCCCAGGGCCTCTGGTCAGTGGGATACGCTTGGCACTCCTTCCCAGGGGAGGTGTTCAAGAGGCATCCAAGCTTCTTCTCAATGTGGAGGAGCAGCAGCTCAAATCCGAGTAGCTGACTGAGCTTCTCGCCTTATCTCTACGGGAGCGCCCAACCACCCGCCGGAGGAAGCTCATTGGAGCTGCTTGCATTCCAGACCTTGTTCTTTCGTTTATGACCCATAGCCTATGACCATAGGTGAGTAACTGAACGAAAATCAGCCGGTAAAAGTGAGAACTTTCCTTTTTGGTTCAGCTCTCCCTTCTCCTCAACAGACCTGTAAAGCAACTGCATAATGGCAAACGCAGCTCTAGTTTGCCCGTCAATCTCAGACTCTGATCTCCCCGTACTTGCAAACAAGACCCCAAGATGCCTAAAACCCCTCCACCTAAGCTACCTTTCACTGTAGTGTTTTGTTGTTTCCCCTTTGTGTTTATGACCAAAGGAAAATGGATGGGTGTTTATGGAATCAACTGCTCTGTCCTAGATATTGAATCAAACGTGAATGTCAGAGACAAACTTATCTAGAACTAGATTGGGTTTTACTGCTGTCTGTTTGTGGAATAAAAAAGACTGAGCTGGCACCTTGTAGCCACACTGATTTCAATAAACAACAATCTGAAATATATATATATATATATATATATATATATATATATATATATATATATATATTCAAGACTTTATGCATTGGTTTGGGAACAGGAAGATTTTGTGAATGTATTTTAATTTAGATTTTCTGGATCAGTAGTCAGTCATATGTAAAAAAAAAAAAGTCCCATTAGATTCGAAGTCCAAAATATGTTGTCATGTTTCTATTTCCATCTAAATATAAAATTGTGCATTTATCTTATGAAACAATATAGCTGTTGCATGATCTTTTGATAAATGCAAGTTAACTTGTTATGAGGAAGCATGGCACAGCCCAGCCTGAACTCAGCCTGGACTCATTTACACACCTCTGGCACACTTTGGTCTTCCGAGTAAATTCAAGATTAAAGAATCTCATTGCTGCTGCAGAAACTCTGCCTCATGACACAGCTGCTCCATAATTCTCAGTGTTATGAACATCTGGGTCATGTTATAGAATTAAAAAAAAGTTTATTAATATCTGTCAAATATGAAACATCTTTGCTTTAATGGTGTGCAGCTGAGAAGGTTTTTGGGATCATCCTCCAGACTAGACTGTATATCAAATTTTTAAGAGAAAAAAAAAAAAAACCTACTAAACTGAAAACACTGAAGTTCCTGAACAAATAAGTAGGTGGTTAAATGACAATCAAACCTTCCTCCATGAGTCATTTTACACTCTGAATTTTGTTGTCTCATCTGTACCAGAGCGATTTTCACATTTTGTCACATGGTTTTTCTGCTTTGCTCCAGCCATCTTCTGCTGAAGCCTGAATTTCATGAAGCATCTACTACGGGTGCAGACAAATCAGATTTTTCTTGCATTGAAGACAGATGGGAAAACTGGCTGTCTTGATCTGTGGTGACTGAGTTCACAACATTTGTAGAGATGCAGCGTTATAATTAGGTTAACACTGCACTCGCTTTTTCTCAATAAAAGCAGTCATGAGAAGCACACATCTTGTGGCCAAGCGAGGGTACCATGTGTATGCTCATTGTTCATGTTGGAAAACACCAGATTCACATGGGTAGTTCAGAAATACATTTTACAAACTGATCTGTTAAAAGGAACAGAAATCATTTTAATCTACTTTTTTTTACTTTTGTGGTCTTTGACAGGTTTGGCCGCTCCATGGATCTTACCATTTTCTAATCAGAACACTCCAGCCTTTTGTCCTACTTTTTCTAAAACACTGTTCTGATTATCAGTGCTGCACAGTGTACATTTATCTGATTAACTTTTGGCTTTTTAGGGGCTTCACTATTGCATGACAGTGAAGCTCAATAAATCAATCAAACACCAAATTATCAAATGGATTATAGCTGTTATGCATGACAGATTTTAGAAGAGATCTGTGACATTTCTGAAAGACTCATTTATTGATAAATTACAACCTATTCCCTAAAGTTGAATCAAATTCAGAGGATGCTTTGAGTGAAATCATTTAAAGGAAAAGAAGTAACAATGATAATGAATTTGACAAAGTATGACAGTGACAGCACTTAAGTAAAAGAAGTTTAGAATGATTATCTTTTACAGGCTGTTCAAAAACACAGGTCTTACCCCCTTTAAAATTTGTCGCCACTCTGATCTCTGCATGAAATGATGTAGATCTGTGTTTGAGTCAGTTCTGAAAAAACAAGGAGTTGTATCTTTCTATCTCAAGGGAAGTTTTTAATCACAAAATACTAAATAAAAAACTTCCTGAACTTTGTTTCTTTAGAGATACTGTTGAAACTGTCTAGTCAAAGCTTCACTACCGGTGCCCACAAAAATGGCAAGCAATATTGGAGCAATCCATTTGAACAGTTGAATAAACGAGTAGGATAAAAATACAATCAGAAATGCGATTTAAAGCTTAATTTTCCATTGATATGTCCTCCATCACGAGAACAATGCCACAAGAACTTGTTGAGAACACCAAAAACACAGTTTTTAATCTTTGAAATCTTAAACATTAAGTTATGACGGCATCAAAGAAGAAAAAACTATCTTGCACTTCCCCGACAGTTTTGGACAAAGACCTTTTCACATAAAAAACCCAACTGAAGACAGTTATCCAAAGAGCTGGAGATTTGACAGCTAATTGGGAGACAAAATTGCATAGTTTACAGCAAAACTAGATTTAATTATGCTTGACTAAACCATTCATAAGAGATTGCTTTATATAGATCTAATGTCAAATTCATTAAGAAAAGCTGAACTGAGTTGCTCCTGTGTCCTCAGTGCACACACACAGTCTCACGCACGTCAGCTGCAGCTTGTGCATGGTATTTTTTCAGAAAAGTTACCAATAAATGTTTTCATATGCACTCTCATTCAGAAAAAAAGAAAAATCAAGAGGAATTAGAGCTGAAGGTGAAAACGAGTCTTATCTGATCTGCGATCAGTTTTGTACTCATGCATTATGGGAGTCGGGGGGGGACAACAGTTTTTCACACCTTTGAGACCATCAGCCCTTCTGGTCCTGCTCTGTGCTCTGAATCTTCCCACACACAGAGCAACAAGTGCACTTTCAAATAGTCAACAAGGAACGAAGCAACATGATCAGCCAGAGTAAACATTAGAAAGTTAAACATGAGAGTTTTGTGAAGGGCATCTGAGCTAAAATCTTGCAAAAACAACTGAAATGAAAACAGAAATGCAGAAAAGTGTTAAGGTGTTCTGCTTTGTTGTGGCAGGTGTCTTTGCCTTGTAGGCTGCTGTCTCTTCTTAACTGATGTTTTATTTTTACCACAAGAGTTCTGATTTTAGCTCTGAATAAATATATGAGCCTCCTCTAAATGCAGATAGAAAGAAGGTGCAAAATCCATGGCAGACAGTTTACAAAAAATGTCACATTTGTTGTAGAAGTGTAGCTAAATGAATTCATAGAGCTCCTGTTCACACTCAGGATATTTGCTGCACATCCTAAGCTTCATTATGTAGATACATATGGATGTTGTTCCTGCTGTTGTCTGAGTGCACAATTCTCCAGCTTCAGTCAAACTGGGACTTTCTCTTTACCAGTTGTTGAGGAGTTTTTGCACTAAACCACATATGCCAATGAAACAATGTGTGCGTGTTTTGTGACAAGGTATGTCAAGTCAAGTTTGTATCTTACTTAATGTGTGTATCATGTGTAGCATGTGTTGGTATTTGTTAAAAAAAAGCAGATTTCCACTCATCTTGTGCTTCACAAGCTTCTAGAGGAAACCCATTAGCTCTCATTTTGAGTCAGCCCACTGCACTCTGTGGAAACTTCACACAGCAACACATGCCGTAAACATGTTTTGCACCATATAGTCCAAATACAAAATAAGAGATTTTCCTGCTGGGTATTTTTAATGTTGGCATGCCATCTGAAAAAAACAAAACACTTAAACAAGTTTGCTGAAGTCACACCAGCAGGTTTTTTAAGTTTCCAAATTCCTACGCTTATTATGTTGGCTTTATTTTGTGTTAATTTGTCCATTTACAAGAAAAAAGATAATTCATACTTACCATAGTCGTGTCAGAGATGATGATCAAAGCAAATGGGTCTTTGTTTCCATCAGCTGCCTGCCCAGCTCCTTGTACTGTTGCTTATTGCTTTTGCTTAATGCTTATTTAGTGAGTTCAGAGTCTCGTTTTCTATCTGAGCTGTCATGCCACCTACTTCCTATGGCATCATATTTTTGTAGATGCTTTACTTTTCCAAATTTAAAAAGTATAGACATAGCAGGTTATTTTTCTGTAGAAATGAAACACCAAAAAACATTTCAAAGTGCACTCCAACTATATCTTATCTATTTGTCAAAAATGTATCTAAAATCAAAAAGCCTGTGTCTGTTTTTAATACATATTTTCTGCCGAGTGGCAGGAGTTCATTAGAATTTTGCCTCAGAATTGTGGAAGTAAGCCTCTGCTGACATCCCATCATCCATCTGTTTACATTTTCTGCCGCTAGCTTACAGGCTCTCAAAATACCAAGCTAATATTAACACAATATCAGAGCTATCCAGCTGGACAGTTTCGAGCCAGATGCCAGCTCAGACAAGGAAAATGTAGACGTTAATGGATCTGTTTGTCTGCAAGTGGATGCATCAGAATGGAGCAGAGCAGGGAGACTGTGGCCCGCCCATGTCAGTTGCTGCGTCATAAATCTGAGCTTTTTCAAATGACAGGTTTTCATCTGTTCCATCACAATTTGAATAAAGAAACACTTAGAAAGGCAGTTTTAATTTTTAATTCTTTAATATGTATGTCCTTCGTCATGAGAAAAATGCAAACAGCACATGTTAAAAACAACAATAATAGGATTTTCATTGAAGTGGGTCTTTAAACCCTTTTCCACCAAGCACCATGGATCCCAAATGGGTCTGCAGAAAGTTTCTGTGAAGCTAGGCTAACTCCACAGAAACTTTCATGTTGATGATGGTCTCTGCAGACCCATTTGAGAGAAACTAATGAACATTTCAATATTTCTTACTCTACCAACTGAATACTCACATCTCGCCTTTAAAGTATCATTTTTTGGGGGAATCTATGCTAGGCTTTTTGCAGTAGGTGGGCTGCAGAGGTCCAAAGCGTCCATTTTATTGTGTTATCAGAAAGGTGTTAGAAAATTGCTTTTTTTTTTTAATTTACCCATTGAATTTTCAACTACAGTAACAGCCCCCTTAAAGAGGTCACTTTAGGCTGCCCTAACGTTTTCTCACACAAAGTGACCCATGAAAGATTTTAAGTTAATCCCACTGTATCAAAGTAAACAATGATATTCCTGTTAAATAAAATTTAAACTATTTTTACAGCATGTATTATATAGCTGAAGTTGCAGAACTTGAAGGACTTAAATGTGCGTTCATCTTGGCATACAGAAGGGAAAATGTTCAAAATCAGATCCGGACCGAAACATTTGCAGATCTTTCTCAGAGATAATGAGACAAAAAGTACATGTGCACCCAACAGTGCAGCATTTTTTCCACTCTTTGATTTGACCCAGGCCGATACTACGACCAACAAACACTGTAGAGACCATCTTTTAAAGAACCTATGTCTGTTTTTCCATTTCCTCTGTTCACACTGATCTGTTGAGGCACCTCACTAACCACAAACTTTTCTGTTCCCATAATCAGAATGACTGTCTGCTAACAAAAACATTATGTTCCTAACATGGAGATTTGGACTGTTTGAAAAATAAATTAATGTGTGCAATCCACAGGTAGTGCTGGGCTTTTGTGAAAATCATAAAAAAACATGTAAACTGGATTGATAACCTCTGCTGCCACTAAAATGATTCTGCAGCAATGAAGGTTGAGGTGGCACCACCATGTTGACTTAGTCTGCCTTACTTTGTAAAGTTCTTGAAGATTAAAGTAGATCTAGTTGGGTAAATGTTTTTTTGAAAATTGCCCTAATAACACACAAATTAAGCTTTAAAACAATCAATATTTACCTACCAACAAACATTGGAAGGAGTGTTTGAAACCAGGCTGTAACTAAGCTTTGTTTGTATAAAGTTGAACCATTCTATATAAACCAACGGTAAATTGCTCTTTTCTGAAACCAGCCTCTGGTGATCATTTGAGGAACTGCAACTTTTGATAGTTGACCTTAAATTTCAGAAACAGATCATTGGGGCTTATGAATATGCAAATTTGAGTTTTCTGTCATACATTTGGTGAGGAAGATGCAAATTAAAGAGGTGTAAAGATTCTTCCAAACTTTAATTAGTTACTTGTTATTGTTATTCAAAAATAATCCCTTGTTACTTTCACAGAATTGTAATGTGCGGCATGAACCCTTTGCTGAAGCCTTTCAGCCACACGGGGAAGAAGGCAGGGCACACAGGTGGAAGTCCATTGCATGGTTTGATGCCAAAATAACTGTTGACAATATAATTGGTATTTTGTGCAGTGAAAGCACAGCAAGCAGCTTTCGTCAAAATGGTCCAAAAAAAGCAGAAAATTAACTAGATATGTAAAAAGAAACACCCACTTAATAATAGCAGTTAAAAATAACTACACAGTCTCCTACAACTAGACAAGCTGTAGTTAGCTTTGTGAAAAAAAAACAAAGGCTGAAACACTTATTAGGAACACAAAAAGGAAATGAAAGTGTTTAGGTCTATGAACCCCAACAGGAAATTTGGCTCAGTGATTTAGGTCAATAGGAACAAAAAACGGTTAAAGTAACAAGATATGAGCAGCAAATAGACTTTGTTAGTTTTTTTACCTCAATGCCTCCTGGTCTTGCTGCTTTGGATTTCATTTTTGGTGATTAATCTGTTTTAAGAAGAGTTACTCAACATGTTTTGAATAAATGTTACACAATACATTTATTCAATACATGTTGAGTAACTCTTCTTAAAACAGATTAATCACCATGTATTGAATAGATGTTATTCAAAAGTAATTAGTAATGCTATGTACTACTCAAAGCAAAAAGTAATATCTCAGTGTTTAAGCATTTCTTCTGGGTTAATCCCAACACTGTTTCAAACAGATCATCATCCCACATGCAATGTAATTTAAAAAACATGAAACTAAATGCTTCAGCAGTTGCCTTTAGCAAAACCTGGAAAGGTGGCCGTTACTTTGCACAAGTTTTTGCAAAAAACTGCAGCAGCCAGTGTTGGCAGGCAAGGCCTGTTCAAATAAATTATCTTGAATATTATAAATAATAAAGATATTAATAATAATGTATTTAATGCATCTTATAAATTAGCATGATATGTAAGAAAACATGTAGGAATGCGAAGGAATCAAGACACATTTAAAGGTGTGTGGTTGAATAAGTTTTTCTAGGAATGAAAAAATATTTTTTTTACTTTGGCGAATGAAATATTTAGCAAAAAGTGAAAATAATGTTCATTTGCAATGTCATTTATTGGACTACACAGGTAGACTTTTTGAACCGAAACTTTTGTTTTTTGTCAGTTTCTCTAGTATTGGGAAAGCTCTTTGGCATTTCTTAAAGTAAATAATGTTGTGTCCAATGAGGTGGGTGGAACCCAAGAGCAGACACGTCTTTAAAGGATGAGAAGGTATGTTTATTGAATAGGTGAATAGTGGAGCAGGATGACAGGGCGGGCAGGTAGGCAGGCAGGAAAGCTTAGCTGTCGGAGCGGGGCTGACAGGCGGGCTGACAGGCTGACAGGCTGGCTGTCGGGGCTGGCAGGCTGGCTGGCTGGCTGGCTGGCTGGCTGGCTGGCTGGCTGGCTGGCTGGCTGGCTGGCTGGCTGGCTGGCTGGCTGGCTGGCTGGCTGGCGAGATGACGTAGTGGCAGGCAGGCTGACACACAAGCGGCATAACGATCTGACAGTGGCTGAAGGTTTGACGCTGCTTAAGAACCCATGGTGATGATGAACAGGTGGTGATGATCAGGAACAGGTGCGGTGCTGATGAGGGAGAAGGAACACCTCCAGGGCACAACAAATAACCTCAAGAATGTCTAACCATCACTCATAAAAATACTAAAAAAAGCATTTCTGACAGCATTGTTTTTAAGATCAAAGGTAAAGTGACGAAAGAAAATCGCAGATTCAACTATAGTGAGGAAGATCTAACTAAAGCGTTGATCTTGATCTGACTTTGACTTTTGAAGTTTTCAAACATCCAAAAATGATTGAGAACATGAGCACAGATTTGGGAGATAGCATTTTATACAAAAAGGTTTTCCATGAACCAGATACACTGTCATATTATTTTTAATTTTGCTTGCATTAAGAGACTCAAATACACTGAATAAACCACAGTCATGTTTTATCTGATATAGAGACACAGTGCTTCACAGCATCTGCCAGGAAACTTGAGGCAGCATTTCTGTCAGTGTTTGTCACTCTTTGAGGTTTATTTGGTGTGTAAAGGACTTGAAGTACAAACAAGCAGCTGAAAGGATTCGAACCCCACATGACAACACTTCCATGAAATGAGTGTGTGAGAGAAGGATCGTGTCTGTCAGTGCTGTTTAATCACGGCAAAGTGAAAACAACTGCAGACACAGACTGCAGGAGCTCGACGAAATGGAAGTACACAAAGATAAAGAAATGCACTCGTTAAGGCAGATGTAAGTCTCATCTGGATGAAAACACCTGAATGGAGAAAA
Organism: Oryzias celebensis; assembly: GCA_014656515.1. Lineage (NCBI taxonomy): Eukaryota > Metazoa > Chordata > Actinopteri > Beloniformes > Adrianichthyidae > Oryzias > Oryzias celebensis. The sequence goes on from BNCR01000014.1 coordinate 3,711,730, forward strand.
AAAGGGAGCAATCATAAACAGTTTATTTGAAGAAAAAAAAATAGAGGAGCAAACAGGCCATTTCAGCTTAAAGACCCACTCAAACCAAAAATTGGGTTTTTGGTATTTTTAACATGTACTTGTGATATTTTTCTGTCAATTGAGGTCATATGAAAAGACAATTAAAATGGCACTTCTGAGTATTTTATTCATTTAAATTGTTATGAATCAGGAGCAGGTAAAAAAAATGCTGCTGGAAAAACTTTGTTGCATGTAAAGCTACAATCGGCCGACCGAAAGCTCCCTGCTCCGCTCCATTCTGATGCATCCACTTGTAGACGACTAGATCCATGCACGTCTTAGTTTTCCTATCTGAGCTGGCATCTGGCACACAACTGTAAGGCTGGATAGCTCTGATATTGCTCATCATTTTTGTTGCACTGCTAATGTTGGGTTGGGAGTGTGAGGGGCTATAAGCTAGTAGGAAAGCATGGAAACAGATGTATCTGGAAAGCAGAAAAACATTCTTATGGGTTTCAGGTCTGTTAAATATTTGTTATTTTTTTCTTCTGTTTTATCTAAGGATAAAATCTGGAGCTTTCCTTAATGTACTTTGACTGCAGGCCTACAACTGGAACATGGTACGGGTAACTTCATCTTTTAACCTTTTAACCTCAGGTTAAAAGATGACTTTTAACCTGAGGATAAAAGATGAGTTAAGTTGTTTCCTGTTGGATTACAAACCAACATCACACTGAATTGGCTCTGACTATATGTGAACACAAACTAGTTCCCTCAACACTCAAGAACTGAACCACCTATGAGCCCTTAAACTCAAACCAGCATCATGCAAACAGCAGTTCTGTGGTCGGAAAGATTTATGTGACGTAAATGTCTTACACATTTGAGCTTTGATGAGCAAACCTTCTTGCACCACGTCTTGACTGAATGAACATCGCCATTTCCTGTTTCGTTACTATTATAAAGTCATTTAATTTATGTCATATAAATGGTCTCAGATTGAGTCCCCTTTGTTAGACACATGCATCTGTCATAAATAACTGTTTATTTTTGCCAGCTAAAAGATTGGCATCTTTTGCCTTCTTTTATTTAAAGAAAGCAATGTGACTTCATAGATCTACCTAAATGTAAATTTTTATCAAATTCTATCTTTGGCAGGCTGTCACATTCAAACTCTTTATTCATTTTTTGTAACTCAACCTCCATGGTATAGATAAATCCATTCAAAAACAAAAGCAGAAGTACTATAATAGTAAAATTACTCTTAATGTGCTTAAAATTACAGAATTTTTATCTGCTGTATTTTTCTAGATAATATAAAGACTAGTTTAAACATTATTGGTTTGGAAAGTAAACCATCCATAATTATAATGCTATTCTTTAAAGATTAACACAACGGGACAGCTAGAGACTGACTCCACTCTCAGCCCAGATTTGAAAAATGCAAAAAAAAAAAAAGGGGGCGGGTCTAGAGGAGGTGGGCTGAGCAGGTAAGGTGTGGTCTCGATCTGTGATTGACACATACAGTAGAAGTATACTATCACTGGACAAAAAAGGTAAAAATGAGGCAAAATCCATCTCTATCGCTTCTTGAAAAACGGTCAACAGCGGTCCGACTCGGTCTGAGTCACGTTTTTTGGGGAACTACTGTCGCCAATCATGAGTGAGCTTGTTCGAAGACCTCATTCCTTCCACTGACAGCGGACTCTGGAGAATCTGTCAATCAAACGTTCAAGATGGGGCCAGCGGGCACCACATGCTGTTACTGAGGCATCTGATTGGTCAGTTTATAATTTGAAGAACTTGCAATAAACATAAAATGTCATAGAAAATAGGATTAGAAAAAAGGTGTTAAGAAAAATTTACCAGAGCAAGAATGATTTTTCTGACAAATAAAATGACTGAGTAATAACTATTTCTTAATAGAAGTTTAACGAATTTTGACTTCTTGGAACCAGCAGGTAATTCCTATTTGGAATACGAGATTGCCTCAGCAATGCCGGATGCCAGAGCAGCAAAACAAGAGTCACGAAACAAACTTGGCAGCAGATACATATCTTGGCACAGCACTCGGCACAGATGAGGGTTTGCAAGACCGAAGAGGACCCGTGTCTGAGTGGTAGAATGGCGCTAGCAACATAGCTAATTGTTGCTAATGTTTTAAGCAAATAATTCAGCGTGAAATGTTCATTGCAAATCCCATCACCAGGGGGGAGTTTCCTGGATTCAATACCAACTGCACTCAACTACTGTTGCCTAACTTCCAAGTCCACTGGAAAGTTGTGCAACCCAGGAGATTTATGACGACTGAAGGCACCTACGAGCCATGCTAAAGCTAGCACCATAACGACCGACTGTTACACATTCAAAAATAGTGGGGCTTTCATACTGGAGCTGAAGAGCGTGATGAGGTGAAACATCTGTATTGATGTGGGACTTGGACCAGTTGACCAAGCACAAAATTCAACTGTACTCTCTCATTTTAACCTCTAGGTGGCAGTACATAGACGTTTTTAGACTGTTTTAGTCTTTTAGACTTAGTTTTTTTTAATTGTCCAATATTTGGCAAGTACCAACAGTCAGCACTTTTAAACACAGCCCCAAAAAATTGATTTACTTTTTAGCTACCCTTTAAATGATTGGATGGAAGTAATGATCTGACTGGCACTCTATAGGTTCTCCTGTAGTACTGTGTATAATGGTGTCTGAAAGTAATCTGCAATTATCCTGAACTTCTCTGAGGGCATCAAAACACTGGTAGATTTTGATGTTCCACTGACTCCAGCAGGGATTTGGCTGTGTGAAATTTTGTTAAAATCACCAAAGCAAAAGGTTCATTTTCACATAATTGAAACGCACTAAATGTCAGATTTTTAAACCAAATGGCCACCAAGTTGTAGGTCGTATGGTCATGGTCAAACTTTGTTTGGACATCCCTGACAAACATATTGGGGTTTTATTAGTGGATTCCAATTTTTTTTTCAGTGCTGAGTCAGCAGTTTTTTTTTTTTTTTTGGCTGTGTTTTTTTTAACTATTTTTGTCACTATTTTATCATCGTCGCATTGTATGTTATACTGTTATGTTCAGCTTCAGCTACCAAACTTGGGGATACTCTTTTTACGACATCAAACAAAAACATGTGCGAGCTAGCTAAGACCATATCAGTGGCGAGCTTGCCACGTGCACACTATTCAACATCAACAACTCCTAATTCCAACATTTTTCCCACAGTACCCTGCAAATGATGCTCAAGAAGTTACAAGACAATCAATGAAAATCCCTAGGGCGAGTTTTCGTTTGTAGCCTGTACTAAAGGTGTTTTTTTTTTTTTTTTAAATTCAAGATCCCAAGGTCAAAAGTCAATGAAAGTCCTGAAGTGGTTCCAGGCTCCGGCTGGCGGCATGATGGTGAAGTTTTGTGAAAATCAGAAGAACCAAAGTGTCATTTTCCCATACTGTGAGAAACTGTGAAAATCGCCAGACTTCACACTTTGCTACAAAATCTTCTGCCAGGCAGTGGGACATGTGGCCAACCCATAATGATTTTAAAAGTTCTCCTGGATATCCCCACAAGTGTGTTTTGGATTTGTTTGTGTATTTTGAATTTTGGTTTTTTTTTACTCCATAAACAATTTTTGGTCCATTCAAGTTTTTTTCCGGTTTTGCTCGCCATGATGTCATCGTCTGGTTGGGGGTGGGGGGTTACTGCTGCTTTGGGCCGCAATATAAAAACGTATTGGAATTTTCAGCAAGTTTTTTCTTTATAAAAAATAATGATGAACTGACCCAAATGTTTTGTGATGACAAAAAAATATTTTGAACTGTAATTTACCAGCACATGACATTTTGTTTTTCTGATTGATTTCATTTAAAATATAAAAGGGATGAACAAAACAGAACAGGTTAAACAAGGTGACCTCTTTGCTCAGTAAAAAGTAAATAAAAACATCAGCTTTGCAAAAAACTTGTGAAATACAGGCTCTTTCCAAAAATTAGAAGAAAAATGGGTCTTGGTTTGCTAGCAAATGAACCTTGGTACTGTTCACTTGAGTGCGAAAGCTTTGCAGACTATCCAGAGGAACAAAGAGCAAGAACAAACTAAAGAGAGTAAATAAGGATGTGTTCAGACTGAACACATTTGCTCCGTTTAAAAGGAACCAGAGTTTGTTTCCCCTGATAATCTGTAACAAAGGTTCAGCCTGATTACGCGCAAGCAAACCCTGGTCCGGGACCAGGACCCACTCTCTGACCCATCTTTTGAGGTGGTCTCAGTTCGTTTCCAATCAGACTGAGTTCCAGTTCGCTCTGAGATTCCTCAGTCTGAATAAAAAGCGCTCTGGGAGGGGAATAACTGGACCAAAATAGCCACCGTAGCTGAAAGTCATGTGATGTAAACACATTAGGAATGAAGCGACCGGTGAGCTGTGGACAAATGTAAAGCACTGACTGTCATCGAAGAGGAAATAACAGTCCCAACTCCTTACTTGTTAAAACGTTTATTTTAGCACAGCTGAAACGCTTCTTACATGCTTTTCTGTGTCTTGTTGCATGGCAAACTCTGCTGTTATTTCTTTCTAAAAGCTAGATTGTAGCTTGTAGTTCAACGACGAGACACAACAACGTTTTGAAATTAGGACGGGTGAATGCAGGCTGGTTAAAACAACTTACCCTGATACAGATTGTTTCTCACTGTTTTCCCGACAATCTATGTGTTACAGTATAAACACTTATCATCCAACCCTCAAAGCCAACGTCTCCTCAGTACTGCAGCTGTTAGCACCCTTTGAGTTAAAGTACACACTTCTAGCCAGTAATTACCTTCCAGCATGTCTCCGCCGTACCAAAGTAACTAGTAAAAATGGTTGTTCCTGACATTCAGAACTGGTTATCAAAATATAAAGTTTTGGTAAGTTAAGCATCCTGGCAAGGACTTTAAAGCTGCACCTCAGACTTTCTCTTGTTGTTTTGACCTGCCTCATAGTTCCTGGCCAATGACTGAAGAGATCTTTAGTCAAGTGCTTTTGTTTACAGGTTTTGGTCCGAAACAGAAATCTCCTGTAGATGCCAGTCTGAATACAAACCAAACGCAATCTTTAAGACTTGAGCCAGATCAAATTAGGTGGACTCGGTCCAAACCAACAGACTTAAGTAAAAAGGTGTGGGACTATTGATGTTTGGAGGAACAAAATTGTTGTGGGTAATAACACCCTCTCATTCCAAACAAATGGGCATCTTTTGGAACCGTGTGATTTCTCCACATGGTTGACTTTATTTCCATCTTTGATTTACTCTGGAGTGTAGTGCATGAAAGAGAACATACTAAATAATTGATCTGCTTTCTTCTTCAATTTGATCCAACCGTATAAAAGTTTTGTGGTGAAAACAACCTAGGAAAAATCTAACGTAAAAAAAACAAAAAACCAGAAAAAAATTCATGACTTATTTCTAAACAAGACCTTGCAGGATTCTAGACAAAATGTAGTCAGTAGTATTTGAAAGGGGCAAATCTCTTCCTTTTTCTAACAGTGGGAAGACAAAACAAGATTTCTGAACTTTAGAGAATTAAAAAGTAAAAAAAAAAAGTTTGGAGTTATTCCTGAACATTTGTGGTATAACCCGCCAAAAAAAAAAAAAAAAAAAGCGTGAGTTCAACAGAAACAACAGAAGTTTATACAGAGCTATTCACACACGCACTTTCCCACACTCACAGGGATCGACTAGTATTGATTCTATGTAAATGCTACTGACTGTCTCACACTTGGGTCTCTTGTATTGATTTTTTTGTGTATATGTGTCACTGTTTAGTGAATCCGATCCTCTTGCTGCTTGTCAAGAGTGAAGTGGAGCTCAGTGGGGCCCCGTGTCCCCTGATAAAACAAAAACAAATGTTGGTATCACACAAAAACAACCTATACAAATGTAAAACACCATTTACATTTGAATTGTCTTTTTTAAAACCCTCAGTAGAACATATGTTTTTGCTTAACCCTATTGGAAAATTCAAGTTGCATGTTATAAGTTCTAATCATTTCATTAATGTTTGTGCAGACTTCCACCCAGCTGGGAGTTTGTCAGGGACTAGCATGTCAGAAACTGATGAACTTGTTGCTCCTTTAATTTAATGCCCTCTCATGGATTTACCACTTTGGTGTCCAAAAAACTGAATCACCAACTTCTCTGAGTCAGGTTCTTCACCTGCTGTTCTGCTTCTTTTAGCGACCTCCTGAATGAGTCAGAATTCTCCTTTTGGAGTCATTTTGATAGAGAGGTCCTGTCTTGGATAGTTTATCGCATTTTGAAGTTTATTTTTTACGAATGCTTCTCATCTGTCTTCCATGTCGTCCACAATCTTTACAAATATTATTATAATCCCTTTTCAGGCTGATACATATAGTGACTGTTGTGAAGTAGTCTTGAATTTATTGAAATAACAGCATCAACTGTTGTTTTGTGTTTTATATTCATGCAAAACATATTTTTGGAAATGACGGTTTTTCTCTTAAAAAATAATTTACTTTGCTTGTTACACTTATTTTTTTATTCTTCTTTGTGGTGTTGTTACATTGCCATTATATTATGTAATTACTTTGATATCAAAATATTAATTACAGTCTTTTAAGACTTGGTTTGATTAGAAAAACTTTTTTTTCTGGAAAAAACACAGAAAGAACAACTTTTTGTCTGTCCCACTCCAATCATCTCTTGATCTATATTAAAAACATTCCCAGTGGTCTTTCAATTATGAGTATGCCCTTTTTAACTGAAATTTGAAAAACTCAGATATAGTTTCTGCAGAGTGGCTGTAGTTCACAAAAGTTTTGTCTCTGAGTCATGGGTGCGAAGCAAGCTCCCTTTTCCCTCCTCGTTGCTGAGAGTTCTTTGTTTACAGGCTCTCCAACTAGCTTACAGCTGCTCACACATCATTACCAATGTAACAAAAATGGTGAGCGATGTTAGAAGCTGTACAGTTTTGAGCCAGAGAGCAGGCAGCTTGTTGCCTGCAGCATGTTTTCTACGTCACATAGGCTCTTTTTCAAACTACATTTTTTTGTCTGCTCCGGATTCACGACCGTTTGAGTATACTCAGAAATGCAGCTTGGAGGTTGATTTTCTTAATATATGTCCTCCATCATCAGAAAAATGGCACCAAAATGTAAAAAAAACCACCATGTTTTTGTGCCTACGCTCTCCTCCAACATGCTAACACAATACCAGCAGTTACACTCTTCAGCTGTGACCCGTGATTTGAAATGAGATGTCAAAACGAAATGAAGATCTTGTTCACATTTCACTACCAAAGATGCTCATCAGGGCTTCAGAAACTCAGATATGGCTGTAATAAGGTTTCTGGGATGATTCATAAAAAGAGTGTAATCTGGTGCTCCACTTTCACGTCAGCAGTCTTGTTTTAAGTCTAAGTGTCAGTTTCATCTAAATTGTGAATATGTGAAAGTAAACATGGAATTGCATGTAAGTGTGAACAGTGGTGTTAAGAAAATAGTTGGTGGGGGATTCATTTTGAGAAAAGAATGTTTTGTTTTTTCTGAACCGATCAGATTTAAATGCCTGGTGTGTGTTGGTTCCACCAGACGTCACTCACTTTGTTTTTTAGGAGGTGATCAGGTGAAATATATATATATTTTTTTAAATGAGACAAAGTGAGAGAGGGGGGAAAAAGCTTTTATTACAACTGCTACTACGTTTTTAACTGTTGTGCACCAGGACATGCAGAATTTGAGTGATAGGGGGAGGTAGAGAGCTGTTAATGAAATCGAGTGGGTGGATCTCATCAGGAGTCGGGCTCGTTGTCAAACAAAAATCGGTGTGCTCAGGAAGTGCATTCTGTAGCTTAGAGTCACACAGAGGGGAAGGAAACCCAGGCGCAGACAAAGAGCTGGCTGGAGTTTGTTTACCTCTTCTTCACATTCGGACGAAGCGGATTTTCCAACAGATGCATCAGTTTTGAAACCTCAATGCTTACAAAGAACTGTGGGATTATTTACTTTTTTGTACACTTTTGTGATCAGTTCTTTTGTTTTGGACACTTTGGGAACTGTGGATCATAGTGAATCTGCCATCTCATTCCTGCTCAAGTAGAGACACTTTGGTACTGGGTCATCTGTGGAAGCTGGGATGCATTGCCACTGCGATGCATAATTCCTCCAGGTGAGTTCGGACACGGTGTCCGCGAGCGCGCGCGCCCCTGTCACGCAGAAGGGGTTTAGGACCGGGCCATGCCGGCATGTCATTCGCCACGCTGCTCGCGTTTAGACCGTAAACTGCCGGTTTCTTCATTAGATGAACAGTCAATTATCATCCTTTAAAATTACGCATCAAACTTGTATTTATGAATCAGTATTTATCACATTACAACCGGCATTGTTGGGATTAACAAATGATTTCGACCCAAATTACTGAGTTTTTTTGTCCTCCTAAAATGTTTGGATACTTTACTGAGTTTATTAATTGCGATAATAAGCCAACACTGCCTTTTTGTTCTGTGAAAATGCTCGTTTTTGTTTGCAAGAGTTCGCCCGGGACCCATCTCGCCCCGGCCGGTGTTTTGGAAGCGCTGCGCAGCAGCATATGCCCTCAACTGTCGCCTTTCACTCGGAATGGGGATAATGTGGCGCCTAAATGACACACGTTGGCCCGTCTGTCACCAAAAGCAGTGCGCGTCAGGTGCGCATTATTGGCAGGTCAGAAAATGCCAGAAGGTCGCTTTGTTTCCATGATAATAACAATGCCAGGTTTAAGGTGCCTTGTAGTCAGGGTATTATAGCAATTGTTTACTAGCGTCGTCGTGGATGAGAGCACCGGGTTCAAATGGCGTAAACATCCCTTTAAGAAGACTTTAAATATCGTTTCTTTACGCGTAGCTTTCTTGTTATGACCTCAAATAAAACCAGATTACGAAAGATTATGAAGTAATTGTCCCGTATTCTTTTGAGCACTGGTGTAAGCGCAACCTGTGGGAGGCGCAAACGCACTGTTTGAGTCTGGATAAACGAAACAAGAGCATAATCCAGCAGATAGGAACCTTCCACGTGACAGCTGCAAAGCTACTCCAATGTATAAGGTCTAAAAATAGAAGCGAAGCCTTGTTGTATGTTTCCAAAAGTCATTTTCTCGGCGCGCAGAGACACTTGTCGCGTTTCCTTTCAAACGTGGACGACGCTAAAGTGCTTCTTGGCGTGTTTCCTTCAAAGTGTGTCCCTTTAGCGTTTCAGCACGAGCGGCTGCGTTCGCTTTCTGGCTTTGGCGTTGCGCGTTTCCTTCCCTTCTGTCTGTTTTCCTCTTGGCGCAGCAGTGCGCCTTCGCGTGCCCGTGCCATTTAACTGTGCGCTCCACGCACGTACTTGGGTCTCCACCAAAGCCGGCAGGAGACGATTACAGTCTTTTCTTGACTGCTACATATCCCAGTTCGCGTCTTTTTCTTGTCCTTCCGTGCGTAAAATATGCGCAAAGTGAGACTTTGTAAACAGTAGCCGTCTTTTCACCTCCGGGAACCTACTCAGTTCCATCTGGGCAAACAGGAAGCGGGGCTTCAAACTGTAATCTGTAGGGTATATTTTTTAAAGAACGCTTTAAAATTCAAGTCTTGATTAAGTAAACATGACAAGTAAACATGCTTTATATCAACATTTTAATTTGATCACAGTAAGACTTGAATTAAAATAATTAGGTTTTAAATGAGTAGAAATTATTATATTTGAACTGTCAAATTCCGCGTAAAAAGGTTCCAATCTGCTCTTCAGGTTTCTGCTTTATGGCGCAGATGATGAGTGGCCGCTTCCTTCATATGGAATTCGATTATTTTCTCATGTTGAAAGACAGAAAGATTCTTGCCACAATTAAACACTTTTTCTGGAAGAATTGGCTGGCACTGGGTGGTAAAGCTGTCAGGATAAACTCACGAAACGCTCATTAAAGGCTACAATTAGCGATCAGCTGCTGTGGGCTGTGATGTTGGGTAAAAGCCAAGTGCAAGTGGAACAACATAGGCTACTTCCGCTTAGTTGCTGTAAAGGTCGGTGGATGTTTTCTGTCCTGGGAACGAACACGGTGTCTTTTTTTTAAGGAAATGTTTGATGTTTTGGGTGATCGATGCCCTGATCATGATACACGCGCTTCCAGATTCAGCAGAAAAAGCGCAGCTATGGGCTGGTCGGGTAGAGAGATGAAACCCCCGTCTGACGGTCACGCTCTGCTCATCCAACAGAACACCGAATCCGTCCGATGGCTCGACCGACGTAAAGGCGACAGAAGGCAGCAGCGGCGGACACCCAGAATCCGTCCGTGCCGCGCGTCTCCCTGCGCAAACATCCAGCTCGAACGACGACGGCGGCGAGCAGAGCTCCGCGCCACCGACCAGCAGAGGAGAGCCGAACCCGTCCACAAACAAACCCAATTTAACCTTCCCTCACCCTCGCCGCCAGTCCAGTGGATATTTCTCCATCGATTCGCTCCCGAGCTCCCCGTTACTGTCGAAGCCAGCGACGGCTGACAAAGCCACGCAAACACCGAGCCCTACCGGCCAGGTGATGGGCCACGCCTTGCAGTGCCTTTCCGGGCCCGGCAGAGGACCCGGAATGCTGCCGACTCACGGTGAGCAGGGGCGCTTTCAAATGCAGTGATCAGCGGTTCTTTGAGTTCACAGGTTTCTCATTAAAAAAAAAAGGAAACAGATGGTTATTAACACAATAAAAGCAGCAACATACAATCATTTCCCCTAAGCGTGCCACTCTGCAATCTTATGGTGATCAAAAAGTCCCAAACAACTAAAAACGAAATTACAATTAAGGGAATGGCTCAGATCTGACCTCTAGGAAGTCAAACCATGACGTCACTTCACTTTAAAATGTTTGTATTGTCTTTCAAATGCTCTGACTGTAACTCAGCCCAACTATCAACTTGGTCTGGGTGTCACCAGTGGCTGCAGCTTCCTCTGTGTGGGTGTGCAGCAAACAGCAAACTTTTCTTTTTTTAAGATTTGATGAGGGGGGAGTTGAGTGTTGAGAGTAACTGATAAAGATGAACCAAATCATGCTCAGGATGTTGAACGGCCATAACTCCCCCTTTCTTGATTTCTTTCTGGGCTTTTCTTTTTTTTTTTTTGCTGGAGGGGTAGCTGTCATCTATCTGCCCTTCTCAGTTTTTCGCTCAGTTCTGATTTACTGAGTATTATTTGGCACACCTGTTTGTGTTTAACTTCAAATCTGACATACAGATGTGATTCAGATGTAAATCAGTTCTGTCTCACCGCCAGACCTATGAGTTCAGTCCACTTTCTGCCTATTTTTTTTGAGGGGGGAGACTTCAATCTGCTCGTGAGGAACAGATTTATGTGGTGTGATAATGGCTCAGTGTTTATTCAGACCCTTTGTTGTGTCAGATGTCGCAGCCTCGGGTTCACAGCTGTCCTGACATGCAGCTGAGTCAGGTTAACAAAAAGGGAAATGGATTTTGACTACTGCTGCAGCCATCAACAAAGCCATCCCAGAAATGCTGAGGGAATCACTCAGAAGCCAATGACAGAAACGATTGCTCTGTTTTTTGCTCAGACATAATTAAGTAAAGGCCGTCTGGCAGAGGTGTGTTTGTCAGATCCCTGGATTGTGGCACAGTCTGAATCTGGTGGAAATATGTCGAGGTGGGTTTTTCGATGACAATTATAGAATAGTGTCAGTCAAAACTTCTCAGTGAAAAAACACAGTAAAATAACTCCAAACAACACACAGCAAGGGTCGCTAACCCTCTGGCCGTGGGCTGGTACCGATCCATAGGTCACTTGGTGAAAGAAAAGGAAATACATTCACTAACTTAGATCATTTCCATCCATCTATCTTATTCCGCTCATCCGGGACCGGGTCACAGGGGCAGCAGTCTAAGCAAAGATGCCCAGACTTCTCTCTCCCCAGCCACTTCCTCCAGCTCCTCTGGGGGGACCCCAAGATGTTCCCTGGCCAAGCGAGAGACGTTATCTCTGCAGCTTGTCCTGGTCTCTACTCGAAGCTCCTCCCAAGTGACCAAGCTTCTCACCGCATCTCTAAGAGAGCATCTAGCCAAACGACGGAGGAAGCTCATTTTGGCCGCATGCTTCCGGAATCGCGTTCTTTCTGTCTTTTTTTTCAGTAATTTCTGATTCTGAAGGAAGTTTTATTTTGGAAAACTACCGGATTCCATTCACCACATTCGTCTATGACTCAGTCTTGATGCGTCAGATGACTTAAAGCGGCTGCTCAGACAGCTAAGTTGAAAGCCCTAAGCTAAAAATAAAATAATAAAAACCAAACAATAAAATGTATTTGGAAAGTTTCTTTCTGAAGAAAAGAGCCAGTGAGGAAACCGAAGAAGAGCCTTTGACTTGAATAAAAAAAGAAATCTTCTATTTACAGACAAAACAGGAGTGTTCTACGTTTGTTAAGACAGTTGTACCAAGCCACCCTGCCTTAAGTAAGGTGATTGTCTTTCACGTACGCTGATCATAAAGTTGCAAACATGTATTTGTGTTTATTATATTTAGACATTAGCAGTTTTACAGCCTTTGTGTAATTTTATTTTGCTTTAGTTATCCATCACATCTTAAAAGTCAGATGCGACTGAAGTTAGCGTCTGGTTGTTTGCATCCACTTTGATATTAAGGGGAATATCTTCATCACAAAGTCTAAGTTTAAACCAGCCACAAACATTTTACAGCAAATGAAGATTTAATCAAATGTGGAAACTTGAAGAAAGGGACATTTAAAAATGTTCCTACAGTGAATTAGGCTGGCATCTGTTAGTAAAGCTTAGCAGAGAAAACGTTTTTTAAAAATACACAATGAATTACGATTTATGTAAAAAAAATATTATTCATCTTTATGCCTCAACAGATAATCAGCCTAGACTGAGTTCTGAGTGTTATTATTGCATTCTACAGGGGAAAAAACTGTACTGTTCTCTTTATTTAATTTTAAATTAATAATCATATTTTATTTTATTTATCATCCATATAAAAATCTACTGATATTTTCCGACTTATTTTTTAAACAAAGTTTCTTGTAGTAGCATTTTAATTTGAAATAATTAATTTAAATAAATATGAACCTTAATTTTTAGGAAAAAGTGAGAAAAGGGTCCACACAATCAAATAAGTCATGCACCAGCCCGAAATGAATCGTGAAAAACTTAAGCCCTCGATTTCTCTATTCATCTAAGGCGTGTAATCTACATTCTGGCAGCAGACCAGACTTCTTGGTAGCTGGTGACCAGATTTAGTAACAAAAATTTGTTTAATGTCCCCTTGGGTGTGTACTGTATGTATGTGTTCCGTTGTGCACGTCGACTGTTTAATAAAGAACGTTCCAAGTCAAAATATTTCCTAACCAGCAGAAGTCTGTTTAAAATGTTTGTTCTGAAAGTGAAAATAGACGTTTTCGAGAATTTGAAAGTGTAGTGTCACAGTTTCACTTCTGAGGCTTGAAATATTCATAGAGCTCATTTTTGAACAGCCTGTGGGCTTTGTGATGTTTGGCGACAGATCTTTCCCCAGAACAAAAGTGAAAAAAAAAACAAAAAAAACGTAACACTTGACTTCAAGACATGAGACAGGATATAAAGAAATTCATGTGTCATTGTGTGAAATTTTGTGGTTAAAGCAATATTGTAATCAGGTAAGGACAGAAGCTCTCTTCTTGGTTGAAAGTCTCTCACCTGACTGGAGACTAGAAAGATTAAACAGAGCAGCTTTGTCTGAAAAGCCCTCAGCTTTGCTTAAATTCCTCTTCATGTTTGTTTTTTTTTTATATTTCACACATGTGAACAAAAGGCAACTCCTCCACCTTTGTGTCAGCTCTGGTGTTTGATTCAGGTCAGATGGAGCTACCAAATAGTTTGTAGAAGTTTCATCATCTCCCATAGCCTGAGTCTGGGTTTCATGGTTGCTGTTTATTTCAGGACAAAATCAGAGCACAGCACGCAATCCTGTCACCTCCAGCAACAGCAATCAAAAATAGTGCTCCAGTGGGCTTGTTTACATCAGCCGAACTTTAAAAAAAAATAAAAAAGAAGAAGACTTCAGTTTTTAACTGCAGCGCTGGAGGCTCCATTTGCCGATCCTGTTGCTTGGTAACTGACAAAACTGTGCCTGGAGGTTTCAATATGGCACATAAAAGAAGAAAACAGCTCACAAAGTTTATCCCCTCATAATGTTTGCGTGCCCATTTTTTAATGATTTGATAAAGTTCTATTTTTTCCTCTGAATATGGGAGGAGGGCATCAGTTTCAGGGGCAAATACACACTCATGGTTGGAATTGACAAATGAGCAATTGTTATCTCTTCTGCTTTGGCCACAAGCCGGTTCGTATTTTTCCCCCCAGTGAAAATGGAATTTTGCAGGTAAAAAAAAAACAAAGAAATCTCAGTAGGTTGAACAATGCTTCTGTAAATTTTAGGATATTGCAGTTTCTGTTTTTATCTTTCATTTTTCAGAAAAGCAGCGATTACTTACGCTGATTACCTATTGTCTCTTTTATTCTCCCTCTTTGCAGCGAGACAGACTAGATAGCAGTCAAAACACTGCTGCGTACATGTGTGTACGTGTCAGTCAGTCATTAGGTGTATATGTTTGGCAGTCAAAATAGGCCTGCAGCCCTTTTGTAAGACACAGACAGAAACTACTGGCATCGCGACCGGTCTGTTACATCCATGAAGATGTAGAGGAGATGAAAACACAAAAGTTCAACAAATTATCCATTATGTAAGCCCAAAGGAAACAGCTGGCTATCAAGATTGTGCATTTGTGTGTGTTTGATGACAATTGTAGAAAAGTTGTTGAATTTTGCTAGGTATTGGGGTTTGTGTCATATCATGTCCTCTTCTTGCAGCAGGAAAAACACAGTCAAATCAGTGGACTTTAAGGAATTCTTCTATTTGGAATTCATCAGATTTAGTTTGTACGGTGGCTGATGTGCGCTATCGCAGCAAAAAATAAAGTAATTGCACAAAACAAGAACCCCTGAAAATACAAGAAACACTGCCGCAAATAGAAAAATAATGCTGTAAATAAAATAAACACATTGGAAGTGGATTATCAGGGATAAAATATTAAGAAGTACACTTAGTGACATTGAATACTAACATCTTCACTAAGTCCATTGACGCATCAATGTCACACCAAAAAAACTGAGAAATAACAAACGGGTTCAGGTTTCAAACTATAAACTTCCTTTGTACTTTCAAAATAAAGAAAAACATTTTTTTGAAGGTCTTGTGCTCACTCGATAACACACGTTAACAACGGATAACACAATCAAGTTTAAATTTGAAAGAACAAAAACATCATGTATGACAGTAAGCTTGCATTTTACAATGATTCAGTGAGGAAGGAGAGTACATGGGGCCTGAATGCTTACGTTTTAGATAAGCGAAAAGAGCAGGACAAACTATTTGGAACAGGTGTGGCAGGACAAACTATTCCTCCAAGAGCCAGGGTGGAAGGGGACCCTCCAGACACAAAAGAGTCAATGTAAACTAACAGACAGGCTCTTCACGCAATTCAACAGAGATGCAACGCAGACGGATCAGTGTAATTTCAGGGTTACTTTCTTGTTTGTTTTCTAAATTTGTACTCCTGTTTTTTTTCTCCTCAGTCTCACAGCAGTGCACGGGCAAAAACAATCCCCAATAATCCACTTCCATTGTGCCTTTTTCTTTGTAGTGTGTCTTTTATTTTCAGCACCATTTCTTTTATTTGCAGCAGCATTTCTTTTATTTGCAGCAGAGTTTCTTTTATTTGCAACAATGTTTCTTTTATTTGCAGCACCATTTCTTTTATTTGCAGTAGCATTTTATTTTATTTGCAACAGCATTTCTTTTATTTGCAGTACCATTTCTTTTATTTGCAGCAGCATTTCTTTTATTTGCAGTACCATTTCTTTTATTTGCAGCACCATTTCTTTTATTTGGAGCAGCATTTATTTTATTTGCAGCAGCATTTCTTGTATTTGCAGCAACATTTCTTTTATTTGCAGTAGCATTTTATTTTATTTGCAACAGCATTTCTTGTATTTGCAGTACCATTTCTTTTATTTGCAGCAGCATTTCTTTTATTTGCTGCCGCATTTGTTTTATTTGCAGCAGCATTTCTTTTATTTGCAGCAGCATTTCTTTTATTTGCTGCCGCATTTGTTTTATTTGCAGCAGCATTTCTTTTATTTGCAGCAGCATTTCTTTTATTTGCTGCCGCATTTGTTTTATTTGCAGCAGAGTTTCTTTTATTTGCAGCAGCATTTCTTTTATTTGCAGCAGCATTTCTTTTATTTGCTGCCGCATTTGTTTTATTTGCAACAGAGTTTCTTTTATTTGCAGCAGCATTTCTTTTATTTGCAGCAATGCTTTTTTTATTCCCAACATAATTTCCGTTTGTTTGTTTGTTTTTTTTTTTTTTGCAGTTTCTGTTACTTTTTATTGCTGCGATCGCAAGTCTCAGCCACCATAAGTTTGAGCCTGTTGGATACGTGTAAGAATGAGACTGATTTTGCCTAAATCATTGAGCCAATCAAAAATATTTTGCAATAAGAAGTCGACAAGCTAACATACCTAAATGTTCAGTGTGTGAATGTGTGTGTGAATGGGACAGTGACTGTGTAGCGCTTTGGGCCTTCAATGAAGGTAAAAAAGCACCATATAAGTATACGCCATTTTAAATGTTGACATTTAATATAAGTAATAGTCAAAAAGAGTCCAGCTCTGTAGATTTGTACCTCTGAGGATAAGTAAACCAAACTGACAGATATATATTTGGCACTATAATTAACACTCAGATTTTGCTTGTACAAAAATAATTACAACTAGGATTATGCAACTAATCTGCATTAGTTTGTTTGGTAAAATGTAATGTTGTTCCATAATCCTACATAAATACATCAATACGGTACTTTTTTTTTTTGAGAAGTAAGTTTAAAAAATGCTTCTTTTTAAGCAGCTCGGCATTAACTGTTCAAGCACATCATTCATGAAGCAAGCTGCACACGAATCCACCCGTCCTTTAAATTTCATTTCCTTAAGAAACAAAATGTTGAGCAGTTTTACCCATAAATTATCATGTACTATTTTTAAAGATTAAAGCCTTGTTAAGGTCTTGTTTCTCACTGCTGTCATTCCCATAACTCAGAACTAAAACTCTTTCAGTCTGATTGATTAACCTTTTCGGTATTAGAGGATGTGAGAAATATTAAATCTTGGTTTCATAAAGGAAATTATGAGTCTTTCAGAAAAGATCAGCAAGAGGTCAGAACTATTCAATCATACTATCCTACAGACTAAAGGCATGACAGATTAACCACAAAACCTCACGCATGTAGACTACATATTGGAGGCCTACACACATTTTCATCTTTTTTTGGTATGATCTAACAAAGACAGTTACATATAAAGTTGTAAAGTTTGTAAATAAGCTAAAGAACTCTTATGTTTCTACATCCCTAGGGATGTAGAAACATAAGAGTTCTTTAGCTTATTTACAGGAGCCTAAACTGGTGCTTTAAAAACAAAGGGGGAAAAAAGCCAATATATATATATATATATATATACATATCCCATCTAATGAGATTAAAGTGAGTTCAAACTAATAATTAATTAATTCAAAATAATTAAGTTTCAAACATTTATGTTCTAAACTTTGTATACTTAAATGTATATTTGAAGGCAGAACTTATGGAAGCATAAATGGTACAGATGTGGCTCTACATTTTCCATTCTTTCATAAACTTTAGTTCCTCTGCTGTTTTAGCTAATAATGTGAGGTATTCCTTCAATCTCTAGGTTTTGAGGTCCAAGGCTCAGTTTGCAATTTATGATAAAAGCAACTGAACAAATGGGATATATTAGTAAATAAAAGGGAGTCTGAAAGACTGATAAAGTTTGCACATAAATCGGTCATATTACTACCAAAATTAAAATGTTTTCTCTGTTCTATTTTGCAGGGACGTTTCCCAACCCATCGAGGATGCAGCAGGGAAACGCAGCACGAGACATGCAGGAGGAGCAGGCAGAAGCTTTTGGGCAACAGCTCCGTTTAATCGGAGATGAGTACAACCGACTACTAATGCAACGGGTAAGTATTTGCAGGTACTCTGTGCTGTGTGTGTGTGTTTGCTTTTGTACGGGGGGTTAAATAATGGGGTTGAGAGAGAATGTCAAATTGAGTTAGTAGTTGAGGACAGACTTAGATGTATTCAGAAGATAAGCCCTTTCTTGCATTTTGGTACCAGTTATACACCAAAAGTGTCTGCTTTGGATTTGCTTCAGTGAAGGATAAGTCGATGCCGACTTTCTTCTGCAGTTTAAAGCAAAATGACTGACTGCTTGCTTTATAAAGGTAAATCTCTGAAGATTGCTTTATAGAAGAGATGGTTGCCTTATCGCCCTGCATACATCTCTCAAACAGTGCTCGAGTTGTAAAGTTGTGTAGCTGCATTACAGCTTCATTTCCTCTTTGATTGTGTTTCCTTGGCAATATTTCTCCGTGTTGCATCATCACAGTTACTATCAAAGACCTGACTGGAGCTTTTGGAAGATGAATTAGGAGAGGGAAGAGAGTGTGGCCTAGTTTGAACTCACTTTAATCTCATTAGATGGGATTTCATGGGTGGGTTGGAAAGTTAAAGCAAAAAAAGAAAAAAAAAACCAACAAGACTTTCTGTTTTCTGTTAGGAACTGAAAATGATTATTTCGTTTTAAAACAGTTGCAGTTCAATTTTTTTCTTTGATATTACAGTCTTTTTTGATCAGCAGTATTTTTAAAGATACAGTAACATCTGGAGCAGAACTTATTGTCAAATTTTATTTTAGTTATCTAATTTTAACAATTAGATAATACTTCAGGAACAAGATATGTTTAAAAACAACTAAGACAACTGTTGATTGTCATCATTTTAAGTTTTCTGCAAACTCTTTGTGAGCTACAAGATGATAAAGAAATCTCTGGTTTGCTGAGTCACACGACGTTTGTGGGTTCATGAAGCAGTGAGCTGAGAAGGTCATAGCCCTGGCATGTGTGCGCCTTTGTCTTAGTACCAACCTTCACTTGATTCTGCTTTCAGAATGACCTGGATCGTGGGTGTTTATGTGTTTGTTCTTGCTGTAAAACAATGCGCTCAGAGGAGAAAAAAGGAACGTTGAGGCCTCTGCTTAGTTGTCGCACCAGTTCTTGTGCAAAGTGCACATGGTACACAACACAGTTTTAAAGTTTAATATAGTTCAATTGAAAAAGAAGTACTCAAGGGAACTGTGTTGTTGTTGCATGCAAGTGGCTTGTTACCAGGGATACAAGAACATATGAATCAGGGTCTTCAAATTTGAGCTTAGATACCTAAAAAAGTGCAGCAGCATCTGTAAATCCCCAAAGAGCAGCTGATTTAGACCCTAACATTCTTCTGGTTTTATCCAATCCAGAAGAACCAGAAGCTATTTTAAGAAACCTTACTGTCTAAGTACAGAAACAGAAAAAGAAACTGCTTAAAATAGTCTGATCTGGAAAACAAACTGATAAGAGTAAAACTGTTAACGGTAAAGATAAAGACTTTACCCAGACATCAAATTATAGATGTCATCTTACAGAAATTCCAAGTTCAGCCGTTCGTCATTGGTTTAGTGTAGACAGGAAATGTGAAGTAAAATAGAATAGTTCAGGTGCGGCTTCTTTTTTCAAGCCTTTAACTGGCAGCCACAGCAGTGATTTTCCTTGATGTGTTATTGGACAGCAAGTTCCTTAAAGCCACCCAAAACGAAAGGAATTTCAAGCAAAAGTAGTGATTTGGTTGGGTAGACAAAGGTGTCATCATTATTTCAATATTTGTGTTCATGTGTATCAAAATCCTTTCATGCTATCTGTCGTCTGACCTGTATGGTAAATGCATCATCCTGACTATGCTGGAGACCTGTGTGCTTTTTTTATTTGCTTGTTGACAGGTAGAAATAGATTCAGCAGACCTTAGTGACCTTTAAAAGAAAAACAGTGGGTGCGAAATATCATCATCAGATCACAGCTGATGCATGGATCAACGTATTTAGATGCCGAGGAGGCAAAAATCATCCACTGTGATGAACGGCAAAAAATGTACTTGCAGGAAGACACCTGATTGGTTAAAACAAATACATAAATAAATAAGCCCTCTTAATTGGGAATGTAGCTACAATGGAAGAATTGTGAGCAAAAAATAAAAGGTTTTGCTATCAGAGGATCACATGGTATGAAATATCACTAACATAATGGAAGTCGGACAGCTAAGATGATGAAACAAAACCATCAAAATCTATTATCACGTAAATGAAACTGGTTTACTGTACCATTAGAATCTGTGTCCAGAAAGAACCTTTCTGTGATAAAACTGAAGTTTATCTCAATTATCAGAACAAGTTATGTGTTTGTAGTATAAAGGTAACAAAAGGGGGAATTCCATGTCATTTGTATTAAAATATTCTAATAAATCTTAAAAAAGGAGGGAACATAAGACTTTAAAAAATAATTTAAGAAAGGCTGATTTAAAAAACTGCTTCTATATGGTAGCTTCTAACAGTTTGTGGGTAAAGACTTCCCAAAGAAGGTAGAAACAAAAAATCGTCAAACATTTCACATGGGTTATTACTTTTTTTAAATGAGTGACCGACCTGTGCATTCAAACGAATGATAAATAAAACAATGCAGGAAAGGGATTTTAATTATTGAAATCCTTTTTGGATCAGCATGTGACTTAGAAAGACCAATATATGCAAAATAACTTGAGGGACTGCTGAAGTATAAAACTGATGATGGCTGATTTAATATTACAGACATACATTGTTGTGTGCTGGTTGTGTTATGTTTTAGTATCTGATGTGTGGGGATCTCATGACTAAAGCATGCCATGCAAATTGGACCTAAAATAGACGATAATTATAAACCTCAACAGGTAATGGAGCCCAGTAAGATAACACATCTTTATCAATGTAAGATGTATTTTATAAAAAAAATATCAGTTTGATTTTTACATTTATGAGCACCTCCAGAGGTTTTCTCTTTTCATATAACATTTTGAACTTTAGCACATGTCCAATCTGAGCTAAATCGCTCCTATCGTTGTGCAGTGAACCAAACCAGCCCATCAATCCTGCTGACAGAAGAGCTTAGTTTGGGTTGAGAGTGACACAATAGTGACACATATGTGCAGGGCGTTTGAAGAGCAGCACATGAGAGTGACAGAGATTAAATGTCCTAGGGAAATACAGACACAATCAACACGGTGGTTTTAATCGTCCGTGCAAAGCAAAATGTTGTCATGCAGCCAGAGCCTTTAAAAGTGCCTGATGGGATGAGTTGCTGCCTTTCATAAGTCTCTGTGTCTGTCATTCCTTTGCCCTCAATTCATTTGAGCCTCTGTAACTGTGTCTCTGTCTTAGTTAAACATTTACACACTGGCTACACAATTATGTGCGTGCGTGTGTTTTTCAAACATCTGTAAACATGCTCAGCATGGTGTCCGTGCACACATGTGAGCCAGCAAGTGTGTGTGTATGTGACAGCTTAGTGTTCGTGACAGTGTAGTTTTATTATGGCTCAAGCCTGTAGTTAAAGAACTCTCAGGGAGCAAAGCGCAAGGTTTAATTATCCTGACCAAGCACACACACACACACGCACACACACTCCCTGTCATCTTTCAGTAAGAGGTACAATCCTTTGTCCCAAAGACAGAAATAACCATCAGGAACATTGTGGAGCAGAAGGGTGTCACTGGCTGGCCGCGTGTATGTTTGTTTTTGTGCATTTAAGTACACGTTGAAAGCCAAACGAGGGGAGAAAAACAGTTTTTTAACCCTTGTTTAGGCTTTCCAGTCAGCTTGTACTGTGATTTTCATTTGTAGACTTCATGCAAGACACAGAACATTAAAAGGAAATTGTGGCAGGAAATGATTGTACAGCTGGATTCACAACTAAGTCACCATTGCAGACCTCAGTAAGGTTGAGAGCCAACTGTGTCGATTTTCAGGTTTATGTGGTGGATTGTGAGGGCATGCTCCAGCCACAATCTGTGTTTCTACAACACCGTTTGAAACATAAAACTTGATTAAAGTAAATGGCATAGGTTAAATGAAACATGGGTTTGTTGTCAAAAAGGTTGTGTGCATCTATTTTTTCTTTTTTTTAGCTGTAGATGAAAAGACTTGTGGAACAAAAGAAACAACAAATCACTTTTTCCACAGCCAATAATGAACCCAAACTATTTGCAGAAAATGTCAACTGTTTGCCTGTAAGCATCTCCCTGACATAACACAAGCGTTGGCTTAAAATGTGCATCATCTTCAGGGTCATAGAAGCATAAGGGACTTGAACGTTCATGGTGGATCATACAATGTTTTGGGGAAAGGTAGGGGTGCCATAATGATAACGACCCCTACAATTTGACTTGAAATGAGCCCAAAACAAACCAAAAGTTACATGACAATATGGTTCCACCCTTCTTTAATCCAGTTTTTGACTTTATTTGGCCTGTGCCTCAGGTCTGTGTCACAGATCCTAAGACTAAAGCTTTAGCATTCTTATATGTTTGAAGGTGAAATTATTGCGAATTTTAACTATTATGAAAATGAAGCATCATTTTTTCTGATGGATCCTGTGGTGTAAAAACAGCTGCTTCTGCTGCTTGTGCTCTGTGTGTATTTGTTGCATACAATTGCTGCCCTAATTGTTGCCCTATTGTTAAAGAAAATGCATTTTGATAAAACACTTGAAAAGATACCAAAAAATCTGAGTTTGATGAGGTTTCATTGTGTCTCTTAAAAGAGAGCAGCAATCTGACGAAACTGCAGACGGTTTGTGTGTGCATGTTCTTTTAGAGGCTGTTTTGTTTTGAGAGCTATTTTGAGACACAGCATAGTAAGCTGTGGTAGCCAAATAAAATCACATGAGCATTTTGGAACTGACTCAATGTTTCCACTGTGAAAAAGAAAGAAGGAAGAAGTGCAAGAAAGCAAAAAGAGGGAGCACAGTCAGAAAGCTGTGTCTTTCAGTTGTTTTTGTTTGTTTGTTTGAGGGGGATAACTTACAAAGAAAATAATTATCATATTTTTATATACAATTTTGAGTTTATTAGCTCTTTGTAGTCAGGTTTTTTAACTTTGACAATCCTTTTCTTTCAACTGTGTGGCTTTAAATTTGTCCAAAAGGGTTAAAAGGCTTTTTTTTCTTAAAGTATAACCTAAAATATCACTTGCTTTTAAATGTGGATATCACTGACTGATTGCCATAGAGCTGGTAGATCTATCATTCCATGTGCACCATCTGTCCAAGTCACAGAAAAATTTACTTTTATTTTAGGCTAGAAAAAAAACTGCATTATGCTTAATTGGTAAAGGTAATATTTTTGGTTTGTCTGTGCACTTAAACAGTTGCACATAGACTGTATGTGTTTGTGTGAAGTAAAATAATACATTATTGTAGGTTTTTCTGTTACCAGATCATGCAAAGGGTTACTGAGGTCATTGATCAGAAACTTGTTAAAAGACCAGCGTGTGTCAGCTTGCACTCCTTGCCTAATCTCTGATTTTTCAGTTTGGAACGTCCAGGGTCTAACTCTCAGCTTTGCACTTTTTCACATGAGAAAAAAACAGCTGTTTCAAGTTACAGTGGACACCGAACCGCTAGAATGAAGAATGTATGTCAGTGCTAAACTCTCAAGATCTCAGGATTTCCTTCATCTAAAAAAATCCGATGGAAGGAGTGTGGTCAGTATTTTCATTTGGGAGTTGTATTTTGAATATATAAAATTCTAGACAAACGATGACCTCTAAAAAACATAGACATTAAATCACTAAAACAAATGGCAGCTTCTTGTTGTCTTTACTGACGCTTTCCAGGTCAAACTTTATAATAGTAGCTTTATAATAGAAACCAAAGGGGTTCATGCCAACATTTAAATCTGTGTGTTTACCGAAACGAAGGCAGAGGTTGTTCAGTTCCAAATCAGCATTGATGTGTATTTTTTGCACAGTATATTAAAATGAAAGTGCTAACCTATACTCAACAAGTTTCGTTTTGACTAAAGAGGTGTTTTTTTTAAATCTTTGGTTACTTTTTTTTTACCAGGTGTGTGGTCAAGTGTTTACCTAATGTTGAAAAGTCAAAAAGCAATGATTGGAAGAACAACTATAATAATATATTTAACAGAAGAGTAAGTAAAGCATAGCCTGCCAAAATGAAAGCATAATCCATGAATGCCTTGAGGGCTTTTCTGCAGTTTTTTAAAGATCCAAATACATCAAGGTTTTTTTTTTTGTGGTGAATTTTATGTAAAATTCCAAAAATACAATAAAATAAAACTTATAAACTTATCACAGAGTAGCAGGTTTTCAAAGATTGGTTGAATTACAATGTCAAAGGTCAAATGGATTACTATGCCAATCTATTAATGTCTTCCATTTAAGTGATGGAAGTTGGAACTGAAGCTTTGCATTTGATAGACAAGAAAATTCAATTTCATCTGACATTGTATTTGATTTTTTTTTTTTTTTTTTTTTTTTTTTTTTTTACAAATTACAAGATTTAGATTTGAAAATTGTTTATTTCAAGTAGGCAAAGCAAATAAGCAAAGCAAAAATAAAAATAACCAATGCAAGCAACAGAATTAGACATCTGTATGTACACATACATATGTGTACATACATACATACATACACATTTATTTATACACTTATATACTTGAGTGCTGTCAATCGATTAATCAGATTAATCACACTTTTAATCATGATTAATCATGATTAATCATGATTAATCACAATTATTTATGAGTGAAATTTTATACAACAATATGCAGCTTTCAAACAAAAAAAAGGCAAGTGAGAAAATGTTTCCTTAATTTTTATTGTCTGAAATGTTTAAGTGTATACAGTGTTAACTCAGAAGTTTAATCTGTGTGCGCAAAACACATCAACAGTAAGATAAGCAGAACTGCAGAGACTAATGTCTGCAGTATTACTCCAAGAAAACAAAGATGCTGATATACAGCCATAAGAAACAAACATTGTGTTTCTTAACGTTAAATGATCCGAGGGAATACTCAAATCTGATTGGCTGCTGGGTGTTTTCAACGTTGTACATCATTTCACCTCCATCTTCAGCAGATGAGCATCTAGCAGAGTAAATTATGATGTTAAGTAATGACATTATTCATTAGATGACAAACAATTGAGCATTGTCTGTAACAATGACACCACACCAGGAAGTAGGTCAGCCAGCAAAACTTTTAAAAAGTCCCTGGAATCTCTGCAGAGCTCAAAAAAGTGTTTCAGTTTACAGGAAATGTAATGCTTCTTGTTGGAATTGCATCACATGCAACTTTGTACTTCCCCAATAATTAAGTTAAAGTATTTACTGAAGTGGATGAGGTGCGTCAAATACGTCAAGCATTATTTTTTACTAGCCTGGTAAAATTCTCAGATTTTTTACCTAAAATGAGCTAATCCAAACCGCTTCCATTTTTCAGAAACAATTTACTGCATTAAAAATAAGCAATAGGCTAAAAAAAGACTTGATCTAAAAACAAAGACAACTGTTTTACTTATTATAACATTGGTATCTAATTGTAAGAGCACGTCAACCTTTTTCTGCAGTTTGTCGTTCATTTTAATGATTGCATTTATTTGTATTTGTCAAACCAGTTGATTTTTATGTTGAAATAGTAAAATTGTCTGCATAGTGGTTCGGCATGGAGTTAATAATCTTCTGTTCACCTGCGGTTTCTGGCACTCAGTTTGAAACAAACCACACCGCTTTGATTCGCCTCTCGACGTTATTCCTAAAGATCCTGTTTTTAAGTGTGCTTTCACACCTAAGGGGCTTTTTTTGCACATGACGCGTTTATTTTCAAGTGGAAAAACCTGATTTGGGCCTTTTAAGATTCCATAGATATTCTTATAAGAACTAAAGTACCAGGCTGAGATTTTATCAAAACAGCAGCAGCTTAGACTTCTTTTTAGAGAAGTCACACATGATACCTGCAGAATATTTTACTTAAATACTATCTAGAAAATCATGTTTCTTTTTGTAAGTGAATGATGCAAAACTTGAATCGTAAGATTCCTCATTTGGGATTCATTCTGGGAATGTATTAAATCCCACGGTTCCTCTTATTGTTTAGAGCCAGTAAACTGAAAATGATGTCAGCACAGAAGCAGATGAAGGCTGTGAATTCTGACATGCTGCTAAGTCAAATGTTAAAAGGACTTCATTTTTACTGCGTTATCTGTTCCGTAATTGTAGCCGTTGGATCCCTTGTTTTTATGACTGTAAAATCTGGCATATGTATGTAATGTATGCTGATACAATACAAAAAGACACTATGGTGGAAGTGTGGATATAATTGGAGGAAAATATCAGAAGCTTTTTGATGAACCCACATTCTACGCACAGAAGCAAACATGTATTCAGATGTGCACTCACACCTGGAGACGGAGAGAGTAAAGAGAGTTGTGGCAGGATGTCAAGAACTATACTTACCTGTTTCCTGTGGATGTAAACATTACAGTAAAGGTGCACCTTTCATTTTCAAACATCAAGCCATCACATGTTGTTTATGTGAACATCCGATGCATATCACAAGGCGACCAGTGTTACGTCAAATGACTTCATGTGCAAATATCAATGCAAATAATTCACGGGACCTGGAGAACATTTTGAACTAGACATGGTGTTCCACTGAAATGGCACTGGATGATGGTGGACCAAAGATAAATATATAGTTTTGGTTAAAATGTGTTTTTATATTTAACTGATTTGTGAGCATAGTATTGCAGATTTGAGCTGGTTAATTCAAAATAGAACCTTAATAAATGATGAAATCTAATGAAGTCAGCAGGAACTACTTTCTTTTCTCTGATCAGAATGAAAAGGACAGACACTGCAAAATTAAACTTACAAAGAAGGCTGGTTTAACTTGGGGTCGAGAGACTTATGTGATTCTTTGTGATTTCTGTTTCAGAGGGTGGGAGCCAGACAAAGAGAAGATGTGATGCCTCTGAACCTCCTGCGGCACATCAGCCAGGAGCCCGTTACCGTGCTCTGCGTGAGCCTTGTGCTCCTCATGATCGGACGGATAATGTACCTGCAAGGCAGTTCGAACGGCCAAAACCACTCTCAGGTTTAGACCTTGGAAAACCCAGCAGACGTAGCAATTTGTTGTCATTTTGTCTTCTTTGTTTTATTGTTGGGGACCTTTTTTGACCGTGTTCCCTCCTGTCGTGGACTTTTTGTTTATACTGAACTCTAAAATGCTTGGATTTTAATTGTTGCACCGCTTTTTTTTCTTTCAAATTTACCAAAAATGCAAGCTTTTGCACTTTTTTCTAGCGCATGGGTGGTTCACCCACCCACAAATGCCAGTGTACACACCACCTGTGGAAATGTGCCTTGTACAGTTTTGTGTTTACTTCAAACATTGTTTTAAGGCCTGTCTTTTTTTCATGTTTGCCAATAACAGCCGTCATGAGTGACCAACCCCTCAGACCCGGGGTTGTTAAATTACATGGGTCCAGTGTTTATTATGTTTTTCCTGTTATTCCTGTGATGCTTTATGCCACTGCACACTCCGTAACATTATGGGAACCCACTGAACCAACATTAGAGTAAGGAACTAACATTTTTTGGTCACAGACACTCTCCATTATACTTTGCCCTTTTAAGGGTTCATCTCCACCTAGACATACATAGGTGTGAACTGACCTCACACACAGAAAAAAGGGTTTTATTTACTTAATCATCATTTGTAAAGCAGTTGAAGCAGTTTGTTTGATGTGCAATAAAATCACATGGATCTAACAACTGCACGTCAAGCTGGAGAAATTTAAAATCTTAAAACCTGGTGTGCACACGGGCATCTGATTTAGGACTAGATTACCACAGTTGTTAATTCTTCTTAACTTGGACCCTGTGACTACGTGTGTAGAGAGTTAGCTCAAATATTAACTCAGGTCTTAAGAGATTAAACTTTGGAAAAATCTCAAATGTCAGTCATTTTCAATTGTTTCCAGCCTCCCAGTGTTTGGCCACTGAATCAAAAAAAAATAAAAAATAAAACGCCAAGAAAAAGCACGGAATGCTTCCGTATTTTTTATAACCAGCAATAAAAAACTGTACAGGTATGTGTAATTGCAGCCAGGCTTGAACTTTAATGAACTTAATATTGTTGAAATGTCTTCATAACTGTTACCAAACAGCCCATTTAGCCGTTTTTTACAATAGCAGCTGTTGTGACATTATCCTGTTTTTCCATTTATCATTGAATGGATCCAGTTTTAATCAGTCATTCGATGATTGACTCAAAACATGTTGGAAACGTTTTAATTTGAGGATATGACAGTTTAACTGCAGATTTTGGGAAGCAAAAGAATCAACATATTTTAGTTTTAGTAGTTTTTTTTGTGCACTTGGTGACAAGATGATTGCATGTCTGGTTAACATCTTTGATTGATTTTTTTCAGCAGAACTTAAAAACTCTTGATTTCCACTTGGTTGCTAGATTTGTTGAGCTCAAAATGAATGGTACACAGGTTGCAATGTAATTAATTTAAGTTGGAGTGACATGAATATCACAGAAAACTCCTCTAATGGTGATATGTTCTTTCTTTAGATCAAATGTTTGCAACATTTTCTTTAAGAGTCAACAAGATCTGGAGAATCAACTTTTTATTCAGAAATCATTTAAGTGGATGCACCAGTTACAATATACCAGCTGCAAAAATCTTCACATTGCAATGTGCAATTGCATGAATTCATGTAAAAAAAATACACAACTGATTTTGTGACATTTTGATGAGTTATCAAAGGTTTAATGGAGCGGTTGATGATGTAACCTGACTGCTCTCTGATTTTTTTTTTTTTTTTATCATTTTCTTGTCATTTTTCTCCGAATCCCCACTTTGATAGGAAACCTCCTCGAAACATAAAGTTAACATTTTTGACACCACGTATCTTTGGAAATGCAAAGATCAAGTCTTTCTTTTCCATTTAGCCTCACTGTCTTTCCTCCTCTGTGAGAGTGCGCGTGCTGTGACTGCATCTTGATTTCTGATATTGTGCCGTGTGAAACCTGCAACCTCATTTTGAAGTACTGTATTACAGCAGGAGGGTGAGAGGGAGCATGGCTGTGAGGAAACTGAAAGGTAAATTACTGCCTTCTGAAACTGATATGGAAACTTTGCTAAGTGCTGAATCTTCTTTCTGATCTGAAGGTGTTTATGCACAGACACACATTTTTGACATGCAGGGTTTTAGTGACTTATCAGCACCTCTGGGGCTGATTTCCTCTTCTGATTTCAGGTTGTTTGATTTATTGATTTGTAACAGTTTTGAAAAGTTTTTCTGTTAATGCAAAAGGAAAGAAAAAAGCATTGTAATTCTTTTATGTGCCTACGGTTCTATACTTGAACAGAAATATAAGGAAACTATTTTCTTCTAGTTGTGTTTTAAATAACATCAGTAAATGCAATGTTCAACTGTCAAAAAATAAATAAATAAACCACAAGCATAAAAAAAGAATTACTGTCACAAAAATAGATTTTAAACGAATCCCTTTTTTTAAAAACACCAGACAAAAAAAAAGTAATATTAAATACTTTTTTTGGAGATTTTTTAAAAGGTTAAATGTGAAAAGAGGGAATGTTGAGATGTGTTGTGCTTTTATTGAAATTGCTGTACAGAATTGCATTGTATATATATATATCCAATTGTTTAGTTATAGAAATGAATTCCAGATGACCCAGTAAAATTGTAGCGTATTATTCCTGTTTGATAGTTAATATTGTAATAACACACTGAAATGATGTAATTGTTTTGATTTTATTGCTTTAAAATCTTGCCTGTATATAGCTGTTCCTGCTTTTTATAATAAAATGTATGGAAAAGCAAACTGTCCAGTGTTTTTTACCAGTGCGCTTGCCCAGTTATGAACAGTTAAAATTCTATGGTAAATTTTAACTGATTATTTGTGCCTTTCCTCCTAAATCTTTTGCTTACAAACTTTACATTACTAATTGTTTTTTTCTTTCTCTTTTGCTTTAAATATGTGTGTTCCTGTGCATGTGTGTGTGTGTGTTTGTAATCAGCAAGGCTGGAAAGTACTGTGGCTTCAGAAACACAAGTTTGCATTTTGTTTTCCACAGAAAAACACATCTGAAGGGAAACAAGTATGTGGATTGACTGACTGACTGATGTACATCGACTTTAGTGTCCATTTGTTTTTTAACTTGAGATTTAAGGTGAAATTCCTCCCTTAATCTTTTAAGGAACTGTAACATTTTGCACTTCCTGGTTTGAGTCAAATTTAAATGTATTTGCAGTTTTAGTTTGCAATATGCATTTAAATAAATAAAGCATCAGTGATGCAAGTACTTATGAATTATTGATCTGGATTTCTTTCTACTATTCCAGAAAAGTATCTGGTGATAGACTTTATACCAGAGCACTCAGCGTCCTTGCAAAGTTTAACTTAATAAGCATGGTTTGCATAAATTACCACTCTGGGAATATTTCAACTGTAAAATTGCGGCCTTTGGATAATGTAGATTTTCTGGTTAGCAACAGTGATGTACACAAGCCCCAAACCACATTTTAATTACATACTCAGCTCTGCTCACACTGGATGCCAGTACAGACAAAGATAAAAATGGATACACATAATCACTTTATCATCAAGCCTTTAGAAATAAACAAAAGCCTTGAAGTCATATTTTTGTGGAGACCAAAATAATGCATTAGTACTAATGTCCTGTGTCATTTTCTAGGAAATAGTTTCTTCACAACAGCAGAAGTTCATTAGAAATTCACCTTTGAGTTGTGAGTGGAACTGCTGACGAGGAGTAAATCCTTCCCCTTTTCCCATAATCCCTTTGTTTATGTTCTCTCTCGCTAGCTTGCACAACCCCAACCAAACAGCGGTGCAACAAAAATGGTGATCAATATTACAGCCATCCAGCCGTACAGCATAGATCCAGATTCCAGCTCAGAAGGAGGAAATCAAAGACCTTCATGGAGCTATTTGTCTCTAAGTGGATGCATCGGAATGGAGAATGCTCCTGATTCACAACAATTTGAATAAAGAAATACTCAGAAAAACAATTTTAAGCCAAATTTTCTTTACATATGTCCTCCACCATGAGAAAACTAGCACAAGAACATATTAAAAACATCAAAAACACTATTTTCCTTTGGGGTAGGTTTTTAAAGATGTCTGAATTTTAATTTGAAAAAATGCTCAGCTGGTATCCACATTTGTTTACTTTGGAGTGGGAACTCATTTGTTTTCTTTTGAGTATCAACTTTTAGCCTCTTTAAGGTTTAGTCCTTATTAAATGATCTCATTTTCAATGCTTTATGGGTTCCAACAGTCCTTCCCACCCACAATGCAACCCACAATACAAAGTTACATTATTTTAGGAATTCATACTAAAAAAGTGGACTTTATGTGAACTAAGACTATCCACTGGTTTTTACATGGTGCCTTTTATATTTTTTATTGAATTAGCATATTGTCAAACTGACTAATTTTTGTTTTCAATGTTGTTCAGAATCTCTCTAGATTAGGATTTGAAGCCCTAGCTTCTTTTGACATCATGCACAATGGTGACATGGAGCTCTATATTTTCCAATTTATTTGGATGAAGATATTTTAGCAAAACCAACATTAATGCAGAAGGTACTTCTAATCAGGGTTTCACTCTGCAGTTTTAAAATAGATTGTTTGGAAGCAACATCTATCTCTTACAACTTACTACTATTCACTGAGTGAAACACTGGGGGAAACAAGCATGTATAGTTTCCTTACAGATACCTTTGACTATTAACTGTGTTTTTCATGCACACAGATGGTGTTAGGGCCAAATGGAGGCTTATTCAGGATGCTGTGGCCAGTGATCTGTAGTCTGTTCTCTTCCTCTGTTTGATGTGAAGTGAGTACAGAAGAAAAATCTACTTCTGTCAGTTACTTGTAAGACAGTCTTAAATTTCACAATAGAAAATAGAACCATTTAAAGACCCATTCCAATGAAAATTGTGTTTTTGGCATTTTAAACATGTTCTTGTAACATTTTTCTCACGACGGATGACACATCTAAAATAATTTAAGATTAAAACCGTATTTCTGAGTATTTCTTTATTCAAATTGTGAATCGCAACAACATTGGAACAGCCCAATTTCCTGTTCAGCTCTTGCTCAATCTTTTGGATATTTGTCCAAACAAAGTTGAAAGAAGACAGGGACCACAATCCAAGAGGAAAGAGGAATTAACACAAACTGTTACACCACTTGTGAATTTCTCAAAAGGAAGCTTGAGTAACTCGTCATTTTAGCTAAAAAGGGTGTCTTTATAGGTTGGATTTGAGAAAAAGTAGGAATTTAAGTAAATGTTATGCCATACAATCCTAAAACTTACTTCAGTTGCAGCAATTATATAATACATAAATCTAAATTATATAATTGGGCCTGATCCAATTTCAACCTAACAAATATTAATTATAAACTAAACATAAAATATGCAAATAAATGAGTTTTACTGTTCTAAAACATCATACATTTTATTTTTCTGGTTGATTTATTGCAGTTTTTTTTTTTTTTTTCACGACAAAAAAAAGCAACTTTGAATGCCAGATAATGCCTTTCAACCCTACATATGACATTCTATTACTTGTTTTTCAGAGGCATTAGTGTTCCTCTCACATCAAGTGAGACAGCATGTGCTGCTCATCACCATAAAATCCCATCCTTTCCATAGTCTCATTTTCCCATCACATTTACAAACAGACCAGTAATAAACAGTGTACCCATGCAGTCACAACAGATGTTATCTTTTAACTGCTCATTCTGTCTTTACATTAAAAACTAAATGCACACAAACCTCATGTGTTGAGCAGCTAACTTAACAGCACTTGCCTGCTTCCATAATGTAGGCATTAAAAAAGCTAAATGAGATTCAAGTATTTAGTTTTCAACATTAACTAATGGCGCAGTTTTGGTGGATTTGATGACTTCCAGTCATTTTTTTTATCAAATAAACAATTTAGCATAGTAATCACATGACAATATGTTGTGTTTTCTCTTACCTTTACATTTGGTTGATACCTCCAAAACTGGAAGCAGATTTTTTTCAGTTTTAATCAAATTTCCGTCGCTCACAGTGTCCACTGTCTAACAGAAACAAGTGCTCCTGCGTAGTTTTGAAGGAGGCCAATTTATATCACAGATTTGGGTTTGTCAGGGATTTGTTAAGGCTGGTTTTCCGGGTACTTCCCAGCATCCAAACGCAAACAAACTAATGAATATTTTGAAGCGGACATTGAAGCCTTCCTGTGTATTGATTAATGGTCCAACTTGTTTTGTTTAATTTCATTTTTTAAGGTATGATCATCATAAATTGTGAGAAATCTATCAGATGAGTTTCATTTAAGAAGTCTTAAAGTATCTTGTTGTAAAATTCATGGTATAATATAGTTGCATTCATGAAGGCTGAGCAAACATACTAATATATATAGTTTTATAAACAGGCCATATAGGTAGAGGCATAGTACGGAAAAAATCTGACTTTATCAATATTAGTTTTACTTGGAAAAAAAGAATAAGTAACATTCATGACTCATGTAGTTTATTATTTTCAGGTTTTTATTTTAGTTCAGTCTCAGTGTGTAAGTTCAACAGAGTAAAGCAGCTCTTTATTATTTAAGAATGTTGCTTTCAAAGAGAGTGTGCATGTGCATGAAGAATAAAAGCCTGTTTTTGTGTTGTTTTATAGCATTACTGCTTACACGAGAGCAGCATTGCAATGTTCAGCCTCCTGTTGCAAGAACATGGTTTGTCGTTGCATCATCTTCACTGAGGCAGATAGATGTATCAACAGCAGCTAAGTGCAATTTATCCAGATTTGATGAGGAAAAAAAAGCCTCAATTGAGAAAACTCAACAAATTCAACGAAAAAGGGAACTTAACGTTGTTAAAATGCACCTTGGACTAAATAGAACAAAATCATTATAGAAAAACAACAAATATGGCATTAGAAAACATGATGGTTTGATGCAGCAGTTAGTTGTTCCAGATTTTTATAAGGTTTGTGTCATTTTGAAAAAAAGTTGATAACCAACATGAGATGAGTCATGAAAAATAAAAAAATCTGCATGTTTTAACTACTCAAGATTAAGTCATCTTAAATCAAAGAGATGACAAGATTAAAACCAGTTACTTACACAACATTATCCAATATTCAACCTTGATTTAAATGAAAAAATGAAATAGAATATAAACACCAACTTTGAGTGGTTTCATTCCATAATCTCATAATGGAAACAACATTTACTTTTTCATTAAGTCACTTTTTCTATTATTATTATTTTTTTACATTCTACAAAAAGTGCTTAAAACCAAAACATTTTGAGTGTAAAGACTTATTACTGCCTACAATCTTTTCATACAGGAAATTTCCTACACATAATTGATGTTTGGCTGGTGTGCTACTGTGTGTCATAACATCAATTAAACATCAATGTTTGGAATTGGTCCAATTTTTTATACATTTTAAAATAATGTATCCACAACCTAGAAAATGAATCAAAAAATTGACAAAATATCAAACTATTTTTACCCAGAGTGTGCTTCACTGAGGTTAGCTAAAAGAGTGTTCAAATGTTCAAAAGAACTATCAAGTGATTTCAATATGTAATAAAACAAATACTTTTCTCTCTTTTAGATTTAACCAGTTCATAAATGCTTATGTTTTAAATGACATGAACAGTTTCTCTTTTTTTCCACTTGTTGCCAGGTCAAACATGGGTGACAGTTCTGCATTCACAGTAAAACTAAAAATAGGAAGCGTTTCTGCATTGTCTACCCTTTGCACTTATTTCTCCTCTACATTGAGTAACTTGCCGTAAAAGGCATTCTGACGTCAGTTAGTGGAAATAATAAAATGCTTGTAACTGATGCACTTCCTGTGCTAACACAACTGCACAACTAACTTCCTGTTTACAGCTGTAACATCCCACAGAGCCCAGCTCCTCTAATATAAGAAAAAACTCCTTCACATAGGCCTGATGCCTGCTGCTGAATGTCAGTAAGTCAGCAGGAAAAAGGTGCAGTGGCTAGTGTGGATTTAAGGATAACAAGCAGATACGTTTTAATTAAATTGTATGCCTCTTCTGAGACACATTTAATCACATAAACAGTCCTGCCTAAAATGTAATTGCTTAATCATTTGCCAAGTTAAAGCAAAAACATTTCTAGCCATAAATAGAGGATTTCATAGTGAAGGACTACGTAAAAACTTAAGATTTCCTATGTGGGATGTAAAACAGCATATAATCTTAGTTGTGCAACATTATTTTTTTTTAGTTGATGAAGGAATTATTTTGCACCTTATTTATCTGTGCTCGTCCACTTTTTCTGACAGTAAAATGCTGCCCATTCATCTGAAACATCTTCAGTACTGTATACATTCCACCTCAAGCAAGCTCTTTTCAAATTCTTATTATTCTCACTCCAAAATGTGATGGAAATTACACAAACCAGTGAATAGCATAGTCCCTACCACTATAAGGATATATCCCAATCAGAAGCCTTGGATACACTTCCATTCATAGTGGTGAAGTGGCCACTCCACACTGAGAACACAAAAGTAGGAAGGTACTTCAGACAGGACAAAGCCACTCTATGAGCTTATTCTATGAGTATTCTATATTTCTTATCTGAAAAACATCCACAACAAATGATTTGATGCTAAAAAACAAATGCTTTCAGGGCAATGGCTCATTCAGAGCAAAGGCGTCACTGAAATAAGATTTTTAGAACCTTTTATTTCCACGCTTCTAAAGAAAACAACAAAACATCAAAGAGTGGCGGTGAGGCGATGAGCACAACCACATCACAGTAAAAAGCTATACCCTCTTCTTTCTACGAGCCCTTTGAGGGTGGTCAGAAAAGACTAAACATTTAAATTAGTCTTCTTTTGCAAATATTGAAGAAGGGTAACAGGAAATAATGTCGGAGAACAAGTAAAATAAAACATGAAGAAGAAACCTCCTGAAGTGTTATGAAGAAGACTTTCTAAATGTCTTCCTGAAACAGAAAAAATACAGGTTTTCCTTAAATAACAAAACAAGATGTTGGTAAAAAAGCTTTTCTTTGTTCATGGTCTCTTTGCCAAAATCCTCAATATATTAAAAAGTATTTGGATAAGCAACTGTGATCAGTTTTAGAGTTTTAATTCTGAAAATACCCACGCAACCATTTTTAGACAAATTTATTGATGTTTGAATTTTGATATTTTTTTCAATACTGGACTAGAATAAATCTTTATGATGTTAGTGGTTTGTCACTGAAGTAACATCTAATAAATGGACACTCAGGGTCGCTTTACAACAGAAAAAGTCAGAAACTAATAATTATAATCAATTTAATGTATTTAACAACAGTTAAATACATTTTAAAAGACAGAGTGGGTGCTGGAGTCAGGAGTACGCCTTTGTAAAGAGATAGGTTTTGAGTTGTATTGTGAAGCTTGAAAGTGACTCAGTGTTTCAGATGTCAGGGGGGAGAGCTCTAAAGCCGGGGGGCAGAGTGACTAAATGATCTCCTTCCCATGGTGACTAGACAAGTGGTAGGAAAAGTCAGCTGGGGGCGGATGAGGACCTTAGGAAGCTGGTCGGAATAGAATCTTGAGATCCAAAAGGGCTGGAGGGACGAGGTCACGTAGGGCTTCAAAAGTCAGGAGTCGTTTGTAGGGGATCTGATGAGCAACGGGATGCCAGTGGAGCCGGTGCAGGACATGAGTATTGTGATGGATAGAAGGGGTCTGAGAGATGTTTCCTGTATGAGCTTAGTTGAAGTTTTGTTGTGGGAGTCCAAACAAAAGAATATTGGAATAATCAAGAGGTCGGCAGTGGAGGGGTCAAGGGAGGGACGATGTTACGGAGGTGGAAGTTGTCAAGACTGGGTGACGTTGTTGACATGGGTATTGAAAGATAGAGTACTGTCAAAGAAGACACCCAGACTCTTTTGTTCAGGGATGAGTCACACCCAGACTACTTTATTTACTCAATCATTGCCGAAAAAAGTTGTAAATGTTTGTATCTACTGGAGATGTGAAGCAGTTAGATGACACAGAATAGGATGTTTACAGGCCGTGATGGGAGACTTTGGCCTGCCCGTTTCAGCTGAGTCACAACTGGGAGCTTTTTTTGTAATCTGCCCCTGAGTCCCCACGATTTGAATAAAACAATACCCAGAAATTAAGCTTTTAAAGTATGGTCCGGTAAGGAGTGGTATGGTAAGGTCCAGTTATTTCTGGCGAGCGCTTCCACTAAACAGTTTGTTTTCATGGTGTAAGCATCGTGTAGACTTCTAGCGGGTTTGCGTCTAGACAACTAGAAAAGAAACAACAATGGAGCTAATCTTTTTATTGCTTTACTTCTGGTACGTCATGTATAACAGGAATTTAATGCTGTTTGAAAGACGTTTGCAGGAGGCTAAGAGAAATACTGCCGTAAAGAGAAAAACCTTTTACTTTATGAACGCTAGCTTACGAGCGCTATATGGACGCTTTCTTTAAGTCATCATCCCTTTCTAGTTGTTATCATTTTCTGCCAATCAACAGGTGGCTGACAACCGATGGGGGCCCAAGAGGTACGGTTCGGTTGTATTTAATGGGTCCATTTTTCAATAGAAATGCTCAAAATACTGTACTGTACTGTAAAGTCTTCAGATAACTAAACGCTTTGTTTCACAAAGTCTAAAAGTGAGATTCTGCTCATAAATGCTCAGTAGAATCAATGAGATCATAGATGCTAAATAGGTAGCAAGAGAAAAAAAAGTTCAATATTACGAAATCAGGAAAGGAGAACAAGTCAGGCAGGTGCCCTGAGTCATTCTTTTGATGACTGCTTTTGACAGCAGCAGGTTTCTCAGAAGAGGGTTCTTGTGAAACACACATGCCATGCAAAAAAACATTACAGTACTTAAAAACTATAATTGTGACAGGTTGTATTGTTGAGGTAAAATATGAAGACAGTAAATCACTAAAGTACTAACTGCAATAAATGCAAACCCATCTTCTTACTAAAAACAAAATACAATTATTATGAGGCAAGAGCCCCAACCACTACGCCACTAAGGCATCATAAAAATGATCTGAGCATTGTGGATCTCAAGCAAATGTCTTCTCCAGAAAGCAGTAAATGCACACCTTACTGCTATTATTATTATTATTAATAATAAATTAAACTTTAAAAAATGAAACAGTTGAGCAACATAATGCCCCATTTTAATGCTTTGCATTAGTGAACAGAAAGGTCCTTTTGTATCAAATACTAAAGATCTTACACTGTTCAAGTGTTTGTGGTTTGATGGTTTTTATTTCCCATTTTCTAGCTTCTGCATTTAAATTATTTTTGTATACGATAATGTACATAGCATTAATTATGTTCTTAAAATGTTTCTGTGTTGCTTATAA
This sequence comes from Oryzias celebensis, assembly GCA_014656515.1. Classification (NCBI taxonomy): domain Eukaryota; kingdom Metazoa; phylum Chordata; class Actinopteri; order Beloniformes; family Adrianichthyidae; genus Oryzias; species Oryzias celebensis. Next base: position 3,750,227 of record BNCR01000014.1, read on the forward strand.
GCCCAATAATCCTAAACTCTTTTATTACATAAAATATCATAAGAGGGAAAATTGAAACAGAAGCAATTCAGCTGAAGTCAAAAAGAGAGGCCAAGGCAGATCATGCCGTGATGCCCTCTGATTTCTCAGAAACAAAGTTGTTCAAAGAGGAAGTAGCGTTAATCATCATGTGTTGCTCTAAGCTTATGTTGGAAACTGATTTCAGACTTGTGTTCTGGTATGAGCCGAGGTATCAATGCACTTGTGTAGTTCTAAAAAAAACATGACTATTATCGTAAAATGACAATTTCTTGTAACATGTTGCCTTTCATGCAGAAAACACTCCAGACAGCTGCAACGCTAAATGATATTTTAATGTTAAACTTTTCAACTGTTTAAACCGATGCAATTTTCCACAACCTTTGAACCAGCTTTATAATCACAATGACACAGTATTCATTATCCCATTGAAGCTTAATCACAGATGAACATCTTGGATAAACCACTGGAATAGGGCTGAACATTTTCTGAAATGTCATGTGATGGCAATTTCTGAATTGTTTTTTTCCTGACACGTTGTGTGGCAAGCTGCAAAAAAAAAAAAAAAAAAAAAAAAAAAAAAAAAAAGAAAAAATCACTAATATGTTGTAAATATGAAAATACAGCAAAGGAATATGGGAAAAGTGAATAATTTAACAACTGGTCATCCTCTAATTTAGGTGAAGCATTTCCAAAGTTCCTCAAGAATACAAAAATCCTTCTTCTAATTTGTTGTCAAAAGCATTAAACATATTTCTGTAAATCGTGTTTGAACCTAGATATGACATGTTTCCAGTAAAAATCCATACGTTTGAGTCAAACCGGGTGAAGAAGGTTACAACATTTTCTCTATTTTGGGTAAAACCAAACTTGCTAAGGTACCGTCAGTGATTTCCTAATTGTCTGTGCAATACTTTCAAGTTTTAATCTATGCTTTGCAGAAACATTTGACAGCTTAGTTTTTCCCACCACAAAATGTTTGTTTGCTTCAACAATCACATGCTAAAACAAAACTTGTTAAATGTTTCATAGCAACATTCACATCTGCTTTTGCCTTTTCCTGACAGTCATATCCAAATGTGCATCTTCTAAATCTAAAATTTGACAAACTCAGTATTTTTGTTTTTTCCATTTTACCTGCTTGATGCCAGTTGATGCAAAAATCCATCAAATCCTTTTAGCTACATAAAAGCCTTAATTATGCATCTACATGAAAGCAAAAACATTATTTTTTTATTTTCAAAGCAGGGCATCAAGGGGTTAAGGAAGACCATCTTGGGCTTTGAAAAAACTTACAACTCATAAGGTTTCATTAAGGTATTAAGGTAATTCATGAGAGCTTAAGCTGTATAGTTGACACTTTATAAAAGCTATTTTTGTATCATAAAATATTGCTTTTTATTCATTAGGTTGGTACACCGGTTTTAAGTACTACACATTTGAATGACTTTTATGAGCATGGGAAGTACACAAATTTATGTACAGTCATGTATGAGTTGACTCACAGCAAGCCTTAAATCTCAGGTACTTTCCACATGGACAAGTTGTTACTTAAGAGCAAAAGATGAATTTCCTTGATCAGTTGAGAAAATCAACAGCTATTTTTTATTTTTTTTACCAGATTGTGCTTTACGGAAAGATGAGTACAAGGTTCTGACTAAACCTTTAGTCATTTTAGGAAACATGAAGGGTGAGTTTCTGCAGAACTTTAATGAAAACTAGAACTTCACTTACAGAATAAACATTTTTTTTTGTAATCTTTAACTTCTTGTTACTGCATTCACTCCGTTTTTTTTTTTTTTTTTTTTTTTTTTTTTACATTATTCTGCTGTTAAATATTTATGAACTTGCTTCAAATCCCTTTCAGCTTCATTCAGGCTGCAGAAACACTAAATAACAGGAACATGTTTGGTCATTTTAAGGAACAATCATTTAGAGCTGTTCAGCACATATTTTCAGTTCACATTCTTTCTTTGGTTTTAAAGAGATGTCTGTTGCAGGAGCGTTTAGGTAAAAAGGACGGGTCTGTTTCTTTATTGGGCTCATGATAACAGAGTATGCTGAAAACATGGTTTGGGTTCTTCTCAAACAAATGGGTGGGTGGGGGGGGTTGTTTGCTTTTAGCAATATTTAAAATTTGTTAGAATTGCAAATTTGTATTAACAATACAACTAATAAAACAAGCTGAGCAAGTTACTCTGGTTTGCAGTCTTACTGATCAATCCTTCACTGTTTGGGTGATTATTATGACTCGTTGTGATCTATGACTCATTAAGAGTCATAGATTCTAGAGAATCTTTTGCAGTAGACCATCTCACAAATAATAATGCATTGATGTTACTTGTTTATAAACCTTTTTCAAATATTGCAAAAAAAAAGTATATATAAAAAGACATGCCCTCTTTACAATTTAAATAGTTTTTATTTGTATTTTTTACAAGGTCTCACTGACATCTTTCTTATTTGAAAAAAAATTAGTTTTTCTTTCTCTTTCCCCTGAATCTAACTTTTTTTTGTTGCCCTGCAGCGTTGTAACTTTGTATCCTTACTGAAAGTCCCTAAAGGGAAAAAGGTGAATATGACTCAGTAAAGACACGTGTCTCAATGCATGTGAAAACCTGCACTTATGGCATTGTTCTTATCATAGGATTCATGGTGTCGTAATTGGTTTGAATCCTCTTTGTTGTTTCTCGAAGGACAGTAAAAATGTTCCACTGTTTTTTCAGTAGCAAGGAAAGAACTGCACATTCCTCTCCTTGTCAGGGAGTGGTGGTGGAGGACCCAAAATGCAGGAGACCAGCCTTGTGACATTATCATAAAACATTTAATGAATAAACTGAAACATGACAAAATCATGGAGAAACAAAAAGGCGGCAAGACAGATGTGGATGATTAACCTAAACCTAGTGAGTCTGACAGGGAAAACAAAACATGGCAGAAGCACTTTTACGATCGTATGAGTAACTTTAGAAATTAGTGTTATTAGATATAAGATGAATTTGGAATGACTGACGTTTATACCATTTGCACACAGTGTTGGGAGTAACTCTTTTGAAAAGTAACCTACTATGTGAACTGAAAATCTATCTATCTATCTATCTATCTATCTATCTATCTATCTATCTATCTATCTATCTATCTATCTATCTATCTATCTATCTATCTATCTATCTATCTATCTATCTATCTATCTATCTATCTATCTATCTATCTATCTATCTATCTATCTATCTATCTATCTATCTATCTATCTATCTACCTATCTATCTATCTATCTATCTGTCTGTCTGTCTGTCTGTCTGTCTGTCTGTCTCTATCTATATCTATATATATATATATATATGTGTGTGTGTATCTATAAATGTACATTATATACATCTATATATATATATATATATATATTAGACATATATATATATAGCTATATGTATAGATATAGAAAGCCTAATTTTATTTTTTTATAGAATAAACTAAGTAAAGTCAGTGGATGGTCCTGGAATTGTAATATATTACAACATCATGTTACTTTTTTTTCCTGTAATTTATGAAGTGCGTTACATTACATACACATTTTGAGTAATAATATAATCACAATATCTGAGTCTTGTCATGTTTTCTCACTGAGCCAACATCTTTTGGTCTTGTTCTTGTTAAATGTAGTCATTTTAACCCGCTTTTATTAAGTAGCATTTTTCTTGTCTTTCTGAGGCAGATAAGTCTCAGTTTCTCCATTTGGTCTCTTTTTATTTTTCAAATTTCTTTAATCATTTTGAAGAGATAAAATAAAAATAAACGTCATGAACAGAAGTATATTGATGAACAATATGTGAAGTTTGAAAAGGGCTTTGGATGAAGTTTTTCAGTCCAAATTTAAGATTATGCAAGCAGTATTTTCTAAAGATTACCAAGAAATAAGCTCAGCACTGAATGCAATTAATCAGGGTAAAAAAAAAAACAACTAAAAATTAAATATCAATGAAAGCCTATATTTTGTTTGAGTTGGTCTTGGAATTGTACTTCACATGCTTTCAATTTACAAAAAACAAACCATAGTAAAATCTGTTGTCCTTTTAACACCCCCCCCCCAAAAAAAGAAAGTAAATTGTTCAGTATTACATTTGTCACTTCAAATTTGAGTTTTTTACTTTCACAGCAGTACTTCCATTACAACGTGCATTCAAAGTAATTCAGAAATCTTACAATGTATTTGAATTCAGAAAACCAGGAGAATTAACAAACAATCTGGAATGTTTTACGGAATGTATTGCAGTCTGGAAGTAACTTGCGCAACAATGATTGCAGGTATCATAGCAACAGATGCAGATCAGATCAACAAAGTATTACCACTCACATACTGCTGCTCACTGGATATTTTCCTGTTTTACAGACCATTCTATGTAAACCCTGGAGATGGTTGTGCGTGAAAATCCCAGTAGATCAGAAGTTTCTAAAATTCTTGTCTGTCCTGTCTGGCACTAACAACCGTACCACGTTCAAAGTCACATAAATCATTTTGATGCTTGATCTGAACTGCAGCAGATCATCTTGACCATGTCTACGCCTGGCCAGTGGCCAGTAAGTGAATGTGGAGTTGTGAATCTTTGCACCCTTATAATGCTGTCAAAAAACAGCAAACTTGTCACAGAAAATTATTCCAACTGTAAATGTTTTGGAATGTATGTGTTTCTAGTTTAAATTTATACTAAGATAATACCAAAAACTAGAGAGAAAAAGTAAAACAAATTCTCACAAAACTCAAAAATGAACAAGGAACAATTGGAACCTTGTCAAAATTGTGAGTAATAATTTCTTATCAAGCAAGTCATGCTCTTAATTTGTATCTAGAGACACCTGTGGCAAAGAACAGGTGTGGGCAACAGTAATTATACTTGCAACAAGTTCGAACAGAGACATGGAGGACTCAGCCTTTGTGTTGTGCTTCTCACTAAGCTTGGAGAAAAGTAAAATGTTTAAAAATGTTCCTGGGAGTTTGAGTGAAAAAAAAAACACGGACAACCTCCAAGATACAAACCTATCTTTAAAGAATTTAATTTTAGTTCACTATGTGCAATATCATCAGGAGGTTCACAACCCATGGCTCTGTAGTCAACCTTCATGGATGTTGATGGAAAACCATAATCAGTAAACAATTGCAAAGAAAGATTGTTTGAATAGCATATAAAAAAGGTCAATCAACTTTCAGACGAATTCAAACTGATCTGCAAACATGGAGTACAACAGGGTCAGGTCATCCATCTAATTAAACAGGGACACTTTGGTGTGAGATTGGGAAGGACTCCACTGCTGACACAAAGGCATAAAAAACAAGACGAGCTTTACAAAACGTATGTGACAAAACCCCAATCCTTCTTAGAGAACCTACTGTGGACAGAAGAAATAGAAGTACAGCTTTTGGCAACAAACATCATGTCACAATTTGCAGAAAAAGAAAAATTTTAATGTCATAAAAACACGAAAAACAATTTGGCATTATCTGTCTCATAACACCTATAAATAATCAAGAACTGCATAAAATCCTATGTAGGTTATGTTGGTAGTTTCATTGTTTATTGTGTGTCAGTCCTTTAATGGCTGTGCTATCAGAAATTTTACAATGATGTTAGTGGTATCACTGGGTAAGCAGGTATGTGTGACAAGAGAGTAAATGAAAGAACTGAGAATACATCCCTGATGTATCCCAGTGCTTGGGGTCAGATCATAGACCATATAAACAACCTCTCAAACCCTCCCCTCTCGTGTTCCAAATAGAAAGTACCTGCTGGTTTCAAAAAGTTAAACTTTATGCACTTCCATTGAGAAATAGACACTTACTACTCAGTCATTTTAATTGTCAAAATAACCCTTCTTGCTCTGATACCTTCTTCTTAACATCTTTTTACTATTTCTTTTTTTTTTTTAAGATGCATTATTTTTATCACGAGTTATAAACTGGCCAATCAGATGACTCAGTAAAATCATGTTTTCAAAATCATGCTTTACGCAGAGTTGTGATAATCGCTTCCTCTGTTGATTTATTAGACCAGTGTGCAAAACTTGTATGGGTCCAAGCTAAGTGGGATGTAAGCTTAAAAGAGTATAAATCTCTTCAGCAATGATTCATATGAGAACAAGTGAGTGTTAGTCATTCAGTCAATTCATTTTGCTTACTCATCTTGGAAATAAAGCCTTCCAAGAACATGAACAGTCAAACATAGCAGAGGTTCAAACATGTTTTGAGTTTAGCTTTGTACTTCTGACACTGGAAACCTGTCTGACCGGCGTTATGAAATCTAATGATTACTAATGATTTTGGGGCATTACGTAGTGACCAGTGTCAAAAACCTGTCTCTCCATAGGAGGTGATGGGTCCCCCACAGGACAATAACCAGAAAACACTTTATATTTGAGCGAAGGGCAGAACGCAGCAAGGTTTACACAGCACGGCGAGTTTGACATGGCACTTAAACCAATCAGGAACTCAGCTTTGGGCTTTGGGCATTTTCAGTGACTAGATCATACGGTAGAAAATTAAATTCATTGTTGCTACACGATGTGAGGATTTTCATGCCGAACTTCAATCAATTTTCTTAACCCACCGCAGGTTTGCCAGAGACTGTCCCTGTTACTGTTGGGATCGAGCCACTATGCCCACCAGCTGCCTGGTGGACAGTTGAGTGAGCTCCACAGCCCAGGCTCTGGCATAGGAAGCGATGGCCGCTGCCTCAGCGCCCGGCAGAACTGGTGAGTTCTGCAATGTTTAAAACGTTCGTAAGGCACAGCTCCCGCTTCAGGAGGGAAGCACACAACACCAGGAGAGACTGAAGGATCTGGTGAACCCAGACAAGGCAACATGCTTGCCGGTGCCTCTGTAGAGCTCTCCAAAACATAAAAACATAAGCTCCTTGCTCAACTTCATCCATGTTTTCTATGATGTGGTCAATGACTGAAGTTTGTCGACGGTTGCTCCGCAGCAGGAGCGTCAAGGCATTGAGCAGTAAATTTGACGAACGTCAAAAAAAGAGAGGCGGCAGACACAAATTTGAGACCTCAACCACGTCCAGTGTGAATGCAGCATAAGAAACACTGTTGCAAGAAGAGCAAGGGTTTTTTTTTTCTCAACAGGCTAAATATTAAAGCAGGTGGTGCCATTTTGATTTCTGTGTAAATTTTTGTCTTATGTTTCTTTCTGAGTTTTCCTCTGTTTGTGTGAGAATAAGAATGTGAATACAAAAAACATTTGCAATTGGAATGTTTTCTAAGAAAAGTGTTGTGTTTTCTGACACAACTGCAGGGTTGCTAAATTTGTGGCCATATCTGTTCATACACACACACAATGTTTTTTTGATGTTGTTTAAACATCCTATTCTACAGTTCAATTTTGAACTGTCTGAAAAGACAGTTTATAATAAAAATTGTTTGTAAAAGTTGAAGTTCAACAGTCTGTATTAGTCTGTATCTGTAAATGATGTAAATTGTTCCGATACCAGCTGTCAACAACAGGTCTTGTGGTTGACCTGTCATAAATGTAGTCCTTTCTGACAGTCATAGAGTAGGAAACAAGTTTAACTTGTTTGGTGTGATCCGCTAAAAGTGAGTGTAACTGTATTTCACACAATGCTGATGCTGAATTAATTGAACAGGAAATATATTTGTATTGACAAACAAAAAGAAATAGTGACATGGAGAAGTGCTTAATCTAAAATCTTTGCCAAAAAGAAAAAAACGAAGACCAGAGCTGATCCCTGCAAATGCATTTTATGTTCTTCTTGAACTGATGATCACTTTAAGTGTTGAATGATGTAGGCATTGGTTGTCAAGTTCACCAATAAGGAACTGTTGCCTGGGTGGTCAACAGTCTCCACCAATCAGGTTTCTGCTTTTGCTTAGCCTCTTGCTGTGCTTCTCCTATCATGAATGTGACAGCTGACTCAGTCAAACCCCATGACTCATCATTCATATCACTGCTGTGATTGGATGAACTATTTTTGAACAGATATATAAGCAGACACTTGGTGGGTGCTGAGGCTGGCAACAAGAAATAATGAAAAGCATTCTGTAGGTGGCATACGTGATTAGCTTCTGAATTGGAAGTACAAAAGCTCAGCTGTTAATGCAATGTAATTTTCATTGCATTCCAACTTTGTCAGGACAGCTCTCTTTATATCTAGTTCAAAAAGACCCATGAATCTTTCCAGTTAAGACAAACATGGTAACCCATAACCTGTAACCCATTCTGCAAACACAGCTAATTTGTTTATTTCTCATGTCTTGTTTAGGAATATAGAACAGTTTTGATTGCAAATGAAAATATAGCTGATTTAAATTTATAGAAAAAATAGGTAACCTGTCATGGAAATTTAGCATTTTATTCTGTAAAACGTTTACAAAGCAGAAACAGGACAGAGGTGTTAAAGAAAAAAACAAAACATTATCATCCTCAAAAACGCAAAGCTACAAAACTTCCTGATGACATGACACACAATGACATCATTGTCTGTGAGACTGGTTTTACATTTCAACCTGCCAACTTATGTCCACCTTAGTGAAACAAGAAATACAGAGTTTTCCTGTAATTGCCACACCCTGTTTTCTGCTGCACCTTAGTTTGTTGTTTTTTCCCTCAAATGTGATTTTAGATGTTAGGATTTGACTCATTTCCTATGAAGTCGAGTTAATAATGGATTGTTAGTTCCTTGCATTTCCGCAGCTGAAGTCACTCCTCTTGTGGTTGGAAAATAACTTTGGTAAAATGCTCTCAGGGAGTGTCTCACTCATGATTCAGCCCTGTGGTGACAATTGACCCTCAGTTGGAGAGGAAAGAAAATAAACGGATGGGTAAAACTGTAAAAAGGAGAAGAGTTAACATCCTAAAAACTAAAACATGTGGTTTAACAGAGTTTTCCTTTTGTTCAAAGAGACCACTGGTAGTGTTAGGATTTACTTCTATGCTTCAACTCTCCCTCTTCAAGCATGTGTTGCAGCCACTACTGTCAACACAGCAAAGGGAATTCGTAAAAGTCCCACTCCAACTATTTTTTTTTCTTTTGCAAAATTGTTCCCAGTGGTCTTTTAATTATGATTATGCAGGTTTTTTAGCCAAAATTTAAAAAGCCTGTGTTGTTGCTTTTTTAGACATAATTTCTGCAACGCAGTAGAAGTTCATTAGAAATTCTACCAAGCTTCTGCCAACATTAGAGTAGAAGAAAATAGGTGAGCAACATCAGCCCTATCCAACCACACAGTTTAAAGTCAGATTCCAGCTGAGATGAGGAAAATGAAGACGTTAATTGATCTATTTGTCTGCAAGTTGATGCTTCAAGGTTGGAGCGGAGAAGGGAGACTTTGGTCCGCCCATGGCAGTTGCTGCGTCACAAACCAGAGCTTTTTCAAACTGCAGGTTTTCATCTGGTCCTGATCCAATGCAATTTGAATAAAGAAATATTCAGAAGCACAGTTTTAATTTTAAATTGTTTTAAACACGTCCTCCAGCACAAGAAAAATGTTACAAGATCATGTTAAAAACTCCAAAAACACAAATTTCACTGGAGTGGTTCTTTACTATATGAATAGTTATTTACCCCTTGTAAAAACAAAAAGTGTCAACTTCTGAGAATATCATAAGATGCTACACAGAGAGAGGTTACAGTCTAAGATTTAATGCTGGCATTTTCCCCATTTCCTTGTGGTTTTATTATTTTTGTATTTATTTATTTGTATCTGCTTCTTGTTTCTTTTCAGGCTCATCCACTCTGGTGAGTTTGTACCATCTCATATGTCATTTCCTTTATTGTTTTCATTGTTTGGCAAGTGTTAAAATTTACATGACCTGATCAAGGGTACACTACCGTGAGAATATGACCCTTGGTTCACTTGCAGATTAATTCTAGTGCAGCTGTGGATGTGCATGGATTTTCTACAGACAGTCATAGCAAAAGCTAACCAAAGTGAGTAATTTCTTTGAGCACCATTTACAGCCAATAATGCTTTCTAACTGCAGAGTTGCTGCTGACAGGTGTCGTCTGTCGGAAAGCTATGTTCAGCTATCTTTCAGCATTCAGAACTCCATGCTAAACATGCAAAGTGTCCGCATTATATGAACTTGTGCTTCTGGTTTGAGTAGCTTGCTTCTGAATTGAACACTGCATCTCATTGGATGGATCCTCTGGTTTGATCATTTAACTGCTGCAGCAATTCAAAATAATGTATTTGAACAATATTTTATTTTACAAAACTAATATTTTACCACAACAGAGCAGGGAATAGGGCACAGCAAATATTGATTAATTTGTTGATTTATTTCAAGCAAAAAAAAACCCAATAAAACAATCTGTTTCTCTTTCAGTTGTCAGAAAACATTGACATTGTTCTGCAGGCCAAATGATAGACTGCCAATTGTTTGCTCTGCGTGAGTTGGGGCTGATAGATGACTGAGGTTTACAGCTTACAGTTTAAAGGTAAATTTGCTAAAAAACACATACAGAAAACACTACACAGTTTCTAGACCCTAGTCTTTCAAAGCAAGAAACAGTGTTTCTGTGGTGGTTGTGTTGCACCTCTCAGGTTTTACTGACATCTGTGTCAGAGCAGCATGTGGAGACTTGTCTTTAAAAGTCCCGGTAAAATACTAAAAAGCTTTCCCCTTATTTTCAACTCCTAAAGTCCCAAAGGTTGGAGAAGTGAGTCTGCCAGCTCACTGATCAAAAAAGTTTGTTGTGATAAGCATTTTTCAACACTATCAGATTACCTCCTCTATTGAAACCCAGCTCTTTATTACACAGTATTTGTTATAATGTAGATGGGGATTCCATCCTTTTAACCACATTCTGCAGCTAATTCACTTTATTTTATCTTTTCATATTAACTCTATAATGTGACATTTGCACAAGTTGATGTTTTTTATTATGTTTTTCTTAATATTACAAAAATAGAAAGTAGGAATGTGTTTAAAATGGGCCCTTTGAATTTGAATGACCAGAGGCCCGTGGAGATCTTAATCCCACCCTGAGTAAGGAAGATTTCACAAAGATCTACCCCATCTATTACTAATCTCCCCCAGGACACATTTTAAACAAGTATGGCAATTTCACACACAGCAAAGGGAAAAAAAATCATGTTGACTTTGTATTGTGAATTGCTTCACAATAGGGTCTTTAAATATTCTATTTAAAGTTTTAAAAAAATCACATAAAAAAAAATCACAGAACCTTATTTTTCTGTGTCACTAGAATCTACCAGCACGTGTGTTCTTCTGTCAGTGGAGCTGAACTCGACTTTGTCTTATCAGTGCAGTTAACCACATGAGCATTGGAACTTCACCAAGTTTTATTACAGTTAGTGTGAAATTCTGGAAATGTTCTTTTTTTTCTTAAATTTCAGTGGCATTCAGATTCTGTGAGATTTTGTGTATTCTTCATTGTGTGTTGGTGTAGGTGTGTTGTGTGGCAGGGACATATCAGGGTGTATTCTTATTCACCGCTAGCAATGCAATTCGTTACCGATGCATGACAGTGCAGCCTCTCGTAGTCTGTGTGACACTGAAAAGCAAACACAATCCAACCTGCTCTTTATAAGTTTTAAATGCTCGCGCCTTTAGTGTATTTGATGAAATAACACATTAGTGTGGTATTTTTATATAATAATCGTTCTTACATTATTCACCTGTTTGCTTTCAAAACAAATTCCAGAATTTCTTTTCGATGTCATATGCTCTAAATTAAAAACTCTATACTGGCTTTACCAAAGAAATATATTTTTACATTTAGTAGTTCTCTTATAAATATTTAATCTTTTTTTTATAATATCTGAATGCATATGGGGGTGACAGACTTACCTCGTTTGGGTTTTCCACATAATGGTCTCTCTGTGTACAGTGTGCATTACTTTTTGGGGCCAACACCAAAAAAAAATCTATAAAAAAAAAACCTTTTCAATGTGGCATCAATTTCAACATTCTGTGGGTATAAAAAGCTGATTTTGCCAGTAAGTCATTCCAAGTTCATAATTCAAACAGTCATGATCTCACAACATCCCCTGACGAACGAGCAGCACCACTTGACCATAGCGTGTTCTCGGGTTGGTTGACAGTCAGATGTTGCACGTGAACTTTTTGTGCCTCAAAGTGTCATCAGCAGACTTGCATCAAGTCACAGAACTACTGTCAGAGTTTGTGAGAGACTCAGGAGTGGAGCCCCGCCAGTGACAGACCAGTACCTAAGGATCTATACGCTCAGAGATTGTTTTGCAAATGCCACACAGCTGCAGGCTGTTTACCAGATGTGAGGGGTCCTGAGCTTTCCAGACAAACCATTTGCAACTGCTTTGACCCGAATACCAGACAAGAGTTGAACAGGGGCGTCACTAGGTTTTAAGGGTTTTGAGTTGCTGCAGTGCCTTCATAATTTTGTCTCTCTTTGGCCTGTTTGCTCTCCTTTCTCTGTAAGGCTCAGATCTTCCTCTGCCTCTTTATCCACCTACTGCATCTCCTCTGTCTCTCCTTGCTCTCTGTTCGACCTTTTTACTCCCTTCGCCTGACACCTGACACACCTGAACCAGGTAATCAATCATGAGTAGGGCTTCTGGAAATATCTGGAAATCATGTGTAAAAACTTGCGTATATCCATGTTGTGTAACTTGTCTTGTTGTGTCCACGTTGGTGTAGCTCATAGACGTACAAAAGGTGTGATGCAGTGGAGTGTAAAGTACCAGTAAAAATGTGGACTGGATTTTCAATAATGTGGGTTTTCCCTGTGAATAACTGGAACGGATTAGATAACAAAGCACTGATGCTTCCTTAACACTGTTAAGACAGATTTATGATCAAATACTGACAGGTTTATATTACTATTTTTTTAAAAATATTCATACATATAGCATATAACATATTTATACTGGATATTTCTGCAATTCTTGTAAAAAATGAATAGGTTAAAATAAACAAAAAAAAACATCCCCAAATTATTTAGAGGGAAATGAATATTTAAGCCCCCCTAAAATAGGCCTAATGATGCCACTGGTTTTAAAGGTGACTCCGATGACACCAAAACACTGCCGTGAATGTTTGCCGTGAGCCCAAGAGCCTTCTACCTGGACAATGCAGCAATGGTCTACCAACCTGTTCACTGATGAGTGCCGGGTCACCTTGCACAGAAATGATGGCTGTCAGTGTTGCTGGAGAAAGCAAGGTGAGCCATACATCAAAGTCAACATGCTCCCCAGGGTTGGCTTTGGTGGAGGAGGTGCAACAGTCTGAGCAGGCATCACCAGTCAGAGCAAAACCCATTTGGTTAACATAGATTGTCCAGTCACTGGATGTTCTTGCTTCAGAGACATCATAGAATCCATCATCATCCCCCAATTCCACCAGCAAACCCCTAAATTTCCGTTAATGGTTGATAATGCTCCACCACATAGTGCCAGAATTGTCACGGTCCAACTTCAGGGAGTCAGAGTGCCTCATATGGTTTGGTCAGCAATGTCCTCTGGGACCAGATGAAACAGAGACTGGATGATGGTACCCCACCCCCAAGTGACCTGGCAGAACTGCATGTGGCACTGGTGGAAGAGTGGAACACATTGCCTCAGAACAACATCATTAGCCTGGTGAGGAGACTGAGACATGTTGTCAAGCTGTCATGGTAGACATATTAACATGGTCTATTCTTGTTATTTGGGGCTATCATTATGATTGTCTTAATTATGGGGGTAATAAACATCAAACAAATGAAAATTGTGTTTCTTCTCATTCATTATTAACAATATCAAAGGGAACTTGTATGTAGCTTATTCAAATTCAGACTAAATAGTGAAAACACTCATGTAAATGACAACATTCCTAACGTATTCTGAGTAGTGTGGTTTACATGATTGATCTGTAGCAGATTTGATTAAAGTATTCTTTTTTACAAACACACGTGGACAAAATTGTTGGTACCCCTCAGTTAAAGAAGGAAAAACCCACAATTCTCACTGAAATCACTTGAAACTTACAAAAGTAACAATAAATAAAAATCTACTGAAAATTAAATAATCAAAATCAGCCATCACTTTTGAATTGCTGATTAACATAATTATAAAAAAAAAAAAAACTAATGAAACAGGCCTGGACAAAAATGATCCACGTGTGTATGTCGCTTCTCTGTAAACATCAATGTGGCAAAAGCAGATTTCATTAGATTGCGGTTGCTAAACATTAAAAAGACTGCACATCTGAAGCTGTCAATAATCTGATATGTTTTTCCTCCATGGAATGACATGTCTCATCTAGTAAGATTAGGAAGGCACACGCTGTCTCTCAAAACAAATCCAAGCAGTCAGTTTGAGAGGATGCGGGACATGAAGACGTCTGCAGCTAGAATACTAAATAAACCTCCTGAACTGCGGTTTTCGAAAGCAACAATGACTGACTTTGAGAACATGTCTAATCATCACTAAGTGAGAAGAGAGCCAGCTGTTGTTTGCAGATAAGTGGGTCTGATTGTCAGTCTATAAGTGAAGATGATCAGTGGCCTGATCAAATACATTTAGACACTAAACTTCTATTCTCACAGGATATTGAAAAGCAAAAATTAAACATGATCATTTTAATTTCTCTCAAAAAACAACCCCAAAGCTATATTTTGCTCCATTCATGCATCTCTGTGGATTCCTCTAAAACCCTGCTCTCCAAGAACCAGCGCCTCCTAATCCATCAAAACAAGCAGGTTCTCACATTGTGACGTAGATAAGTGGGAACACCAGTCCCTTAAATGTGTCTTAAGTGTGAAGTGTCTGAATCTAAACATTAGCAGAAACACATTTTTTAAGTTATTTCACTTGGACCACTCAATGATCTTCAAACTGATATTAAATGTGTATGTATCCAAACATGTGGGAAAATACACAGGCTTTCATTGCGTCTCCTAATTTCATCACGACTGTAGGCCCTTTAAAGTTAAAATGAAAAAATCTAAAATTCCAAAATTCTGTGCAATCCAGTAAAATAATCTTGGTTGAGAATTGAGGAAATTATTGACAGAAATGAATGTTCTATTTGAACTTCTAAGGCAATTTATAGTCTGTTTGGAATAATCAGTTGATCACTGGACTACACGGAAACGTAACTGAACATTGGACCTCTGGGTATTTGCTATAATTATGATAAGCTGATTGTGTCGGTGCAATGATTAAAACATGCTACTGCATTAACTTTTTTATGACATGAGTTTATAAATGCCAGAGTTGTCATTATTGTGTCAAATAACAAGTTCAAGAGTACAACATAAACATTGGTTAAGAAAGACATCATAAAGGAAGAACTCATTAAATTAACTCCTGAATAAATAAAATTTACTCAAACAAAGAGGTTTGGCCCAAAGTCACTGCTGAGGAGAAAGTGACATAAAGCTAAATGCCTGCAGGTGTTCCAAAGTTTCCTTGGGCACAACTGACAAATAACAATAAAAGGGAACAAATGCATTGGTGAGTCAGCACTGCACAGGAAAAATATTTGCACTCACATGGAGACATCCAGGTGCCAGAGCAAACCCAAAAGTACACATTGATGTTTATCTGCTTATGTCCTGTCTTAACTTCTGCAGACTGAAGGCAGAAAACTGCACTGTGCCACATTTATTATTAATGAAACGTTTGGTTAACGCCCTGCTGAAATAAATCTCACAGTCCTTGACAACAAGTTCTGGACATTTGCTTCCTTTTATTTTTATGCAAAATAATAAAAAAAAAAGATCAAAATACCAAGATATTATGTTCTAATATCATGGAAGTAAACTACAAAGGTGACAGATGATTTCTGACATTATTTTACTTTTTATTCTCTTGGGTAAATGTCTTTCTTTTTATTTTTTTGGCTGTTTGAAAGTTTAAAGTGATAAAAGAAAACAGGAATAGTAAGGACAGAAAATGAAAGTAGCTGAGATTAAATGGTTTTAATGCGCTGGCAATAGTGTTTACCTATAATACAACACTTTAATAGATGATAGGTAAGACAAAACAGTTCCATCAGTGTCAGCTAGGTGTAAGAAGATATCTTCTGGACAAAATTTTCCTTTTTTTTGGAGGGAGGGGAGGTGAAATTTTATATAGCTATTAAGAAAAATAAAAGACATTTTTCTTTGAGTTTTCTGTTTGTGTTTTGTGTTAGGTTGTCTTTGAAAAGACAAAATAAAAAGAAAATACACGGCTCTATTATTGTGTTTTTATCAAATAAATCAACTTGAAAAAAAGTGTCATTTTGTAAGAAAAGTTAACAGATTTAGATGTTGGTAAATTACATTACAATTATGGGAATAAGTCTAGCTTAAACGTCTTCTTTGGTAAAAAAGAAAGCAAATATGAACAGTTTACGGACCTTTTTACATGTTCTACAAAATCTGCACACTCCCCCAACCCCAACAAATTTCAGAGTCAAGGAAATTAAAAATGACACTAAGGGCGTGCTCACTGTCTTAGGTTGTCTCCACACCAGCGTTTGTTTCTACAGATTGCCCGCATCATTTAGCAAGTGTGAAAGCTCATCTGAACTTTGGCGCAGACAAAACAAGCAAACCTTGGTCTGCTTGAGAACAAGAGTCTTGGTTGACTAACTTTGCAATGCTCAGTGAGCATGGCTGTGAACAAACAAATCTCCAAATTCTACTCATCATAGTACTGCCAAAAACACAACATTCACCACTGATGAAGGATAGTGAAAGATCTGGGCAGAATGAGATATTTTAATTTAAACTTACTTTTAGAATACTATGCCAAACGTTCAAAAAATTTATGGACATGGTTAAAAATGTGTGTAAATGTGTTAAATCTGCTTCTGCTTTGAATTAAAAAAAAAAAAAACAAAAAGTAAAGTAAGCAAATTGTTTGAAGTATTTTTTAGAGGAAAACTACAATCAATTGAACAAACAGATTATTTGTATAAGGGGACAGTGATCAGTTGAGTTGATCTGTAGAGCTATAGAGCCACTCACTGCAATGCAGCAGTAAAGATCTGCAAATCTTTTTTAAAGCAGATGTCACAGTGAACAGCACAAGAACATCTGGAATTCTATTACTCCAAATTGAATTTCTTCTTCTCTAATGGTAAAAAAAGGTCACCTTTGTTACTCTGACCAATAGCAAACAAGTAACGATGAAGAAAGATAAGGTTAAGACACCAGGACAAAGATTTTGTGCATTTAAAAAAAGTTACAAGAGAGCGAGACTTTAACACAAGAAGTTGAGAAGCTTCACAAAAAGTATGTGGGAAACTCCCTCAAAAATATTAAAGGTTAGAAAATGAAACTACCACTAGTCGATAAGAAACCGCTTTTCTACATCTTGAGCTGCAACAGGCCCAAATAAAATGAAAAAAAGCTTTTAGGGGTTCTTTTCTAATTACTGTAAGTTTAGGATTTAATGTCTGTTGGGGATGATCTTCTATTCAACGATATTCATTTTTCTTTTTTTTCCTTTTTATGTTAAAATAAAAAACTTATACTTTTAATAAATAGCTTGTCCTATTACAAACAGCATTGCTATAGTTGCTTTTGTTCAATATTAATTTATATGTTCGATATTAAAACAATAAAATTGATTCGGGTTTTTTTTTTTTACATATGGTATAGGAATTATGCAATAATGCCACTCAGACACACTAAAAACCATGTCAAGATGTTTCATGACTGAAGCATTATTTTTTCATATATATTCTGCTGAATAATGCTTCGTGAGCACCCAAACAGTCTGTGTTTTGTTGTTTACCGTAAACAATTATGCAAAAGACACTGATTCTAATCTGTCTAGTGTTACACGAAACCCCTCAGATAAAAGCCAGCGTGTGACATCATTGACAATGTAGACTCTATTTGTTTTCCACCTCAAATTATTTATTTAGTTACTCTTTTTTAATTTGTTTAGATTTTATTTATGATCAAAGATAAAAGCATCTTGCAAATAATACCTCTATATTATTTGCAAAATCTGAATTTATAATATGACAATAATAAATCATAATTTTATTGTTTATCACTATTTTAATCTTTACTCTTTTGTTGTACCTAAAAAAAACATGGGGCTTTGATGAAAAGTTGTTGCGTTAAAGAAAGGTAGGCCTATGTGTTCGTAAAAAGTGCAGAGATCAGAAGTGTCATTTGATAAATAACTTTGCATATCTGTAATGTTTTAAAACCTGACAGAGGACAACACTTTTAATAATTATTGGTGTTTTGTTTTCACAAGATAATAATAATGAACTGAGTAACTTTGGATGTTACCGGCCCCCCAGCTAGTAACCATATATATATATATATATATATATATATATATATATATATATATATATATATATATATATATATATATATATATAAAATGACGACATTTTTGTGACCAATTACTTTTTTCTAACCCCACTAATGAAAAGCTTTTGAAGAAAAAGTTGTATTAATACAGTCGTGTCCATATTGATAGCCCTATATGCAATTATATGTTCAACCAAGAAGATCTATAAAAAAGTTACCTTTTATTTGCTTTAAAAAGTGTTTTACCTTTTTAAACATTTTTTGTCATCCCAACTTAGACTAGTTAAAAGTTTAAACAAGAATTTCAAAACAATCAAGCATTTAGAAAAAAAACTACAAAAGCAAAAAAAAAGTGTAATCTGTAACCTGTTCTAAGTTTCTGTGCTTAAGTTGTTAATTTTTCCTTTTTTCCTCTATTCATTTTACATTGTTTAAAATCTTGATATTTAAAAGTGACTAAATAAAATGAAAATGAAAAAAAATATCTTGTTTTTGAAATCTGTTTTCACATAACAGTTCAGTTGTAAAGTTATATAACTTACATGAATAATTTAAGTGTTTTGGTTATTTCAGTTGACATTATCTCATAGTTCATTTCCACTCACTTCAGCTGTTTCAAAATAAGCACTAGGACCACAAACGGTTTAAAATTAACTTTTTAATAAATGCCAAACATTATTGGGCTTTACTTTTTCATCTGTTTTCTTTTAACAGTCCACTGATAACATTTTATCATTCGTGTCATATACAGTCAAGAGAAAGCAGAAGGAAAACTCAAGAATAAATAAAAATAAATAATATAATAAAATAAAGTAAAAATAAAAATAAATTGTGGATGTTTGCATTTACAAACAAATATATTTGGAAAATGTCTGTTCCGGTGATCAAATGACTAAAATCTTGTTTCTTTCCTGGGGCTTCCACCACAGCTGATTTCAAACTACATCAATAGTTGTTCAAAATAAAAAAAAATAAAAAATGAGAAAAGCCACAAAAATCTCAGTACCTGGCAATTGCCTGCACACTTCACTTCTTTGAAGTGTTTTCTTGTCATTTGGAGAGATCCGTGGATAAAGTCATATTCAATAGCCTAAAAATGTCTTCACTTTGTTCTTTTTTTCACATCTTAGATGAATTTTCCCTGAGGGAGATTCACAGAGAAAATTTAGTTTACCGAGAACCAGCTGCTGCAAACCGCGAAACACAACACCACCTCGTCTGCCGCGGCCTGCAGTGACAAGCCTTCCCAAGCCGTGATGGTGATGTCATGCGCCCAAATGAATTCAGCAACAGCCACACTGGAAGAAAAGCAGGAAAAAAGACTGTCAGCACACGGAAAGAGAAAGCAGAGAAAAACACACTATCTGACATGTCTTAGAGTGTCATTATGTGTTCTAGACCTAATGACTGGATCACACAAAAAGGAAAAGACAACAATTGGCTGCAACACAGTGCTAACAGAGCAATGGTTAAACACTGACACATTCATCCAACAACTACTGCCCCTAAAAAAATTAATTGGCTTTAAGAAAAAGGAAAGTGTGCCTTTTTTAGACTGAAATGTCGACTTGAGACGTTGTTTATTTAAATTCTATGGGTGATCTGTTGTTTCCCCACCACCATAACACCTTGAGCTCCAGTCACGCTGTAATTTCATGGTTTTCTTCACTGCTTCGATCCATCAGTCGATCGTCTTTTATATCTGATCACCTTTTGTCTCTCTTCCACCCTGATTCAGAGCTTAATATGTTGTATTCCGGCGTCTGATCGGCAAGGGACTTTGTTGAATTTATTCATCATTTGGAATCATGTTGTTTAATAATTGCACAAATACACAACTTCAGATGCTTAACTTGAATATTAGTATGTTTTATATAATATACAATACAATATATATATATATATATATATATATATATATATATATATATATATATAAATATAATATTACATATTTTGACTTGCTGTTAATATATATTATAAAGACATCAAGACGTCATCTTCAACTTTGACTTTACAGCTTTGTTAGTAGCTGCTTTGAACAGAGTGTACCTTTCAGGAAAACAGTCTGCAGTCTGCTTTGCACTTTGCCCACTTCTAAACTGCAATTTGTAATGACCATAAAGCTGTGCAGAGATAAAGATGTGACATGACTTCACTCTGACTGTAGATTAAGAATTTTAAAAAGATTGAATTTTACTTTGACAAAGTAGGCAAGTGTGAGCAGTTTTTTTTATGATTTTGAGATCTTAAATGTTAACCTCTACAAATGCATCAATACCACAGAATGTCTTCAACACCAAAGTTTACATTGAAACAGGTAAATCAACATGAGTAGGCAAACTTTCAGCTATTCAACTCATATGTCAGATGAATAATAGGTTTACACTCACAATTTTTGATATTAAGTCCCAATAGGTGACGAGCATGGGATTTGAACCTCTATCTAATCAACTGAAAGACAACAGTGAGCTACTGCACCCCAAAAATAAAAAAAATACAACATTTTGTTGAAAAATACAACGTATAGTGGCAAAAAATGTTTTATTAATAGTAATAATTTGAATGTAAGTCATCATTTAAGTCCTTGAGCTGGGCTCCAAACCCCACCTTTTCTGAGACGTCACTGTTTGGTGGACATTTGTCTTCCTGTTAGCATGAGAGAATGACCCTGCTCAAAATGAGTTCCTCTACCCCAATACATGCTACTGTACATGCAACTTCTACATGTCTGAGATTGTGCATGTCTAAATGCAAAATTAAGAATTTTTGAGCAATTAGTAACAAGTCCTTTTGACCATAGAACAAACTTCAGCAAGTCATAGTATTTAGTTGTTCATCTTCTCATCAGGGGTCACCAATCAAAGCAGTTTTTATGCACACACTTTGTTTGGCACACAGTTTTTCATGCTGGATGCCCTTGCTGATACAGCCCTGTATTTTATCTGGGACTGACACAGAGATGCAGACTCGGGCATCTCTGTGGCTGCAAAGGCAATAGTGTGAAGGATCTTCCCCAGAGACCCACACTGGAGTAAGCTCATCTCAACCTCTGGGAATCAAACCCAACTAAGCCATCCAGCCTCAAGTTTAGTAACTTTAGTAACTTTAGTAACTTTAGTAACTTTAGTAACAATAATTTAAAGGTGGGATTAGCAAATTATTTTACTTAAGGTTGATAGTTTTGCTGTCACATGAGACTAACATAAAAATAAATGCATGAGATTGAAATGATCATGCCAATCAGAACAATGACCATTAAATAGTGATGAACTCACTTGTCCAGATTAATCAGATGTATTTTAATTTGTAAAACGTATTTTAATCTTTGGGTGTGCAAAAAACAAGTGGATCCAGGGAGTTTTGTGAATCACTGGCACTGCTGCTTGTGGACCATACCATACGCTCATACTACATACATACTACAGTAAAGACAACTTAAGTTGACTTTATGACTTCTATGTGCAACAATTCGTAACACAGTATCCCCACAAGGCTGTTAACCCTTCATAGTCTCTTCAATAAATGTGACCTTTAAGCAAGCAGAGGTGGCCAAATGCATGCACTCCTACACATCCACCATCTGCAGAAGACAAAAAAAGAAAAATGTCTGATGGTGGTTACTTTTTTACCACATACTGATGAATATGAGTCCAAATTTTCTTTGCTTGTGTGTTTGTAAAAGCTTACAGGGAGGAAAAGCTGCACAGTAAAAACACCATTTAACAAAACGGACTAGTGAGTTCTGAAAGAAATTAACTCCTTGTTTTATTTTGCTAAATTTGTGCATTAAAAATGAACACCAAACTCATGCTAAAGCTGCAAGGCTTTGATGGATCAAAAATGGACTAGATCCATAAAAGACACATTTAAAATAACCAAAAACACGCTTTATGCTGCAATCATTAGCAAGACAAATGTCCTCAGTTATCCTCTGACAGCCTCCTCACAGGTAAGGATAAATGTCTTTAGTCTTAAGTACTACAGGCGGTCAATGTGACTAGAAAAATTACAGTCTGCCATTTATAATCCAGCCTTTGTCCTCGTATTGCAACTGCTGTACAGGCCAGAAGCCAGACAGGGAGATATTTCTAAGCCTCACTGGTGTGTTCAATCATTCTGTTAAGAGCTCAGAAGATGAATCAGTCAGCTGTCCTCTTTAACTAGAGTATTACATAGTTTCAAGATTGATTTTTCTGTGTTAAAATGTTTTAATTCTACTAACAGCAGATATTAGATACGTTTTTTTCTTTCCTTTTGCTGCTTTCAGTGCAAATATTCAGTACAAGCATCAAGAAGTAGCGATGAATCTGCTCTGTCAGCTTCCCAGGGCATGGGATGCCTCTACAAAACACCAAAGTTTACTGCCAATGCCCTCAAGCTCAAACTGCTCACACTCAGAGCAGCAAAACCACAACCAGCTTCTCCCCAAAAGCAAACAACTTTAAAAAAGACGGGATAAAAGAGGAGCCTTCTTCTTTCACCTCAGGGATCTTTTTTTCTCTGGACATAAACATCCAACTATGATTAATTCACAGGAAGAACGAGACTTGATAAACCAGTCTCACAGATGACTCGGTGCTTTGTCTTCCATGTTTGATGGTGAGTCTGCTTTTATTCCAGCTGATAAAAACACTGAGCTGTTTTATTTATTGATAAAAACAAGAAGATGCCTGAAAGCCTGTGACCAATTACTTTCAGACATTAAAACAAAGCTTTTAAAGAAAGAGCTGTCAAGTTTTCCAGTCTCACTTCATACTTTTTCACATACTACTTATTTGATTTGAGATAAAAATAATTTTATTGAATTATTCATTAAAAAACAAACACATCTATTGTTTTTCAAATGTTAAGAAATAATTAATAAAATGTCATTTAGTTTTACATTTCTTTGAAAAATTCCTTTGGCAACAGACTCAACTATTATTAATAATAATGTGATCATATTAACTAATACTCCCAAAAAACGTGATATCCACAACATGACTTTAAACCTATTTTGGGGTTTCATTAACTGGAATGAGGCAATACTTTGTGTGTCACAGCTGGCATGTGTCTGAGAAGGTTCTCAGAAATATGTAAATGAGAATATTTCCTTCCCACAAATGTAAACATGTTATTCAGTATCAATTCAGAATCCATTCACAATATGAGCTTCCTTTTGAACGAAGAGGGAAGAAAATCTAAAAAAAACTATTAATTATTCTACTTTTCTGTTTGATTTGTGGAACGTTTTCTCATGAAAGATGAAAGTGTAACTTCAACTTTACCTACAGCAATCTGAAACTGTTGCTTAATCTAGACGGCTGAATTTTTTTTTCTGTCATTATCTTTTTTGTCTGTTCTAGAGCAGTGATTTCCAACCTTTAATGAGCCAAGATAAACTTTCTCCTTGACAAAAATCACAAGGCACACGAGTGACAAAAAAATTATTTAAAAAATGAGAAACTGTGGTTTTTATTAATGATGTACCAGTTCCTCTAGGATCTCACGTGCGTTTTTTGTAACTGTTGCAATCATTGTTCTAAGTTTTTTTGTCTTTATCAAAAGTCACTTTAACAAAATTGTTTTCCTGTTTTTGTGGAAACAAAAAACAATTATTTCAATTTAGTTCTAGTTAAATATGTCTGTTGGCCTCTACATTTTAAGTCTTTTTCTTTTGTTATTAGCCATCTTATAAATTTTATGAAAAGGGCCTAAAGCCTAAAATAGAATGGGTCCTTCAAACAGACAGAATTCAAAACCAGCTGTTTCGTTTTGAAAGAATTTGGACCAAACACAGGTATCTCTGGCTGTTAATAATTCCTCCAACACAAAACCTTGAAGCTGTTTCCCTCTGCTTTCATCAAGAATATTTACAGTACAAACTGTTGGGACAGACTGTTGGATATTTGCGTTTGTTTGTTCATGACTGTTAACAAAAGTGCAGAAAATGATGCTATCACATTAACCCAATGAATCATGGGAGATGAAGTCAAAAACAGTGACTGATTCTTGTCTTCCAACTTCATTAGTTTATGCACTTTTTACTCGGTCTGAAACTGGATCCCGCAGGAAGCGAGGATGTTGACTCCGTCTGATTGGGGACATTGATGACACATGATCAGGCCTCTAAGAATGATTGGTGGAGACAGTTTAGGGGTCAAACTATTTCCAAAATGAGAACAATTGACCAAAGCTGAGGCAAAATCCTTTCAATTCATCAGAAATCAAATAAACAGGAAAACAAATATTTTATGATCTTTCATTTTAAACCCTGTTTGTCTGAACACAGAGCTTACATCCTGACAATGCACACTGCTGGAAAAAACACTGTTCTGGAGTCTTCCAGTATCTTTCAGAAAAGCACACCCAGATTAATGCTGCAATCACCATGACTTCTTTTTTTATTTCTGAGTATTTATGAGGTGATGCTTGGGGTTCAGTTTCTCTAGATATAACCAGAAGTTACATTATGGGTCATATCTTTTTTGCAATCTAAAAAGTCAATGACATATTATGATTTTAAACAACAACGCGTGATCAGCAACAATGATTGAATATAAAACAAAAAAACCATAGCAATCATGAACATAAAGTAGTCCCATTTGAACACCTGTGTCATTTCTGAATGTCCCAATTTGATCTGACATCCTGTCTGTTAATTCTGTGCACTGGTTAGGGGTTGGGGGACTGTGGGATTTTTCCACTAAATCTGTTAGTTCATTAGTGGTGAAAGGACAGGAGGCAGTTTGATGAACGAGGAGATGCATGTCTCCATGCCACTTTTGATAAAGAGTAAAACCTCCTTTAGCATTAGTAGCTTTTGAGTACTCACCACTAGCTGTATGTATGAGCTGGAGATCAAAGGTGAAGTTTAAAAAATTACAGTGTGACACATCAGTATACATCTTGACAATGCAGACATGATTCATTGTCCATGAATTTTGAGGATTTATGGAAGTTTTGCAATCATTGAAGCATCATTTTTAATTTATCATCCTTAATGAAAGGCAGTAACACAATGTGGAGTAATGGGTTACAAATCCAATTAAATAATAAGTTGAATTTTAGCTATATTAGCACATTTTGCATCAATTACTGTTTATAAGAAGGTAACAAAACAAAAAAACAACAATTTGAAATTCATCGTGCAGAGAAAGGATCAAATGAAAAATAAGCCGCCCACAACACCACACAGAAACCAAACATGACATTTAAGGGTTCGAAGCTTTCACAGCCTCTATAAAAAAGACTTTTGCGTGGTGAGCAAAATACCTGTCTGTTAACAGTTGTTAACACTTAAGAATTTACCCTCATATAATTACCCATCCATCCATTTAACCCACCTAATCCCTTTTGAGGCCACATAATTATATATGAGCATTTTTACACAAAAGAGAAAAAGATGGCTTCATGCTTGGGCCATTTGATAAAAATTCAAATTTCTATTGTTAAAGTCAAATTCAGCAAGCCAAAGTCAACAGCTAACAGAGTCAAGAGTTACATAAAAAAGTGTCGTTTGTATGGATAAAATAAATTCTCGTGTCTTATTTTTACGTTCGCTTACACTTTTTTGGTCTTTGTTTTGTGCCAGTGTGGTTGGCACACTGACATCCCACAACGATGTCACTTCACAAGTTTATGCTCCTGGAACACATTGACATTTTTATTGTGTTTTGACATTATTGTGATTACATTAAAATTTTTAATAATATTCCACTTGTTAGCTCATATTTTAGAGTAGAGCCACTTTTTTTGATCATTTGTTCAGGAAATTCCCAATAAAGATCTTGAAGCACGTCAGGCTTTTTCTCCATTTGATTTTGTCTTTATGATTGCTTGAACAAGCAACAACTCTATTTGAACTGAGAGATTTGGTTTACAAGGCATCTGATCCGCTTCTCTTTCTTATTTCCCAAAAGGCCGACTTAACTGCGCTGAGCGAAAAGGTCTGGCAATAACATATCTGAGCCAAAAACCAGAACCACAGAGTTGGGACATTTAACAATAATTGGGATCTAACCATGCATACCCACACAAACACACAGCTGTCAAATTAAGTTTAAGACCAGATTCAATAAAGGAAAACATCTCAAATCAACATCTGCTTCTCTGTGTTTGGTAAGAAAACTCTGGATTACTACTATTGCAGGGACAAATGGGTTTATTTTAGTTTCCGAGGCCTTATAGAAGGATTTTTTTGAAAAATAATAACTTCTCAAAAGATAATTGTATAGTTTTTAAATAGAAAAAGTATGTGAAGTGTGTAAAGATTTATGGGGCAAATAAATGGTAGTAAAGGTTGATCGAGTGTGGGTAAAGAATTGCTGTGTTTGTGTGGTGTTTAATGGTGACTGGGGAGCATTTACCAAAGAGATGTTTGGTTCAAACATCAGGCTACTTGGACAGCTTGCTTCCTTTGGGCAACTGTGAAAGCTCACTACATTTCTAGTACAAAGCAAATAAGTCAGCCTGGTCCGCCTAAGAACTGAGTTCGCACTTTGCCTGCATGAGAATCAATTACTTTTAACATGAACACAAACAGACAACACAGAGAACTAAGAGATGCTAAGTAAAAACTCTGATTGTAACTTTAGTCCATTTCTAACACAAAAAAAGCCCACAGTAAAAATCTATGATGATTCCAAATTTCTTAAAAAATAAAAGTAAAAAAAAAACATGATGAAAAAAAATATGTCAAAGTTTGAAAAAAAATACTAGCGCACCAGATAGTAAGTGAGAAGCACGAGAAACTTTTTTTTTTACTTCAATGTCCCTTTAGAGGCTCCATAAAAACTCCTTTGCTATAGAAAAAACAAAAAGTGAACAGAATTTGTCAGATGAAACATAAATAGAAAGGTAGGAAAAATTTTCTTCATCAAGCATCGTTGCCTAGTTGAAAAAAATGTCAAAAAGAGTTCTGCTCACTGGTGCATTCAATCTTAATATATTGTTTTTTTTTTCAAAAACCTTTTTTTTATTTGTCGTTACAATATTGCAGTTGTGAACCGAAGTTTGGTATGTTTAGAAATTCAACTCACATTCAATTATCAAATTTTAAGATTTATGTCCTAAACTCTTTAATGTATGTTTATAGAAAAATTTACAAAAAGGGCAATTTCTCCATGTTATGCATTGATCTTACCAAACTATTCAGGTGCTGTTTCTCTCTTATTTGCTAATGTAAGAGAAGGAAAGTGGTCGGGCTGAGGGCTGAAACTGAAATTCAGCCTAAATGTTGTGGTTTTTAAAGCTGAATCTCAATCTCCTGCTTGGCCTTTTGATGACTTTCAGCTGTTTGCTGATTCTTGACATAAGTGGTTGTATATCAAAAGCTGATTTGCATTAATACAATGTCTAAATACCCACATTTCTAAAAAAAACAAATGTAACCTGTGGCTTTGTTCAGCTGTTTCCAGATCACTGACTGTTCTTTTAAAATGTCTTTACATCTCTGGAGTTCAAGGCATGTGCTGCATTTATATCCACTAGAGTATCAACCACAAACATTTCAGTTAATATACTTTTTTAATTCTTTGAAAACTGATCAGATTTTTTAGGTAATGGCTCAATATCTAATGAATAATGGTACATTTGTTTCTCTTTTTTTAAGAAATTTTAACATTTAATAATTTGTATTTGTGATGAGTAATTCAATTTTTTATCAAACGTTTTGCTATTTTCTTTCTCCTGCAGCAGATAATTAATTTTCTCCCTCATCTGTTCACGTCAAGGCTATCAAAGGTTTAACAGAGTATAGACTTAGTCTGTTACCTTTCTGCTCTACATAATTGTGCTCAAGTTACACGTCTGTCTGCCAAGTCAAGATTCTATACTGGTTTCAAAGTATATATGAGTGCTGTTAGCATGGACCTTTGTACTGCGATGAAGCCCAATGTACACTCAACGTGCATCGTGGCTTTTTGCATTTCCTCTTTTTGTGCTGATGTTGTTGTCAGGCAGCATGTGCAGAGAGAGCCTCTCAAACTGACTTCAGCTTTCAACATAGATTTGAAAATCAAATAAACTGTTGTAGCTGCGTATTTCAAAAGAACACCCCCCAGAAAATACATGTTTCCATTTTTCATAATATGTGCGTATAATGTTATCTTGGTTCTGATGTTGAAACTTCTGGTGCGCCTCATAAAAAGGCATTCATTCCCAAAGAGTAAGATATGAGCTTTCTGGTGGCAATGGAAGCATTTTACTCTGACGCAATGACATTTGGTGTATTGATGTTTTGCACTTTGATGGATGTTTGAACTCCACTCCGGCTAATTACTCTGAGCCGGTGCAGCCACTATTTGTCAAACAAAGACAGAATCAACTGACATGTAAACAGCCGGCACAGAGAGAGTAATACAAATACGCTGTTTGCGAGGCTGCTTCCAAACTATTTCAATGCTTTTGGGACATTTTTGTTTTAGTGATTTAAAAGCAGGTGACGATCAGCAAAACAATTTTTTTGTAAAACCTGAAAAGCAGATTGCAAACAAGGTTTAAAAAAACACCTTTTAAAAAAAGGAAAATCTAAAGATCATTTTTATGTACAGCTGACTTAAAGGACGTGGTTATGGTCTCTTATTTTGACCAAAGCTCTTTAATAAACAATGTATTAAGATAGGTAGCCTTCATTGTTCAATTGACAAACAAACCATAGATAAACTCGTTTAGACTTGCGAACTTTTATTGTCATTTCATCTTCAGCTTCAGATACCTACAAAGCAATAATTAGAGAAACCGTTTGAAGAAGGGCTGGTGGTGATCCAAGTCAGTGTAAAAATCACATTCACTTAAAAAAAAGACAAGAAGGAGAGAGATACTTGTTTTGATACATAAAGACAATTCTCATTCGGGTTTTTGGTTGCTGGATCATACAAGTAGTTAGGGATGATATGTTTTTGATATCAGTGATTAGATCAGACTGTGAGTACAGTAAGTTTCCAATAAGTAAACAACTCCCACCAAATAAGCTTTGCCGAGGTGGTTTCCCCACTGTCTCTCAGAATGGGCGAATGTGGTGAAAGTTAGCCTTCCAGTCCGGTGGTGAAGATGTCTTTCCATCCTGTGTCTTGGCCCTGCAGAAGATGAGAAAAAAATCCCCATTTTAAAAACCCATCTAACATATAATGGAATTCTGGAAACATCTTCCAAAACGAACTGGTCTTCATGTGAATTCGTTTAAAACATCAAAAGTTCAGTTGAATTTCCTTTACCTATAATTGTATGGAGATTTTCCAACAAAGTTAAGAAGATATTATCATTAAAAAAAAGTATTGTGTCCATTCAGCCAATCCATTAAAAAATAACTAAGTAAAGAAGTGGACTGTGAATCTAAATATTGGAATAAGATCAAAACCTTTAAGCAAAAACAATGTGTGTAAGGCCTCGAAAAGAAAGACTAAATTTACTTTCAAGTTTACATTCCTTGTAACATCTACTCAAATATGGAATATTTATTTTGCAGACTATGACTTCATGGTAGTTAAAATACCGAGGTCAGCAATCCAAGCGCACCAGCAGCAAATCCATATTAAAATGACTCAAACTGTAAAAAAAAAAAAAAAAATCCGTTGGTTGCTATGGTCCAGTCAAAGTCCATTTGTCAACCAGACAAATGCTATTGTTGGACACTTAGAAAGCAACAGAAGCAAACAGAGTTTGACTGAGAATGTCATAAAAACTACTTAGAGGTATTGCTGATAAAGATGGTTGTCAAGCTACTTAACCATTACGTTTATATACCTGGCACACATCTACACAGCTTCTGCATTTTAGCTGGGTAATCACTCAATAAATCATTACAGTATATACCAAATGCCAAAGGATTCCTTACTCAACAATCTACTTAGTACACTAGTAGAAGAGTGGGCTAATTTTCTTACCAATTTTTCCTTTAATGAAAATTGCCTTTTGCACTGAAGTTAACCTTGACATGTGTTGAACAGTTGCTGTACTCATAGAAAACTGTATACATGAACATCAGGGTAACAACAACATCATGTGTGTGTCGTTCCAGAGTATGCACGTGCTGAACAGGAGACATCCTTTAACGGTAAATGCTGTCTTAGAGCGAAGAAAAGCCTCCTGCAAAAATAGCAGGTTGGCTGGTAAACAAAGTGGCCTCAAAAAGGAAGTGAGAGGTTTAATATCAGTGAGTGGCGGAGGCAGCACAGCACAGGGAAAATCCAGAATCAATACGTTTCAGTTCTCAGTGTCAAACCTGCTGTTCACATGTAACTGAGGTCTGTGTACAGTTCACTGCTTTTGTCTACAGCAGCACACCATAAAAATGATATAAGAACAATGACTAAGCTGAAAATGTGACATGGGAAACTGTGGCAAATCAAGTCAATGCAAAGACATGTAACTCCTCCAATCCATAAAATGATTTTGTTTGTCCACACCTCTGCTCCCTGTCTGCAGATAATAGGCCAACCCTTAAAGGTCAACTTTAGAAATATTCATTCATTTTCTAAACCCACTTTGTCCCTTTTGGGATGCTGGAGCCTAGCCTGGCCATAGGGTACGGCAGGGTACACCCATCTATTCACTCCTAGGGACAATTTAGAGTGATCAATTAACCTATGAAGCATGTTTTTGGACGTTGGGAGGAAGCCGCAGTGTCCGGAGAAAACACACACATGCACGGGGAGAACATGCAGACTCCACACAGAAAGGCCCCCCATTGGTGGATCTGGTTTAGGCCCTGAGCTAGGACTTAAACCAGGGAACCTTTTGCTGTGAGGCAAGAGCGCTAACCACTGCGCCACAGTGCAGCCCAGCTTTAGAAATGTATTTGGAACTTATGTGAAGTTAATTCAAAAGAGCTGGAATAGAATTAAATACAGAATGTAAACATTTGGACTGTATTCTGTACTGAAGCTCTGCTGTTGCATGTTGAGATGCAGCTGCAGGTTGTCGTCACAACTTCGGCGTTTAAAGCATTTTTTCCATCGTGATTACAAAAATAATGTAATGACTCAATGTAAGGCACCGATTATTGGAAAAACACCAAAATTGAACGCTTAGACAAGAAAAAGGCAACTCCAGGCCTCAACGGGCCGCATTCCTCCATGTTTTCCAACATACCACCCTCTGGCATGTTCTAACTGGCTGGACACACCTGAACCAGGTAATCAGTCACGAGTAGGGCTTGGATGTCTGCAAATCATGCAGACACTATGGCCCTCGAGACCTGGAGTTGCCTGTCCCTGCTCTAGCCCAAAGTCCTCCTAAATGTGACA
The DNA here is from genome assembly GCA_014656515.1 of Oryzias celebensis. Classification (NCBI taxonomy): domain Eukaryota; kingdom Metazoa; phylum Chordata; class Actinopteri; order Beloniformes; family Adrianichthyidae; genus Oryzias; species Oryzias celebensis. The sequence goes on from BNCR01000014.1 coordinate 3,781,743, forward strand.
AGGTGGTTGATAACAAGGTCACCTGACTTCCCTGTTCTTTTATTCATGATAAGCATCTGTAAGCTATGAGGGTGCAACAGATGCTCTTGGATTGACTGCCCACTCATGTTTGCTGTAAAATGAATCTTGTTTAGGTTTTGTGTTGAATCACTGTTGCAGGAAAAGTTGCCTCAGGTTTGTGAGCCCACGACACAAAGGAGGCAACCTACAGAAAAACATGCATGTTTGCAGCTCATTACTGAGAAAACAGAAATAAAAACAGTTTACTACATGTAGAGCATGTATCCAAAAAAAAAAAAAGATTTTTCATAAAGATATTGCACTTTAGAAAACTGTTGCAAATTTTATTTTAATGCACTTACGTAGAAACAACTAACATTTTTAAATGTCTGAAACATTAGGAATACTAAGAAATTCCAATATTAGAAGAGTGCAGTAAAAGTGAGTAGAGGAGGTTGAACTCTCATTGAAATATGAATATTGAAAAACAGCTTAATGTGTAGGCATTGTGGTTTTGACAGGTACCTCATGTCAGGCAGGATATGGTAAAGGTTTAGCATGTTTTACTTAAAAATCGTTAAACCCACTGTGAAAGAGTACGTGTGTAGGTGTGTGTACATGACTGGTGGTGAGAGGGTTAAAAAAAAAAAAAAAAAAACATGTTTCACTTTAGAATAAGCAGAAAAAAGGAACTCAAAGCCATAAAGTGTGGAAAAATCCCCAAAATATACTTTTGACAAAAAGCTGCACTAGAGCAATTGTCAGAGTACAGAGCTCAAATCCAGAGTCACAACTTGAAACCACTCAACCGAGAATATGATATACGATATATTCCACACATGAATATGTGCATGTGTGCATATGATACTTGAATTTCAGTTTCAGAGGTTGAACCTCTTTTTAAAACACATTCATCTGCAGAAGATGACACGAGGACACAGATTTGTTTTATGACAAAGTTTTTAAATGCCTTCTTTTTAAAAGAAAACATGGTTAAAAAAAAAGTCCTTGCACGAACTGGAAGTTTTGCAAAAGTTTTACGCAGTCAACTTTCCTCTGAGAAGAAAACATCTTTGAAGTAATAAAAAAAACATTCATAAAAGCTCAAAGAGCCTTCAGCATAGCATGAATTGCGTGGATTCCACCAGAAGGATTGTATAACCTCTGTCTTTTACTTACTATTTAACTATTTCCTCTTTGTTTGGGGTCCTGCAGAACTTTATGCTGTTTACACTCATGTCTGACCTTAGCAAAACACAATGTTTGTCAAGGTGGTAGTTGCTGTGCACATTTAGGTGAAAAAAACGTTATCAGCATTTGTTACAATCCAAAGCTGTGGGTCAAATGAGCTGAAATTTACCTCAAACAAAATAAAAAAGGTATGCACAGTTAAAAATTTTTAGCTTAGATCCCAAAACCGTGACTCATAGCAAATGCAACAATAAAACTCTTCCTTAAAATCTGCGCTCATGGGTCTCACAGTAAGGGCCAGTGTCTGTGACTACATGCTGTGACGCTGGTGATTATCTTAAACAAAGCATGAAATCTTGTCATGTGCTTCAAACAACGGATAAACAGTTTCTGATTTGAATGTGTAAATGTCAGGCGGGACAAATGATGAGCAACGAGAAGAGGGAACAAACACTTGCACACATCCACCTCCATGTGAATAAATACACACGCACACTGCAGTGCAAACACTTAAGCAAGATCTTTAGCACAAAGCACACAGATTTAATAAAAAACTCATGTTATTATGAGGCAATGTCAAGCCATAGGAACAGAAGTCCGTTATTCATCTTTTTTTCAAATTTAGTGTTTTATGAAGCAAAAGTTTAAACTTTCAGAGGTGTTTCAGAATAATCTGCAGTTATCAAACCAAAATTGCTCGAAATCTGTCCTAAACTCACATAGATTGATGAAAAATTAAATGCAAAAAGTCTACAGATGTAGTAAAATTCAGAAACACTCGATTTAAAAGCAGTAAACATCAAAACATACTGCCAAGAGCATGCACTCACAGTTGACACCCACACTGCTGCAAAAAGACTGTTGCAGATCTCTGCATGTTACATTGGAAATAAACACATTAAACATTATATATATTATACACTGTGCATAAACATGCGCCAGAAACTTCTAATCTAGCTCCATCAATAATCATTGTAAAGTTACACTGTATTCAGATCAATATAAACAACAACAACGACAAAAGGACTATAGATGCAACAAGATAAATTATTGGATGATGTCCTTTGAAACACAAAATCAAAGAGTTGTGGCATTAGAAGAGTCTGACATTACCATCTTACATGTATTACGTTGAATTATGTACACGTTATGAACAAAATAAAACATGCCTAACTTATTGAAAGTGGTACAAAGAAATATATAACTTTAGTTAGTAACATGGTATAATTAGATTACATGATTTTCAATACATAAGTGCTTTTTGGACACTATATGGTACATAATAAATAAGTCATAATAAAAATAGCAAAAATAGCAATCTATGATTCTTTGTGAATGCATGCAAGTGCAGTCTGATCATTGCTACAGTGAAAGGCACACATAAAAACTCAAAAATTAACCCAAAAAGATCAAATAAAATCTATCAAAGAAGTCTGAAACAAGAATCTCAGGTGAATAAAAATGCTGTATACACAACTTTTTAGACACTGACTGTGCGCACAAACAAAACCAGACAGCCACGCTTAACCTCAGATCCTAAATATGTGCATTGATTAGAAAAAACAATCTTGCTGTCGTGCAAAAGCAGACAGAGACACAAAAGGAATTAAGTGTTGCTGGTGGCAACAAAGTGATGCCTCCCACGGACTTGCAAAACAGAGCCTTTCTGAAACCATCAACATGTTTTTTAATTTATTTATTGTCTCAATTAAGGTCACAGATAACGGTTGGATGCATTGACATTCTTCAAACTAACATCTGTGTGCAGCACTTTCCAAAATCTTTATTTAACTACATCAGCTAAAGCTTATAAGAAGTGATGCACAAATGTTAGATGCAGCTAAAACACAACTTAACTAAAGCACTTTTTTAATAAAAGCACAAAATATTAAACAGAGGTAATATATTACCAGAGCAGTCACAAATGACAAATAACAGACTTGATAAAGGTTGCATAACTATCTATCCATTCCGTCCTTATCTGCCTTTGAAGATTCATCAACAATCAAATCAGTATTTCAGAACTACGACTTCAGTGAAGGAACTTCGCTGTGTCACCAGTCAATGAAATAAAATAAAATCAAATGAGCTTGGAAATATTCTTTGTCTCATTATGAAACTCCAGATCTCAGTCATGAGGCATGAGAAGAGACAAAACTGACATGCGTCATTTAAAACACAGATGCAACCATTCAATTACAAAAAAAAAAAAAGTCCAAGCACCCCATGAGTCAAAGTGTGAATCCAGTTGACGGAGGGGTCCTCTGAAATGTTTAACTCTTTGCAGTCAGCATCTTTTCTTCACATTGTATTTAGTAGTGGAAAGCCAACAATCTGTCAGTTTTTAGGCACCAACACTTTTTTTTTCAAGTGGGCTTTTTTAAAGCACATATTTGTTGTTTCTGAAAGGTTAAAAGATCTTTTTTTTCCAGACGAAACTGAGTGGGTTGACAGAGAACCGAACATTTCACTAGGCAAATTTCCCCTGGTACGATGGTAATATTATCACTCCAAAGCATCATAGTTTCAGAATGACTTATGGATTTATTTATATGAAGAAAACAAGTCTGACACAAATTAACACAAAATAAACCCATGCTTTAAATGTTAGACTGACCAGCATAATGTAAAACTGCAACAAGCTATTAATTAAATGAAAATGTTGATTTTAAAATTCTGTTTTTGTTCGTGTAGAATATTTTTATAGTCTGAATTTTGTTTAAAAAGAAAAAAAAATTAGAACAGAATACAAAAAAACTGAAATTGATTTATCATAGCATAAACATGATCAAAATAAATGTTTCATAAAGTTGAAATTTTAAGATTAATGATAATAAATAAACAGAAAAATTGAGCAAAAGTAAAAAGAAAATAACTGCAAACTTTTAACACTACTACACCCACAACACACGTCACTTTTAAAAGTTCATCTCTCAAAGTAATTCTCATTCTGATTCATAGTTTCACTATTGCTGGAATCTTTATTTATTTATTTAAAAAACACAAAGAGAATAGATTCACACAATTACTAAGCATTCTCGTCTACACCATCATCCACACTCGAATAACTTTGTATTTTACATTTACAAGGAAGCGGTCTGAAAACTTCAGACGGAAAAAAAAGCCAACATTTCAACTACAATTTCCTAGCATCAAGCAAACACAGTGGCTACACAGTGAGTTCAGAGCTAAAGTGGACAATTTTTCCCCAGACAGCAGAGACCCGGTTCGTCTCTGTGGGATGTAAACAGCTGTCACTGGAGACGGTTGTTTCCCCGACCCATTTTTCAGAACACACTCAGCAAATATTTGTCAAAATTCAGCATGACAGTGTCACCTAAAAATATAAAGGGTGAACAAAACAGGTTTATGATGAATCTTTTGTCATGTTTATTTTTTGAAATTAGTCAGAAAGCAAAAGAGAAGAAGCAGAGGTTGTGCTTTGATGCGATCATGCGCGGTGTGCGCTTCAAAAAGTGAAAAGGAAGCTGAGAAGATGAAACAGCGACGGCAGAGAAGCACAAATCAGCTTTTCTTCTTTCTTTTTGTTTTCAAGCTAAAACTAGCAAAAAACTAAGAATAAAGATCAACAAAGGGAAGCAAAAGAAATGAATAGGTCCAAATATTATTAAAAAGTTGAAATAATTAGGAAATGTTTTAATCTAATCATGATTAGTATGAACAAAAGTCATTAATTAATTTTAAATTAAATTTAGGAAGTATCAAAAACTTCAATTGTTTGTTTTTAGGAAAGCATTTTTTTTAGTTAGAAGTAAAAACAAAAAAAGAGAGAGTGTTAAGACAAAAATACTTTTGAGAAAAAGAAGTCACACCAAATAGCAATGTGGGAAGCTTTTGATGTGTAACTACAAATAAAACGGTAATAAATTCTGCATCACATGTTTCGTTTAGTTTACATTTCACATTGAACCATTACTTTCTAAAACGTGGGTTAGTCTGAAAAATGTCACCTTTAAAGCCTCATCGATCAAAGTAGTTCTCTTTTAGATTCAGTTTCACAGCAAGAGCAGAAGAACATTTTTTTTTTTCTCTTGTGTACCTCAGAGTGTTTTGAAGAAAAAACACACAAAACAGAAAAAAATGATTTTTTTTTGTTTTCAAATTTTTAAAAACGGGTATGACAAAAGCAGAAAAATAAGTCATAGTTGTGGGTTCAGTAGTGGTACGTGCAGACTTGGTGCTCTTTTGACAGAACAGGGATATGTGGGAGGTTGAAAAAGACGCTGAACAAAAGTCCCAGGGAGAGTGTGGCCTAAAAACAGCAGCCTCCATTTTAAATTAAATGTGAAAATGACACCACCATCTGTTCAAACTGTTGAAGTGGTGAGCAGACTGCCAAATATGTCTGGGCCTAGCACACCTCCACACCAACTGCGTTTGTTTCAAGACAACTTCCTCCTTTGTGAAAACTTCATCTGCAAAATGTTGCTCACTAAAAAAATACTATCAACTAAATATTTTGCAATACAAAAACTCGAGTGAGTTCGAGCTCATGAGGCAAACCAGATTAAATCAAATGATTCAAACTACACACCCATTGTGACTAATAATGCAACCTGTCTGTCTGCAGCTGGTGTAAAATAACTGGTAAGAATCGAGCTCAGGAGAAGAGAAGAAAGTGAATGAGTAACACTGCTCTCTATCTCACACAAAAGCACTGTAAAACTTCTGAGAAAAGTGTATCAAGCTCATGAAAAGTTGCAAAACAAACATATTAAAAAACCTCCCCAATGAGAAAAACCTAATTTACTACAGTTGCTAAATTTGATTAATCTCTTTCATGTATTTTTATTGTTCTTACAATATCTCATAGGTAGATTTTTAGCTTAAAAATAACACCCAGTACTTTAAATATCAAATCACCCATGCTGCAAATCAGTGGGAAAAAAGTGAACCGATGCATCTAGAGGAGACACGAGAGGTCACATAAGAAGTTTCACATTGATTCAACCTGAAAAAGCCTGACGCTTCGTCTGAATGTGCAGGTACATTTGTGTGTCACATCAGGTCTCAGTATTTGGTTCCTTTGACATAGTATGAATGAAAATCTACCGATATTAGATCATATTTATGCAACAATAACTACGTCAGTCCTTGTCATTTTACACTAAATGTGTAACATATGTGGTAGTACACTAAAATGGGAACATTTTATTGCAAAAAGATATTTCATGAATAATATCATAAAGGAATATAAAGTAAACAGGAGTTAGATTAATTATTACATTTTTTTTTAAGTAAGCCACAGATATAGAAAATCCCTTTTAAAGAAAAAGTTCAGACCAAACCTTATTCAGTTCAGCTTTTCTCATTTTATATCAATATTTAAAATTAAATGGAAATCCCTCCATCTCTGAATTATTTGAATTTATTCTTATTCTGTTTCGACCGTACAAGCAGAGAAAAATGAGAATTAAAAAAAAGTGAGCTGAGATGACTTGATTCACTGATGTGTGGCTGGGTTTCATTGTGTGTCAAGTGTGGAACAAAACAGTCATTCCTTGACTGGAGAAATTCTTCAAATTGGAGGTGAACTGTATCTTTCTAAAGGTTTATATGCGTGGATAGTAACAACAGAACTACGTGTGGCTGAGCTCTTTTCAAAGTCGAGCCGTGACTGTGTGGAAATCTGACTTTAAGCCAAAAGAGAACACCTGAATGGAATTCAGCCGACGTTCACTCTGTTATATGATCCTGTAATTTACAGCACAGTGGGTTGCCGTGCAAACGCCAGCAGAAGCCCAGATGTCAACTATAAATCAGCTTTTGGAGATGCTGAATTAATAATGTCTTACAGGATTGCAAATCTAAATACACCGATAGGTGTCACTTGATGCCCTCACTGCTTTCTAAATCCCACATCTAGACCTCATGCTAGATGTTAGTCAGCTCAGTGGAAGATCTTCAGAAAAGTCGTGTCTAATGTCTTCCAGGTCCTCCCACTCATTTTCTCTGCAACTGAAACCTCCCACAGCTGAACAGTCCAGCAGCAGCAGAAAGCTAAAGTTATGAGCACCCCATAATGTTTACAGGGACAAATTATCAGACTATCAGTCCTTACTGTAAGAATATTAAGTCAGCGCTGGATGGCTCAGTCTGCTGGGTTGACTGGTGTCCGTGGAAATCAGGGATCACTGCCAATGAACTCCAGTGTGAATCCTTAAGCAAAAAATCTTCACGCTATTGCCTAAATATGTAGCCCAAGCCCAGATAATTACAGGGTTGTGTCAGGAAGGAAAGATGGCCCAAAAGAAGATGACCAACAATGGGTCCAGTCATAGCTACCAAACTAGCAGTTTCCTGTACACTGTAAGCTGATCCACTCAGAATCAAAGCTGCTCAAATCCATGTTTGTCGTTCGATTACCAGTAAAGGTAACGTCTGTCTCTGCACTGTCAATAGAATCTGTAATCCAAGCAACAGTCCAATACTTTGTTCTCACATCACTGACTAGTTTTCCATCAAGCACATCAATCACAAACCTTTAGGTGACAGCAAGCAGTGGCATCGTTTTTAAATTGCTTCTTTCTTTGTTGAAATTTAACAACAGACAAAAGGAAAACTGAGACAAACAGAAATCTAAGAATGATTCAGATTTATCTGTGAACAAAGAGTTTTTTTGTGTCAAACGTGAGGATGTAGACATGGCCTGGTGTATGTAAGATGTACCTGACTAAATACTAAAGTCTACAGCAAAGTTATACTAAGACAAACCTTTAAAAAGATAAAGTTGACTCAATAAAAAACAAAACTTCTTGCTGTTTCCACATTTACCAGTGTCTGACAGAACTCACCTCTGACTCCCACATTCTTTTTATTAGTGAGAATTGATGCTTTTGTTTAGCTTGTTTTTTTGATTGTTTGTTTTTTATTGAGGTTATTCAAGACATATTTGGTGAACAAGTTCTGTTTGGTTTTCTGTTCCAGTGCTTTCCCCATATTCAACCCGATCTAAAACCCGCTTTTAGTTGTCCATTAACTGAGCAGCTTTGTGTTATTTCAGAGCCCGTAGGAGCCCGAAGTTTAGTTTGTCAGTGCAAACTCCTGCAAAATCCTTTCATTTTTAGCTTCCTGCCCTGTCGCATTTTTTGGGTTTTTTTTTATTTAAGTTCCTATTTGTCATTTTTGTCAAATTTAATTTTATTTGTAAAGGACGTTCAGACCTTTTGCATTTGAGGATCCCACAAACAAAAGCTCTGAGACACTTAATTAAGGATCCTTACACAATGCAGTGTAACTACTCACAATGGATTGTAAAAAAATGTATTTAGTGTTTTTCAGAGCTGAGGTGAGCTAAAAACTACAATCTGCCTCTAATTTAGCTTTTTTCAAACATTGTAAAAGCTTCTGACGGATCTCCTGAAGATGGTTTGGTCAGACATGTCCAAAGTCTGGCCCTTGGGCCAAATGCAACCCATGTTCAAATTTAATAAAACTCAAAATCATAAAATCAACAATATGTGGCCCCCAGCACTTTTTAAAAACGGTGTACAATGTCTTGAATGTGGTCAGCTAAATTACATTTTAATGTGTTTTCATACTTCAAAATCAAAACAGTCAATTTAACCACTGTCTCTCACACACATACAGGCACACACAGGTGGGATAAATAGAAAATAAAGCACTAAAAAATAAACATAAATCTTAAGAACTTTATTAAAGATGGATAAACTTATGACAGGATATTAGGCCCACCGTGAAAGAAAGAAGAGATAATATATGAGAATTAAGACATAAAAGTCTGAGGAAAAAACTCAGAAATTTACTAGGATAAACTCATAAAATTATAAGTAAAAAATAGATTTTACAAGGAAAAAGTCATGCTTTCTTAAAATAACGTTGGTTTTACAAACCTCCATCTACATCCGACTAAATCTATAATGCAGCTATTTATGGTGATGCCATAAGGCTTTAGTTAATCATAGAAACCTGGAACTTTTACATCTCTCATACTGACACACAATTCTGGTTCTTTGTTTCTGTTGTTGTCTTAGTAAACTCCTTTTTGCCTCATAGATGTATGACTTTAATTTCATAAATTTGTAATTTATAACTTATGAAATTATTACTTTATTCTTGTATTCTCAAATACTTTTGACATTTTTTGCGCTGTTTGTAAAAATATTTATATACTTATTAAACTGAAATCCACAGCGGTATTAACTTTACTGATGGTATTTATAATAAAAGCCTGTTGCCTTGTGAGGAAGGAGGAGAGGAACAAGACGTCTCCACTTTTTCTGAGGACTGTAAAAGCTTGTTTATGACAGCAAACAGGTCTTTCTCTATATCTGCACTGTTTTCGTCAAGGACAACTGTCTTTTCCACAACAGAACAAAATTAATGAACCACAGATATCACACCAACACAACCAAGAGTAGTTTTCATGCTGATTCCAAACATACAGTTGCTTGTGTTTATAAAAACACAATAGTGTTAATGCTGGTCTATTGTATTGGAAGTAGGACGCTTTGTCTGAAACGCAGGGCTTTGACTGCAACAAGAGCGGTCCTTCAATTTATACTGTTCAAGCATCTCAGACGTCCTCACACAAGCGCAGCAGTAGTGACTAAGATGGATGTTTTTCAGTTGATCGAGGAAGACAAATAAAGAAGATTTGTTTTAAGAGCAAGTGATTCCTGAGAAACAAAGCGTACGTTGTTTGACAAAGGTCAGATCTAAGCTGGATAATACCATTTGGCCTCCGTCTTTATCTTTATTAACCACAACAATTTCAAACGTTTGTCCAAATCACTCAACAGTTCCACACAGCCCAGAGAACAAAAGTTTTGTTTGGATCATCAGAAAGCAAATTTCACATTTGTTATGAACTAGGCACCAGTCTTAAAAAAGAGATAAAAACAAAGGACTCATCTGTGTTTGCAGATCATTGAAATGTGTCTTCGACAGCCTATGTAATTAGATAAATACTTCATAGTGATGTGACGCATATATAAGCGTCTCATGAAGAAGAATGTAGACCAGACTAGCAATGTGACATCTTACTTTGAAGGAAGAAAAACCTCGACAGCTCTTAGATTGCAACAAAACAGAAGAAAAAATCCTCTTAATTGATTTGTATAAATAATATGTGTCTATGCAAAGACTTTTGCTATGTTTGTAGCAATGCTATGTTTAAGAAGTCCATGAAAAAAGCAAATTCTAGCAAATGAAAACTTTTTTCTACAACTTCTATCACATTCTCTCTTCAAAACCAACACAAGATTTAGACAGACATCATTAAAGAAACTGAATTGGAGACAGTGAGGAGCTGATGTTGATTTAATAAGGTGGGAAGATTTTTAAAAAAAAATATTCTTAATATCTTATCACCGTAAGAAAAAAGTGTGTCATGTTTCGTGTTATTTTTCAGTCTTTAACTTCTGCTTCTGTGCAGGCTGGACTTTGACTTTGACTTTGTTCATCCTCCATTGACTGAAACCCCCACAGTCTTTGGACAACCACAAGTGGGAAAGGTCTCAGACACAGACACACCACACAGCTCAACTTTCAGTTGATCAGACATTCTTCTTTACTTTGTTTCCTGTTAAAAAAAAATGTTCACAAGTTACTCTAAGTAAAATGAATTTACCAATTTCTTATCAAAAAATTAAGACAAACATGTTTCAAAAATTACATGGACAGACCACTAAGTAACCTTCAAAATCTTTCAAATATATGACAAATTGTTTTTTGTGTTTTAATCACTTTAATTCATTTCTGCTGAAACACTGATGTATCTTTATATAAACTTAAACATATGCAGTGCCTTTTTACACATCGATGTAATCATGTCGTTTTTCATTCCTGTTCATAATTTAATGACATTTTAACCTGTTTTTTGTAGCAACTCACTAAAGCTTTCAATTGAAACCTTTAGTTGGCTTTTTTCACGAGTTAGATGTAACAGTGTTTTCCCCAGAGGAGCTGGAGGAAGAGGCAGGGAGAGGGAAGTCTGGCTGTCTTTGCTCAGACTGCTGCCCCCGCAACCCGATTCAGGATGAGCGGAAGATGATTCGGATGGAAAATGTGTGTCATATGTTAACTGTGTCATACAATAATGAATAATAATGTAAAAATCAAGTTTCCAATACTTTAAAATGACAGGTATCTGTTTACTGTACTCTAACAATGTCTACAACAGTGTAATAACAGATAAATGTGTTTTCAGTTTGGAGAACCAAAATTAAGGTGTGATCACTGATACACATCCTTCCCTAATATTAACAAGTACTCAAAAGAAACTGCAAGAGGCAGCTGTTTGTTAAGCGGAACTGTTTTTTCCCAGGTTTTAATCTGCACCCGAGCATTTTGACGGCTGCAGCCTAAAAAGATTATTTTGTATGCTTAATAAATCCTTATTTCAGCCTATTTTGATTCCTAGATGTCACAATAACCACAGTAATGGTCTGATTTGTGTTCATCTTTTATTCTGAATAAAGTACTTTTTACATTTTACAGCTGTATGATTGCTTTGACCCTAATTATGTGAAAAACACTGGATGGAAGAGATCGAAATTTCCAAAGTCATATTTAACCATTTTTATCAGCACAGAGTCCACTTGTAAGGGATGTTTTCTCTCTTAAAGCTTATGGCTAGAACAGATACAGTTATTGACTAATCCAAAGATTTGATGCTGTGGGCCAAAAATCCAAGTTAACTGAATTGTAATATACTATCCCAAAATGTTACATTTCCCACAGAGGGATGCACCACACCTGCCTAAAAATAATGTTTTCTCATTTTGCCAAACATGTTGAGCATCGCCGACCTCTGATTTCATTTTGCCTTCAAGGCTAATTTCTTCAGTCTGTTCTTCATTTGAGATTAAAATCTGAAACGCTACACAGAGGCGGCTTTGTGTCAAGTTCTGAGGCATGAACAATGGGTCAGTTATGAGAAGACACTTGGGAAAAAGAGGGCGTATAAAGAAAACATACTCATTTCCTGTTTTCCTAAAGCATTCCAGCAGCCACAGGTGAATCATCACGAGTAAAGGACCCCCATCATTAAGCTATTTATCCCTGCGGCTCTACATGCATAAGTATTCTTGATTAAGCATTTTCTCACTCAAACTCAAGAAGGAAAGTCATCATGTACTTGTTTTTATTTTATTTTCAAAAACTTCCTTATTTCTGATCAAAACACACTGAACAGCAATTCATGGCAAGCTGTTTATAAAAAAAACTCTTGTTTAGGATTTTTCTAAAGATTTTTTGAAATACTTTTGAAAATATTTCAAATAAGGGAAAATATAATCCATCCAATTTGAAAATGTCTTCTAAATTGAGAGACAAATGCAACTAAAAGCTTGGTGGCCTTGTGTTAGAGTGCAGAAAACAAATTTTACACACCGAGGTGTGTGACAAGTAATGAGACTTAAAACTGAATTCAAAAATGTCAAAAGCCACATTTTGTTGCATCAATTTTATCACCAAAAACTGCCCACAAGGTATTTTATAATTTTAAAACCACTGCTTATGCATTAACAGTGGTTAACAGCATTAACAGCTTAAGGAAAGAGGCAATAATTTCCGTTTTCTGTGTTGAAAAGAGTCTACCCTGAAGTTAAAAAGATCTTTATTCTTTCACGCTTTATATGCATGCCTAGTGCCCTACTTTTGGGTTTTATTTTCTTAATTCCATCATTTTTAATCAATAAAAAAGACATCAAATATATCGAATGTGCTAGCTAGAGTTTGCAATGACAAGGTTCTTAAAAGTTAGAGATGATAACAAGTCATTTTTTTGTAAGTACAAGTCAAAATGAGCTTCTAATGTTGGTGATTTGCCATGACTTTAAAATGATGCAGCGCAATGATGTAGAAACTGCATTTTCAGTCTAAAAATAGGGCCTGTAACTTAAGGAAAAACCAGGTCCCACGTCTAAAATACGTTTACCTGTAGGTTAAAGTGAGACAAATAACCACAAAAGCTTTTTAATAGAAAAAAAATGTTCTAAAACATATATTTTTGTTTATTATTTTTGGTTTTTTTTTACAGAAATGCATACCGAAATGCTTACAAAACTAAGTCTGGTCTGGTCACAGAGAGGAGGTAATGCAAATATTCAAATGAGTTTCTCTTCAGCTGAATAACACATTTCTTTATCACAAAGGAAGGATTAACTGTGACTACTGCCTTAGACTGCATTAAGTAAAGCTGGGTGTGGATATGGGTAAATTAATCAGTGAAAATGTCAAAGGGTGCCTTCCCTTTTTTAGCACAACGTAAACAGAACAGTAAGTCGTCCGTACTTGTCCCAAAAACAACAAGGAGTGGCACAGGTTTGTTTACAGTGTCCTTCAGAGATTTGCTTGAATAAGGTGCAAAAATCCAAATGATCATCCGTTTTTAAAAAAACTCAAACTTTTAAGCTTCACCCAAAAAAACTACACTCATTCCATCATTATTTTTTTCCTCTTTTGACCATATAAAAATAAAGCATAAAAAATGTAAGTGCCTTAGTGTATGTGGGTGGACATGAATAAAAAATGGTTTTTAATACCAAAAAAGTCCGATCAAATCCTTTAAATGTATCATTTTTCTGGAGTGCTGTTTTGCAAGCAACTTCACCCAGACTGTGTCCTGCCGCTGTGCTATTTGCTGCCACGCGCATAGTTCTGACATCTTACAAAGACATTGTTGAATTGAAAATGTCTTTGATTAACTGTTATTTCACTGCTTTCAGCTCAAACAAACATACATACTACTGTTTTTTAGGTATCGGCTTTAATTTTGCTTGAATTGAATATTAAAGTCCAGCAAATGCAGGTACAAGTTCTGCTAAAACCATGATACAGCTGGATGACAGATCAGAAGACAAACAGCATCTTGGACTGTTATCTCTTGGTATGACAGATAACGTGGCGACCTCAAGCTGGCCAATTGTTTGCAAGGTGACTGGCAGAATGCAAAATACTACAAAAGGAGAACCCTGAGGGTCTCTGATAAATTGAAATTGTCGAAATGCTTCAAGCACGACAGAAAGGAAAAAAAAACTCTTACTTCATTGCATGTTTAGTTAGCTTTAAGGTAAACCAACTGTTTTTTCTTCAAAAAAACAAAACTGTAAAAAAGGTTTGTGGGTTTCAGAAGACTTTACTCTTCTTAGAGAGATGTCAGACTGCGTTGACATTTGACATTTTCTGGGTGCTCTATCTTTGGGGCAAATCAAGCTTACACTTCTCTCACCTGAACTTTGAATGCTTCCTGAGACTTCTCTTCATCTTTTTTTTTTTGTATCACTTACAAGTTATATTCTAGTTTTTACAGTTCTTTGGATGTTTTTTTTTTTGTTTTTTTTGTCTGAAAAACATGATTCTATCAAAAGAATGTTACTTACAATATTGATGTGCAATGAGTTTCTTCTGTGAAAGTGTACAAAAGCAATTCTTGTACCAGGGGTTCAAATCTTATTTTTTATGAATACACATTGTACAGATTTTAATAAGATTATTTTTTTAAACTCTAACTCCCTTCAAATCCACTCCTGTAGATTTTTTAAAACAAATAAAACTCTGTTATGAGGCAAAAAAAAAAGAGTGATGCTATTTACAGTTGTGTGCAAGATTCAAATTAGTTTTTTTTTTTTTACTGTTAATGTTCAAAGGTCATGCTCATGTGGTGTAAATGCCACACTCACAATGTGTGGAACATCAGGAAATGCACCAAATGCAGAAAGGAAAGTGACATTTTTTACACAAAACCAGGTGGTAAAAACTTTACTGAAATTCCTGACTGCAGACATGCTGAAAGCTGAATGCTGAAAGGATAAAAACGCGGTGCTCTTGCAGTGTAACTGGCTGCAGTGGCAAAAATTGTGTTTAATGCTCGTGTCTGTTTGAAAAACGCATTAGGGAAAGCTGCTCATGGATTTTTATGCAGTTCTAGTATACCAACATAATAAATATCTGTGTTGGAGTTAATTAATTGTCAAATTAAATCATTTTTAAAAATATCATGTAAAATGTTACAAAACAGGACTTGTCAATGTAAATGTAAAAGTTTGTTTTTACAGTTATAAATAAAACTATTTCTCAGAAGTCATGCTTTTTAATGTCATGACATAAAAAGAAAAAAATCACACAGGTCCAGTTTGGGCCCAGCGTGCAATACCAGGTTTTCTGAACTTTACATTGCACTTATTCTTTTGATGACTAAAACTCAAATCTGCCAGTATTAGAAAAAGCAGTGAATGACAGAAATAAAAGTCTAAATTTGGCTAAATAAAAGTCAAACCGCTAAATTAACATTTTTAAACAAACCCATTACAGCCAGAAATGTCTGTCTCTGAAATGTAACTGCATCCATAACAGCTCCATAGGAATGACCAACTTCGCCGTTGAAAACAAAATTCTGTAGTTTCGATGAGTCTAAGAAGTTATGGCATCAACCTGTCAGCTTTGGACATGTCAACCAGATTTCACGCACTCGTTGACATACCATAACTCTTCAGCTGTTCACGCCATCGATGTGAATCACCTGGTTTAAGCTGCTCAGAATCCGTATGAATTATGTAAATTGCATAAGAGTTACAGTCGTTGAAAGACTGCCTACACTGGAGTTAAAGCTCCGGCGTTAAAGGGTTAATCACAGGTCCACCGAACATGTTTTAGCTCGCTTGCACAACAGTGCATATGGTGCACAGCTTGTGCAATCCCATTGGAAGCTGTGCTAAACGCAGCAGAGCTCAGCTCTGCTTGTGCCTCTTTTAAGACCTCACAGTAGCCACCGATCTTACTGTGCAATCTGCAGTAGAGCTCAACACCTGTATGATATTAACCCACACTGTGTGACTCACACATTTGTGCGAGTCTAAGCTTTTACAATCAAATAATTAATATTCATCACGATTTTTTTTTACAAACAAAAGGATTAGTAAAATTGGAAAATAAAAAAATCTGCAAATCTAGTGTTATTTAAAACAAATCCTAAATCCCAATTTATTTAATAATTCCTTATTTATCAGAATAAATGGAAAAAATTTACACGTCTGGACTGTGGCGCAAAAAAGTGGAGCCAAACTGGACTGCTTTGGCTGCAGCATCTACTTGACTCCTGTGATTTGCCTGTAAAGTGTTGTTGCCGGTGTTTGTCCATAGTCTAAATAGATGCAAGATGACTGGGCTGTGAGCAGCAGAGCAGTGACATTTTGACTTTAACCAGATGACTTCTTAGATTCTTTGACTTTCTAAAATTGTAATTAAAAATAACTTAAAAATCAGAAATGATCTCATTTCTAGGTTGTTTTTTTTAGGTGGTAAACCTGTGACAGTCAATAAATCTGCTGCCTTCTTCTGGCTGCTTTTTAGCGCAACACAGTTGATGATGTGGACAGATACTTCTGCATTAAATAATCACTTCTTCCGACAAGTCGTACATTTAGACAAAAAAAAGCTTGTTAGCAGCTGAGGTGGAGCTGAGATTCAAGCCACAAAACATCCGATTGAAAATATAACTTCATTTGTATGGAAAGCTCAACTAAACATAGATAAACACATGCAGTGAAGCCTGGATTAGTGGTTAATGCAGATTATGGGTTTTTTGACAAGACTCAGTGTGTTCTGTGATGACCATGGCTTTAAAAACAAGATTATCTTCTTAAATTTAAACATAACCACCATGGCATTTCCTATAAACAATCAAAATACTACATGTGCTGCGTATCAGCTAAAAAAGTAGAGAAAATGATATATTTTACATCTAAAAATACCCAGTGTGGGATCCTTTAAGCTCCCATGAGTCTTCTTTACATCTCAATAATAGTATTTCACACGCACATCATTTCTGCTCATATTTTTAGCTATGAAAAGACACCTGTGAATTCCACTTTCAATGCAAATAAACCAATTCGGAGCAAGTCAAACCGTGAAACGTACACACACATATGTAGAGTCAAGAAATGAGAGATACATTTTGGAATTTTAAGTTCAAAATCTAAAGACACAACAGCAAAAGTGATCACATGGATTTTTCATTTTTATGCAACAGGCCTATAAAAAAATATTCTAAAAGCTGGTGAATACAATGCAAAACAAATAATTTAAAGAAGCTGTGCAGAAAAACAGTGTTCTTTTGTTCTTTAAAAACTTTACAAATATGTCCATACCTCAAAATATTTAAACAATAACCAAAAGCTGTTTTATCCTTCAAGTAACTTTTTTCCAATACATGGCAGCCATATTTAAACGCAGCTGCAGCTGCCTACAGTAAAACAATAAAAAGGCAAAAACTTTTCCAAATAAAAGCTGCTTTTCTTCTCATTCTCAAGTCAGATTTTTCAGCTGAAAATGTCAAAGACGATTGAAAACTTGATCAAAGAAGTATTTATTCTCCGTTGTGTAGGAAAAAGTTATTTGATTTTGTGTAAGCTTTCAAAACAAATCATCAACACAGTAGTTATTCATTTGTCTGCTGGCGTTCCTTCTTCTTTTCAGAAAGATTTAGAATACATGCTGTTTTCAAAAGTTTTTTTTCATGGCAAGTCATATTCTAATTTAGGATTAAAGGGCTTGCATTTACTGCGGGGTGATGGTATGTGTAATTTTGACACAAACATGATGTGTGAATAAGGCTTGGCCATGACCTTTAAGGTTTTTATGATGAGAGCTGAAGCAGAAGTATGAAGTATTATTGCAGTCAAAAGGAAACGTAATCATAAAGAAAAGTTGTACACATAAAGATTGCACAAATTAACACGGTGCACAACTTTGCAGAGGAGATATAAATACATAATTTATTTTTACATTTGACATGTCTGTTTAAAATTCAATTTGTCTTTGTAATGAATACGACGCTTACTTGTCTTGAATATGAATTTCTCTTGTCAACAAACTGTCAAAAATACGTCACGGTGTCACAGGTACATACATCGAGTCTCGGATCATCGATTCAACAGAGTGAGCACGCGCATTTAGACTCATTTATTAAACTATATCAAACTTTTTATAATGTTATTTATTCCCTGGCAGGGAATATCTTTATACCGCTGGGAAAAAAAATAGATAAAAACAGCCATGTCCTGTCACTTTTTTTTGTTTTTATTGTTTTGGCCAGGCAACAGCAGCTGATCCGTATAAACAATGCAACGGACCAGGAAGCGGTGAGGGAAAAAAAGCATTAAATATCCCTCATATTTCATGTAAAAAAAATCCATGTTCGTCATAAAAAGAGAGATGTTAATAAGAGAATGATGAAAGAAAAAAAAATGCCCAGCAGGCGGCGGAGGGATCCTGTCTCTCTGCTTCCGCCATTCTGCAGTCTGCCAGCCGGCCAGCGGCAGCTTTGAAACGGTGGGATCCCAACTTAACCGGCCAGTTTATTCCCGGGACAGGCAGGATGAGGGCTTTCGTTCAAGCCTCCAGACCTGTTCAGATGCTCCTTGCCTTAGCCCAACAGTAGCCAGGACAGGCTCCTGACAGCGCCTTGACCCAAGAAGGGATATAGTGGGTTAAGAAAATGGATGAAAAGTAACAAAAACAGCTAAGCTGACTCTGAGCTTAATTTAAAAAAGAAAAATTCACAATGTGAACAATCGATGTTCCTTGACAGGATGTAAATGCCTGTGACCTTGTGACGTGTTTTTGACAGCTTGTTAACAGGATAAATTTGTATTCAAGACAAAGACAAGTCAAATTTAAAACGGACATGTTAAACGTCAAACTAAATGGTGTTTGAAGTTGTGCAGAACTTTGTCTTTATGAATACGTTTCTTATTGTCAGTTTCCTTACCCCACACAGAAGGATGAAAGGCTGGAGGCTGGAGTCATGTGTGGAGGGACAGGGCTCGTTTTCTTGCGTGAGACGGCACGTGTGTGTCATCAGTCAGGAAGAGTGTGGGCATGCATGACGAGAGTGGGACAAGAGGGCTTTGCGATAAGAATCTGAGTTCTTTTCAGCAGCCTCGACTGACACAAACATTAGCTTCCATGCACAGAAAACACAGGATGTAAATTTAGCTCAAATCTAGACCTTTAAACGTGACCTCCGTTAACCAACCGACTTATTTTAGGACAGCTGTAAACACAGGGATGTTTCTTATCCTAAATAATCGCTTTACATGACCTGCAACCCACCAGTGACCACATACACAGGAGGCCACGTCTCTTTTCCTTAACCAAACTGATGGCTTTTAAATTTTACACATTTGAAATGCAAAGCATCTGCTGAAAAGCTTAAATTCAAATCACTTTTTTGGTACATTCTTGGAGAAAAAAGCTAAATGACAACTTTTTCTGCTGTTTTTCTTTTTTGGAAACATTTTTTTTGGTACGATTTCTACATTTTCATGTTAAATAGATTAATTTGCCAAAAAAAAAAAAAGGCAGGAAGAAAACAAATCTAAGTAAGCAGCTTCTGTAGCTATCAACACGTGAAGAATGAAGAAATCATGCAAACGACTTTAGCTTCCTCCTGTCCTTGTGTAATCACTCAGAAAAAACAACTTCATAAAAGGAGAAAGGACGCAGTGTACTACTGTCATAGCTTTTCCTCAAAATACTACATATTGATAACAAAGTGCAATCTAGAGTTTTACAACTTCTATTTTCCAGAAATAGAAATGGCAGAAATGTTCTTCCCAGTAAAGGCTGCCACATGTGATGTGAAGAATGAGCTGATTGAGGTAAAAAATGATACTTATAAAAAGATAAAACTTGAAACTAAAAAAATGAAGTCATTTTTTTAGAATTGAAGTCATTTTTTAAAGAATTTTAATGTTATTTGGTTTATTTATTTATTTCAGAGGCAGATATGAATTAATTTTCTCCAATTCAAATTTCTAAAATTATATTTGAATATAAAACAACAGATTTTAGGCCATTTTAACAATACAGTGTGACTAATACCACAAAACAAAATTTCTAACTACATAAAAATATTCAAACAAGTAAGAACAACTACATTTCAATGCCTTTAAGTTTCATTTGAACAAATATTGCAATTTTCTTTTAATAATTGAAATTACAATTTTATAAAATACTAAAGTATTCAGCCAAACCTCCACAAAAATCCTAAAGACAAAATCATTAGGTAGGGTTTGAAATTGGGTTCTTCTCACAGTCGTTTTCTGTTCTTTGTACTTCCCCGTTTATTTTCCACTAGGAACTAGTTATTAGGTTGGTGTGCGTTCAAGCACCTGTTGGTATTCAAATGGAAGTTGAGCAACTTTCAAACTCCCACTCAGCATTGAATAAGTCATCTGTCTGGAAGCCGGGCCGCCTGCCATCCCCTTGGCATTTCTAATATCCAGTGACTTAAAGTGAGAGACAAATATCATCTTCCTCACAACCGCAGGTGACTCAGAAACAAACACATGAACACACACAAGAATAAAGATGTGAAACTTTATATCATCTAATTTCAAAGAAAATGAAATTCAAACGCAGAGGTTGAGGTGACAGTTCAGTGCCTGTTGGTGCTGCTTCAGATCTGTTTTGGTTTCTTGACCTTTTATTTCTGAGGCTTTTATTTAAACAACTTAGTCAGGCTGTAGCTGCTTTATTCTTTGATACAATTTAAAATTGTACTTTAAAAATGTTTACACTTAAAGCATTTACTGTTTTCTAAAGGATGACATTTTTAAAAAAGTGTCAGCTTGTAATGTTTCAAAGAATTAGATATTTAAAAACGCAAATTATAAATAAATATTTTCTTAAAAAGATAAATATATATTTTTATTTGTGCAACGTTTCCCAAAGAGAAAACACCTCAAATAGCATTTGTAATTAAGACATCGTGGAATGAAGTTAGACTCGTGAAATGAGTGTGTGAAAGTAAGAAAAGGAAAAACAAACTCAAAATGTCAAATGTTTGCTTTTTCATCGCACAGGAAGCTTATCTCACTGTGACATTTGCATCGTCAGGATCTTGTTGTCTTTTTGTTGCTTACATGTGTCAGCAGATACTGTCCCAACGACATGGATGTGCGTGCGTACGCGTGCTGGGACGCGCGAGGGCCTTTTCTGTTTGACAAAAATAAAAGCCAACTTTATTCACGGAATAAACTCGCTTTCAATGGAGAATATTTTATTTTAAACGGATTCTTGTTTGATTAAAATAGGGGAAAATAGTCTAATTAATGTTCAATGTGATTTGTTTCTTCATGTATTCATTTAAATAATGGGGTATCTTAAGAGCAGTTCCTTGTAATTTAATTATTAAATCAAAAAAATAAAAACTGTAGATTTTAAGCGCAGGTATTCTAAACGTGTGCAAACGCGCAGCGGAGTTTGAGTTGCGCCATTACAGATCAATGAATACAAGAGATGAGATATTGTAACAACAACAATAGTAATAATAATAATTAATAAAATAAATTAAGTAATAGCAAAAAAGAGGCTATAGGTTTGCATTTTGACTTCTGTGGACATTTGCTGTTTTCCTTAGAAGCTGCGCCGCGGTGCGCACGGATGTCTCCATGCATGGAGCGCCATGGCCGCTTTGCGTTTTGCAGGACGTGGAGTTGCGGCGAGAAGCGCAAATCTGCGGATAACAGAGAGGAAAATGCCCAGTCATTCTATCACGTGAACTTTAAGCTTGATAATTACACAGAGCCAGAAAAACTGTTGCTGTATTGCTTTTTTTTAATTTCCTAATTTTATTTTCGAGTGTGAAAAACAGAAAAGATCTAAGACAAAAAACGATTTAAGCATTTAAATAAAATAAAAATGAGAAATTTGGACTTTGAAAATGTCATAATGTATACATATAAACCTACATTAAGTGCATTATATGTAGATAAGCGATACAGACATATTTTAAGTATGGATTTATGGCTGTGGCGCAAAGCGTCGCCCAGTTAGGCCTGATACTGAGTTAAAAATACTGATAACAAAAGTTTCCATTACAACAGCGCAGGCAGTGTACCGTGGAAAAACATTTTAGAACAAAGACTTGTGATCCATTATCTCTGTTAAAATACTGGTTTTAAGCTCTGCCCGCGTCGTCGGAGTAAAGGATGT
The DNA here is from genome assembly GCA_014656515.1 of Oryzias celebensis. Classification (NCBI taxonomy): domain Eukaryota; kingdom Metazoa; phylum Chordata; class Actinopteri; order Beloniformes; family Adrianichthyidae; genus Oryzias; species Oryzias celebensis. The sequence goes on from BNCR01000014.1 coordinate 3,803,919, forward strand.
TCTTTCTGTATTTACAGCGAGACCAGACACGTTCCGATTCAATAATTCTTCTAAAACCACCGGTTGTATTCATAAGATTGCTTTTTTAGAACAACAACACATATAAATTTACTTTTGAGTAATATTTCCAACCAAACATATAATGCAATGTGTGTTATTTTATTGTACTTATTGGTAAGCAGGAATGAAAAAGGGACGATTTTCGTAAAAACAAGTGTTTTTTCTTTTATTTTACTTCATCACAATTCTACAAAAATACAAGAAACCTGCAGTCTAATGTGGCTTTATAGTCTGCATTTTTATCTCCACAAATAAAACCCAATAGTGAAACCCAAAATTGCAATTGTAAGAAACAACCTTGTTTAATAATAACTTAATGTGTAAATACATAATCTGAAAATATGACTGATTTGGTGAGAGTGTTTTATGTTGCTAAAATTTACAACAGCAACAACAAAAACGATTTTTCATTTCGTGAAAGCTGTTTTTAGGTGGAGACGAAAAGGAGACAAAATAACAGGCCATCTGTCCGTGTGAATGAGTCGCCCTCTAGTGGACAGGAAATACAACTGCATTTGAAATCTTGACCTATTTTAAAATTGTTCTTTGTCAGTAGTGCACACACACACACACACCTACACACACACACAACCCCACCCCACGCACACACACAAACACATGCTTACACACAATGACATTTACAGAAGCAATAATGACCTCATGTTTCGGTCAGTCAACCTGCCATGCTCTTTGTTTCTTGCACGCAGACAGAGCTACAGTAAACACTGCTGGTGACACATGATGGCTGCAGCGAGACAGAAACAAGTTAAGATTCCAGGAAAGTCAGCAACTTCAGAGTCATCAAAGGAAGGAAAACCAAGAAGAAAGCCTCCATTGCCCTCATAAGTCATGGTCTGAACAGGAACCTGCTGAACCCCAACAGAATAAAAAAAAACCCTCAAAGACGATATTTAAGTTTTCTTTTTTTAATGAGCAGTAATTTTAAAATTGATCATGTCAGGGTTGATTCAAAAGCTTCTAAAAAAGAAATTTTGATGAAACACTCTAATATCCAACAGTTGTCATTTAATAATGCTGACTTCTGGTTTAAGATCAGGGTATTTTGCGATTTCTCTCAGTCTCATAACTGCTTTGATGTTTTTCAAACTCTCTTTCGATTATTCTGATCTCATCTCTTTATTTTTGCCCTTTGTGTTATTAAAAATGTCAAAATTACATTAATTCATCCATCTTCAGAACCAGCTGAATCTCCTTTGGGATCACAGGGTTGCTGGACCTAACCCAACTTCTGTTGGGTGAAGGTGGGGTACACCCTGAACAGGTCCCCAGTTTGTTGTAGGGCCAAATTTAAATTAAGAGAGTATTTTAGGGTACCCTTTGAGTGTAATCCTCAAAAAGATGCATTTTAATTTTCTATATCATGCTTTTTAAACCCGTAAGGACCCAGACCTATTTTTTCAAAAATGAAAATTATGTAGGACATATCACAGAACACATTTCTGATGTTCTTCTGTTACACTGATGTCACCATGGGTTAAATTTGAAAATAAATATTTCCAAAATCAACACTAAAAGAGCTCATCAGACTGTCAAAGGTAACTGAATTTTTAGACTTAGCTGAAAGCCACAATGTTACACAGTCACAACATACATCAGTTTGTTTTTGCACATCAAGGAGAATCGAAGATGGATGAATATATGCTTTAAACAAGGTGATGAAGAAGCTGAAACTATGTGGTTGCAGTGAGAAGGCAGAGGAGGATTCTGGAGACTGTAAAGTTGTTGTTTTTATTGCTGCATAGCAAGAAACTTGACCAATATTTACAAAAGACAGTTACAGGAACTGAAAACAGAAGCTTCTGTTGGTAACACACAATAAGGCTGTATTAGAAAAATATTTCCATTACAAAAAAACAAAAAATTTGTGGACAAAACTTTAGTTTGATGTTTTGGTCTCTTTGAATCTACCTAATGTTTCATGTAGAACAGCTACTGACTGAATCAGAAACTGTATTGTTTTATGAGATGCTATGGAGCATAAACCTATACATTCAGAATAGAGACAGCTATTTACACCTCGTGCCCAAGGTTGATTTCAATAGTTAACCAGTATTTAAACATGTTTATTTTACAAGTCCTTGCCTGTTTTTGTATTTAATGAAGTCTTGTGCAAGCTTTGGGTGGAATTTGAGAATGTTTTTTTACTTTAGAAAAATGAAAATGCAAAAAGAAAAGAAAAAAAATATGACTATTTACTCAAAGGATTTATACATTTACAAGGAAGAAAAGATAACATATTTTCTTATTCAGTTTGACCCAAAAACAATTTCACTTTGACTATCACTCCAACATTGTTTTTCAGTAAATATTCAAAATGTTAGCATTGTATATCCATTTATTCTTTTGCCTATAATCCATAAATGAATATCCAGTCCATGTGAAATGCTCTGGGTCCACATCAGAAACACAATGCACGAACACAACAACCCAGCGATACACAACAAGGATGTGAAAATAAAGAAATGAAGCATAAAGGCCACTAGAGGCTGATGAAGCTTTCATAGAGCAGATACAGCCTGATCAAACAGCTGCCGATCAGAGCGAGTCAATGTTAAGTATTTATTGGAACCCTGTCACATCTACCAGAAAGACTCATTTTGCAAGGGAGTGAGCTAAAACAAAAAGTTTCAGAAACCATTCAACTTTAGTCAACAAGTTACGCAGCAAACTGAAGAATATGGGCTTCTGAAACTGTTTCTCAGCCAAATTCATGATTAAAGTTGCAACAGAACACACACAGACACAACTACGATCTGACCTACTACTGTTTTCACCTTGACGGGGTTCTAGGTTTTGACATTTACTGATCTCGAATCTGACTCATGAGAAGACACACACTAATCCAGAGTGTTACAAATGCCTATTCAGGGCTCAAGAGTGCAGCTACCTTAGTGGCTTGTAATTTCTGAATGGCGTGACCACTAAAAATGTCAGGTTGCCTCACTTTGCCTAGGTGTTAGAGGTAAAAAAATATATATATATACAAATCTGTGAATGAAAGTATCCATGATAATTTGATGATCAAGAAAATTAAGTTATCAATGATGTGTTTAATTCATTTTGCTACAATTAAATAATTCATAATTGTTTTTTTAAATGTGAATTTCAATGCAAAGATTGATGAAATAATAGGGAAAAAAAGACAGATACTGACGTATCTGAAGTAAAAAGCTAATAAACAACCACAACTATGGTGGTAATGATCAAACCAAAATCAAACTTTTTGCTGATAATTTAGTAGACTCTCTCTATATATATCTATATATATATCTATATATATATATATCTATATATATAGATATGTAAATTGGGTGCTGGGAGATGTAATCCTAAAATGACCTTTAGTATCAAATGTCAAAGTTAGTGGCTCAACCAGTTTCCCTGCTCAGGCTCAACTAGAGTAAAACTCTCAACATTGTTTTTATTGATGATGGCCATTTGTGACTGGTTCCAATACACTTTGAGTGGAAACACTGACAAAGCAGTAAATTATATTTCATGCTGTGAAAAAGGAACAGAGAAAATGTCCCCTCTTTTAGCATCAAATGAACACCAAAAAGTGAGCCAGTGCCAAATCTGTGCACCTAACTTTTTAAACGTTGCAGCAACCAGTGCAAAAGTCCCGTATGTGGCCAGAAATCCCACAATGAGCTCCTAAACCTGTCACGTAAATTGGTGCAAAAACACACACTCAAATCCAAGGTATAAACTAAGAGTTTTTTAATAGAGAAAATCATATGATAACTCAACTGTCTCACAGGTACATTATTTTTATATCAGGTCTGTGTAACAACTTGCTGACTGACAAAGTGCTCAATATTGCTGCTGCATTTCTAAAAAGGCTTATTGTCTTGGTGTCATGTCCAAAGCAAAACAAGTTTGATTAAAAAGTCAAAGTGAAAATCCACAAATTATTAACATAACAACTGATGTCCTTGTGAGACTGCTCAGCTTCACTTGTTTTTCTCTGTTTTCCTGCAGCCTGTCGTGCTCTGCACTGACAGTAAAAGGCTCACGAGATGAAAATACTCAAGATGAGTCAAATCGGCTGTTCGACTTCACACCATTTCTGCTATAAGTGCAAGGAGGCTACCTTAATGCTTTTAGCCATTCTTTATGCGTTTTTATCAGATATTTATGGATTTGTCTCCGTCCTGTTTTGTTAACAAAATTCATTTTTAAATCAGAACAATTGATGATTTATACCTATAGAGTTCACAAAAAAAGATAAGAGACATTGAAACTGTAGAGCCAATTCTCAAAGCTCCTGTCAGTCAGAACACGTATCATAAAGTAATCTGTTGTCATGTCAATTGTCAGTCTTCTTTTATGGTTGTTTCACAAGTTTTGGTGTTTAAGCTATTACTCTTTCAAAATGACTTAAACGTGTCAACAGACTGATTATTGTTTTGTGAAGTCATTTAAATGCTCACAAAATTAATGAAAAGCCCTAATTTGAATTAAATTGAATTGAATTGAAATGGTTTTTTTCAAGCAGACAAGCTATACAAAACATGTGTAACACAATCAACACCCATAAAGATTTGCATCAGTAGTCATGTCAAACATAGGATAACTAGACATCAGAAAATTGACTGCTTGAAAGGGAGTGGGAGGAAGCGAACTTATATAATCCCAGCCCGACTCGACCATACCATTTACTTTACATTAGATATCAACCGGTTCATAACTAATAATCAGGTACTTATACTGTACTGGCAGTACACAGGTAATTAAACATCCTTGAGTAACAATAAGTCATACTGCTTTGCATGTAAGTAGAACACTATTTTAAACTTGATTGGAGCATATGCAAAAAAATACTAATACAGAATAATGATTAAAAAAAAAAAATTTTTAAGAATAGTTTTATCATTAAAAAAAATCAATGATGTGAATAAATCAAAAATGATACATGATAGATGATAGCTGTACGACTGCAAACATGATAACAAAAACAATAATAGTAATTAAAGAAAAAAATGGATCAAATAAATGTGTCACACATCTTTTGTGTATTCATGATGATGTAACGCGGTTGTTGAGGAGGCCTGGAGTTACTTAATGGCTGGACCCCCCCCTCCAAAAAAAAAAAAGAAAAAAAACTTGTAATTCGTTGAATTACCATAATTGATCATTGTTGTTTATGAGATCATCCATCAATTTATCATCACTAGTAACATTTCTGCCGTTGTCAGATGATACAATGTGCAGCTTTGAAAAGTCTGTGATTTTCTCATATTTCCAAAGAGCGATCAGTGGACAAAGCAACGTGGAGAGCATCTGAGTGCTCAGAAAAACCTGAGCAGGTATGCAGATGAGGAAGCCATGAAATGACATTAGTAAGGTGGATATTGACTTTCTACAAAAAAAGGAGTAATTGCACCAATTTAAATAAAATCATTTGCACTTTCTATCCGTTTAGCAACTCATTTAGTTTAATTACATTAAAATATTTGACAAAAAGTAGCAAATAAAACAAAATCAACATATACTTTGTATATGTCGTTGTCCTTTTGTGAACTCAATAAAGTCATCACTTGCTGAGTTTGTAAGGGGGAGGCGCTGTAAAGTCATTTTCTGCTCTCATTTGTGCTCTAATCCTCTCGATGACACAGACCAGAATCTCACTTTTGCAAAGACTCATTCCTGCAGAAAAACATTCTTCAGATCTATTATTGTAACGCTCTCGACTCAGCAAAATTTAAAGTAAAAGGAGACACGCCCAGCTGTCCAAAGGACGAAATATTCACATGCAGGTCTGTCATATTTTTTGAGTGAATTTAGACTTAAATATAGTTTGTTTTCTGCTCGATACTTGAGAATAAAGTCTAATCTGAGCAACAAGTGAGCATAAACAAAGATGGTCAAGTAAACACTTGACCCAATCATTTGCAACATTTTTATTTGCAAGATCAAATTTTTCATCAGATTTCTAGTAATAATGAAACATTTCTGAGAGCATTTTTTTTTGTAAAACATTTATCAACAATGTAATCCAGTATGGTAATAGGATTTTTTAAAGAATGCTATCATTAGTAAACATAATTATGGAGGGACAATGAACCATTGTTTCAGACCTAAATTAGGTTTGAAAGAAGAGAAGGTAAATTATGATTTAAAACACTTTTCTGTTTTCGTTTCCAACAAAAAAAGCTGCAAACTCAAGGCAAATATGATTTAAATCACACCTTGACTATGTCTGAATAGAAAATCTAAACTTTTTAAGAACATTTTTTTGGCATATTGATTAAAAAGTTAGAAAGTCACCATTAATAACATCACAGGTTGTATTTTATTTGCAAGTAAGTGCACAAGAATTCTTAAGCTTATAATGTATACAGATAACGTCAGATGTTCATGTTTAGCATTTCTAAGCAATGCTATGGGACAACTGAGCTGCCTCAGATGTTCACGCAGGTTGAAAAGTGAATTATTTAACAAAGATGAAGTGTCCCAAGATTTATGGGAATGACTGTAGAAGCAAACACTCACACACATGCAGCAGGTAATGTTTCTATTAGGTGGCAGTGAAATATGCTAACAATCCACTGAAAAATACAATCAGATTGGATGATAGTAAAGCTCTTAACTGAAACAGCAGTCAAAACAACAGATTTCTATATTTCTGCATTCAGAAAAAAAGTTTACAGCATTTTTTGCTACTGACCATGAGATGGCAATCTAACAGTTTGCTGCCAAAAAGCCTTTTCCAGTACAAACATGTTTATATTTAGATATATTTTTAATCTACACAACATTATAATTGACTTTTAGGTGTGATCTCATAATGACTTATTTATTTTTTTCTGTAATCACACATGGAAGTCACTAAGTCTGGACAATAGGTGGATCAAGCAAAAACTGTGTTTTTTGAAACACATGAGGGTGGGAGTATGTTTTGTGCTTCTTCAACCGGCAGCAGAGAGCTGAGTCATCTCTGTCACAGCCCTCCCACGCCTACCCACGCTGCACTGCTCTCGATTTCTGTCGGTGGTGAAGATGCAAGGCCATGGACTTGATACCAAAACTATCTGCATCACTCGATCCAGGCCCACAGATGACGAAAACAGTTACCGTAAACGAAAGGGGGGAGAGCCTCGGTGGAACCAGCTTGGCATAAAGGAGTGTGTGTTTTGCACGGTTTTGTATGTGTGAGTGGGTCTCATCACAATTTACAGAAACCGATATCGCTTGTCAAACAGTGCAAGATGTGTGTAGACCGAAAAGTATGACTAAGAGAGAGAAAGATCTGTGTTTCTGTTTTGTCCAACTCCCAAAGGTGTCTTACCCAAGAATGGCATTTATAAAGGCCAACATTTATCATTAAAGGTCTTGAAAAGAAAAGTCTTGATAGTTACATTTAACATCAGCACAGTCCGTCTTTGTCTGTCATTTGTAAAAAATATGTATTTATTTATTTTTTTCAAGAAAAACAATCTCAGAAACCTGAATCTTTTTGTCTCGTTGAGACTGGCTAAACATGAATATAATGCTCTTTGTTGATAAAACATTTTTTTATTGTGAATTCACAGTTGATCTTAACCCTTTGATGCAGAACATGGGTCAAAAGTGACCCGGCTGAGTTTTTATTTTTGACATATTTGTAATGAATTAATATTATCAATCAGTAGTTCCTTATTTAGCTTGTTTCAGACCATCACACATAATTATATCATTTTTTCATGTCTTATTTAAAAAAAAAAACTTTTTTGTACCCCTCTATTCGCAAAATGGGTCCAGAAAGACCTCTGTTCATTTTTTATGTTATTTCCTGTATGGCTCAGTATTTACATGACATAAAATAGGTACAGTTTCTGTCCTGGTCATGGAATGGTGGACCAGCTCTACACCCTCTTTAGGGTGCTGGAGGGTTCCTGGGTGGTCACTTCTCCTGTCCATATGTGTTTTGTGGATTTGCAGAGGGTGTTTGACCGCATCCCCATTGTGTCCTGTGAAGGGTGTGCTTGCAGTATGAGGTCCAGTTAGCCTTACTGAGGGCTGTCTGGTCTCTGTTTGACCGGAGCAGGAGCTTTGTCCGCATTGTCGGCAGTAAGTCAGACCTGTTCCGGTGCATGTTGGACTCCAGCAGGGCTGCCCTTTACCCCCGGTTCTGTCTTTATAGACAAAATTTCTTGGTGCAGCCAGAGAGCCAGAGGATGTCTGGTTCAGGAACCACAGGATTTCCTCTCTGCTCTTTGCAGATGTTGCCCTGTTGGCTTCATCGAGCCAGGACCTTCAGCATGCATTGGAGTGGTTTGCAGACGAGTGTGAAGCGGCTGGGATGAGGGTCAGCACCACTAAGTCTGAGGCCATGGTTCTTGACCAGAGAGAGGTAGTTTGCCCTCTCTGGGTGGGTGGAGTGCTCCTTCCCCAAGTGGTGGAGTTTAAGTATCTTGGGGCCTTGTTCACAAGTGAGGGAAGATCAGAGCGTGAGCTCGACAGGCAGATTGGTGCAGCATCCACTGTTATGCGGTCGCCATACCGGTCTGTTGTGGTGAAGACAGAGCTGAGCCAGAAGGCAAAGCTCTCAATTTAGTGGTTGATCTTTGTTCCAATTCTCACCTCAGGATCGTGACTGAAAGAATGAGGTCCCGAATCCAAGCGGCTGAAATGAGCTTTCTCCGTAGGGTGGCTGGGCCTCCCTTAGAGACAGGGTAAGAAGCTTGGTCACCTTGGTTGGTGAATGGATGGATGGAAATTTGAAATAAATGATATTTGATCATTTATTCCACCATGTTTGTCGTAAATATCTTGTTTTTGTCTGTCATTTTCCTTTTTTCTTTCTCATGGTATGAACAAGCATAGCTTTTGTATTTCTCCCTCAACGTTTCACACACGGGTCAGAAAAGACCCAAGTGCATCTGCTAGTTCTAGCATATGGAATGAAAAAACAGTTAACAGGTCAGCACAGATCTCTCAATACATCTAAGTACTGTTTTTCAGTTGTTCTAACATTACCTAAAAACATGTTTAATGATAATTGTGAACTGTATATAAAATTTAATTAGGTTTAGTTACTTTGAGAATGAGTACATTATTTGTTTGAAATAATGTGTTGAAAAACAACCCCAACAAGAATTGTAACTACTCAAACATTTGATCAGAAGCATGGGTGTGATTTCCTCTGCAAAGATAGTATCAAAATTGTTGCATTTGTTTGTTTTAGATAGATGGTTACTCCTACAGTGTTTGATTCCTCTGAAGATTTCTTTCCATTAAAGGAGTCATTACTTCCCACTGTCACCCACACACAAGGTACAGGATGTTTATTCAATACCTAATACACAGTTACTGTAGTTGTCTACAGGACATCTCTGATTTCTATTTTGTTATTCTATTAGATTTCTACCAATCGTGATCTGAAAGATATCTGCATACAGTGGTCTACTACACCTCTACTTGTAGTCATCTGATCTTGGGATATTTTTTGGGGGGTCACAGGTTCCAACCCTACTGTTGAAGGTGGAGTACACCTTAATCAGGTCACCAGTTTGTCACAGAGCCACTAAAAACCACTCATGAGCAAAGTGCAGACTACAGTCAACCTACGAAACATGTTATTTAACTTTGGGAGGAAGCAGCAGAGCATCCACAGCTATGCAGGGAGAACATGCAAACTGCACACAGTCAGGATTTGAAGCAGGGTTTTTTTCTATTTGTAAGGTGAAAGAGATAACCATGATGCCACTGTACAGCCTTTGTTGATCATAGACAACTATCACAAAGTTCTACATTCCAAGAAGTAGCAAACATTTCTACTGAAATGTACCTGGGGTTAAAGGGCTCAGAAACTTTCATCAAAACAACAATCCAACATCTATGTTTCTATTTAGATTTTCACTTGTCATATAATGGAACAAACTGACAGTAAAAGTTTTATTCTGTTGGTCAGAGCGGATTATTAGAATGATCTTAAAGCACATTTTATCTTCTGCTGCTTCCAAACTCAAAAGCTTTTGCATTGAAGCTTTTGAGCTTTTTATGTTGGGTTGTTCCGCAAGTTTTACAAGTATAGAATTACATTTACATGTACAAATTAGGAAAAGAATGTCGTCTTGTTTCTATTTGATAGTAAAAGGAGAAAAAGGCGAACCGCACATAAAAATCACCCGAAATAGCAACGTGGTTGACTTGACTTTTCTATTTTATATCTAATAAATATTTTAAGAAGTTCTCTAAGAGATATTAAAAATATCCAAAGATCAGATGTTTACAGTTAGATGTGTAAGACACCTCTATATGTAGAACGCTATTGGAAGACATCCAATGGAGTCACAAAATCGAGTTGTCTGAGATGTCCAGAAGATATCTAGTGTACTATTGTGTCTATTAGATAACTAATAGGCACCATGTGTCCGATGGAGTTCCCAAATGGCTTGTTTAAACATGCAAGGCCTGATGGGACCTGAAAACATCTAGCTGTTGAAAAGTTGACTGCTAAAGATCCAAACTGCGATGTGCAATAGACCTCAATGAATTGATGTCTATCAGATCCAGAACGCCCATCTATCGCTGTGAGCCATGATTTAGATATCTTATAGACGTGACCGTGCCTAGTGAGCAGGACTTGCTAGAAGCAGGGCAGTAACCTGGCCTTCAATGCTAATGTACTAATGAGAAATAGTAAAAAATGTTTAAGAGGTGAGACATCTCATTTTCTGTTAATAGCATTTTTCAGACCTTCATCATTTTTTTGGTCCCTCTGAAATTCAATACAGCAGTCATTCATAAGGGAAAACGACACTATTATACTTGTGATAGTTTCTTTTAGCTCCTGATCCTTCATAAATAACTTGTATAAACGCAGACACAAACAGAGAGTTCACACAAACAGAGAAATCCACTTCTGTAAGTGTTACATTCAACTGTCAAAGGAAAGAGTACGCAAACAGTGAGACAAAAAAGTGTGCAGTGTCATACTGCGTTTAGCAACTACCAATATTGCAAACAGCCACCACATGCTACAATATTAAGGTGCGATTTTATTTTCAACAGAACATGACCGTGTTCTGGTTAAAGTTATCAGAATAGCATGTCTCTTAACTCAGGGACATGCATGTAAATGGAGTAAAAAAAAGAAAACACTCTCCAGTTATACGGAACAGTCTCTTTTGTGGCTAAATGAATAGTTTTGAAAATAAATAAAGGATAATATTCAATCATGTTCAGCATCAATTGCCATTTTGATTCAAGAAGTAACCCAAACATTTTCTATTAATGAAAAGAAAATGTGTCTAATTTAAAAAAAAAAAGAAAAAACTTTAGGAAACTCATATTAGTACACGATGCGCCACTTTGTAACTGATTTATTGCTAGCTCATGATTCAAAACGGAAACCTGAAGTGAACTGTTGCAGCCTTTCTATGAACAGTGGCATGACACAGCATGAAGACGTATTAGTTATATTGCGAAAATTCTGACCAGTTTAATAAAAAAAAGCCAAATTCTTTACCCAAATAAATAAAGCTAAACATAGTTGCAACTCTTTAGTCGCCGTTTTTCAAATGCGAACAGCTTGCATATGTTCACCAAAACACACAAGCCCAACACCATTGCTTTCACTTTACCCCTTCAAAGGTGTGGTCAGTGTGCTACAACAAAACTGCACAACGAAGCTTTGGATTGTTAGCAATGTGCCAAAAACATTCAATGTTTCCCAAAACCAAACAGACTGTCAGACTGGGGACAACGCTACCGAAGGAAATCCATAGTCGGACTTCTCAAAGCATTTCCCATTTTTCAGCCTTTGCTGAGACTCTGGGTTTGAATGTCGTGCTACATATTTCTATTGAAAAAATCCTGCTGGTGATAATCCACACAACTTTCTTTGGATGACTGAGGAAAAAATATTTTAGCTTATAAGACGTTGGTGTAACTCCCAACTTTCTGGAGGCTAAATTCTTCCAAAACCTCCTTCACAATTTCCCTAAAAAGAAACAACATATTTTTTCTTATATTTTACCTGATAAAACAGATTAGAAGAGTGTAAAAGGTTGATGCCATAAAATTAGTAGACTGGATTTTGCATCAAATTCTAAAAGAAAATGTTTTCTTTGTCTTTGACCATTAGTACTAAAGTTAAAATGGGGCTCAGCTTGATTCCACTTACCAGTGGGTCCCCCTTCATCCTCCTCTTCATCAGAAAGTCTTCAAAGAATACTGAAAGCAGAGACAGAAAAAGGAGAGAGGAAAAAAGAACAGAGAGGGAATATTTTAATCATGAAGGAAGCATGCCATCTTCCCACTCACATTGCAGAGAGTCTGCCTCACTCAGACATAGACAAAAAAGATAAAACACACACACACCGGTTCGAAAAAGATCACCCAAAGGTCAAATGAATCACAGGAAAAGAGAATGGTGTTGGGTCAGAGGTTGAAAGAGAGAGACGGTAAGTCAGAAAATGAATGTCCAGAGCAAAAAGAAGGAATGAATAGAATGTAGAGAGTTGACAGGAGGAGGTGAGCACATGAAGACTGGAGAGAAAAAAAACAGAAATGCGTGGCTTGCCTGAGTCATCGGCAACCACCACTTCCTCCTGAGTTCTTAGAGCTCTACTAATGACTGGCCAACTTCTGACTCAAAGACGCATACATACGCACAGTGAAATTCCTACTTTGAACTTCACCCTGCTCAAACTTTCGCTCCCTCTTTTATGCAGACATGCATGTGACCATCCACCGAGTAAGGTGACTCTAAAAGTGACTGCTTCTTTAGTGAGGAAAAAGCTTTTTTTCTGCTCCAACAAGCAAAGGTAAGGCCGCCCTTGAGCTTTTGGTTAAGAGGGAATAATGGAAACGAACTGTCACAGTAGAGTGTATTTCTCTGAAAGATGGGAGGGGAGGCTCACAAGCTGGCCTCACTGTCATGGGAAAAGTCACATTCTGCAGCTTCCCAGAAATAAACTACTTCTGCTTTTCCCATCATTCCCAAAGGCATGGCCTCTTAACTTCCTGTTTAATGAAAAGTAAGTGTTTTTGTTCAAAAAAATAAATAAAAAATAAAAAATAGAGCTAGCTTTCCTTGCACAATTAAAAATACAGGACATCCCCCCTCCTTTCTTTTTCTTCACTTTGACCATTTGACTTGGTAAGAACAAGTAGGAGTGGTCCCATATCGTGGCACCTACCCTGTTTCCCATAGTGAAAATTCAACACTGCCATGTGTATAATTCAAATTATTTATTTTTTTAAACTTTGTTCTGTAAACCACAGGTCCACATCTAGTTAACCAACACTTTTGCAGAAGCCATCTGCAGTTGAAGGCGAGATAAACTTAGATCTGCACTACACAAACTTCACCACAAAGTATTGTTCTGCAATTGCTACTTTTAGTTAACAGATTTCAACCACAGAATTTTAGTCAAAACATTTTTAGAACATCTCTCTTCAACTGTCAGAACTTAATTCAAAATGCTGCTGAATAAATTAGGTAATAGTGTAATAAATCATTTTAGCAACGTTTTCGATTCATGTCATCATTTGTGGTTCCTGATACAGTTTGATTTTGGTTCGTTTTGAACAATCCAATTCACTGACCTAAAATAGATCCAGGACATCTTTAGCCAAAACTTCCACCACTGTGACTCAGAGATACGTAAATACGTGGTACTGAACAGTGAAGTTTTCCAGATTATATTTCTTGCAAGATAATCAATTGTATTTATTATGTACAAACAAGCAAACAAGTGGTTTTTCCAAACAAAAATAATAAAAAAGGAACCTGCATTGGAACATTCTACCACACTGATGGTCACTTTTTTGCAAAATTCAAAGCGTTTCCACACATTTGACAGTAATGATGGATTGATCATTTTTTAACTGACATCACATATGTGTTGTCCACTGTTTGTCATATTTACGTTCTGGTAAAATAAATCTACCATGCCTCAATCCAAACGTTATTTTTTAGTATCAATACCGATAAGTCGATTTGATTACCAAGTTGCCTCAGACAGATCAATCTGGTCGAATCATAGAATATAAATCAATTCAGTGATTTTTGATGCCTAATATTGAGGTATTTTTACTGTTTAATTTTAATAGAAAAATTATGAGTGGAGTTGCCAAAGTGAAGATAAATCAGTGCAATGGAACTAATTTCTAAAGACAATCTAATGTTTTGTGTCTTGAACTTATTATCTAAAATCTCACGATTTTCCTTTTTAAATCCTGAAATGTACCTTTTATATTTTTAGTATTCTTTTAGGATTTTTTTCATGCATTCTGGCCAATTTAAAATGATGAAAAACAAAAAAAAAACTTTATTTAAACCTTTTCCAGCACTCGTTTTCAATCCAACAAGTTATAGATGTAATAATCTCATTCTCTGCATCTCTTCTTGTTGTAAAATTTTTCATTAAGATTCCACTGTAGCTTCTGACATCACATCTGGTCCGATACTACCACATCAGATGTGATGCTTACTGGACGTCAACGTATGTGTGATAAGTGGTGTTAGATGGATTAACCTCTGAAATGAGATGTGCCAGTTTCCACAGCTGGGGAAGATGGTGCACACTGAAGAACAACACATTGCGACTTTGACATCAAATGCTCATCTGAACCTCACAAAGTTTCAGGTTTAAGATATTTTTGGCTGTGATTTCTGATAACTTACTTAGCTTGCACAGAAATAGTTTCGTTTCATGTCATATGTTGCCTATTTTTTTTCTTTGAGGGGGATGGGATCAGAGCAGCTGAAACCGTCTGCAGCCTGACCAGCACTTTCAGTGACATTTAGCTCCTCATCTGGCCCACCATTGCTGAGGCAGCAAAAATCTGACGTATGACACAAAAAACAAAATATTTTATGCTTCTGACAAAGCACCATCCAATTAAATGACTTCCACTAATTAAGGCTCTGGTACACACTCAAATCACTATCTATCCACCCAGTCACAGTCTCCAAGAAAATCCGACATTTCAGAAAATTTCTGCTTTACTCCAATGCAAAGCAGACATCGGGCAGCATTCGGTGATAGAATGTGGAACATGGCACCAAGTTGAGACAAATAACTTAATTTTTTCTGCTAACAATTAAGCTTATTTATGGTTTTAAAAATAGGGGGTCATATGTTCTAATAACCTTTACAATGGTTCACATAAAAATGGTAAAAAGTCACATATGCTTTGGATGAACAACACCATGACAGACACAATTTAAGAAGTTTAATTAATTCATTCATTCATTCATTTTCTGAACCGCTTAATCCCTTTTGGGGTCACGGGGCTGCCGGAGCCCAACCCGGCTACTCATGGGCGAAGGCAGGGGACACCCCTGGACTGGTCGCCAGTCTGTGGCAGGGGAGTTTAATTAATCAAAATCAAAAAGTAAAATCAAATCAAAATCTTTACAAATAACTCGTCATGGTTCAAAGTGAAAGTAAGAAATCAATTAATTAAATGAAATTGATTGATTCATCAAACCCATAGATGAATATATATGTTCTTTACATTCATGTTAAAAAATCTGCTTTTCTGTTATTTCTTATCATAAAATTCCTCCCTTTGTAAAAAGTCCACCCTATTTAAATCACTATGTGAAAACCCCTTTTCACAATAAAACAAAATGTCTTTTAGAAGGAAAATATCATTTTCATTTATATCTGACCTCATTACAACATTGATCGATTGTCTTTTTAATGACTTCATAAGGCACTTAAGACTTGGAAAGCAAATAGCAACAAACAGAAACTGAAACTTTTTTGGCTTATTTAACAGGTTTCTTTATTCAAAAGATGCACAATTTGAATGACAACCAAACATGAAAAGCTAAAAAGCTTCAAAGCAAAAGCTATCAAGTTTGGGTTTTAAAAAAGGGTATTTCCAATCACTTTACTTAATGAACCTAAAAGTTTAGTCTGGATTTTTTTATTTAAGTTTCACACGACCTTCTCAAAAGCAGTGAAAAGTCCTCTGCAATAACATATTTGTTCCTCTGCAAGATTCTGTCCGAAATTGCTCAAAGATTAAACTGTTTCCCAGCTCCTGTATGTCATTTAGGCATGCAGCCATGCAGAAAGAAAGTGATACTTTGACAAGAGCTGGCTCAGCAATGTGTCTATTGTGGGAGATTGAGTATGCTGATGAGTCAAAGAGATCCATTACACCTAAAATCAGAACAGATGGCCCAGCAGGTTATCTTAGAGTAGGTATGAGAACTCCTGGCTACTTATAGGTTACAAAGATGCTTCATTCTAAAAAGCTTCATTTTTGGTGAGCTCGAGTCCCTGCAGTTTGTTCCCATTTAAGACCTGGAAGTCCCAAATGTTGCAGTTCCCCATATAACCACTAGGGACAGGTTTCAAGAAGGAGAAACTGCACTTTGGTCAGATATCCCTTTGATTGGCAGGAGGACTTGACAAAACTGTCATTCTGTCTCAAATGTTCATTCATTTTCAAAACATTTCTGACTTGGATGAAGGAAACTCTAGTCAGTATGGCTCATTGTTTAGAGTCATATGGATGGCATCAAATATTTTTGATCCAATATGTCTATGGCACAACTCTATCATTCTGTCAAACAAACCTGTCAACTTAATTGAGACACTGGTGATTTTCACTAGAGTGAAACCTTTTTTTCTCATCCAGCTTGTACATTTGTAATCTAGTATTAATGATGATGTTCCCACATCTAAGAGTGTTTTGCATCAATGACACTTCTTTAAATATTTGCTGGATTATGGTAAATGGGGACTGGCTAATGCTGATGCAGCCTTTTTCTACCTGCATTCACACATACATTTACACACTCCTTAAAGATTAATAAAAGGAATTATTTAAGAAATGTTGGAATCTCTGTTCATGGTTTACGTTCTGTATCAAGTGGGATTGGTGTGAACAGCTTACATGAATAATGTAAGGTATTACAAATTAAAATATAGTGGTGGAATAATATTCATCTTAACTGATTTTCTTTAGTTTTTTTTCTCTTTGAAACTGTTCATTTAATTGCATAACTTAACCAGATTGATTAAATTGAGAAAAATAGTCACTTTTGTGGTTGATGCTGTAGAAAGGTGTTCTGTAGAGTTAACAGAAATCCTCCAAAACATATTTTACATCAAGTTTAGTTTTCGAGAAATATGTCATGTCAGCTCATTTTATGAAAGCAACTGTAGCCGTTTCTTAAGTCTAGGTTTGACCACTGTTAATTCCAGCTCCCTTACTCCTGAATATTTTTTATGACACCATGTGCAAACAAGTATTAAAAGCCAAAAAATTCTGTGTCTGACACCAACAGATGGACACCTCTGGACAAACTCAAGACTTTCCACAGGAAACACATTTTTCAACTAACTAAGACTAAGTTGGATTATGGATCATCTACGCTCATGGTGTGATAAATAGACACAGAAATGAAAAATTAGTAAAGTCTTTACTTATTATTACCAGTAATGCTCATTTCAGAGTAACAGATTCCAATGATATAAAGTGAAAGGCTGTGGAATTATGGAAACTTTATTGTTTAATCTTTCTGTCTTCTATTATTTTGTTTTTTTTTTTTGTTTAGTTGAGGCAACATGCAGAACCTGAACAGGTCTAATAACTAAAATTACGTTTTGTAAGACATTGTTTTGAATAGTAATATTAGGTTGTATGTTTAAGATAATCACATTTAATCAAAGAATAAAATGCTACACTACTAATATTTATTGAGCCAAATATCTGCATGTGTACAGATGACCAAACTAACATTGACATAAGTTTAGCTGATTCAAAAAAGCTTTTGTTTTGCATAAAATGTTTCCATCATTTCATTCCTTTCCCACTCCTATCATCTGCCTCAAACAACACTCACTCCTGATCCTCTACACCCTCATTTTGCCACTAATGCTCGCTTCTATGTTCTTGACGTTGGTGGAACAATTTGTTTGGAGCTGTTTAACAGCGGAAACGCTGTTCAGAAGAACAATTTAGATTTTACAAGTGGGAATAGAGCTGCACCCACACATCCAGTCACTGAACCTCCATTTTCCACTCTAACTGCAACTATCTTTTTTTCTCCTCTTTTTTGATATAAGCAGATTAAATAACTTCTGAAAAATTCCTTAACTTTTCACTAAATATTACTTTCACTAAACCAAAGTCTTGGATAGAATCTATGTGCATAATTGCTCGACTCATAACTTCTTAAGCATTTTGTGACTTTATTTAAGATATCAAACCAGATCCAAGAGTTATTGACAACAAAAGCAAAGAAACTTGCTGTCCTGTAGGAGAACAAAAATGGATGTTTTTAATCAACACACGACACTAATTGTTTCCTGTTGAAACCAATGTTCTCATGGGTTCAAGTTAAAGCAACACCTTTGTTTGACTTGCAAAGTTAAGCTGGTGACAAGACTTATCCTGTTGAATCCATCCCAGACTGAAGACAGATGAGTCACGAGAGGATCTGACTCACCTCAGCAGGAGTCAAAACATCATTTCCCATGAAGTGGTGCACTGGGAAGCTATTGTGTATCTGATGATCCAGATGTATGAACGTAAGGGGAGAGTTGGGGGAAGCGAGGGTGCTTCGTCCCCTGAGATACAGTGGCTGCCAAACTCTCAGGAAGTATAGTTACTCCATGTTTTCACCTTTTAAGCCTCATCACTCACAGAGGAAGCGAGTGTATCCGTGCATTTTGGAGGGTGAAGGCCAAAAACGACATTGGAGGAAGAAGCAATGCGTCAGGTCCTTGTGATTCAAATCTGAGCAGGACCACCAAAGCTTTGGCTGTCTGCACAATGTTTATTACACAGCACTGGACCTGCTCAGCCATCATACATTTGGCTAAAAATCATTCTTACATTTTCAATTTATATTGTAATTTACTTCAAAGTTAATGTAAGTAACATTTAACTGTATATCATTAGTGTTTTCACGTATAAGTTTTAATGCATTTTAGGGGTAAATTAAGACTTAAGCACCTCTCTTTTTCCTTTTTTAAAATATTTCTAGAAATCCCTTCTACATCACATAAGTATCTTTTTCTTTTTAGTTTTAATTAAAGCCATTTTCCTTTTTTAAAATACAAATGCATTATGCTTTTTTTGACCAAAAAAAATCATGCATGAAATTAATCAAATGTAAAATTGAACCAGGAAGAGTCAGCAGTGTTTGCAAAGGGACATTTCATTCCTAGCACTGGTAGAATAACAGGAAAAGCATTCTAGTATACAAAAAAAAACCAATTTCTCACAATTGCAACCTATTGAACATTTTTAGCTTCTCGGTTTCACTGAGCTTTGAAAAACCAAAAAGAAGCGACGCTTTGCACATTCCGTCTGCCGAAAAGCCTTCCCACACAAATATGAATAAAAGCGAGGATCCAACCCAGACTGAAAAAAGCATCTTAAGTTCCATTTTCTGATTGGAAACAAATTTAACCCAAAGTTTCCAGATACCGGTAATATCAAGGCCCAACTTTCAGATCTATTCCAAAAATGAGACTTTCAGTCAGCCTGTAACTCTCACAACCTAGTAAGACCAGAAGGAAAACTAAGTACAAACTGTACTGCCGTGTGAGAGACTAAATGGCAATAAAAGCTACATTCTCAAATGTTTTTATCTTAGGAGACATCACATGCATGCAAGACTAAAAATGACAAATTTTGCCATAAAAAGAAAATTATCTAACAATCAAATAAACATTTCTAAACGTCCACATCTGTCAGAGCAACAAAAACATTCCAGCATCCTATAGAATTGTGTAAATTAACAGATTTGGATTTTGTTGTGATACTTGGTTTTCTGCTTTAACCTTTTTATTCAAGTTAACAAGGACTCCATTTCTGAGCTCATTAGACCACAAATGATATGCCAAAGACAAAGATGAAATGAGTAGCTTTTTAAAGACTTTCCTTTTTTTTAAATTCATGCACAAAATCATTTAAAGATTTTGTTAGTAAAAAGACAATTGTGTCTAATTTTGCAAAGCAAATTACATTTGCTGTCATGCTCAGTTACCAACTTCAGTTACCAAAGGGTTGAGGGGGGCTAACTAAAATCTGTTACATCAAGTTTTATGAAAATATAATCTTGTGAAACCTTATAGAAGCATATGGTCTTCTTTTTCCTCGATTCTTTGAAAATAGATTTACTTTTATGATCTGCCCATCCACTTCTGTTAGGAATATTGCTGAACATTTGCATGCTTTTGGTTGATAATGGCTATATTTGAATTAACAATGCCATCCATTGACTTTATGTTTAATGGTGAATACTTATTTAGCAGTTTAATAACTTTTTTAAAAAGCCCAAAGCGCTTTACAGTCACAGTCCCATCCACCCATGCACACAAACACTGATGTATGTTATTATGCACTGTAGCTGAATTGCAAAAATAAACTTTTTTTTTAATCCTTTAAAAAAAAAAGAATACAGTCCACTGTACAATCTGCAGTGTGTGCTTTAATGTGTCTCTACTCTTCATAAATAAGCGTTTTATACCAAAAAAGACAGATATTTAGGTAGAATGCCCTTTGACAGAAAACTAATTCATAGATTGAAAGACTAAGTATCTTCCTTTTCTCCCATCAGTACTGAAAAACTTTGCTCAATCAATATCTACTAGAATGAGGTTCTATTTCTCGGGCACACACTGCATGCACTAACACACAATAAGCCTTATAAAATGCCTCAGCTGTATTTACCAATTAAGCTGACCTGTGTGAACTAACTCCAGGCTGTTTCTCACTGCTTTCATGTCATTGTTATTTTCAAGAATGCTCATCGATCATTGAAGCAGCAGACAGCAGTCAGTCAGTCAATAACTCTAACCCCCCGGGCAGGAGGCAGAGCCTCAGCTGTTCCCCCCTCTGGAAGCGAGAGGTGAAAAGAATCGAGCAACAAGGTGCAGGGCACCAAGCCAGGACCAGCGAGGACGTGCTGGTATGGGCTGGAACACACCGCCCTCTGCTGGCCATATAAAGGAGGTGCACTTAGGGTCCACCAGAGCACCAGGTCACAATGATTGATTGTGTGATTGGCCCTGAATCCAAACATTGAACGCCATGTCTTCTCAATAAAAATTTTAAATCTTTCATATAATTAAGTATTTAAAAAATTGCACAAAAAATCAATTGAGCCTTACACAGACTTTTATGCTGTTTTCACAAACCGTCTTTGACATTGATAAGACTTAGTTCCACATCATACATAAGCAACTTCATGAAAGTAAATCAACAAAGAAAATACAAGATAAAATTGGTTTAAAAAAAAGAAAATAAAGAAAAGTCAACATTAAAGAATAACTAAGAAATAATAGACGCTTCATTTCCAAAATTGAGCTTCAAGTCGCGTTTGAACAAAACACTACTTTATACAATTATTAAGAAATTTCAAGTTCCAGACAATTCTCTATTTGAGAATTGGTTATATTTATTTGTTTATGTTTAAAAATGCTGTAAAACGCATTTTGTGTTATCTGACACTTCAATCTTTTAATGTAATGTAACAGTTTAACTTTCACTTTGAAGCATCTGTGCATTAAAGCCAAGCGCAGATGTGTTGTAAATGTTCTTCCACTAGGTGGCAGCCGAAGTCTATATAAAAAGTGATAATGGTTTACTTTCATTTATGAAGTTAAAATGCGTTGTAAAAAAAAAAAAAAAAAAAAAGCCCCATACCTGAACTTAGTTTTTTTTTTTTTTTGTAACATTTCTGTATGAGGTAAGCGCACAAAAATGATAACATGAAAACACTTAACAGTAAGGTCTATTTTTGAGTAGTGGGTGCATTTCTTAATCCTCCTAGAGCAGACCTTTGTCTTCTTTGAGTATTCACAACTGCAAAAGCCTTCATTCAGTTAGAACTTTTAAAAAAAAGCAAATGAATTCATAAAAATGTAGAGAAGTGAAAAAACTTTTTCAATGAAGAAGGTAGGGAGTAGACACGTGAAACTCTTGCTGAGCGTAGTTTCAAACTCCACCACCACTTCCTCTCCTGTGAAGCCACTGGGTGCAGAGTTTTACTGGAAACCAGTAGCTGTGACTAAAAACACCACAATAGTAGTGTACGGTGCACTTGCGGCAGCCGTTAGTTACCGAGTGCAGAGTGCAAGACGGTTAACCTCTAAGCAGCATCTTCGCAAGAACAGTTACACATCTTTCCAGCCACACTGTGTAGTTGCACGTTACTGGAAACCAGTGATTTCAACAGTAAGCTTATGTGGTCGCCCAGTAACACCCATACAGTGACACTGGTTGTCAGGGTAACTAAAATACTCTGAATGCATTCTAGAGGCATATTTCTGCCCGTTTAGGAATAATTAAAGCACTTGAGAGTACTTCTAATATTTTATAAAGAATATTTTAGGAGATCGGATGAATCTAGTTCAATAGTGCAAACAGCAAATGAGCAGAGATTTATACATCAGAAAAAAAGGAGAAATGGTCCAAGGACTGTCTGTGACAGTCCAAAGAAAGCAGAAAGAGTTGTGTTCACCCAAACCATAAGCTTTTATGTGAAACACACCAAATAGGAAACAACATACAGTAAACACAGTTTCTTAGACATGTCTTGATTATTCTACAACTGACTGAATCGGAGAAAAATAAAGACAAGGTCTTGCAAACTTTTATCGAATTTCACTTTTTCTGCTAGAAATATAAAGGCCATAGCCCTGGTCTTTGGTCTATCATGATGCTCAAACATCTTCTTACCATCATGTAAAAATCAGTGAACACAGAGCAAGGAACTTTAAACTCCATTGTGCGAAATACCCAGTAAAACCAGAATTTTACTTTACGAAAATGAATGGAAACTCATTTTGTGGTTCCAAACTTTTATCTTTTTTTTTTTTTTTTTTTTTTTAGAAAATCTAGCTTCTCATCAACTTTGAACCTCAGAAGTCATCAGCTCATGTGAAATCTACAGTCTGGCAGAACAAGCAAACAACGCTGCTGTTATCAGTTCCTGAAAAGTAGAGATGATGGAGATAAAAAGGTTGACCGTGAGAGTCTGCATGAACAGGTGGTAGTTTTCCAAATCTGCATGAAGAAGGATATGAAAAAAATGACAGACAGGTGGGGAAAGAGGGAAATGGAACACTTGAATGTTTTGTTTCATTCCAAATTTATGAAATGAAACTATGAATATAAAATGCAAGGTCAAACAACAAGAAACTGTTTCTTGAAGTCCATTTCGTGGTGCTATAATTCACTGCAATACAGCATCTGGAGGTACAACAGAGTTTAAACAAAGGGAAACTCCACCAGTCAAGTGTAAGAAGAAAAAGAAAACACTTTGCAACAGCCAGTAGTGATAAGATTTGTAGAAAGTATCATAAACAAGTACAAAGAAATATACAATAAAGTGGAAAAAAAAAAACACTGACGTGACAATGTAGCTGCAGCTGCGACCAGTAAAACAGATATTTACAGTTCCAACTCGTGCAGGGAATCTGAGAAGAGCTCTGCCTTCTCAGTTGTGATTCATATTTAAACTAAATACACGTAGCATACTGAATGACCCATGCTGCATTAGCATATTTTCTTCCTCTGCACACTGTGATTAAAGCTGAATTGAAATCACTATGAAGTACAAATGCGACAGTGAGGTGACTCAAGTGAAATTTTCAGTTTGTGTGCAGCCTGGAATGTAAATGCTGCCTACTCATTTGTTTATGTCAGTGCACAAATAGACATAAGGGTTACTTTCATTTGAATGAGCCATTTGTGGTTTGCATTTGTCTCTGCAGCAAGAAGAGCAGAAGTAGAATGAAGACATGTGCTAAATGAATGCTCAGGACAGTGATGCAACCAAATTACTGAGTCAGATTTAAATAGCCATTTTCTTGGTTTGTACTAAAGTGTCTGTACATTCTTGTAGGAGACCTAAGTATTCAAGGGGTTGGTTTGAAGACTGTGCATTATTGTGTCACCAATCAGCAAAAATACAAAGGTGGTTTCATTTGTTACATTTGTCATTACTCAATGTCTGGAAATTGTGCAACTTAGTGATTGCTGGCTGACATGTCCATGTGTGGAGAAAAAAAGCGTTTTACTGCCCCCAGTGGCAAAAGGTAACATAACATCAGTACGTGGAAGTGTCTTGGGAAAAGGTTAGCAGGAGTGAGATTTGTTTTGTTTTTGTTTTTTTTATTCTCTGTTGAATACACCAAAAATAAGATTTTTGTTTAATGTGTCTCCTTGAATGAATTTGTTTTGGAATAGCTTTTTTATATGTTTTCTCATTCAACTGTCGTATATAATGTGGACACATAGTACCATATTTTTCTTTTTCACAGCTTATATTTTGGACCCCACATGGGTATGCCAGATAAACCTGAAATTTGCATGAACCTCACACATTTTCAACATTCATGCTAATCAAGTTCCTCCAGCCTTTCCATAGCAACACGCCTGATACACACTTCCTCTAAAGTTGTCTTCATGTTGAGCAACTGGCTAACATTGGTCTGTAATTGGTCAGTTTGTGCTCGACTTGTTTCTAACCAACAACACAAAGGGGGAGTGTTACAAACCTGAAATTACTAAAGGTTTGCAACCACAATAATCTGAAAGAACTTGTCGTTGAAAAGTATTATATTAAGAAATCATGCAAAATGTTACTTTGTGTTCAGTGATGAAATGAAAAAAAAATTCCAATATTCACATTAAAGAGTTGTTGAAGCTTTTTTATATCAAATTGTAAATTTATTTATTATAAATATATAGTGCAAATAAAAAAAAACATTTTTATAATATTATTTTTCCTTTGCTGGCCTTTAATCAATATATTAAAAAGTTTGTCAGCACATATTACGAGAAAGTGCTTTATGTGAGACAAAGTCTCCTTCCAAAGCCGCATCCTGATTTGTTCTTTTAAATTAGCATTAGTATTGTAGATGAAAACAAAAAAGCAATACAATTTAAATATTTTCATTTCGTTGTTTCAATCGGACCTGCTCAAAACCATCAAGTTATCGTCATCTAGTCATTTAGTCTTCAAGCAAAAAGTAAAACTAAATGGGGAACTCTTCAGAACTCACTGACTTCAAACATGGTGGTATAGATTAATGAAAAACTTTAAATGGGATTCTTCATGTCCTACCATCCCTGTTAGATATTCCAGGGTCAACTTGAGGTAACATTACTAGAGAGTCAGTGTTTTCGGAACGGCAGTAACTTAGTCAGGAAGCAGGAAACCATGTGAAGCCACAGAGCTGAGTAAAAGACTGCAGAGCTGCATACATGTCACCAATGATCTACTGATTTAAGATCTGAAGAGTTCTGAACTTCCACTGCCATTTTTTGTAAACTCAAAAACGCTGTGGTGGGAGCTTCATGGCATGGGTTTCAAGTATCTCTACATACGCTGTAAAACATTATTTTTTGGGAACAGTTTCCAACTTTCAGCAGTCTGGATTTTATGTCCAACTGTGAAGTTTAATAAAGAAGACAAGTGGGGGGTGGGGGTGGGGGTAGGTTTAGCTTCCTTAATTCCAGTAAAAGGAAATCTCAACGTGTCCTCCCTTTGTGCTATGATGCTGTACCTTTCCATAATAATAAAAAGAAAGGAAGATCTTTTTTTTGTAAATGACCAGTTCAAGTACTTCTCTGTGGAGGAAAATTGGGAAACCTCTGAAATGTTGTGGAAACTTTGAGCTAAAAGAGGAAGCTCTCACTGCTGCACAGAGAGACCAATGTTAGCATAAAATTGTTAGAACAAAGGTCAGGCTTCCCTGCTTTTTGACAATAGACTATGAACAGGATTTAAAAAAAAACGTCAAATTTAATAGAGATTTATATCTATAGCCAGCAAATTAAAAACTAAGCATTTGTATTTTCAAATGAAAAGTTCTTGCACAGTGCAGAAAAACTGCACAAGCTAAGGGTTTATTTGAGACATGTTTTTATATGGTCTGAATGCTCTGCTGTGTATGAAAGCATGGCGCCATCTCTGGACTATGAGTGGCTCCTCACATTGTGACGTCACAAAGTGGGGAACAGCCCCTTCCAGGAAGCATCTGAACTGCCAGAACCGCCCCCAGGCTAACACACACGCGCACTTTCTCCGCAGAGCTAGCGGTGATCGACAAAACAGTTTTATTTTACATGCACAACTTGCACATTCATCTTTGCCCAAAAGGAGCGAAGGGCAGAGCCTCAGAGACTGAGTTGTCTTACTTCCACGTAGGAGAAGAGCTCACCAAATAAACTCCTATTTAATAGATCATTTGTCCTTTATTGTGCCAAAGGTAACATTTTATGAAATAAATGGATATACTCTGAAAGCCCAACAATAGCATAGAATAGGCCATTTAAATGGGCCTTCATCAAATTTTGACTTGCAAATGATGTTTTGGTCACAGCTTGTCTCAGGCTCCACATCTTTGCTCAACTTAAGTGAAAACTAGGAGAAAATGTGAAGATGCTTTTAACGATATAAAATAATGTGACACTTTAGAAGAATTTCTTTGGGGTGGAGCGTTGACAAAGAGAGAACTGAAACTCTTTAGAGAGAATTGGATATCCATTTAGGACATTGGCCTTGGTGGGGGAGAACATTCTCTGCATGCCTTTTGGGTTTCAGGGTTGCTTGGTTTGCATTTTTGGATGAGGTTCTAATTTCCTCCCTTTATATGCATGTGTGTGTGTGTGTGTGTGTGTTTGCCTGACCTTTTATATTGATATGGTTCCTGTCTCAATGTATCAGTGTTTTGCCGCCATTTGTTATTTCAAAGCATTCAGTTTAGTCTCTGGGATGCAAAGTATCAAGAGGAAGTTAGTGCTGCACACATCACAAGGCAACCCAGCGAGGAAATGCTTAGGCATAGGATAATAAAACATGATAAACCCATAAAAATAAAAAAATCTCAAAGGCAGAAGGACTGCCTACTTTGGTCTGTCCCTCATGCTTTCACACAACTACACTCGTTTTCACTCTTTTTGTGCTTCTCACACAATCTTCAGCACATATATGGGCTGACAGCGTTGCACATCTCATACTCTGGCCACATGAATGAAGAAAACAGGGACCGGGAACCCTAAAGTAAGTCATTATGAAACTCACAAACAATGCAATGCCATGCTGAGTTGAGTTTCACTCATAGTCCCACTCAACAAAAGATAACAGGTTATAAAAAAATAACTGCTCAAGATGAAAACAAAATAAAGATATAAGTGATAACATCAGATGTTACTGTAAAGTCTTTTTGTGCAACATAGATTAATAAAACTGTCTTTCTTAAGAAAACCTTTCTTTCTTTCTTCTATCTTAAATGACTCACCTGAACTTCACCTTGTTTTAGTTCTTTTGCTTGCTGCATCTATAAAATCTATGTCTTAAAAAAAGAAGCTTGGACTAGTGTTAGTATGAAACCTTTTAAGTCATTTGAACCCACGGAAACTTTAGAGAAACACAAATGCTAAAAACATAAGTGGAAACGCAGCAACAAACTTCGCTCATGTATCCGACAGTCCTGAACGCAGCATCAGCTTCCCCGGGCTCCCCCCAGCAGTGCGCGCTGACAGCAAGAGGCGCGCTCTGCAATTTGGTTGACCTCCTTTTCCCAGGAGGTGACGCTCGCAAACCAAACTTGACAAAAGTACAGAAAAAAGTTCACTCATAAGTTCATAAGAACTTTTTAATGCAAAATATTATTTGCAATAAAATGAATACCATGTGCAAATAAATGGATTGTCATTTAGTAATTAAAAGGAAAACTCAAAAGGAGCACAAATGAATCTAAATGTAACCCTATGCTTCCTTTCACCTTTGCACAAACCGCCTTTTACGCATGAGTGCGCGCTGAACGGCCCACAGACTCATCTGAAGCTCCAAAACTAAAGAAAGTGCTTTGCTCTTTACTATGAAGTAATGATTTTAAAAAAAAGCACCGAAACACTTTTCTTTTAGTGAATTCATCAAAGACACAGGCTGCTTCCTCATTTAGGCTTTGAAGAAAGCACACAACTGTGAAGTGGAGAACGTTTCAGACTTTAATTCAAAACGAGCTGTCACACTTACCCCGCATCACTGGCAGTCAGGTTGGCAGGCACAACATCTTTTTTTGTTTGTTTAAATGTTTGTCATATTTGCGCGCATTCGCGCCAATGAGCTTTTCTGTAGAATAAAAACTTGTGCAGCGCGCTAACATCCCGGGTGTGCGCACTCTCACCCTGATCCAGCTCATGCACCAACTTTCTTCACTGCAACACTCAGACTACAGCTCCAACATCCACTCTGAGCTGGCCTGGAGACTTGCAGAGTAATACTTTTTTTAGGGCACACCCATCTCTTTTAGTCCTCCCCCCTCTGCTGCACCAGAGGAAGCTTTGTCATGAATGGAATTCACCAGTTGAGAAAGATCACACAAGTGTATCTACTGCACAATAAAACTACAATAAGGCAACTTTTATTGACTTTCATTTTAAATGAGAAAATGCTCCTCATATTTAAGTTGAAAAGTAGAACTTATTATAAAAATAGGATCAATTTGACCCCGCAAGGACACTTTATAAGATCATTTTCAATCCTTCTTTCAAATCAGTGTGTAAACAGGCTGGTATTTTCACAACTTCCTTTAAGTTTCTATAGGTTTGGTGATGTGTTGTTAGGACACTCACACACACAAAAGGCAATTGAAAGACCACATTTAAACACACTTTTCCAGTTTGAAAATAAGCCTTCACTTCCTGCTCAGAGGGTGGACATCAGTGTCACCAGAAGAGCAGCTGTAATGCCATCAATGCATACAGATTTCTGAGTCTAGACTTTCACTGGCTCTCATGCTGAGCCACATGGTTATGAGGTTTAGTTTCCCTTATACAGTAGTCGCTGCACTGTGAAGTGCAGCAAACCACACACAAAAGCTTTCAGTTTGGTTGACCTATTCTTAGTATAAACCTATTTTGGCCTGGTTTGTGATACACATCGAGATCATCTGCCGAAAGTTTATGATTGCACTCCTGCTACTTGTGTTTTGAAATACAACACATTTTAGCCTACCATTCTGTTAAAGCGAATACTATCTTCCCAAATATGGCAGTAGGTGGGTGGGACCTTCAAGTTTTATTCATTTAAATTTTCACTTTCACTTTGGAGAAATAGAAAAAAATCACCAAATGTCATAAGAAGTATAAGGGTAATGGAAGCCCTGCTGTGCCGTGCTCAGTGCAGAGTACAAGCACAAATCTGAAGATGTTCTGCATAAAATAAGAGGGAAATGCATCAAATGTTCATGAACAGAAAGGAAGTAAAAGCAGAAGTCACCGCGCAAGCTGCGGTGACTTCCCTGTTGCTCGTTTTCATTTAGCTACTAATGCCTTGCTCAAGAGGAGACACAGGTTATTAATAGCTGTGAGCAAATTGCCTTTTTAAGTGTTTAATGCAGGTGGCTTCCTCTGTTACCAGTTGCTTTAGTTCAATTAAAATTAGTTTTAAAGAAAACCAACCTGAATGGATTATCAGGAGGTTTAACAAGCAAAATGCTCTGTGATAGAAAATGGAAGAAACAGCAGATGTGATGCAACCGCTGGCTCTGCAGAATAAACATTCTAGTTATAGAAGAGGGAAGTACAGATGTGGTGACATGTCAGGAAGTCCTTCTATATATGGTGATTTAATTAAGTAAAAAAAAAAAAACCTCTCAGGGGGTTCCCGCTCAAAAAGCTTAAACATTTAGAGGTTTCTGTGTGTGTGTATGAAATACATCTGTTTTTCTAAAATAGACTAAATATTCACTACCAGACAGAAAGACAGCAATGTTTTATTTCAAAAGGGGAAAGCAGAAACTTTGTTTTTTAAAGCAGTTAGAGCTAAAAAAAAAAAAAAAAGGAAAAAGAGAAAAAAGTCAAATGGAGACATTTTGTAGAACTTCCCTTTATATCTTTCAATTTCAGTCACAAGCAGACCAAAAAGAAATGCTGGCCAGTGACAACTGGCTACTAACCTGTGACTCTTAACAGCTTAAACACTTGTAAAAATAGATACGTTATGTGTGTGTGTGAAAAAAATGTGACAGGGAAACAATACATCTACTTCCTGCTATGCCAGTTAAGAGTGATTACAAAAAACCAGGTCGTTTAATGGTGTTCCATTAGCTTTAAAGACTCACTCCAATGAAAATAGTGTGATGCCATTTGAAAAATCTTGTTACGTACAAACTACGCTCCATTCCGATGCATCCACTTGTAGCTAAATAGGTCCGTTTCCTTGTCTGAGCTGGTATCTGGCTCAAAATTGTACGGCTAAATAGCTCCAATGATGGTGGGAAGTCCGGGGAAGGCTTCTTCCACGCCAACAGTCCTGCCTACAACTCAACAGCAAATTTCTAATGAACTACTGTCCAAGAAGATGCCTAAAAACAGCATAGTTAAACGACTACTGGGAGTGCTTTTAAATTACATCAAAAGAGGATTGGAGTGAGACTTTGGGATTTCCTTCAACTATGGGATCAGTGATCTGCTTTTTTTTTATTTAAAAATGTATTCATACAGAGTTTTGCTTCCTTGGTGGTCCTCACTTAAACTTGTTTTGCATCTCTGAAAGAATTGCTTACATGATGCTTGAAACTAAATGCCCCAAATTCCAATGCAAAGTCAATATGTGAGAAAAGCAAGCTCTGAAGGGTGTGTTCACTGACACATTGCACTCGTCTATTGTGGAAACAAACAGCAGCCTTTTTTTCTGCACTCCTTTCTCTACAAGCTCTATTGAAAGACTCTTTTTAAAAAAAAGAAAACTACATTCTCTCAAGGCTAGGTTTCTCAGTAAGTGCCTTAGTGTAGTCTGGAACATTATCTGATCTCACTTCCTGCAATTATATCTGATTCTTTTAAGAGATGTGTTTTATGGGTATGGACGTTTCACCACAGTGGCAGAATGGCAAAACCCTGTGGGACTGATCATTTTTAGGATACATTTTGTGGTCAAATAGAGAAATCTTTAGTGACTGTTCATACATTCGAGGGCCGTGATGCAAAGGTAGAGCGGACAACCTCTGATTGAAAGGGTCGCAGGTTCAGTTCTCGTTCTGCGTGTGTCGAAAGGGCCTTGAAAAAGACATTGAACCCCACATTGCTTCTGATGGTCACAGGTTGGTGCCATTTTTTTTTTTTTCCTGCATGAGTCCTCATCATAAAATAAAAGTGACTCAAAAGTTTTTCCCCTTCAAATGCTTCCTCGATGGCATAATATCAGCTTAGAAAGGGGAAAATAATCATGTCATTTCTGTTATACATCAATGCAACAACAATAAAAAAATAATTCAACCTATGGGGAAAAAAAATAACTGAGTTTTGTAAAAATGTTTAAAGTATAGGAACAAAACAAAAAAGAAAAAAAAACAAAGGCTGCGTTGAAAAATCATCTTTGTTATCAACAGGTAGAAGGCAGACCTCAGCTGTTGTGGACAACTATAGACAGGTGATCTCCACTGGGAACAGAACTGTGAGCAGTCTGGGACAAAAACAAAAAAAAAAACCTCTTTTCACTATCTTAACCCCACCACATACATATACACAAACTGCTGGCAGCTTGGTGTCAGGAAAAGAAAATCCCATAATGCCGGCTGAAATTACTTGAAACACATCAACAAAATAATTACAGTAATTGCTTTTGAATTGTTGTGCAACGGAAACATTTAAAATAAAACACACTAATTAAAGTGTTGGTGCTTGAAGAAGTGTCTTGTCTTCTCTCCAGTTTGCACAAGGGTAAAACATTTGGAAGGTTCTGGAGCTTTACCTTTAGCATTAGCGTTGACCTTCATAAGCCACAACGGATTTATAAACAGGCCTTGTGCTTGTTTTTAGCTTACTCTGCAACTACACCTTTGACCTCTGTGAGCTGACCTGTGATGCTGTTTAGAGATGCTTCAGGGTGTTTGGGATTATGAGCAGTAAGTTCAACTACTGCTTCAGTAGAAATTTACTGCAGGATTGATTCGCAGTTATTTTGACAATCTCGCCCATCTGCACTGAAGCTATTATCTGCGCTGCAAGATCATACAGACACATATTTGTCAGACACAAAACAGGATCTATCATTCATTAGATCACGTTAAAATGTCATTCATTTGCTCCATTGGAAAGCCGTAAATGGTCATCAAAGTATCTGGTTTAGTGGTTTGGTTGACGTACAATGGTAAAAGCCACATTACATGACTCCATGCTCAAAATCTGCATCTTGAAACATTGAAATCATTTTCTTGTCACCATAGGGAACTGTTTGACTTAAAGAATGAGAAATGTTTGCTCTCTGTTGTTTACTTTGCACACATGTGGCCCTTTAGCATCACAAGATGAGGTACTTTGAGAAGCTTTGACAAAGATCATCAGTGGAGTCCACAGACCAATTAAAACAGCAGACTATGAACATCTGACACCTCCAGGCAAATCCAGTTCCTGTTGGCTCACTTTACTGGTCCACGTCATGTGACATTTCCCTGAAATATTTGCTAAGACACGTAGAGCACAGTGAGTTTCCTGAAAGCCACACAGAGATCACAAGGCAAATAAAAATGCAACAAGATCCTGAAGGACTACATATTTTACTATATAAACTGCCCATTGACACAGGGATGGCAAGGAAATATCTAAAGCATTTGATGACTTGCGAGATGTTCAGAGTTTTAAGGACAAAGAAATGTCTATAGAATTGGTAAAAGTGCAGAATTTTTAACTTCAGGTTTAAAGCATTTTTTCCCAATTCTTATAGTGTGTGTATATTACAGTAATTATATATATATATATATATATATATATATATATATATATAATTACTGTAATATACACCTTTGATATAATATAATAACTGAACTGAATGCAAAACACCCAGCAGAGGAAAATGACATGAAAAACACCACTGTCATTAACAGATTTGGCATCTGGACTTAATATCTTAATAAAAATATTTGTTAAAAAAGAATTAATGGATCAACAAAATAATTGCTAAATAAAAGAAAGCCTTGTTTTTAACTGAAGGCAGGTGTCACAGATGGGGATTATGACAACATATTTATATTTGCCTATCAATTATACGTTTTTTGTGATTACCAAAGTCCTTCAGGACAAAGGATGGAAAGAGTGGTAGCTATGCGAAGCATAGCTATGCAGAAAACAAAAACGATTTTTTTTTATGTGCATAGAGAATTTTTTAGACCATTTATGAGAAAATCTGATCCCACTAGGAGCTAAAAGCCTCTCATTCACATTTTTCTGTATTTCTGTCATTTGTTTATGTCTTGGAGAAGTTCAATTTAGGCCTTTCTGTGGCACACAATCCTCTCCTGCTTGTAATTAAATCACACATTAAAAGGAATTTGTTTTGGGTAGACAAACCCGTTCAGAGAAGCTGACTGTCAGAGCCAATCTTAATTTTGTTTAATGTCCATTACATCAAGGGATGGAAAAAACGAGATGTTGCCATTTCTGTGCACTCAACTACCATGCCTGGTGTATCTATCCAGTCGTGACTGATAACAGCGATGAAGGAAAACAACAGCATCAACCACAACTGTCGTGGCAAATTAAGAAACATGCAGGCGTGGGCCTTAAAGTTCATTTTAATCCAAAAAAGTGCATGTGAATTGTCTGGTTGCTATTTGAGGGACTTTTTGAGGTTAAATCCCTGCAGTCTTACTTGTTTAGTGCTTCATGAAGCAGACAGTGTTTGAGCATGGGTGGTTCTGTGCACAACAGATGTTGCAAAAGAAAATGTTTTCACCTAAACCAGTCAAACTGGGCTTAGAATGAGGGGTAAGCTTGAAACTCCATAATAGGATAGATAATAAAAGAGTAACTTCGGTGCAGTTTTTAAATGTGGCTCCTTGAAGTATGACTTGGAAAAAATTCTCCAAACATAGAGGTCAGCTTTTATGATGTGAAGAGTTGGTTTGGAGGAGCTGCTCTCTGTACTTCAGCTCTGAAAGCAGGGTGTGGACCACTTGTTTGTTCGGATGTTTTCCATTTGCTCTGGAATGTTCTTAGAGCTATTGGTTAGAAATATTCTGAGACTGAAACCTAAACAAAAAACAGCTCACGCTCCCACACCTCAACCACAAAGACAAGAGGGGTTCCGAGACCGGCCAGGCATCGAAATCCAAGACTCTGCGTGTGTTTAAAAACTAAAGCAAGGGCATTGAAAGACACTTCCAACACACAGCAGAACAATCTGAGCAATGTAAGTCTCTACTTGAAGGAGTTGCTGCCACATCCACTGGTTAAAATTCTTGACATTTCAAACTGGGTTCATTACAATGTAGAAGCTCTACTGACTCAGTAATTAGTCTGGAATGAAGGGAAATATCTCAAACATAATAAATATTCAGGTGCGACCATAAATGCTTTGAATAAAACACAGCTGAGGTCATCGAGCTGGGTTAAAAGCCATGATCTGCTCTGCACACATCTGCAGCTTCACACACAAGACCCCATGTAATGTTTTTGTTTGTTTGTTTAGAGGCAGCAGCTTTTAATGAATCTTTTCTCTGTAGGTTTTGTAGCAAACTCCCCTTAAATAATGCACTTAAGGTCAAAACAAATTCAAACATAAAAAACAGGAAGAAAAAGATGAAGATAAAATCTGTATGATGTGTTAATGCTGTGTTTGGAAAGTCCCACGTCATTCCTGAGTCTAAAAGACATTTGAGCAAACACCACATTCCTCTGTGACTGAGAAATCTAACTGGATCCCAACGTCCACAGCTTCAACACACGGCCAGATTTGTGCTTCTGTTTTCTTTCTCCTTTTGTGAATCTTAAGCATCTGTAGCCTTCTCATACCTTATCCAAATGGATTACGGTATGCATTTTTACAGTTTAAAAATGTTGAAATACAAGCCAAAACCTCCTTCTCATATTTATGAAAAAATATCAAATAAAGCCCCACTATTCTATTTTGGATGTGACCAACCAGTTTGCTTAATTTAATCAACAGAAAAACTTTAAACGCAGACTACTACAAGTCATCTTATATAAAGGTGACATTACAAGCAGGTTTTTTCTCTTGTGTCATATATGAGGCAAACAGCTGGAAAAACTTCAGATTTCAGACTGATTTCAGACTCAATGATGTGATTTTGTGTTAACCTAAGAGACAAAATACAAACTTAAAGGCCAGCTGCCTTTTTTTCCCCACATGAGCAAATAAATGTGGGTTAAATCACATCTATTCTTAACTGGAAGCTGAGGGAGACTCTTTAATGTGGGAAACCACCCAATGCAGCACAGAGCAGCCTGTTTTGATCCTACACTGACTTCAAAAAAACCTTCATTTACCACAGGGATGCAGCAATCGTGCACCAATCGCATCTGCGTTAAACAAAAAAATATATAGATAAAACAGACGAAGGCTAAACAAAAGAGCTCTGCTCTTAAGTTTTTGGTGATACAATCATAAAAGAACATGCGGGGCACCACTACTTCAAAGTGGAGACCTACAACGAAGAAGACACAATAGATAGGCATTAACAGAGCAACAGGGTAAATGAGGTTTCTGCTAACCACAATAATTATGAATTGTGCAGAGATTTGTGTTGTCGTGTTTTGGTTTATTTACACAGTTTAAGCAGGAATCCTCATTCACGTCTATACTCAGCAGGAGGATGATGAAGCTGCCTGCATGTTTTCAGTCTTTTTTTTTTTTAAAGTCCAACTTCAGGTTTGATGTTTCACTACAATGGCACATAAAACTTAAGACTGCATCATACCTTTTAGAACTGTAAAAAATCTATATATAAGATTATATTACACAGAAACTGTCATTGTTTTGTTGCACTCCTAAGCTGAGAAAAAGACAGTTTGTAGCAGTTACGCCACATCACAACCCAAGGTGACTTGAACTTTGCATCATACTTGCAACATATCACTACAGACTGTGTGTTGAACTCATTCCCATCTGAAACTCCATCATTGACCAATGTTCATCTCTGAGTCTATAAATCTGCTGATCAGTTCAATAGATCATGAAGAAAATGCCTGCAGAGGGAAACCCAGGAGACTGTGGGATCCAGTAGTGGAGTCCAGAAGGATGGGTAACAGCCGGAGCAAGTCTCTCAGAGGGATACCCAGCTGGCTGCTATGTGACACCAAATCCCCAAATGAATTGCAGCCTGTAAGCAGGGAAAAAAAAGAAGCACTGAAATGTCACTACGATTCAATTAAAACAACCGAGTGCTGCAGTGCAGCTGTGACACCTCAGGGCAGCATGTAGGAGTCAACATTGTACTGTTTTGTGTTAACATCTGTTGGACTTACCCTCCAGCTGTGTGCGCATGTTCTTCAAGAAGGGGATGGAGCGATAAATCAAGAAGCAGGCCAGCATCAAGGACTGGGCTTCTCTGGAGAGAACCTGCCCCCTCATGTAGGACTTCACGATAACACTGTTTTCTGCAGAAGAAAAACAAAAAGGGTTAGCTTTTTATTTCTTTTTGCAGTTGAAGCCTTTAGCAAGCCATTATAACAAGTCAAATGGTAATGTCCCTTTAAACACCTCTCATTCAACCACATTACTTTATAATTAGTCTTTATTTCCTTTTTTGTGTGCTGACAGGCTTCAGTAAAAAAGTATTCTCTAAATACTCCTCCTTTTATGCCCACACATGGAGTGGAACATGTTTTCATATCAGTGAAGCTCAGAATTATTGTCTTTTAGAAAATACATAATCAGTGAAGTGAAACAAGACAACCTAAACTATAATTGGTTTTAAGGAGAACTTTTTTCTGAGACCACTCCACCCTGACGGATCAGCTCCTTTATTCTGAGCTGTAACCAGTTCAGAGTCAACAATTTTGTAAGGGCGGTGTACTTAGTTTTTACTCTGCAATGCAGCAACACCCAGCTCTTTAAAAGGTGAAGGAGCAGCTGTTGAACGATAAGATTCACAAACTTAAACGTGACAATCGATGACCCAAACAATCTGCACCTCACCCAAAATCAATGTACAGTTGTTGCTTTTGGGGAAATACTTTAAGAGACACAAAGAAATACATAGAAAAGCTCTGGGAATTCTACTGAACTGCATCCCAACAGCCTTTTATCGGATCGAAAATGCCACAAATATGCTGCCTTTATAAAACTAACAGCTGAAAACAGCAGAAAGCAATTCTGATCATTTTTTTAACAGTGCAGTGAAAGGAAGATGGAAGATGTGGCAGTGCATTTCATTCATAAAATATATTTATTTATCCTGACTATTTTTAGTTTTCCATGTGACTTGAGACATTCCTATTTTACCACACTTAAGAAAAGGCTGAAAAATATGTCAGTTATTCAAAGCCTTCATGTGTGAGTTCCTGAGATTATTGGCCAAGTTTTTTTTGCTCTCTAACAGAAACAACAAGCTAAACAATACAGAAAAAAGAAAGGTGAGTTTGAGATGTTGACACAATCCCTTCACTTGTTTCCCACGCTTCTAGGTGTGTGTTTTGTACTCCAAGTGTGTTTCTGTGTGGAAGGTTTGGAGGGTGTTTGTTTGGGTTTATGCACAGCCTGTTTAACATTGAAACATGAAATTAATACGCAACAGCCTTTACATGAAAACTAGCTGAAACACGTTCAGCTCATGTCATTGAAAATAGGAATGTTTTCTCGTGCAATACGCAGTTGACAAGAAAAAAAATGTTGGCATCTGTCCTTCAAGTCAAAACAAGAACACTTCCTGACAGAAGATGACAAACATATTTTTCCTTCAAGCATCGTGAGTTATTGCGACTTGAAAAAGAGCCAGTGTGACAGCTGACTTTGCTCAGCTGATGTTTGTCACATGCTTTTGTTGCTGACTGGGTCTCTATTGCAACACACCTCCCTTTAAAAAAGGTCATTACCTGCTGAAAAGGCTTCACAAATGACCTGATGTGGACACTTTTGAAAGCTAAGAGTGGGACAGCTTACACTTTCCATCACGTCTGCATTGACTGTTATCAGGTTTTACACTCATGTCTACACTTTTTCCAGTTACTTTAAAAAATATGGGCCATACTGCAAAAATCTTGTGTTTTTTTAAAATGAATAAATATGAAACATTTAGATAGTTTGTCATTATAATATACATATTGAGTCACAGTGAGTTAAATAGCCGTCATTTTGCAAGATGCAAAAAAGGGAAAAGTATCTGCAGGTTGGCAGGCAGGTGTGAGACTGTGCTGGTTATTTATGACCACCTACACAATACAATTCGATTAAAAACAAAGCCCCTTTTCCTATGCGAACAGACCCTCATTTTTAATAGTAATTTACAAATAAATCAGGTTTATGCATTTCCCTAATATAATAAATAGAAAAAAAACGATATAACCTAATCAGTCAATTGATAAAAGGTTTGTTTGCATAATAATTATAAAGTGGTCTAGGGTGTATTCAGTAAACCTAAAGAATCAATATGTTTTCATGAAGTATTTTTTTGCAGCAAAAAGTTGCTAAAAAGCATTAAAATACTACAAATAATTATTAAAAGCATGCGTCTTATACTGGTACACAAAAACTAAACTGAAGCATGGAAATGTGACATGAGGGCGTTTAATATGACTATGATACTGGCAGCAGTTCCCACGAGTCTCATGTCCTGCAGATGATGGATCAGGTTGGAAACTCAGGAGTCTGCAGCCACTAGAAATGAAAATGCTGTTGTTTTACTAACTCAATATTTCCCTGTGCTGGTGCCCTGCATGCTTCACTTAAACTGAAATGAAAAGCTGATTCCAGGGACCTGATAGTGGGCCACGTTTTTTTTTTTTTTAAACCAGATGTGTTGAACCAGATGAACCGGCGGATAGGGGAACCTTCAGGACTGGTGAGAGAAAAAAAAAAAAACACGAACTGACTTTATTTGTGTGTCAATCAAATCAGCTCCTCACCTTTAAGCCAACTGTCCAGAGCCACATCTACGGCATTTTTCATGACAGGCAGAAACTCTGACGTCAGCAAAGTGTCATGGCCATTGCCAGAACTCCACAGAATTCTTCTGTCCCAGAACTCGATCACCAGACGTAGCTGCCACAAGGGAAACGTCTGCTGCAGGTCACCGTGGCGCAGAGCGGTCACTGCCTGGGGGAGTAACAGTAAAGATCTGAGAGTTCTGAAAGGCTTGGTTGTTACAGTAGTTTAAGTTTTTTAATGCTAGCTTTCCAGAAGTTCATTTTTTCTCTACGTCATGGTATTTTCACAACATAGCTTAGATTATGATTAACATGCTGGAAAGCAATGTAGCAAGCAGAAGCTACAACTTATCAGCTTTACCATTTTATTTTTTGCCTCAGAAGTTTTATGGATACAATGAACTTAAATTCTTCAATGTACAGGCTACATGTTTATCCTGTCCAAATCGTTTAAGGAATCTGACATTTTTTTATTAAAGACATGGTTTTTACTTTATTTTTGCAAACGTTACCTGCTCAATAGCGATATACGTGGGCAGCATCTCTGGACACTCTTTTGTCACACATTCATACAGCATTGCAGAAAACAGCAATTGAGTATCCTCTTTCTGCAAAAGAAAAAGGTAAAAAAACTAAATGCTATCACGTCAGTGGGCCAAATGCACATTTCCTAACTGTTAAAACAATCTTCTAAATATTTATAGTCTTATATATAGTCTGCAAAACCTTCTGGTGTTTTTATGCTTATAACAGTCCATATTATCCATCATTTTTTGCCTACTCTAGTGGAAGAATAGGAAATGAAATATTGTAAGCACACAACGTATGTCCACAATCTTTTTGTTTTAAAAAGGAATATATTTCAAGGAAGAGCTCGTTAAAAATGTTTAAAAAGGATTTCCATACACATGTTTACTCATCTGGTTGTGACCTGCTTATAATGTAATTTACCAATCTCTGGTTTCACAAATTTTTCAGAATTAAAATAAAAAAGAACAAGATCATCATCCTGATAAATGTGCACATCAGTGAAGTTATTTCACGCCAAGAGACAGGTGGAAAATAAGCAAAATAAAGATAGAAATTCCAAT
Organism: Oryzias celebensis; assembly: GCA_014656515.1. NCBI lineage: Eukaryota > Metazoa > Chordata > Actinopteri > Beloniformes > Adrianichthyidae > Oryzias > Oryzias celebensis. The sequence continues at coordinate 3,843,905 of BNCR01000014.1, forward strand.
TATTTGTTACATTCCCCAAGTTGGGATGTAAAAAGGCATGTAATAACCAAAGAGATGAGGAAGAAGAGCAGTTATTAAATTCAATTACAGGCAGTTACAGTACATTTAAATAAAGTTGTTGTCCTGTCAGTGCATTCACACTAATTCGTGGCCTTGACAAACAAACCAATCAAAGTAACAAAAAAGAAAATAGAAACAAAAAAATAAGAGACAGCATCCATCATAACTTTAAGCTAATTAAATTATATATAAATCTATGCTGTTTGTGCAATACATTGAAATTCTTTATGTCAAACAAACACAGAAGCCTGACACTGACATTTTTAAGGGCTTCAATTGCAACTTTCAAAACAACTTGGATTTTCCTAAAACTTTGTAATCAGCCCTTTCTGAGGGGGAATTCCCCAGCAAGATCTCCCGTTTCTTCCTCACCATTGAAAGAATGTGGTTTAGAATTAAAGGTCTGAAAAAACGAAGGCTGAATAAACTGGCATAAGATATAAAGGAGACAGCAAATAAACACATTTTTAAGATGTGGTTTTCCCTTTACGAGTGCAGCTAGAATTATGATTCACAACTGAATATTTGCAAACTTGTCAAATTTGAATGCAAACTCCCACTGACACGAGCCCAAGTAGAAGATAAAATGTTCTTAAACTGTTTTCAGCTTTCAGATCACAAAGATAAAGTCAAATAAAGCACTGACAGCAGTATGACACCAAAATGTGAAAAAAAACTATTGTGCTTTTTGGTGCTCATCTGAAGAAGGATCTGATAATCTATTTAAGGAAGCTGAGAGAGGCTCTGACTGTATTTGTGATGCCATTATCTCGATTTACAACTATTATCTCGATTTACAACTATTATCTAACAGTTTATTTTCACTTGAAGCAAAGTTCTCACATCTTATTGCAGCAAATAAAAACACTCACAGAGATAGTTTAATAGTAAAAGCACTTAAAAAGTGACTGATTAGAGGTAGGGCTGGGCGATAAAACGATAGCAGTCAATATCGCGATTGTACTTATCTCGATAGTAAAATGAGCTTATCGCACCAGACTTTTATTTTGAAGGGTCCAAAATTAAAACTCGCAAGACACCATTAGTGAGTAAAAGTTAAAGGATTAGTCACCACATGGAGAGAAAATGATTGTGAAAGCTTAGTCTTGTTTATTAGCTCTTCTTTGGGTGAATTTCTTTAGACTTCTTTTTCTATACCATCTGCACGGGAGGTCAACAAAACACAAGCAACAGAACACCCACCCCAGCGGTCACTTCCTTTGTGCAGCGTTTCTGTTACACAGAAAACTGTAACCTGTCAGATGTTGTGCTCAATCTTCCTGCCTCTTAAAGCTTTAAGAGGCAGCTTTAATGTCAATAATGATATATAATGACAATAACGCAAAACATTATGCTGTTTTCAAGCATTTTTTCTTAGGGTTTAATATAAAATGTGATCACCTTGAGGTAGAATTAGGAAATCTCTAATAAATCTGTCCTTGTTTTCTTTTGACATTTGAATTTGAGTTTATGGTTACATGACATTAAAGACGTATTCATACCATTTATAAATTATTTGATGCTATTTCATTTTCCTAAAAAAAAAAACCAGAAAATTATCAAAAAAGTAAAAGCTAAGTCTGAGTTAAATAGTGTTAGAATTTGACTGACCATAATTCTCCAGCAAAAGCAAGAAAGTTAAGACTTTCACAGCAGCAACAGTCTAAACTACAAGAAGAAATTCTGAGAATTTGCTTTTTAATTCCTAGCTTATTCACAAGATGTTGACAAAAATGTTAATTTTATGTTCTGTAATACTTGAAAACATCAAAATTTAATTATTGCTTTGTTTTTAAATGGAATTGATCAAGCAGTTTAATGTTCTGTTTTATTTATGTTCTCTTTTGAAACTTGAGAACTTTTGCTTTAATTTTCATTTTAGTTCATAATATTTATTTTTATTTTATTATAACTAATATTTAGCTTTCCAGGGAGGAAAAAAACTGTTGCACCATGTTCCTTCAGTGCATCTGATATGTTTAAAGTATGATAGGAAATAAATACTGAATTCTAAACAACCTGCAGATGACTACACATTTCTCTGATGAGCCACAGAACGTTCAAATTTAAAAATATTATTCAACATGTATCGTGATATTTATCATTATTTTCTGATATGAAAAAAAAACAATATTGAGATATAAAATAATTCACTATCGCCCTGCCAAATTAGTGGTATTACAAATACAACTGTCTCACTACATCTACTCACGTGTTTCATCCCTTCTGATGTTTTACAGAAGAACTCGGCGAAGGAGATGAGAACAGGTTCAGAGGTAAAAGTAGAGATGGCTTCAGGCTGTAAGAAAACAAAACACAGAAGATGATCAATCTACATAATGAGTTAGGGGAGTTTAGAAACAAAGACATAATGTGCAATGGAGCTAGAACAGATGAATAAATGTAAAAAATTGAAAAGTTGAACAAAGAAAGAAAAGCAAGGACAGAGAGGACAAGTGGAATAAACAAGGTGCATTTTTCCCGCTTCAGACCAGCAGGTGCATTAACAACATTCAGAGGCTAATCAGAAAAGCAGTGATGGTCCTAAAGCCACACAGCTGAACCTGCAGTTACATCCTGCCATGGCTGGGCCTCTCGTTGAGCAGGAGGTGAAGTTATTTACCACTGATTTTCACTAATGTGACGTTCTACTTTTAAATCCAATCTCAAAAGGAAGATACATGTATCAAAAGTCAGTGATACATTCAAATCTTTATCCATGTTTTTTTCCAGTTACAGAAGTCTGTTTAGCGCAAAATAAAACCAGCAAAATACTAACTTACTTATACTTACTTGTACTTAATTATACTTAGCTTCTTTCTTACTAATACTTACCTATACTTACTTACTTATTTTACTAACTTACATGCATACTAATACTAACTTACTTAGTTGTACTTACGTACTTTCATATTCTTACGCACTTACTTTTACATACATACTTACTTACATCTGCTTACTATCATTTTTTTTTCCTATTATAGCCTTAAAAAAAATAGTGAAACTATCGCATGCTAAATCAGCTACGGAAAGAGATCCTAATACAGAACAACAAATACACTTTTCCAGCACAGAACTTAGTTCTTTGGTGGTTTGTAGTGAACAAGCCCAGCAGAATTCAGATACTACATTCACCAGATGCATCATCTCAAAACCAACCAACGCTCTCAGACAGCTCAGCTCTGCAGAGCTTACCTTAAAAGCCCTGACTCCAGAGTTCAAGTGGTTGATGGCTGTGGCCAGGAGGCTTTTCCAACCTTGAGGGTCATCTTTGTAGGGCAGCTGACCAGCCCGAAGTTTGACGTACAAAACTCCATCTTTTGATAGAATTGATCTAAAAAATAAATAATTTATAAAAATAATAAATAAATGAAAATATTTCTGATTATTACATCAATACTTCGGAGCATTCTAATGTAAATTCAAGGAATTACCATTAGCACATAAGCAAACAGGATGCTAAAAAAGCAAAATTGTGAATTTTCAGACTTGTATATAAATGCAATAAAAAAAAATCACTGCATTTATCTAAAACTTCCTTGCAAGGGTTGTTTTTCACTCACTTCAGATGTTGTGCTTCTTTGCTGAGGTCTACAGACAGTTCCCAATAACGTGGGCCCTTCACCCTCACCTATAGATAATATTGCATTAAATGTTTTAGACCGGTCTTCTCACCAGGTTTGGGTGCAGCACAGAAATTGACTCGGATTTACCCGCTTCAAAAGATGCAGTTCAGGAAGCAGGGTGGGAGCCATCAGTTCTACAGTTGTTTCCTTGTACCATTTGGTGTCCTAAAACAAAAAAAAAAAGCTGCCTCTTTATCACACGTGAAGCACATGACTCGTGTCCACACTGTCCGTCACCTCACACTCTGCACCCAAGTCAATGTTAAGCAGGACAAAAACCTATTGTTACCAATTCCACTTGACAGAACAAAACAACAGGAGCCCAAATAAATAATTTAACATGATAAAAAAAAAAAAAGTGACTCCTACGCAAAAACAAAACTGATGACGGCTGGCATTAACAGAATCAAGCTGAGCCTTCTGCTGAGAGCTAAATCAAAGCCTGACTGCCTAAATTTCAGCAGGAGCGTCAACCTTTAAGCACCTTTCATGAGTGAAGACATAAACTAGCGTGTAAATTCAGGCCAGAATAATATTTCAAAGTAAGAGCATCCTTTTATTGTCCTCAGTTTATACTCTCTAAAAGAATTGAAATTAGTTATGTGTTCTAAATCAGTTGTATGTTACCTCATTATTTTTTTGTTAAATACAAACCATAAAGACAGAATAGCATGAACATTTTGCTAAGCACAGATGACAGTTTAAATAAAGCCCAATACATTTGCTAAATAATGAGATGACGCATAAAATTTCATTGTGGAGTGTCCAAAGAGGCAGAAAACAGGCTGATACACAGTTCAAACGGTAACATGCTTCTGTGTCTGTTGCTCTTGACTTTTTGAAACAATTTCCTTAAAAAGGATTTAAATGTACAAATTTTATAGTTTGGTTTGAAGGGCATTTCCACTTCCTCTTATTTAAAACAAAAGCTTCAGTCACATTTTCCAGAAAACAAAGATGTTGTTGATTCAATTAATCTGTAACTTTACTTCCTGCTTAAGCACAATGCCTTAAATGAAGTAGCTTTATAAAAAATATTTATTTTTTAATATTTAAAACATTCTTATGATTGCAAAAGTAGAGCATTTGAACACAAAGCTAGACAATAAAGGCCATTATTCAACACACTAAAATTTCTAAGAGGTTATGAGAGAACTGTAATAAATGGAACAGAAAACTTTTTAATTAAATATTTTGTAGTAATATAGACAGACTATGATGGTAAAGATCATATTTTTAAAGGACAGTTTATTGCATAGATATCATAAATTAACAAAAGCATTAGCATGCAAAACCAAAAAATTTGCATGAGAAACAATGGAACATTTGCTTAAGATATTTTGTGCAAATGAATTAAATCAACCAAAAACAAAGATTAAAAATGAAAATATGTACAAGCGAAGGTTTATTAGGTTGTTTGACATACCTTTAGAAACTAGTTTTCTTAATTTTGTTTTTCTTTGTTTTTAAAGGTAGACACGTACCTTATAGGTGACTTCCAAGAGGACATAGCAAGGCTTTAGGGAGTCTACATCCACAGGAACCAGCAGGCGCGGCTCAGTAGCTAGAACAGTGAGGTGCCTCAGGGCCTGCAAGTGGTAACTGCAGCAGAAAAACCTTTTCAGTTTTCTTTTAGGCAACAATAAAAGTGTATACAAAAAATAAATGTGAACTAATGTTAACCTTTGAACCTGTGTAATATTATTCTAATTATACAATACGAATATAATGCTTTCAAACTAGAGTCAAAGAAGCTCATTCTGCCATGTTTTCCTTTCAGAATAAATCTGCCGTATTATCAGTATAAAATGGTGCTGTCTGGCATTTCTATTGTTAGTTTGCAGTTTACTGTGTGTGTTTTGGTCTCACCGGTTGTCTGTGCTGTGAGCAGGAAAATGAGGGTACAACGCACACAGGAGAGCAGCGATGGCAGAATTAGAGGTGCTCAGAGTATACCTTCAAAAAGAAATAGAAAAGCAATTCTTATTTAGACTCATACCACAGTGGCAGAAGACATCACTAAATGCGCACATTTCCATTTCCCTCTGACAATAAATATTTTGTTATTCACAAACATTTCATAATTAAAAAAAAAAAAAAAAAAAAAACTATCTTCACAAAGTTAAACAGTTTAAACAAAACGACAGTTCTGCTAGTTAAATTACATGTGCGCAATCTGGACTCTGTCAAAGGCCAGAACAGAAGCTCTTAAACATAATAGCTGACAGCTGAATGAGTACTTTGGCTAATGGGGTGATTATAATAATGTTGGGTCAAACAATGAACGTTGCCTGTGCCTGGAAGGTTATGGATGAGACCACTCGACAGTTGCTTGCAGCAGAAGATGTTGCGCTTTAGTTTAATGACTGTCTGTGTCATGCTTAATGTATTTAAGAACATTTAATTCCCTTAGTGCATATTTATAAGTCAAAAGCAGTCGCCATCGGTAACTGTCATAAAAGCGTCTGAGAGAATATTGCAAAATTCACAAATATTTATGACTAACTTGAAGCTGCAAGGTACAGCTAGTGCCTTTAAAAGCACTGATATGTTTTTTTAATAAATTCTATTTTTTTGTTGTATTTTTGGAACTAAGCAGGTCTTAAAGATTCACTCAAATGAAAATCGTGTTTTTGGTGTGTCTACCAGTACCATGTTCTTGTAGCGTTTTACTAATAATGGAGGACATGTATAAAATAATTTAAGATTTAAAAGCTCAGATTTTTTTGCTACGCTAATGTTAGCTTGGGCTTGTGACATTCTATGAGCTAGCGGGAGAAAACTGTAAACAAAGGAGCTGATGGGAAAATTAGCAAAGCTGACTTGGACGGACGGACGGACGGACGGACGGACGGACGGACGGACGGACGGACGGACGGACGGACGGACGGACGGACGGACGGACGGACGGACGGACGGACGGACGGACGGACGGACGGACGGACGGACAGACAGACAGACAGACAGACAGACAGACAGACAGACAGACAGACAGACAGACAGACAGACAGACAGACAGACAGACAGACAGACAGACAGACAGACAGACAGACAGACAGACAGACAGACAGACAGACAGACAGACAGACAGACAGACAGACAGACAGACAGACAGACAGACAGACAGACAGACAGACAGACAGACAGACAGACAGACACTTTTCTACTAAATAAACTATTTAAATACAATAAAAAAAAAAATATGTTTGAAAAGAAAAGTTATAACATTGTCTGCAAATGTTGATCTGGATTGTGTATCTTTGAAAAACTGTGTAAGGTATTCAACTTTCGCTTTAGTTTCCATTTATAAGTAGGAAGAAAAAAGAAGTCAAAAGAAAAGAAAGAAGCCGTAAGGGTGAAAGAAAGAGGGAAAAAACAGGAACTACAAGATGGATATTGGCAATGGGAAACAGGTGAGGGAATGAAAGAGAAAAAAGATGAATGGCCACAATGAGGTGATAACAGTAAAATGTGCTGAAGGGAAGTAACAGTTTGAATCAAAAAATTTGAATGCTGAAAAGAGAGAAACTGAATGATCAATAAAACAAGGCGGGGAATGAAGGAAAATGAAGGAGTGCGGCGTTCCTGTTCATCGGTTTGACCTGTGACCTCAGCGGACCTCAGTTTGTAAAGCATACAAACTTGGGTTTATGTCATTTGATCCAGCTAAAGGTTTGCAGCTGGCAAGTCTAAAATAAAAAATGACCTCATTCAAATCAAAGGTTGATCTGATTATGGCTGTAGGTGGAGACACATTGGTGATGCGTAATGAGAGAGTGGAAGCTCTTTTGTCTTTAGCAATAAACATATCTCAGGCAAAGTTTGAGAAACCTGGTTTGTTGAACGCCTGCGTGCATGAACGCAATTCAATATACAGCTGTGTATTTATGTGACTAACACACAGCATGTGTGTGTGTTTATGTGGTACCTGGTCCCTCCCAGAAGCAACAAACCCAAATCTAGTGGGTGTGTTTTTGTTTGTACTTAGATGTGCACAGTTCTTGGCCTCACAAAATGCCCCTGGCATGTGTTTTGTGACAGGCTTTACATGGAATATAATTAAACTCATGACACGGGTCAATGAAGTTTGAAATTCACATTAGCAATTACTTCAGGCAGCAGCATCATTATTTGCAACGAAATATCAGCCCACCACAAGTGTCAAATTTAAGGGAAACCTTACGATAACCTTAGCAGTTTGGAATGTGTGATCACCTTGTTGTGACATTTCAGTCATAAAGTCAAGGACGAAGAAAAAAAAAGATAAGCCTAAAGAAATTATACTAACAAATACTGCCTATGCTTTGAGAATCTTTTTTTTTTTTTTTACTTTTATGTTCAAAAACATTAAAAGGCTAAGCATTGAGGGTAAACAACAATTATGCACTGTTATTTACTCTACTGACCACTCACAGTACAGAAACTCATCTACAAATATCTCATCTTAAACATGTTTAGAGTTTCTGAGAGGAAATGGAACGTTGACAAAGAAATACAGTAATACCTAATAGTAATATTTTTAAAAACATTGTTGAGAATAAAATAACTTCCAAAGTGTTCTTTTACCACAGCATTTAAGTCACATGAAGAAAGAATTGCTGGAGCTGCACCAAATGATCCTTTCTGCCCTTTCATATCTCACCTTAAATCTGCTGATAAACAGCAGTTTTCTTGTGTTTGTTTAACTAATATAGACCTATTCAAAACACACATATGAAACCTGATAAGAGCTACTGCCTCACCTGCCTCCTCCCAGGAAAAGCAAACCAAGGGCCATGTGATGAGCCATGTGGAAGCCGTAGTTCATCTCACCACCAGTGCGCTTGTGGAGGAAGCGACACAGCTGCAGGACCTTCAGGTCTCCAGTTCCAGCCATTGTCATAGACATGGCCAGAAGAATCATCGATAGGCCTGTTTGCAGATTGTAATAACTGGTCTGCTGGAAAAGTCCGAACATGTTTGGACAGACAGGGGAAAAAATTACATATAAGCATCTGTCAGGAAATTTGAGGGGTCAAGCAAGGAGGATCCAAAGGAAATCACTCACAGCGCCAACAGCAGTTGTCCCAGCAAAGGACATGATCTTCATGAAGGTCTTGGCAAATTCATAAAGGCAATCAAAGGCATCAGAATTAGCAGAACCGGCAAAGCGTAAGCCTAACGCCATGCAGGCTCCAGCCGTGATGTAGTCTTGAGCTTGGCTAATGCAAGCAAATAAAACGTTAAGTTTAGTGAAGTAGGGGGCAAACTAAAGAAGGATATAGAAATGTTAGACATACAGTATTTAAACTCAAACACTCACGTCATTGCATCCATATTAATGTCCTCTGAAGGATTTATATTTTCCCTGATTATCTAGAAACAAAAGAGAAAAACTGGTGACAAGTTTCAGCAGTTGGTGCATTGATGAATTGTGTTGTTGATCAGTGAAGATATACATCAACATATGCAACAGGACAGTTAATATTTTGAAAATATATTCCAATCATATTAAAAAATTGAAGTTGAAATTACTTTTACTTTCAATTTATTTTAAAAACAATGACCTAAAGTTTATTAAAATTATTTAGTTTTATAACCAGAATGTTTTACTACCAACTGAAAAAACCTATGTGCTGTTTCCAATGAAGGAAGAATCCTATCAGCTTAGTGATCTTACTTACTGAGCAGTGAGGTACATTCAACAAAATAATAAGCAAAACATCAGATTCGTGGACTACCTTCATTTCTATAGACTACGGGGGATGAAAACTGTTTTTTGTTCAGAATAATAGTCTTAAAGGTGCACTTATTTATAGTTAAACTAATAAAGTGTTCTTTAGAGCTTTATCCTAAAGAAAAAAAAACCATAGTGGGCATTGAAAGCAGTATCTAAAACAGATAATACTACCAGCTTGTTTCTGCGTGTGTGTTTTCTCACCTGGGGTATGTTACTCTTTACCCATTCGGTATTGGGAAGGATTTCATCCCACATGATAATACATCGAGCCAGTGTCTGAAGAAAGGCAAGAGCAAAAGATACACCTGATTAGGAAAAGGGGAAAAAGAAGCAAGCAGCACCTCCCTGTCACATAGAAAATCTCATATCCACACAAACAAACAGCAAATGGCACACCAACCCTCAGCAGCAGAAACTCTGGCTTAATGAAGTCCAGCAGGAACCAAGTGTCTGGAGGTTTCAGCCAATCTGCAATCGACCTGGGGAATAGAACCAGAACCGAAGGACGTGTTAATATCTTCTTTCGACACCTTCTCTGCAAAAAAAGGATCAGATGAGTCTTGGAGGAATCAGGAAGTTCTTGACTAGAAGACAAATGTGAAGTGGAAGAGTGTGTGGAGTGTTTTGTGGTGGAGGTTATGAAGCTCTGATGTCCACATGAATGCAGATAAACAGATCAAAGCTCAGATTCATAATGCAAAAAAAAACTGGATTGGTTTGATTTAAAACTCCTATGGATTGTATAAACTTCAGCATTTGTACATTTGATGTAGAAAATATTTTTCAAAGAAATCTTATAAGTTGAATAAGTCGATTGATAAATGTATTGAATGTAAATGTATATTGTTTACATTTTGTACAACATAGATTATCATAGGAGTCATACACCTGTTTGACATTAAAAAAAAGTCTGTTCCAATATTTAGCAATAAAAGACCAAAGTTGATACCATCACTTTTAGAGTTGTACCACAATGATTACGGTTACAAAAGCACATTCCTACATTAATACTGTGCTTTATAGTTAAACATTATTCATAAAGGATGGAAACATTATATTTTGCTCCTCTTTAATGCTTGAGGGAATTTCACTTCTCACACTTCTCAGTCTTGTTAACATGGACTCAGGGATCTGCTGTCAAACAGCAGGGCCACCCTGGAGATGTTCAGGAAATTCTTGTTTGTGAAATAAGATGCCAGCTTCCACATCAAGGGAGGAGAGGATGTTTGCATGTAAGCAATACACAGATGTGATGGTTTAACTAGCTGATGCACTTGTAACCACTTATACTTCTGAATATGCAAAGGATTGTGAGCATAAAGGTAATCAACAGTACAATTACAAGGTCAAAAGTCTAATAACTTCACCAAAATTTGTTTTAAAAGGCAATAAAAGTTGTATGAGATTTTATTTCCTCTTCTCACCTGTTATTGGTCTTGAGGTAGATCATGGCGAGGGCCAGCGTTGCCCCAGGACACGTCACATCCACATTTATGGTGTCACCTTCCTACAATGAAAGTTAGCATTTAAATCTAAGTTTATTTCCATTTATATACACAGCACCGGTCATAACACAGGTCATGTCAAACAACATGTACAGACAGCAAACAAGCTAAATAAAAGTCTGGATTTCCATGTTTATTTCCTTTCCTCTTAAAAGCCAATTGTTTTTTCATGAAAGCAGTTTCTGTCCTTAGGAATTTTGACTGATACATAAAAAAAACAAAAATGAAACAATCATACCACACAGTCTCTAATAGTACAAGTGGATAATAAATCAGTTTGATCAAAAATGAATCTAAAGCAAATGTTTTTTACCTTAACTTTTAGCAAAATATATATAAAATTGGTTACATTTATGGAATCAAAATAATGGCAAGCTAAATAACTCAACAGAGAAGGTTTGGAGTAATAAGTACAATTCATAAATTGCATGTGTGTTCATGTTCAGGTGGGTTTTTAAGATTTTAGCATTATAATGTATACTGTTTCATTAAGACTAATTAAAATCAGATACACTTAATACAGCCTTTGATGGTTTCTGATAGGGCTCTGATAGAGTTTCAATGATTTTTTAGTAAGATTGGTTAATTAAACAATACTGTATTTTGCAACTGCATTATTTCTTAATGACATTTAAATGCAAGACTATGTTCTTAAGCAACTGAGTCACATTACAGATGAAGTAGTACAAGAATTTGGGCTGCAGTGAGTACATCTGCAGACTGAATATTAAAAATCTGCTGTTCAATTTATCAAATTAAGGAGAGAATTTCTTTTTAGCTGATTGCATTTACGATGTACAACAAGTACATGTTTGACAAATCAGTATAAGTGTTTATGTGAAATGTGAGAAAGTAAATGGTTCTAATGGTTTGTACACAGTAAATTGTTTATTACTTAAAGTGACGTGGGAGACTAATGAAAAATTAACATGGGGATTTTCATAGGAGACAGGCAACAACATGAAGCTTTAGAATACAGTTTTTTCCCCTCTGGTTACCTTAATTTGGTAGCTGGGAGACTTGTGTCGTTCCCGATTGGCCCCAACCTGAGCTCTGCGATGCCCCCCCACCATGTACTGATACAACTGCTCAGGAACATTAAGGTCCGTCATACCAATAAGGTTACTTCCATGCTGGAAAAATAATAATTAAAGAAAATGATATAATTCTGTTTTGAGAAAGCAGCATCCAAAAATAAAACATTTGATAGAGAAAAAATTAAAGGCGGTAAATACCTCAAAGACTTAAATAGGGTTAAAAAAGTGAGAAAGATATAAGGAGGAAGCGGGTTTGTTTTGAAACTGACATTCAACAAACCATGTGATCATAATCTAAGCAAATTTTAGGAATCTGAGATAAGCAACTGACCAGTTTTATGAAATAATTAATTAATCATTTCTTGTATTTATGACAAGATCTAGACAAATCCAGAGTCTTACATAAAATAATAAATTTAGTTTTCAACTGCAACGTCTATCTACACAATATGAACGGCAAAAAGAATACATGTTTAAATTCAATGAGCTAATCATAATTCTTTAAAAAACAAAAAAAAAAACTATATTTTTTCATCTTCTGACAATGTCCAAAATTGCACCCAAAATTCCCTACTACAAGTACAAAGGAAAACAAAAAGCCCACTAGATTTTATTTTAACAAAAACAATCTAAAACCTTAAAACTTTTTTTTATCTGATTAAGAACCAGAGTGTTTTTGTTTCTGCGACTTACCCCCAGACAGACCATGCCTAAAGCCAATCCAGCAGCAAGTGAATAGGACTCTCTGTCAGTGCAGTACTCCATCTCTGGGCCAGGAGGCCGACCTGTCAATGGTAGATTGAAAAAAAAGTTGGTTTTTTTTCCATTGATGCATTTTAACAAAACTGGAGGGCGCAAGTAAAAAGTAGAATGTAACTGGTAAGCATGACCTGTTTGGAAGCATTCAAAAAGATTATTTATGAGTTCTGGTTTAAAGGCAGGGGGTAAAATGCAAAAAGTAATTGATGGAATAACTTTTAAAGACCATACTTGCAAAAGCCGCACCTTTAACTTTCAAAAATTTCAGTGCACCAGTTTAAAAAGTGGACTTTAAAGACATAAAAACAGACCTATCTCAGACAGTAAGACTTCCGCATTGTGTCTGTGTCCAGTTCCCTGGTACACAAGACCAATGCCGATGACAGCAGCCACCTAGGAAAAGCAAGAATAAAAAAAGTAGAACTTAAAATGGCTAAATTTTTGGAATGTTATGCCAAGTGTGAAGCCCCATGCTCTCACCTGAACATTGTGAGGCACGTCCAGCTCAGTGGAGGTGGGTGGAAGAAGGGCAGGGATGTGAATACTGAGCAAACGAGTGATTGACATATCCATCGTGCCCAGTCTGGCGGAAGACACACCCAGCAGGAGTCCAATGCTGGTCATCTCATGGCCCTGACAAACAAAATGACAAAGCAGATGAGACACTTAACGACATAAACATGCTAATTAGGAAATGTTTGACACTTCTATAACCACCAGAGGCTTATATAACAAAGGAAACAAGATAAGACACATTAGTTGTCATTTTTAATCATAGTTTTCTATAAAATGTATGAATAGAGTCAATGTTCTTAGTATTTTTGTGCAATATGGCTTTATTGTAAATGTATCATCCGTAAGTGGTTAAAACGAAGAAGCAACTAATTTCAAGAGAAAATAACCACAACTGGGACTTTGTCATCCAAACTAGAGGAAAACGAATAAAACTCCAAATCGTGTCACAATGTTCATGTTGCTCTTTTCTGCACCTCAGTACACTGACAAAATGAAGCTGAAAGCAAAGTTATTCATTTAATTATTACAATTTAAGTGTGTATAATTTGGTAAAATGTTAAGCAAACACTTTAACATAATCGTAATTATGTTTAGCACAAAACTGCACAACGATGAGGATCATTCCCTGTAAAGTTTTCATCAAGTATTCATTTTGTCTTAACAGACAGCAGGGGTCACCCTTGGTGCCTCTTTTTACCTTTAATATATCTGACCAAAACAGACAAACACATCCATCAAAGGGGACCTTTGTTCTTTATATTTATTTTTTAGGAAGTTTTTGGGTGTTCACTTAAATTTATTAAATGTCAAAGGCAAGCACATACTCAGACTACAGTATCTACAGTTACTCTTTTATATATCAGAAATATTTTTTTAAGGTAATATTTTCAAAGTTTCAGTTCCCTGAAAGTATTACTACCTGACTTTTCAAAAAGGGAAGACTTTTGAGGATGTTATCAATTAATCTTTTGTCTGGTTTGACATTTTTTGTCTAGTGATCAACAAAAATATAAATTGCTCATAGATATTAATATACTCACAATTTAAAAAAAATAATTACTAGACCATTAAAAAGTTGACAATTTCCTATTTATATATAAAAATGTCTTCCAAAAGCTATATTCATGGACTCATGAGATGCAAAAGTGTGAATTAACCAGTTAACAGTGGTCATATTCATTTGAAAACCTACCAAAAAAAACATCAGAAAGTTAAGCTTTTGCTAAAAAAGTATAGCACATTGAAAATATTACAAAATGTACCTACATCTTCCTCCAAAAAAGGCAAAAATAAACAAAACAAAGAAGATCAAATACTATGTTTAAAAATATATTAAATGTACAGCTCAGATTAAAAAGACTTTAAATCAGTTTCACTGAATTAGTTTGTTTAGCAAAAAGTTGCTGCAGGTTGCTTTGCTTGAAAATGTACCTTTTGATTGTTAAAACCACAGCAACCAACAATTCCAAAGAATTTATCACTGCATTTGCATTATTTCACTCTTACTGCGAGAGTAGAAACAAAAAAAACCCACCATCTATGAATAAGCTTCACAGATAGCCAGAGCTCCTGTTCTCACTGCAGGCTGTGTGTTAAATGAAACCTTTTTACCATTCATCCTGCACCGTGTCTCTCAAGCCACAAAATCTTAAGCAAAGTTTTAAAAATCAGACAGGAAATGTTTTGTCAATATTTTTATAACAAATAAAAGGTGGGTGTTGTGTATAATACAAAAAGCATTTCACTCAATTTTGAATGCATAAGCCTCCATTCCACAGCAATTCACTGAATGCAATAAAAAAATCACTTTTTAGATAACCAGTGGCAAACTAAATAAAACCTCAGAGCTAATTCAATAATATTACCTGCACAATTACATTTCTGGTCAATTGAAATAGAGTTTGATATCTTTCAAGGCAAAATCATGCATTAGTGACAAATAAGACATAAAACATTTTATCTTAGAAACCATCTTCCATCACCGAATGACAACCGGTAAGACAATATGTTTAAATTCCCAATTGATTTAAAGAATTCTTCCATGACATTTAGAGATAATTGGCAAAAAGTGAAAGCAATGCAAACCGAAAAATGTTGACCTCAATTTAATCAGTCTTCAGCGTGTATTTCATGTCATCTTCTTCATTGAGCATAAATAAGATTGGGCTTTCAACATCCTGTTTTCTCACTTGAAAGTAGGAAAGGCTTATCTCACCTTAAACTTCTCAGAAGAGTGAGTTTCACTCTGACTGGCTGTCAGAGCTTTTAAGACCTCATTTACACTCATCTAGAGAAAGGTGTGCAAATGGCTTTGAATATCTAAGATAACTGAAATAAATCAATGTGTATTCGCATAAAACATAACTTAAAAAGCTGGTGAATCCTTTGTGCTGTAATTTGCAGCAATTCAACGCATGGTTTACTTGAAGATAAGCACTAAGGGGGCACAGATCAACCTGCCTCTACTTATGGGTGTCGGTTGATGTAAAATAAAAAACATATAGTTGTTCAAGCCCCTATAAATTGCAAAACCCCCAAAATAAGAGCGAAAGAGTCCCACAGTTGTTGTGTTTGTGATTAAGCATGGAAGTGCAAGTACCTTGGTGAGGTAGTCGTGAATGTTTAGTGTGGCCAGTTTGGTGAGGTGTCCATTGAGTCCTAGGGCCATGAGGAAGCCAGCATATTCATTCGCCAACTCAGGAGTCTTTGGCTTGTTGTAAGCAATCCAGGCTGACTCCACCTTGGGAGAAAAGAACACAATTTATCAAAGAAAAAAAAAAAAAAAAAAAAAGAACTGTTCTTTTATTTAAACAATTTCCAATTTATTTCTAACAAAAGCATGCATTAAGCAACAAAAAATGGGCAAGTGCATTTGAAAATATACCAAAAGAAAAAGCCTTCAGCTTAAGCTAAAAAAATGTTTGTGATTGATTGTGATTAAAGCACTACATTTTTCTGAGCATAAAGTTGTGGTTTTTTGCATAGTATGGCCACGGTTACAATTTATTCTCAGAAATGATTTGTTTGTGATTTTTTAAAATTAATATTGTTTTTTATCTTGTTATTCCCCCACTAACAGCCAGTTGCCCTTTAGCAGTCATCTCCCACCAGAGTGCCTGCTAGAAGCATTGTAGGTGTGTTAATCAGTTTGTACTGACAGCAAATCAGAAGAAGCGTTGCTCATTCTAAACAGCAGGTGGAGTCTAAAACAAACATGGAAGAGAATCTGATCCTTCTCCTGAAGCCTTGAAGCATTTTATATATATAAAAATATATATATATATTTTTTTTGCTTTCTCTGAGTATTGCGGAACGACAAGTCATCAAACTGGGTCACAGAGACAAAAGTACCACTGACAGCATCGTCATTCAGACGCAACTCCTGCAGTAGATATTTGAAAAAGAAAGACTGAAAGATCTCATGAACCCAGACACGGAGACGAGGTAACCAATGCTATTGTAGAGCTCTTCAAAATAAATAAACTTGATCTCTAATTGTCATCCGTGTCTTCCATGCACTGTAAATGAAATATACAGTCAATGCTTCCACGTAGCGATGAGGCTAAATACTTGATAGTAGCTTCTCCCACACGTGATGGGAGCATCTGGTTTATGAACACAATTTTTGGACAATCAATATGCATCAAATTTTGACAAGCATAAAAAAATAGGCAGCGAACGCAAACTTGACACATGAATGGCATTTGGTGTGAACGCACCATTCCACCGGGCAGGTGGATTTGTTCAGAAGCATCACACTTTTCTCCTAAAAGTTGTATAATCCAGTGCAACTTTTATATTACTTTGTTCCCTTCTTTACTATGCATTTTTTGGCTGCTGAAACTTGGTAAACATGGCAAACAAAATTTAAATGAAAATCTAATTGATATAGAATTTTTTTTATGAATTAGAGCCAAAAATTGAGGACAAAGTATTACTATGATACTTTGATCATTGCCAAGTTTACCATTTACAATGTTTGTATTGAATTTTTCCAGATTTGGATAATAAAGTGATTTCTGAGTAAATGGTAAATGCCGTATTCTTGTACAGCACTTTCATATCTTCTTTGAAGGCCCAAAGCGCTTTACAGTCACAGTCCCATTCAGTAAGTGGGTTTAAGGTGAAGATAAAAGTCAATGAAAAGACAGTGCAGCTCTGGCTTCATACTGACCTGGGAAGCAGGAGCTATTTTGAGACCAGCTGCTACTCCATTGTGGAAACTGGGCCAGCTTGTCATGTTTGGAGGAACATCTATGTTTCCACTGTTAAGATCTACCATGGTGTTCCTGGGAGGTGCTCGACCTACAGTAGCAAAAGGGACACAGGAAAAATAATTACGCAAAGAGCAAAAGTGATTACAACTATAGTAAATGTAACTTTAGTGTTTGTTACTCCTTTTCCACTCTCAAATAACTTCTTTATTTATTCTTTTAGATTTATCTTTCGTGTAGCTTTGCATCTAATTTATGTGTAAATTCCTCTCTTTTTTAACAAAACTAAATAAAAATCATTGAGTGACCATAACGATAAGACAGTAGTAATGAAACAATAAAACTATGTCATAAAGTTTGGATAATACATGGTGAGAATGCGTATGCGTCATTGTGTTACCTGTAAGATTCAGTTTTGGGACTGGCAAAGGTTCCGTGGGAACAGGTTGATAGGAGAAGAGTGTGAAGAGACCTCTGCCAACTGGAAGAGCCATGGTCCTCTGACACAACTGCAGGAGTCTGAACAGATCAGCTCAAAAAAATTAAATGTATGGAAATTAAATCTGCGTAAAATCTGATGCAATTTAAATAAAGACAAAGCCATAATTAAACAAATATATATAATAGAAAGGGGGAAATAAAAATTATGACAATAAAGGGCAAAAATGTCTTTTATACACATTACATAATGGTTTTTAAAAGCAAGTTGTGGCACATTTTTTACTCACTTATTTTCTTTCTCCTCTATGTACTCATGGTCAGAAACCTCAGGTAATTGGACAACACTGACTCGCACTGGTCTGGAGCTCTGCAGAAGTCTCCTAACCTCCTGGACCCGAAGATCCTGACTCCAAATTAGTCCTGTGACCTAAAGATTAAAAAAAAAAAAAAAGAAAAGAAAAACTCAACTAATTCTCTCTCTTGCAGCTAGAGAATGTTCTTTTCTAGCTGCAAAGCTAGAAAAGACCATATCTGAGGTAAGGCCAAAAACTTTATGTTCAATGATCCAATTACCTCTTGAATTATGTCCGACATCCCATCTTCTTCCTCATCAGCCTCTGTTGTAGCAGGAGGCTCCAATGACAGCCCTGAACCTACAGACTGGAAGCAGAAATGAAACCTCTATGGCAACGGCTGCTGAAAATGTATGACGTAACAAAAACAATCATTTCAAGCTTAGTGGATGATCTTCAAAAGAAAAATATATTTTCTGTTTCAGAGGCAAAATTTGATTTTCTTAGAAATGTGTAACTGATAAGAAGTCATGTTACTTTGCCCTTTTATTAGAAACAAATGTGTTTTTATTCTCTTCTGGAATCCAAAAAGACATGGCATGTATAGGACTTCATTAAAAAATGGCTTTCTGAGTCTTTTAGTGCAGACGTTCTGCACAAGTGAACCACATATCTTGAAAACACTTAAAGCTACACTAAACATGACCTCTACTTTTGTTTCCCTTGATAAAAGTTTCAGAAAACAGCTTTTAAGATGAAGGGATATTTATGTGAATATAATCACTTTTTCTTTTACATGCATAAATACAATTTAAGGGTACACTTCAATTTTATGTACGGTCAAAAATGTTCCCATTAGAGTAAGATGATACATCAAACTTACAGCTTTAGTCTTGGCCAGAGTCATGTTGTGAGCTTGTTTCGTGAGGTCCTGTCTCCCAATGAGCAAACAGACTTCCTCTGACCAATCAGAGCGGGGCTTCTCTCGACAGCGATAGATGGCCTCTCTGATGGGCAAAGCCACACCAAAAGGAACAGACTCCAAGTCTTTCAGTGTGAAACCTTGACAGAGACAGACACAGACTCAACTGACATGAATATTAAGGGACATGTTAAAGTTTGAAAAGCTGTCCTTAAGTTGCAAGTTTTGCTTGAAATCAATTCAAGATCAGCAGACAAGTTATCATTATTTTTAAACTTGCATCTTAGAAATTCTAAATAGGGCCATGAATGCTTAAGGTTGCTTCAACGACATGGAACAAGTTCCTGTGAACTTCAATTTGAAGGCAAATTTTACTGGAAAATGTTGAATTTAAAAACAATGTATGGGATGATTGTAGAACAAAAAGAAATTCTTCTCTTACCTTCTGAAGTGAGCCACACCACCAACTGCTCTGCTAAACTTTCACTGGAAACCCTAGCTTTCACATTGTTCTCTCTAAAAATAAAAACAGCAAAATTTAAGCAGTGAGCAGATGGAAAAAAATAACCAAGCAACAGCAGGAAACGTCCCCTTTTACAAATTTGTGTATCTTCATTTAGCTGATAACCCTGACCTATAACTTAATTTAGATTATTTAACACCACAACGAAAAATAACTTTCCTTTTAAAGTCTTTCAAGAAAAGTCTTAAATGTTAATGTTTATATAGTCTTTTACAGTGCTAAAAAAAAAAGATCTTAATGAAGCCTTTTTTCCTTTGCTTTTTCTTACCTTTTGATATGTGGTTCACTTGTGCAGAACTTCTGCCCTAAAAAGATTCATAAAAAAAAAAAAAAGAAAAGCACAGAAAGCAAGGAAAATAAACCAATGTAGTAAGCAGTTGTGTTTTTAGTTCATTTAGTAATAAGAAGTTATCCATTTTCATTTGTCAAATGAAACCACTTTTGTGAAACCCTTAGATAGAATGGCATTTGTTAGTTTTATCACTGAAAATACATGTGGGAGAAAAAGTGAAAATTGCTCTGGGTGTACCAACGTCATTGAGTGACTAGTACACTCTGGTACAGACAGAATTATGGCAGCTCAAATACCTGCAGCAGTGACTGTCCTTCAGTTATTGGCTTTTTTGTCAAAGAGAAAGTCAGCAGTGCAGGCGAGGCCTGAAGCAGGAAACCATAAAACTGGCAGGTAACAAAAGTTCGTTGTCAATATACGCAAGAGCATGTGGTTCTGCTTGTAATGACATAAAACAAAGGGCTTCTTGGTGGCTATGCATAGAAGCATTTCATGCTGTACTGTTTTTAGTCATGCTGCTACTTGATATACTTATTTATTGATTATTTATCTCTAGAGCTTGTGTTATGACTATTATACAGAAAGTTTTGCAATCTGACTTAGTAAACCAATGGTTTTTTTTTTAATCGTCTTCTTTTCTTTTACATTTAAAAATCTGCAACAAAAACAAACCTGCAAACAAGCCACTGATTTCCAAAGCACTTGTCTTCTTCAATTTGGCTAAAACCAGCATTTACAAACATTTGGTCCAGGGAACAAAAGAGTTTTGGAAAAAGTGAAAAAGTTAGTTTACAACCTGAACAACAACTGAGCAACACATACCTGCAGAAACCTTGACAATGTACTTTGATACTTCTGTTGATATGGCATTTTCATCTCCGTAGACATATAAAGCATAACTCTGTTAGAAAATGCAGAGGAAAAAAGGACAAAGACAATAATCACATTTAAAACTTTTGCTTAAGTACTGAATGTGTCAATTAGAATTGCAAAACTGCAAAAAAACCAAAAACATTTTTTGTCTTTTTACATCTTAAATGCTTTTTATATTCCCAAAAATATTTACTTCCAGATTAATAAATCACCATAGTGTTGCAAATTATGTTTATTTGAATACCTAAACCTAATATTTAAAAATAGTTAATTTTTGTATTGTAAACACTTGTATATTACAGGCTGAAGCAGCTGTGCTTCTTCATCACTGAAGGTAGTCAAAAATTCAAAACATCCTAGAAAATAATTAGAGCCATATAATGCAATGCCTGTTGTGCATTACATGCTTGTTTGATGTATAGGAAAAAAAAGCAAGTGGATGCGATGCATTTCCTTTGCGTTTGGTGGCATGACCACTGTGTAACTTGACCTTTAAGGTATTTTTAAACCACCCTTGGCAACGCATGTTCAAACAATCACTTTTAATGAAAAGTCCATAAAAACAGGCGTATATGCTCATTAGAGGTTAAGGGTTCAAAACTCACGAATTCAAGCGTCACTATGCAGGTTTTTAAGACCGTTTCAGGGCTCAAAAAGTACAAAGCATTTTCCCACTTAATCCGCATTGAAAATTAAAACAAGGTTGAACTTTAACTAATCAGGGCTTGGATTTGGTAGTGACACATGGATGGCGTTCTTTTTCAGTCACAATAGTGCCAACCGTTTGAAAATTGATTATGGAGGTGAAATTAATAATTGCGATTTGTGCCCGGCAGGAATTCTATGACACCAAGAATTTAATATTTTGAAATAAAGTTGTGAAAGAAAAAGCCTGGAGCAAGATTCACAAGATTTGCACTGCTTGCCATTTCACACCAAGCCTCTTCCAACTGTAGGTACATGCTTGGGTAGCGACAGTCTAGTGTGAACACCATAAGCTGAAAGCGCTTTCAAGAATGCACTTTTAGTGCTTTTTTGAACATCACATGCCCGGTGTGAACGTAGCATTTGAGCAGAAGGAACAAGAATCAATGCCAAAGTTGTAATGGCTACTACCAACTTAAATCTATACAATCATAGAATCAGTTACTCCATCAACCACTAGACGGTTTTACTTAAAACAAGCTTTTTAAGAGAGAAGGTTATTGAATATATATTATTTATGGTGGTTTATAAAAATATATTCATTATTTCTGAAATTTTTTGAGACACAGGGCTCTGGAATTCTTTCAGTGCTTAAGAAAAACAAAGAAGCTTTGACTGTACCAGAACCAACAGCCTGGTCCGCTGACAGATGCCGGGTAGGTAAGGGAAGGGAAGATTTTCCTCCCCTCTCAGGCAGCTACTGAGCCAGCTAAAAACACACGGAGGCTCAGACCTCATTGATGACGGACGCTGCATCTGACCAATCAGAGCTGAGAAGAAGTATATCAATGAGAAGGAGAGAAATTGAAAATAATGCTTGAAGAAACTCATTGTTATGAGTTATAACTTATTCTTCCAAATACTTCTGCGACTCAAATGAAATTTATGAAAAATACTAGATATAGGCTAAAATATATATTAATAAAAATACAAAAGTACAACAAAAGCACAAGAGAGCACAGGAGCAAGTTAACCATTCTTTATTTTAAATAATATCTATATTTCTTGACTTAGGGGGCTCATTAGTATCCCTTACCCTGATCGATGGCACAGCTCTCAGTAAAACAGCTGATTAATGATGGGTAGTCTCTCCAATACAGATCAAGGTGCTCATCCAGCTGAAGGTCTCTGCAATTACAAACAAAGACAATGACGTTTTACAAAAATTAAAGCACATTGTAGGTCTTATATCTGTTGTAAATAATTTTTAAAGATCATGACTGAGTGACTTTTTTGTTCCTTTAATTTTACCAAACAAACTCCATGACGGGTAATGTAGTCTCTGAATGCACAGGTGGTCACCGAGATCCAGCAGGTTACTAACAATCACCAAAAAATAGCTTGACATTCTCAAATAGCAACTGTGACATTTAACTTTTTTTTGGCTTCAAAAAAACCCAGAAGTAATTAACACCAATGAATCATTACTATTTAGCCACTTATATGAAATTAAATAGTTTGTAATATGTGTTAAAAGCAGACATTAGATATTATTAACAAGCCGTTTGTGTCTGCATGCTATACATTTAGAAGAAGTTAACAAAAGCATGGTAACTTAGCTTTCAGACTGTGATTCTTTAGCCCCTTTCACTATTTTTTTGGAACAGTGTTCTTGCTGCAAAAAGGTTTAAACTTTTAACGCATGTTTTCAAAATATATATATATATTTTTCAGTTTATTGGAAATTTGTGTCTTTTCTTGGGCTATTATGGACTTCTCTTAATGCATTTGTTGAAACAGAATTCAGTCGATTTACAAATCTTTAAGGTACAAAAGTGGATATATGAACAGAACTTTTAAATGTATCCCTAACTCAAACTGGTGAGTCTTTTTATTTTTGTCTCAAATGTGAATCCTTTTGTCAAATCGCAAATATATTAAAAACTACCAAAGACTAAAAGATGCTTCAGAGCTTCTATGTATTAATGTGAGTTGATGTGGGTAAATAAAACCAATTTTTAAATACTATGATGTCTCCAGTGCCATAAACTCATTAAAGATAACCCCAATCTTTCCAAGTGAATAAAGAAGACTGTAAAAATGTCTAGCCAACCCACACACCAACAATACAGGCCAATTACCCTGAAGAGTGCTTCACTTTCCCACTCCATCTATTGTGTCCTCATCATCATCACCAGTCCCAGTGGTCACTTGACAATCTGTTGAAGTTTATTTCACAGCACGCCACACTAAAGAGCCTGGATTTTGTGCGAATGCACACCAAAAACAATGAGCCACGTTCCGCTTTTATTGTCGCTGCAAAAGTTCAATGTTGTGAGTGGAACAATTGAACGAGCTGCGTTTGTTTTAATCACTTGTAAGAGTCCCTCGCTGCATGGTAACATTTTGTGTTACCGGAACTGTTCTTTCTTTAGTGTTCATTTGTAAAATTGGAGCTGAACACTTGGTTCACAGGTCAACACCTGCCAAATGCAATTTTTATTGCTCTGCAATAGATGGAGAAATATATGTTTCTGTGTTCTGAAGCAGGGAGCAGTGGCTGTCACCTGGCAAGTTGTTGAAGCAAGCAGACTAGAGAGGCGGCTTGGGATCGGTGGAGTTCGTCCAGCTGCAGCTCCTGATAGAGCAGGTGGAGTACGTAGAAAAGTGCAGGAATGTGAGAGAACAGAAGAGCTGAACTGTCCAATTTAAAAGATGGACTGGAAGGAGAAGATGCCTGAAGGAAACGGGGAAGAAATCGGAAACAAAATAAACCACGAGGGCAGAGAACCCAAAATTTTTTTTTAAAATGTACTTCAAGTTAACAGTGACCGTGAAAACAAAAAAGATTGCTTTGTTTGTTTTTTGGGGCATATCTGAGATTAAATTAAATTAGAGTTTGAAATAAAGAACCCACATAAATCAGTTCAAGTAGGTAGGAAAAAGATGTTGGCTCTTTTGTTCATTTACCGTACTTTCTGAAATATGTCACAAGGCAAAAAAGAAAAAAAAAAAAGCATCATAAAAAAGGAGGAAAAAAAACATATATACTGCAAGTCGCACCACTGACCATGCAAAAACCCTTGACTTATAAGCAAAAAACAAAACAAAACAAAACAGGAGAAAAATGAAAAATGAGAGAAGAGGTAAAATGATTTTCAAACAATAAAACGCCATAAAAAAACAAACTAAAGCAATTTTCTTTATGGCTTTTATCTAAAAATGTAGAAACATTGTCATTCCATCACGTAAACAAAATTAAAGTACAAAGACTTGCTAAGAATGGGTACATACAGGGGACAAGATGTCAGCGTCTGTGCTGATGTTATATTTAGCCCCGCTGGTTTCTGCTCTACCACAAGCAGACTGGGAAGTCATCTGCTGGTGGTAATGGGAAGCCATCAAGTAGTCCCAGTCCTGCAGAAAAAACAGTTATACAAGACCCAGAAATAAGATTAGTTCTCAGACAACACAATTGAAAATAATTGCAATGAAAAACTAAATATTTAAAAAGTGAGTCACACAGTGGTAAATTAAATAAAGTTATACATATTACTCTATATGGAAAAGAAACAAAGATAAAACAATGTATTCTAATAGGTATGCTATATCAAGTACAAAACGCAACTAATAATTAAAAATGCTAATAAAATTATCTCAAAAATGCTAAGCTGTTTTTGGACTAACGGCAAAATGGAAAAAAAATGTTCCCCCATTTTTTGTTTAGCTAGTATTTAAATTCAAGGATAATACACTTTACATTAATTTTCAAAATATTACAATGCAATTTTTGCTATTTTTAATTATTTAGTAATTATTCTACACTTCCTATTACTGCAGTCCTTAAATGTAATCTAGTGTTATATACACTGCTCAAAAAAATAAAAGGGAACACTAGATTAAATTCCCTATACCTGAATGAATAAAATATTCTATTTAAATGCTTTTTTGATTGACTTGAAGCAACATCAAATTGTTTATATTTTTCTTTTTTGCTTTTGAGCGTTGTATATAGAATTTCAGTTTGGTGACAAACCTCATCAGATCCTCCGTCTGAAGGTCGAGCCTTCTTGGCTGCAATCACCGGCGAGAGAGGAACTTCAAAATGGAGCTGGCAAGAGAGCAAAGGACAGAGAAGAACCTTAAAGCACAAGCCTGACTTGCACCAAATCATGCTGTCATTATTTTTTATTAAAACCTGCATGTCTACATCATGAAATCAGCTGCAACCACATGCACTGAAACACTCACAGCCGCAAAAGCTCATCTAGATTATAATTGGAAAACAAAAAGCCCGACTTACATGCTGTGTCCATGAAAGGCGTTCTGTGTTGTAGCCCATCAATGCCATAAAACACGTGACAAACTGGTTCCACTCTGCATGTGCACTAGGACCACCAGGAGCATTGTAGATGTTGTACCATTTTACCAATACCTGCATGTATTACACACACATTTGCAAAACACCTGAAAACATGCTCCTCAAACAACACTTATTGAACTAAAAAAGTTCTTCAGAAAACTCGTTTTTCCCATATTTTATGCACCGTTTAAATTTTGATAATTCAGCATGGTAAAAAAAAGCAAATAATGATTTAGCAAACAGTTTCGCAGCATCTCAAATTCCACTGACCTTCATCGCTACTTCCTTGGGAAGTATAAACCGAATCACCTGAAGGCAGTTCCTCACTGAAAGACATTCAAGTGGAAAGCATAGCAGGCAAAAGCGACAGATTTAAATGTGTTCGTTTTTTTAAAGATTCTTCTATATGCTTCACCAAAACGTATCAGTTTATTTCACTAAATATGCAGTGTATTAGCTTCATGACTCCTAATTTTAAGTTGGTGTTAAGATAGAAATTATAAGCTAAAAACCAAACTGTTTGTGGTGTGAATTTACACCACCTCATTTCAAAACTGGTTTGAAGGCTAAATATTGGAGATTTTGTGGTAATGGTACTTAATTTAAATTTATATTAAGTTGAAAAAAATACAATAAAATAAGTACCCATTATTTAGAATATAAAGAATTTAGAATACATTGTTGCTAATAACCTCATTCAGTTGTGCTAAAAAACTAAACTTAACTTTGAGAAGGAAAACAAAAAAAGGAAATTGAAAAAATATCTCTACAAGAATAATTAGACAACCTGTGTCTCCTAACATCTTTGACCAATCAGTACTGTCGGCCACAGTACCCGGCTATCTTAATTAGACGCCCAAAGCATGAAAGGTCAAGGGATAGGTGGATAAATGCCATTTAATTAAAGGGAGGAAGACTGGTCTGCACGATCGATTACTGAATAATGAGGGACAGTGCTTGGCGAGTCTAAGAATGTAAGGATGGCTGAGTCAAACACAACTGAAAGTGACACTGAAAATTTTAAAACACACATGTATAAACCATAGAAAATACATTTGTGATTTTACTGTCTTTGTGTATGGGCTTTTAAATTATCTTATTTTGCATTTCCTTGGGCAAACATACACGTGTACACATCACCCTGTTCAATAAGGAAAAGACTTTATTACTCAAAGAAGGCAACAGCTTTTCAAAAAAAGGCAGAATATTTCAAAATATAAAGCATTCACCAGTGCTTTTGCTATAAATGACATGATCACGTTTCACCTAAAATATTCACTTTACCCAAACCCTGTAAAACAGTAAAAACGTCCTTTTTATAATAATCCATAACAATAATATAATAACAATATAAAAGTAATAATCATTGATAAGTGATAGGGAAACATATGAGACTCATTTTTCTTTCCAAACTGATAAAGATACGGACACTTGAATTGTAGATTAATCATTATTAATGGGATAGTGCGTGCACATCTGTGTTTGTGTTTAAGAGGCTTTTAAGGGTATCCTCAGTATAACAGGGTTATACGTAATTTTGAAAGCGCAGAGCGGCTCTCAAACCTAATTTCAATGACCTGAGTGCTGTGACTCAGTCATAAGTGTGTGGTCACATGGAAAAATGAAACATTTTAACAACAGATGCCATTCTCAACCAACAAAAACCACCAAGTCTAAAATATATCTGTGTGCCTAGCGTGGGTGTTAGCTTACCTAAATCAGATGTGGCAATCTCAGGGATGGAAATCCTCAGCATCGAGCCACTGCTCAGTTCCTTAAGAAATCACAAAAATGCAAATGAGTTTGCCAAGAATATTTCAGATTTAAAACAATGTCACGATAGGATCATCTTATTTTTAAAAAGCATCATGTCACAGCACTCTGTGCAGCCCGCAAGTGAAGCAGCTAAATTGAATTTTTCCTTCCTCAATTTGATTTTAAACATTTTTCCTTTTCTTACTGTGCCATGGAAAATGACATGTATTTAAAAAAAAAAAAAAAAACACCCGATTGGAATCAAGCTGGTGGAATACCAAAGTACAAAAACGGCTTTTATTAAAATGAACAAATCCAAGTATAAAGTCAATCTTTCGTAGTGTAACAGGAACCTTAACTGAGAAAAGATTTTTATTGAAAACAGAATTATCAAATAATTGTAGTGTGGTTTCTCTAATTTTTGCCTCAATGTGCTAAAGAAAATTCTTATTTTCAATGTTTGATACATTTGAATAAAGGCTGCCTTTAACCACTTAGTAACCAGCTGAAAATAAACGAAAGAGAAAATTTTGCTGAATTTCAAAATTTCTGGTATAGTAATTCTAATTAAAATAAATACTTCAGTGAGTAATACTGCAATGCTGCAATTTAGCATTCAATAAAGATTTAAAGAAAAGTACTTAAGAATATATTCAGCAGTGAGAGTTTGGTTATTTAACAAGAAAAAAGGACGTTTCTAAAATAACAGTGTTTAAAATCCACATAACATTACAAAAAAGACACTTTGCATCCTTAAAGTTTCATCATTTTACCAACAGATTTGGGCATTTAAGGAAAGTAAAAAAGGGTGAACCCTACTGCAAAAATTCTATGTTCTGAAAATCCTGACTGAGCTGCATTGGCAACAATTAGTCATCAGATTGATGTGTCAATGCCTCAAAGAGATGTCAAATAACAGAGTCAAAAGAGCAAAGGCCTGAAGACTGTTTGACAGGTTCTCTTTGAAAGCTTCATGGCAATTTATGTGCGAGCGAAACAAATCAGCGTCATATTCTACGATCCTGGAGGTTAGAGAAACGGACAATGACTGAACAAACCTGGAGGTCATAAAGACTCATTTGTTTTCATGGTTCTCATTCACAAATTGGTCAGAATTTCACGTGAATGTGCACACATCACACACAGTGCTGACGAGAGAGGAAACCTTGAAAAGACCCATGAGACAGTGACTGTTTCATTTAGGTTGTGAAATGAAAACTATGGGAAATATCACCTTTTAGTTTTGTCTAATTTTCACTGCTAAAAATCACTTTTTATATATACACATGTCAAGGAAAAAAGTATAATATTCAGTAAAAAAAAAAAAATCCCAAGCATTTGAATTCCAGAACACAATTAACAATAAGTAAGTAACGTATTAACAATAAGTATCAGTGTAACAAAAACCACATTTGGAGTCAAATGTGTTCTTAAGAAATGTAACCAAAAACTAGAAAACAAATAGACTGAGTTTTTCCAGTTGGTAGACAAACACACAACTTCCCAGGCCATATTAACCAATAAATAAATAAAAAAATAAATGATCTAGGTATAGAAATGTATTTTAAAAAATTACTTTCCTTTTAAATCCATTTTGATTTCAAAACCAATAATGTTAGCTAGTAAAAGCAAACCTTATAACTAGTTACTCAAACTGAACAAAGGAGAAACTTTTATGATTGGCATTACGAGTTCTTTCCAAACAAACTAGAAAAAGTTTGTCCAAAAATAAAAAAAAATATATTTTATAGATTGGTTCTTTAGTTTTCATTATTTTATAAACTCTGAACTAGATCTGAGAGAAAAAATAGGGGAACTAACAATTAAACTCCCTGAGAAAGGAGGATTTTTCAACAGAAAACACACGATAAAGGTTTTTTTTATTAATCCACACTACAAAAACAAACTTACCAAAGTCACTCTGTTGAAGACAGGATCCCGCAAAGTTTGAATGTTAGGTGTAGCTTTCTGAAAGATGTAATCTTCTAAAAATGAAGCCTCGTGGTGTTTAATGTGTGGACCTCTACCATCTGACAGTGGTGAAGGCATGTTGTCCTGAGAGAAAAACGAAAAAGCAGTGATATGTTAACGCGCAAAGTTTAAGACACACGAATAATTAAACACAAGCTAAAGTTTTTGATAATATTTAGTGACTTCAGAGAAGCATAAACATAGCATAAACATAAAAGAAAAGTAATTAACAAAACTTTAAACCTTTTTTGTTTTTAAAGAGTATCGACAAATCAAAACAGTAAAATTTCACCATAAGCTGGTACCTCTTCAAGTCCCTGAATGTGTCTGTGGCTGGAATTAGCAGGCGTGCTGACATTTTCCAAAGGTGTGCTCAGATGGGGGGTCTGGCTAGTTAAACTAAAAGAAGGTGACAAAAGGCCAGGTACGAACACTTTACTGACCTAGAGACACACAACAAAATAAAATGGAAAAAAAAAAGCGACACTGAAGGGAGGAGTCAACAACTTCAAGACAGTTGATTTGTGAGGCATTTTTGCATTATGCTGTTGTTTTTGTGTAGCTGCACTTACCCTGGTGATTCCTGTGTAAAGAACCAAGCTACCACAGGCTTCCAGAACCAGCATGGCATTTATACTCTGAGAATAAAAAAGATGGAGTTCTCAAACAAAGTAAAACACATTACCTTCAGTATCAACTATTTTAATGCTGATTGTTTAATTTAGGGGTGTAAAACCTGAACATACAGACCCATGTGTGTCTCTTTATCCCATTATTTTTGTTCTTTGGCTTTAAAGAAAAATGCTAATGATTAAGAAAAAAGAATGGGTTTGGAATTTTGGTTAATTTGTTTTTAGTTAATTAAGTTTTGTCTGTAATGGTTAGATTTTTAACACTTCAGATAACAGAACTAAATGATGGTAAAAGTTTTAATTTATTATTGAAGAGATTTATAATTAGAATAAGTTTAAAGCACATCACCTTATCTTCTGCTGGACTAGTTGCTGTTCAGAATAAACGTTTTTTAATATATACTTGCATTTATATGTGCAGATTTTTTTTTATTTGATTCTAGCATTATCATGTTTATTTTCTATAGTAAAAGGATAAAAAGAATGGTGGCTCACCAACGTCATAATAAAAGTAAATATGTTAGACTGGTTTTCTTCCATTTTTAAGGAGGATCTTATTTGACACAGGGTGTATTTTATTTGAAAAAGAACGTATATTTGCTGCTGTCAAAAGTAAAATAATTTAAAATTGAAAAATATGAAATTGTTATCATTCAATTACTGTAAATATTTCAAAGCAACAGTATAGTTTAAGCAGAAACTAAATGGCTATTTTAGCTTAAAAAAGTTGGAGACTCCTACTTTAGTAAAAATGTATTCCATTTTTTTATTTGCAACTGCTACTAATTATGATTTTTTAAAAATGAGGAAACATTACTTTTAGTAATATTTTGTAGAGTGAAAACCCTATAAACTTATTACATCAAAATCTAAATGAAAGTGTTTTTATAGAGTTTTTCTACAAACCACATGGCAGCGGCACGTGCATTACCGCGTCTAGAAACTGTAAGAGGAAGACTTGCTGAAGTACAAACCAAGCATTAGATCAGGAAACAAATCACTTTTAAAGTAGCGTAGATTTTAGTACCCTCAAAACATGAGTCAGCAACAAACCGTGTAGAAAAATACAAAAAAACAAGATAAAAAACACTGATCATATTCATTCCAAATTAAAAAATGTGACTTCATGCCTCCAAAGGCTCTGCATCCTTGGCAGGAATTGCTGTGACCAAAGGGAAGATGAGCTGAGATGAATCGTTGCTTTCAATAAACTTTACGCATCTGTGGAAACCATCAAAAAGATGTAAACAGAAGGTACCAGTAAGAGTAAGATAAGCAATAGGGGGAAGGGTGTTACACAAATTCAGTTTTAGTTAAGCAAAATACATGAATGTTGTATTTTAATTGTATCCATTTCTCTAAAAACTGCCTTAAAAGTGCAACAGCAATGAAAATCTTTGAGAATGTAAAATTTGATTTGCTTACCTGAGCTGCTGATGAGATTCCACCAGGAAACAAAGGTAGTGGTTTTCACAGAGGTCAGAAGTAATGAACACTTTGGATGCTTGACTGCTCATCTCCCTAAAAAAGAAATACAGACAATCATTCATTTGAGACAACAGCACTTCCATAATTACACTATAGCAGCTACAAAAGGAATCCAGAGCCTCCACAGAACAACAAAGGGTGTGATAAAAAAAAGTGTTCCCTCGCAAAATCTCGGTTCACCTTTCACAGTCTTACTTTTTTGCAATTTTTTTCAGGACAATTTTGCATTCTATTTTTTCACAACAAACTGTGTACTGCGTCTTGATTGGCTGCGGTCCCTGTCAATCAACCTCCTCCGTGCTGTGTCTCCTACACAGAATCCGTTCAACTTGCCAGAGTTACATAAATCTTCAATTGCAAGCAGATCATCATTTTCATACTATAAAACTTGATTTATCTTTCTATGGAGGAAGAGAGAAAAGTGTGAAAATGTTAACGTTTGAGAAGAGCGTATAAAGTGTTTAGTAAGAGGCTTTACAGCCTTAAAACATCTATTACCCTAATTTGTGAATATCATCTATAGAAGGTTGGTTTTAGAACATAACCACTGTAAAAAAAGTAAGAAACCCTGAACTTATTTAAAAAAATGTTTTTGCATTTAACTTGTAGTTCTGTGATTGGAGGGAGGCCCTTAACATTTTGCTTTAATTAAAAATTAAATTTAAAAAATCATCTATGGTGGTCTGAGAGTACAAATAATGAGAATAAACTTTCAAAAACATGTTGCAACAATTTTTGTGTTTCCATGGAATTTAAGTACACAGAAATAAAACAAGTAGCTACTGGTGTTTTCCTTTAAGTTTACCTGACATTTTTGCTCAGGCAGAATTTAAGTCTGGGAAAAGCAACTTAGCAAAAATCAGGCGATCAATCAGATGAGAAAGATACACTTATGGTAAGCAATAAGTATTGCAACTAGTACCGGTCATTGCTATAAATGAATAATGAGCATGTGAAGACTGTGAATCTGTTTTTAAAAAATGTTCAGTACCAATCATTACCTGTGACAGCCTGCAGTGACGGTTTCACTCCACAGCTGCTCCATGCAGAGGTTGGGTATGATGGGTTCCATCTCTGGCACCAGCATTGACTCATTCAAAGTGCTGTTAGGAGAGGGCAAGCGGCCATGGTGCCCCCTGGAGTTCGGGCTGTTAAAAGACTGGCTGAATCGAGCCGCCCCCGTAAAGGACGGAGCTGCCATCCCTGGAGAGTGGGCACGGCTGGGATAAGGATAAGGAAAAGGGGAAAAAACACATATCACATAGACTTCTTTATTTAGAGAGTGATAATACTTACTTAACTCTACTTATTTGTCATCTGATCTATACATTCATGTTAAAATCCAAAATTTTGTTTCAGTCACCTTAATGCAGCCATGTTGGAAATGCTTGGGGAATGTACTCGGGAGTGCACTCCTGGTGAGGATGTCACAATCCTGCTCTGATGACTGTGCAGAGCACTGTAGTGCAAAGGAGAGCCAACAGCAAAACTGGACAAACAGCAAAAATGATAGAAAAGCAAAAGGAAAAAAAGAGTAGGAATCAAAGAAATATTTGTCATCACAAAGTTTGCTTTAGTTTTCATTATCGAAATAAAAAAAATAAAGATCTGCCGCAAAAACCCAAAGAAAACCATAATTTCCACTCTCATACCACAACAAAAGATACACCTGTTCAAGTATGTCCTACAACAAATGTTTATGAGATAGCAAACCAACACATCAACATGTAAAACTGGTGAAGACAACCTGCTACAGTTCAAACTCAGAATCAAGTACTGTTCATTAAGATGGTTCATCCAACTGAAATGCCAAACACAAAAACTAACCTTGATCCTGTTCCTGGGCCGCCAGCTGCCCCACAGCCACCAGGTGAATCGAGGCGAGATGTGTTACGCAAGTGAGAGGTGAGGAATCCTGAAGCCATCAGACCCAGCAGTGTCCCACCTGGTTCTGTTGGATATTTCAAGACTGTAGAACGCTCCTGATGAAAATAGTTAAATTAGCAGGAGTGCAAGGTGTCTGTTTTTATGAATCTCTGAGAGCTCGCTTACATCATGTGTGACTTTCCGCAGAGCCCAGACAGAGTGTGTTCCCTGCATGGGGTCGTAGGATACAACTATAGAGGGCTGACTGCTGGTGAACACGACCTTCATGGTGGAGTCACATGCATACTGTACACAGGAGCCTTCAATCAAGCCTGGAATTATCGTGCAAAAATAAGTCATATAATTTAAGAAATGATAAGAAACAAGGAAAGATTGTGTGTTTTATATACCTCCAGACTTGCACACCACTGGTGCAATCTCATCTAGAGGATGCATCATGCTGAACAGAGTAGGTAGAGCTTCCCTATGACACAAGAAAAACTTTTTTTGTCAATAATCAGTAGCAAAGAAGATGGAAGTGCATGCCTGCAATTTTAGATTGCTTTGCGCATTCAGCTGCATACACATCGTTTGAAACATTGAATCTAACAGCTTGTGTTTGGAAACAATTCTTTCCTGTTTGCCTTAAGCTTGTGCATTTAAGCATTTTGAGTTTGCAGTGCATTCATTACCCAGAGGAGCCAAGTTGAGTGTCGTTTGCTGCGCTTTTTCTCTCTAATAACAACCCAAACTTGGTTGCCCAAGCGTTTGATACCTGAAGGAGAGATGAAGACGTAAATAAAAATATTAATATGTCAAAATCTGATTGAATAGACAAGAATGTAAAATGCACAAATTAAACCTTTACCATATTTTGTGGTATGTAACTGCCTTCTACAAATACTTTGTATTAGACACGAGAAAAAAAATCATTTTTGGCTTTGTTTTCAAAAGTTGAACAAACCAAAGATTTATACAATTATTTTTGTCACGCAAAAAGGCCCAAGAACAGCATTTTCACTTACGTATGTGCAGCTATGAGAGAGAAAATGTTAATTTTCCTTTTTCTGTGATACCTTTTTTCCTACTTTTATTATTTAAAAGCCAGACATCTTATCAGTATTATGGGATGATCCTACCGTAATGCATAGTTACTCAAAAGAAAACATTTAGATCTGAATCATTTGCTAAAAGGCTGATGATTTCAACCCAATAGATGAGTCTGCCCCTCACCTGAAAAGGCAGTGGTGATAAGAAATCCTTTCCAGTCACACTGTGAACGCTAACGCAGCTGCTCTGGACAATACACACTGTATGTTCAAAATCTTCTTCTAAAGAAAAAAAAAAAGTTTTTAGTTCAATTCACAGGTTTGCATAATATTTGAAAAATTGACACAACAGAAAAGTCATGCCTTGAAAGACCCACTGATGAAAATCTTGTTTTTTATGTTTCAATGTGTTCTTATGGCAATTTTCTGACAATGGAATCTATATGTATAATCTATGGAACTATAATCTATGGAAGTATAATCTATGGAACTATAATCTATGGATGTATTTCTCCTTTTTGGATTAAAATAACATAATAATAATTAAAAGACAACTGGGAATGCTTTTAAATTGGATCAAAAGATGATTGAAGTAGGTCTTTTAAACAAATCATATTTAATGGTACAGTACCATCAGTGCTATGAGGAACTCCAAAGTTGCACCATAGAACCTGCAGGTAGTAAAAGAAAGCATTAGCCCCAAAAATGTAAAATGCCTCTCCAGAGAAATTGTAAAGTAGTTACATCTGTTTGTGTCCATACCTGACAGAAACTGTTAGTTAGGTTTACTTATGGGTGTTGTGGAAATATGTTTTTACATAGTTTAAACACCTGCAAAAAGATGGTATCAAAAAAAGTAACTGACCTGCTGCACTGGGCTGTCGACAGTGAAGGCCTTGTACACACTGGAGGTTTGTGTCCGACTTCCTTTGCTCCAAACAATCACATTTCCTGCCGCGTAGAGCTCTTCTTCAAACTCCACATCATCATCTTTGACTCCAGTGCTGCCTTTTCTTAACTGCCAGTGTTCCTATCATTTATAACACATCCATTAAAAATCACAAAACATGAAACATTATGAATTCAAGTTTTGCAAAGTTAGGAAAAATAAATAAATCGTTATTAGAATATTAATTAAATTAATAAAATTGAACACAAGAGGGATGACTGTTCAATCTCACCCTCTCTCTCTCTTGTAGACTAACTTCCTGCAGGGATCCTACCAGGCCAGCGGCACCATCTGATGACCAGAGCTCAGAGGCAGGTTGGAGCTCTCTGAGCTGCAGGTTGAAAGCATTTGGATGGTTCCTACAGTGCTCACGGCCAAACGGGACAAACGACTGCAATTCCCCTGCGGCAATCATCGTGGCTGTCTCTTCATACACGACTTCCGACATGAGTTCCAGATTTCAGCATTATTTCTGAGAAGATATCTGGACAAAGCATGAACAAAATTAGATATAAAAAATATCAGAAGTGATTTTATTGCTTTATAAAAGCTAAACACGTAATATTGCAGAGGGTATTAAATGAAAACAGGTGTTTGTCTTTCTATCCCTCATTATTGGTGCTCCTAAATGTATCCCAATTTACAATTGTTGTCCAGTTACGTCCTAGCAGAGCAATGCAATCAAATTAACTTAAAAAAAATCATTAAAAAAATATATATACCAACGATTAGTCATCATTATTAGTAGTGAGATTTTAAAATGTCTTATAATAAAAAATGGTGTAAAGATAAAGAGGATTGAGGTGTGAATTTACAAAAGACTTGATAAAAAAATAACTTAGGTTCTGCAACTGTTTATTGTGAGATTAAACTCATTAAGTGCATACAGACTATCGAGATTATTCAGATTGTTATTCATATAAAATAATGCGCTTCTGATTAAATGCAAATTCAATACCAACGAAGAAAGTTTACATGTTACAAAAACAGCACTGCATTAGCTGGAAACAAACGTTTGACGATAAATAGCTTTAAAAGGAAAGTGTTTATTGAAACGTAAATCTTATGTCTGTGACTTTAAGATTTCAGATTAGAAAATAATTCCCAGCCAAACAAGCTAATATCGATAGAAAACATTCTGACATCTTGAATGCTTCAAGTATTCTCTCTAGTAGCACACGAGCTAATACTAGCTTCCGTTAGCTTTGACTTTACTGGAAGAAATCCAGCAGCTAACCTGATAATATGGAATCGTCTGGCTCTTGCAGTGGAGTCCTCGTCTTTTCCTTTTGTGAGGCTTGCTTGAGCACAATGTCGTTACTTGTACTGACATAGAAACGAGCCGGTTGAGTTACAAAAGCACTGACTTCGGTCACCGCAAGTTTTCAAACAAGCGCGGACATCTTTGCAGTCCCAGCATCTTCTTCCGCCCGACCTCAGCCAATCAGCGTCAAGTAAGGGACGGGCCAATCGACTGTGTTCAGGAAACTTTTTTTTTTTTTTTTTTTTTTTAATAAAGTTTTGTCAAATCACTCATTTCCAATCCCTGTTAGGAACCAGATAGAATTTGAAGATCTTGGAAAATGAATGAAAAAGATTCATTAAAAGAATGGCATGCAAACTGCTATTTGCAGCATACATTTGTGGTTAAGAATGGTGCAAGAAAGATTTTTAAGAAGGAGCCAAATGAAAATATCACTAAAATAAAATAGCAAAATAGTGAAAAAAATTATGCTCCTTGAGTCTGAATCATGCTGAGCAGTTGATTAGC
Source organism: Oryzias celebensis (assembly GCA_014656515.1). NCBI lineage: Eukaryota > Metazoa > Chordata > Actinopteri > Beloniformes > Adrianichthyidae > Oryzias > Oryzias celebensis. Next base: position 3,881,174 of record BNCR01000014.1, read on the forward strand.
ACACACAAAATGACAGTTGAAGGAGAGATGTTATGTAATGTTGTTGGATTTTCTTATCAATCACACTCATGCCAAGTAGTTGTTTGTGTGTGTTTGTGTTCTTGATTAGTTGATATTCACAAATTAACATATCTACTGGTATTATTGAAATGTCCCTTGAAGTATTTTTTTTCTTTACAATTAGATAAGCAAAGGAGGGGAATGACCCCTAAAAGATTTGCACTTCTCACATAAAAAGTTTCGGAAAGGCTGATTTACGTCAAAATGTTTTGAGCTGATTTTAAATGGAAGTTATCTACATAAAAAGTAAAATTTAATATAACAACAATTAATTTTCAATGTTTCATTGCAGAAAAGCAGATTAACACGAGTGCAAAAAAACAAAAAAAATCAAATGATCAAAATTATTTTTCTCTTCGCTTCTCCACCGCACTCAAAGTTTTTTAACGTTCCATTCTGCTCCCTTTAACCTCATTTGTCCAATTAAGTCTCTGATTTACACAAGGGCACTATGTGTTTGTCTTCCTGGAGCTAACATCCTCTCCTTTCAACAGTCAACCTCTATGTCCCTGGATATTCCACCACCTACACCCCTTACACAAAAGAAAAAATACAGTATATTGCAATATACTGGAAAACACATCAAATATATTAAGAAATATATCTCAATATCAGCAACTTAATTGTATATTTTAAAATACATTGCAAAATATGAATGTAAAAAGTATTTAATTTTATCAATTCATTTATATTTAAAATTCATCAGTGTGCAAGCAAAGTATATTTCATAATGCCTTATTTATTTGTTTATTTTTTTTCTATTTGTTCATTAGGCAGGAACTCCAAATAAGATTTTGCAACCTACATTTCTTATTAAAAAGAGATTGATGGACCACACATGGCTATTTAATAATTAATATAATTTAAATGTTGTTGACTGTGATACTAAATTATTATTTACATCACATGTGGGATATAATGTACATATTGTATATCAGTCAATACATTGTAGGACATTTCTTTACATATCACAATATATTGCATAGTCACTATATGTTAAAAAAATCAATAGTTGCAGTACTTTAATATGCTGAAAAATATATTACTTCCACTCATGGAATATATTGTCATTACACCATTGCTCAATGTAACAAGAAATATGTTTTTATTTTGTAAGGGCCCTGCTTGCACTACAGAAAATCATTTGCAAATGTCATGGTCCATGCTCACTTTTCACCCCAGCTTAATTTTCACTACTCTTTTTTGTAACTTCATTATACGACTCCTCTGGTTTATTTCAAAATTATTTGTCTTCTGGATTATGAAGAATGCCATGTGAAAAAGATATTTAAACTTTAAATTGTCTCAGCAAAAGCCTCATTTATTTGTCAACAATCAGTAATCAATAAAGGGTGTTGGAATTCATGGATCAGAAGAGACACAATGTATGTGAAAATAAAGTTTCAAACCAAATAAGCAATTTTCTCCCCATTGCAATGTGTGTCTTAAATTGTTCAGATTAGCCAATGCATCCAAAAGTCAGTCAAGTAAAGTATCCTTAAGGGTTGCCAACCATTTGTTATCATGAAGTCACACTCAGCACAACAAAAAATCTCATAGGTGGAGTCAGTGTGTGTGGTTCTAGCGTACATGGACATGATGAATGTCACATGACAACCAAATATTACCTGACTGAGTTTACTCCTGCAGACAATATGAGAGGAGCTCTCTTGGGTGTAGCTGTCTGGGTGAGAATAAGATAAAGTGGCTGGGTATTTTTCCAATTAAATCTACAACAAAACTAAAAAGGGCATCACCCCATACCTCATCTGTTGACCGTGCCTTTTGCTCGTACTGAGCTGGGGAAAAAAGCATTTCTTCGCTTTACCCCTGATACCTGAAACATCTTACAGAAAGATTGGAAGGTGACAGATCTGCTCCTTTTAAATGCTTTTAAAATGTGACTGAAGGTCTTAGACTACTTTAACATTTAAGTGTTATTAATAAATCTAGAAATTGTAATGTAATTGTATTGTAAACTTTTTTATGTGTTGCTGTGTTAGAAATTGATGTCTCTTGGCCAGGACTCTCTTGGAATGGAAATTTTTCATCTCAACTCATGTTTAAATAACGGTTAAACAAAATGTTAAAGTCACAAGAAGAAATCAAAATTTCAGACGGCGTTGGTCCTATTTTAAATTAACTTCAAGCAGATTTGACTTGTCCAGATGCTGAAAACTGGGCATCTGTTGAGAATAACTAGTAAATAAGCTACTTATAATGGATCGATTATAATGACAAATATTTTTTCTGCTGCATTATGCATAAAATACATCATATGTTTTTCTGATGTCCAGCAGCAGCCGTGACACTGTACTTACCTCACTGTAGGCTTTTTGCAGTGAGGTCATTGTGCCATAACAGGTGCTTGGATATCATTACTGCAGGCACATGGAAGCATCTGTGAGACACAGTGACGCACTGAAGTCAACTGGGAAGGGAAGATCATCAGAGTTGCACTCTGGCAATGAAATTCATATTATTTGCGAGAAATACCTTAATGGTGCAAGGGGGAATCTTTCAAAATGTGTGGCTTCAACTTTTTCCACCAAATTCAGTTGATGCACCCACACGGTATAGCACTAATTGAAATATGCAGCTCATAATCTTCAGGCTTTCTGGATTCATTAGACGGTCATTTAGAGCCATTTAAAACTGCCATTAGTTTCTGTTATCTTGGAAGGCACTCCACTGAAGGCTGCTGGTGATAATATGTTGTGCATATGGATTGTGAGGTGAAAGAAATTAAAACAATGAATGTGTATTCCTGGACTTGTATCAGAAAATGAGTGCAACATGAACAGAAAAGAAGAAGAAAAAATACAGAAAGTTACTTTGTGATACATGGAAGAATGGTTATATAAGCATGCACTATCAGACGGTGAGGAAAAACCTTAAGAAAAAAAAATTCTCCATACACAGTCCTTATTTTTGAATGACCTTTCCTTAAAAAAGGCAAGGCTATTCCAATAGCAAAGGAGCTTTCACAGCACATTTTGACATGTCAGAGCAGAAAGACTCGGCTGCAGCTAATGACATCAACAATGGCTTCACTACATTCAGGTGTGCTGGTGACCTAGCGTGCACAACAGCAGCTCAATGGGATGGAGCCTTTATAGTGTTATCACTGCTGGTGCTGTTTGACGGGTAAAATGTCTGCAGTGAAAGAATGAACACATTACAAGAGATATCCATCTCTTGGACGGACTGACGGACTGACAGAAGGATGGATGGATGGATGGATGGATGGATGGATGGATGGATGGATGGATGGATAGATAGATAGATAGATAGATAGATAGATAGATAGATAGATAGATAGATAGATAGATAGATAGATAGATAGATAGATAGATAGATAGATAGATAGATAGATAGATAGATAGATAGATAGATAGATAGATAGATGAGAAAGATAGAAGGAAATGTAATGTGATTGGTCTTTATGAGAGCCAGACACCGCTGCCTTCTCAGTAGAATTTGCTGGGTAATGAAAGCTAATGATGGAAATGTGTGTGTGCTGAATGTGTGTGTGTGTGTTGCTCCAATTAAAGGCACAGGATGGCATTGCTGTACGTAATGTCTGCCATGGGGCTGAATCCAAGGGAAATGTATTTATGTATTTAGTTAATTTAGGATGCAATGAAGAGCTCTGGTGGTCTAATTGATCCATACGGCAGGCAAACACTCGCACACACCACAAAACAAGGGCTCGTTTACAGGAAGCTTCAAGGACTAAAGCTATGATGAGCACACAGAATGTGTCACTGCATGAGAAGAAGAGAACAAAAAAGTCAGATTTCTGAGTCAAAATGGTCATGAAAATAGACAGAAATTGTTGCATTCGATTTACAAAGAATTAAATACCAAAGTTTAGTTTGTATTTTATGCCATATTTTTTCCTAATAATCCAAAAAAGGTCATCTTTCACAAAAAAGATATATACGTAACAAGTAACCCTTTGACAGCTGAATTTCCAGCTATTCATAATTATTATTTATGTTTTTGCTTTCATGTAGATGCGGATTTAAGGTAATTTTGGAGCCAAAATGCTTTGATGCCGATTTGCATCTGCACCTATTTGTAAAGGCATCAAGGGGCTAAAGTTACCAGGGATGCCTGAAATTTAAGCCCAATTTTATTCAACAATGTGTAAGTTTAGTCAAGGTTAACATTTTTCTATTTTGATCATTTAACTTTTTGTGTGAGCAACAATGTGAGTGGAATAACAAACACATAAGATACAATAAGCTATTAGAATATTGCTGGTAACATACTATTTGTGAACCACAGCTTATTTCTTCAGCTTTTAATCATGTGTGGTCATACAGTGATATACTCATTACAAACTTCTTAACATTTGCAACACTTTTAATGTTGAATTAACAAGAATACAATAAGAAAATGCAGTGAAATCCACAACAAACTGACCAATGTCTGCAGAATTTTCCACTGCTCTGTTACAATTCATGGAAAAGATTACATTTTAACTCTTCTAAAGGAAAATATAATAGTACTATAATCAAAATATGTCTGACTCTGATTCTTATGGGTCAGATTTTTTTTTTGTTAAAGTTTTTCTCAAGTTCTGTTTCATGTTTCTAAAACTATTACTTAAAAAAAAAGGACAAAATCTGGAGCATTCAGAACACATTCCAGAGAATATAATTTATTCGTCCTCTGTAATAATTGAAGTTGTTGCTTGTGCAATGGTGTCATGCTGGAGCAAAAACCACCTCCAGCTCAGCAACAAGTAAAGTCTGTTCAAATTTCTTAAACATGTTGATTGACTCTGATGTTAGTCATTTTCTAAATTTCATCCAGCACTTCTGATCTCTTTTCTATTTACAGTTCTGAATGCAGCACACCAGGTTTGAGTATAAGAAGAACTCAGCAGTAAAACCTCTCCTCTAAAATCTATCATCATTCTGAGTTCTGAGCTGGAAAAAAATATGTCTGTTTGACGTGTGCACCTGTCATGGCAGTTCAAACAAAAGTGATTACTCGTCATTCATGAGTGGCTCTAAGCCAGGGACGGGCAAACTTTTTTACTAATGGGCCACAAAGGGTTCTAAAATTTGACGAAAAGGCCGAACCAGGAGCAGATCGGTGGAGTGTTTTAAGTATCCACCTTATTTAAAAAAAGAAATAACATGGAATTTGGATGAAAACATGCTTTCATTTTGATTGAAAATTAATCTACGTATTTTGAAAAAGAACATTTTGGAGTTTGTTTTGTTTTTTCAAAACAGTGGCTTTTGTTCTTATTTTGTTGCCAATTGCACCAATTCGTTGATGACCATCAGGAAAAAAAAGGCTGATTTAAAGAAATGCTGTGTTCGTGTGGTGCGGGAATTATGAGAAAAAATAACAGTCTGACTGGTCGCCACATGAATGCAGAATAACTTTCTGCACCTAACCAAAGATGAACATATTTGTAGTGCACCATCTATAGGAGGACACATATTGCACTTAAGTTATTTACTATATTTGCGGGCAACTCAGGAAAATATATTTATTGCTGCACTTTAATAAAAACTTTTAACTGTAGTTACTTTGCTGAGTAACTAATTACTTTTAAGATGCAGTTACTGAGTTACTAATTCAGTTACTTTGCGGGCAATGTAAATAGTAACTCTAAAACTATTTACTTTTTTGATGTAAGATTCCCAACACTGGTAAATTAGAATTGTTAAACCACAGCATATAATAATTTTACTGCTGATGTTGCTGCGTTTTGTTTAAGCAAAGTGAAACATTTAGTTAAGGTATTTTTTAAAACTTGATGTTTGAACCAGACATGTAATTTTGAACTAAATAAGAATAAACCTCTGTTTGTTTCTACAATTAGACCCTTAGCAAACCAGTTGTTGTCCAGTCTGTCCTAACTTTTAAATGGCTTAAAATGTTTGAGCAAATGAAAATTCACATAAGCAATTTGATCTCTTTTAGTTATTTTTTTAAATAGAAACATCTATATATCACTCATTCTATTAGTCCTTTCTTTGCTCTATTTTTAACTTTTCTTTCTTTTACTGATGGATTCTCTCAGGCACACTCATCCATCTGCGTCTCATCTCACCTCTCTTTATTGTATCTCTCTACCTGCCGTGTGCACACAGAGCCAGAGCAACAAAGAGACCCCGGTGGGTCCTGTCACGCAGCCAGGAGTAATCTGCCATCATAGTTGTCAGTCTGTGGTTTACTAATTGGATAAAGTGGTGCAGAGGAGGTACTCAACAAGCCAAGGGATTCCCCACATCATAGCCACCGCGTGTGGGGGGGGGGTCATGATGCAGAGGCTCTTTTCACTCTGCTGGATATCCTCAACACATGGATTTTGTAAACCTAAAACTGCAGCAAATATTTTGTCAGAGGGTAGTTGCGGTTTTAGCTTCATTTTTTGAGGCTCCTCTTTATTTTTATGTTCCTATTTGCTCTTGTGGATTCACACACTGAACACTCACAGCTAAAACTTTCGTGATATTTGAGTATTCTTGTCTTTTCATTCAAAATATACATTTTTATTATGTACCATTAAAAATTGCTGTCCTGCCATTGTAGTGTTACTACTCAGTAATTTTAGCCAGGATGACAGAACTGAGAAAATAAACTGAAACGAATGCAGAAAAGTCAGAAACTTCTATCAAGCTCAACCACAAAATAAAACATAACATAAACTTTACTTGCCCTCAAACATGAATGAAATGAAAAACAAAAATGGTGTTGGAAGCAGCTGAAACCATACACTTTAACACAGAGTGTGCAGTTAAGTAAAACAGAAACAGCTGTGGTGGGTAATTAGTATCTTAAACCAGGTGTGAACATGACAAACCCAAAACAGAAGACTCAACAAATCAACAAGACAAATAAAAACAAAATGTGAGTAAGGTAAAGGGAACAAAACTACAGATCTAGACATCAGGTGTGGTGATAAGCAGCCTAACACGTAGGTTTTGTGCACATTGGATCACCATTTTAGCAAACGTAAAACCATCAGACTCTCAGATTATAATGCAGTGAAATGTAAATATTAAACTCAATTCAAACATGAAATCGGATCAGCTGCATTTAAGCAAAACAGAGAACATTTTTGGAAGGATTTTACTACTTAAAATCTCAGTTTCTGTCCACATGTCTGTGCGGTTTGTCAAGTTTGATCCCATCCAGTACAAGGCGTATCCTCCTGCAGCCCCCAGTCCACTGATGTCCAAGAAATATCTGCCTGAAAACTGTATTTCCTTTAAAGGAACTTTGCCCTGATTAGAACAAAAAACTGTTTTAAAGCAAATTTATTTCAAAAGTGAAATAGAAAAAAAAGGAAATTCTCTATGTGACCACTAACTAAATGTTTTTAATCATTTAATCCAGTTCTAATGTGGGGATTTGTGCAGGCATTTCTATTCCTTTGTAATACAGACACAATCCTAAGTGTTACATATGAAAGTTAAAATCACTTGAGTTCTTTTGAACTCTGTTGTTGTGGAAGAGGGGTTGTATGACCATCTGAGAATCTTCAGAAGATTGTGGAATCTGTATGTTAAGCCTCACAAAAAAATTCACAAACAGGTGGTAAAATGTAAAGACTTCATGGAAATTGTATTAGAGATGTCAGAGGGTTAATTGCACAAATGCTTTAAATGTAACATGTTTGAGAAAAGCCTGTTGTAGCTTGTTAGATTAAACATTACAAATGGGATTCACATTTACACGATCACTTATTTGTCACAGAACCAAAACAAATAAATTGAACACTGACTGTTCTGGCACTTGTTGCTTAATTATGCTGTTTCAAATCTAATCCTCCGAATAGAACAAACTTTCTTGGGACTAAAATAATACATTTATCTTACTTGAATTTGTCAAAATGTTTTTTTTATTGTTTTTTTACAACTGCAACCTAATTTGGCTCATATTGAGGTATTGAAAGAAAGGGTTTACAGCTCAGGAGTTGATTCAAATTTCTGCCATTTTGGTGATCAGGTGACTAAGTCAGTGCACAAGCAGTCAAGTGATGCTAAATTTACAAATAGCTAGTTTTAAACTTGGTATATTACAGAAAACTGTGACTTCAAAAAACTTTTTGGTTACATGGTTTGCGAATGCAGTTTTTAAACAACTAAAAGAGAAAAAAAATAATTGGAAGTCACAGAACATTGAACAAAAATTATTGGCAGGGGGAATCAAAAGCCTCTGTGTCATCCTGAGGTGACGTGGCTTCATTCTCCTCCATAGGAACGTTTCTCTCTGTACATTCCATCAACATAATAACGTTGCTATTTCCTCCATCAGCTTCCTCTTCCTGCAGGGTTCTGTCTTCAGTCACTGCCGCCAATTAGATCAGCTTCTTCTCCCATGGACTTCTGCGTAATTCACTTTTTCTTTGGACTGATCACATTAGGGCTCAAGTAGTGCCATCATGACTGAGAAAAAGAGGATTGGGGGAAGAGGGTGAGAGCTTGGTTGGGGTGGGGGCCATCTGCTGACTGAAAGAAGATAAAAAAGAGCAGACGCTACCGTCATGATGCAGAGGCAAATACAATTTGCGGTCACTATCAGGTGCACAACCCTAAATGCAGGTGGAAAAAACGACTTTTCCTATTGCTTTCTGTGACGGCAATATTTTTATTCCTGGGAGAAGAAAGTTAATCTACGTGCATCATGTTATCATAAACTGAAAAATAATATTTTTCACCTAACTGTTGTGTAAACTGACAGTTAAAAAGCAAATTAAAAAAAAGAGGAGCTTCACTTTACATCAGTCATTATTAAACATGAATACTTTATTTTTACCTGAAAAACACTTCATTTCTGTGGCAGTATTGAAACTAAGCAAAGATCATGATTTTTAACCGTTTTTGGTTGGTTTACATTTCTTTAAATAAATATGAAAGCATCCCTTTTTGTTCTTTGAACATGGAATTCTTAAAAACATGTAACTAGATAGTGATCTATATATGTATAGGTACAAAGATGTGGCTAAAATCTGTCTGCAACCAGTTTTGTGCAAGCTAAACATTCAAGTTTTTACCAAAAGTGTTGTATTAAAAGGTACTGAGCCTGTCTGGAGAATATAACTAATACTACGTTTCCATCAATGTTCTACAAAACTGCTTTGGGAAAAAAATCTGTTGCTGCATTTAATAAAAAGAACAAAATTGAGTGATGGCAGTTTTAGTATCTCAGGAGGCATCTTGGAACAGACAGGGCACTGACTGACAGAATTCCTCAGAATTTGACAAACAGAGGAGAAGGACCTCCTCAATTTGATTGAACAGAAGGGGAGTATTTTGGTGACCTCACAAGGGGGGTTGCCCCAGTAATTTGCAAACAGGCTAGCAGAAGAGGGGTGTCCCAGAAATCTTCCTAGAGCCGGGAACTGCATTATCCCCAAATAGGGAGACAAGATGGGATGGTGCTGCGGGTGGCTTGGTTCTGGCTGATGGGGCCAGATCTGGGCTGTGATGACAAAAAGGGAGCTGTCACTCCAAAATATTTCCTCCTGCTGGGGCAATGCTGCTCATGGCTGCTGCTATAAAAAAAGAGAAAAAATTACTTTACTGACTGAGAACAACTAAAACCATTGAATTAACTGGACTTTAGGGACAAAAAAAGCCATAGTGATAACCTTAAAAAAACATGCATATAATAAAGAATAAAGGTAAAAAAAGAAATAATTTTATTTTTTTTAACTGGTTGCACCAAAACGCACTGATCTTCTCTTTCTCTCACTCTCCCCCACCTCATCCAATGTGTTGCTTTTGTTTCATATCTGACTGGTAACAGGTAATATAACAGTTTTTTCTCTTCAAATTATGACAAAGTCCATACTGTCAAATGAGTATTAAGGCCATGTCACACAGCCTACATTTTGCACATATTGCACTGATAAAAATTAGTCACATGTGAATATTTGTGGAAAAAATGAGAAAAGTGGTGGTCTTTTACATCAAATTTTTGCAGATATATCATGAATAAAGCACATTAAAACTACAAAAGGGATACAACATTTCGTACGTGGAAAATGTACGTCGTGGCTGTTTTTGGCTTTATAGGAGACATTGTTTTCGAGAACCTTTTAGGTGAAATGCAGAAAAACAAAACAGAGCAGGATCTGAGGTAGAACATTTTCATGGAAGCACAGATTGTTCTGCTTGTTATTGAGCGAAGCTGTTGACACAAAGCGAGCGACATGACCAGGAAAATGTGTCGGGCAACAACTGCTGCAAACGCAAAATGACATCTACGCTCATCTGCAGAGCTTTTCTGCATATGCCTTCTGTTTGATACCAGGAAGAAAATATCAAAACAACTGAGCTTTGAACAAACATGACTAAAACGCAGTATTTAAATAAAGTGAAAAAAGAACATTGCAACAACATTTCACCTCAAAATAGTCAAGAGTTGTAAAAAGCAAGTTGTGTATACTTAATTATATTCACATGTCAGAAAACATGCAGCATGTGGTCCTCTAGTATGGTGGAAATGCTGGGGGGGTTGTTTACCTTTTCACATCTGTCCATTTAAATGCTGCCATTTGGTTCAAACATATTGGAATCACACCTGGGAGGCTCAGAATCACATGTGTGGTCCAAAGAAAAGTCTGTGCAATGGAATGCCAAGTTACTCCACATTGTCCACAGTCAGTTACAGCAGTTGCAGAATCCAGCTAAATGAGTCCCGTAAAAAGTTGTCCTCATAAGTTTACATAGCATGGAAGAAATTATGAATTCTAGGCTGTTTTTCATATAATATGAATGATAACCGAAAAACTTTTTTCTACTTATAGTTAGTGGTTGGATTAAGCCATTTCTTGCTCAACAACAGTGTTACTTTTTTTTTAAATTCATGACAACAAAAACAACAGAAGTTTGAAGGCTTGTTTCTGTGCTGTTTGGCGTTTTTTAAGTGAGCTATTTATTTGCATTCGCACAAAAAAAGGCTTTCTTCTGGCTACTCGACCACGCAGCCCATTTTTCTTCAGGTGCCTCCTTATTGTACATCTTGAAGCATCCACACCACAGTTTTTCAAAAAGTCCTGGATCATGGCTGAAGTTATTTGTGGGTTTTTCTTTGCACCCCAAACAATTGTTCTGGCAGTGGTGGCAGAAATGTTTGTGACCATGGTTTGATTTCAACAGAATCCCTCACTTTTTACTCATTGATCAAAGTTTGAACACTGCTGACTGGCATTCTCAGTTCTTTGAATATTTTGTTATATCATTGACTGTTTTGTTCAGTACGGTTACCTTTTCCTATAGGTCTTTTGACAGCTCAAATGACAAGTCATATGTAAACTTTTGAACAGGGTCATTTTGGAAGTTTCTGTTGTCATTACAATTTAAAAAGGATAAAATTATTTTATAAATGATAAATGATTTTACCCAACCACTAAATATGAGTCGAAAAAAAATTGCTATAATTCATATTCTCTGAAAAATGACAAAAAAATGATCATTTAGGCCACAATGCATTGTGTTTGAATGTTTTTTCATGCGAAAAGCATATTCTATTTTTTTTTAAACCATCATCAGAACACAGTGGATTCAGAAATATTGTTCGTAAAATATTCACATTTGTTAGATTTTAAGTTTGGGAAATCAGTGATGTCATATTTTCATTTTAAAACAAAAGTAGTAAGTGTGGTGTTTGACTTGCTTTTAAAATCCAGATCACTAGAAAGCCCCGAATTATACAGTTTTTTTAGTTGTGAGGAAGTAAGGAGGAAATTCATGACCCAGTCTCCTTAATCTTCACAGGCTCAAATACAACTGAAGAGCTTTTTTTTTTTCCTCTACTGAATTCATTAATTTTCTTTATAAAATATTTTAGCTGTAGGATTTTTTCTGGCATATGCACTTTTTTGCAGCAAATATGCATATTTAGATATTAGACTGCTGAACATTTTTACAAGTGGCCCATTTTTAAATAAATTAAGTCGTCAACCAGCAAAATCTGCAGCACATTCTTACCTTTTTTTTCAGCAAAGTCTCAACTTGTGAATTTGAATATGTAAGATGTGGATAGTTTCCCTTTTTTTCCTTTGAGTACATGTTGCATGACTACATGCACAACATGGAAAAATTGTCTCTGTCTACATTAAAAATTTGTACATCTCCAGTTATATATTTTCTTCTAAAGTAAAACATAAAAATAAGATCTTTATTATATACCTAAATTATAAGAATAAGGAAATTAGAAAATCTACTTCTTTGACAAAAATGAAAGTTTTGAAATGCTTTTCCAATGCGTCATTGTCAATTTTTCTTTCTACTCTCTTTTATTTTATTATATTTTTTTCTTAATATCTCTGCTCTGTTACATAAAGAGGACCCTTCTCCTCTTCCACATCTGAGCCAATCATGGTTTTCCTCTGCAGTGGTATTAGCAAAATGGTTCACACTCATTTGGATGGACAGACAGATGGAAGGCAGGACGTGGGGATGAGGAGCCAGCTGACGTCACAGCTAATTCAGTGTGCTATTCCAGCAAAACAAATCTAACTCATCAGGGTTACTGTGGGTGAATTCAGAAACTCGCGTGTCCTGCTGTTTTGTCAAGAAAAGCATGGCACAAACTGGAGCAGAAAACCGCTGCAGAATCCAATTTGACAGATGTTTAAGGTCATGTATTCCACATAACACAGACAAATGTTAAAAGTGGCCTTGAACAAACAAAGAATTATTAATTTCACTTTGCCTTTTGAGAGAGCACCAAAACACATCCCAAATGTCCTGAAAATTTTCAAATATAAGGTTTTTTCAAATAAATGAATCATCTTGGCCTGCTATGATCAAAGTCAGTTGTTCATTTTACCCCTAATATGGTGTAGCCTTTATCTTTTTATTTCATTTAAGGGATACTGACTTTCTAACTGTTAAATCATGCTTTCATATGTCCGTTTTACTTTTCAGGCTGAAAGCAACCCTTCTCTGGAGGGTAGATCAGAATGTACAGCAATTGTTTTTCGTTGGTGGACTTGATAGAATCAACTAGTTTAAATAAAAATGTGGATATTAACTTTCAACAAGCAAAAGTTGTCCAATCTTCTGTCTATATCCAGACTCTCCCCCAACCAAGACTGTGAACAGTCCTGGGGCAAATGATCTGATGAGTCAAATCTGGCATACAAGAGTTTTTTTTCAACAATTAATTAGAAGAAAATGGGCAAAACTTATTCCAACTAATTTCACCACAGGCCTCTTTGGTTTTGTTTGTGAGCAAGCCCAGTGACGGAAGCAGGGACCTGCTGACGTTTCAGGCTTCTGATGAATCTTATGACCCCCCCGACTCTCTGCTCCGTGAAAAAAATTCAGGTGTATAAAAACAGGAGGAGGACTGCAGGCAAGCAGGAGAACAGAGGGACTGAGGTAGGAATCAGTCTTGTGGACATACATCCGTTTAGGATCAAGACTTTGGCAATCCCGACAGTAAGCAGCATAAGGAAGAACACAAGTTTCTCTGGAGGACATGTAAGATTTTTCTTAAGAAATTTCCAGCTGATTGATGCTGTCTCTCTGGCGTATTTTGTGCTATAATCGTTTTCTCTGGTGATACAGGTGTCATGGTTTCTCTAAAAGCTCCAACATCCAGTCGATTCTCTCCGCGCTTTGCGTAATTACGCGCAAGATTTTGCGAACTTCTGACTTTCGTAATAGAAAAAACGGGCACTTTGTTATCGTTATTTGTGTGTTAAAAGTCAGTTCTTGTTGAAAACGTGTTTCCCTTTTTCAGTTGAAGGTGCCAAACAGGAAAAGTCTGACACTATAGTTTCAGCAGTTAAAGCGAAACGTGAGATCTCAACTTCTTTTAGCTTCCAGAGTTCCTTGTGAAAAATATTGCCTTTATCATATTAGTAATTTCTTAAAGTAAAAGTTCTCTTTTGACAAAAAATATTTGGTCTGTGGCTAAATCTTCTACAAGACCGTGCGTAAATACGCATTACAGCCTGTCCGTTTACATCAGACTTCTCTTTCTTATTCCTTTTTGCTACTTTCACAGAAGCACTATGTAGTGACCACTCTGAGAATGAATTACCACTATTTCTGTCCTCAGGTGTAAGGCTATGTCTCAGCGGAACGGTCCCCACCTGCTTCTCCTAATAGCCCTGTACAGTGTGTTATACTCGCGGACTCTGAGTCTACCCTACACATCCATGAGGTGAGAGAACTTCAATATTCTGTCTGTAAAAATCTGTAAACGGAGGATGTTGGGCTGTGTCTTCAGAGATTGCTATAAATTCACCAGGCAGGGGTTTGGATCATGTAGTTAGGATTTGTTGGAGCAACTGGGAGCTTGTTTCTATATAATGAGCTGCTTGAAAACTGACTAGAATTATCACTTTATTCTTTTATTGGCAGCTTAAAGCAATAAAATGAACAATGATTACAAAGCTGCGCTTTTAAAAGTCTCCAACATCCCGGAGCTTTACGCGCGTCTTTGCTTTTAAATTACAGTCCTTAAGGGCTGACTTGTTTAGGAAAAGGAAATATTCCACTGTTCGGAAGTCTTTGTGATTTTAAGTCATCATTAGGGGTGAGGCGCAACATTGATCTCAGAGGTGTCATGCGTCGGCTTTTGCTTTAGTTCTTGTGAGCATTTTTTTTTTACAAACCCCCACTTCATTACTGCCTTATAGACCAACGAGACACGCAGACGGTCTGTTCACCAGCGGATACAGCAAACTCCTGGGACAGTTATCAGCACGGAGGTACCTGGAGTCTCTGATCGGGAAGCGGGTCAGGTTGGTCCAAAGCCGGCATGAAATTTGAATTGTTCCATAAAACACTGATTGTATACTTAATGAAACGTTGTGTTAAGAGAGAAACGGAACAGCGTCCTGACATTTAGAAAGCAGCCTGTAGCCTTGTAACTCATACAGTTGCATTTAGGAAAAAAATGACCTATTTTGGAGGTTTTGTTATTGGTTAGACTTTAGACTCAATCATTTCTTGATTTAAAAAAGATGCAAATAATGGCAATTTTAAAAATAAAGTGTGAAAAAGGAAATAATGACCCATGAGAACTTAAGAGTCAAGCACAACGCATAATAACAAAATGTGTTTCTAAAGATCATTTGTATTTGCACAGTCCCTTGGAATTTTCACTACAAAATAAACCACTCTGAATACAAAAGAGCATAGTTTCAATATGTCTTTATCTTTTTTATGTTCTTCTATTTTTGCATGAAAAAGTTATTGCACTTTTATTTTCTTTTGCTTTTGCAAAACATTTCTTATTATTTGTTTAAGTTCCTGTAACTAAAAAAAAAAAATAAAAGCTCTGTCCCTTTTTCAGCACAGGACACCAGCTGACATTTGTGATGAAAAGACCTGACCTGCTTGATGATGCATTTTGTAATTGATTAAACATTTTTAAAGGTTAAATTATACCATTACAGCGTTATCACACACTTGTTACACAGCCTGGGGGGATATGACACGCACATGCACACAAACATGTAAAATGATGATGTGTCGTTCATCACAATCCCTGACGTTACTGGGAAATATGCCCCTCTCTGAACATTGGCGTCACTTTAATGTCGTCTCTTCTGTCCAGTGATGAGCTGATGGAGGAGCCAGTCAAGCGCCACTCAGACGCCATCTTCACAGACAACTACAGCCGCTTCCGCAAACAGATGGCAGTCAAGAAGTACCTGAACTCAGTCTTAACAGGAAAAAGAAGGTACATTAATGCATTGTATTAACAGATTTTAATTGAAGACCCTTGCCTCTTATTATCAAAGTCTGAGGATCTATAATAAGACCATCTTAGAAGTGCATGCATGTAAATTTATTTTTTCTAGTACAATTTGATTTTGTACAAAACTCAATAAATGAAAACACTGATCAAAACTATTGTTAATATAAATAGGTTTGTATCTACAGTGGTTCTTTCAGCAAATTCTTTAGTCTATTTTTGCTGTAAATAATTCATGGAATCTCATTTGAGTATTTAAAATCTTAGATGTATTTGTTTTGTTCTTGTATTGCAAAGAGGAGCAAAATTCTGATCAATTCCTCTTCTGTCTCATCAAAAAAGCCTAGAAGATCCTGGAACCAGTGAGCCTGAGGAGCACAGTGATGAGCCCAACACTTTCCAGGAGAGCTATGACGACATCAACGTAGATCACCTCCTTAGTAACTTTCAGCTGGTGAGTTTTTTAATGTTCTAAACAGTTATAATCAAGACTAAATGCTTGTTCACCTTTTGCAACATCTAAATTTTCATCTGAAATACTAAACTTATTGTGAAGCATTCAAATCAAGAGATTTGATTTACAAAAAGCATGTGTTTGAATAAACTTACATTGAAGGAATAAAAAAGTTAAAACAGAAAATTCTACAGAAAACTTTGACCCTTGTGTATTTTTATGAGAGTACCAGTACCAATATACATCAGATTTCGGTGCAGATGCATTTCAGTCCTTAACGTGTAGTTTGATTACAAAAGTTCAAATATGCCTCACATTTAAAAGATTAATGGATAAAACATTACTTTTATAAACCAATGAATCTGAAGCAGACAGGTGACCATTAGGTATTTGCTTGTTGCTATTGTAATCCACTAACCATATTTTTTTTCTACTTTGCAGCCACTTTGAGGAGGAGTCTCAGCTCAAGTGAATACCTCAACTTATCCTCATAAAAAATGATCATTAAAGATACAAAGTAACTGTATTTATTCCAAAGGACATTTAAAAGTCAGATCAACCAAGAACAACATGTTATCCAATGGTATTTATCTATTCACACAGTACATGTTTGCTCTGTATTGAATACAGTATATCTTGTATCCATTTATTGCTAATCAGTAAAGATGTTTCAGGCCACATGAGCAACAGTTCTGGTCAATTAACATTGGAAGGTTGTAGAAATTTTGTTTCTTGAGATCATTTAAATTGATTAAAATTAGACTGAGTCTGTTTTCGTTTGATTCTCAATGAAACTATGAATTATTTAAATGTACAATGCTTGATAAAATAGAGTCTTACAGGAAATGACTTCTACTCACACAAATGCCTGGTAGTTAAAAAAAGGAATAGTTTTCAGCCTTCAAGTCTTCTTCAAATGAAGTTTCGTAGCAACTGTCCAGTTTTTGTCCGTCCATGTCTCCTTTCATTTAGTCTTTCTGTGATATGACTTAATATTTGGCATGAATATTTTGAAAATGTACTTTGGAACTACTGGACCCAATGAATGTCAAATGATGTTCCCATTCATTTATATAGCATATTATATAGCATAAATATTTAGCTTGAGTGTCAAATGGCCTCTTAAAAAGGAAATCTTTTCTATGAGTCATGAGTAAAAGTACATCATTAATACACTTGTTTGGATGCAGAATCAATTCCATCAAGTTGATGTATTTTGCATTAACTAAAAGTTCTGATTTCTTTTTTTTCAAACAATTGTTGTAATTTTTCTGTTAAAAAACATTGTCCAACATCCATTCAACCCAATTGCAATTCTGTTGCATTTTTATCAAAACCATTTAAAACAATCAAAACCAAAAACTTCTCCCATTCATTTCATTAGCTCAGTTGTGACCTCGATGCAGACTTGTTTCAAGAAAATCTCTATGTTGTCTTTTAAATAAAAGAAGAAAACTTCTGGGCAAGGCTTTGATGTCTTTGTGAATAGACACATTTGCATTTACTCACTTTATACCATTCAGTATTTAGAGAAAATAAGTCATATCTGTGCATAGACCTGCCTTTAGTGCATAGCAATGTAAGCAACTCACCAAATAAAACATGTTGGTTTATTTTTCAAAGCTGTCTTGTCTGCCTAAATATTTGGGAAACAAATTATTTTTGTTGAGGTGAAAGGAGGCTTTTAGATTAAATTTTCATCTTTTTTTAAAAGAATTCAAGTTGCCCTTACATATATTTGTATAACCTGTACTGTGGCTTGCCATTAAATCCAGTTTATCAAGAATCTTCACATTGCTTTATTCTGGAGAAAAAACATTAATTTTCAAATTGATGACTATAACACAGAACATGAAACACTTCATGGTAAAATAACTTTTCAAATTTCACGATTAATGTTAGAAACTAAATTTCATTAGTCTGATTTCCCCTCATATGACACCGTGACAAAGTAAAAAAAAACAGATTGAACACTGTATTTCTACCATTTTAAATGCTTTTTATACAGAATTTCTTAGCTTCTCAGAAACTGTTTTTATTTCATATAAACTCTAAAAAAATAAATACATTTGTTTCAACCCTAGACCCTAGTATTGAAACTGCCACTTAAAAAACAAACCCAGCTTTGCAATGTATCTGTTTTCTTGTGTTTTCAGACAGTGAAATAATTTACTCAGAAGACTTTTTTTATTAAACTGCGATAAACATAGATTCATTTTCATTTTCAAAGGAGAAATAAGAAGCTGCTAGGTTTAGTTAAAGCTCAATATTGAAGCTGCAAATGAGCCAGAAACCCCTTACATGATAATTAAGTCATTCAAGGTCATTTCCTACTTAAATAGTGAAATTCTAAAACAAATTGCTAATTCATTTTTACAAACCCATCTGGGTACTTGCACAATTTGTTGAAGGGAAAACAATTATTCAAGTTAACCAGGAAGTATGACTAAAAAGATGAGAGATCAAATTCAGCACCAAGGACAGTGACAGTTTGATTCTCCGAACCTTTCATTTATTTATACACATTTTCGTGCTTAAAGGTATAAAGATTGTCTTGCTCCTCTAAAACATATACAGCTCCCTAAGATTGTAATTTTTTAAATTGAAGAAAAAAAGTTCCAACTCTTTTATTTATTTTACAGTAAGAGCTAAGTCTAAAGATCCCCTGGAACAGGTAGGTTGTGTCAGTAATAAGCTGGAAAGGCAGGATAAGTTTAAAAAATCAACCAGGATGTTGGCTCTTGAAGATGGAAGTTTGACACCTGGATGGAAGAAGGCAGACATCCCTCGACTGCTTATCAGAAATTCAGAAAATATATGAGACACTTTTTCAAGATTCAACAAGAGCTCCTTAGTGTCAACTTATAATAAAACTGGAATATCTGACCAAGTGTTTTTAGAGTGGGTCTCTTGGGACATGAGTTTATATAGACAGTGTTTTTTAAAGATTTTTTTTTTGTGAAGTCTGAATGCTGCTGTGTGAATTTCCACGGCTTTTTTAAAGAAGAGTTGTGTGTTAACTACTTACTTTCTACTACTACTACTTTCTCTTTGTGATATTCTCCACACAAGGTTGCATCATCTAGCATGTATTTATTTGTTGGGGTTTTTTTCGGTGGCAGCAGTATTTCATATCTGAACAAAGCTGACATCATTGACAAATTCATGACTAGCTCTTGTTTGTTCTGTTTCTCTATTTTAACGTCTCTTTATCTTTCTGCTGCTAAAGAAATTTGAGTGACACTTATGCCTTCAGATTTAGTCATCAGAAATGTAACTTGTCCTCGTCTGTCCACTCAACCTGAGTGCTCTGATTTTGAAAAGATTTTCAAAACTTTTTTCTTGCTGTTTTTTCATCGTAATATTATATAAAAACAAATTTAATTTGAAGATTTCCAAAGCAAGTAATTGTCAACTAAATAATACAGAAAAGGCTAATTTGGGACACAATTTAGAAGAAGAAATTCTTGTGACTAAAGTCATAGATGTCAGAATTGCAACACACATTTATAGAGAAACTCTATAGTAATAGAATGTGTCCTGAATTTGAGTTTGCAACTAGAGGTTGAATCTCCAGCAGTGTTAGCAGCACTCTGAGGTAATGATTCATGTATTGTAACTCACTGAGCTGTGGCCAACATGCTAATATTATATGTGATTCATACCTCAGTACAGCACCCAAAGGAAAAGTCAATTAAAACATCTGACCACTAAAAAATGGAAGAAGAATTATTTTATTAAACTTTGATTTTAAAATCTTGCATTATCCTGGAGGTTTTGAAGCAAATAAGACAACATTTTAATTTCCAGAACTGATTAAAAATGTGTTACATTTATTGAATTTTCCGCAACTTTTTTAAAAGTAAGAATAAACACCAAATATAGAAGAATTTGTCATGACATAGATGTTTGCGTTTGACTTTTTATGTTTGTCTTACACATGTGTATCAAAAGACTTTACAACACGTGCGTGGTTTTGAGCGCATCCAGTTGCCTACGTAATAAAAGTATGTTTTGTGCATGTGTGTCTACCGCCCTGAGCATTTGTGATTACTGCGGCTTTGTGAAGAGGCTTCTCTCATTAACCACCATCACCGCTGATCTTAATGGACCAAACAGAGTAAAAATAGACAGAGAGAAAGGACTGCAGCTTTTTAACACCGGGCGATGTGTGCATGAATGTGTTTTTGTCTGGCTTTTTCTTAAGCAGCAGAAATCAATACTCCTCTGACTCAAAAATAAAAGGGAAACTCATCAGCACATAAACCTCTTGAGGTATTTTTATCTATCACTGGTCATTCAAGACATAAAACATTAAAAGATATAATGTGTAAAGAGTGTATTTGAAAAAAATGACAGAAATAAACCTTTATTTATTTATTTATTTATTCATTATAACACTGTAGAACATGTATTTCCACATAAAAGTTGTAGTGGTTTGCATAGACGTTTTACTGCAAGAAGCTTCTGGACCTGCTGACCCATACCTTTCACCTTTTAAAAATGTCTGTCTGCTGGATTTGATTGGAATCACTGCTAACGTGGCAAAGCTGTGCTCATGAATTAGTGTATTTTCCTATTAATGTCCACATCTGTTTGTGTGACAGTCCTCTGATTGACATCTGTCCAGGGTGTGAATGGATCTGTTTTTATGACTTGAACACAGAAACAAAATAAAGTAAAGAAATCTCTTCCTCAGTTCACATAAAATTGAATGATATGAGTTAATTTAATAAGAATAGTTGGGAGAAAGAATAACAAAATAGCAAAAAGACCCTAAAATCAGCTCAGAACCAAATGAATCCAATATGGATCCAGATAGCACTCATTTAGACAGAACTGATTTCAAGTGTGTAAGACTTTAGTATATCAGTTCCATCAGATATTCAAAAAACTTGTGTTTTTTGTCAGTTTACTTATTCAGTAAATTTGTTTTTAATTCAAGACAGGGTGCTTCTTGTTCGTTGTATCCTTGTTTTTAATTTCAAAGATTATGGAGATTATGGCGTCCAAATACGTGCTTCATAGGTTAATTGGTCACTCTAAATTCTCCCTAGGTGTGGATGTGAGTGTGCATGAGTGTGTGATTGTGGCCCTGCGACAGACTGGCAACCTGTCCAGGGGTGTCCCCTGCAATCGCTCATGCGTGGCCGGGTTAGGCTCCAGCAGCCTCGTGACCCCGAAAGGGACAAAACGGTATAGAAAAAATGAATGAAGATTATGGAGATAAAAACGTCTCTCTTGAATTTCTCTTAAAAAATGTGACGTGTTTTTTTTTTTTTACCTCTTTTATCCTCCTCTACAGGTTGGGACTCTAACTAGCCATTGTCTGAAAACTTCTGTTCTGTAATACATCTTTGCCACAGCAACTTTGAAAGTTCAATGATGGAGCCAAACATCTCCATAGCTAATTCTTATTGGTCGGTGGCACAATTAACTTCACTCTTGGTCAAAGAGTTACTTGAAAAGTTAAGATTGCAGTGGATTAAAACCCAGCCCAAAAACAAAAATGTATATGAATCACACACTAACTTTTTTCTGCTGTTCTACTGCAGGAACAACGTGAAAAACATGGAACAACATTAAGAAACATGAATAAATGCAAGAAAAAACATCAACATTAATACATTTTACACAATGTAAATTGTGTCATAAATGAAATAATAAAAATGTATGATTCCTTTTTAGAGTTCCTGTTCTTCTTAGGGTCAGTATGGCGGCGTTTCAGAATTATGTGCACCAAAGCCACTCGACACAAAGTCACCTTCTTCACTTAAGCCATTACTGTGATGAACTCTTGATTAGTCACAGAGTATGGAATATTAACATTAGAAATATTACACTGGAATAACTGTTGTATTTATTTGTATCTTTTTCATAATACTGTTACTTGTTAGTTTTACTTTAATACATCTAATATACCTTGCCTGGTTTGCACATGGAAGCATAAGTCTCCGAAGCTAAATTCCTTGCATATGCACGGTACTTGGCCAATAAAGCCGATTCTGATTCTGCATGATGATTTCCCAGGTTCATTTCCAGGCGGATTTTTAATTATTGAAATGTTTTTAGTTGCTGAAGGATAAAGAAACCACAGCAGAAGAGTCCCTGAGAAGTAAGATGACATCATTCAATTGATACACTTTGATCCTCTTTGGTTTCTATGCTGCCGGTGAATAGATTTAAACACAATGATGGAGGGGACCACTGAGGATTCTGATATGAATTGAAAATGTATAAAAAGAATAAATGTACCCGCTTTATAACAAGTCCACAAATATATAGTCTTCGAATAAAAGCTGAAATAAAGCAAAGAGAAGTTTTTTTAATTCCTTTCTGCAAAACACCACAAAGTTGCTCACATCACGGCTGGGAACTTGGCTTGTTTCCTGTATTCTGCCTTTGATTCACTTCCTGTTTCATTCATGATTCGCTGCAGGCCACCGAGTGGCAGCCTCATTTCAGGACTTTTGCAATTCTGCCATGGTGACGAACAGCCAATTGACCTGTGGAAGTCACTGCAAATCAAAATCATCCCCTCCCTGTTTCCTCTGGCCTTTGGCAGAAATAAGCTGAAAGTGGTTGAACTTCACAGAGGGAGCAGATAAAGAGCAAATGCAGTGAGAAAATTAGGAAGCATGTCAGAAAAATAAAGCTGCAGATTTGACAAAATGTTTGCAAATCTCCTCAGGTGGCTTGAGCTCCATATATACAAAGTGTTCTCTCTTTTCTGGAAATTTAAAATTATTTTTTGTTGCGTAGGGTTTCAACAGGCTAAGTTGATGTGTTCTGCTGCAGTTTATCAGAAACATACGCCATGCTTTAATGACTTTTACAACAAGGAGCACCTCACATTCTGTGGAGGATGTGGAGAGGCGATCAATACATCTGCCAGATAAATAATCCTGAGTGGCAGATGGAGCAAAAGGCCAGAGCAGCGATTAATCAGCAGCCACCACCACAGCTCCTTTGGTGCCTCTGACGTTTTACAAATTTATCTATTCATCACCATCAAGTTGACATTTTCTTGCAAGTTAAGAATGTCTCTCTTAAGAGTAACACCTCCACGGTTTGCCAGGTGCTTGTACCTTCAGAAACAAATTAATTGCTGTGCAAATAACGGCGCAAAGCCCATGAGCTAAAATTGAAATAAAAATAGAAAACTTTTAGATTAAAATAAAAAAAAAAGCTTGAAAAAAGAAAAAGAAGTGTGCAAATAACAAACGTTATACATTTGTGCAAAATGCAATGCGAAGAGAAGCATTGTGGAAGCTTGTCCGACATTATATATTTAATGTGACTCAGACAATGTGACATAAAACTGTGCTTTTATTGAGGTTAAAAGATCTCTTCTTATTTTAAATATGAAGATGGTTTCCCTTTTATTGGAAAACAATCCCTTTGAAGAAGCACCGATGACACTTTTATGAATTGTACCAGATGAGTGGCGACCAACTGTGTGTGCAGCTGTACTGCTCCCTTGTGGAATTACAGAGGTTTGTCGTGGTCTGAAATGTTCTAACATTAGGGTTTCAAAATGTTCTACAGAAGAAATGTATCATTGAAATTTCAGGTGGGAGCCCCACTGTTGGAAAAAGTCATTCTCAGTCGCACTGAAAAAAACTAAAAGTTTTACCTGACATGCAATACATAAAGCATTTTTAGGGCTGTGTTATGTGCAACAATGTGACTATATTAAAAAAAAATACCCATGAGAAAATCTATAACATTGTACTGTTTTTCAACCTGCCTTTTATTTTCTGCTTCCATCTTTAAAAAAGCACATTTCACTTGAAAAAGTACTTGAACGCTCTGTGACTTTGCAAGGTCTGACGTTTTCATTTAAAAAGAAAAAAATCTGTGCAGTCGTCATGTCCCATGTGCCAAAAAACCCCATAGTGTGATGCTACCACCCCCATGCTTCACAGTGGGGATGGCGTTCTTGGGATGGTCCTCATCATTCTTCTTCCTCCAAACACGGCAAATGGAATTAAGGCCAAAAAGTTCTATTTTGGTCTATTTGGTCTCATCAAGACTCAAATGGTCAAACTTAAGACTGGCCTGGACATGTGCTGGTTTAAGCAGGGGAACACTTGATTCCAAACCATGGCGTCTTGGTGTATTACCAACAGTAATCTTGGAAATGGTGATCCATGCTCCTCTCGTGTAGTTCTGAACAGATTCCTCATCTTTCTAAGGATCAGTGAGACCAATAAGGATCATCTTAGATCAGTTTTGCCAATAAACAGATAATTGATCAGAATATGCAGCTATACCATTAAGAGAAGTTTTACTAAATCTGGCTTATTTAGTCAATAGCAAAAGTGCCACGACATGAAGCAATTATTATTATATATATTTATCCAGATGACACCTGTTAGAACATGTAAATGATAAAAAACACACACACAAGTAGACCTAGTTTATTCTTCAAGAGTTTTTTTTTATGTATTATGTTATAGTTGCAGCCCGGGTAGTGCAGAAGTACTGAGGTGAGCAAAAAAATGTTATGAAGTAAATGCTTGGTCACATGCAGAGATGCTGCCCACCAATGTTGCTGTTCCTTGAGAAAGTGAAGGGTTTTTTGTGCCACAGGACATCACTCTGAAGAGAAAATCCTTTTCAAATAAGTGATGCGTGCATACGTCTTCTCAACAAAACACAACAGCTCAGCTATAACAGGCAAATAGGTCAGAGGTAAGCATCTGATGTGCTAGTTGCAGATTCATATCTCACCAACAATGTCAGATTCAAGTGAACTTTTAATAGGAAGCTAAAAACACATCCTGTGAGAATTGTTTTTCTTTAATGTTGATTCCAAAGGTTGTTTTAAAGTGGGTATTTCCAGCAGTTTGACTGATAATTTCAACAAAGAGTAGAACTTTAGTGATCAGGAATAAATAGAAAAGGCTTGAAGCTTGCCCTGTTATGGACACCGGAATCCACAATTTGCTCTGGCATAACTGGGATAGGCTCCAGGCACCCCAAGATAAATACATGGAGCTGATGGAGGGATGAAAAGACAGACGGACTTCAACCTTTTTATAGTGCCCTTTCTTCAAATTGTAATTCACACACAAAGGACAGGCAGCATGACTGAAAAAGATGAAAAAAGATCATTAGCTGTTCCTACAGGTAAACCAGGGTTTCCAACACTTGATTAGAATCCTTAGATTTGTTCAGATTAAATTATTCAATATTTTTTTAATCTGATGTAATGTAACTTCACCAGACTTTAGATCAGTTCAGGGATACAAATATATTTTTGTTCAGCTCCTTCAGGGCACTTAGCACAATATTGTTTTCAGCATATAAGAATGTTTATCATTTCTGGCTTATCTTCAGCAGTTTGTCACAACCAATAATTGTTCTTCTCATTAACAATTTCCCACTTGGCAGGAGCAGAAAAAGCATTCACTAATTATGACCATACTAGTGACCATTAAATAAATCTGCAAATGGAACAAGTAATAACTTGCTTTATTTGGCACTTTTTGCCTAAAACTTTATGTCATTTTATTGTCGGGAAAATAGACTAATTGCTTGATAGATTAGACAGATTACCATTCTTTAAATGTTGGCATCAGGTCATTTGTTTTCCTTTCAAATGTAAATGTGAGCTAATTGTATTATTTTATACAATGAAGATTGACGATTTGAGCAGCACGTTTTTGTGACGATTTACTTGAAAAATCTGGTGACATTAAGTACGTGGCACGGAAGGCCAGTTGTGTTCATATATGATGAATGTAAACACAATAGAAAAATTAAAGGAACCAAATTGGGATTTTAAAGTTAGGTGTTTTATTAGTAGTTTTTTTCATCTTGCATTGTTGTGCTTATGTAGAGTGAGCAGAGATAGGGACATTACTTCAGTCTGACTGCTAATTTTTGGATTCTTTTATTTTGAAATATCTCTTAGGTATATGTAAGCTACCGTGAACAATAAATGAATAACACTTTTTTAAAAAACATTTAAAAAGGAATGTGGCAATTTCTCATCAATAAGACCTTTTAAAATATAAATATTGCTTTTTTGTTAATGGTGGGGTTTCTAAAATGCTAACAGTAAGCTTTTTTAAGACTTTTAAAGCGATACTCTTTTTGGAAATAGATCTTAAATGTAATATTAGAAAAAGAAAAGCCTGTTTAGATGGATGAACCAGTTTGCAGGTTAATCTGGTTGTCTCTAAAGTTTCACAGAATATATTTTGCTTTGTTGTGATTGGTAGCTTGTTTTATTTCATCATCTAAAAAAAAAAACGCCAAAAGGGCCATATGTCGTTGAATTAGTTTGGAACCCAATGCTGCCCTCTAGTGTACATATTTATTTGCCATCTAGAATCTGAGGAAGACAATTCGCATTTAATTTACTTTAAATTCAATGTGTCTGCACACATTTCCCAAGGATAAATTAATGTATGAATGTAATATTCCTGATTTAACAGCCACGTAAAAGGGACACTGCATAAATTGGACATTTCTAATATGCAAAAACAAAACCAAAAAATATTGCAAAATATAGTGTAAACTTTTTCTTGTCACCTACAAATCTTCAGGTCTTGGTTATTGCAATAAAAAAAAAAAAAAAAAAAAACAGAAATTTGCAATAAGAACACTGAAAATGTAACAAATGAAACAAATAACAGAGGATTTTTTTTTATGAAAAGTATATTTACATACCACGTAAAACAAAAGAAATAAATTTGACATTTATTAAAATATATTCTAAAACTTTTAAAAGGAACATTGTATTTACATCATTTTAAAAACGGATGAAAAAGTAAAGCCTAAAATTATCCTTTTTTGTAACAAATTACATCTTAGGCACATTCAGGTGGACTGTCCCAGCAGGAATCAAAGTGCTTCTCCAATGGGTTTCAGTTTTACATGTGTAGGATCTTCTCATGCCTTACATTAGACCAAAGTGCTATTATCTCACCAACAGATAAAAGCAGCTTGAAGTTCGCTTGTTGCAGTGATTCAGTCTTAGAAGCGGAAACATATGTCACAAGCGCCTGATGCTGTTCTTGCTGCGAGAGATTCCTGGATAACTGTGGGCGGATTTGGAAGCGGAGAAGCCAGATCGTGGCTGAACAGTCCTGCAAGGGGCCGAGCCGTGGAACGCCTCCTGACAGCGGGTGCAGAAGTCATACTGGCAGCTGGAGCGAGTGCACGTGGCGCGGTGCAATTCGGACAAATGCTTCGCTGGTGAGCCGCAACGCCTGCAAGACCGAAGAGACTCGTGGTGCTTCAGAGCGCCGGCGGCCTAGAAAGAGATTTTTAAAAAATAAATGAGGTTGCTACCCATCTCATCATCTTTTGTTTTGAAGTCATCGATAAGTAGGTGCATCAGAATGGAGGAG
The DNA here is from genome assembly GCA_014656515.1 of Oryzias celebensis. Lineage (NCBI taxonomy): Eukaryota > Metazoa > Chordata > Actinopteri > Beloniformes > Adrianichthyidae > Oryzias > Oryzias celebensis. The sequence goes on from BNCR01000014.1 coordinate 3,908,756, forward strand.
TATATTTTCAGAAATAGGCTCATTTTCAAAGTTTTCATCTGCTCCTGGTTTGAACAATGTCAATAAAGACATATTTAGAAATGCAATTTGAAGCTTTTGGAAATTATCTTTATTTGTCCTCCATCATCAGCAAAATGCCACAAAAAACATGTTAAAAAACACAATTCTCTTTGTCCCTAAAACATGCTGCTCACCTGCACATATTCAGTGAAACGAGTGCGCTGTGAATTCGTCATACTGCATTTCTGGTTATTAGCAGTGGACCTGGGCGTCCTGCAGCTTTGACCGGACAAAGAGGAAGCTGAAGGCTGGATGCTTGAGGTAGCTAGAGTCTGCATGCAGGATAGCACCACTCTAGATGTGGCAACGTCTCTTGTCAGACCACAAGCTTTATGACTCATGGAGCTTGTCAACTCCTAAAGAGCAAAAATAAGAGAAAAAAAAAAGACCTAAATTAAATAAAACAGTAATGCATGTTATTGCACTTCATGATGGGATAAAATTTGTTCTTACCTTGAGTGTCTGTTCAGCTTGCTGGCACCTGGTGTTAGCTGCAGCATCCTCACAGATGATTTTCCTCCATGTCCTGCTCACTTTCTTACAGCTTAAAAAAAAGGGAAAAAATGGGACCGAAATTTAGTATAAAACAAACAACTAGTGAAGGAAAAAACCATTGGAAAGCCAGAAATTTCAATTTACAATACACATTTCCATATCATATTGGAATAACAATGGTCTGATAAGACGATTTATACAATTGGTTGCAGTATTTCCAGAATCAGCTATAAGTTGTCTTGTCAGTCAAGTATTTGTCCTGAAAGGGAAGGATTTTCTTTTACCTAATGAGGTCCATGTCACCCAGAAGGGTCAGAATATTTGTCAGAATTATTTTCATATTCCTGGACAGCAGAGATGCAAACACGTCAACATGCTCCAAGCCCATCTGGCGCCCAATCACACGATCCAGAAGGTGACCTTCTGCCAGCTTTGAGATGATGGTCCAGTCATATCTAAAATACATTTAAAATGTTAGTGTTAAAAAATGATTTCTCTAGTGAGGAACAAACATGAAAACCCAAATAACCTTACTTTTTATTCTTCTTATAACTCTTGGAAAGCTCTTCGCACACAGCTTCTTGGAACTTTAGGATAGGCAGGTTGGGGCCACGGCGATCACTGGATGGGGTGGACGACAATGCTGTCCTTTTAAAATGATCCACCGGAGTGGAAACCGCCAAAGACAAAGGGGGCCTAAATTTATAATGCCCTTTACATTTAGAGGGTGATGTGACTTTCCCCAGAAAACACTGATCCTCTTCATCCCCATGAGCTTCAATGTGGCTGTTCTGCAAAGACAGATAACCGCTGTCCTCAAAGCACTCATCCAGAGCCCTGTCATGGTCCCTGCTGCTGCTATTTTCCTTGTTGTGGACCGCACTGGAGGAAAACACGGCGGTCACTTCTGCGGGATGCGGGGCTTTGACAGGGGTTTGCTGTTTCAGGGCGGACACTTTAAGGTGGGACACCTTGCTGTCCGCTGCGTTCTCCACGCCGGTGTCTGCTGCAGCAGACTCGTACTGAGGGCATTTCATGGTCCCCTTCCTACGCTCAAGCATACAGATTAAAGTTTTGGGATTCCTGACAAAAAGAAGACATGGCAGGAGTTAGGATTTATCCGTTTGAAAAGACAAGTCGCTTGTTTCCATAACGTTTAACATCAAGCTCGTAAAGGTCTCATAATCATGACACAACTATGAATATTACTGTATGATTGAATCTAAAAATTGAACAGCTACCAGAAACGTTCAATAATTAATATTTTTTAAATTGGCACTTTTAAAAACAATTACTAGATTTTGGCGCGACGTGGATTTGGCGCAAACATGGCGATGACGCGAAAATGTGCATGCATTTCTTTAGGTTCTTATAGATACCCCAATAAAGAGCCTCATTGAGAATTATTTTCAATAGACAGACGTGTAACTGATGGCTTTAATATGCAACTCTAAATCAATAAGAATAAAAACAAGAGAACATAACAGTGCGTGTCATGCTAGGACAACCTAGCAAATGTCTAGCAAATGTCTAGCAACATAAAACCAATAAATATTTTCCTAACGTGATAACAAAACCAAATTAAAGGGTTTTTACGTCCGTTAAATACGTTTCTAAATCACTTCGCTCAAAATGAAAACTCGATCAAAGCCCCTGCCAGCTAAGAGCATGCATGTGCAACATTCTCTTTCGGTTGAAAATACCAAGAAAAAAAAACGTTTTGAAAACAAAGATTCAAACAAATAAGAATCTTACCTTTGGCCCGCGATACATTTAAAAGATCAAAACTCTTGCTTCATAACACTTCAGGCGCTAAGCTCTGGCAGCGTCCATATCTACTACATTTAAAACCTGCAAGTGAAACGCCGCCAGTTTTGCAGCCTCTTAGTTTAAATCAGTGCGCTAAAAGCATTCACCAATCAAGAAAGAGACACTGTTTATCCCCTTTAAAGCATTGACCAATGAGAGACGAGAGTGCTTTTGGTGACGCAAGCTCGCAGTCGACGTCGTTCTCCTGGTTTGTCACCCGACTAGCAACAAAAGTTAAAAAAAGAGTAGTTTCCCTCCTTTTGTATATTCTCTCTTTTTTATTATTAAAATGTATTTTGGTAAATAATAAACAACAATAATAAACGTGTGAATGAATAGTAAACATTATTTTTACTGTAACAAAGGAAATCAACCAAATGTGAATATGACAGCAATTATGTTGTACCATTATTCTATATACTTTAACTTTTGGTCTTTAAAAAACATACAAAAGAAGTATTGGTTTGATCGATTTAAATGGTAGTGGGATGTCAAACAGCTTGTACCACGCATGGAATATTCAAGATTGCTGTGCCTACTTTCTTACTTTGTAAGTCACTCAACTATATGTATATATATATATCTTTTTTTATGTGTCTGTATGTGGTTCTTTTGTTGGGCCAAAGAACTAATTTCACTAATTTACAGTTCACACCCTTGCCTGGAATGTGCGACCCTTATCTGTATATTTTCCACAGAAACTCGACACAGGAAATTAGGGGGGTGGAGGAACATTTTTCAAAACCTCTAGGCCTACAGCAAATCCAGGTACAATATAAGGCAGAGATAAGCGCATGTTTGTGTTTTAATGCAAATCATTTGGTGATCCCCATTAGTATCTCAAGTTTCCTGTTTTTCTTTCAGAGTCAAATTTAGTCATCTTAAAGGCCAATTCATTTGCAGCTTGACAATAACATGAACTGGTTTAGATACCCTAAAACATTTGGTGTTTGTAGATGTTTGGTCAAATAGTAGTTGCATATTTTCAAATGCATTTACTTTGTTTTTACTGTGTTCAGATTATATTCAATATTATATTTAAGTTCACGCGAGTTTATTTATTTATTTTTTTGTTTGTTTATACAAAAAAAAAAAAAACTAAATAGGCCGACGCATAGAGTTTATTCCTTATATCCCACCATTGACGTTTTTACTGTATATGGTGTCTAAGATATATAACAAAATCAAGATCAGGTGACTATACCCATAGCCAATCGAGGAAAAAAAACACTTGAATGGAAGCTAAGCTCGTGTTTTTTTTTTTTTTTTATTGAAAAAAACAGAGGTTGTTATTTAATTTATCTTTAAACCCCCCCCCCCCCCTTTTTTTTTTTTTTTTTTTTTTTTTTTTTTTTTTTTTTTTTTTTCCCCAGGGTTTGTAGTGGTTCATCGACAACTTGGACTGTCAAGCAACACAAGAAGACCTGGTTAAGGAAAGCAACCGCCAAGAAAAGGTTGTACGTGCAACGTAAATCCACAAGGTGGCAGCAGAGTGTCTTTTCAACACAATTTGATTTTGACAAGCTGAGCGAAGAAGAATGTTCAAGATGGCTGCGCCCGTGGTGATAAGCGGTTGTTTTGTCAAACCGCGATTTGAGAAAAATACATGAATTAACCTGTTTTTTGTTGTTTCGTGATGTGGACGGAGGTAAAACTGACGAAAGTTATTTCTTTTGTGACCGAAAATTCGTTTTGTTTGACTTTGTAAAAAAAAAAAAGTCTTGTTACAGTTTGTTTATATATGCTTAAAATTTACACTTAATTGTAGTCTGAACCACAATTGGAGTGTAAAATTTAAACTTCATTACAGTGGGACTCTTTTTTCTTTTACTCAGTTTGTTGTAAATCGGGTATAAATCCAAAAGTGTTCTTGTTTGAATCAGTTCTTTTTAAATCACACAACTTCCCCCAGATTGTTTCAGTTAACAACTTTAAGCATTTATTACATTTATAAAAAAGCAGTCATAAATAAAAGGTGGCTTTTGATAAGGGTTAGGGTTAACACAGTCGGATCTGCTATCTTGACAGATAAAGACTCTCTGTGGTTAATTTATATATAAAAAAATTAATAATGGCTCACAAAAGAATTTTGGCGCTTCTTTCGAAAGGAAGAGGATGGATTTGGCACTGCCAAAAACCGACACTCTTCATCAGCCAACCTGTCAGCCTCACGTGTGGCAGGAGCAGTAGGTCTTTACACGCTGCTTCTCCTCTCATGATGAAGCTGCTCTCAGTAGAGGAACTTTTTGCCATGAAGTCTTTGCAGCAGCACCTGATGAAGGTGCAGCTGGATTATAGTAAGTGCTTACAAGCCATCAGCAGCAGCACCACAGAAGATCAGTGCAGTGAAGATGAACTGAGGGCCAAAAGGACAAAGATATCACTGCTGGCCCCTCTGATCCAGAGCATAATGGAGCTGGACAAAAAGCAAATGGAGATGACGGAGACTGAGGTGCTCCTGAAAGGTGAGACAACTATCATCATGAATAAAATAATCCAAATTGAATAATAATTTAGAAGCAAGTTTTTCTTTTTACAAATACAATATTTCTGTTAATGCAGTTAATCAGTAAGACAAAAAATATTTACAGTTTACTGTATTATATTAAAAGTGCTTTGCCAAGACAATTGAAAACCTCACAACTAATTCTCCTTTTAAATTTCTTTGAAGAGGAAGATCAAGCTTTGAGGGAACTAGCAGAACTGGAAAAGGAAGGCTGTTTGCAAGATATTCAGCATCTGAGAGTAAAGGTCAGACATCCTGAACCCTGAAGTAGATGCAGGGGCAGATAATTGGCATCATTAACCACTTGTGCCCTGTACGAACTGACATTTGTGAAATTGTACTATTTCTTTATGTATGAACATTCTTTCCAAACTAGATTCTGGATTTGTTGATCCCAGAGGAGACGGTTGAATTGAGTGATCTTGTCCTTGAAGTCACAGCTGGAGTTGGGGGTCAGGAGGCCATGTTGTTCACCGCTGAGGTCTGCTGGAATTTGTTGGATAAAGAGTATATTTGATGAATTAATTCGAATGCTCTGTTTTATTATGTAGTGAGTTACATGTTTTGTCTTCTTTCCTCTGCAGGTGTTTGAGATGTATCAGCATTTTGCTCAGTACCATGGCTGGTCCTTTGACATCCTGGAGCATTTGACCAGTGATTTAGGTTTGTGGTTTTAGTTTGACACAGAATGAAATCTTTCACCCAGAAGAAGATGAACTTTTTGTTTTCTTCAAACAGCTAATAAAATCTGTCTGGATGAATGTGTTTATTAGTACATCCCTACAAATGAGAAGCAGAAGAAATGTATTTAGCACCACCTTTTCTTTCTAAAATTTCAATACCCCATGCCATGACCTCTCGTCTTTGTAACTTTTATGATATATTTATTGATTTTTTTAACTTGATTATTACTTATTGCTTGAATCATTCCACAGCACCATCTTTAGTTATCTTTCCTCATCATTTTAAAATAAAATGATCTTGTTTTTTCCTTCCATGTCTCTTCTGGTTGCACTAATGCTGAGAAAGGACCTATCAGAATGTCTTTGTTCTTGAGTACATGCATTTTTAACAGCAACAGTCACCTCACTGAAATAGAATCTGTAGTATTTATGACTTCTCTTATACGGATCCATTTCTTATTAATTACACTCACTTTACATCTTATAGTGAAAGACAAAACCATGATTACTCCATTGATGTGCTGGAAAGGCTTAAGTTAACATAAGATGTAGAAAGTTTGGGACATTTTGGAAAACTTTACAGTAAAAAATAGTGCAGGAGTCTGACTATGAATAGTTGACCATATTCTGGTGTTTATTTATATAGAGTATAAAGACAGTCAGTGTTTCATTTAGCGCCTCGCTAGTTTGCTACTTTAGCCTGGTAAAGATGCTTTCTTCCAGGTTTTTTTTTCCCATTTTGCAGTAACCAAGAGTAAACACAAGAGGGAGCTTTTTCATTACACAAATCCATTTCACTCCATGCACCTATTTACTGGTATGTTATTGTATTTTTATGTTATGTTATTATTATACTAAATTATAATTATCCCTGAAAAAGTCAAGAAATTGGGCATTTTAGGTTGTGCAGATAGAGAATTCTTTATGTTGATGCTGTAAAGAGGAAAACGATCGCACTCCAGTTTCTGAGATATTGTTGTCGCACCTCTCCTCTGGCTACAGGTGGACTGCGTCATGCCTCTGCCAGCATCAGCGGGCCTCAGAGCTACAAGAAGATGAAGTTTGAGGCTGGAGTTCATCGAGTTCAGAGAGTTCCCAAGACTGAAAAGCAGGGCCGGATGCACACAAGTACAATGACTGTGGCTGTGTTACCCCAACCCACTGAGGTACACGTGAACATATTGATGGGTGTGGTAAAATCGTTTTTTATTTGTTTTTAAATAAAAGTAAGAACATGTATTCTAATTCTGTATACCAATTTAGCTGAATATTTTTCTTTTGATGCCACCTCTTTTTTTTTTTTTCCCTGAAGACACATCCAACAGAAAAAGCATTGTTCTTCTGCTCAGCTGCTTTTATGTGCTCCTTTTTTTAGATTTCTTTCACAATAAACCAGAAAGACCTAAGGATAGACACAAAGAGAGCAAGTGGAGCCGGAGGTCAACACGTCAACACAACAGATAGTGCAGTCAGGATAGTCCATCTTCCAACAGGTACAAGCTGGAAAGAGCATTCCAGTACAAAAACACTTTAGGCTTCTTCATAATCCAGTTTTAGTCTTTTTACCAAATTCAGAAAAAAAACTTTTTTTATTTGAATAAAATAATTGATTGACAAAAAATAACAACATTTGCTATAAAATGTGTTTGCAGGGATTGAAATTTGTTGTGGCCCTTTTCTTTGCTGCTTTATGGTTCAGATTGAAACCAGTCAAAGCAATTCAGTGATCATATTTGAACACTTCAGGTTAACAGGTTTTAGTTATAAAGAATGTTTTAAATAATTCATGTTAATATTAGTAAATTTTGACAACGCTTTTATGTAAGATTGTAGATAATCACAAGGAAAACAACAAAATGTTCTTTAAAAAATATATAAATAAATGTCAAAATCAACCACCTCTTCCCCCCCACACGTTGTGTCTGGTTCTGGATAAGATGTGCTTTCTTTTATGGAGTAAAGAGTAAAAATAAATACTTTTGCCTTTATTTTTCCTAACAGTCCAGCAGATATTAATGCAAAAACAGCAACAAACTCTTTATAGAGCAAAACAGTAGTTCAAAAACACATCTAAAAATGAGTTTCAAACTCTGACTATGATCTGTTTTTACTGTTTGTTGCTCCGTAAAAAACAAACAAATTCCAGTAAAACAAGGCTGTAAAGTTCAAATCAAAAACAGTTCCTGCAACTTTAAAGAATGTGGTAAAAATGTAAAGCTGGTCTTATACTGATAATAATATACATAGTGTGGTAGGTTCCAGTTATTAAAACAACAGCAGAAAAAGTCCTTATGTAAAATCTTAAGGCTATACAGAATGAATTCAAATCCATTCGTAAGTGTAGCAAAACATTTTTACAAAGCAAACAGAAGCTGACTTATCTGTTTAACTCATGCACTGATCTTTTTTCCTTTGTACAATGGATCAGCATTATTTATAACTACAACAGCCTGAATTATAATCAAAAAGAAATGTTTGGCTTGACCCAAAGACTGACTTTCCCACTTAATCATATCAACATACAGCAAAGTACATCAACACACCTGTCAAAATGCACAGGCACGCCTAAATACATAAATGAAAAATATACTAGATGGGTAGACTACTATACCTCATGCGACATCATAGGATCATTGAAAATTAACATTACTGTTAATTTAGGCGCTGTTTTATTCACATTAGCAATGTTAACATGTGTTTCTGTGTTTTTTAGGTGTGGTTGCAGAATGTCAGCAGGAGCGATCGCAGCTAAAGAACAGAGAAAAAGCAATGAAAGCTCTGAGAGCAAAGCTGTACAGCATGAAGCTGGAGGAGGAGACTAGTAAGCGCTATAACCAGCGCAAAATTCAGGTGAGATTACAGAAAAGTGATCAACCAAAGAGGTTTCCATGCATGTAGATGTTTATTTTTCCCAGCTAAAAACAATTAGACACCATCAAATAACTTTTTTTTTCCTTCTCCAGGTTGGTACCAAAGGGAGATCAGAGAAGATCCGGACATATAACTTTCCGCAAGACCGCATAACGGACCACCGAATTTCTATCACAGTTCATGATGTTAAAAGTTTCCTGCTGGGGGAAGATCTGCTAGAGGACATGAACTCATTGCTGCAGGAGTTCTCCAATCAGGAAGCACTAATGGAGCTGCTAGAAGAGAGCAGCCAGGAAGACCAACAAATGTCATGAAATGTCATGTTTTCACGCTTAGGCAAAGCTCCAACGTTTTAACAATTCTCGTGTCTCCTGTGGTAGCAAAAAAGGCCAAATGTTCTGAAGAATACTGCTACATATAATTTAAAAAAATGCAATAAAAAGAAACAATTTTGAAATTTTTGGAATTCTAGTTCATTTAGTGAAACTTGAAAAGAAATACATGAGGCCTGACATTTACTGGTCTGTGTGATCGTACTGAGATCATCTCAGTGAAACTGACTGCTAAGAGAATCACCCCATTCATTTCTGCGGGCTGAAAAACAAAGGGTTTCTTGGTTTTTCTAAGTTCACTTCGCAGTTGATTTTTATCCGACATGAAAATGAACACAAAAAAATAAGATATTTTCTGTGTTACCGTCAACATTTTTTTGAATGATAACATATTCTAAACTCATATCAAACCAACATTTAAGATGTTATTAGTCATTTGAAATGTGGGTTTTTGGCAAAATGAGATTGACTTTAAAATAAGCTCATTAGTTTATCTTTATTGTTGGTCCAATAACAACTAAATGTTGAAGAAATGTTATAAAAAAATGAAAAGAAATTTCATTTTATCTTAGCAAAACATTTATAATTTATAATTTGCCATGATTTTCAAAAAACATCAAGTAGAAAACTTTCCACAAATTTAAAGTTCAAAGAATCCCAATGCTCTAGGGTACCATGTGTGCTGGTTTCATAAGACGGTCTTTTTAAGTCATTTCATTTAAAAAGAACAAAAATAAGGAAACAGTAAATCAGCAACATGTTTTTTTTAATGGCTAGAAAAAATAAATACAAGCATAAAAGGGTAATACTTTACTAGATGTTCTCTCTCTCTCTCTCTCTCTCTCTCTCTCTCCACACACACACACACACACATATATATATATATATATATATATATATATATATATATATATATATATATATATAAATTAGAAATAATCTTGTAGTGCGTAGTTTTTGTTTTAGACCAAAGACAAACAACAAAAGATGTGTGGAAGCAGAAGTAACAACAACAATAATAATAATAGTAGTGACAATGAAAAACAATATATATCAACAACGGGTAAAAAAATAACTGCTTCCAGTGTCAAATGCAGAGAGAGAAATGCAGTTCTATTATTCAGAAGAAAAGCTCAAAACAGTAATTTATAGTGACACAAAATAACTTCAAAAGACTGATTTAATAGACAAAAAAAAAACACTTATAAAACGGATTACAATATCAATATTGCAGAAAAGGTTTGCCAATTACTAATGAATGACCAAAAAGAAAGGGATCGGGGAAGATTAATGCCAGTACGCAATGCTGAGACGCAAAAGAAGGTAAATAAAAATAAACATAGTAGGGTGTACGTTAGGGCAACATTTCAGTGTATACATCTATTTCGGTATATATTTTAGTGTGTGATGTTTTACCAAAATGCTACATTTGTTAAGACTTAAGACGTACGTCATTGAAATTGAACTTCATTACCCAGAATGCTTAAAGCTCGGATTGATTAATCGAGCCCAGATTCTTCGCTTTTCTCACCCACTCAATTTTTGTTTCCCAGCAGGCGCATCCTGCCTGCTGATTCGGAGCTACCGTTAGCCATCTGAAAATGGACTAGCTACCAAGTGTTTCTTTCTTTTTTTCCCCTCAGGAGGAAACTGCTTTTTCAGTTTAATAGAAGTATGTTAGTCCTTTAAATGTGTTTTATTTTTTTTAAAGAACGGAGTTGAGTTATTTTCCTTTATGAAAGGAGCGGAAAGAATCTTCGTCGTTGGCAGCTGAGCTGCTTCGGTCGGTTCATTTTGACACCGGGGGAGGTTCATCTGTCCGCCGCTGCCGCAGCTTCGTTTGGACCGATTTGGACAAAGCCAGTCAGATGTTGGAGGATGAAAAATTTAACCGGAACTCGTCTGTTTTGACTTTTGGAGTTGAAATAGCAAGCTGATCATCATTCTTTAATATAAAAACTACGTTTGGACCGGTACGAATCCTCTTTGGAGGGACAGAAGAAGGTTTATAGGAGGGAAACATCCTGATGCCAGTGATGGCAAACGAGCCGATCATCCTGAACGTGTATGATATGGTAAGCAGAAAAGCGATGCACCAACAGCTGAGCACGCTATTTCTGTGCTGTTCATTTTGTACCAGGATGTAACAGTTTGGATGCTACATTGATCTGAATGCAACTTTCTAGATTTTATCTCTTGAAGTTTCAGTAGAAAAGTGCGTGTTTTTGGAGCAACCTTTCAAGTTGTGACTGAAAGCGCCATAAAAACAGAAAAAGATCCACAAACAGCGTTTGATTTATTCAAAATGTTCATGAAATTTTTGTTTTTGTAGCCTTTTGTCCTCATGGTTGAGAACATACTTAAGTTAGAAACAGCATTTCTTAGTATTTCTTTGTTCAGATCGTCGTGAATCAGGAGCAGACAAAAATGCAGTTGGTAAAAGCTTTTTAAAAGCAACTTTTGAACAAATTGAAAGTGTCTAATATGAAAGACAATGTAGGATACAAAGCACAATTGGTAAAAGGGCTTAGGTGTGATGTTGAAGCTACTACGGCAAGCCGCAAGAGCCCTTCTCAGCTCTATTCTGATGGACCTGCTTGTAGACGAACAGATCCGTGGACGTCTTCATTTTCCTCAAATGACCTAACGTCTGGTTCAAAACTGTACGGCTGGATCGCTCCAATATTTCTCACAATTTTTGTCGTACCGGTAATATTAGGTTGGAGTTATGAGGGGCTGCGAGCTAGAGGGGGAGCGTGTAAAAAGATGGATGATGGGAAGGAGGGGTAGGCTTACTCCATGCCAACAGTCCTGCCCACAACTCGGAGACCTACGGCTGCTTTAGAACACAAAATGAAAAGTTAAAAATAATATAAACTGGCCATAACTTCTCCTAAAACTGATGGGTGTGTTGCACAGCAAATATGCAGATGTGTTTTCTGACAGAATTAGGCAGAAGCTAAATGTCACACATGGATGTTATCATGCAGGAGTGAGTCAGTGCACTGGTTTGTTGATGAATCATTGATTGATATAGATTCTTCCTCACAGGCAAATTGCTTTTCATACAGGCATGGTCTTGAAAGAAGCAATAAAACCCTTATTGTTGGCCCTTATAGACAAAATGTATGACTCATAACTGTAATATGCTAATTTCATTCAGTTGATTCGCAGCTCTTTGTGGTTTTTGGATCCCTTCAACAATGTCCCGTTCATTTAGTTCAACTTTTCCTTTAATTGTTTCACTTTGTTGTTCCAGCTCCCACCTTTTTCTTGTTTTCTTTCCTCTCTCCTCCTTTGCTTCCCTTTCTTTTTCTTCCTTTTTATCCTTAAGCCATCACCCAGAATATGACATCTTTTGTGAAGTGGGATGGGCTTTTATCACTGTCACTTTTCATCTCCTTAAAATCATCCACTAAAATGGTTCTACTTGATGTTCTAATCCAAATCCTTGAGTAAAACAATCAATTTTTAGAGTAGACGGGGGTACAATTCGAATGTATTTGACAATAAGACAACTGAAAAAGCGCTAAATTATTGTGATTGAAACTCTAATTGGGAAACATTCTTTTCCCAATAAAAAATGAGTTAAGATTTTAATAAAATCAATTTCTGTAACATTTTGCATCCTGTTGCTAAGTAGCTTATGAAAATACCTAAGAGGAAAGTGTAAAGAATTCTAAAGTAAAGTATTGATGCTCTACTTTAGTTGAGAATAGTGTTAGAAATGTTTGAAAATTATGTTTAATTTAACCAGGCTAAGCAGTTTTAAAATATTTGGACACAAAGTAGAATAGAAAATGTAGGTGGCAAGTATATGAAGGTATATTAAAACAAAACAATAAAATACTTTTGTTTGGGAGAAAAGGTTCTAAAACTGGAAATCTGTTCATCTTCCTAAAAGAAACTAACCATCCTCGGTAACCAATATGTTTGAAAGCCCCCATTATTTTTTTTTTGTCGCTGCCCTGTTTAGTTTCCATCACAAGAACCGTCTTGTGTTTTAAGTTTGCGGCTGCTAAAAAGCAGAAGTTCAGTTTCGCTGCTGCTAGAAGACACGTGTTACAAATGAAAGCGGCTGTCTCTCCTGCTGTTATTGGCAGTGCATCACCGCTAATGGCATAACGGTTGACATATTTTTGATCAATAAATCAAAGATACAGTTTTGAAAACACTGACTTGGATGGGGAATATTAAGGGTTTCAGTCACAAGCCTGTCACACACCCCCATCATCACATGTTGTGTTGCTGAAGACTAACAAACATGAGTTTCTGTGGTTTTATTGACATTTCTTCTGCTGGAAGAAACAACCAGTTTTGCAAAGTTGGTAATTTGTCAATCATTTGTTTTCTGATGGTCTCCATAACTTTGGAAGGTCCTCATTACCCGCCATTAGATGTGTCTGATTTCTATTTGAACTAGTCTGTTGTTTATTCTGTTTGATAGGTGCTCTTTGAAGGAAAACAAATTGAGTTAATGTTGAAGAACCAGAGGGAAAAGGTGCAAAAAAGTTACAAAATGGTAAAAAAAAAAACAATATTTCACAATGTGTGAATGAATAGAAGCTGTGAGTCATTTATCCAGCCTCCTCAACTTGATGAAAAGTCTTCCTTTCCATTCGAGGATCGATAATGTCATGTGACTTTCAGGAATGTGTGTGCAGACGAGCACGTGCAGACACCAGCCCTATCCGTTCTTCATCCACATTCTGTCAGGTCATCCCCACCGTCCAGCTCCCACCTTCACTAAGTGGATTTCCTGGCCAGCTCTGAGTGCTTTAGTGCAGCGTTCTAATGAGAGAGCATTATCTGGACACCAGCTGCCTGCCGGCAGCACCGGGCTCTGCTTTATCACTAAGGAAAACCTGTGGGGATGCCGGGTTTAACAATGTTAAACCCGGCAGTTTAATGTTGGGTTGTTGACAGCAGAGTCTTGCTGTAGATCCAGCCCCGTGTCACACTTTTGTTTCCTCTTGACAGTATCAAGAGCGTGGAAAGATTCATAAATAGACCTAAATGTCAAAGGTCTGCAGTCAAAACTGTTGAGCACCACAATCAGCAAGTTTCAGATCTGCAGAGGCTGCACAGAGGAGGACATGCTCGCAGCTAAAAGCAAACACAGGAAGGCTAATAGCAGAAACACAAAAATCTACTAGAATGGGTTGTGTGGTCGGCAGCCGCTTCCCTCTGCCTGACTTCTGTTAGCTTGACTCATATGCAAAGCAGTTGGTACGTTATTCAACAAAAATAAGAAAAGTGAAGAGTACAGAACTGCAGCATACTCCAGCTTTACTTTCAGACGCAAGTAGCAGCTTCGTAGAAATATTTGATATAAAAATTAACATTTTTTTATTTGATGCTAGGAAATTAAAGTTTTCAAACTATTTCACATTCCAAAATATAAAAAACTAAGGAGCTTCAATAACCTGAATGAATTCTTCATTTAAATACTAATGGACAAGCTGGATTTTGTTGCCTGAAACAATCCCAAACGATTGCTTTAAAAGGCAATCGATTCAGTTTTTATGAATTAATGTTGCATTTTCTTGGTAAAGATCAATTCGGTTTCAATGAATCCGTTTGTAAACCCAACACGAGCACTCAGAGCTCCTTATTGAACATTTTGCACTTTATATTTCTCTCCAACTGGTTCAGTCGTGCACTAAATGAAGCAATAGCACCCTCAGATCTGGCGACTTGGCATCATTCTACGACGTTCTGCAGACAGTGGCTATCAGCTCTATCTAAGTTTGTGTAGTATATTCTCTGTATTACGTCTAATTTGACCTAATATGACCATCTTATGGTGCAAAGGGAGCACAGTTGTAAAAGTAGAATGGTGATCTCAGTTGGAAGTTAGCTTTTTAGCTCAGGTTGATGATTGTGATCAGTGGCTAAGAAGACAAACCTGAAGGTTATTTTTATCTGTCTGTTTCTTTAGTATTGGATCAATGAGTTCACCAGCTCTCTGGGCATCGGAGTCTTTCACTCAGGGATCGAAATCTATGGAAGAGGTAAGGTCATCCTGAAACATAACAACACCTACATCAAGTCATCTGCCTGACAGTGGGGTTTCAGAATGCTCTTTTATAGCTCCAGCCATTCATGTGCATTTGTTGAGAAAAGTATGAATGAACGAGCACTTTCTGATGTGTTTTTGCTCACGTGGGCTTTCTGGCCGTGTGATTTTAGAGTTTGCATACGGCGGGCATCCGTACCCGTTCTCAGGGATCTTTGAGATCACACCAAGTGATGCAACTGAACTCGGCGAGACTTTTAAGTTCAAGTAAGTATATTTTGTCTATTTAATGGGAAGCACAAGCACAGTACGTGTTCACATAATTCAAAAAGGCGATAAACTAAAGAGTCAGTTCATGAGGGAATCAGTAACACATTTGGATGACTCACTTTATTAGCTGATTATTGCTGATTATGGTGAGTGACCACAGAGGGAACAGGTCATTCCACCAGACGTGAAGGATGATATGATTCTAGTTTTACTCTCAAAGAAGGTTTATTTGTTGTTGATGTTACCGTTAGTTCACATTCTATATTCAAGGTTAAACCAAAGCTTTGTTCATCAACCACTGTGCAAAAATTCATTCACATCCCCTTGAATATACTAGTTTTGCCCTAAAAAAACCCAAATATTTAGTTTGTCCTGTAAGCTACACTTGGTAGGAAATAACAACACACTGACTGTGATCCACTTTTCTTAGCTTGTCTTTGTTATTTAGCTGTCCTATCTGCATCAAATTTCAACTTTTTATTTTCATATGTTCAATTGACAAGGTACACTGTCTGCTTCTGGAACTCTCAGCAATGTGAACATTTATGTTTTTCTGAAACCTGACCTCATCCAGACACTTGATGCCTGGTTGTGAGTAATCCATCTCTTCTCAGATCTGCTCAATTGTCTCACTTTCCAAAGCAATTGGCAGCTTAGCTGCTGCACCAACCTCCACGAAGCAAAAGGCTCTGCAGACAGATGTTCATTTGGTTTTAAAAATGCTTTTGTTGGATATGAAAATAAATGGACAACAAGATAAAAGTGAATTTTTGGCTGATCTTGATAAACTAAGATAAATGCAAATCGTGTGACGTGTAGATCACAAAGGTGTGATTGTGTCCCTGCTGTGCAGTTAATCTCAAAATAGTCGTAATTCCTGTGAGGTTTGCAACCCACTGGTTGAGCATACAGTGGAGGAAATAAGTGTTTGATCCCTTGCTGATTTTGTGGGTATGCCCACCTTATAAAAAATAGACAGTCATCATAATGTTAGGTTCATTTATCGATGAGATATAGAAAATCAAGAAATGGACTTTAAAGAATTTATATTTGTTTGTAGGGAAACAAGTATGTGACCATTAAGAGTTCTGGTTCCCGCAGACCAGTTAAGAGTTCTGATCCACCTGTCACCTGAACTGAAGATATCTGTTTGAACTAATCACCTGTAGAAAAGATTCAGTCCCATCAGTCAGACTCCAAACTCTCCAACGTAGGAAAGACTAAAGAGCTTTCAATGGATTTAAGGATGAAGATTGTAGACCTGTGCAAGACCAGAATGGACTACAAAACCATCAGCAAGTAGCTGGGGGTTAAGATGACAACTGTTGGTGCCAAAATACCAGAACGTGAACATCAATCCACCCACAGGTCTGGAGCTCCAATCCAGATCTGACCTGCCGGGGTTTCCGTGACCATGAGAACAGTGAGAATTCATCTTAAAATAACACGAAAAGAGTTGATGAGCTCAAAGCAGCTGGGACTACAGTCACCATGAAAACTATTGGGAATACTTTATGTCGCAATGATTTAACATTGTTCAGTTTTCACAAAGTACCCCTGCTTACGAAGGCACAAGCGCAAAGGTTTGCCTATGAACACCTTCATGATTCAGAGAGGGATTGGGAGAATGCGCTCTGGTCAGATGAGATCAGAGTTTAGCTCTTTGGCTGCAACTCAACCCGTCGTGTTTGGAGGAAGAACACCATCCCGCCTGTCAACCACGGAAGTGGAAATATTATGCTTTAAGGCTGCATAGGGCCACTTCACCACGTCGATCGTCAGCGAGAACCTCCTTCCTTCCACTTACTTAAACTGTGTCTTCCAACAAGATAATGACCCAAAACATCCAACCAAGGAATGGCTGAAGAAGAAGCAGATCAAGGTCATGAAGTGGTTCATTTAGTCTCTGGACCTCAGTCCTATAGAAAACCTACAACGAGAGAAGAAGTTGCCAAGTGACTCCAAATCTGAATGATTTACAACAAAGACGAGTTGACCAAAATTCCTCCTGATATGCACAGAAACCTGCTCATCATCTGCAAGAAACATCTCTGCATTTGCTATAAAGGTTTTGCCATGTGGTTTGTGGCAAGAGGGTTCAAATACTTATTTCCTTTAATGAAATGCAGATAAATGTATATAAATCCTTTTAAAGTCAATTTCTTATTTTTTTTTTTTGTTGTTTTCTATCTCTCACTGTTCAAATAAATCTACCAGTAAAAGGACAGACTGTCAATTTCTTTTTAAGTGGGCAAACCTGCAGAATCAGGGATTCAATACTTATTTCTTACTGACCCAGTTGTCTTGCAGTGTATCACAGCGCCTCACAATTTAAGGTTTGAGGATAATCGCATCTTTTCATCTGGCAACACGCCACACATATGTTCTCCACGCTTGCTTGACCTCACCAAATTGAAGAGGAGAACTGGAAGAAGAAAATATGAGAACGGAGGAAGAAAAGTTCCTCTATTGTTTTTTTTTTTAATCCAAAATGGATTGGAATCAGGGAAATCAGCAGCATCTGGTAGAGTGTGTGTGTGGAGCTCCTCTCTAAGCTACTGTCCATTACTTCTGCTCTAGTTGATCTGGCCTTCAGAGAGAGACGTGCACATTTGCTGTTTCCATGCAGGCCAGTAGGCCGGCGCGGATCATCTGAGACACACGCCTACATATCATCCACGCCAAGTGAATCAGCACCCAGACTTGGATCATATTTGATATTAATTGGCTGAAAAGGGGGTGCCAGAATTTGTAATACTAAATGACAGAAAATGGTTCATCCTTAACAACACATCGCATATTTTAGAGTTTACTCAGCAAAAAGTAAAAAGATCTTTAGGAAGAAATCTTTTTCTATGTTTCTCTGTCATCACTACAAACTCACGCTCTCTTTTGCTTCTGTAGAGAAGCCATAGTCCTTGGCAGCACGGACTTCACAGAGGAAGACGTGGAGCGTATAGTGGAGGAAATGGGGAAGGAGTACAAAGGCAATGCCTATCACCTCATGCACAAGAACTGCAACCACTTCTCCTCAGCACTGTCAGAGGTGAGACACTCATGACTTCTGGGGGAATTACTTTTTTTTCTTTGCATCTTAGAACCAACTTCTAGTTCCTTTTGTTGAGTAGAAGCTGAGTCCCCATAATGTGAGTGATGAGGCACACTAACACAGAAACCCACAAGCTCAAATTATCTTGGATCTCAGCATATATACACCTATTTTGCATTTTCTGCTCTGGGTGAAAGGACTTGAACTAGTTGTGTGTGCCCACTTGTGTGTGTATGCGTGAGTCTCCAATCAGCTTATGCTGGTGTAACTAATGAGAGGGAGTCTTAACAGTTAGCATCTAGTGCTCAGATGGGGATTAGGACACCGATACAAGCCCTGACATGCTTAACCAGCTGACACACACACTTCCAGTAAATGGCACGCACGTAAATCCTTGAAAAAAATCAAATTTGAATAGATTTCCAAACAAGTGTTGAGTAAAATTGTTTGTGCATGTACTGATGCTGAAATGGGGAGGTTTCTTCCTCTGAAGGCAGAAGGGAAAACAGTTGTGGTTGCAGTTTAAATAACAAAGAAAAATGTGCAGAACAGTAGCCCGCGATGAAGGTTTGATGCCGTAATCATCTTTTTTGACAGGCAAATCAGTGTGCTGTCCCCTCGTTTCGTTAGTCGCATTATGCAAGGCAGTTATGTGTGCCTGTCTGAGCAGACACAAAAGCAGAGCCGGGAACGAGCAGCAGTTTGAAACGAGGGGAGCTTCTCTCCGTCTTTCTTGTCGTGCTTTGTAACTGCTCCCCCCATCCCCTGCGGAGTGTAGCCATATATCTCAATAGTAATCTGCCAAGCTGTAGTCTGCAGACAGAATCGCTTGACAAGACAATTTAATCAGAACAAAGCATCTAAAGAGGAAGGAATTGTGCTTAACCAGAGCCAAATGGACTTTATAGTTGTGTCATCTGTTTTTTCATATCATAATCTTACTCCTAAGTTTTAGTTTTTTACGTAGTGTATGTTTGGGGTTTGCTGCTTGTCTTTCATGGCTTCATGCTTCCTCCCCATCATCCTAGCTGAAACTATGAGGTCATCTGGGTTGTCATCAAACATGAGAGCATTCTTTTCCTGCTCTTGCATCACAGGAAGCAGAACCACCTTACCACCTCAGCAAAAGATTAGTCATTGTATTTGAAAATCCGGACGTTGAAATGGGCCAATAATTCTAACTCACACAGAATGGAGTGGCATGTATAGGCATGTGTCGGAATTATTCACACCGTTTAAAGACTCACTCCAATGAAAATCATATTTTTAGCATGTTCTTGTAGCATTTTTCTCATGATGGAGGATATGTGTAAAATAATTTAGGATTAAAACTGCGTTTTTGAGTGTTTCCTAATCCAAATTGTGATAGATTAGGAGTAGAAAAAGATGGTTTGTGACACAACAACTGCCGTGGGCGGCCGATGTCTCCCTCGTCCACTCAAACTCTGAAGCATCCACTTGCGGACAAATAGATCTATTAACGTCTTCATTTTCCTTGTCTGAGCTGACATCTGAATCAAAACTGTACGGCTGGATAGCTCTGATATTGCTGGATGTTTTTTTTGCTATGCTAATGCTAGCTTAGGGTTGTGAGGGGCTGTAAGCTGGAGGGAGAGAATGTAAACTAAGGATTGTTGGGAAATGAGTGGATGCTAATTTCCGCATTGACGGTCTCGCCCTCCACCCAGAGGCGAATTTCTAATGGGCTCCTGCTGCTCTGCTGAAAATATACCTTAACATTTTTTATGGTAACCCTAATACTCTGTCGTAGGATGCTGCTTTTTCTAGATTGTTAATATATCGAGTGAATGTTGTTTAAGCTTTTGTCGTCCTCTCTTTTCTCAGATCTTGTGCGGTAGGGAAATTCCCCGTTGGGTTAACCGCCTGGCCTACTTCAGCTCTTGCGTGCCGTTCCTCCAGAGCTGCCTGCCCAAAGAGTGGCTGACCCCAGCTGCCTTACAATCCAGCGTGAGCCAAGAGCTCCACGCAGGAGGCGGAGAGCTGGAGGAAGCAGAGGACGCCGTGGCCACCGCCTCCCTCGCTTCAATGTCGCCTTGCTCGCCTTCATCCTCCTCCAGCCCCTCATCTTCTTTTCCTCGTCATAGCCGCATCCAGCCCCGCCGATAGAGGCTGCTGGACATGTGGCCACAGAGACGGTCATCTAACAGAGCACCCACAGCCCAGTTAAAGCCAAATGTTCTGCCCCTGTCCTGGAGGGAGGTGCTGAAGCTGCTCTGGTAGAGAATATGAGCCAAAGTCTGCGCAGAGCTACGGAGGTGGCTGCCTTTTCAGACAGGAGGATTTTCTGTTGCAGATAAAAGTTGGAAACTGAAAAGAAACAGTGTCACACACATCCTAAATTCAGATTTCTTCAAGCCTGCTTTTTATTTCAAGCAACAGACCAGCCACGTTGAGATTTGACTAGATTGATGACAAGCGACTGTTGCTTTAGATGCAGATCACCTTTCAACTCATTCTTACCACTTTGGCAAGAATGACACCGTTTGGACATTTTGCTCCCTTTTCTTAGTTATTTAACTCCAAACTATTGATGTCTTGTATTCTTCTCACCTCAAACTGTAAAATGCTCCTAAAGAGGCTGTGCTTGAACTCGTTAGTTTTACATTACTATTGTTACCAAATGAGGACGGGAGGCTGAAAGGTTTGCTCACTCTGGTAAATTTTTCATCTGCAGCCAGTCGTACATGAAATGTTACAACTTTTTTGTCTGTTACAGTTGGATTGACGACCTCAAAACCCAACATCAGGATACTAGAAATAGTGTTTTTTCTTTAATGTTTTCTATCACAGTTGGCTGAAAACCAGATGTACAATCAACCAGAAGCTGATGTCTGTTGTTGAGATGCTTTCAATAAGTGATGCTTTTCAGGTGATCAATCTGAAAGTTGAAGCATCCAAACAGCTACACCCGCTTCTCAAACTGTATACATCAATTCCTAAAATTACAAGTTGGGTGATAAATTAGAAAGTGACTCCAAGTGCATACGTTCTCCCAGTAGCAGCTACCACAGTGCCTTTGAGCAAGGTACTTTCTTCTAAGTGTGATTTCCATGTATGTCTGCAGAGAAAACTCGCTTTGGTGCTGAAGAGAAGCATCACAGAAATCTTCAATTAAAAAAAAACTTTTGTTTGATGTCGTGGGGAGAAAATGTAGTGAAGACCAGTTTGTCACATACAGGTCTTTTCTTATGAATATAATTAACATTTGACAGGAAAAGCTCTGATCAGTTTCTCTGATCAGTGTGAGACTCTTTACCAGCTGTTCACAATTCAAATGCTGCAAAACGTTTAATTCTTTTATTCTGTCATTTGAACTTATTTGATGATGGATGGAATCGGATCTGATCACCTTTTTTGAATCCTTGTTTGTCAAGTTGAGCCTTTTTGTCAAATTTCTTTGCGTTTGATCAACTCAGGAGACTTGGTTATAATCCCTTAAAACTTTTTTATCCCACCTTCCATGTTTTGAATCGCTTTTAGTCACTCTGTAGACGACGCACTGTAGTTTTATACTCTTTGATCAAATGAAAAGAAAAGGTTTTTATTTCTGACGTGTATGTTTGTGAGCTTGTCCTGCCTTTTCTTCTTGTATCTACATGAATGTGAGTGTGTTTATACTTGTACAATAAACTGTTTATATCAACAAGCATTTTACTGTCACGCTTGAAATTAGAAAAACAAATTTATCAGTCATTTTAAGAAAACATTTAGGTAGATATTTATGTATTTCAAATTCTGTTTTTACCTTAAAGCAAATACATTAGGAAACCAGCAAATTTCATGATATGAAAGAGGAAGTTTATCTGAAAAAGATTAATAAAGAACGGTCCTACATTGCCCTCTGCTGGTTATTTTTTTTAACTTAAAGTTTTTTGAAGTTTTAAAGCAACATGGTGTTTTCAGAAAATTGTTCTCAAATATAATAGCAAAGTATTTTTTTCTTCCAATCAAATAGTCATGTTACAGTGAGACAGTTGTTCAGTGGACAATGAAAATTGTTGTGCCATTTTTACATTTTTAATACATTTCAAGAGAATGAATGTGTCACTAAACGTTTTAAAATAACTCATTGGATCACGAATTCTGACATTTCTAAAAATTTTCATTATATTTGTCTTGTTTTCAATTCCTGTGCTAGAAACCCTGTATCCGTTTTGTACCTGGTAAAAAGTAAAATTTTGTAAGACACTACGAATTTTTGTTGCACGTAATATTTGTATTTTGAATATTAGATACTTTAGAGAGAATAGGCCACATTATCTGCTGTAAAACATGCAAACCACAGCATTTATTTTAAGGGTAAGTTTTCTTTAGAAATTTCAAAAGCGTAAAGAAATGTATTTTTGGCAATGAGCAAACCTATTGTTGTTTTAATACTTTCGTTTACTATGAAAGAGGTCGAGATAATTGAGAAATTCACAATTATTCTTGGTGTGAGATGATGTCAACTTACCATCAATTTAAGAAACCTTCTTAGAGCTGTGAAAATGATTTGGAATCCACAAATTTGTACAAACTTTATTAATAATTTGTGTGTTTTTAACACTTTTTTCAAATCAAAAATGTAAACCAAAGACACAGACAATCATAGTACAGTTCAGCATTTCAACTTTGCAAACATGATGATAAAAACAAGTAAGAAAAAATGTTTTAAAAACTAGAAATGCAAATCATCTGAAAAAAAACCCCAAGAAAAATGAAAACTTGCACAGATTGTATTGATTTGTAAGTTAGCAAAAAAAGATCCAACCCCATAAGCACATGCAGACTATGTGCTTGGGTTACATCTCTTGATCAATGCTTTCTAGGAACAAACTTCAGTTTTATAGGTTTGAGAGGTTGAAACTTCCAGTCAAACTGCAGAGGAATCTAAAAGAAACAAATACATCCATGTTCAGTGACACTGCAACTGAATAGACTGTCAGTATAAAGGTCATGTCTCACCAGGGTGTCTTTGCAGGTTTCCAGGGTGTAGTTTTGCAGGAGACGGACAATAACCATCTTCATGACCAGGATTGCGTAGCGCATACCAACACAGTTACGAGGACCCAGGCCAAAGGGCATGTATGCATATGGGTTCAGCTCCCCCTCATTTTCCTTACTGAACCTGCAGAGACCAAACATTTAGAAAAATTCAGTCTCTAAAAATAAAAACAGATATTTTTATAAAAACTGTACATGGAGGAATCATTGATCTCCCAATGTCAGGAAGGTACCAGAGTTCACTCACTGGTCACGAACATTTGATCACAGCTGGCTGTTATAATGCTAGTTTGATTTCTTGTGTTTAGCTGAAACACGGCAACAGCCCTGAGACTTTTTGTAATTTAGTAATGAAACTCCCTTTGTTACCTCTGTGAGCCTTGTGGTTCTCAGAGGTGATCCTGCAATAACCGCTGACAGAGTTGGAAAGTCCATGTTTCTGTTCCTCCCTCCAGCTCATTTGAATTGACTCTGTTTGCCCTTGCAGGACTCACTACACCCTTGTTGCACTTTAATGCCCCTTCTTAAACCCCACAGTGACTTTTTAAGTAATCCATCAGCTTCAATTCTCCTTTTTATCATCAGTCATAGTATAGGGTGCCATAACCCCTGGTTTAAGGTACCTCTGAACCCCACTGTATAAATGCTAAATGTCGGCTAGTTTTTCTCTGGAATTATCTGTATGATCATTAGACTTTGCTCTGGTGGTGTTTTACCATTTTTGCTTTTATCTTGTGTTTTTAAATTTACTATGTCAGTAATTTATACGATTAAACTTTCATTGTTTTGAGCTTTTAATGTACTGCAGTCGTGTTAAGGCACCAGATCAATAAAAGTGAATTGGTTAATTCATTCAAGCCAGAAAACTCCATTCCATCTCACATTTACTCAGATGACAAGTGCAATTCATTTCTGCATCTAAACATTCTCTGGTGTAAAACCATTTTTCCAATTTCCAAATTCTGCCGAAATTCCGACTGTCATCTGTAATTCTAACCTATTTCTCATCTTGTCCCCTCCCTACAACTTTGTACATTTCTGCATCCCTCATTTCTTCCTTTCATTTTATTCATCTTCTATTTCTTTCCTGTTTCCTCCCTCTTCAATAAAGCAGCTGTTTCTCCTTTATTGCAAAAGCCAGGATCAGATTTCACTACTTCTTTGTACTATCTGTAACACACCTTTTCTTTACAAAATATTTACAAAGTACAGTTGTGTATCTTCTCCATTTCCCAAAAACCTCAAATCTTTTACAAGAACTGGCGTCAAACAGACGTTTCTGGTTTGAACCAAAGATCTCTTCAGTCATTGGCCAGGAATTACAAATGCGGAGCAAAGCAACGAGAGAAAGATAATGGAAGTTCTACGTCTTGCAGTTCTTCTCGGGACAGATCACTGATTCAAACTTTAAACTTCGCTGACCAATTTTGAAGGTCTGCATCAACGTCAGGTACAACATTTACTTTTGGTACAGAAGAGGCATGCTGCAAGGCGGTCACTGAGGAGACGACAGCTAAGACGTTACCCTGACAAGTGTTTATGAGATATAGATGGTTGGTGAAACAGTATAAAAAGCAATGTGTATTACGCTAAAAGTTGTTTTAATGATCCTGCATTCATCCGACCACATTTCAGAGTTTGCTGTGTCTCATCGTTACTTCACGTTTCTCTATACAGCTCATCAGTTGCTTAATTCCTACTCTGTTTACATCCCGTAATGCCCGTCTAAAGTGGCTGTTTGGTTTAGTTGTTCCGCCCTGAGCACAGAGCCTATTCAGACTTAGGAAACTCAGAGCAAAGTGGAGCTCAGTTCGATTGAGTGATTCCTGGAATCAGAAAAGGGTCTGTTTGGGTGTATTCAGACTGAAAAAGTGTTCCGGATTGAGGGAAACAAACTCTGGTTCACTTTGTATGAATCAAATGTGTCCAGTCAGTGCACCCTTTGTCCCCCCCTTATAAAAAATCACTACAATTCTTATTGCAGCAAATTCTGGTTTCCTCCCCATCTCTTACAGAATTCTCTTAAATTGTCTTGCCTCTCTTGGCACTTGCCTGGTCTTTCTCAGATTTTCATCACAAAAACCTCAGACATCAACCTCCCGCATCACTTTAGGTGTGCCACATGGCTCTGTTATTAAAATTACCGCTCAGCAACGTCTTTTGTATGTTAATTTCCATTTTCACTGTTACACTGATAACATTGAGCTCCATCTTTCCAGAAAAACACCATGAAAAAGACATTTTCTTCCCCGCCAATCACATCACCCACATTCTTCTGGCTCCATGTTCATTTTAAAAACT
Source organism: Oryzias celebensis (assembly GCA_014656515.1). Classification (NCBI taxonomy): domain Eukaryota; kingdom Metazoa; phylum Chordata; class Actinopteri; order Beloniformes; family Adrianichthyidae; genus Oryzias; species Oryzias celebensis. Next base: position 3,934,155 of record BNCR01000014.1, read on the forward strand.
CTTAAACAATTTCAGGATCATTCCCCAACTCTCCAATCCAAATTTGTCTGACTACCTCTAGAGCCTCATCTGCACCCAATTCTCAGATTTTAATTTCCAATGTTGTTATCTCTTGTCGACAGCATCGTTAGGTGTTTTAAAGGACTTTTTAAATAATGTACATGATTATAGATAGTGTCTTTTTTATAATACAGTATTTTGTATGCAATGTCGTTCGATCTCCCTTATTTGCTTACCTTTCTGGTCTGAAAAGCTCAGGGGAGCTCCAGTATCGTGGGTCCTTGTGCAAATTCAGCACAGGAATTCCAACCATGGTACCTTCAGGAATGGTGAAACCGTTGATCTCAACAGTCTTTTTGCAGCCCCTCTCAAGCCGAGGTCCTGTGGGGAGCAAACGCATCGACTCCAAAATGACCTGGTCCAGGTAGTGCAGACCGTTCAGGTCTTCATAGGAAAAGGAAGCCTAGACAGGCAAGCACAAATACAAAGAATTAAGAGGATATCTTCTGTAACCACAAAGAGCAATACATCAAGATTTCGTACATCTTTCTGCAGGTTAGCATCAATTTCTTTCTGCAAGGTGTGCATTGCATCAAGGTTTGTGGCCAGGTTGTAAAGGATAAAAGACAGGGTGGTGCTGGTGGTCTCATAGCCACCTAAGATAAAGGTGAAGGCCTGAGCAACAATCTCTCGTTCAGTCAAGCCTGCAACCAAGCAGAAATATATTTCCCTCAAGTTTCACCTTTAGTATGTTATTTATGCATGAAAAAATGCTGGTATAAGACATTCAACACATAGAGAACCACACATGGGTTTTACCAATGTCACATACCTTTACTTGGCTCTTGTTCATTCTTAATCTCCGTTTCTGGTATCTCACTCTGAACCATCACCTGCAGGAAGTCCTGTCGAGTCTAAATTGTCCCAGAAAACTTGTTAATTCCTTCATTAACCTTTTAAAAACAATCTATTGAAACTTATTCTTGGTTTTCCAACCCCAATCCCCTTTTTCAGCATTTTTCTTTTTCAAAACAAGACAATACTTACAGATTTCCCTGCTGTATGCTGATCTTTAAATTTCTTGATGATACTAAGGAAGAAGTCCGACTGTGCTTTGGGCATCATTCCAATTTTTAAGAAATTCAACAGTCGAGCGCTGAAAGGAAATATCACTGAAAGAGAAAGAGTTGTTTAACAAAACGCGCGTTTGTCTGACATCAACCGAGAACCTTTCCTCTTGTATTGTGGAAAAGTACTTCATGCATCCATACTTAGCAAAATAAACGGCCAAAAATTGATGTTGAAAAGCTTCTGGATGTGGATATTAACAGGGTCCTCTGGATTGTTAATTGAGTCGATCTCCACACTAAAAGATGCACTGGCCACTGTATCCAAACTGTATGGAGCCACAAATCTAGAACAAAGACATTAGGAGAATTACATTTGTAAAATTGTTATTTTATTTTGAAATTTTTTGGTGTTGAAGGTGTTTGGTAAATAAATACATCAAGAACATAAATACCATTAAAAACCTACTGTTTGACATGGATGGGCTCGTCCAAATTAGTTTGTTCAAGTTTTTTGATAAGCCGGTCTGCATATGCAGCAACAATAGGGAAAACCTTGAGGAGGAATTACACACTGGGTAATGCACAACATATTTAGCACCTTGCAAGGGTTTGTATTTTTGATATGTCTGTTACTCTAAAACCAACCTGTTTGAGTCTTCCACTGGTGAAACATGGAGAGATTGTGCTGCGAATCCGTTTCCATCTTTCATCCTTAACGACTGTAATTCCATCCTCGAACGGTCCGGGAATATCCATGTCCTAAGAAGGAACAATTCAAAATTGAGTTATTTAATGCAGTGCAGCTCATTACAACTGATCCCATCTTGTTGATGCTGAGCTTTCTCATAATTTTGAAATCACCAAAAAGGATCAAGTTTTCCAAAGGGACCTCACAGTATTCATCCACATGAGAATGGAGGTTAAAGCGGATTTTAATTTCCAAATCCTAATATAATGACGCATTTTGGCTTTGTTTTCTGGCTGAGCAAAAGCAAAATTAATCAAGAAAAAATTGTTGATGTGTAAACAAACACAATCTAACTACACAAAAGAAAGGAATCTAAACTTGAATCTAAATTAAAGTTGTTGGAAAACTGCTGAAACCTCCCTTTTGCTGACAGCCTGATTTCGAGAAAAACTGCAGTATAACTGTGAGACTCAGTCTATGACCTTTTAGTGACCCCAAAGTGAGGACTGCTGACTCTGGTCCACATTTTCCTGTTTTTTTCCCTAAGCAGTCTATTATGCAGGTTGCATAATTCAAGAAGCTAAATAAACAAAACTTAAAGAGGAAAAAAAACAGATGCATTTAATGCTGAATATACCTTGTGGAATAAAAATACTCCAATCCCTAAAGTTCATGTTCTTCTAAAAGAAAATATTAGTGCAGATTGATACAAACTTAGTAAAATGGAAATAAAGCACATTCATAAGATTTATGTCCAGACCTAACACAGAAAACTGAGATCATATGAAAATACAGATGCTTATGGTCATTTATTTTAAAATTCCATCGTCTGGCAACCAAAATGCAAGTTTTTCAGCAAACTCGGCAGGTGGCCGTGAGATAGTATTTGTAATTGGCAGGCAGCCGCCGGGTTTTGACACGCAGAAATACACATCGTCCAATCAGAGCTGCTGACGGCTGCACAGCTGTTGCTTGATTTCGTAATGGCGTCATCCCCGATCTACACTCATTACCATGCCAACAATTTTAAATAAATACTGAAAATAAATAAAATCAGAGGGCAGCATGAAACCTTGAAGAGTCTGCAGATGCCTCTCCACCTCGCAGCAGTTGTGTTTGTGACTGTAGCAGTAGTTTTGGTGCTTAAATTCACCTTTCCTTGAGTGGGGTTTATTCTGCTGTTGCCATTGAATAAAAGTCTGACTGATGCAATTCTTCATCACATTTAAGGTTCCCTAAAATAAGACTATAAGGTCTTACAACAAACGGCCTCTGTCTTCCATTTTTCCCCCAAAATAGATGGACTGCAGAGATCAGTGGCATCAATGTAGGATCGTCTTACCCTGCGATTTGTAAACACGCTGTAACATTCCTTCACTAGTATTGTTTTAATCATCTCAGGATCTGCCACCATCAGCAGGGGGCTTCGTCCATCATACAATCTGGGGGAAAATAGTGAAATATAAAATAAGTTCATGAAACATTGTTTTAGAGAAAACATTTTATCAAAGGAAACATTTTCAAACTAAATGCAGAAAAAAAAACGTTTTGGAGCATTAAGTTGGGAGTTAAAATGAGATGTTTAAACTTTATTAAAAAAAGTTTCACCTGAGATTAAAAAAGTCAGTTTTGACCAGAGAGCTGCTAATAAATCTACTAAAATGATTCTTGTGTGAATGAAACAAATAAGCTCATGAACTCACCCCCAGACATCTCCATACTTGGCCTGGCACTCCGCGTCAAAAGCAAATACTCCCTTAATGAAATTACAGTCATAATCAATATAATCCCAATTATCAAGACAACAATGTCATTGTTCAGGAACAGATGAGACTTCTACACCCACACAAAATAATTGCAACACACTTGCATGCTTTCTTGGTATTGCATCAGTGGATTTTACAAATGTACTTTTAGTTTGTTGCCCACCTTCCTAAGTCCGAATACTGTGCCAACAAAAGGTAGAGGTCTTGGTCCTGGTATGTTCAGATTTCTGAAGAATCTGTGAGGCCATGTTCCATACCTTATTTCGGGAAACAAAGAACAAGAATTTGGTTGTGAAAGCAGTTCCACCGTATCACTAAGTAGACAGGCTGGATGAACAAACCTACAGCCACAAGAGGGCGATTAAAAGAGCCAGCAGAGTCCAGGTTGTTGGTGAAAGCAGAGTGAAAAACATCCTGGCCCGTTTTTCTCCCACTGACAGCTGTGCAAACTCAAAGTTGAATGAGGAAATGGGCTGAAACCTCTGCTTTAAAAACCTCCAGCAGGAGTGGGGGGAGTCTCGAAACCAAACACCCACTGGGGAGTTTGTTGACGGAGGCCTTAAAGACATACGGACATGACCCATGACCTGCTTACCAAATGCAGCGGTTTTATTGAGGAGAAAATTGTTTCCATAAATGGAAAGTTTTATGCGTTTGTGCATTAAAGGAACAAAGACACACATTTGGTGCTGCAATATCTAATGACTTAGAGGCAAACTAAATAAAGTTTTAAGATGACTGAAAACAAATCTGAGTAATTGTTGAATTGATTGTTTTGGATTTGCAAAAACAAAGAAAATGTTGGAGTGTATGGATTCACTCGATTTTATATATATATATATATATATATATATATTTTTTTTCCTTTGTCTCAGTTTGGTTTCTGATTCTGTCTCCGTGACACTTAGTCATTTTTCAGCTGCTCCTGTTTCGTGACGCTGGTATTCTGCTCCGTGACACTTAGTCATTTTTCAGCTGCTCCTGTTTCGTGACGCTGGTATTCTGCTCATTGACACTTAGTCATTTTTTTTACCCCAGAAAAGCTTCAGGACAGACAAAAGCTGTTGCAGTCTCTCACTTCAGGAAGTGAGACCACAAGTGTCCCAGTTGTGCAGATGTCTGGTCCTGTCACTACTCCACCTCCACCTGCTCAGGCTCCCACCACAACTCTGACTCATGAAGCTGTGGAAAGAAGAGTCCAAAGCATGCTTGAAAGGCAGCAGAAGCATGAACAACTGGACGTATACAAAGCCCCAAACTAAAAAGTGCCTGTCCTGTGGCCAGCCAAAGTTGAGGGACGAGAATGATGGTGCCTTCATCCACTTCTTCTATCAGCAAGGTACTTTTACTGCTTTGCAAAAATATTTCAAACATACAGCACAGAGGGCCTGACAAACCCTAAAATGCATTTTAAAGATTTTTCAAAGACAGAACTTTTCCAGCGGGAACTTCAGGCCACAAAGAAGAGGGTGGAGGAAAAAAAAAACAACTGAAAAGAAAACGGACAGATACCGCTGTACCTTCTGGCTGCAAGTGTCAGATGTGCAAGCTGCCTCTAAAACAAGGCCCAGACAGCCCCCACATCCACACCAGCTTCCCAGGAGTAGCAGGGAAATACATTTACTGCCCTGCTAAAGTTTTCTCCCTTTAAAGAGAGATGGGGATGGAGATGTCCTGGAACAACATGGGGAAGCAGCGATAGGAGGAAGAAAAGAAAAAAATGACGGGCAAAATGGGCTTATCATCCCATTTGTAAATATGTATATATGTATATGTTTGATTTTGACAAATGCCCACTGTTTGTATTGCTGTAAATATCTATAAAGATATAAATATATATGTACATGGGCTTGTCATATCTTACATTTTATATACCAGTTACAGACCAATTTGGTGTGATTTACATTGTGACAATTTCCTTTGTAACTAGATGTCTATTGTAAATGTGTATATGTATATATATATATATATATATATATATATATATATATATATATATATATATATATATATTGTCTATTGTAAATGTGTATATGTATATATATATATATATATATATATATATATATATATATATATATATATCAACAACGTCAACAACTCTGGGTTTAAAAAATGTGTGTATTAAATACAAAACAAATGGTTATAAAGGGTTAAATATCCTTGCGACCTTTATTCACAGCAGAAAAGGAAATGGTTGGGTCACACAGGCTATACTTCCCTAAACCCGGTTGATCCAAACATGGGAAATGGTGAACGTGATTGCAGGTTCAGGAACATTGGTAGTTCATGTTTGTGGTGTGAACACTTTACTGGGACTGTAACTAAAAGCAGCACAACAAGAGGGATGAATTTTTCTCTCCTTTATTACTGTTTTTGTTTGCCCAAATATGGTGTATGGCGATTCTGGGTTTGCAAGTTTATTGCTTGCTTATTATGACTCAGATAAGAAGATAAACACTCTACTTTGATAAACACTAAACTTCATAACTGTCACATGCAGGCAAGCCTTGTTTGGTAAAACCTGACAGGAGGGGAGGAGTGAAGTTCAACTGAATTTACAGCTTGGTTTGGTATATTACCGGGCACGTGAGCGATGCGTCAATATGGTTAACAAATCCTTTTTCAGAAAGCAAAGTACAACTCCGATTCAAGATAAGTCTGGTAGTTTAGGAAAGATGAACAATAGCAGTTAGGAATAACAATCTAAACTATTACAAGCATATTTTATTTAGAAAGTATTTTTTTAAGTGAGACATTGTACAATTTGGCACACAAGTAGTCATTTTAATACGACTGCAGAAAAAAAATAGTAAAAAATTACACAAAATATAATTTTCTGTTACAATTTACATTATCCAGTTTTTTAAAATTATTGCATTTGAGTTTTTTGTACGAATAACAAAAACAGAAACATTTCTGAGTTCCAAAAAATAATAAATGGAACTAATTTAGTTGATTGCCCAATTTTAAATGTAATTTAATGTTTTCTTTTGTGATTTTACTGTTTCACTTGTGATATTTCTTAAACTTTGGAATTTCAGAACAGCTTTCCCACTGTGGTATATCATTGCCTTTTCCTGTTGTTGTGGCACATACCGTCCGGGGTCGCCACAGCGAATCAGCTTTCACCGATCAGCACATTTGGTTTGGCAAAGTTTTTTTTATGCCCGATGTCCTTCCTGACACAATGCTGTATTTTATTCAGGCTGGGGACCGGCACAGGGAGACCCAGACTTCAGCCCCTCCTGTGGCTACATAGTTAGTAATGTGAAGGGTTTGTCCTAAGGACCCACAGAGGAGTAAGCTCATTGGGCCCCCTAGAAAAAAAAAAAAACCTGGTTTCCCACTCACAATAACATTCTCAAAAAGTATTGTTCTTTTGAAATAAGTGCATCAGCTTCTACTACAAGCAAAATCTGCATTAAAAACATAGACATACATTTAGTTACACATAAACAGCCCATATGAAAGAACCCACCAGCACCTAACAGTAACAGCTACCCCATCACCCCTAAAATGGTTCAGCAGGTTAAAACGATGGATGGATATGAGTTTAAACCTGAATCTTAGTACCTCAAACTGCATGCTGTGATTGTGAAGTATGGATTCTCTTCTGGTTAAAATAAAGAACACCTTATTTCTAATCTATATGTTTTGGAAAGCCTCTCTATTGTAGTTGGTATACTGCGAACACATAAAGGTTTAATCAAATCCATAATCACATCATGGATTTACAGAGCTGAACTTTTTAAAGCTTTTGCTGCCTCTACAAAATGTTAGTTTCTGATCTAATTAGTTTTTCTCATTCTCTTTAAATTTCCTCATTTTTAACCACACATTTCAGTGTGAGTTCCTCTTGTTTCTCTTCATATGTTTCCAGTCCAGCTTTTCCTCCAGAAGAAGAGGAACATGATGGAAATTGACATGCTTTGAAGAGATGTTCTTGCACCATAGGATGAACTTTTAGGGAAAAAAAAGCTATTTGTTGCTTAAAAAAATCTCTTATTCAGCATTCACACCGGACGTGGCCGGCGCAGCGGTGGCGTCCAGTTTCAATGTTAAGTCAATTACATTAAACAATTCAATTAAATAAATAAACAGTTAATGTAAAGGCTATAATCTGAGGTCTTGATCCTGAACTTCCATTCCTTTTCTTAGCCAGCTGGGACTATCCTTGCTATGCTAGCCTGCCGGGGGCTCGCTGCCGGCAGACGGAGAGCCGCCGTCGTAGCGCGGGTTATCACTCCAGCTACATGGTCTTATGATGTTTTTTCTCATTTTCATCGAGACAACAATAAAAAGATCCACCAGTTTTACATGTATTTTCTCCCTCTTGGGTTAATGCTCAAACTGGGTCACAAACAAACGGAAGCACAGTTTACCGGTGCTTTAAACGAGCATTAAATTTGACGCGCGTCAAAAAAGAGGCGGCAGATGCTAATTTGACACCTCAGCCGCGTCTGGTGTGAATGCACTATTAATCTTCCCTAAAAGACAAAGTTTTAACCAGGAGAACTGATCGTCAGTCCTGTTTTCAAGTCCTTATAGTGGCTACCAGTTAAGCTGAAAAAGATTGTGGCAGACCAATAGAAAGGTGTTCTTGTGAGCTCATATTCTTAACTTAATAAATGTCATCTCTTTGCTCTTTATTTAAAATTGTGTAACCTCACTGTTTCTCACTTGAAAGTGGGATAATATTTACCTAAGATTGCCTCAAATTGTGTAATTTTTTAGCTGTTGAGTTAAGGTTTTTTAACAAAAAAATTTTAAACTAATTTGCCAAAACTTTTTATTATTTGTTACATTTAATTTTTTGGTATAATATCCATATGTTATTTTTCCTAATATTGACATATCCCTTGACCTTAAAGGGCCTGTGTCATGCAAAACCAATTTTTTGAGCATTTCAGTGTTGTATTATGTTGATTCCTCACAAAAAACCACCCCAAAGCGATATATTGCTCCAGTCACGCATCTTTGAGCATTCCTCCCCAACTCTGCTCTCTGAGCACCAGCCCTTCCCAATCCATGTAAAACAGCGGGTCTTCATATTGTGACACAAAGTCGGGAACAGTCCCTTCCAGGAAAAGTCTGAGCTGCCAGCACTGCCCCCAGGCTAACACACACCCCCATGTTGTTTGTTTTTGAGGGTAAAACACAGGCTGGCTCTAGGATGATGTCATGACATTGGCAGCACCCACAGGGAGCAAAAGGCAGAGCCTTAAAGATAAAGTCATCTTACTTACGGGTAGGAAAAGGAGCTTGAGAAACTCACTCATATTTCAAAAAGTAACATTTTCTTTAGTGTGCCAAGGTAATATATTATCATACACATGGATATAATTTACTTTGAAAGGCTCAGAAAAGCATGATAAGTACTTTGAGAATTGCTTATAAAATGTACTGAAACAGATGTGTAGTAAAACTTGCTCACCTCTCCCCGCCGGTAAAATGTGAACAATAAAAAAAAAACTCAAACAGAGAGAATGACTCAAGCATTGGGCTGTCATTCTGTCACATATCTTTGAGATTTTCATTGTTACACAGTGATGCATTTACACAACCTTAATCCAGTTATGGGAAGCTCTCCGTTGTTGAGAAAAACATAAATTCTTGTGATAACTAGTTATCCGCTGTTCAACCGGCTCGGCTCAAGAAGGCAGAACTGTCGGGAGATGCTACCAGGAGCTGATCTTTTAAAAATATCTTATTATTTCATTTTTAATAATGCATTACAAAGCTTACAATCTTGAAACAACAAATGAGCAAAAAGTATGCAAGTTATGGGAGTAACTATAAATCAGATTACCTAACTTTTGCAATGTCGGACACAAAGAGAAAGTGATGTAATATTCGTGCATGTACAAGTTGATTGGGTAGCCGTTACAGATTGGGGTGAGACACTGCACGTGCAACTTCTGTAAGCAAGGATGGCAGACTCCCTGATATGAAAAGGGCACGTACTTTTTTTTTTACTTTATTTTGAGCACTGGTATGATTTACAGTGCAGAACAACGAACAGTATACCTTACGACATTTGAGTTATCTGCAATTATATATGAATAAAAAAGTGAATCAATTATTTGAATATTATTTGAGATTGTGATTCATCTATTGTTGAGTTAAAAACAGATGTAATCATTTTTTTCAAAAATTGACGCTAAAAAGTTATATTCATTATTAAGAAAGCAGATGGGTCGCCAGTTATCAATGAAGAGTAAATCTTTAAGTTTAGGTTTTGGAATGAGGTTAATAAGGCCTTGAGTCACAGTCCATGGTAAGGTATCTATGGATATGCTGTCACTGTGAACTTCTAATAGCAATGGGGTTTTATAGAGTTAAAAACGTTTCCAATTTCAAAACAATCAATTCAACAATTACTCAGATTTGTTTTCAGTCATCTTAAAACTTTATTTAGTTTGCCTCTAAGTCATTAGATATTGCAGCACCAAATGTGTGTCTTTGTTCCTTTAATGCACAAACGCATACAACTTTCCATTTATGGAAACAATTTTCTCCTCAATAAAACCGCTGCATTTGGTAAGCAGGTCATGGGTCATGTCCGTATGTCTTTAAGGCCTCCGTCAACAAACTCCCAAGTGGGTGTTTGGTTTCGAGACTCCTCCCACTCCTGCTGGAGGTTTTTAAAGCAGAGGTTTCAGCCCATTTCCTCATTCAACTTTGAGTTTGCACAGCTGTCAGTGGGAGAAAAACGGGCCAGGATGTTTTTCACTCTGCTTTCACCAACAACCTGGACTCTGCTGGCTCTTTTATTCGCCCTCTTGTGGCTGTAGGTTTGTTCATCCAGCCTGTCTACTTAGTGATACGGTGGAACTGCTTTCACAACCAAATTCTTGTTCTTTGTTTCCCGAAATAAGGTATGGAACATGGCCTCACAGATTCTTCAGAAATCTGAACATCCCAGGACCAAGACCTCTACCTTTTGTTGGCACAGTATTCGGACTTAGGAAGGTGGGCAACAAACTAAAAGTACATTTGTAAAATCCACTGATGCAATACCAAGAAAGCATGCAAGTGTGTTGCAATTATTTTGTGTGGGTGTAGAAGTCTCATCTGTTCCTGAACAATGACATTGTTGTCTTGATAATTGGGATTATATTGATTATGACTGTAATTTCATTAAGGGAGTATTTGCTTTTGACGCGGAGTGCCAGGCCAAGTATGGAGATGTCTGGGGGTGAGTTCATGAGCTTATTTGTTTCATTCACACAATAATCATTTTAGTAGATTTATTAGCAGCTCTCTGGTCAAAACTGACTTTTTTAATCTCAGGCGAAACTTTTTTTAATAAAGTTTAAACATCTCATTTTAACTCCCAACTTAGTGCTCCAAAACGTTTTTTTCTGCATTTAGTTTGAAAATGTTTCCTTTGATAAAATGTTTTCTCTAAAACAATGTTTCATGAACTTATTTTATATTTCACTATTTTCCCCCAGATTGTATGATGGACGAAGCCCCCTGCTGATGGTGGCAGATCCTGAGATGATTAAAACAATACTAGTGAAGGAATGTTACAGCGTGTTTACAAATCGCAGGGTAAGACGATCCTACATTGATGCCACTGATCTCTGCAGTCCATCTATTTTGGGGGAAAAATGGAAGACAGAGGCCGTTTGTTGTAAGACCTTATAGTCTTGTTTTAGGGAACCTTAAATGTGATGAAGAATTGCATCAGTCAGACTTTTATTCAATGGCAACAGCAGAATAAACCCCACTCAAGGAAAGGTGAATTTAAGCACCAAAACTACTGCTACAGTCACAAACACAACTGCTGCGAGGTGGAGAGGCATCTGCAGACTCTTCAAGGTTTCATGCTGCCCTCTGATTTTATTTATTTTCAGTATTTATTTAAAATTGTTGGCATGGTAATGAGTGTAGATCGGGGATGACGCCATTACGAAATCAAGCAACAGCTGTGCAGCCGTCAGCAGCTCTGATTGGACGATGTGTATTTCTGCGTGTCAAAACCCGGCGGCTGCCTGCCAATTACAAATACTATCTCACGGCCACCTGCCGAGTTTGCTGAAAAACTTGCATTTTGGTTGCCAGACGATGGAATTTTAAAATAAATGACCATAAGCATCTGTATTTTCATATGATCTCAGTTTTCTGTGTTAGGTCTGGACATAAATCTTATGAATGTGCTTTATTTCCATTTTACTAAGTTTGTATCAATCTGCACTAATATTTTCTTTTAGAAGAACATGAACTTTAGGGATTGGAGTATTTATATTCCACAAGGCAAATTCAGCATTAAATGCATCTGTTTTTTTTCCTCTTTAAGTTTTGTTTATTTAGCTTCTTGAATTATGCAACCTGCATAATAGACTGCTTAGGGAAAAAAACAGGAAAATGTGGACCAGAGTCAGCAGTCCTCACTTTGGGGTCACTAAAAGGTCATAGACTGAGTCTCACAGTTATACTGCAGTTTTTCTCGAAATCAGGCTGTCAGCAAAAGGGAGGTTTCAGCAGTTTTCCAACAACCTTAATTTAGATTCAAGTTTAGATTCCTTTCTTTTGTGTGGTTAGATTGTGTTTGTTTACACATCAACAATTTTTTCTTGATTAATTTTGCTTTTGCTCAGCCAGAAAACAAAGCCAAAATGTGTCATTATATTAGGATTTGGAAATTAAAATCCGCTTTAACCTCCATTCTCATGTGGATGAATACTGTGAGGTCCCTTTGGAAAACTTGATCCTTTTTGGTGATTTCAAAATTATGAGAAAGCTCAGCATCAACAAGATGGGATCAGTTGTAATGAGCTGCACTGCATTAAATAACTCAATTTTGAATTGTTCCTTCTTAGGACATGGATATTCCCGGACCGTTCGAGGATGGAATTACAGTCGTTAAGGATGAAAGATGGAAACGGATTCGCAGCACAATCTCTCCATGTTTCACCAGTGGAAGACTCAAACAGGTTGGTTTTAGAGTAACAGACATATCAAAAATACAAACCCTTGCAAGGTGCTAAATATGTTGTGCATTACCCAGTGTGTAATTCCTCCTCAAGGTTTTCCCTATTGTTGCTGCATATGCAGACCGGCTTATCAAAAAACTTGAACAAACTAATTTGGACGAGCCCATCCATGTCAAACAGTAGGTTTTTAATGGTATTTATGTTCTTGGTGTATTTATTTACCAAACACCTTCAACACCAAAAAATTTCAAAATAAAATAACAATTTTACAAATGTAATTCTCCTAATGTCTTCGTTCTAGATTTGTGGCTCCATACAGTTTGGATACAGTGGCCAGTGCATCTTTTAGTGTGGAGATCGACTCAATTAACAATCCAGAGGACCCTGTTAATATCCACATCCAGAAGCTTTTCAACATCAATTTTTGGCCGTTTATTTTGCTAAGTATGGATGCATGAAGTACTTTTCCACAATACAAGAGGAAAGGTTCTCGGTTGATCTCAGACAAACGCGTGTTTTGTTAAACAACTCTTTCTCTTTCAGTGATATTTCCTTTCAGCGCTCGACTGTTGAATTACTTAAGAATTGGAATGATGCCCAAAGCACAGTCGGACTTCTTCCTTAGTATCATCAAGAAATTTAAAGATCAGCATACAGCAGGGAAATCTGTAAGTATTGTCTTGTTTTGAAAAAGAAAAATGCTGAAAAAGGGGATTGGGGTTGGAAAACCAAGAATAAGTTTCAATAGATTGTTTTTAAAAGGTTAATGAAGGAATTAACAAGTTTTCTGGGACAATTTAGACTCGACAGGACTTCCTGCAGGTGATGGTTCAGAGTGAGATACCAGAAACGGAGATTAAGAATGAACAAGAGCCAAGTAAAGGTATGTGACATTGGTAAAACCCATGTGTGGTTCTCTATGTGTTGAATGTCTTATACCAGCATTGTTTCATGTATAAATAACATACTAAAGGTGAAACTTGAGGGAAATATATTTCTGCTTGGTTGCAGGCTTGACTGAACGAGAGATTGTTGCTCAGGCCTTCACCTTTATCTTAGGTGGCTATGAGACCACCAGCACCACCCTGTCTTTTATCCTTTACAACCTGGCCACAAACCTTGATGCAATGCACACCTTGCAGAAAGAAATTGATGCTAACCTGCAGAAAGATGTACGAAATCTTGATGTATTGCTCTTTGTGGTTACAGAAGATATCCTCTTAATTCTTTGTATTTGTGCTTGCCTGTCTAGGCTTCCTTTTCCTATGAAGACCTGAACGGTCTGCACTACCTGGACCAGGTCATTTTGGAGTCGATGCGTTTGCTCCCCACAGGACCTCGGCTTGAGAGGGGCTGCAAAAAGACTGTTGAGATCAATGGTTTCACCATTCCTGAAGGTACCATGGTTGGAATTCCTGTGCTGAATTTGCACAAGGACCCACGATACTGGAGCTCCCCTGAGCTTTTCAGACCAGAAAGGTAAGCAAATAAGGGAGATCGAACGACATTGCATACAAAATACTGTATTATAAAAAAGACACTATCTATAATCATGTACATTATTTAAAAAGTCCTTTAAAACACCTAACGATGCTGTCGACAAGAGATAACAACATTGGAAATTAAAGTTAATATGATATATAAATATAAACAAGTTTGAGAAACAGAAGAGATTTAGGAGCAAATCAGTGATAGTTTTACAGTTTTTAAAAAACTGTTTTTCACAGGTACGTTTTAGGGTTTAATGACTCAAAGAAATGAAAAAGCTGTTTTCGACTGGAAAGAGTTTCAGAGTTGAGCAGGAAGATCTGTTCCCCATGATTCTGAGGAAAACAGAGGCTTCACTGAGGTGAATGGAAGATCTGAGAAATGGGTGCAGACGAGGCTCTTGAGGTAGTCAGACGAATTTGAAGTGGAGAGTTTGGGAATGATCCTGAAATTGTTCAAGAGTTTTTAAAATGAACATGGAGCCAGAAGAATGTGGGTGATGTGATTGGCGGGGAAAAAAAGTCTTTTTCATGGTGGTTTGCTGGAAAGATGGAGCTCAGTGACATCAGTGTAACAGTGAAAATGGAAATTAATATTACAAACGATGTTGCCAAGTGGGAAAGGAAAAGGAGGGGCCCTGTAACAGAGCCATGGGCCACACCTAAAGTAACAAGGAAGGTTGATGTCTGAGGGAAATCTCTTTATGTGAAAGTGGTGTCAATCTATCGATGCCAATAGACTGATGCATCTATTGGCATATCCCAATAGAGGAAAAACAATTTAGGAGAATAGTGTAAAAAATGGTGAGTAAAGCAGAATCTATTGCAATATTACTTGTGGTGATGTTTATGAGGGTAGTTTCTGCACTGTGGTCACGACAAAGGGCGCACAGATTGGATTAATTCGGTTTACTTAAAGTAAGCCAGATTTTGTTTCCCCCAATAATTCAGAATACATTTTCAATGTGAATACGCCCAAATGGACCCTGGTCCGGGACCAGGAACCACTATGGTACCCAGCTTTAGAGATGTTCTCGGTTCATTTTCAACCACATTGAGCTCCAGTTTGCTCCAGTGAACGGATGTTGAGGAAACCCATGCTTATAATGGTACCTTCCTGACGTTGTGAGAGCAATGATTCATCCATGTACAGTTTTTATATAAATATCTGTTTTTTTATTTTTAGAAACTGAATTTTTCTAAATGTTTGGTCTCTGCAGGTTCAGTAAGGAAAATGAGGGGGAGCTGAACCCGTATGCATACATGCCCTTTGGCCTGGGTCCTCGTAACTGTGTTGGTATGCGCTACGCAATCCTGGTCATGAAGATGGTTATTGTGCGTCTCCTGCAAAACTACACCCTGGAAACCTGCAAAGACACCCTGGTGAGACATGACCTTTATACTGACAGTCTATTCAGTTGCAGTGTCACTGAACATGGATGTATTTGTTTCTTTTAGATTCCTCTGCAGTTTGACTGGAAGTTTCAACCTCTCAAACCTATAAAACTCAAGTTTGTTCCTAGAAAGCATTGATCAAGAGATGTAACCCAAGCATATAGTCTGCATGTGCTTATGGGGTTGGATCTTTTTTTGCTAACTTACAAATCAATACAATCTGTGCAAGTTTTCATTTTTCTTGGGGGTTTTTTTCAGATGATTTGCATTTCTAGTTTTTAAAACATTTTTTCTTACTTGTTTTTATCATCATGTTTGCAAAGTTGAAATGCTGCACTGTACTATGATTGTCTATGTGTCTTTGGTTTACATTTTTGATTTGAAAAAAGTGTTAAAAACACACAAATTATTAATAAAGTTTGTACAAATATGTGGATTCCAAATCATTTTCACAGCTCTAAGAAGGTTTCTTAAATTGATGGTAAGTTGACATCATCTCACACCAAGAATAATTGTGAATTTCTCAATTATCTCGACCCCTTTCATAGTAAACGAAAGTATTAAAACAACAATAGGTTTGCTCATTGCCAAAAATACATCTCTTTACGCTTTTGAAATTTCTAAAGAAAACTTACCCTTAAAATAAATGCTGTGTTTTGCATGTTTTACAGCAAATTATGTCTTATTCTATATAAAGTATTTCATATTCAAAATACAAATATTAAGTGCAACAGAAATTCGTAGTGTCCTGCAAAATTTTACTTTTACCAGGTACAAAAACTGATACAGGGTTTCGAGCACAGGAATTGAAAACAATGTTTAGAAATGTCAACATTTGTGATCAATTAGTTATTTTAAAACATTAACTTACATTAAGTGTAAAAATGGCAGAACAAGTTTTCATTGTCCATTGGGCAACTGTCTCACTCTAACAAAATAACCAAATTCTGAAGTGACTTTCAGCCTGCTAGTTAGTTGATGAGGAGCCTGTGCCTTCTTCATGGAGTGGTAGCAGTGTGCTCGAATCGTCACCTCGCCTGTCAGACTGCTTTATCTGACACTGAAAATTACATTGACAAAAATGTAGAAACGCTCTGCCGTGGAGAAATTAAGACACAGCTAACAGGTCATAAGGATAAAGACGGTGATCATTAGAGATGTTTTTCATTCTGGTTAGCATTAGCCCAAATGAAAGTGACTATTCGCACTGATCTTTTTGTCATCCCTCTTGGTGTGCTGCGTTAGTGTCAGTCCCAGTAAGGTTTGACACCGAATGAACTAACATGAACTATCAAGGACCCTGAAGCTGCAGTCATGTTCACCATGAAACACCATTTCCCATGGTTAGAACACGAGGGTTTGGAGAAGTATAGCCTGTGAGAGCCAACCATTTTCTTTTCAGCTGTTTGATAGGTCAAAGGGCTTCACAGTGACAGAATCACAAGAATAATTAACCCTTTATAACCATTTGTATTATATTTGATACTCACATTTCTGAGACCCCAATCTCATTAAGATGATCCAAAGTTTCTTTTAAAAAACTGTACAGAACTTGCTCCATGCTTTCTGCCCTGAAGTTCATTTTCATTCCACTAGGGGCAGTAAAAAAGGCTTTTCGTGCTCATTTCAAAATGGCTGCTTCCTTAAATCTCAAAAATGCTTTTGGCGGGTACAATTTTACAAATTTTCAAACTTTATGGCAAAAATAACTAATCTTGTGTTACTTTTTGAACTACCTGCTGTATTAAAAGACTGTAAGTTGTTTAAGTTGTTTTATTTTTTTTTTAAATACAATTATTAAGACATTAATTATTAATAAGACATACAATTATTAAGAATTAAACATTGTTGTGAGCAAATTCATACCAAATCACCCAACATATTAAAACTAATACCATCTACATAGCCAAAAAAGACATTACAACATTTTTTGTGGATTTTTTGAAAGGGTTTAAAAATGTCTTAATTCCAAAAAAAATGTTGAATTGTCTGTCAATTGTTTACAGGGTTAAGATACTGTCACACAAGCATTTTATTTTTAACAAACATCTTATTTTTCTTCCAGAATTTCGTTTTTTTTTCTGTTTCAGGTGCATCCAATGAGATTGGATAAATCGTTTCTCTTTAGATGCTTCTGGAAAAAGTCCTACACATCCTAATATCTGAATAGGGAATTAAGGAAACATTGAGGAAGTGTTCCACTATACCCAAGTGCAGCAGTTGTTTGGAATGATCCCAACAGACCAGATAAATTAGAAAAATGTCATGTTTCTTTGTGTTGCGTCTTTAAAGATTTATTAGTGATACATAATTACCATGAAATGAACAGACTGTTCAGTATTAGTGACAGTTTTATGTCACAGTTTTATGAACCTGAAAGAGTTCATTTGGTAGTTTATTGTTTACAATTATTAAAATCTTTGGAAACATTTGTAACATTCTTGAAATATGAGTGGTGCGTGATTAATCTTTCCAAAACATATAACAAAACCATGTGTTTTGTATATATTAGGATTAAAAATGGATGTCACATAACACATAATTCAGAAAATTAGAGGTAAAATGCAAATGTACAGGCAATAATGCTTTGCTGTTATGTATCTGTAATTATCTTAACATGCTAGTTATTACTCATGACATGAATATGAATAAAATTTGGGGACGTTTCTCTCTTGGATCACAGGTTTCTTGGAACAAACTTGAGTTTCACAGGTTTGACAGGTTGAAACTTCCAGTTAAACTGAATAGGAATCTGAAGAAATACAGAAGGGAATTGATCAGTGACATGACTGCAGAGCAACATTATAGTCAAG
Source organism: Oryzias celebensis (assembly GCA_014656515.1). Taxonomy (NCBI): domain Eukaryota; kingdom Metazoa; phylum Chordata; class Actinopteri; order Beloniformes; family Adrianichthyidae; genus Oryzias; species Oryzias celebensis. The sequence goes on from BNCR01000014.1 coordinate 3,952,319, forward strand.
AGTGCCAATGGGTCAATGCCTCACCACGGTGTCTTTACATGATTCCAGGGTGTAGTTCTGCAGGAGACGGACAATGATCATCTTCATGACCAAGATTGCGTAGCGCATCCCAACACAGTTACGAGGACCCAGGCCAAAGGGCATGTATGCATAGGGGTTCAGCTCCCCTTCATTTTCCTTACTGAACCTGCAGAGACCACATTATAATTTAAAATATTTAAAAACAAAATTCTTGTTTAAAACATTTGCATTTCATTATTTTTTAGATAGATAGAATTTGCACAACAAATTTCCTATTGTGTTCTGTTCTCATCAGATTTACCTCTCTGGTCTGAAAAGCTCAGGGGAGTCCCAGAATCGTGGGTCCTTGTGCAGAAGATGCACAGGAATCCCAACCACTGTTCCTTCTGGGATGGTGAGACCATGGATTTGCATGGCCTTTTTGCACACCCTATCAAGAACTGGGGCAGGGGGAATCAAACGCAGTGACTCACAAAGAACTTGGTCCAGGTACTCCAACCCATTCAGTATGTCATATGAGACTGGAGCCTAAGGATTGGAGAGCAACACGAGCAAGAAAAATGAGAATTTATGATTTTTTTAACAACAGTATGACTGAAACAAGTGATCAAGAATCACAGTACATCTTTTTGCAGGTTGGCATCTATTTCTTCCTGCAGGGTGTGCATTGCATCAGGGTTTATTGCCAGGTTGTAAAAGATGTAAGACAGAGTGACGCTTGTTGTCTCATAGCCACCTAAGATAAAGCCAAAGGCCTGAAAAAGTATCTCCTGTTCAGTTAAACCTAAAACAAAAACGAAATGTTAGTTTCATTTTTTCCTCCTTATATACATTTGGACACCGGTGTACTTTTTACTTTTATTGTTATCCTATCCCATAAAGATTATCCTTAACTTTGTAAGAATTCTTTTGCTCTTATTGATGCAAATGTCAAAACAAAAAAAAAAAATAGAACAATTCCCTTCAATGTCTCAGAGAACTTATATAAGTGCATAGAACAACATATATAAGTAATAGTTCAAAATAAAATCAGAAAAAATTGAGCAAAACAGCGGAAAATCAAATGGAAATTAAAACTAAAATAACAGAATGCTAGGTTCTGAAATTCATCAAAACCAACTTTAGACTATTTTTCAAATGTTTTGCTTTAACAAATTATTATCTGGTCAACTTAAACTAATAAAATTATCGTTTCTTTTGAGACCATGAGGAATTCCTATTACATATTACTTTTAACAAATAACCACATGAATTGCTTTGAAAAAATGCAGGAGTTTAAAGGGACATCAAGCCATTCAACATTTTAGAAGTTTTTTGTATGGCAAAAGCATACCTTTGCTTGGCTCGTCGTGTTTGTTCTTTACCTCGCTCTCTGGAATCTCGCTTTCAATCATGACCTGCAGGAAGTCTGGTCGAGTCTAAATATGCACAGACAGTGATACATCACCGAAATATCGTCTGGATATGGTGATGAACAGAAAGAATTCAGGTACATTTGTAAGCTGCGTCTGTTTCAAAGTATTTCATGAATGGGTGAAAACGAGCTTTTTCATAATATGTAGGACATTCTGTTGAAAGTTACAATGTGAAAGTCTACGTTGCCTTAGTTTTGTTCTTTTCTAGACTGATGACCGCTTTTGAAGTCAAAATGAAGCATGTAGATCCATTACTGTGCCGGTGTTTAAAATATATACTTACAAGTTTCCCTGCTTTGTGCTGGTCTTTAATTTTCTTGATAACATCACAGAAAAAATCCACACTGGACCTGGGTATGATTTCAAGTTTCAAGAGCTTCATCAGACGAGCACCAAAGGGAAATAGCACTGAAAAGACACCATGAAGCTGTTAAAAACATAGCCGCCAGTTTCTGAGGCCAAATGATCAATCACATCACAGCACAGCAGACTGGAAGGCATACTTCTAATAATTATTGGCCAGAAATTGAAGTTTGTTGCTTTTATGGCTTGAACGTTAACAGGGTCATCGGGATTATTTATGCAGTCTGTTTCCACGCTGAAAGAGGCGCTGGTCACAACATCCAAACTGTACGGTGCCATAAACCTAGAAAGAAAAGAAAGGGGTTATGGTGGAGCTGGTTATTAAAATTATACGCACTTCGTGGCATGGATGGTCTTGGAATCCCGTCTTTCAGAAAAACACTTCAATCATGAGAAAATCCAAGTTTTTAAACCATTTATAATATGTATAATAGTATTTTGTAGGTACCCCTGTAGCTTAAAGACTGCATTTTGTGCATGAACAGCCCATATTGTTGAGACTGGGGCAAATACACACAGATTTTTCTTTGTAATCATTGGGTGTATGGCAGCAATCTTTTTATTTTTCTTGTGGCAAACATGCTTTTGTGAAAAATGGGGATACATCCATGCCAAATTTGGTGCTTGTGCCCCAAAATGCACAAATTTTCTCCACTAATATGTTTTTTTAATCTGTTTTGCTCTACCATCTGTTTTGTTAAAACAACTACATTGTTAGGCAATCACAGCAGCAATGCAATTAGGAATGTTGCTACCTAACGTTAACTTTAGGTATCAACAAACCTCCTGGGATTTTGGAACCATCTGAAAGGTTTACAGACAACAACTGGGACAAGGAAATACTGCATATTCACAAAGCTGCATTAGTGTGGACAAATGTATCAACCTTAAATTGATAGAAATCCCACACTGAGTCAAAGCCTAACAACGTCTTACGTATGTCGTGTACCATCTTTGAATGCACAAGCTGTGAAAGAACGTTGTCCTATGGGACTTGTCCCTACTTCAGCCATAACACTCAGCAATTTAACATGAAAAAACGTATGAGCAGGCTTTACATTGGCAGTACAGGCCAGTTTAAAACATTTTGGGTTTCTAAACCAGCTTGGTCTCAGCAACAAAGTCCATGTCAGTATTTCTGCACATGCCTATCTGACTCTACAGTAGCCATCTTCTGTAGAAACTTCCAGTTAGAAAATGTACCATTTAACAAATCTTAACCAACATTAAACTCATTTCTTTCATAAAGTAGCACATTCATTGTACTAAAATGACCTCCAGGGACACAAGTTTCCCTCCAAATAAGGACTTTCATAGAGGTGATCAAATATAAGATCTGAGTTGTGGATCAATGGCAAAAAACTAGCAGAAACTAATGTTTTCTTCAAAATGTAGATTTATAATTCCTTGTTGAATGCGTGCCACAAAAAATATTTCTAGAGGTCAAAAGAGGGATCAAGATGTTGGGACTTTGACTCAAAAATGTCTGGATAAATTTACTGAGACTTGATGATTCTTGAGGTAAATGGTAAAAATGAATGATGTTGGAATAATGTAGGAGGGAAAAACCAGGTAACAACTTACTTTTTGATGTCAATGGGTTCATTTAAATTAGTTCTCTGTAGTTTATCAACAAGTCGTTCTGCATAGCGGGCAACAAAAGGAAAAACCTTGATTGAAAAGAATAAAAAGCAGAGATTCTAGTTACGGTTGTTCTGGTTCTTTTTCAATTTATGTTGACACGTTCGCAAACAGGGAATCCTATGTAGGTATAAGAATTTACTACAAATATTCTGTTGTTCTTTTTAAATATGGTTTTCACTGTAGGACCGCAAGGTTTTAGCTTTCTTTAAAATAATGAAAAGCAAATGGAAAAAAAAAACAATTACTTTAATAATCTAAAGCCATGAATAAATACACACTGATACATTTTTGACACTTGTAAAAACATGTATTCTGTAATGAAGTTTACACTATCTACATATATAATTACTGCAAATATAGAGAACAGACACCAACCTGTTTCAGTCTTCCACTGGTAAAACATGGGGAGATTGTACTTCGAATCCGCTTCCACCTTTCATCTTTAACTGCTGCAACTCCATTCCCTAACGGTCCGTCATCGTCAAATATATTCTGAGAGCAGAAGATGGAACCTGAGATGTCTTAAAGGAAGATGTGAAGACTTTCAATGTTTCCATCATGCAAAACAACTACACTTATTACCTAAATGCAGCCCCACTCATGGAAAATTGTTAACAGGATGCAGTTTAAACAGATCTTAAGAGGCCACTTTTTTCCAGGTTGAAAATGAGGACAAACACTTTGAAGTTTTATTATTTCATTAAAAATATTGATTTACTTGAATAGTAGCAGCAGTACTCAAGAAGCAGGCTGACACAAAAAATGGCAGGAAAACTAAGATTTATATTACAAACATCAAGGATACAATAAAATAAATGAAGGAATACAATGTACAATGTTTTTACAATGTATTTTTAAAGTGTTGTGTGTTTATTGTAGTTTTGTTCTTTAAAGAAAAAAACTTTTTTAATCTTCTTTTTGGTGCATCATAAACAATATTTTTTTATGAATTCTTTAAATTTCTAACTAGTGTGTTTATTCTTGTATGATCTCATCTTCTTCTAACAGTCTGGCTAAAAGGAAATGCTGCATCCAGAATCGTGAGTTTTTTAATACTGATGAGGAAATTTAAACAGATGTAAAAAATGAATATAATATAATATAATATAATATAATATAATATAATATAATATAATATAATATAATATAATATAATATAATATAATATAATATAATATAATATAATATAATATAATATAATATAATATAATTTGAAAATAAAATGAAATAGGCTGTAGTTTAATCACTCATAAAACTCTTTAACCTTAAACAAAAGTAACTCCTGACCACAGTGTACCAATGAACACAATAGTTATCAATAGTATTGCTTACCCTGCGGTTCGTAAATGTAGAGTAACACTCCTTCACCAGCACAGTTTTAATAATCTTAGGATCTGCAATCATCAACATTGGTGATCTTCCCTCATAAAGGCTGAAAGAGCAATTAATAAATACATAGAAAACAAATAAACACCATATTATTTCTGTTAATCCAAATTCCCTGACATTAGAAACTTAGTACTCAGTTTTGTCATGCAGCTTATCACATATTACTATTGAATATGATACAATCTCACATGCAGTCCAATTACAAAATCATCACAAAAAATGATCCCGTCACTTTGACCTGTTAAAGACTTCAAACAACAATGTATATCACTGACAACTTTTATTTATTTTCCTATTCATATCTTCACAGCCACTTTTGTTTGGGTAAGGAAACTGAGTTTGACATTAAATAGAGGGATGACAAAGATGCAACAACTCACCCCCAGACATCTCCATACTTGGCCTGACACTTTTGATTAAAGGAAAACAATCCCTATGGAGAACAAGATAGCAAATGGTGATTAGGTCTATACCGACAATCAGGATGCCAAAATGTTACACTTTGACCACTAGCAAAGTTGGAAATTGTACTACCGTATCCACATTCATCAATCCATCTTCTGAATCCAGTGTTTACCTTTTGGGGTTGCTGGGGCCAATCCAGCAAGCTATATATACCCTGAACAGGTCACCAGTCTGTTGCACGGACGCACACTCATACTCACTTGCACATCAATTTAGAAGCACTATAAAGAACCAAAGAAGTGTGTTTTTGGACTGTGAGTTACGATCAAACTCCCACATTCATGGGGAGAACATGCGAACTCCACACAGAAAGCACCCAGCTGTGATTTAAAGCGGGGCTCCTATCCACAGTTTATTTTGGAAACCATATATTTATACTTTTTCCTTAGAGCTGCAGTTTTTAATCTTTGTTCAGTTTTCCTGTGGGGGGTGTCATGTATTGTGGGGCTGGGTGGATGAGGGAGGAGCTGGGGAGGGAAGGGTAATTATAATTGTAATTGTATTTGTTTGTGTTATTATTATATTTTTAATATTATTTTTATCTTATTATATTTTTATTTTTATTTATGTATTTTTATGTAAAGCGCCTTGGGTTTTCACAAGAAGGAAAGACGCTGTACAAATAAATAAAAGTAAATAAATAAATAAAGTTTGAAAGTTTATAACACCAGTTAGTACTGTTAACCCTACACCTTTTAAAAAAATGCTTTAATTGACCCTATAATAATAAAATCGCAAACAAAGGTTTTCATCAATTATTGTTTTTAGTTTTATTTTTTTGTTTGTGTGTTTTTTACAACATTTTTACTTTATTTCCTCAATTATCAAAATTGTTTTTTTTCCCTGCGTGACATTTAAACTTGGCAAAGTGTTACGCTTCTGCAGAAATAAAAAATTTTAGATATATTCCGAACAAGCCCTCATTGAACCGCCCTAAAGTCAGGGCGCAGCCAATAAAATGATGTGACGTCATTGGAGCGTGTCAATGGGAAATGTAGTTCAATCACTTCGATGCTTGATACGGTCAAAATACGCACGCTAAAAAGTGATTAAGCAAGACAAAACGCATTTAAACACCACGGTACATTGAATGTTTTTCTTTCGACACACAGTATTGAACTCTAAAGCGCATTTGGCGGTTGTTATGTTGGAGTCCATTCTACAGCCTGTACAAAATTAAATATCTTGTTTTTTTCTCATTTAATGGACAATTTGTTTACCTGAAATTGTTGCGGGGCCGTTCCTACAAAAGGCAGGGGCGTTGGTCCAGGAATACCGAGTCTTTTGAAAACCCTGTACGGCCATAGTCCATAACTACGAAGGAGAAAATACAACTTTGGGATATTTCACCTTCAACAAAAACAACATTTTCTCCATAGACTTACACTATGAAGACGGTTAAAAAGAGAGACAACAAAGTCCAAGTGGCTGCAGAAAACCACGTCCAGAACATCTTGCCTTAGAGGTTGACAAATGTAACAAAGTCCGAAAACAAAGTTTTACAAAGTAATCCTGCAGAGGGAGGAGTCCTGAAAGAAAACATTAACTGGGTGCAGGTCAGCTGTGAAGCTTCTATTCTTTTTCTTTTGGTCTGAGGTTAAAATTCGAAGGAACCGCTTTTTAGGGAAAAACCTGCTCTACTATATACCAATAACCTGCGAACTATGAAGTATTGCACATGTCTGATGATTTTTATCAAACTGAAAACCCTAAAAAAAATAAAAAGTCTTCGATTAGCCTGCAGTTCAAACTGTTGCCAGTTTTAGCTCAGTAACATTTATGACCATTGCCTCAAATTTCACATTTTCAAAAAAAAATGTTTCTCAAAGTTCCCCTTTTGATGCAGTTAGGTCCATCATTTGACTGATAATTATACCACTGTGGTGTCTCTGAAAGATTTGTACTTGGAATTATGACAGTTGTAGATCACCTCTCTGTAACGCCTGCAGAAAGTCTGCTCGATTTTACATTTGCACATTTGCAGATGATATAAAGGTTATTTGCCAAATAGTATAGTTTAAAAAAAAGCCTTAATTCTTTGCATTAGGTTTACTGATAATTTAACATTATTTAACTGGGAAAGAATTTCAAAATATTATATCCATCCTTATATAACCACTATCAGATATTTTTTTTCACTTGATATAAGACAAATACTTACCAAATTTCCAGTGTTATGCCAGCTATTAAAAATTTTAATGATGTATGGTGTTGTGATGGACTAATGAACTGGGTTCCCAGTCTTCACGCTTACAAAGATAAGCTCCAGCAACCCAGTCCTGCACGGTGTTTTGCTCCTGTAACATTCTTGTCTGGTTTATTTCCCATAATGACTCCTGGTTTAAAACCAATCTCCATTTCATAAAAGTTAAGTCTTGTTAGCTATAACAAAAGTTGCATTTCACACCCTGGGATTCCATCACAAAAAAACAATTATTCATTTGCATTTCTCTGGCAAACAGTTAAAGTTAAATAGAAGCTTGAACAAATATTTTCTCATCCATTTGTGGAGACATTTACAGCCATATTGTTAATAATAAAATAGATTTTTTGTTTCTAGGTTGTAAACCGGTAACTTCTGTGCAAAGTTTGCATTTGTGGGTTTTCTCCATGAACTCCGGCTTCCTCCCACACTGCAAAAAGAAATATGTTAGTAACCCTAAATTGTGGCCCCATGATGGAGTGGCCACTTGTCCAGGGTGTTCCCTGCCTTCACGCACAGTAGCTGGGATGGGCCCCAGCAACCATATGACCCCAAAAAAGACTTAGCAGGTTTAGAGAATTGATGGATGGATGGATGGATATTCTCCACTGACTTCAATTCATTCCTGTCATCAAGAAAATGTTTTTTAAATTTGTATTGTAGAGCAAGATTGGTTTACATTTGTTTCTGATCTGGGATGTCGTGACAGTAAATACACTGTGTCAGTAAAGTTGAAGTGAAAGGATAATTAAAAAAATAAATTAGGAGAATACAGTGGCCTGTCCACTTTCTCGAACTTCAACACCCCTAGAAACAAAATTCTTAAAATTAAAAAAAATGTTGTTTATGTCAGCAAAAAAATAAAATAAATCTGGGAGTGGGGTAAGAAAGTTGTTTTATCAAGAATTCTTTTTTTTAAGAAAACAATTCTAGTCACCAAGACATGTCTTCTTAAACTAAAATTATTTATGTATTGAAAAACTTTCTTAATAAGAATGCTGTTCTAAAAAGAACACACAAAAAACAAACAATTTTTCTTGAAAAAAGGGTCTTTTTACTTTCTCATGATTCAGTTTTTGCAGTGTGTTTTCTGCAGTGAAGGAAACAAGGGACACTTATAAGTAGGTGGATCAAGAGGATCTTTAAAAAACAGGGTATTTGAAAAACTGCAGGTCTCATTGTTGGCACAGCACATTTAGTGCAGTTAAAATGAATTCACATGTTAACATGTTGATTTTTTTTTATTCCATTTTCACAAAGTCAAATATTTTTGTCCAAAACAAAAAAGTACATATATTAAGTACATTCCAGTATTAAACTTCTGATGCATTAAGGGTAGCACACCAATTGTCACTTTAAGGAAGAATCCACAAAGAAATCACTTTTGGGGATGGCCGTTCATTCGGATCCCTTTTTTCTAGGAACAAATTTCAGTTTTACAGGGTTGATGGGTTGAAACTGCCAATTACGATGCATGGGAATCTGAAGGAACAATAAGATACAAGAGGACCATTAGCATGAACATATAACATCAGGACTGAGGGAATACTATTGGGGTCTTACCACAGTTTCTTTGCATGTTTCCACAGAGTATCTTTGCAGGAGACGTACAATGATCATCTTCATCATGAGGACCGCAAAGCGCATCCCAATACAGTTACGAGGGCCCAGACCAAAAGGCATGTAAGCATACGGGTTTAGCTCCCCTTCATTTTCTTTACTGAATCTGCAGAGACCAACAGTATAAAATATGTTTTAAAACACCTGAACAATGCATTTGTTTTAAGCTACTGTCAAAGCTTAGATTCTAGACAGTAAAATAAAATAAAGCTGTAGTTTTGCTTTACCTCTCTGGCCTGAAAAGCTCAGGTGAGCTCCAAAATCGTGGATCCTTGTGTAAGAGACACACGGGAATCCCAACCACCATTCCCTCAGGGATGGTGAAGCCGTGGATCTCTACAGTCATTTTGCACTCCCTGTCAAGCCGAGGTGTAATAGGATGCAAGCGCAATGACTCATTAATAACCTGGTCGAGGTACTCCAGACCATTAAGGTCCTCATATGAAATGAAGTCCTACAAAGATGAGAACAGAAATTAAAAAGAAAATTAGAAAGCAGTTTTTCTTTTTGCTGAAATTCTTTTAAAGATCATGTGTACATTTTTTGGAAGATTGGAATCTATTTCTTTCTGCAAGGTGTGCATTGCATCGGGGTTTGTGGCTAGACAGTAAAAGATGTTGGACAGGGTGGTGCTGGTCGTATCGTAGCCACCTACTATGAAGCCAAAAGCCTGGGAAAGGATCTCATTTTCAGTCAAACCTAAAAATAAAGGCAAATGTTTTCATGTGAGTGACACTTTCATATAAAACATTGATAGCCAATTAAAAAAACATTTTCTGGGCAACTCCACTGAAACTGAACATGACCCAATAAATTTACAATAAACTCGATATATTTTAGACGTTAATCACATCTAATTTTATTTTTTAATTCCTCATTACAAACTCAAATTATGGGGGTCTGACTTAAAAAAAAACAAAAAAAAAACAGAAAACTATTTAGTGATTTACTCTTTCTGTTGGATTTTCATTTAAATAAATATAGCGTGGATCGTTATTGCGTCTGTGACCATTTACCTCCAACACAAAGTTCACTGTTGCAGTTGATAAGTGCAGCATTTAGTTGATAAGAAGGAACTTGATATAAAAAAAACTGTTTAGGTTGGCTGCAGCTCTCCCAAGTACTGCTGCAATCACTCAACAGCCTTCAACAAATACTGCAGGGTAAAAAGTAAAGGAATTATCTTCTGATCTCTTTTCAAAGTCTTCCCAGTGGTCTTTTTTCTTATGATGATACTGTTTTTACCTAAAATTCTGTGTCAATTGCAAATTTTACTTTACAAAGATGGGTTTTTTTCAAACTGTTTTTTGTCTGCTCCTGATTCATCACAATTAGAATAAAGAAATAATCAGAAAAGCAATTTGATGCTGAATTTTCTTTTTATATATCCTCCATCAAGAGACAAATTCCACAAGATGTTAAAAATAATTTTCTTTGGAGTGTGTCTTAATGGAAAGGGTATTTGTCAAACAAAATAATCTATTTGTATGTCATGAAAAATATTTATCATTATCTCATAATGACACTCCCAAAGACTTAAGGGGACAATGTGAAAGTAGGTTCTGTGAAAGTAGAATAAACATGATCTCATATGCATACTGTTGTGGTGAAAGCTCACCTTTACTTGGCTGTTGTTGACTGTTCTTTATCTCTCTGTCTGGTATCTCATTCTCAATTAACACTTGCAGAAAGTCTGGTTGATTCTATATTTATGCAGAAAGGATGTAAGATTTGTTTTAAACACTGATTGAACGTAAAAAAAAAATCTACTAAACTGAAGTCCTTTTTTATTGCATTATTTTGCATAAACAGGCCATTTACCAGACAGAATGAATTTCAAAATGTCATCCTCATCATTATATATGATCTCTACAAGATTTTTTGATTTAATATGAAATAAATGCTTACCGTTTTTCTTGTTTTACGCTGATCTTTCAGATTTCTTATGATATCAATGAAAAAATCCACATTGGCTGAGGGAAGGGTTTCAATTTTGAAGAACTTGATTAGGAGACCAGCAAAGGGAATAATTGCTAAAAAAAAAAAGAGAGACAACAACCCTTGCTATTCATGCTTTGAGATCACAAAATAACACCAAACCAAGGAAAATTAGAAAAGCGCTATGCCAGCATACACCATTTACCTCTTAAAATTATTGGCCAGAAACTAAACCGTGTAGCTTTCTGCGCCTGAATGTTTATAGGGTCATCCGGGTTATTTATGGAGTCTGGGTCCACGCTGAAAGATGTGCTGGCCACAACATCTAAAGTATATGGAGCCACAAATCTGAAAAAAAAAGAGCTCATGTGTGATCATGTTTCAGTGGGACAATTTATGACATTAATTTCAAATAAAAGCATTTCAGAGATTACAACATACTGTCTGATATCAATGGCTTTATTTAAATACTTTTCTCCAAGTTTTTCCACAAGTCGATCTGCATAGCGAGACACAACGGAGAAAACCTTGAGAGGGAAGGAAAAAGATGCATCACTTACTAAAAGAAACCCTAAGTCAAAACTGCATTCTATTGATATATTTGTTGTTATATTTCCTGCTTGAATAATTTGTCAAGAAACAGTTCAGAAAAGCCTAAGAAAGCACACATTTTAAACAGAGATTTGACAGTGCCACCTGAAACAAACCAACAACCTGTTTGAGCTTTCCACTGGTGAAGCACGGAGACAACGAGCTGCGAATTCGTTTCCACTTTTCATCCTTAACAGCAGCAACTCCATCAGATATTGGTCCGTCACCTTCAAAGAATTTCTAAACAACAAAATGGACAGCAATCAGAAGTATTCTATGGGAGGTGGGAATATGGCGTTCAGGGCCAGTTTGTGTACAACCACAGCAGGAGTTTGGATTGTCTAAATTAAGTTAAACCCCAGCAGAGATGCTTTTTCATACATGTTTTATTCATAATTTTCAACAGCATTATTTCAAAGACCAGCTGAAGAGAGTCTGGCTTGTGGTAGTTTTTATCTCTGCTTTAGCAGATGTTTTGTTGGCTTCATCAAATCATCATCATCATCATCGCCTTCATAAGTGTGCACTGTGACAGGGGGCTGACATAAGTTGGTGGTTGGCTGGATGGATAGATGTACAAAAAGAACCCGGGTACTTTGGAGAAAAGGTCTACCAAGGTTGCTATTAAGTTTAAAAGCTGCATGTTCTAAGCACAAATTCAAGTTATGAATAATGTAATAAAATTAAATCACATCTCAGTAAAGTTATCACTTCTAAACCTGCCAGTGGCCTGACTGTGATGGATGACACTCATCGCCATCATTAACTAAGTAAGTTGCTACAAAGCATCTAATCTCTTACCCTGCGATTTGTAAATGCTGTGTAGCATTCTTTCACCATCACTGTTTTAATAATCTCAGGGTCCGCAACCATTAGGATTGGTTGTTGTCCTTCAAATACTCTAAAAATGAAAGACAAGAAAGTGAAGCTTTCAAAACACATATCATAAAATAATTTAAAAAGCACTAGTTAACATAACAACGACAAACAAGCATCTTACTCACACTTTGGTAACCTTAACAACAAATAGCGTCCTTTAGTTTTTTCTATTTTTTTAGGATCATAAACCACTTTTAATTGAATAAAATCATATATAATTTCTTTGTGACTGTTGTCAATCCTGCATTTACTCACCCCCAGACATCTCCATACTTGGCCTGGCATTCACGTTCAAATTCAAAAAATCCCTGTTGCAGATGATGAAAATAAATTCATATCAATAAGATCATGACTGACAAATCCTGAAGACAACGTTTCAAAAAAAAAATGGAATCGGGCTACTTAGCTTTGATGAAAGACACAAAAATGTTAATGGTAACAGCTGTTTTGTTTGCTTGCATTATAACATTTGAATTTTGGGGTTAAAATAAATAAATAAAAGCATTGTAAAAAGATTGATCTAAACAAAAACTCTTTATAATACTTTTGGTAACTGTCTGTTTGCATACCCTTTGTTGTTGCAATAAATTTCCAACGTAGGGCCGAGGCACTGGTCCGGGTATTCCCAGATTTTTGAAGATCCTTAAAGTCCAGATTCCAGAACTATAATCAAGAAAAGGAAAAAAATTATCGCGTCTTTAGGTGATAGGAAAAGTTCTCTTCAGCGGAGCAGGAACAATACTTAACCAGAATACTCACAGTAACAAAATGGTGAAAAATAGAGCCAACAAAGTCCACGTGGTTGCAGAAAATATGAACATAGTGACCTGGACAGTGTGTGAACATGTAATGAGGCTGCATGATTAAAAACATGGTTTATAGGAGGACTGTGCAGGAGGAGCAATGGTCAAAGGTCACCTCATATCTGATATGACATTTGCACAGTTGGTTTTAAAATTTCTCTCTGTACACGAAGATTTCAACATTTGTTGCAATTGCTGAGATGTGATGGATGCTATGATAACACCATTTATTTTTGAGTTGATGGAAATGATCTTGGCTCAAACTTGTAGGTGAAAAGTGACAATCCCATTTATTCCACATTTCCTGGCACATAAACTTAGTCCATTGGTTGATGGGGGCGAAAGGACGCTTTTTCTTCTGATTGGTAGATGTGCCCTATCGTTATGTTATGTCCCAACCTTTCAACATAAAAGTTTCTACCTTATCTTTATCTAGAGCAGGGGTCTACAACCTCAAAAACTCAAAAAGAGCTGTTTGGTTCAGTTTCCAGTCCCACTTTCCTTTGAAGAAATATGCATTTTATTTATATGTATGTAACAATTAAGCCATACATTTATGGATTAAATATTTAAGTTCACTAAATTATACAATTGTTTATTTTTCTATAAATAACAACTTTAACTTCTTTACTTTTGAAAGCAGCACATACGAGTTCCTTTCAAAATAAAACACCCCCTGCATTAAATAGGATCCTCTTGCTTCAGCTGATGTAGCCTACTTGAATTAAAAATGTAAGACATCAAACATGGAATTTTCTGTCATTATGACAACAAGAGGCTATTGTACAACATCTAACAAACTTATTCAATATTTATTCAAAGTGTTTTTCTAAAAAGAGCTAAATAAACAGAGGAAAGAATTGCGTGTGGCTCTAGAGCCTCAGGTTCCAAACCCCTGATCCAGAATCCTGCATTGCATTTATTATGTAATAAGGAGAACAAGTAAGTGTTTAAAATTGGAATGAATAGTCACTGTTCTGCTATCGCAATAACCCAACTAAACTATTATTTTGTCTGATTATAGAATAAATCCGTTTACAACCGTTGCCTTATTTTCTTCTTGTTTTGTAACCATTTAGCTAGATATTTCCTTCAATTGACGATAAAATTATTATTTTTAGGCTGTTATCATTTGTAAACTACAAGATTTTGTACTTAATTTTATCTGGAACCTTACAAATTTACTGTTTTTCTGTGATGGAAGTAATGTAAACAATAGTTTGCGTCAATAGTGGTTATTTTATCATCTACAGATTGAACTCATTTCTGTTTTTGTAAGCTTTAATCAGTAGGAATGTCTGGAAACCATGGATTACAAAGTACATCAGTCTTGACAATTGCATAATCTGCCAGTGAACGTCATATTTTCCACTCCACCGTGAAATGAGCTGTAGGCTACTTCATTGTGTAGTAACAGTTCCATACACACAGAACTGAAGTTACGATTACTATAATAACTATTTTACAGCAACTGCCTCACTGCCCTTTGATTATCAGAATGCTTCTTTTGTTAGTTGCATCACAGAATTCAACTGTTTGATTGTTTAGTGTAAAAATCCAACACTTAATAAAAGGGGATAAAACATGGAGGCATGAACAAATGTATTTATTTATTTTGGTTAATATGTTCCTGCTTCTCAGACTTTAAAATAATCATACAGTAAAATATTAAAGCAATAAAGAGAAAAGATTTCAAATTAGTCAAATACATCAGATATTTGATAAAAGAAGCAAAATCATGTGTACAATTAGCATTAACTGATATTCCATTAATAACACCATTTGGCAGAGTGGGAGATGCAGATCGCATTGCTTGTTTCTTCATTATTTTCTGGAAACAAACTTGAGTTTTATTGGTTTGACTGGTTGAAATTCCCAGTTAAACTGCATGGGAATCTGTCAACATAAAAAGATAAATGAATCAGCAAAATAACAATCATGACTGACAGATTGCCACCAGGTTGGTGTCTTACCAAGGTGTCTTTGCACGTTTCCACAGAGTAACTCTGCAAGAGCCGAATGATGATCGCCTTCATCATGAGGACTGCGTAGCGCATCCCAACACAGTTACGAGGCCCCAGACCGAAGGGCATGTATGCATATAGGTTCAGCTCTGTTGCATTCTCCTTACTGAATCTGCACAGACAACAAGATTGTTGGACAACTTGTATGTTTACATGTGTGTAAGCTGTTTTTTTCTAAAGAAAACCTGATTATAGCTTAATATACACAAAAGTAGGCAGATTTTCACACCTCTACTCTATAATAAGGGACATAATAATCTTTTTCAAGTAAAAACTAAAAGACCAGAAAAGCAGATTACTAGAAAAAGCTCATTCCAACATGTTTTTTTAAGCCTTTCTAAAGACGCTAAGTTTAAGCTTAGATTTCTCTTAAAATATATACATTTTTGCCCAAACCAATGTGTTTTTCTACAAAGAGATACTCTTGAGATACATTTGAAATTAGATGTACGTAAAATTACAATATGTTCTCTTTGAGGTTACCTCTCTGGCTTGAAAGTCTCAGGTGAGCTCCAGAAACGGGGGTCCATATGTAAGAGAAACACCGGAATCCCAACCAACATTCCTTCAGGGATGGTGAGGCCATTGATCTCTATGGTCTTTTTGCACTCTCGGTCAAGTCGAGGTACAGATGGAAGCAAACGCATCGACTCTTGAAGAACCTGGTCCAGATACTCCAGACCACTCAGATCTTCATACGAAATTGGTTCCTAAAATGTGGACAATAATATCAAAGTAAAAGTTGAGGACATTGTAGTTTTTGGATAGAACATTAGTATAATGCATGTAGAGTCTTAGTACATCTTTCTGCACATTGCTATGGATTTCTTTTTGCAAAGTGCGCATTGCATCAGGATTTGTGGCAAGATTGTAGAGGATGAAAGATAGAGTGATGGAGGTTGTGTCATAGCCAGCCAATACAAAGCCAAAGGCCTGGGAGAGGACCTCATGTTCAGTCAAACCTGCAATAAAAGTAGGATTTTTTTTTACTGACATCAATGAGAACAGTCAGAATAACTATGTATTTTAAGGAGGAAAGTTGTGGAATAAAACATACCTTTGGTTGGTTGTCCATTCTTTAGATCTTCTTCTGGGATCTCGTTCTCAATGAGCACCTGCAGAAAGTCTGGTCGAGTCTGTATTTGCAGATAAAAAATGGATTATTGGCTTTGTCAATCAGAACAAAGGGACGTCTGAGTCAGCTATCCAGCAGGGAGAAGTGGAAACAGGCAGGTGGTAGATCTCAAGGACCTGAGTTGAGCTGCTCTGGGTTAGTTAAAAGTAAAACCCAATAAAGTTAGAGTGAAACTCTGTTTGCATGATCCACCATACGTTAAAATCTATGGACACTAAGGAAAGGAATAAGCAAAGGAATAAGCTCATAAAATAGATTTACACAGCAATAAATTGGACTTCACCCTTTAAATGAATAAATATGACCCTAAATATTTCTCTGTTTCTCACTGAAACATCATCTGGCTGAAACATTTCTACACAAAAGCATTTCCACACCAGTGGTTGTACTTGTCCACTGTTGGCATTGTTGGTGAAAAATACTTGGTCAAAGAGTCCCTGTAGCTCAACAGGTTGAGCAGCTTTCACCACTCCCATCAGTTTTTAAAAACCTGGTACTTTATTTACAACACTTTGAAAGACCCACTCTGATGATCTTTTGAGCTATTTTAAAAGGGTTCTTAGAGGCCTTAATACATTTTTTTAAAATGTGTTGTTTTCTTGGACATAGGTTCTGCAGAGCAGCAGTGGCTCATTAGAAATTTGCCCCCAAGTTGTGGGCAGAAACTTTGTCGCTGAGTAAGCTGCCATCACTTCCCATCATCTCTTTGTTTACACGCTATCCTGCAACCCCTCACACCCCCAACCTAACATTACCGGCGGAACAAAAATGGTAAGCAGTATTGGAGCTATCAAGCCATAAAGTTTTCAGCCAGATGCCAGCTCAGATGAAGAAAACGTCTACAAAAGTCTACAAATGGATGCATCAGAATGGAGAAGAGCAGGGAGTTTGTTACTACATCACACCTACAAACATCATTTTTTTCTTCTGTACCTGATTTACAATGATTAGAATAACGACATTCTCAGAAATTACATTTTAAGCTTCATTTTCTTGGTATATGTCTTCTGTCGTCAGAAAAAAAAACCGCCACAATAACGTGTTGAAAACACAATTTTCATTGACGTGAGTCTTAAAAATTAACATAGTGCCTTCTAATATGGATTAATACTGATTGTGCTTTTGGATTTTGAAACAATTTTGAGAGGTACTGTATAGGGCGCTCTGTCAAAATGTTTTATTGGGTGTTATTATGAATACATGTAGCGACGTCAGTGTGGTTTTTTTTACAGTACGTGTTGCAAACAAGGTTGGGAGTTACAGCTATAATGAACATGCTAACGCCTCGAACATGGCTAACATGTTACCAACAAGTTCAAGAATTACCGTGAATGTAGATAATAAAGTCTGACTGACGAATTTTTCTCTGACTCTTTAGTCTTAATGTGCTTTATAGTTCGGTGCGCCTTATATATGATACAAATTTGAAAATAGATCATTCATTGACGGTGCACTTTATAATCCGATGTGCCCTTTAGTGTGGAAAATACATTATTTTAAAGTATTATACATTACAACACTGTATCTCTATGGAATCTAACAGTAATTAGTTCCAATAAACCAAATGGCAAACTTCAAATATGCTACCCCAATTGTACAGTTTTGCGCCTCTCAGTTGAACGCCTTACCAGTTGAACGCCTTACCAGTTTCCCTGCTTTATGTTGGTCTCTCAGTTTCTTCATGATATCGTAAAAAAAGTCCACACTTGCTCTGGGGAGAGTTTCAATTTTGAGGAGCTTCAGCAGGAGACCACCAAAAGGAATCATTGCTGAAATAAGACCATACGTTGTTAAGCAAAACTTTGATGACGTTGACGCCACGTGATTAAAAATTGGCTTCAAAATCTGTGTCTCTTACTTTGCAAAAGCATTGGCCAAAAATTGAAGTTTGTCGCTTTCTGGGCTTGAATATTAATAGGATCCTCTGGGTTATTTATGCAGTCTGTTTCCACGCTGAAAGAGGTACTGGCCACAACATCCATGCTGTACGGGGCAACGAATCTAAAAACAAATAAAAAATCATATTAGTTTTATTTGCAACATTTTGACCTTCAAATAGTGCTAAAACATTCCAGAGTCACTGAGTTTGTTTCCATTATTATCATTCTACAAAAAAAAAGTAACACAAGTAAATACGAAATTCTGTATTTGAAAGCTACCAATCTTGAAAATCTAAGTTTAATATCAGTTGCTTTTTTTAAAATTGTTACCTGTACTGCATAAATCCTAAAACTAAACTCTATCTGACAAAGTGAGCAAGTGTTTGAAAAGGCTCCAACGTAATTATCATTTTTATGTAAGGCAAAACAGAACAACTCATTTGCAGAAATTCAAGTCTCAAGTATAATTCAGCTACATGAAAGAGATTTTCTGAAATATATCCCTATGGGATAACAAAATGAGGGTTGAACTTTTTGAAAGGTATTTGAAGGTCGCATGTTGGCAGTCCAGTGACAAGCAGGGAGGATGCCATTACAAAATCGGGCGATAGCTGGGCAGCCACAGGGCGGATTGCCGGCAGGGAGCAGCTCTGATTGGACAATGTGTACATTTCTCTGGATGGTGGCCATCCATATCAAGTGCCATGGGCCACCCTGTAGCCCGGGGGTAAATAGAAAAAGCGGGCCATTCTGCATTCATGTCATGACCACGGCAATGATTTTCTAAAAAAGAGATGAAATCTTGAAGAGTCTCCAGATGCCTCCCTATTGGGCGATGGCAGCTGTATTTAAGACCGTAGCAGGACTTATCATTGTGCAATAGTAAGACTGCTTCAAAAGTCTGAATCACAGAGGTTTGACAAATATCCAAAAATCAAAGCCATAAAGGCAGCAGACAGATTTTTTAAAAACAAGTTACTGGGCTATTTCCATGATCTGAACGAGACAAGGAGATAAATCTGTGTATTTTAAAGATGAACAACTTACTTTCTGACATCAATTGGTTCATCCAAATTAGTTCGTCCAAGTTTTTCAACAAGTCGGTCTGCATAGCGTGCAACTATAGGATAAATCTAGACAAAAGAAAACAAATGAATGTTTAAGCAAGATGAGGATAATGATGAGCATGTTAGCTCTTTTCAAAATAAGTCACAGCGGCAAAGGAAAGCGATATATGTGCTGATCGTCACGATTGGTTCAATAAAGAATCAGTTCAGAGAGAAAGTTCACCTCTTACTGCTCGTTTTTGTCCAGAATATTAAACAACAAGTTTGTTTTAAAGAAACCTGCACATTGATATAAAACATTTGGACTATGTGACTGGAACTTCTTTTTTAGATGCGCATCAACACCCAGCAGCCAATCAGATTTGAGTATTCTACCGAACCATTTAAAGTGCAGACACACAATGTTTGTTTCTTATGGCTGTATATAAGCGTCTTTGTTTTCATGGAGTCATACTGCAGACATAAAAGGCTTTAGAGTTGTGCTTATCTTACTGTTGATGTGTTTTGAGCACACAAATTACATTTCTGGGATATTTGAGTAAACACTTTGCAGATTAAAACATTTCAGACAATAAAAATGAAGGGAAAATGTTCTCTCTTCCCTTTTTTTTTGTTCAGAAGTGCAAAATAATGTGATTAATCGTGATAATTCACAATCCAAAAGTGTGATTAATCTTTTAATCGATTGACAGCACTTATTTATATTAATGATCATGAACACATGGCCTAACCAAAAAACTTCAAAGAAAGACATAAGATTGATTTTCTTATTACGGTTGGTAAAAAAAAGAAACAGCCTAATAATTTCTTAAGAATTTAAGACATCGATATTCAGAATTAGGGTATTTATGAGAAGCTCCAAGCAAACTGTTTTTGGCCCACTTACTCTTTATTCACAATCTTTTTTTAATTCTCAAAGTGCTTTAAAAATGCATTTACATTATAGCTATCCACTGAATTCAAGATCAAATAGAGTTATATCATTATTACATCTATACATCTATAAAAATACATTTGATGAAATAATAGATACCATTTCTAAAAACTTTACATTTTTGGTTCATATTTAAAGTTCAAATTGTTCCTATCTGTTTATTTTTTTTCTATTTCAAAGGCAGATTTTGTCTGATATAATTACATTTTTGTAAATCAGTTGGGTGGAAAACAAATACTTTAAGACTACTTATTAAGAAACATATCACCAAATTGTTCAGATTTTCAGAGAAAAATATGAATTGATCTGCAAATGAAAAATGAATTAACCTGTTTCAGTTTTCCACTGGTGAAGCATGGAGACAATGAGCTGCGGATCCTTCTCCACTTTTCATCTTTAACAACTGCAACCCCGTCAGCTAACGGTCCATCTTCTGGAAAAAAGTTCTAAGCACAAAGTTCAACAGCACATAAAGTTTATGGTGACTATATACACATCTTATGATTTTCATTGTTTGCCAATCATTTGAGTTGCTGCTGTTTCTGGAGTCAGACACAGTCTTTGGACACATTCCAACCAGTAAGGTATGTCTTGAAAACACCTGATACGCCAGATTGATGAAGTTCTTTCCACTTCATCACCCTGAGCTCCTACAAAAAAATCTGTAATTCTTCCCCTGAATGCGACACAACAGACCTGCTTTATCTGTGCTTTTTCCCTGGTAAACAGGATTGTCCGTTAGAAACACAGCCTCAAAAGTCACAACGCTCTTATAGATCTTTCTTTTGCTAAGAGAAAACTTTCTAAAAACCACTTTGGTAAAACAACAGCTTTGTGCATATTTAATAAGGTCATATAAGATACACGACCCCTAGCCTTTCGTGGTTTTTTTTTTGCTTGTGTGTGTGTTCATCCCCTGCAGAGTCCTGCACCACCTTCTGCAGGAACTGACTGCAGCCTCCTTTCCTCCTCCAATCACCCGGCTTGGAAGGAAGCATAAAAGCCCCAGCTGAATTCCCCAAGAGGAATCCGTTTCTCAGCTTGTCCCTGCTGTCTGCCTTGGTCTTAGAAGCTTGTGTGAATGCTGATTAATACCTGAGAGTCTAAGTTTGTGTGTGTTTATGTTTGTTCCCCTAAACTAATATTCCTCTGTTTTGTCCCCATCTTCAGTTTACATTCCAGTTGTGTTCACTCTCTCAACCAAATGTTTCAATCCTCCCAGTTTTCATATATATATATATATATTTTATGTTGCGTAACTGTTTCTTCTCCTCTAGAACCATTAATCTGTTTCCTGTGTTTGTCTTCTGGGCTTGACTGGAAGCGATCCAACATTCCCAGCAGAACCGGCCAAAAGAGGCCAGAGTTGGTTCAGTAACTTTTGCAGCTTTGGCCCTCTTACACTTGCTGTTTAGGCTTTTGTATTTTCTAAGTTTCATTTTTGTATCATTGCAAAAGATAAAACGAGTCAAAGCTAAGAATTAAATTAAATTTTCTCAACATAATTTGTGAAAAGATTTCCCACATGCTCAGTCATTCAGTTCTTATGCAATGGGTAGTGGAGTATAGGTTATTTTTCAGGGTTTCAATGCTTTACTGCCTTTAAATGTACAAAAACTTTTACTTCAAAAACCCTCTAATTTCAGCAAGAAACAATAGGTTCATCTTTTTCTTTCAAAAAGCCCTGATTTTAACATAGTTTATCTTTAAAATCAAATAAACTAACATGAAATCAAATCATCTCATTGTCGTTTTTACATTTGTATTCTGAATTTCAATATTCAGGCAAATTCTTCTATTAAAGTTGTTTTATTATAATAAATGCCTCACCTTTTGTACCCAGAACATGTCATAGAGTTAATAATTATTTACCCTGCGGTTCGTGAACACACTGTAACACTCCTTCACCATCACAGCTTTGACGAGCTCCAGATTTGCAACCATCAACAGTGGTTGACGTCCCTCAAAAATTCTGAAAGAATTAGGAGGACAGAGAAATAAAAGAAAATATATATGTATATTTATAATCATAGCCGTGTTAAAGCAAAACGCACCCCCAAACTTCTCCAAACTTGGCCAGGCACTGACGATCAAAGCCCAAGAGGTCCTGGATAAAATGACAGACACGTTTGTTTAAATCTTGCCAGGTGTGTTAAAAAGGAATGCTGGGTTGGTCTACCGTCCCCTGTTGCAGAATATTTCCAACAAACGGCAGGGGCATCGGTCCGGGAATGCCCAGGTCTCTGAAAACCCGAAACGGCCATATCCCATATCTGCGTCCGGGATGGAAAGAGCGACTCTCAGAGATGGAATGCAACGTCTCATTATATAAAAAAGAAGTTACATTTCGAAGACTAGAAATATACCCACAGTAAGATGAGAGTGAAGAAAAGAACCAACAAAGTCCATGTGGTTGCAGAGAACAGTGTGAAAATCATCGTGAGTTGTTCTGTGGCAACGAAAGT
Source organism: Oryzias celebensis (assembly GCA_014656515.1). Taxonomy (NCBI): domain Eukaryota; kingdom Metazoa; phylum Chordata; class Actinopteri; order Beloniformes; family Adrianichthyidae; genus Oryzias; species Oryzias celebensis. Next base: position 3,975,155 of record BNCR01000014.1, read on the forward strand.
CGTTGTGGCGAACAGCGCCCGAGGAAAACAACCTTCAGGAGGTCGACTCTTGAAACTGGAAATTAGATAAGATATTCATTTAAAATCTTTTTAAAAATCTACAATAGCTGTTTTTATGATTTCTCACTTGTTTATCGCCATTAAAGAAAAGAGAAATGCAATTCGATTTTATGTTTTTTATTTATTTATTTTTAGGTCTTAATTTCCTTCCTAAATTAATTAAAGGGATTTTACGTCGCAAGTTATTAATCAGGTAGGTATTATTATTACTATTTTTTTTCTTCAAGCAAAACTTTTCTTATGTGGAAAAACTGAAAAAAAAACATTAAACTTGACTAGAAATCTGAAACCATTTAAATAAAACAAGAATTTAGCGAAATATAACAAAAATACATTATGTGGCGTACTTTTTAGCACGACGAGAGATAGGGAGTATTTTGAACCTTTCGCCTCCCCGTAGTTAATCCGGAAGCGCAGTTTTTACCCTTTTTTGCGGCGTGCGAGTCGTTTTCTGTGATACTTTTTTGAGAATATTGAACTTGCATTTGGAAGCTAAAGGTGAGATAAGGTACGTTAATAAAGACAGTTGCGGTGCACGATGTTTGTGTTGTTTGTGATGTTTGTGTCTCCTACGCCCTTGGGCTCTGCTGTCTTTAGCAGTCATAATCAAACGTGAACATTGTAAATCTGAATTAAGACTTGCTTATTTATTTATTACCAGGATTATGGTATTTTTGTTTTGTATTTCTGACTAACCTTTGCAAACGTAACGCATACTTGACTCTGTCTCGTGCTGTAACGATTGTAGGTGAGGAAGGAACAGCGGTCTTCAGATAAGCGTTTGTTGCTAAAACTGTGCAATTACTTCGTGGTTGTAAAGGGTGTAAAAATGTTCAAATAGGTGGCCCATATCGGCGGTGGTTAAAAATAGAAAGCTATATTCTTAATGTGTGTGTGTGTATGTGTTTTTCTAATAAGATTAATGCACTGGTTTCTTTTCTTAACTGCTAACAGCCCGCAGACAGTACAAATATGATCAATAAATTAACAAAAAATAAATATAAAAGTCGATTGAGTTTCTTATTAGCATTGGAAAGCATTTTTAAAAATTGACTCAAATTAATTCTAGACTTGATGTAAACATTATTGGTTTATTGTCCAATCAAAACATTTAACATAACACAATACTTAACATTTTGAAAAAATTGTTTTTCACAGTGAGGTCATAAGTTTTTTTTTTTTTTTAATATTTGTGGAGATTTTAACAGGTCAAATGTCAAGAACTAAAAAAAAAAAAAAACGGTGAAAGCACACTTATCAAACTAATACTGTTCATAGCAATTTAAGTAGGTTGGAAGGATGTTTTGGAAGCAAATATTTGGGCATGTTTCTTATATGTGTGTAGGAGCTGCAAATATAATTAATGTGTGATGAATGAAGGTAAGGGGAAAATTTAAAATAAAGGTTGGACTTTATCATTGATCCGCTCTATACATTGCTCATGTTTACTGTAAGTATGAACATATCAGCTTAGGCAAGTGAATGAAGCAAAATGTGGGACTTAAAGCTGGACCAGTTAAGGTATGCTCTGGAGTAACAATGTGCAAGACTCATGACTCAGTCTGGTTCTTTTGCTTTATGTTGCTTTGTTGGGAGAACTTGGGTGGAAAGAACTTGGGTTTAGATGATTTAGAAACAGATTAATAGGAAGATAAATAGAGTTGGTAAAAGACAACAAGCAGGAAATGGGTATATAAAGTAAAAAAAAACAAAACAGACATCAGGGTCAATAGCAGCTGATATGCTACTGACTCCTGTAGGAAACAGCCTAAAGAAGTTACCAGATATTGTAGAACAGACCTACATACTGCTGTCAGTTCAATATGAACATTTTTAACAGTACATCTGTTCTGATGTTAAGCAATCACTTTGTCTGAACTCTTTTGGCTTTCAGATTTACTCTGCCATCATGTTCCTCACCCTCACCCTGTTGCGGAAAGGTATCCCAGGGAAGCAGTGGATTGGAAAGTATCGCCGGCCGCGGCCGATCACATGGCAGATGAAGCGCAACACCCTGAAGAACCTGGAGCGCGAAGCCGAGAATGAATACTGGATCAGCCGGCCGTACATGACCCCGGAGCAGGAGCACTCCCACGCTGCAGAACGCAGAGCCCAAGCCTGGCTCAAGATCAAGGAGACCAAGTTTGAGAACTTTCCTCAGCACAAGCACATAACTGACCACCTGAGTCACCTGAGAATTACCAAGACATGGTCAAATTAACACGTAAAAAAAGATATACAAAGACTCATGACATGAAAAAAAAAGCTTTTTTGGCTCTTAATTTGTGTCAAGCATATCATTCTTTGCCTTCTGAAAATCTGTAATGTAAAATTCACCACATATTGTTGGATTTTCCTTCTCTATTAAAAAAGAAGTGTTTGATCTGTAAGGCAGAAACGGAATTTGAACTGCACCGTTACTGTGATTTCTCTACATAAATTCACCTTTACACACTCTACTGGACGTGTTTGCCCTTGTTTTAGTGCTAATTAAAAGTTTTCTTTTTCGCTGCAGATAAACAGCCAAGCCACTGGGAATATCTATAAAAGCACGAACTGGAAAGGAGTATTCCAGAGGGAAAACATTTAGGGAATAATTTAGACTGTGGGAAAAGTTAAGTTTGAACATTGGAATCTGTACTTTGTGTTAGAAGATTCTTAAACATGTTTAGGCAGTTTGTAGGAACTTAGTCTTTTGGTTTTATTTGGAGTCACGCCCAACATGATGCCACGTCATGGGTTTGTTGACCGTGTGTCCAAAGAAAAAACAATTGGATCATATTTTATTGCCTTTTGAAGATGGATTGTAGAAAGTTGTGTAATTTTATACAAAAGAACCAGGCCCAGAGGTCATGCTACTTTGTACAGAGTCACAAAAGCTGTTGAATGATCTTTATTTAGGGAGTAAGCAGTTTAAAAAAAGTTTTTTCTCGTATCTACAAAATCTATTTGTTGTCTACAAATAAAGGAGGGTTGCAGGAAAACACCAGGAACTATTTTAGTAAACTGGTATGTCAAAAAACAATTTAAATTTATGTTTTATATGTAAAAATCAGGGACAATTAGGCCTGTGCACTTATCAAAAAGAGTCAAAAAGGCTTTAAATAAATTGCAATTTCTGTTCGTCTCTTTTTTAAAATTATTTTGATTTTAAACTATTGAAATATATTTCCTGTTGGACCTCAAAGACCCATTTTGTGTCAACCATCAATGGGTCCTATAGTTAAATGGAGCCTATAGAGCTCTGTATTATTGATGTAGATTAAGTACAGTCACTTTAAAAGTAATTGTGTACTTTTAGCCCATTCACAGATATCAGGCTGTATTTTTTGTCTTTTCTTTAAAGCTTTAAAGCTATGTATTTGGAAATTATTTATTTCAAGGAATAAAACTAAAGACAGAAGAAGACAACAAAAAAAACTTACTTTGAATAATCAGTCATGAAATGGATGGAAAATATACATATTCCTGCACATGTAAACAATTCAATTATGATTACTTTAAATCATAAATTAACCTTTTAGCTCAAATGAATGCAGAACATGACACGCACTGACACAATTAAACATTAAGTTTGTCAAAAGGAGTTGTTTGATAGAAAGTGGGAGGAAGAAAACTTATATAATCCCACCCCTTATTCTTTACAAAACCTTTTCTTCTCTTATTTCTTTTATCACATAAGTTATCATTATCGTAACTTCCGGGGTCGCAGGGCTGTTGGAGCCTGTTCTGGTTACTGTAGGGCAAAGGTGGAGTACACCCTGGACAGGTCGCCAGTCTGTCTCAAGGCACACAAACACTAGACATAAATTCTTTTAGAAATCAAAATAACATATCACAGTTCAAGTATCAAAATTAAATGCATTTTTGTCTATTCCTAGTTTTACTTTTGTTTACTTTTTCTATTCAACCAGATTGATCTGTCTGGAGCAGAATCTAATCGACCTATACCATTAAAAAATCGTTTCAAATTTAGAAAAATCTATATTGGAAAATACGTTTTGGATTGAGACATGGTAGTGCCAGTAGATTGGACATTAATTTTTGTTTGTACACACATTTAAATGACTTTTGCAAGAAATACTTGGAATCTGGAAAACTTCCCCTGCACTGTTTACTACCCAGGTATTTATCTCTGAATTTTTGACTAAAGATGCCCTGAATCAATTTTAGGCCAGTAAATTGTCTAAAATAAAAGTGAATAGAATCGGCAACCATAAAAATCCAATCATTAAGAGGAGTCATGACACCCCTAGTTCACAACGACTGGTTAATGCGCAGGTTTGTCCAGCAGATGGAGCTCTTTCTCCACTCAGGGTTGCGCGCGGAGGAGCGCAGCCTCGGAGGCCCCCCCTTCGCGCGCTGCTCCGCGGCGTTGTTTTCCGCTCTTGGATGATGAGGCGCCAACGCAGCGCACCGGGCTGAGGAGGCGGATAATGAGCAGCCCAGACAGCGAGCCCGCGTTCACCGAATCCACGCAGCCCCTCCGAACCGGGGACACCATGAGCAGCAACAAGGATTCATCTGCAGACCTCTGAGTGAAGCGGCAGCATGGCGGGGGGTCGGAGGGGACTTGTGGCCCCCCAGAACACTTTTTTGGAGAATATTGTCAGGCGGTCCAACGGTAAGAATAAAAACCAGCATGTGAGTCTATCTGAGCTCAAAAACCTTTAACAAATGAGACAATTCTATTCAAAAACTAAGCTCTACAAATATGTAATTAAAACTAAAAGTAAAATGATCAGTTTAAATATGAAAACTGTTCAAAACAAGTGTTCGCATATCTGCAATAGTTGCAGTCATTTTAAATGGCGTAGGTCATGTCTAATCAATTTTAATGATTGCCTTTAAAAAAATCTCCTTTAGTCTGCAGGTTCTGATCATGGAGAAGATTGCAGGTCAAAACAGTCATTAGATTGATTACATAAGACCACTGGAGATGTCTTGTATGAAATTAACCTATTGTCTATCGATAATAGAGTAGTTTCTCTGTGAGAAAATCTATCTTTTTCATTAAAAAACATCTAAAGCTGTAATTGTTTAAAAGGAAAAAATCTGGTTTAGTAGATTGCTGTCATTTATTATGATCTGAAGCTATTTATTCCACCATTTACTTTAACATTCAGTTAAAAAGGACAGGTTTCTGTGACATTGTTCAATGAAAAGCCTCTAATTGCGCCATAATTAGGCAAGTTGTTTGATTTTTCTTCAGTTTCATGTTTCATGTTTGAATTAAAGGACAGAGCGGTCTAATAGAATGCTCAATTATAATTAAGTCATACATTGCAGAGGCCTTTGCTTTAAAAAAAACAAAGAAAAAACAGTTTTTTATTAGTCACAGCTTTCAAAATATTTTTTTTTACCCAAAAAATCCCTAAATAGATTTTTTATTTGTTAATATGAGAGCAGCTACTGCAGTAAGTCTCCATCCAATTCTTACAATATTAAAGAGAGAAAAACTGATTGATTTATCCAATTGATCTGAAAAACATACCAGCTCTTTTACTGTTTTGAGCATATAACATCGAAGCAGATGTGACAAGATGGACCAGAGAAAAATTCAACTCGACAGTTGCCTCAAGCAGCAATATTGGAGTATTTTCAACCTTGAGGCAAACTTTGGACCACAGATATTGGATACAAACAAAGAAATGGCCGTGATCTATGATGACAACATGATGGTGTGAGGAACTTATGGCTAACCGCTGGCCTGCATGCAAGAAATGTGTAAAAACAGGAAGCTGTTTATGGAAATAGTGTGTTTTATTCAAAAATAAACGTTTTTCTTAAGACTTTTGGGGGATCTATGGATTATGAAGTTGGTTATCCTTTCTGAATAAAAAGCAAAAAGTTTACTCTGATCTGCACCAATACACTGGGACACAATACTGAAAAATCTTTTGATGTGCTAGGTTTCTCTCCTCTTTACAGTCATTTGTTTTTATTAAAACAGTATGTTTAATAAGTGTATTCTGAAACACTTTATTAACCCTCAAAATGACTTAAGCAAATATATTTAGTTAATAGTGACTAAATTAGGGTTTTACTAAAAACAAAAGTGAATGTGCTGCTTGTATAGAATTCTATTTGCTGTGATAGTCATGTTCATTTTTAGTCTGTTTTCTGTTGTTTTTGTGTGTTTTCAGGTCCATTATAAACAGTGCAGCTGAGCTCTGAACACAGCATTATCTTAATCTTTTACAAAGCAGTCTCTCTTGTGTTGCCATGTTTCAGTTCACCTGTCTGTTTAATGTTTTTTCCCGCTTGGATTTCTTTCTCTTTCACTTTAAAGCTCACTTTCATGCTCATTAGTAATTTGTCATTTATAAAAATCCACAAAAATTGTAGCACATAAAGGAAATGTTGAGCATAGACTCAACATCTGTACAATGGAGGAAATAATCTGTTGTTACTCTTATAGTATCTATGAAAAACTCTATTTTTTTAAAAAAACTATGGTGGAAACCCTGCTTTAACTGTTTCATTGATTAGTTTCTTATCTTTAAAATGTATTAATTCCCCTTTCATGATTTTACAGATTTGACTATTGCGTGTTACTTTTTTGCAGGTGAAGCTCAAAAGACAGAAAATTGAATTGATTTGAGTGTCACTTCATTGAGCATGGATTTATTTCCATTTATCTTAAAATATATTCTTCAGTGTTTATCTTCCTTTAAGGTGATGCCAAATGAAGTATGGTATGAGGGGGTTAGGTCTCTGGGGCGACCCAGAACTTGATTTCACACTCATTCAAAAGAGACTCTGAGACTTGTTAGGGGATATTTGATCAATTGACCTAGCACCTAGTTCTGCTTTCACATGTTTCTATATTTAAGCATAATCTGATCCATTTTTGGATAAACTTGTGAAATTGACTTTGATCTTGAGAGCATATTTAGCAGGATCTTTCTCAAACCTTTAAAATCCTTCTAAAGACTTGACCTAAAGTCCCACAAAAATGACTTGTCTGTATTACATAAATGTTGCATGAAGGTTTAAGATTGTGCTTTTATAACAGAGTTCTTCTTAAAATGACTGTCCAGAGTCTCCATTTATTCTGACATTGGCTGTATGGTTCTCATTACTTGGGTTTGTTTCCTTGGATAGTTCACCTTTCTGGCAAGTATGAGAGCGTAACTGTGTTTTCAGTGTTTAGCCCCCATGTGAGCAGTCGCTATAACTGACAGTTTGATTCACACCAGAATCTATTTCCTCAAACATTCCACTATGTTTGGCAGGTTTTAAAACACTCTGGTATGGATCAAAAAAAGCAAACTCTCGTCTATTTCGGAGATGAAGTCTTGGTCTACTTGCTCACATACTCTGGTATGGTTCGCTTTACTGTGAATACAGATGAACTTGCTGCAGACTAAAGACCAGTTTTGAACCAAAGGGAGCAAACCTAAGTGGCACGTGTCAGTGATTCGTGCAATAAAAACAGTTCAAAGTGCAAAAAATGGAAATCATCTGGTAAGTAAACATGTTATAGTGAGGAGGTGCAGGTACTGATCAATACATGATGGACAGTAGGCTAGCCGGACGAGATATTTCCTTTTATCAAGTTAGAGTCATTTATTGGAAACGAGAACTGGACAGCATGGCCCCTCCTCCCTCACCTTCCAAATAGGAAGTACCTGCTGGTCCAAAAGAGCCAAAATCCCAAAGACTTCAACAGAAATGTGTCAGATTAACCATTCTTGATCTGAAACCTTTTAAACATATTCTAATCCTATTTTTTTCATGATATTTTTTCTGCATTGCAAGTTTTTAAAGTTAAAAACTGCCTCAATAAAAGCATGCCCTTTGAACATTCACAGCATTTGGTTGACAGATTCTCCCAATGTCACTTTCAGTGGAAAAGGTGTGGACTTCCAACAAGGTCACTCCTGATTGGTGAGAGTGGTTGCCATAGAAACATTGAGTCAGAGCGACTCAGACCAGTCACTGCTTACGGACGATTTCTGGTTCCAACATTGTGAAAAAAAGTGTCTGAATTGACTTAATTTTGTCAGAGCCAAAACTAAGTCAGTTTCTATGGATGACGTCCATTGACTGGTGTCAGAGAACTGGACTGAGCTGAACTGGACTTACTTCCAGCTCCAATGAAATGAAGCCAATTCAGTCACAATTTTTCCACCAGACGGACGCTGCCATTTGGAGCCAGGTGAGGTTAGTAAGCTTGGCCTGAGTCAATGTTTCTCTGGCAATCACTCTCACCAATCAGGAGTGAGCTTGTTGGAAGTCCATCACCCTTGAACTGAAAGCAGGCTCGGTAGAATCTGTCAATCAAACGCTTCCAATGTTGGAGGTGGGGGCCAATGGGCACCACATGCTTTTATTGAGGGATCTGATTGGTCAGGTTATGACTCGAATAACTTGCAATAAAGATATAGTATCATGAAAAAGAAAGGATTAGTAAGAACGTATAAAAAACCGGCGGCATAGGATTTTGGCAGCAGCAGCTGGTGCTTCTTATTTGTAACGCAAGGGGGTTACTCACTCCAGTTCTCTTACAGTCAATGGTTATAGGAAAGCCCCCCCCCAAGCGAGCAGCTCTTGGAAAATGTTTTTTTTCTTATGTGCTTCGGTTGTTTAGTTGCATGGTGCTGCAGTGGTTTGCACTTTCCAGCAACAAGGCCTCGGTTCAAATCCAGACGTGATCTTTTTTGTGTAGAGTTTGCATGTTCTCCCTCTGGATGCATTGGTTCTTACTATCAAGTAAAATTTAGCAGATTATATTATCTTTCTAATTTTCAACAAAACAGGACATTAGGTGTTTTCCAAGAGTTGTGACACTTTACATTTACGATACTTGTGGACATCTAAACTGGCCAAAAACTACTGAAGTGTCTCTCTTAGTTGACAATGAGTCACCTTCTTTGTCTAATATTCATTTCATGTTTCTCCCTGTAATCTGTTAACTTTCTTTTTTGTTCAAAATTTTCAGTTTGGACACTGTCCCATAGACACACAGGTATTCTACGATACTATAAGTTTTTCAGTATTTGCCTCCTTGTAGTGTTCTTCTAAATGTTCTATACCAAATGCTGTTAATTTACAAAGTACTTCAAAATTATTTGTTATGACAAATTGAGCCAAAAGAATTTAAAAACCAGAAGTTTATCCTTAATTTCTCATACGTGATCATTGTAAAATAACACATTGGCATGGAACTACTTGTGCATCATGTTCTCTTTTTCCACTCATCCTTTAAGTTGCTGTTTTGATGTGATTAAATAAATAAATGTATCTTACATTGTGTTCCTGTGTGTTTTGTGGTTGTTTGCAGTTCCTTCTCATGCTTTCTGTCATTCAGTTTTTGTCTTGTTAAGGTGTTTTAGTTTACAAGTATTTGTTGCTGTTTTTAAAAATAAAAATATAACATTTAATAATTTCCTTTTGGTGGACTAGTAAATGTTGTTTAGATGTACACATATTCATTTTTTAAAACAAATGTACAAATGTGTGTTTTTAAAAATTTTACATTTAGTTTTGGACTTAAAAAACAGATTTTATTATTAAGATAGAAAAAAACGGTCCCTTCCTTTGCATTATGACATTATTGAATTAATTACAGTAAATAGCAGCAAATGTTAATTATATGACAACAGACAGGGTTAAAAACAAAAGGATGCAAGCAAAGAAAGCCATTAAAATGTAAATGTGACTTTGACTATTTTGGGTTTATTAACATTTTGACCACAAATAACATTGGCTGGGAGGCCCCACTAACATTTGAATATGCAAAATATGCCATATGAGGATTAATGAGTTCTGTTTCCCATGAAATCCTGATATTAATGCTTGAACGTTGTATTTGCCAATAGGAATGGTGCACAAGCTGTTTTTTACTGCCAGTGAATACAAATAAAGAGAACGAGGCAGACATTTTGGGTGTTCTCTTTCTAATCACAGTCTGGGTTACATTTGTGTACACTCAGCCTGTGTGGAGGATGAAATGAGCTGGAGAGCATCATTGACTCTAATGAAAACCACTTAAGTCTGCACTAGCTCTTTAAGAGAGCATTTTTCAATCTTTTTGATGATTGGTTAAACATGGATTGATAAACAAATGAATTATTTAAATTAGAGATTTGCTTTGGATAACATTGGCAATTAAACTTGTGTATCTGGATCTGAACAAACCAATGGGATGTTAAATTACCAGAAATATGTCTATTTAAATTGGATCTTGAAAGTTGCTGCAAAAAAATCTGAAAGGGATTATTAATGATCTCTTAATGCAGTTTTTTGGTAAACATTTGCTATCAAGTGCATTCAAGACTCAAAATGACTCATGTAGATCATCAGAAGGTCGTGTGTTTTTCTCAAAAAAGCAACATAATGAGAATTTGTATTTATTTTTTAAGAAATACCCAAAAAGAAGCTGGACATTTGCATTCTAACTCTTTCTTCTCTCCAAAACAGACACCAACTTTGTCCTGGGAAATGCTCAGATTGTGGATTGGCCCATTGTGTACAGCAATGATGGTTTCTGTAAGCTGTCGGGGTACCACAGAGCAGAAGTGATGCAGAAAAGCAGCACATGCAGGTAAGCAAGGGGAATGGCGTTGAAGTAATTGGATTTGAATGCTCTCATTTGTCGACTTACCAGCGTGAACATATCAAGTGCTGTCTAATTCAACCAGCTCCACAGCTGCTGTGGTTTGGCTTCCGTCATTTGATGCCAGCCTTTTCTGCAGGGAAGGGTCCTGGATGCTGAAGTTCCACATAGACTTGGAAAATTGCAATCCATCTTTTGTCAATTGTCTGTTGTTTTGTCTTAAAACAGAGAACGTACATAAATATTTAACCCTTATTTTGTCATGTTAGTTTAAAGATGGATATTGTAACGTCTTCCTTTTTGTGACCTTGATGAGTTGTTGGATGTTTTACTGACTAAAGTGTCTGTTATTTGACAAAAATTAGATATAAACATTTTCCAAGCGCAGTCACAGGGAATGTCACAACAATGCTAAAGTTAATTCCTCACTTAAATTAACCCATTTAATTGGGTTTTGGACCGCACAGGCAAGCAGTAATATCAGAAGCAAGAAAAAATAAAAAGGAATTCTGGTGGTTATGAATAACAATAACAGCGTCTGCTACAAGGTAATTTTACAGTGAAAATTATGTTCTTGTCCAACATGCAAAGAGTCAAACATTTGACTGTTTACAGTCTTACAAAATCTAAGAGAGGAGCTGAACAGCAGAACCCTCTCTGGATCTGACGGATCACTTGCTTTCTTCATTTTCCTCAACAGCCATTTACAGTAATGATAAGTCTTCCCTATCTACTTTTAAATAAGCCTGTCTGTCCTTTCTTATTTAACTCTAAGCCAATCATTGTTGCTGTTGCAGCTCTACTGTCACTGTAGTTTTGCTTTTTTGTTGAAACAGTGTTTAGAGCACATGGATTTTGCTGCAGTGGGAGGGCCCTTTAAAAGCATCTGATGGGTTCTGCACTTGAGCTTCTGAAATATGTTGAATAGAAAGACCATTGGCCTTGTTTTTGCTACCCTGAGTCCTGGATTTTTTTTTTTAAGAAAATGTACTAACATTCAAGGACTGAGAAGGTAGTATCACCAGAAAAAAGCGCTGCACCATCTGCAGCCTACAATGAAGAAATCCTGTGTTTTTTTCAAAATAACCACACTGATAAAAATTGTGTTTTTGTTGTTTTTAACATGTTCTTATGATGGAGGACACATATAAAGAAAATTAAGCTTAAAACTGCATTCCTGAGCACAGAAATATAAGCAACTACGCCGTGCAGAAAAGACCTTCTGCAGCTCTACATCTGCTACCCATAGTGGAAAGCTATCGTTAGCGTTAGCATAAATTAGAAGAATTAAAATATTAATTACTTTCATTTGTATTTTGATCTGTTTGATTTTCTGGTGTTTTGGTGATGTAGTGGCACAACACCAAGGAGACCAACTTCCAGCCTCCCAGAACTACACTCCGTATTTGTCTTCAACTAAACCCTGAGCTTTGAAAAACACAAGCTGCTAATCAACCAACAACAGCTTTGTCATGCGTTTTCCTTACTTTCTAGAAGTTAAGGTCTTCTTGCACTTTCTTCTATCTGCTGATTTATCCGCATATTAAATCATCTGAAAGTACTTTTTATGTAAATTACAAAATTGATTCATGGCTTTGTTCGTCATAACAGAATGATTTGATCATTTGTTTCTCTAATTTGTCTAAAAATAATCACATTAGATTCAACAGTGTCATTACAGATGATGAGTTTTATATAATTTATTCATGCATTCAGGTTTGGTTTTTGTTTTCACTGTAGTGAAAATCCCACTAGATTGATAATTCTGTTTTTTTTTTTCACCCTTGGAGGCAATGAAACTGAAAAATAGTTGCATTCCAATGAATGTAAATTCATAATGTCGTTGATTTAAATACATTACAATGGTTTCTTTTTACAAAGAGTTTTAGACCAGATAACTGAGATATCTGTGATTTCATCTGGTTGTTATGTTAAAACAGTTGCTTTGAGGACACTGACATGCACTGTGAGAGCTTTTCCCAACTCAACGTCTTCAGATTCAAACTTTTTGTGACCAATTTTTTTTAAGTTGTTGTTCTTTTTATAGGAAGGACAGCTACCAACAGAAAACCAGTGGAACATTTGGTGCAAGAAAACTGTGGGCGATTTCATCTGTTGTGGGAGACGGTGTTTGCATCAGCCAGCAATGAGGCTCTTACTGATTTAGACCTGCGGCTCCGTGAACATAAGCTGCACCATGTTTGCCAAAGCAAACAGTGGAGTGAGCCGTCTTTTTAAAGGGCTAGCTGGAGATTTTCAGGTTGAATAATGTGTTTTATTAGAAATAGGGAAGGAAAACAAACCTGAAAGAAATATCTAAAGGGCAGAAAAAACACACTCTGACAACACTTGCACAAAGTGCGTACAGCACTTGATACTAAACTGAACGATTAATAAATTATTAAGGAGTCAGCTCTGCAACCATGAGCTGAGGTCTAATAGAAAATGATGAGTTACTACAGTAGAGACAGGGATAATCCGCACTCATTACCAGTGACTTAATCATTACTGGCACATCATTCTTCGTGGTTATGAACCAACTCCTCACAAGTGTGAAAGCATCAGATGAGTGACTCAAGTTTTCAAATGAATGAGCAATTTCAGTTTTTATGCAGGCAAGCTGCCAAGTAAAGCTCATGTTGAGGATGAAATGCAACTTAAGTGTGAATAGCATAATGTGAAAAAATACTATTGGAAGACTTAGAAAGACCGAACTAAATATCTGCAAGGAAAAAAAATCTGTATAATAATACAGAAATAAACATAAACACAACTTGAATCGAAAAAACCTCAAGTTGTTGCTACAACTAGAATGCATTCAACAAGAAATGCTCTTGTTGACACTCTAGCATAATTGAGATGCTTGTGTCCTCAACAAAAAAAGATGTTTACTATTCTTTAAACTTTGTTTTGTTCCAATGAACAGTTTGGTAAAAGGTAAACTCAATCTTACTTGTTTAGTCATTTTTTCATGTTGACACAAACTGATGTCCTGTAGCTTCACAAAATAATCAAGAATCCATCTCATGTTTGTGAAAAACATCAATGTACAGAACTATATATATATATAAATTGAAAAATAAATATTAAATTATACATAATCCCCAGATTTATTATTACCTTACTTAGCTTACCTTACATTATTACCTCCACATCCTCTGGCCCCGATAAAATGCAAGGTTGTGTCAGGAAGAGCATCCAGCGTAAAACTCTGTCAAACCAAATGCGCAGATCAGTGGAAGCTGATTTGCTGAAGGGATATGCTGAAAAGTGAACGACAACTCTCTAAAATAAAGAGTTTTGTGTTTTCTTTACAAATGAGTTACAGGGATATATCATAACTTTTCAGGTGTAAGTAGAAGATTTAAAAGAATGAAAGAAACTGAATCCAACCACAGAGAGTTTAGGAAATGAGTGATGTTAAGGAATTTCAGAAACCATCTCAGCCCTCAGCAACGTGATTCAAATTAAATGTAAACCAAACAACAAGTAATCACAAAAATTGTCACTTTTTTTGCCATTTACCTGCAGAATTTTGAAGACAAGTGCATTTTCTATCATCTTAGCATTCAATAATATAAAAACAATTGACTTAATTCATTCTAATCTGCTATAACTGAACATTGCAACAGATCATTTTTGTCTTTTTTTTAATTTAGCACTGCTCGTATTTCACTTAAAAGATTGTGTCACAACAATAAAACATTATGTTTTTGGAGCTCTTTTCTGTTCCAGTTTGAACCCTGCTTTGGAAACTTTATTAAGAAACCACAGCACTCACTTTTCCTGGATGATTCAAAAGATGCAAATGAAAAATGTATTGTTCCTCCAAAATCAAGCATCTATAGGTCTTTCCCTGCTGATACCTGAGATCAAAGATATTCTTTCCATCCTGAGAACGACTGTCTTCATTTGTGTCCAGTTTGGTTTTATTTTTGCCTGAGCAGAATGTGGCGTCTTGCAGTTTGTTACAAGATGGTTGCAAAGTGGTTTCTGTTAATCTACTGTAACATTTGTCTTTGAAGAAATCTATGCGTCTCTTTCTTTGGAGAAGACAAAAGAAGCAATGGCTGACATTCATTAGAGATGTTACATCATGCAGTGGTTGGAAATGTGTCTGCCGCGTCAGATTGTCTCATTAAATATAGCCCCCCTTTTGTATTTCATAACAAACTCAAGAGTTATATTTAGACCGTGCTAGAGCGGCTGCTGCTCAGGGTGGCACTAACACATAAAGTGAGATGAATGCCTCTGCAGCATGGTTAAAGGTGTTCATGCTTGCTTGACCATTCCTCAGGTTTAATTTGTTTTTGAGGGGCACATTACATTTGGGCAATTAGAGGCGTGGGTTCATTTGTCTTTTATGAGCTTTGCAGGAACATTTTTATCATTTTTGTTCTGTAAATGTTCTAAATTTAGAACCACGAGGCCTGCTGAGTTTAGGTGTAAATCACTGTAAATCTAGTTAATGGCCTTGTTTCAGCAGCAACTGTCCATTCCTCCACATAAACCCTTTTTCGGAAATACCCAAAGGGAATTTCCTCAGAAGCGGTGCTTGGATACAGCATGAAAGGATTAGAGAAATCAATGCGCTCACTGTTTTTTTGCTGTCATTTTAAATGATAAATATCAGGAAAATGGTAGAAATAATAGAAACTCATAATCATACAAATGATGCATGTGGAGCTTCAATGGAAACGTTTTGGAGTTCTTGACAGCTTTATTCTCATTTAAATGACTTGTAATTCTCCTTATTGTATTTGCAATGAATGTGAATATGATAATTGTACATACAAAAAAAACAAAGAAAAAGTCTGTTCAATGACAGCCTTGAAGTGCCAACTGCGGCTCCAAAACTGGATTGAAGCTTCTTTAAAAACAAATGTAACTGGAACCAGGTCAGTTCATTAAGTAACTGCTTGGAGACTCATGACAGAACTAGAAGACACAAAAGATTGTCTGTTTAATTTACACACACATAAAATAGTAGCGGTGTAACAAGTAATCCAGTTTTATTCCTACAATCTAACCAGAATGGTCTTTCAGAGGCAAGTTGTTAATCGAATCAACCTATACTATTAAAAATCGTTTCAAAAAGAGATACAATGAAATGGGAAAATACCATTTGGATTGAGGAATGGTAGTTTTTTTTTACTCAAACGTAAAAATGACAAAGTGCATCACAGTACACATGTGATGCAGCAAAACAAACACCATTCTAGTCCAATGTGTGGAAGCACTTTGAATTTAGCAAAGATGTGACCATACAGTGTGGTAGAATGTTCTAATGATGTTCCCTTTGGTTTATTTAGATGTGAAAAAGCAACAGTGGGTGGAACTTTATGAAACTAAATGGATTTGACACTGTTATTGTTTACTTGTACACATATTGAATTTGCTCTTGCAAGAAATACTTGGAATCTGGAAAACTTCACCTGCACTGTTCAGTACTCAAGTATTTATCCCTGAGTCACACTGGTTGAAGTTTTCCTGGATCAGTTTTAGATCAGTGAATCAGATAATTAAAAATGAACCAATGTTGGTAATGAATCGTATCTGCAACAAATTATGATGTGAATCGAATCGTTGTTAAAATAAATCCTTATACCCCTACTAAATAGTGCATCTTTCTTGGAACTAAACCTTTTACTGCTGGACATGTTTTATTTCCATTAGAGGGCTGTTCCTTCACTCTGTCAGCACTGATGTAGCAGTTAGTCACAATATGGCTGAAGTCTCTTTATACATACAACCTAAAACATACAGTCCAAATACAGAAAATACGGACATGAGACTCTGCATTCAGTGACAGTCCCATCTGTCCAAAGTCTGGGACCGAGCTCTATCCTTCAACATAATAGCAGTGTAGGATTTATCAGCTGCTACTTCAGAACTTGGGATTGGAGAGGATGGTGATGACTTTCCAGCAGTCTTGAACCTTACTCCCATTGAACAATTGTGGGATCAGCTTGGGTTTGCTGCTCATGGCAGATTCACAGCCTCATTGCTCGATGAGCAACAAATGCTGATGGAGGGTCACAATGCCATCCTGTAGCAGCGTGTTACCAGGCTGGTGTCCTTCAAAAGGAGGTGCCAAGCTGTGCACAATTCTTACGCACACTAATTCATTTTTATTATTTTAATACATTCTAAAATTGCCAATATTCCTCTTTTACAACATTAACTATTCTGACGTTGGCAGAGAAGATTTGAGCAGTTTTTTCATTTGTACAGGCCACAGCCTCGGCTTCTCTGCTCATCCCTCATTCACATTCCTTACAAATATGAATTCCTTCCTAATGTGAATTCCTTGAAAGGGTAATGAACAGGTTTTTTACTGTATGTTATCAGTATTGTTAGAACGAAGACACAATTTTTTTCATTTTTTGTACTGTTAAATAGTGAAGTTCTGTCAAACAGTACTTCACTGTGCTTGTGCTTTCATTTGGGAAAATCATTTTTGTTTCTATCTTGTGATTTTTGTTCAAATGTTATTTTAATATTTTGCATAAACAAGACTGTAGGTTTTTTTTAAGTAACAGATAATCAATGCATCTTTTGTAAAAATGTAAACTTCAAATTTCAAAAGAGCATCTAGTTTTTTACCAATGTCGAAAATTGGTTTGGAATATTATGAGTTGCAGTTCATCGGGTTCAAAATACATATTTTCTCCCCTTGTATGTAGTTGAAAAGATGTTAAAGAAAAAACAGAAAAGAACAGAAGCCACAGCTATTGTCGGTTCTTCTTGAATCTTGAAAAGAAGTGATGACTAGTTCCGTATACATCCATGTTTGCTTGTGATTTCTGCTGTTTTTCTCACTGAAAATCTAAAAATGCATTGTTACTGTGATAAAATGTCTGCTTATGTTCAGTATGAGTATTGATAAACTAAGGGGAAAAATAAAAAAAAAAAGGTGCTAAAATATTCTTTCTAGCTCCTAGCATTGATTTTAAATGGCAATAGGTTAACATGGCAAGCATATAATAGAAGAAAATTAACTGTAACAGACTAATGACAGCAGCCACGGAGAACATTAAATGATCAGTTCTTATGAGATGTTCTAGTCACAATTAGACCCAAAGTATTTCCTCTCATTTCTATGCTATTTGCAAGATTTGCCTACATATTCATAAACAGTTAAGAGTTGAACAGTCAGCTGTAATTCAAAACAAATTTGCAAAAAATACAAAGTTAAAATTAAAGTAAAAGTCCACCAATGTTTAATTGTCAGAAAGATGTGCAAAATGTACCACTTTCTGAGAAAGTGGTAAACAGCAGTCCCAGCCACACTTACAGTAGAAAGAATTTGTAAACCTTTTGAGTGATGATCATGATCCACGAGTCGATTTCCTCGTTTTTCAGACACAATACCACGAGGTTGCTAAATTTTAAACCTGGCTGTGATTAAAAAGAGTGAATCAGCACCCAGTTTGAAGCATAACATGAAGTTAAAAGATGATAATGATTCCATGTCATAGCTGACCCTGCAACTGATAAAATATTAAAAAGCGTCTGACACACACCAAAGAAAAATACAAAAGCTAATGCCTAGTTTGCACTCATCTGAGTATTATTCAGCTCTCTACTCAAAAGGAGAAACATTCTTCCCTAAAGCAGTGTCATCCATGGAGTAATGTCATTTCTTATTCTCTCTCTTCTTTCTCCTCTAGCTTCATGTACGGGGAGCTCACAGACAAGGACACGACGGAAAAAGTGCGACTAACATTTGAAAATTACGAGATGAATTCATTTGAAATACTCATGTACAAGAAGAACAGTAAGTAATGACGCCTGATGATGTGGGGAAGGGAAAAAATATGAACTTCCCACTTCTTGTAATGCAAATGTATTCCGAGCCTCTGTGACATACAGCAGAGTTCAAAGGCAGCCCAGAACATTTCTACTTCTGTTGAGAAGTGCTAATTGCCAGACCAGAGATCACCTTCCACCACCAAATATTCTGTTTGCTTTGACTTACACATACATCCATCGTTGTGCCAAAGACAAAAAAAGATACAAATTCAAATGCAGCCTCAAGAATTCAACTATATTTCAGTTTTCCTAAAAGTGTGTGCATAATAGAGCTAAAAAATGTGCGATTCTCTTTTGTGCTTTCAGGGACACCGGTTTGGTTTTTTGTAAAGATTGCTCCCATTCGAAATGAGCAAGAAAAAGTGGTCTTGTTCCTCTGCACATTCAGTGATATTACAGCCTTTAAGCAGCCCATTGAAGATGATTCCTCCAAAGGTAACAGACTACAAATGATGTGTTTACAGCCGTGTGTCAAAAAAAAGAATGCCAGCCTAATTAATTCACATCCAGACATGAACATTCAAGTTTTGTATTATCCTGGAACACAGAAAATTTGTCTGTCTTGAGTTTTGAATGTCTGCTCTGGTAAATACCCAATTTGCATTTTCTTGACTGACAGAGACAAAAGTTATGGAAGTAACTGTTTCTCCCCTTTACAGTTTGCAGAAAACTGCTGCAAAATCTTAGGAGTGGGGGTTGAGAACACATAACTTAAAAGGAAACAGCCCTGTTTACAAGAAACCAAAAGTATTTGAGGCCCTGCTGGTTTTGTGTATTTATTTCATGACAAAAAAAAAAATAAATAGATTTATGGAGATTTACTTTATCTGCAGAAAAAAAATAATAAGGAAGTTGATAAGGAAGTATGTAATATGAGAAAAAGGATTGTGATGGAGCTGGAGGTTCAACTGGCCTAAAATGTGCAGCAAATTCTATTATATTACTTAGACTATGGTCAAAATGGCTGTAAAATAGTGAAAATGACACAGCCCAATGACCTAAATGCTAGTTTTTTTAGCAAATTTGACAGGTGGCTGCACAAAGGCAGCAGTTGCATTTTTACATGCTGCGTGGTAGCTGTGGAGGTTTTTAAGAAAAGTTCAAATTTCTCCGCGCCTGGAAGATTTTTTTTTACGTTGCTTAGTGACTGCCCGGCCCATTTGGAGGTCATGTGGTGGCAGTCCAGGCAGGTGGCAGGAAGGCAACAGCGTGATAAATGACTGATGGACGTCAATCTGTGGGTCCAAATGGGGTGACGGCTTTGATGCTGCACAAAACTCATCATGACGTTGACAGCACCACAGAGACTCCGAGACCTGCATATTGACGAATTGATGCAGAGAAGAATACAAAGAAGACAGAACATTGTGTTTTCTTTGGAGGCATGTTGTCTAAAAATGTGTAAATTAAATTATTTAGAAGAGCTTTTAGCTGACTTTTTACTTGTGTTTCCTCTTGTTTTACTGAAATGCCTCGTTTTGTTTTATTGAGTTTTATCTGTTACAGGCACCCTGTGCCATTTTGTGTTGTTTCTCTGATTTTATCTTTTTTTTTACTTTGTTAAGCACTTTGTAGGTTGCTCTCTGAGAGAAGTACTAAATAAATAAAGATGTACGCACTTATTTACTTAATGTGGCCACCCAGCTTTTGCCCAATTTCATAATGGTGTCATCCCCGACGCCTGATGACCACCGTCTACATTCATGACCATGACATGGACTTTCAAATGTAATCGATCAAGTGGCGTGAAATCTTGAAGATTCTGCCGATGCCTCCACATCGCGCTGTGGGAGTTGTATTTGTGACCATAGAAAAGTTGAGATGTGGCAAAACATGGGGACAAACAACAAAAAAAGATCTGGACTCTGTGGTTAGGACTAAGCAAAGTTTTTTAACTGTTTACCTTTTTCAGTGTATATTTTTCTATTGTATTTTGTCTCATCGTTCAAATTGACTCACCATTAAAATCACAAACAAATCCAAGTCTTTTTGCTCACTGCACATCTGATTATGGGAGGTAAACAAACATTTTTATGTATAATTGGAATAATTAGGTCTAATGTGTTTTCATGCACTTTGAAATTGCTGTATTAAAAAAGAAAGTGTGGTTTAAAATGTTCCAACTCCTTTCAGGTTTATTTTGAAGTTTTAGTGCACATAATATCGAAGCACATTTATTTTAAAAATGTTTACACATGCACAATGTATCAGAGCAAGTTAGCAACATAAAAAAACAAAATGGTGAGAATTTTAAACATGTTAAATGGATAAAAGAATCAGATTCTTGTGATCCACTGTAGCTGTAGAAACCAAATATTGATCAGACCTTTAGTTTGAACAGGGAATCATTGCAGTAAACAAATAAAGCATTTATTTTCAGTCCAACTGAGATGGGATTTCTGTGCCTTAAAAATCATATTTATCTGCTGATCATTATCCAAATGAAATCTGTCTGATGTCGAGTGTTGCTTTAAGTAGAAGTTTAAAGCTAGTTAAAGCTGCTGATGTCCTGTTTGCACAGCTAGTCATAAAAGTTTAATCAGCTAGTGCTGCAGTATATTTAGATCTACTGTATATATATTTATATATATATATGTGTGTGTGTGTGTGTGTGTGTGTGTGTGTGTGTGTATTTTTAGTTCTGAAAAAAAGAAGAAACTCTGATATTGAGTCCTGCCAGCAAGGAAAAGCATGTTAAAGCCTGAGGACGTGTAAAACAATAATGATCATCTGTTTGTTTGCTGTCCTCAGGCTGGGGAAAATTTGCACGACTGACTCGAGCGCTTACAAGCAGCAGAGGAGTTTTACAGCAACTGCAGCCCACAGTTCACAAAGGAGAGAATGTCCTGAAGCACTCTCGCCTGGCTGAGGTCACTTTTGTTTGTGTGGTAAAACGGTCTAATGTTCTTTAGAAACTGTAAACGGGTGCATCTTTGATGATCCATGCAGACTCGTGCAGCTTCGCTCATAATTTGCATTGAAATGTTTGTTAAATTCTTCTCCTGCTGTTCTAATTTATTCACCTGCGATATTTCTACTGTGCAGGTTCTGCAGCTGGGCTCTGACATCCTACCTCAATACAAACAGGAGACCCCGAAAACCCCCCCTCACATCATACTACACTATTGCCTCTTCAAGACCACATGGGACTGGGTCATCCTCATCCTCACCTTCTACACCGCCATCATGGTGCCCTACAACGTCTCCTTCAAGACCAAGCAGAACAACGTGACGTGGCTGGTGGTGGACAGCATTGTGGACGTCATCTTCTTGGTGGATATTGTTTTAAACTTTCACACCACGTTTGTCGGGCCTGCTGGTGAGGTCATCTCTGACCCCAAGCTGATCCGAATGAACTACCTGAAGACCTGGTTCGTCATCGACCTGCTGTCCTGTCTGCCGTATGATGTCATCAACGCGTTTGAGAATGTCGATGAGGTGAGTCCACAATTGTTGATCAAAGTAAAGAAGATTGATTGCACTTTTTAAAGGCCGATTTTTAGAAGTTTGTTCTAAGATGTTGGTTGGTTAAAACTGATTGGTCAACAACATGATAAAAAGTACTTTCAGAGAGTATTTCCTCCCCCAATTTCAGAAAATAAAAAGCAGCATTCTCAGTTAGAAAAGTGAAACATGTCACTTATCTTTCTTTTAAGAGGTTCATGAACATAAAACTAAAACAATTTCTTAGACTTTTTGATCAATTCAAATCGACTTTTACTTCCTTTTATTTTATTTATTTATTATCATTGCAAACAGTGTTAAACTACATTTACAAACATTAATAAAGTGCCCGACTGTGTGCAAATACTGTCTTCTTTGTGTCAAAATGTAGTTTCTTCACTCAGGTGATTTTAGAGATGTCACAGTTTCAGCCTCTTTTCTCAGAATCCTACTTCACATTTGCACTTTTGAAACTTCTGCTCTCACATTTTTATTCCTTTACTATCTCTGCAGAAAGCGATGTGTCAAAACTTCCTCAGACAAAAAGCCAGAAATCTCGAGAACATTGCGGCCTCCTTTTAATTCTCTCATTTCAGTTCTTGTGGACGTTCTAGACAATTACTGGATAACTTTGTTAGATAAATTTAGATTTATTGAAATTGTTGTCATTTTAATTAGACTTTCATTTTAACAACAATTTCAAGTTTAAAATGCACTGCTCAAAAAAATAAATACAAGAAACACTGGGAAAACACATCCTATAAATTCTATTTAAATGCTTTTTTCTTTACATAGTTGCATGTGCTGACATCACAACCACAATCTAATTATTATCGGAAATAAAATGTATTAGTCTATGGAGGTCTGGATGTAGAATTATCATCAAAATTATAGTGGAAAAACACACTACAGCCTGATCCAACTTCAATGTAAAGTCTTTGAAAGAAGTCAACATGAGGCTCAGAAGTGGGTGTGGCCTCCACATACTTCCTGACTTCCCTGCTACACCAGGGTATGTTTTTGATGAGGTGGCGGATGGCCCTTTGGAGGAACTCCTCCCACACCTGGAACAAAGTATCCCCAACTCCTGGACGGTCTGTGGTGCAACCTGGCTTGATGTTCCAGATGTGCTCAATAGGGTGCAGGTCTGGGAAAGGGAGGGCCACTTCATTACATCAATACCGTCATCTAGCAGAAACTGCTGACACACTCCAGCCCCATGAGATCCAGCCTTGCATTACGAGGAATCCAGGGCCAATCAATCCACCATGTGGTCTTACAAGGGGTCTGAGAATATCATCTCGGTACCTAACAGTAGTCAGACTACCTCTGGTGAGCACATGGTGAGCTGTGGGGGCCTCTGAAGAAATGCCACCACAAACCAATACTGAGCTATTGCCTAACCGTTCATGTTGGACGGTGTTGCATACAGCAGAACGTTCTCCATGGCGTCTCCAGACTCTGTCACGTCTGTCACATGTGCTCAGTGTGAAGCTGCTTTCATCTGTGATGAGCACAGGGCACTAGTGGCATATTTTTCACTCTTGGTGTTGTCTAGCAAATGCCAAACTTTTTGAACGGCGTTGGGTCACAAGCACAACTCCCACATGTAGATATTGGGCCCTCCTACCACCCTCATGGAGTCTAACAGTTTGAGCAGACTGCTGAAGGTCATTTTGCCGGGCTCTGGCAGTGCTCCTCCTTTCTCCTTGCTCAAAGGAGGAGGTAGCGGTCCTAATGCAGGGTTGTTGCCCTCCTACGACCTCCACATCTCCTGATGGACTGGCCTGTCTCGTGGTAGCGCCTCCATGCTCTACACTGACAGACACAGCAAACCTTTTCGCCTTCTTAAAAGTCCCCAAAACATCAGCCAGAAAGCATAAGGATGGAGAAACTGTTTGTGGTCACCAGCAGAACCACTCCTTTATTGGAGGTGTGTTGCTGATTGCCTATTGTCTATTCCACTTGCACAAAAACATGTGAAATTCATTGTCAGTCAGTGTTGCTTCCTAATTGAACAGTTTAATTACACAGAAGTGTGATTAACTTGGAGTAACATTGACTTTTTTAGGGGTTCCCTTTATTTTTTTTGAGCAGAGTAAATATAATCGTTTTTTTACGTTGTATAAAGAACTTTTCCTTTCCTTCATGTCACAAAAATATACTTTAATACATGAAAACGTATCCACACAATAATTATTTTGGTGTGCAAACATTTGTTTGGATGCTTTATGACAGTTATGACAAAAAATCTCTGAAAGGAATTAAAACAGGTGGGAAATAATCTGAATACTGTTGTATTGCTGAGAACAAAGATCAAAACAGGGCGATGCACAAGGAGACATTTAGAAGACGACAAGAAGTAAAGAAAAAAGATGAGAGAAAACTGAAGCGTGAGTGAACTGAGGACAGAGTCAGTCTGAAGGAGCAGTTTTTAAGCATCAAGGCACACTTTTGTACATTATAGTAAAGAATTGTGGCTTTGGGTTAAAAAGAAGAGTCCTCTTCTTAGAACTGATGAAGGGCAGCTTCTTTTTCTCAGCTTTCGTTGCAGTTTTCTTTTGTTCTCAAGGCTTGAATGACCGTTATGCAATGAGTATTGTCTAGTCTTTCTCTAAATGTAAATCCTAAAATTGACTTTTTCCAAATTGACTGAAAGATTAAACCAATGTGTGAGCATTCAGCCACGTTAATAGCCTCTATAGCTCAAGAGCCACATCGCTGGTTTAATTTGTGTCAGACTGACTGAAAAACAGAGTATGCTTGTTTGTGGATTTGTGCAGGTTTTTCCTCAAACACGAGTGTTTGCTAGAGAGCTATCACAGGATTTTGAGAAAATTGCTGCATTTTAATTGTAGAAGTGGTGTTGCATTGTTGAACTGGAGCGGTCTGGTATGCTGTGCTCCTGCTGCTAATTCCCCAAAACCATTAACACTTGATGACAGCTGGCAGGCATCTGAATTGTGAGAAAGCATAAACCAGCCCTCGCTGTTTTAACAGTTGTGTAAAGATGATCAGGATGGTCAATGGAGACATCTGTTGTTTTCTTTTTCCATCCAGAAATATGGCACACATCGTGATTGAGCTGAGCCTCCTCACCCTGTCAGTTTTCATATTACCGACACCTCGTTGTGTATTTTTGTGTCCCTCAGAGTGCCTAATGTGTCATGTCTCATGATATACGCGTTATTGTGGCCGTGTGAAACGCTGCGATGGCATTTAAGAGTGCCGCGTGTCACAGCGAGCGGGACGCTGGCGGCTCATGGGAGCTGTCAGCTCGCTGTGGTTGTGAAAAGGTAATGTGAGAGCAGTTGTAAAGCTTTCACAAGAGCCTTGTTCAGGTACTAAATTGCTTCTGCAGGTCCAGCATTTTGGCCGTTTCTAGTTTTTCAGAGCCTCAGCATCCTGAATGCTGACAGGTTCAAGTATCAGAGCATAAACAGACAGGGGTCAGCAAAAGAGAAAGACAGAAATCTTTTGTGATTTTTTTTTTTTTTGACAGCCTAAAGCTGGCGTTATTCGATCTTCTCTGAATCATCACTAAAGAAAATGCTGTAAATTGACACAGTTACCCAAGTTTGCAGTGTTGTTTTGCTTAAAAGCATGTGAAAATCTTTTCAATGATAGTAGTTTATTTGAATCAGTCAAAAAATATCGGTTTCTTCAATTTTCTTTCTAACTTTCAGGTGATAATTTTAGATTTTCTAATCTTTTATGCCCCATTCATCACAAATGTCAAAATAAATCTCATTTTATTTGTAAGGTAAATCTTAGCAACATTGTATGGATGTCAAATGCATTTTTCATAAGTTCCATGTAATGTCATGCTTTATTGGTTCCTTTGTGGGTATTTTTAGCCTCTTATTCCACTTATACACACCTTTAAACTGAGTGAAAATAGAATGAAGCAAACAAATCAAGGTTTATGAACATGGATAAATCATGTAAATGGTTATTAAGGGAATTAAAGTGTGCTCATTTTTAATATTGGTTGAATTTATTTCAAATACTTGGACAGTTGTATTGTTTTTTTGTTTGTAAAAATATTTAATTTTAAACTTTTTTAGGTTCTCCTATGTGTTTGCCTGCTAAAATATTTTAACTATGATTATATATTTAATATATATTAAAATTCATTAGATTTCTCTGTCTTGTAGCTTTGCTATCAGTAATTTGAGCTTCGAGTACATACAGCCCTCTTTGACTACTGGCACCTTATGAACGTAACCCCATAAAGCGAAAATAAAACAATTAATTGTTTCAGGGCATGTTCTTCTTGTAATATATTTCAGTAAAGCTATTTTTTTTGCATGTTTAAAGAAGTCTTTGTAAAAACGTGGCATCAAGGTCAGTCCCTTAGGACTGTCTCGTAGTGTACCTCTGCTTTGGCGCAGGAGGTTCCATTTGTTCCAGATTGCTTCAAGACATTCATTGACAGAAGTAAATGAGAGCGAGTAAATGAGAGGCTGTCTTATTAAGCTCGTGTCAAACGCTTCTGCTTTTGCTTTAGAGCTTAATGTCTGACATGAGTAACTCTGACAGCCAGCTTGTCCAAAAAGCTTTTCAAATATGTAAGTGAAGATCAAAAACAAGCAACGGCTGTTAAGGTTCACTTCAGGCAGCTTTTAGTTCATCCTGCACACATTTGACTGTTTTATGTTTTTAATTTTTACTATTTCATTAATATTTATTGATTTATTTCATTTTTTATATGATTTAGAGTCTTTTCTCTTATGCATTCTTCATTTTTTTTTCTCTTTGTTTCATCCCCTCATTCTGTTTGCATGGCCCCACCCATCCCTCTTCTACCTGTGTTCTTGCATGGACGTGATTGGAAGAATTGGAACCACCGTGCTGTCACTCAAGTAGGCTTCATTTTGACTGCAATATGTCTTTTAAAAAAAAAAAATATATATATATATATATTTGCTTTAGGCTGAAAGCTTTCCAGAGTTCCATTCAAAACTTTTAGTCGTTTAGTTTAGGCTAAAAAAAATTAACCATAGAGAGGGAAAATTGAAAGGTAACACTGTTTTTTGATTTTTTATTACCAAGAACAGTTTTAAACAATAATGTTACATTTGTGGCTTGTTTTAAAAATGTGGGGAATTCTCAATCTTTCAAGAAATTTAGCAAACATTTTCACCAATGTTATTAGAAAACTATAGCAACATTTTGCAGCCCTCAGGTTCCTTTTATTGGACAAGAGGCAGGTTTACTTTTACAAATGCATACAACTTGAATATCTATTCTAAATTTACTTTTATCTTGTCAAAGTTAATTATCATTATTTATTTCAGCTTCTTAGCAAAGTAGCCCTAATTCTGATTAATGTACTGGTGAGGAGAGAAAAGGCCCCACCATTTTAAGAGTAAGAAGATTTATTTTATGTGTTATTAGTTATAGATTAATTGTAGAGCGATGCATGTGAGGAAAATTCCCCTTAAGAATCCAGATATGTTGCAGCTTGTACCAGGTACCAGCTTTGAGATTATTGAAAGTGCACTTTA
Organism: Oryzias celebensis; assembly: GCA_014656515.1. NCBI lineage: Eukaryota > Metazoa > Chordata > Actinopteri > Beloniformes > Adrianichthyidae > Oryzias > Oryzias celebensis. Next base: position 4,002,548 of record BNCR01000014.1, read on the forward strand.
AGTCATGAAAAAGAGATGTAGGAAGCAAAATTATACTAGAGGTTTAATGTCAAACATGGCTGCAGCAGAAAGATGTGGGAAACAGGATGTTCTACAAAAAACATACTGCTTTCTGGTTGCTGTAAAGTGTTATATTAGAGGTCAGACTACTTTAGTTTTTAGGCAAAGGCTTTATTTCTTCTTCTATCTTCTTCTATTTTCTTTCTTTCTTCTGGTTATGTGTCTAATGGAGAAGCCTCCGTTTTAAATTGAAATGAGAACAAAACGCAGCAGTTTCCCATCATTATTCGGTTTATTTAATGATGCAATATGTAGGATTTCTCTGAAACACACATCCTTAGCCTGAATTAGTTCATATTTTTGCAAATCCATTAAGGTAATTATTTAGCAGAACCTTTGACAAAATTATGTTGTTTCTTTTAAAAGTGAAATGTTTTAATCTAAATTTGGCATCACAGAATGTCTGCAACACCCTTTAAGAAAAAGTTTTTCAGTCAAACTGTAGGTCACAATCACAGAGGATATCCCATGTGTCAAAAGTACAGTAACAGTGACAATTAAGAGGAGTCAGATCTCTGGGCTGTGAAGGGATTTCAGACAAGCTGGAACTGAGGTGTCTACCAGGCAGTGAGATCAGATCAAGTGACAGCAAGTGCTGCAGTCGTACTTGCATTGCAGACCACAGCACATCAGCAAAATCAATTCCCCTGATAGTGCACACACTCACACACACACACACACACACACACACACACACACAATGACACTCTAGCAGCAAAATGCAAAGCAGACTCTGGGGACTGCTCCTGTCTGTCAGAATCTTAGCATTGCTGTTTCAGGCTACAGTAGGACTGAAAGAGTTGACGTTTATTAGATGTTATGCATCTGTTTATTGTGATAAAGCACTGTTGTTCTATGCTCAAAGATGATTTATGAATGCAGATTAATCCTTGTAAAAATCCTTTTTCTTCCTAAAAGGGATGCAGTTGTTAGTGTGAGGCAGGTAGTTTAATGTCAAGCAACAAAAACAAAGTGCAACACCCCCCAAAATCTACAACTTTGTTAGTTCTCTTTCAGAAACAGGAAGATGCGCTAAAAACCAAATGATAAAATCGCAAAACACAAATGAAGTTTTGTGCCACTTAGTAAATTAAAAATGATTATTTTTTACTTCAATGATGGTTAAAAACGGTTATTATTTGGCACTAAAACTCAAATGCTATAAAATAAATAGAAATGTGACATTTTTTGATCTATTGATACAAAAATCTGTTGAAATAAAAATAAAAAAAAAACATTGAATATTTAGTTGCATAAAAGTCACTGAAAATCTTAGTTTTTAATTGTGTTGTTTTTTGTTGCCTCTTTTCTTCTTCTAGGGGATCAGCAGTCTGTTTAGCTCCCTTAAGGTGGTCCGGCTGCTCCGTCTGGGACGGGTTGCTCGTAAACTGGACCACTACATTGAGTATGGAGCAGCTGTTCTGGTGCTGCTGGTGTGTGTTTTTGGCTTGGCTGCACACTGGCTGGCCTGCATCTGGTATGATTCCAGTCTTTGCATGCTCCCATGATGACAGGACTTTCTCATTTTCATACAAGCAACAGATAAAAAGGGAATAAAGACTGATAAATGTTACATTTTTGGTGGGTGTAACTGTTTGCTCAAAAGCCAAATTACATAACAGATCCTGGATGCTTTGTTCTGCCATCACAGCGGTGCATTAATAGCACAGACAGCTAATATAAATGAGGCAAATAATAAAGCTGATGTATGCTAATTAGGAGTCAGTGCTTTTTGATTCAGTAAAGTTGTGTGTGATTTTCACTCTGTAAAGCCAGATATTTATTTTGGTTTTATAACATTTTTGTCATTAGTATGTAAATTTATGGAAGATACTTCTAAAGTGAGACCAGATCATTTGCTTTACAGAGGAAAAGTGTAATAAAAGCACAGAACACAACTAGATCTGCAAATACTTGATGTACGACAATCAGCCCCTATTATAAAAAGTTGTTGTGATGCTTTTTGTTTAATTACAGGCTTAATTTGTGATTTTAGATGGATTTTTTTCATCAGTGTAAAACAGTCACTTTCAAATAGACATAATTTTGTTTCAATAATGTTGTGTTTTGACCACGACAGCATAATCAAATGAATGAAGAGGTCTTGAGCCTCGAAGTCACAGAGCAATACCAGTAAGATATAATACCAGTAAAAATAGCTCCTGTGTGGTTTTTCTGGTTGCTATGGCTACACATAGAGCTGCATCTTCGACTTGAGAAAAGTTAGACCATCCTCAACTCAGATAACAGCAGCAATGGCAGCACCTCCTCTTTGTTTGCTGCTGCTGTTTTTACACACATGATGAAGAGGTTGGAGAACGAGCGAAGCATAAGCAGCGTCATGTTGCTGTGCAGTAAAACCTTCACAGGATCAAACAGAACATATTTAAATGTTCTGCACTGTTATGAAGGCGGGAAAGTATGGAGAGAAAATAGACTTACTGGATTTGTGTGTGCGTAATTCTTGACTTGTAACTAGTGTCTGCATGTTTGTGTGTAACTTTGGATTTGTGTTTGTGTAATCCTTGATTTGTAACTCAATACAATACATTTTGTGTGTACTTGCAATTGTGTATTCCCATGTACAAACATTACAAAATACAAAGAATACAAAATATAATTTACACACGCGCAACTTTAAATTACAACAGCTAACAAAACTAACTACAAATCTTAAAAATTTAGAAAGTAAAAATTGCATCACCGAATGATTTCTACTAACCTTAGAAAACGTTGGGTTTTTCTGAAACTTTTCTGAGAAGAACGTGGCATCTCTCTTCTGTCAACTGATGTCACACTGAAATCTCCCAGAATCCTCAGCAGTTGCTGTGGATTTAGCACCAGATTTAACTGAATCTGTCTTTAGTCTCATAACCGTATATATGTGTCTAGGCTCATAACCCTAACAATCCACTGGGAATCCACCTCTACACATTTGCTGTTGGTGTCCTTTACATTATGCTATACACAGACAATTTTCTATTTTATTCCTTTAGTTCCATTTTTAAATTAAATATGTTGTGAGTTATTGGATTTCTAGTTTTACCTCAGTAAACTGTGCATGACTGTGGATTGTAGCAAAACTTCTTGAGGAGTGAAACAGTTTTTTTCTTTATCTCAAACTTTCCCAGCATCTTTTGGCACTGAGGTGGAGTTTATATCTTAAAACCAGTTTGATACCACAGCCTTTTGCATAGGAGCTGTGCTTTTAAATTAAATGATTTTATTTTCTGTGTTTTATTTAACTATGATGCACATAACACGTTTAGTGAAAATTCAGGATAACTAAAAGGAGATACCAACCATACTTTAAATATTATTTAATAATATTTAATTATTTCAAATATTTCAAAAAATGTGTGCTTTTAATTAAATACATTTTATTTGTCTTTTCCAAAACAGTTTTCATAATCCAAAATCAACCTATAAAAATAGCAGATGAAATGTTTGTATTAAAGAATAAGTAAATAAACTATTTACGATTAATAAAACAGACATCCAAATGAAGAAAGTAAAATAAGTGAACAGAAGTTTCAAACTTATGAAGTCCTTATGGGGAAAGGGATCCACAGGCAAGGGGCATTATGGGAAAATGGCTCCCATCTGCAGGCTAATAAACGAGATACCACCCTGTTTTATTCACCTACATTAAAAGGGATCCTGCAATAAAGTTAACAGAAAGTTTTTGTTACTTTCAGCAGGAAAACAAACCAAGCAATTAGTGAAACCACTGGACTAGAGTTTGTTGCTGAACCAGAGATGGTTTTTACCAATCTGTTGGGAATAATCCTGGGTTGCAGTTGGACACCAAGTGTTTCAAAATGAGTTTTTAAACACTGTTTCTTGGATGAGAAAACATCTCCCATTTCTGCTCCAAAAACTCCCTAAATTCTACAGTTGAAAAATAATTTGAAACATTTTTAACTCTTTACTAACAAAGTTATGAACTCTTTAGGTACAGCATTGGGGATTACGAGGTCATTGACGAGGAAACCAATGTTGTCCGCATGGACAGCTGGCTCTATATCCTCGCTGAGACCATGGGGAGGCCGTATCGCTTCAACACGACAGGTTCAGGAAAGTGGGAGGGCGGACCAAACAAGGACTCTGTCTATATCACCTCTTTGTACTTCACCATGACCAGCCTGACCAGTATTGGCTTTGGCAACATCGCCCCAACGACGGACGGAGAGAAAATCTTTGCAGTGGCCATGATGATGATTGGATGTGAGTGGAAGCCCTTTATCTTCATTTGAATGTTGCAAAAACACATCTGACAAGCTCTGCTATGAATTTAAAGGATATGAAAAAGTGTGATAGAATTAAAAAGGGAACCATCTGTGTTCAAAAATGAGAAATCAAAGATCCAACACACATGGTTTTATTTTTGGGTGTGAGGTTCAGGATGAGTAGCTGTCAGAACCACTGCTGCTGGGTTTTTTTTAGCAGTGCGTCTGGCTCAGCTCAAACGAATAGGTTATTTTGAGTATTTTAAGCAAACAAAGTTAATACTCCTGACATGTCAGGTACACATTTTCATACATTTTTAATTTATATCTATTGTTTTGCGTTATTTTAATCTAATTGGCAATATTTTGGAACCACAATGACAGATACCTGTTCCACAATGGGAAAAAAAGTACTGACATAAATATAGAAAAATATGACCTGCTCTATGAGATTTGCATTGGCTGTGCAGCTTGTTTCAATGGTAGCCTGTTATTTTTTACAGACTCGTTAAGCAATGCTCAGCATTCACCAATTTTGAATACTGTGAGGAGTTTGTGCAGTTCTCAACTGCATTTTCAAGTCTTTTTCATGTCACGATGCAGCTCCATTTAGTATAATTTTATTCCAAACAGCTCCTTTCTGCTCCTTTTTTCCTCTTCATACAGTAGCTATCCAATACAGCTAGATCAGTTGATTAGCAATGCAGCCCTGTAGTGCTGCACTGACACAGAGCTGGGTCACACAACTATTGTGTTTGTGCATGCACAATTGTTAAACTGTAAAAATATGAGAGGTTTTTAAAAAAGAGCACAATATCTTCTGAAAGATATTCAAACTATACTTTAATACAAAGTTTATTCATAAAAGCAAAAGCCTCACACTTGAGACTAACTTATACAATACAGAAGAGATATTACAATGGGGCAAAAAAAAGATTTAGTCAGCCAATCGTGCAAGTTCTCCCACCTAACAAGATGAGAGAAAGTCACAATGTCTCATTTTTAAAAAAAGTACTTTAAATTATGGTGGAAAATAAGTATTTTGCCACTCCAGAACCTTCACTGTACTCTGCTGTAACCAGTGACAGGTGGACTTGGCTTTGTGTTTTGGATCATTGTTGTTTGAAGAAGTTTGAACAAGAAGTTTGTCTCTGTGCTGTTTGGTGTATTATAAGTGAGCTATTTTGTTGCATTTACCCAAAAAAGGTTTTCTTCTGGTAACTTGACCATGCAGCCCATTTTAGTTCAGGTGCCTCCTTATTGTACATCTTAAAACATCCACACCACAGTTTTTCAGAGAGTCTTGGGTTATAGCTGAAGTTATTTGTGGGTTTTTTCATTGCATACCTGATGATTTTTGTGGCAAAAATGTTTGTGACCTTGGTTTGATTTTGACAGAACAGCTCACTTTCAACTTCATGATCAAAATTTGAGCACTGCTGGATATCTTTTTGAATCCCTTTCCTGTTTTGTACAGTTCAGGTACCTTTTCCCGTAGATCTTTTGACAGATCGTTAGTTTTCCCCATAACTCAGGATCCAGAAATGTCAGTGCAGCACTGAATGAAGGATGCAAGCCCAGAAACTCCACGACCGTTTGTGCACACACATTGATTACAGGCAAACAAGCACAGGTGAGGATGGTACCTTTAGCTGCCATTCAAACCCTTTTCAGCGCAAACTTTTGAACATAGTCATTTGGAAAGTTTTTGTTGTCTTTAGGATTTAAAAAGGGTAAACTGAATTTTTTTTGTCAATAAATGGCTTCATCCAAACACTAACTATGAGTGGGGAAAACATTTTTGTGTTATCATTCATATTCTATGAAAAATAACCAAGAAATCATCATATCTTCCAGGGTTTGCAAAAATAAAAGTTTGACCCAAAGAGAGAAAAAAGTTAATTTAAACCATCAGGTCCCAGTATTTAAATCACTTTATATTCTGATGTCAGCAGTCTAAATTTGGCCTTAGAATGCTCAGCTGTCTGTGAAAAATGGAAATCACTGCAAGAAAGAAATCTGTGTGTGTGTGTGTGTGTGGTCGTGGTGATGGTAGTGATGGTGGGGGTGGAGGCAGACCTCAATGCGTCACTGGTGTAACTTGCTAAGTAAGATAACTACTTCCTGGAAAAGTTAAATATAAAATACATTTTATTAGAATCAATGTGTTGAAAACTCAGTGTTACCACTGAGACAAACCTAATGAGTTTCAAATGTCATTTTGCTTTTTCTGTGTCGTTAGATTCTTGCCAGCTTTAGATATTCTGATTTAATAAAGAAATGCGGAGTGCACTGTCATTTTTTACCCACACTTCACTCCTTGCCCCAGCCCGCTGAGCTGTTTTGCGCTGAATAATTTACATCTTCTGGGGCATGTTTTTGAAAAAGCCTCAAAAGTAAAGCATGGCTGAAACAGTGAAAAAGAGATGGCAGAATATGGAGAACTGCTAAAATTGTATTTCTAAAAATAGACTTTAGTTGCTTTGCTCCGTAATTACTTTAATATAAAAGGAATAATGTTTCCCTCACACTTTAATAATATAAAAAAACTAATTTTCTAAAAAGGAGGCAGATTTTCACAGCACGCTCTTGTTTTCTCATCTCAGTATTAATAATCTGCCTTCGGCTTATGCGGCTCATAAAACGGTGTACAGCACCGTGCCATTATGTGTGACTGCACACAGAGAGCAGCACTGCCGGATCAATTTAGCCCAGCACTCCCTCCGCAAACCTTCCTCACCTGCTCCTTAGTTTTTGTCATCCACAATATAAGCCCCGAAAAGGAGAAACCGTGCCCTCCCTTCGCTTTCTTGCTGATTTGGCTGTTCAGGTTTATGAACACACTCGAGGGAGAGACTGGTAAAACTCATTTGCAGACTCTATAAAATTCTTATTGTGAGATACAAATGATCCTAAATATCTGAAAAGCAGACAGCCTGGGGAGCTCCGGTAGTAGCTGTGGCTTTGTGTAGTCCATGCCTTTTCTGTGTGAAATATGGATGCCCTGATACAGAGCTATTTTTACCAGCAGCACTGGATCGGTGCTGGCAGCAGAGGATCACAGCGTGACGAAGGATTGCAGAGTGGCATGGGAAAAAGTGCGCGAGCGTGTATGTGTCGGAGGGGGGCACTATACATATGTCCTGTTTCTATAGCAACGGTTGGCCTAGGGCTACCGTTTCTGACAACTATGTTTAAGCTACCTTCAAGTGAGCCAGGTGTTTCATGGTGAGAAGCGCGCAGCGAAGCTGTAGGCCACAGCGAGAGAAGACAATGGTGTTGGGCTTTAAACAAAGAAATGTTTCCTGCTCATCAGCAAAGTGAGCATGACCATCTGTGCTCAAAATGTTCTACTTCCACCTTAGATTTCTAAAAGATTCCTGCTTGTTTTAATGAATTTTAAAGCACAGCTTAACAGAGTAAAGACACTAAAGAGCAAATGTGATAAAAGAATAAAAGTTATACTGTTCTTTTTCTCTCACGAGGAGCTTTCTAATTAGAATTATTCCTCAAGCAGCTTTTCAGAACTTTAATTGTGGTCTGTAAAATAAACAAATGTGCACAAATACACGCAAGGGTTAGCGTCATCATCTCCGGGTAATTGAAATGTTTGGCTGCCGTGTTGGCTCTCCGTCCCTTCAAGCAGGGCTAATTAAGGCTCCATTGCCAGGAGAGTCCTGCTCGCACAGAGCACACATGTGATGGCTTTGATCCACTGACACGCGCCAGCTGTTGCACCAGTTCAACCACCTCAGATGCCCGGCTCCAGTCTTTCTGCCAATTTTCTTATAATTTTCTATCAAAAGAAATGCATAGAGAAAAATGTGTTTAATCCAATGTATGAACAAGCTCAGTTGTAGGTCTTTCCTTTTGGCTAGAGTTATGCTGGTTGAGTTTGATGACTGTGAATACTGCCGCTGCTTAATTTCCCATGTGGCTAAATAAAGCATTAACCATAACAAACAATATTAAATCCGAGGCGACTGAAAAAAATCTGGCTATGTGGTGTGAAACTTTAAAAACCTCTAACTGTCAACAGAGTTGGGAACATTTTAGTCCATTGGTTCATCAGGTTAACCATGAAATCAATGGTGCCTTTGAATTCAGATTTCTCTTGCAGAGATGAGAGAACAGGCATCAGTGCAGCTCAGTTGGGGTTTAGAGTGGCCAGAGAAAGGCCATTCCTCATTAAAAGGAGCAAGTCCAATGGTGACTGAATAACTTGCAGATCTTCTGATCTGATGTAACAACCTGCAGGCAGTGTGCATCAATTCATTATTATTACACCTGCAGGAAAACACAGAAATCGCAGAATAACTATCTGAGGATGTTGTCTACAGTCCAGCTGGGGGACATGTTATGGTAAGGAGGCAGAAAAATGCCAAAAAATATACAAATTTTTCTTCTTAACTACTGTACTTAACTGTCTTCAATCAGCAGGAGAGAGGAAGACATTTCAGTTCAGTTGTAAGCATGCAAAGAAGCAGAATGAAAAATAGACATGCAGAGCATCCAATGAGTAACTGTTTGTTACTAAAAGCTGCAGAGTCACACAATGCGAGAATGACCACCTGACCAACAGAGCAGCCGCAAACAAGCTATATTATCTTCACTTAGTTCTCAATTCCATCTTTCCTGTGGTTTATCTCAAAACTGCATTTCCCCCCCCTTTTTAGACAGTGTTTTTTTTTTTTTTTTTTTGCTTCTTGTAAATTAGATCATGTATCAAATGAAAGATTTAGAAAACACTTCTCTGTTCCACTCAATGTCAGGAGTGTCAGTTATCTAAATAGGCAGAAGGTCCCAAAATATATATTTTTTAATTCATGTTAAATTTTTATTCTCTACATCAAATGTGGCGCTCTCTCTCTTTCTTTTTTTTTTTTTTTAAAGGTTTGCCATTTTTTGCACTGAGATCAAATATTTCTAACTGGAGACCTGCTTTTGAAGCACCCGAAAAGTTCTCTTCTCATCTTCAATGACAGTGAAATGGTTCTTTGAACTTACTTTCAATGTCCACATCAATTATATTTTTTTTCCCTAGCCCTTCTGTATGCCACCATCTTTGGTAATGTGACGACCATCTTCCAGCAGATGTATGCCAACACGAACCGTTACCACGAGATGATCAACAGTGTACGGGACTTCCTGAAACTCTATCAAGTTCCTAAAGGCTTGAGTGAAAGAGTAATGGACTATATCGCCTCCACCTGGTCCATGTCACGGGGTATAGACACTGAAAAGGTATGAAGGCTGATGGTCGTTTCTTATTTCTACAAAAACATTATGAAATTTGCTCCTATTATTGAAATTCCTCTTAATTGATTTATTGAAAACAGTTTTTATTGTGCAAATTTTATTATCAAGATGTGTAACATTAATAAAAAAGCAAGTAACTAGACCCACAACAATCTGAGAAAAAATACCAAACTAATTTGGTCAACATTTGCTATGGATGTCTTGATTTATTGCCTTAGAACTTTTGCGTAGCTTTGCTGTTGAGACGCAAACGAAAGGCTGTTTGGAGCAGAAGCATTGAATAAAATATGCAAAAAAACCAGAATCAAACTGCAAGGCTTCAAAAGAATGAACAGGCTGCACAGAGTTCCTGCTGCTACGCTTAGATGTTTTTCAAACAATGTGAGTATTAAAAGAATTAGGCATTTAAAAGCTGAGGGAGGAGACACTACAACCACTACCATGATTTTAAGCCAAAGGGCATTGCTGCACCTGATTAAAACCCATTTGTCTAAAGTCTCATGATTTTATTATTTCAATTTTGATCAGAAACACAGTTGTTAATAACTCAGGGATTCTAGGACTAGCAAAATGTGCTCACTTGTAATCAGACGTGAACGCTAATTATAATTTATAATGCACACATACTGAGTCTGCACTGCATCGATGTGTTTTTTTATTGTTCTGGCTTCAGGCCACACTGAAGGGTCTAAAAATGGGACCAACTCCCCTCACTGCTTTGCATTCAACTTCAGGCAGGTTTGTTTCAGAGGTAGAGCCCTGCGACAGGCTGGCATCCTGTTGATGAGGTGTCCCTGAAGAACATGCTGCTGCTTACTGACAGCTGATCGGCAGCTTTTCTCTGAGCTGGTGGCTACGATCCTGTTTCCTACATGTGGCACCACGATGAAGTATATGCAGTTCCTGCTGCAAACATCTATGTCTCGTGAGAGATGAAAACTTTTTTAATGCACTGAAATGTTTGGAATTTTCAGGGACTTCACTAGTGAAGAAAAGATTTATTTCGAAGCAGAAATTGTGTTTTCTTTCATTAGATGACATCTACTACTGGTCATTTTATTAGATATGCCTTGCTAGTACTGGTTTGGACCCCCTTTTGCCTTCAGAACTGCCTTAATTCTTCACCAGCCTTAACTGTTGATACAAAGCAGGATGGATCCATAATTCATGATGCTGATGCCAAATTCTGACCCTACCATCCGAATGTGGAAGCAGAAATAGAGACTCATCAGACCAGACAACATTTTTCCATGTTTCTATTGTCTATGTTTGGAGATCCGGTGTGAATTGTAGCCTCAGTTTCCTGTTCTTAGCTGACAGGAGTGGTACCCAGTGTGTTCTGCTGCTGTAGCCGATCTGCCTCAAGGTTGGACGTATTGTGGATTCAGAGATGCTCTTCTGCTGACAAAACAGAACCCTTTTGCCAATTAGCTGCAAAAAGGTAATGAACAGCATTGGTGAGAAAACGGAAACTCTGGCAGAGTCCAACCTACATCAGAAAGAAGTCAGTCTTGCTGCTGGACATGCGACATGTTTGTGCAACAACTGAATTGTTTCCATCAGCACATAAAATGTTCATTCTCCCAAAACACCGTTTCTTAAGAAAGCACATGTAAATGTACATTTTCCCATAAACCACTGGTGTCAAACTCCAGTCCTCGAGGGCCAGTGTTCTACAAATCCTTTCTAATCAGCAGCAGGTAAGGCGGAGTTTTTACAAAAACAATCAGGATATTGTCCCTTGAAGCCTGAAGTCCGACACCCCTGCCATAAACTTTTGAGGATCTGGACAAGGTGCAATAAGCTGGTCAAGTGTTCCACCGCCAGAAAGGAACCCACACTGATCTTGATCCTGAATGAAAGAAGGAACTTCTTCTCCAGGTTGCTTTTACAGTTCTTTGACACAGGCCTCTCCAGAAAGTCTGAAAAGTGTGATTGCTGAAGAATTAACAGTGTTGTCAGCAGGAGGTATTGCCCCTAATGACCACGCAAAGTTGCAAAGGAGTGTCTGGCAACATCCAGACCACTGACTGTAAATGAAAACTGGATTGAGTAGCTCCTCTCCCTGACAGTCCATACAGGAAGTATCCCATTTAGAAGAGAAGCCAAAATCCCATTGACTTCAATTGAGAAATACTATTACTCCATCATATTTGTCAGAATATCCACTCTTTTTCTACTATCTTTTTAACATGTTCTTAATAATCATCATTTTGTTTTCATTATATTTGTTCTGTACTGCAAGTCATTCAAGTTATAAACTGTCCAATCGGAAGCTTCAAAAAAAGGCATGTGGCGCATTCCTGATTGGCAAGAGTGGTTGCCATAGAAACAATGACTCAGACTGACTTGGACAACCACTGCTTACTTAAATTGTCTGGCTCCAAAATTTTGGCGTCTGTATCGGTGGAAGCGGAAATAAGCCAGTTTGTATGGGTGACATCACACTTACTCGGTCCAGTTCTCATATACAATCAACGGTCCAGATCTAGACTTGCCTTTTTAGCTGCCGGATTTAACCTCTTTACCAAACTAGTCTTCAGCCATGTCTGGCCCTGCCATGAAGATCTTCTCCTGACTTGTAACATGCAACAACTTTCTTCTTTAAAAAAAAGCTTTTATTTTCTCTGCATTTGGCATCTCAAAGTTTGTCTAGCTATATTTTATACTTTTCAATATTGCAAAAGGAAATGTTGTTTTTAACTTTACAAAGAAAATAATTCAGAAGATATAGGTTGATGGAGGAGATGGTTTTCATTTGTGGTATTTAAATCAGGAATTCCTAGGAAGTCACTCCAACACAGAGGGAGAAAATAAGGGAGAAGCATTAGTTTTAGTGAACCTACCATTCACATACCTTCTGGTTTGGATCATGACACAAAAAGGGTGTCTTGTGTCACAAGTCAATTCACGTTCTTTGTTTGGCGCCAGCTGGGAGTTACCAGCCACTGTCGGTTCTGAACACACAAACTAAATACAAGCAGCTCACCATTATAGCTGTCATTTGAAGACTTTCCACCAGACTTCCTTCATAACTGCCACCTCTTTTCCATATCCTCATTTGTTTTTCTGTAGGTGCTGCAGATTTGCCCAAAGGACATGAGAGCAGATATTTGTGTCCATCTCAACCGCAAGGTTTTTAAGGAGCATCCGGCTTTCAGGCTAGCCAGCGATGGGTGTCTGAGAGCGCTGGCCATGGAGTTTCAGACAATCCACTGTGCTCCTGGAGATTTGATCTACCATGCCGGTGAGAGTGTGGACAGCCTCTGTTTTGTGGTGTCCGGATCACTGGAGGTCATCCAGGATGATGAGGTGGTGGCTATTTTAGGTGAGTTGAGCTTTTCTAAGGATATTTTGAATTTTGTGGCTCAATGAGGTCAAACTTCTCAAAAAATGTGCTATTGTTGGGAAAAGTTTTCATTTTTATTGGTTATATTTAAATATTTGTAAAGTACATGACCATTGAAAGTGTTTTTTTAATTAGACAGAACTGAAAAAATAACGCCAGTGCCAATAGAAGTTATTTCACACGTGGACAAAATTGTTGGTACCCCTCAGTTAAAGAAGAAAAAACCCACAATTCTCACTGAAATCACTTGAAACTTACAAAAGTAACAATAAATAAAAGTTTATTGAAAATTAAATAATCAAAATCAGCCATCACTTTTGAATTGCTGATTAACATAATTATTAAAAAAAAAAAAACTAATGAAACAGGCCTGGACAAAAATGATGGTACCTCTATAAAAGATTGAAAACCATTTGACCAGACTGACATGATTATAGACTCAAAAACCAAGCATACGAAGAAAAGAACACTGTCCCTACGGTGAAACATGGAGGAGGCTCAGTCATGTTTTGGGGCTGCTTTGCTGCATCTGGCACAGGGTGTCTTGAATGTGTGCAAAGTACAATGAAATCTGTAGACTATCAAGGCATTCTGGAGAGAAATGTGCTGCCTTGTGTCAGAAAGCTTGGTCTCAGTCGCAGGTCATGGGTCTTCCAACAGGACAACGATCCAAAACACACAGCCAAAAACCCCCAAGAATGGCTGAGAGAAAAGCGTTGGACTATTCTAAAGTGGCCTTCCATGAGCCCAGATCTGAATCCCATTGAACATCTGTGGAAGGAGCTGAAACATGCCATTTGGAGAAGACACCCATCAAACCTGAGACAACTGGAGCAGTTTGCTCATGAGGAGTGGGCCAAAATACCTGTTGACAGCTGCAGAACGCTCATTGACAAATACAGAAATCGCTTCATTGCAGTGATTGGCTTCAAAAGGTTTCATTAGTTTTTTTTTTTTTTTAATAATTATGTTAATCAGCAATTCAAAAGTGATGGCTGATTTTGATTATTTAATTTTCAATAAATTTTTATTTATTGTTACTTTTGTAAGTTTCAAGTGATTTCAGTGAGAATTGTGGGTTTTTCCTTCTTTAACTGAGGGGTACCAACAATTTTGTCCACGTGTGTAAGTACTGATTATAAAGATATTGCACATTTTCTTATTTAAATGTGTAAAACAACAATAGTATGAATTGGAATAATTGACACGAAAAGTAAAGTATTTTTTTGGACTTCAACACTTCTCTTAATGCAATATGTCAAAGAAGCTGGAGATTGTTGAAACTGCTGTGTTGAAACAAATGTCTTCATAACAGATGTGCAGACACAGCGGTGCATCTTATCTAAATTTATCATCTCAGTTGCTCACTGATACTAAAACTGGCAGCAAACACGGCGAAAATGCAGCTCAGTCAAAACGCCCCTAGCACTGTTCCAACTAAATTGTTTTCCACCATGGCAACAGAATAATTTTGTTGGAAGACTTAAAACATTATTCCAGTCTCTTTGTGCAACAGACTGCCTCTGCAGGGAAACTGAGCAGGTTTAGGATCTTTTTCTGCAGAGTAATGGATCCAGGAATTGAATTGGATGTACATTCCTGCCAGCTTCTCTTTGTGTACAGTTGAGTGTTTTTAGCTCCTTCTATATCCAATTCAGTCATTTCCTGTATTTCAAAGCCATCTTTTATTGTTATTTTATTTTGCAAATGTTGCTTTTTTTTCTATCCAACAACTACAGTTACATTACAAACAAAATGCTCAAATAGATGACTTTTCTGAAATGAAAACCGAGCTCCTTCAGTACTTGTTCACATGTGTGAAAGACAAAGCTGCAGCATCACTTGTGATCTCAAAGTCTGTTAGGGGTTAAGATCAATAGCAGTAACACACTCCCAACGGCGACACATCCACGTGGCTGTGGCTGCCGGACTCCAGCTCCGATTGATTTTAGGAAAAGGCTTCACCAATTTCCTGATGCTTTGACATGTGTCAAGTTGAGAGATTTATGGTCGGAGACAGAAGATGCAGAGCAACACAGTGGAAACGCTCACCTAATTGTCTGGATCATTCTAAACCAGACCGGACCGCTCAGTGGTTCAAGTTACTAATCATTAGAGTATAAATTAAATGCTATTGAACAAACCTTCCAAAGATAACAGTATTTCTTTTTCCAAAAATAACAACCTTCAAATGCACTGTTCCACATTATTTACATTATTTACAAACAACAGAGTTCCACAACATTTGAGAGATTCTAAAGAACTGAAAATGCTCATTTGTTGAATTTGATACTGAAATCAAAAGCAATTCCAATCTTCACAGGTCTAGTTATATTTGAACATAGGAGCCCTTATTTTGTGGCAGCTTCACAATTCTTGCATCTATTGAACTTGTGGATTTTTGGAGAGTTTCTGTTTGAATTTCTTTGCATAATGTCAGAATAGCCTCCCAGAGCTGCTGTTTGGATGTGAACTGCCTTCCACCCTCAGAGATACAGTGGCTTGCTAAAGTATTCATACCCCCTGGTCTTCTCCACATTTTCTCACATTATGACCACAAATATGAATAGAAATACATTTTATTGGAATCTTACGTGAAAGACCAACACAAAGCGGAACACACTTGTGAAGTAAAAAGAAAATTATGCAAGAGTTCTTTTTTTGGTACAAATAAGAAACTGAAAAGTGCAGTGTGCAAAAGTATTCATCCCTCCTGACTCAATACTTTGTGGAACCCCCCCCTTTGCTGACATTCCAGCTGCAAGTCTTTTGGGGTATTTCTCTACCAGCTTTGGACATCTACAGACTGAAATCTTTGCCCATTCATCCCTGAAAACAATTCAAATTGAGTCAGATTATATGGAGAGCGTTTGTGAACAACTGTTTACAGATCTTGTCACAGATTATCGATTGGATTTAGGTCTGGACTTTGACTGGACCATTCCACTTCACAAGTGTGTGCCACTTTATGGTGCTCTTTCATATATATATATATATATATATATATATATATATATATATATATATATATTTTTTTTTTGTAAGTGATCATGGAATAAGAGGGATTTTCAGAATTTTTTAATTTCTGAAATTAACTCATGCTGTGAAAGCCTAAACCAACAAAGAAGATTGTTGCTTCGCGGAGTGTAATTAATCAGCATTAATATATATATTAACATTTATTATTAAATTATTCTCGTGCATTAGCACGTTAACATTGACAGTGGGTCCAGGTTAAAATGAAGGAGGATTTCTTTCTATTTTAATCATTTTATTTTTTAGCAAATGAACAAGCAAATAATGGTTGGCCTATTGGATGTTTTTTATTGGTTACTTTTACTCTTTTTTGGGGGTAAATCATTTCTGAAACCAGTAACTTGTGTTTCTAATTGAAGTAGAAGTTTTGAACGTAAATGAACGTGCTCATTTTTGTCTCATGATGTTAATGGCCTTTGTCTATGTAAGTCCCAGGTGAGATACATAGACTAAATAACTCAAAAATCATATTTGTTTATTTATTTGTCTTGTCATTTTTTAGGGGGATTTTTGGGAGGCTTTTTTTTGTAAAAGGATCAATGAATGGGTCACTAAACCTTAATTGTTTCATTTTATTTTTCTATAATGTAAAACACTGTGTCTCATTTGTCTACGGTGGCCCTGAAGTGCAAATCACACTAGCAAATCACTCAATACAAAAAACATAAAAAAGATCACAACGACAATTAAAAAAGAAAAAAGAAAAAAAGCAATAATATCTTGGTTTAAAAATCTAAACAAAATTCCAGCAACCAAAACACAATTCTAAAAAACAAAACGAAATCAAAATGAAACATTTCAGAAAACAAAATTAATTTCTTGAAATCAAGATAAAAAGATGAAAAACTAAACACAATAAGAAGCCCAAAAAGGTAGTTACTATAGGACTTTGCTGCCTGGATGATGATCATAAAGCTTATTAGTTTGCTGACATTAAAGGCACATTGAAAATTAACTCAAAAATCAAACATCAATCACCGATATCCCGTAGTACCTACCTTTTTCCCGTTTCTTTTTGCTTCATTTATTAACTTTTTATTTTGATTTTTGGAAATTACGTTTATTTTGTTTCATTTTTTCGTAACTGTGTTTTTTATTTTCTGGAATTTTGTTTTGATTTCTAAAATGTAGTGTTGTTCTTATCATTTATTTGGCTATGTAATTGTCAATGTGTTCTCTCAAATGTTTCGAATTACATTCTGCACCTTTGAATGTTTTGAGGGTGCAGTCCATAAAGGTAAATGTGCCTTTATGACTTCACCTTCTTCAGTATATTTTCTCAGTAACAGCCACAGTTAAAGGTATTTTCTCTTTAATGTTTGTTTGGATTTTGGTCTGACTCATGCTTCGTGGGTTACAGTTACATACAGTCGGACTGTTTGACTTAAAATAGTGTGATGCGTGAGTCACAGTGAGCTTGAAACTGCTGCGAACAAAAATGTAGACTTCCAGGGTTTGAAGAAATAGACATATACAACTTACGTAAACATGCAGGGTGGATAAAAGATTATGGAACGTGTATGTATATGTAGAAGAGCTAAAGTTATGCTGGTTAAAGTAAGGATTCCTTGGTTTAGTCTGGGTTTTGTTATATTTAGTCATGTTCTAAGTTGCTGTTGTCAATCACACCAGTTTCAGGTTAATCATCCACAGCTGTCTTCATTTAGTTAATCAACCTCAGTGTATTTCAGTGTCTGGTTTTAAGTTCACCATTGTCAGATCTCCTGTTCCGTCTTGTCACTTTTTTGTTTCTCCCATGGTTTTGTCTTGTTTAAGTGTATTTATTAAATGTTTAAGTTTCTGGTCTCCTGCATTTTGGGTCCTCCACCACCACTCCTTGACAGCAAAGTGCCTGAAATATTTATTTAAGAACATTACAAGTATGTTTTTTTACAATGTTGTACAAAAAAAATCAAAGAAAGGAAAACATTTGTGCAGCCCTTCTTAAATAACATTTCATGTTCTGTTCTGAAATAAAATATGCAATATTAGTTACAGCTGTTTTTATGCTTGATGGCAATACAAGTATTATGGAGGTCCAGAAGAAATAAAAATATTCGCCACTAAATCATTAAATATATCATTAAAGGTTTAAATGTGCTTTTTAATGGCAATGTTAATATTTTAATGCCACATATATTTAAACATCTGTTGATTTCAAATTTTATTTATTTAATACCAATATTAAATATTTATTGACACTTTTGTTTACAATTTAATGGCATATATGTTTATTTCATATGGTCTCTTCTGGACTTTCATAAAATATATTTCTGATAATGTTTGATGGAAGTTTTTTTCCAAATTACTTTTCCAAGAAGTATTTTTAACCTTGTGCTCACAAGACATCAATGAATATTCTTTTAGTTTCTGTTGTGCACACAGGGTGATATTTTGTCCACACAAGGTTATTTGCAGTGCACACATTTTCTTTTCTTGTGCTGACATTTTTTTTTTTTTATTTGTGCGCTTAGGGCTCTGTTGAAAATAAACAAATGTAATTCATTCATATCACTGATTTTTGCATTGGTGAAAGTTCTGTATAAGATAAGTTATATATTGGTGAAGTTAAAAAGGAGTTATTTAATTATGTTCATTTCATGTCTTTCTTGTCTACAAAGAGTCTTCAGCGCGTGGTTACGCATGATTTGTTCCTGTATAACACATTTTATAAGTAAAAAAAAAAAAAAAAAAAAAACACACAACAGGATTATTTTTATTTCCCAAACCTTTTTTTTTCTCAAAATATTATAACTGTCTTTAGAAATTTTTAATTACTTTCATTTAAGCGAGAACATTACATCCACTAAGTGGCTTTAAGCAGCTTAGTGAACTCCATTTAATGATGTTTTGGCATTAGAGGCCTCTGATAGGCTAATTAACTTTGTTTGAGTTAATTAGAGGCACAATTCCAGTCACAAGGGCCTCATTGGGTTACTAAATAAAAAGAAACAAAAGAAGTGAAACATTACAAAGGGTTCACCAATTTCTAAACCTGGTTCATTTTTATGTTTAGTTTCCATTTGTTGACTCAATAACATTAAAGAATAAATACATTTAAAGCATGAGTCTTCATGCTGCTCAGGAGGGACATTACTTCCATGCCTGTGACTGAACAGCTTTGTTATGAAAAATTAACTCTAGCAATATTAAAAGCCCTTTACAGGATGCTGCAGAAAGCAGAGTTTAAATCTTATCATGAGCAAAAGGCCATGCAATCAGGAGGGAGCCACAGTTTGCTGCTTCATGTGGAAAATATTAGCAAATTTTACATTTGGGGGAAGTTTGAACACCTTCTTGAATAGAATAAAAGGGGGCTGGCAGCGTCGTGCGTATGAGATACTGTCACAGACGGAGTGCTTTCTCCAGACATCATTTTAAAAGTTAACACTTGGAAACAAATAAACATTTGACCGTTTCTGATCAACGTGAAGTTACTACGGCAGCTGTGGTGCAGAGGTAGAGTGGTCAGCCTCTGATTGGAAGGTTGCAGGTTCGGCTCTGTCATTTCTTCCGCGTGTTGAAGAGGCAAGACACTGATCGCACATTGCTCTGGGTGGTCACGGGTTATGGAGGCAGAGCCCCCATCAGTATATGCATGGGTGAATGGGCCTTAAAGCACTACATGAGATCTCGCCATTCATTTATGTGGATTTTATCAAGCCCTAACTTCCACCTTCAGAAAAACTCAACAGAAGACAGCTAGTTTTGTCCAGAAATATGGTCCAGAAGTTGCCAAAATCACCAGTCCAGGTTAAATATTTTAATGTACATTTCAGCTACTAAGAAAGTTCAAATTCTTACGTTGACATTTCACAAACGAGGAAAGAAATGGTAGATCCCAATTGACACTGAAAAAGAAAAGCTTTCTCAGCTTGACATTTGAACATAAAGGAAAAAAAAGGTTTTCTCAAATATTGTAGAAATCCCTAAACGCCAGTTTTAGAATTAGAACTTATAACAAACTTGTCTTGAATCTTTAATTGTCTTTTTTTCTGCAGGTAAGGGAGATGTGTTTGGCGATGTTTTCTGGAAAGAGGTGACTCTGGCTCAGTCCTGCGCAAATGTCAGAGCGCTGACCTACTGCGACCTTCACGTCATTAAACGTGACGCACTGCAGAAGGTGCTGGAGTTCTACACCGCATTTTCCAACCACTTCTCCAGAAACCTGCTGCTTACCTACAACCTGAGGAAAAGGGTGGGTGGGTCTTTCCATAATCCCAAGAAACTTCATTTTATTCTATTTTTTTTTAGATATATATTATGCATTTTACCTTGATAATTATTTATGGGTCAAAAGAGGACATTTTTACATTGCATTAGATGTGTTATGTAACACTACACAACATTTCTGTGGTCTAAAAATGTTGATTATTAAATTCTGAAATCTATTGTACTTTTGGCTATTGAGCAATATTTCTATTTAATAAACCAGGTTTGTTAACATCATGACTTTTTAACATATCCTATAAAAACAAACAGTCAGCGTATGACCAAATACCTGGAGCTGTGTTAGCTTGTCTGTAGAAATAACAGTAAATCACGGTGCATTTCACAAACAAATAACAGCTGCTGTCAGTTAAAACCTGCCTACAGTCACAAAAACACCTGATATGCCCTGTGTTGGCTCAGAGTGAATCGTTTTAATGGATGTGCCTCAAATATGAGGGACTGGGAGGATGGCGAGCGTCAGCTGAGGTTTGTGGAAACAAAAGAATCTACAGGTGCATAAAAAGAAGAGTTGGCAGAAAAAAAAAGTGTTTTAGTTACAACCAAACAAAGCACAGCGAAATGTTGAAATGACCTCAAAGATTTAGAAGAAAACACAAAACAGTGATACATGTCCCTACCAATGTCTGAGAAAAATAAAACTTTAAATTCTCCTCCAGTGTTTTTTTTTTTGTTGTTGTTGATGGACTTCCCATCTGTGGACATTTTTTCCTTCCAAATTCCAGCTTGACATTTTCTGCCTCTATCTTTTTTCCTCTATATTTTTTGTCCAATTGCTAACTAACGACCACTTAATAATTTTTTCGATGCTCAGATAACTCAGCATTTGCTTCACTTCCACATTTAGTTATAGCATTATTACTTACGCACGTTCGCAAAGACTTTTCATCAGAAGTGGCAGCTTGAACGTGCGTTGCCGAGGGCGATGTGAACATAGCTTTAGGTTACCCACATATTATACAAAGATTTTTATCAAAAAATACCCCAAAAAGAACAAATAGCAACCACATACAAATACAGAAAGCTGTCCAGTTCACCTCTTAAGTTTATTAAGGAGAGGTAGCATGTCAATAAGCAGCACTTCTCTGATTTACGAGCTCTCAGGAAAACTTACTGTTCGACTTCAGAAACCAAAAAGTTCACATTTTTACAGAAATTATATTTACAATAATGAACTTGAAATCTAAAAAAGAGGGGAGATGAACAAGGATGGAGTAAAATATCAAAATGCAGGAGACTTGAAACTTAAAAGAAATGAATAAGTAGTTGTACGAAAAAATTATTAGAAAACCTTAGCAAATTTTCCATGTTTTTTTAGAGAGAAATGAATAAGAGATAAATAAGGAAAAAAAAGGAAACCAGGAATATTTTCTAAACATTTTCTCTTTTTGCTCTTTTCTCGATTTTCCTTTAAAAAAAATATTGGATCAATAGAGACTCTGATGCTATCCTTTTGTCTCTTATGAAAGAGCCTTTATTAAGTCCCAGAAAAGCTTTGCTAGCTCTGCAGAGACTCAGACACATGCTGGGCCACCCAGGCTTTCAAAACAAAAGGCCTCATAAGAAGATAATGGGCACAGAAGGAGAACAACTTCCCGCCTGCTCCAGCAACATCATCAATATCCTCACGTCCTAGATAGTTGTTTGTTGTTGTATAAAGATTCAAAGTAGGTTATACTTAACCTTTAATTAGGGTTCAGCATAGGAAGTGGATGATCAAAATCTTTCACAGATGTAATATATGATGGAAAATAATACAGTTTTCCTTGAATGTAGAGGTCCTAGTAAAGAATATTTAAAAAATGCATAATTTTCTGTATTTTTTAATCATTTATTTCGTATCATATCTTTAGATGCACCTTGACAAATGCATACTTTCGCAAAACATTTAGTCTCCTTACCAGACAAATGACTTTAATAAAAAGCAATAGCAAAAAGTGTTATTTATAAAACTGCATGCATGTGTAAAGTAAGATGTTTTCATGAGATTAATGTGGGGAACTTTTGTTAGCGAAAAGGGAATTACATTATAAAGGCATGCCTGAATGCACACACAGCTTCAAAACAGTGGATATTTGTCAAAAAACAGACAAAAATAATGAGATATTTTACAATCTGATAAAACAATTTTGAAAAATAGAGTTTATTTTATTTTATGTGAATGAAAGATTGTAGCATTTGGTGTTTAGAAAAACGTCACCCTTCAATTAACACCAATTTTGAGTTCTTGTGTCAGAAATGAACAGCAGGCCAAATGTATCTACCAGTCATTATCTTTTTCATACTGTTACTGTGCCCAAGAGAGGGAAAATACAAGATTGAATTGCCTGCATATAAAGAAGCAATCTCATCTGCTGCCTTGAAGAGACTGTTCTTGAGGGTCCCATACTTTCTGAATGTATACGGCAGGGAAATCCGCAGATGCATCCAAGAAGGAGCTCGGCCTCCGAATGTCATTTGTGAGATTTTAATGTCTTTGTAGGAAATAGGACAGTTCTTCCCTTCCGATAAAGTTTCGTTTTGTCACAGTCTTCACGAGGCTAGGATCTTTTTGTTTTGTTTGTTCCCATTGTTTTATTCCTTCTCCTTCATGTATGGAGGTTTTTGGTTGCAGTTTTTTTATGTCTTTGAAAATCTCAACACTTTCTCTAATTGGAGCAGGTGGCTTCTATTCCTTTTTTTTGGTCCCACTACATCTTTTCGTGATGTGGTTGATTGAGAAAGATTGAGATTGAAAAAGACAGAGGCATTTTGGATTTCATCTGAGTGGCGGTACTCCCTGATTTCTCCATGCTCAGAAGAGTCGACTGCTCGTTTTATTTTTTTTCCTTCATGTGTGTTCTTGCTTTTAATGATTCCAGTGCATTCCCATCCAGGGGATCAGAGATCACACATGTCCAGCTTAGACTGCTTTCTTTCCTTCACACGCTAAAGTACTTCCAGATTAAAGTAACAGCTGAATGATGCTTTCTATAGAAAAGAAAAAAATATGTAAAGCTTTGTAAAGTCTCACTCCAACTATATTTTTTTCTTTTGTAAACTCATTCAAAGTGGTCTTTTATTTGTGATTATGCCGTTTTTAGACATGTTTTCTGCACATCAACAGGAGCTCATTAATTCACCTCTGAGTTGGCGTGAAAAAACCCCGCCCCCTTTCCCTCTCTGTCACTGAGAGCTCTGTGTTTTTGCGCTTCCACGCAAGCTTACATTACCGGTGCAAAAAAATTGTCCATCAAGGTTGGAGTTTTCTAGCTGTACAGTTTTGATCCGGATGTTAGCTCGTACGACACAAAATGGCTGTGCGAAAGTGACCAGTCTGAGTCTTTTTGGAATTAAAAGGATTATATTTTCACTGTTGTCTTACCTCAGTTGGTCAAAACTACCGCAAAAGGGGGGTTGTTATTTTTTTAAACATTAACCAAACAACCAGACTGAGAGATACACCCCTTGTCAATAAAAATGGTTCCATCTGATTATTCAAAAAGGCTGCAAGACTTAACGAACATTTGTCCAATCATGACCTTAACAGGAAGTATGTGAGCAGATCAGAAATAAATTGATAAATAAAGTAAGTGGACACAGAAGTAGCAAATGCTACATTGTTACAATATCATTTGACATATTACTTTATTAAATCTCAGTTTTTTTAACCTTTTTTTGTTATATTTACTGTTATATTTTATTTTATTGTAAAAATCAGCAAAAATTAAAATGTTTGCTGTTCTTTTCCTTGAATCAAAACTGTCCATTTTTCTTCCAGATTGTCTTCCGAAAGATAAGTGATGTCAAACGAGAGGAGGAGGAGCGACAGAGACGTAAAAACGAAGCCCCCCTTAATTTGCCCCCGGATCACCCCGTCAGAAAACTCTTCCAGCGCTTCCGACAGCAGAAGGAAGCCCGCATGGCCACGGGGAAACCGGAACTGGACGCTCAAGATATCGAGAAAGGCCCTGTCTATGCTGACGTCCCGATGCCTAAGGCAGCCATTACCACCACCAGCATTGTTACCGTAACAGAGAGCCCCGCAACGCCCTCATCTTCAACGCCTTCACCTTTAACCCCTCCCAGCTGCAACCCCTCAGACAAGGCAAAACTCCAGGTGCCTTTGTCTATTCCTTTGGTCGGCTGTCGGCCTGCTGAACCAGTCAAGGTCAAAGGCTGGGGCCGCTTCAAGGACTCCATGGCCAAAGCAGACAACTGGAACAAAGTTTCCAAAGCAGAATCAATGGAGACTCTACCGGAGAGGACCAATGCGCTTGAGTCGCAGATTTCTCTAAAGAAGACTGACTCTTGTGACAGTGGGATCACCAAAAGTGAATTGAGGCTGGACAAAGTAGGCGAGTTTCGCATGACTCCTCAGGACCGGAGTCCTGTTCAACCTCCGGAGACCAGGCATGCCTTCTACCCCATCCCAGAACAAACCCTTCAGGCCTCGCTTCAGGAGCTGAAGCTTGAACTAAAAGACGACCTTAAGGATCTAAGTGTTCGAATGTCCAACCTGGAGGCTCAGCTCGCTGAAGCACTTGAACTTCTGAGGGCCAGGAAATCAAGTTCTGGTTCTCCGCAGCCTCTTTTTGACATTTCTAGACCAGCTTCACCAGAATTAGACAAAGAGGACATCTTTTCTTGAAGGAAGGAAAAGTCATCAGGTCACATGGAAACCAGGAAACAGCTGGACTCCAGTAATATCCATTACTTGGAAAGCTGTGGCTGCAATGGGTGCACCATATGAACTAGGCATCATAGCGGTCCGTAAGCTCCACCTGCCTGTGCTGAAGGGGTGTGCCTGCAGGTTAACAAGGTAATGTTGACAAGTTGACATGGTAGCCAGCATTTCTGTGTTTGTAGCACTAATGACCAGAAGGCTACATGAAAACTGACAGCTCCATGTTTGTATATATAGATTTATTTTTCCACTGCACTTGGATGGAAAAATAATCTGGGCGGTTAGATTTCTCTCTCTCTCAACAGTAGAGCTTACTTGTAGATGTATCTCTGTTGGGATGCACCAATGCAGGCAGCATGACCCATTGGTTTGTTATTGAGACTTTCATATGAGATTTGTTGCATGTCATATAAAATAGATGTGTGCCTCGTATTGCAGATGATTTGTTTGATTAGCTGAGGCCGTACAGCTAGTCATTTGCATTTTTTCAAGTTGGCAATAAGAAAGGAGAGACATGTCGGAACTATCCTCGAGTCATTTCCTCAAACACATGTCTTATTTAATGAGCTGCCGGGATCATTATGAATTATACAACAGATAAAACTCTGACCGGGCAATCTGATTTCCAAAAACATATTTGAGCAGCTTACGGAGTAATTTCCATAAATCACAGACGGATGCGCTTGACGAAAAATGAATTTAAATGCTAACTAGTGAGTCCACGGTTAGAAAGTTATCCATCGTTCCTGAAGTTTGGCATTTGTTAATTGCATGATACCTCAGCTGCAAACATGTTACACTTTTGCATCAAAGAGGTGTATTTTTAGCTTTTGCATGGAGTAATTACATAATGTTGACTATGCTGGAGATTATGCTTCTGCATCATTTTACAAAGAGTAACAACTTGTATTTCCAAAAGGGAAATATATTTTTTGGTAAAACAAACAATGACTCAATTCATGCATTTTTTCTCCTTAATAATCCCACTTAAAATACTTTTTAAATAGTATTTCACCATGTGTAACAATAATTTTCTCCATAGATTTGTTAAATTCAGGTGATTTGTGTGTGTGGGTGGGTGTTTATTTTATATCTTAAATAAAACTCTTTGGTATTCAAATCTAGCTTCAAAAAGTCACACCTTCCTCTGATTGGTTACCATTTGGGAACCTTTCCACAGGTACACTTTGAAGTTCTTTGTAATGCCTTTACATATTCCACCTGACTTACACAATTGTGTTCACATATTTACATACTTTGGGTATAAATTATGAAAGGGTTTAAAAACTACATTTATTGAGAACATATTCAGAATGAGACTGTCGCGGGTTACATTAAATATCGAAACTTTTCCTTTTACATTCAGGCTTGCATGGACAAATAAAAATGGACAAATAATATGACAGTAGTTATGTTTTTGTTTGAGTTCAAGTTTAAAAAAAGGTTTTAAAAAAAAAGTCAAATTACAAAAGCATCTTTGACATATCTAGTATCTTTGTTTACACTGAAAAATAATCATTTTTCAACAAATGTGGAGGAAATCCAACAAAATATTTTGAAAATCGTTTGAAAAAAAACCAAAAAATTGAGACACTTTTGCAGCAATTTGTGACATTTACAAGATTAACCCATTTGTGTAGTTTGAAGGGGTGTAATTGTGATTGATCTGTCTGAGGCAGAAACGTTTGTGTGCCACATATGCAGCATGTTCATTCATTTATTTTGTTGTTTTATGTAATTGGAGAAAATTATTAACATTTTTAGGTACATATCATGAAGTAGGGTCAGTGTAAGAAAAAATATTATTAAAATATATTAAAAATTATTATAATATAAAAAATATTATTATATTATAAAAATATTATTACTGTGTGGAATGGGGGTGATGGAGGAACCGAATGCAGGAGACACACTGGTGATCAGGAGCTTTTAAATACAAAAATGTAAACTCATAAAACATTGCATGAATCAAAGAATGAGAGAATCTGGCACTGAACGACAAAAACCATGAACTAAAATAAAATTGGGTTAAATCCCAGAAAGCACATATGTTTTCCTGAAAGTTTGTGTGCTTGTGGCACAAGAGTGGAAAAACCCAAAAACTAAACAAGTAATTCTAAGCACAAAAACAAAATAACTCAAACACCCCAAAATAAAATCGTACCAAAAGTGCAGATTTTCACAGTAAAGGTCGCTGACCTTGTTTTTTGTTGTTTTTTTTACATTTCTTTAAAGAAATCTGCTTATATTGTAAATGTGTGCGTGAAATACAATAATTGCATTCAGCTATTAGAAAGCTTTAATTTTTTAAATCTAAAGAGCTTTATGACATAAAAGCCACACATGGTGATATACAGGTGTTGCTCTCATGTAACTAGTTATTTATGTTTAGGAGCAACTTGTTTACATGTAAACTAGCTGCAAGCGCCTAAATTGAAATACCAGATGATGCGTCTCGTGTTCCTGTCAGCTGTAAAAACTGTTTCTGTTTAAAAAAATTTAATTAAAGAAACAGAAATGTAGTTTGGGGGGCAAAACATTCAAAGTATGTAGATAATAAAAGAATTGATTGTAAAATGCACTATTTTCCAGCCAATAACCCTACCAAAAATAGATATTTTTAATAAAAATATTTAGGAAAAGGAGAATCAGTGTGAAGGACATGTCGTGCAGATTTTCAAAATAATAAATATGCATCAAATATTTTTAAATTTAGAGCCACAAGCTCTGAAATCGAGCAATAACACAAGCTTTTATCATGCGCTGAAATATTGTTTTATGTCGATGGAAGAAAATCGAATTATTTTTCAATGTAACTGACAAATATCTGTAGACTGACTGACTGTTTTAGAAAGTAATAAATGTGACAAAAGTATATTTCAGTCAAAAGAATATCTTGAATTTTGTCATAGATTCTTTACGGCTTGTATGATAACTTCTGGAAAAGGGGTGATGGGGTTTAAGTGTTTTTTGATGTGACAAAGAATAAATAAATACATGAACAGCACCCTACATTATTGATTATTCATATAGATAATTTATGTTTTCTGCCTGCCTTTGCTCTCGAAAGACAAAAGACAAACTGAAGTGGACACAGCTGAGTGGAAATACATGCTTAGGCTTTTTTTTGGTTGCCTCCATCTCCATCAAAAATTCAGCTCGCTAAAAATAAATGGGCATGTCATCACGGAAAACGGGAGCTCGTTTGGTTTTGAGCCAGTGTTTGTGGAACTTTTTGGGTCTTACAAAGATTTTTGTCTCAAAATAGAAAAAAAAAGCCTCTGAAGTCACCAGGCAGCCGCTTCACAAATTTAAAAACTGCTGCTTATGAGAAAAATGTTCACAAACTGCAAGAGGAGAAAAAAGGGGGTCAGACAGCATCACAGAGGAATTTCATCAATCCAGCGAAGTTATGTAATGGCAGATAAAAATGTTGATCGAGCTAAATGAGTTGAGATCTTTCAAAAGCATCATAGTTCAGATGTTGAAATCTTGAAATGCTGAAATAAATAAGTTGAATGTTTTATCTTTTTTATGTAGTTTAATTCTTTTTCCAAAAGAGTTTTGTTGTGCTTGAAAACTCAAAAAAGTAGCGTCTGTAACATAAAAAGCGCATTACTTAAGTAAATATGAGGATCAGGTATGCCTTATTTAAGCAGTAAATGCGTGCGGCTTTTAAAAAGTTTTTACAGTTCTGTACCAGCATCATCCTCAGAGTTGACCAGCATGACGGGGGTCGTTTGACAGTTTTTACACTTCGCTTGTGCTGCAGAAAATCCTCACATCACATGTTGAGCTGCAGAACCAGCTTTATGCAACTGACCCAACGTTTGCTGGGCCAAATGCGCTGAGGCACATTGACAGGACAGGGAATCACTCTGAATGCAGCATTGGCCTGTCTCCTCAATTTTGCACCAAAAAGAGTTTAAGCAATTGCAGCAGATACCAGAAGACACTCCATCTGTGTATGTGACGGGAAAAACACTAATCAGAAATACATTATGCAGAACCCACTAAAATATATATATATTTATATATTTTAAAATGAGCACAGCTTTCAGTCTTTCAGCTGAACTTGGCCTGTGACCCTCCAGCATTTGCTCGTTAGTATTTGCACGATCATCTAACAAAAAGAAAAGTCCAAATCTGCTTCTTAAAATATGACATATTTCACAGCCCAATGGTGCCAGTTTCTCATAAATGATAGTTTTTAAGCCCAGGAAATACTTTTCGTTTTCTAATTGAGGGGTTTTAACCTCAAATACTGACAGCTTTAACAATCAAACTTCCCACAACATCACAGAACGTTCCAAACTAAATTTCTGAATGTCACCCAGCTGTTTAAATAAATTAACTTTATTTATAAAACCTTCAGTATAACTTAACGAGGTGCTGATATTTTTCTTTTTACTGTACATGTCCGACAAAGATAATTTTTTTACAACATATATTTTGTTGTACTTTAAAAAGTGTAAATACTTGCTCTTTGAATTTACTTTTTTTTCTGTAAAGAAAAAGCAAATCACTGTTTCACCTCACCAACGACACAGATGAATGACAGAACTGTTAGCAGATGGTAACTTTCATTTTGCATTACAAGGTTTACTTTTTTTTTTAACATGTTTTCAAGGCAAAATGTCTCTGCTCTGAACTCCTTTAAAGTCTTCATTTTTGATGACAAAGGGAAAAAAAGCTACAAAATGGTTTTTAGCTAAATAAAATTGGATTATTGTGCTAAAATGAATAGAATCGCATGGGAAATTTCAGTTAAGTGGAAAGCAATATGTAGCTCTGTGCTGCGACACTTCTAGAGGCACAACTTTAAGCTGCACAATTGCTTCATTTCATCAGCTCCCATATTGTTGAAATCTTCACCTTTGATTGTGACTCTAAAGCATGCAAACCTGTGCCTTCATGATTTTTCCCCCCTAACTGCTTTTCAGGCTTGTGGAAGGAAAAAGTCGAGTTTATTATCAAATCTATTGTTGCTCCTCCAAACTCATTTGAACAGAGATCATGTGCTTTTTCTTGTGCTCTGGAAAAACAAACCCTTACATACAGAGAAAAACATACACACAAGAAATCATGCAATGTTCAAACTTTGGAAAAAGAGCAACATTTGAATTTGGTGTTATGTTTTATGCACATGCCTCTATGTCCTGTGATGACAAATGTACTATTTTAAGCACAACTGGAACTTTGTTATGAACTGTGATATAATGTGCTATTCATAATAAATATTTTGTACATACTGGACTGGTGTTTTGCCTCCTCTAAGGGGCTGTAAGTCCACAGGTGTATTCCTTCACTGATCTTCTTACATCAGATAAAGCTCACAGTTCTGTGCTCATTTAAGAGGATTCCTTCGTAACCCTCTTGCTTACATTGATCCAATTTGCTGCCACAGATATAATCCCAAGGACAGAAATCAACTAATGAAAACCCAAAAAACTCAACAGAAAATCCAAGTTTTGATCATATGTTAATAAGGGACAGAAAAGCCCCTTTTAAAGCATAAATAACTAATAAGCTGCTGTAATATATGACATGTTATTCATGACCTTAATAGCATCAGTGACTTTAAACCCCACAAATCTTAAACTAATCTTCTTGAAGCATTGCCTTGGAGGTGTCTGCTTGCTTTTGCGTACACCTCAAATCACTTGAGGATTAGATTGTATTTGATGAAAAGCTTTAAGCTCAGTAGGTGGAAAAAAAAGTATGTTCAGATCATGGGAATTTTCTTTATGAACACTTGAGTCCAAACAAAGATTGCAACAAGTGAACAAAACTGGTCTGGATGCATTTTATTTTGAAATTTGACCTATTATTTAATCATCAAAATGTTAAAAGTCAGTGTTTTTATTATTTTTTTGTTATATTTAGTCATCACATCATGAAACCTTCAAAAAGGCTTTAAAAATGTACAAAAAATGAATTTGGTTTTTATGATCTTTTATAGTCAATATAACCAGGAATTTACAGAAATCAACAATATGGATTAGATTAAATAAAATTAAAGACCCACTTTGAGGACAGTTGGTAATTTTAACATGTTCTTGTGGCATTTTTGTCATGATGAAGGACAATGTATGATGAAAATTTATCTTAAAGTTGCATTTCTAAATATTTCCTGTTGTAAATCAGGAGCAGACAAAAAATGCTGTTGAAAAAAGTCTAAAAATGTTACTACGCTCCATTCTGCGCTTCATTCTGATCCATCCAGCTTCATACAACTAGATCCATATAACCTACATCTTTGTTTTCCTCATTAGAGCTGGTATCTAGCTCAAATTGGATTGTTCCAGTAATGCTTGCCACTTGATTTCACCAAAATATGACAAATGCATACTATTTTTAAACTCATTTTCAGAGTATGACTCAGATCGTTATCATGTTATGTGTAAAAAGAAAAAAAAACAGATGATTTGGTTTCTACTGCTGCTCTGATTTTGAGCAACTTTGCAAGCAAGCTTGACAAGTGCAGTAAATGTGAAATTCTTCCTCCGGCACCAGTGAGTGTTATCATATCCTAAAACCAAAAAAAGACTCAGTGATCAAGTGATCACATTTTCCTCCCGAGTTTATTAAAAAACTGTGATTTCTTGCAGCTTAGACAAAAAAAACTCCAAGCATTGAGGCTGCTCCTGCAGCTTGCCTTTAAACATAAACCTTGCACTTTTATTAAAGTTCATGCAGTGAAATTCTATAGAAATTGATAGTAGTCTTTATCAAGTTTACATGGGCTTAGCTTGAGTCCTGCCGGATGCCTTCTGTGCATCTGAACCGGGTTTAGCTCCACGGGCTCTGGCTGGTGAGGACAGGCTGCTGAAGCTGGCAGGTTTTTCTGATATATAAGTCAAGGTGACCCAAGGCGATCCCGCTCAAGTCCAACCTGAGCAAAGCAATAGAGGAACGCGAGCATCAGTGGGGCAACGGTGAACCAGCCTGAAATAAAAAGACAATGGAACAATTTTAAGACTTTCCACTCATCTTACAATTACAAGGGAAATTTGCCTTGATGTCCTCTACGTCCACAGTTCAGTTAATTTTCCCAAAAATCCTCCTTTTCCCCTATTTATAGCTACTTCTGCGAAGGGTCAGTAGCATGCAGGTAACGACAGCTGTCTGTGCTTCCTTCCAAACTGGCCTGCCTCCAAATTATCCCTGCAACTCGCACCTGCACCCACAATGCTTTTCAATGGTCTATTCTCTTCTCATGTAAAAATCTCCTTCACATACACATGAGCTGCTTCATGCATTGCAGAGTTGGCTTTTCTCCTCCCTTTGCAAAAAAAACAAAAGTTGCAATGGACATGTCCAGGTAAATTATGTTTATTCCAAATATTCTGTGATAAAATACCAATAATCCTATTCTACTCAGATTGATCATCGTTAGAAGTAAAACTAGCTGGCTTCTTCACCCCCCAAAAGAAGCAAGCTTTTATTTTACTGCACCAGTAGTTGAAACCCTTTAGTTCAAAGACAAACAATTCAACCCAGTGTGTGGGCTGGATCTGTCTGCAATTTTAGACGGTTACAAAGTTAATCAAATCTGGAGCGAAGTTTCAGAGCAGTTAATAAAAGCCTGAAACTTATTTCCTTCAGCTGCATGTTGTGTTTTTATTGGGTTATATCACTATCTCTAAGCAAAAGTTCAATTTGAGAGCCTTCATTTGGTTGCAACTCAGTTCTGTGCTCTCACACGACTCTCAAGTTTAACCGGAAAATGGCTGCAAATAGCGTCCATTCATCCTTAACTACAATCCCACTACTGAGTTACAAACAGGATAAATATGATCATAAAACTTGCTTTATATATATAAAATAAGATGTTTTCAGATAAAAGGATGATGTTACCTTTATACGTTTTAACCTGAGATTTGTAAAACATTCAAATTCATCGAAACATCTATTTTATGGCAATACAGTGCACAGTAAATAAAAAAATTCGCTTTAAACAAAATTATTTTTAATATCACCAGCGGCTTAATGTCCATTCAGCCTTTTTGTCAAGCACATAAACACAGCCATTAGAGGAAAACAGCAACCGTTTCACCCCCAGATTCTAACATTTAATGCATGCCCAGCCAATTTTTAAATAAAACATTGCCAGAATGCACTTGTGTGTGGAAAATCGACAACCTGACCACTTCCACAGAAATAAAAGACATTGAGGAACAATCCTGGAGTAATCCAGACGTGGCGGTAAGAATGAGCATTACTAAACGAGCTGCAGCACTGAGCATCGCTCATCAAACCCTTAACGAGGATAACCACCTTAAAGATATTCTGCCAATCCTAATTTACTTCATTTGAAGCACAGATTTATCAAAGATACCATTTTTAAAGTGGAGTGGGACTTTAAAGTTTTCTGTGCAGATTTTCACATTGCATCCCTCATTGTAAACTGTGCCATCTCTTTTTGCAGTCGCCACATGGTTGCAAGGCTCATTTGTCTCAACAATCACTTAGTTTGTTATTATTGATGTTCCACTGAGGAGGAATCTTGACCTAATTTTGTTCTTTCATGTTTTGATTACGAGATGGGTCTGCAGGTTGCAGGTAGAGGTCACCTAACCGTCTATAAAAGATAGGATGAAGCTTTGAAGAACACAGGGAGCCCAAACAACTACAGACGTGCGGTTTGATTAGGACACTGTAGACTTCTTCAGAAAAGTCTGAGAGCAATTAACCCCCACACTCCACCCCGGCTCATGTGAAAATCGCAGACAGGCTGATTTAAAAGCATTGATCGTGCTAATGAGACTGCCCCCCTCCCCAGTGGTTCGGACAGACACATAAGTACACGAGTAGACGGTTTTCTGAGGAAAACATTACATTTAGATTACAAAAGAAGAAAAAAAAAAAAAAAACAAGCAATCAGTGGAAGCGGCATGATTACAAAGCCTTTTGCTAAAAGAGCTATTTCAAATCATTTTCAGTTAGCATCCAGCAGTAGAAAGTCTATTTTTATTACTTCAATAATCTGACTGGATTGCCATACAAGAAAAACAAACAGCCATTCCTAGTTTGTTTTCTAGCTCCATCATTGAATAATTCATGAGGAATGTGGTATTTCCAAACAACTCTCCCTCATTTTTAGTGTCTTTAGTCTACAGAGTCTAAAAAACTGTGTTTAACACTCAGCATTTAGCCATGAGAATAGACTTGTCTTGGTATTAAATATTTTATCAGGCTGTTACTAATAAAATAAATCATATTAATAATGTCTTCTGTGTGAGTTGCTTGCTCCCGGTACTGCTGATGCTGGATTGGTTTTACAGCCACTTCAGAGTTGGTTTCCATCAAAAAATACAACGTCTGAACAACCGATTTTGTTTTTGCACAGCTAGATACCTTCCACAGCAGCATCCTCACATCACACAGAATTCTCCTTCTAATACATCACCTAACCCTCCCTCAGGTGTTTCCTAAATTTCATTAGAGATCAGAAAGTGCTAGAGAGTCTCCACAGATCACAGTTTGTTTATCTCAAGGCAGTAGCTCTCCCATTTTCAGTCTGTGTTTATAAAATGCTTTTGCAGGTAACATTCAGTGTATGTCAACAATTCCATGATTTCCTAGTTATGCAGAAAACCTGTTTTTTCTTAACCAAATCTACACCAAGCATTACTCATAGATTATTTATAGACAATAATATTTACAAGTGAAAACTGCATATTAACACAGGCAAAACTAAACCTCTGAGCTACCAGCTTCCACAAACACTGCAGGCTTTTTCACTTTACTGATTTAGGAGTTCTGTTTAATGCCTCTATGATCAATAAACAATAAATAATAACGTTTTCAATGACTGTTAACTACCAGTATCTTGATGTTTGAAACAAGCAAAGGAAATGCAGAAATACTCTCAGAAATCTCACTGGGAGGCCAGTGCAACCCAACGTTACCCATTACCTTAGGGCAAGGATGGACAACTCCAGGCCTTGAGGGTCGCAGCGTCTGCATGATTTCTAGATATCTGAACCCTACTCTTGACTGATTACCTGGTTCAGGTGTGTCCAGTCAATTAGAGCATTCCAGATCATGGTATGTTGGAAAACATGCAGGAATACAGCCCTCAACGCCTGGAGTTGTCTATCCCGGCCTCAGGGTGTATTCAGACTGAAAAATCCCGTTGGTCCGGACCGAGTCTGTTTAAATTGGTCTGGATCAGGTCCTGAACCTTGCGCTTGGTCTGTCGTCAACCAGACGCTTGTGCTCCAAACCAAAGCTTGTAAACAAAAGCATGTGACTAAAAATCTCTTCAGTCATTGGCCACTGATGATGCCCCACCAGTGGTCAGGAAGAAGGCAGGCATTCAGGTGGTTAACTCCAAATTCTTGTTTTCCTCACAAGTGTTTGCAAGTTTAATTTAGTTTAATTTTTCATTGAAAAATCCTTAATGAGTTTGACCCCCCTGGTTTACACCTTTAGTTCCTCTTTCTACGGTGGCCCTGAAGTGAAAATCCCTCAACACGTAAACATATTAAAGATCACAACATTATCATCCAATCAGAAATGTCCCACAGTACCTATTTTTTCCTGTTTCTTATTGTGTTTCCTTTTTTTAACATTTCCTTTTCTATTTCTGGAAATTATTTTTGTTTTCCGAAATGTTTTATTTTGATTTTGTACCTTTTTAATAGAATTGTGCTTTGGTTTCTGGACTTTTGTTTGGATTTCTAAAATGCTATGTTGTTTTTTTGCTTTTTTAATTGTCATTGCATTGAGTAATTTGGTGGCTTCAGGGCTGCAGTAAAAAAGCTGTATATATTTTGCTTAAATGGGCAAAGTTTAAGGCCAGATCAAATCAATTAAGAAGTCAGATTAGTCCATAATGACACATGTGAACCCTTCAACTTTGCTAAATGAATTTCAGACTTGATTTATAGCAGCTGGTAAGCCGCTGTGCACAGACACACGTGGCTGATATGCTGCTAGATTGCATGTAAACACATTTAGCAGATTGAAAGCTGTAGATTTCTGCCCATAGAGGACCGTTTAAACAGCCATTTGTGAATAATGTCGCACTTGTTTGAGCTTTGTGAGCTATCAATATGTCAATACGAAATGAGACTTGATTCTAACACCACTAAGTGCTTTTAAACACTCAGTTAGAAATACTTTTAAAATAGAAAATCTATAGATTTTGAAAAAATGATTGTATTGTTGATCTCACATATGCTAGGGGGGAATTTATATCATGCTACTCCAATTTATATATTTTTTGCACAAATTTAAAAGAACTAAAAAGTTAATAGAAAATTTGATAAATATAACATGCAAATGTTAAAGACCCACTTTAATGACAATTGTGTTATGGTGTTTTCAACCTGTTCTCGTTGCATTTTTCTAATGATCGAGGATGAAAACTGAGCTCAAAATTGCATTTTCTAAGTATATCTTTAATCAAAATGCGTATCAGGACTAGACGAAAATTTGCAGTTTGAAAAAAAATTGTGACATAGGAAATACGCTGGGCGGGCCACAAGCTCCCTGCTCTGAGCTCTCAGGAACAGGAAGGGAAGTGGGGGCGTGAACTTTCTAATGAACCGCTGCCGCTCTGCAGAAACTATGTCATCGGAAATGTCACTAAAATCCACATAAATATAATTAAAAGAGCTCTAGGAACACTTATACAAAGATGACTGAAGTGGGAGTTTAACAAAAACCTTCATTATTTTATTTTTCTGTTCCTTAGTGTGTTACCAACACTAATGTGATTTGGGGATAAACACATAAAGAACTTCTGTTTAAAAAGCTTAGTGAACGCAAGGTGCTCGGGTCTAAACCATCATTCCTCCACTGCTGTGCTTGATAGTTGAGAAGTCTTTACTGAATCAAAACGATTCTTTATTGCTTATTTAGGTGGTGTTTTGTGAAAGCTCAAATATATTTTATAGATATTATTTGTCTTAGCAAATCTTCCAAAAAACTATACTTGTTGAGCCTTTTTTTATTATCATTTAACACACTGAGGAGGACATGAGTTGTAGCTCTTGTTCTCATGTTGTTTTGATTTTTACATCCCCGCAGCACTGGATGGCACAGATCTGCTGTAAACTTTATGAGACTGTTTTGAGAATTTGTTTAAAATATTTTGATTTTTCAAGAAACTGATGTGAAGAGGTGGCTTGCTCTCTCCTGGTTTTTTTGCTAGCACACACCTGGAAGCTTCAGGTCAGCAAACCTCCAAAAACACAGGATTAAAATACAGCCATGACAGCATACAATGAAAATGAATCAAGGTTGAATTCCCGGTGCTTATTCCTCTACCAGCGCAGCAGCAACTCAAGTGGAGCTCAGGCTGCTTATCATAAGTGGACAGGCTTCAGGAGGGCCTGCCGTCTCGCTTTAGGTACCAAATCAGCCAAATAAAGGTGCCAAGAGGAAAATGGGCACTGGCACAACATGAAGCAGATGTAGCGCTCCGTTTTTCTACACCCGTGCTCAAAATAGCTGGGTAAATTATTATTATACTCACTAAACAGTGAGACTTTAATAATTGATTCTATCTTAAATGCAACTTATTGTCATGCAGATCTAAACTATGACCCAGTAACAAAAGCATGAAGAGAAAAGATAAAACTCCACCCTACTGGTATTAAAAAAAAGAAAAAAACTACATAATTCCTGCTGGGTGAGTGCTGAGCGGTTTACCTTGAACAAATACACGTTTCCAGAAGATTTCGCCAACATGTGTACCCCCGAGGAACACTAGATTAGACAGGATGAGCAGAGCGGTTGAGAAGGCAGACAGAAGAGCTCTGCAGCGTCTTTGCATCACCACGGAGAAATTCTGCTCCTGGGAAATCAAGTTAAAAAAAGAAAAATCACAAGAATTTCCCTTTTTTAAATCTACAAAGCTCATAAAAAGAACGCACCATGTGCCCACAAACCACACACATTCCCTTTAGACTTTAGCGCTGTTTAGAGACGGAACAAGTAGCGTGAATGTGTGCAAATACTTACAGTCATTTCAAGCACTAAATATAGATTCCAATTATCTGTAAAATGGCCCAATCAGTCTGTCAGCAGTATGAACTTTATGCTGCAACTTGGGGCATTATCTCCAATTAAATCAGATTATGTGACTTACTTCTGGCTACAGGAAAAGTTTAATGATGTCCTCACATCTTAAATAATAGGAATGTTAGTCATTACTGCTTAAGTTTGGAACTTACAATCATGACACGAACGCGGTGTAAGGAGAAAAGAGACGCCAGTCCATTTTCCGCCAGCACTCCGGCCCAATTCATCAAAGCCCAGTACTGTAAGTAGTCATGTCCTCCATGCCAGAAGCAAACGAATGCAAATGCAAGTCCGGTGGAGAGCAGTTTGTGAAGAGGACCGTGCTGTGATCCACCCAGAGGGATGTAGATGTACCTGAAGGAGGAAAACAAGCTCTTTGGTGGAGACTTTATACTGCAACTCTTGCTAAAAAGTTTCATCTTAAGCTTCATAGGATGCAGAATCAGGACTTGCTGTAAATGGAGCCAAAAAAATGCAAATAAATCCTAACATAGTTGTAACGATGTCCTTTTCATTGATATCTTTCAGCTGACGCAGCTCTGGAGACCTTTTTACCAAAGATGAAAAAATCTGGTGCAATTCATGCATGATGTAACACTGTATAAAAATAGCTCCTGTGGACTCACGGGACAGCCTTTTGATTTTAATAATGTAACACCGATCACTAACAAGTGGCTTCATATACTGCAGGAAACCTGGGCTGAACATGCAACATCAGTCTAACACAGCCAACAAACATTTGATTGTGTGCGTAGCTGCTGAGCTGAAAACTAATTATCCGAGCTCCCTTGTGGCCAATCAATGATCAGAAAGATGAGCCAGCATTTTGGAAGCCTTAAATAGAATGGCTAGACGGGCCAGGAAGAAGGAAGATGGGGAAGCAGATGGAAAGAGAACTGAAGACCTCAACAGACGAGCAGCTCCTCATCAGTTTAATTTGTTTGGATGTGATTGGTTTGTAAACAGAAGCTGATTAAGTATGATCATTTTTAGGCTTATACTATATCCCTGCATAATCTTTTTTTGTAACACCTGCTTACCTCAGGCAGATGAAGCGAAATGAAGTGCCACTCTCTTATATAAACGTGCTTTTTTTGGAACGCAATGACAGCTTTTATGACCAACTCCAAATTTGTACAGGTTATAGGTCAGGATGTGGCATCATGTCTTCTCTATTTTCTGCAGTTTCTCAATCTATAAAGGGCCGGGTCTCACTTGCTGTCCCCTCTGACTCAGTGTGAGTGAAACAACAGCATAGGGGCAGCAAATGCGTAACGGAATGGCAAAGAATGAGCCACTTAGCTGCCCTGGGAGACGTGGTGTCAGTGAGTCATGTCGAGCACATCATTTAACACCTACACTCGCATCCCGCGCTCTTCAGACAGGTCCAGCTGAATTTCCGAACTGCATTAAAAGATCTTTAAAAGCACTTTAGCGGGGAGAAACCGCCGGGGCTTTGTATCACCGGTATCATTTTGCATCTGCAGAAGGATAATTGCAAGTGATGCTATTAAGCAGGAAAAAAACAATTTCCAACGAGCACAGGCTAAAATGGAAACTTGTATTTGCAATTTAAATTGAGGGATTTCTCCCTGTTTAAACTGGTGTCAGTTGGCTTGATGAGCGTTTTGGTGCATCTACACCTGAAAAGCAGATGTCCTTTGAAACACTATCTTTACTGTACGAAAACCAGGAGAAAGAAAGAAAAAAAAAACCCACAAATCCCAGTTTGCACATAACAACAAAAACGAGAGACATTTCCAAAAAAATGTAACACTGTTCTCTGACAAGCGTGCAGCTCAGTGTGTTTGACGCAGCAAACGTGCATCTCAACCAAACAGACCATAAACTCCCTTTAGGCTGAACTCAGCCGAGTGTGCATCATTAAAAGAAAGCAGACTAATAACGTGTGTTGTCCAAAGTACTAGTGAGAAAAAGATAATCGTGCCGTTACTTATGCACATATTAAACAGGGAGGCATTTCTGTGTGGTGTGGGAGCTGTAATGCAATAGGATTATCATTCACCAGCAACGTACAACCTCATAAACATGAGAAAGCCTGTGTGCAAATGCAGCATCCTTGTCCACTTGCCTCTTTTTTTTTTTTGGTTGTTCTGCTGCCAAGTTTAGTGTCCCACTGGGTACGAGCTTTTTAAATGAATAACAGATAAAGTGTGAATTGAAAATAAACATCCAGAATTTTTAATATGAGAGGAACTGTTTGATTTAGATGGCATTTGGAACTGTTGGTAAGATGCAAATTAGTGAGTCCGCCGCTCATGAAGAGCCTCTTACCTGATGAGCCATCGATACAAGCCCTCATCAAAGTGTCTGAGATAGAAAAGAAATAGATATTTTAGTTGCAAATTTACATAATAATCTTGCACTGAGTGAAAAACACCTGAGGTCAGGTTTCCACGTGCATCGAACTGAGCATTTTCTGCACAATGCAAGAACGTGTGCGTGCCTCCTCTTTGTCGTTACAAAGATTAGATTTGGCAGCGTCAATAAATTCAAACCATTTAGTCACTGATGTCAGTGGACAGCTTTATACATTCCATCAATGTTGTCAACATCGACCAGCTCAGCACACAGGCTGGTACTCCCGTGTCAGCATATTGGTTGGTGTACTGCACAGACAGTCCATTTTATCATTCACAACCTAAGGCGCCGCCTCCCATTTTTAGCTTTTTCTGCCCAAAAATGGAAGAATCT
Organism: Oryzias celebensis; assembly: GCA_014656515.1. Lineage (NCBI taxonomy): Eukaryota > Metazoa > Chordata > Actinopteri > Beloniformes > Adrianichthyidae > Oryzias > Oryzias celebensis. Next base: position 4,043,130 of record BNCR01000014.1, read on the forward strand.
CCTTTCTGATCAGCCTCATTGTCAGACATGAGTGTGCTATTAAAAGTAACACATTTTGCAGCACAAGCATGCAGAGAAATGATTAGTCATCATTTTCTAATAGATTCCAACATGTTTTAAATGCATATCAGTTTAAAAACATTGCTGCACACTAGCTGGATGTGTTCGTCCCAATTAACTCAAACAGCATTGTAAGAAAACCAACCTCCGTTAAGGAGGGAGTGAACTTATTCAGCTTCATTATGATAATTACTGTGCTCAAGCAGGGTGTTTAAATGCACAATACTGAGCTGAATTAGAATTTCTCTAAAGCTGTTGGGCAACTACAGCATCACAGCCTTTTACATCTATTTCCTGAGTTTGTTCATAACTATTTCTAAAGCGCTTTGTTGTTTTTAGTCTTTTCATTTTCTTTTTTCATGGTGCGAGCTTTGCGCTGTGTTTGTCTGTTAACTTGAGCAATTGTGACCCCTTCAGCTTGAAACAGGCATAATCTTTTTAGACACAGCTTTTGTGGTGGAACAAGTGTTAAACAAGCCTGACATGTGTAGCAATCCTTCACATGTTGCATAAAAGTGTAAAATCCCATTTTTTTAAAACACCACAGAGGATGCATTTGGGCAGTTTTTCTCAATATGAAACCATCACACTAAGATTCTCCTGTGATTGCTTGTGTTTTTATTTCCATTTAAGTATTTGAAAACGTGCTACATCTGAGAAGAGGAAAGACTGAGTATCCGTGCAAAGTGAATGAGCCAATTTATAGCAAATCTGAAAGAGATATATGGAGCTCCCTGTGTTTAGGTGACCTATTGTTCTACTGCCAGTAATGACACAAGATGAAACAATTCCCTTTTACCCAGACCGGACCTCATTGCTAAGATGAAGTGGGCCCTTATTGTGTTTGACTTTACCTTTTCCTCAAGGGTGCCGGCAAAGTGAGGTTTTTCCCATCAGAACTGCTGGATCAGAAAATTGTGGGGTTATCTGCAGCAACATACCTCCACATCCCCGTAAAGCTATACATGAGGCTGACGCAACGAGGAAGCTGTGGAGGAACCAGCTGGTCCAAGGAAGCAAGCATGCAAGGAAGTCCAAACAGCACCAGGTATTTCACATAGAAAAACTGGACGAGGGCCAGGGCCAGACCACCTGCAGCAGAGAGGATGGAGATGCTCACAGCTCAAGGGCTCTTTGCAAAGTTCTGCACAATCATAATACTTTAGTAAATGTCATTAAACTTGTGCTAAACACAACACACATCCCTGAACTGAGCTTTGTGGTTCTAAATCAGTGAAGAACAAATGCTGGAATTCTGATCTGCCCTAAACACCATGGAAATTCGAGGGAATAAATCTGTTCAGGCGCATTGCTGGTGTGAAAATGTTCCGACATTAAAGATATCTCCACAGGTTTTTCAGGGACATAAAAGAGATGCGATCTTGGCTAAGCTACAAGCAAAAAACTGGATTATGACCTAAAGATGAGTCATTTTGGAACCGGTACTTGACTTGGAAAATCCTGTGAATGTAGGATTTCAAAAGTGCATTGAACGCTTCCCAAATGGCGAGGAAATGTTTAGAATGATGCTCGTTTTATCCTAAATGAGATCCCCTCTACCCTTGCCTCAAAATGGAAAAGGAAATTACCCAATGCCCAGGGAGGAAGTATTTCTATATAAGTTTCATTAGACTGGATGGAGTGCATGTACATGAAGTGAATCATGCATTCTGCCAGACACCACCACAGGAGGATTCTCCCCAATCTGAGCACCAGGTGACTAAAAGCAAAGGTTGTTCTGTTGTTCTCCTCAGTAGATCTCTGCATCTGCAAATGGAGCAAATGACATACTTTTAATTTTAATTCAGTACTACACTACTATTTGAGATTCTGTCTCAACTTTACTGCAAAGATTTGCAACCTTGTTTTTAAAGATATTCTCCCTTATTGTTTTAACGTCTCTTTGCTCTACCCCTTTTCTAAGCTTTTCTCTAAATTAGCAGTCAAGAATAAATTGTCTCAGTAACAACAAAAGTGTAGATTTATGTTTAAAGAATAAGTCCCAGCTTTAGATTTTATTAGCATTTATTGTGATGGGGCAACTGGTAATAAGATCATTCTCTCATTTTGTTACAAAATAAGTCATTTCCAGTGATTACACTAGTTTTTGTCTCTTTACTCAAAATGAACTACAATTATGTTAAAATAAATAAATAATCCACTAAATATATACCTTTTTTTTCTTTTTTGGAACTGGCAAAAAATACTTAATAATTATTGGTCTGGATATCATCAAATGTTAAATAATTCTGTCTAACAGAGGCTTTTTAGCTTTCTTGGTCGTTTTTGAATGCTTGTATGGAACTCCTTCTCTCTAGATTTTGACATTTTATTATAAGATTTCTTGGAAAGATAATTTTACTACTTTCGAGTGATTCTAGTGTTGTTTTTCTATTTTTAGGCTGCCTCATTTTGCAGCGCTCAAGTGTAGACTCTTACCTGCTCTGTGAAGGCTTTGTAAGTCATTATAGGTCCGTTGTAGAAAAAGGGATGATAGAAGGTGTATGAGAGCAGCCAGAAGAGCTGTACGAGTGCATTGCATGAGCCCCAGCACTGCTCCAGGCTGAAACTGATGAAACGCAGGCTGCAGACAGCAACGCTGAAAAGCAGCAGATAGTACTCCTCCTCTGTTGTGTACCAGCTTTTCTGTAGGATACAGAAGTATGCAGCTGAAATACAAAATAACAAAAACGAAATATTTGCTTTCTATCTTATAAAAGAAAAACTTGATATAATGAAAGATTATCAAGAATCTGACTAAAATGAGAACATCTATAGGATCTATAGGTAACTGAGGCTCTGTTGTTCACTTTCTTGTGAATAAAGGAGAAAAAAATGAATTTTTATGCCTGCTTTAACTAAAAGCAGACCTATTACCATGGAAACTATAGAATATTAGCTTGATATTCATAATCTAAACATTCACACCTACTGTGTTGGAAGTATGACTACACAAATATACAAAATTACTAGGAAATAAGGCTTGAAAATTAGTTAGAGTAACATTAAAATCCACGCAAATTTATATTCGTTCATTAAAAAAATGCACAGATTTAAAAAGGTCAGTGAAAATGATTGCCTAGAAACATCAGGAAAATATACAAACTATTATAACAATCTTATTTTTTAAATTATTTTCTTGTAATAATTGAGATGCTACACAGCTAATGTGTGTGTGTGTGTGTGTGTGTGTGTGTGTGTGTGTGTGTGTGTGGGTGTGTGTGTGTGTGTGTGTGTGTACTCCTTTGGGTATGTGTCGCCCTCTTGTGCTTTCTACAAATATAGCATTTACTTATTGAATGGATGAATTAAAAAACATTTATATCAGAAATAATGTTTCTCCGCAAAAAAAGATTTATGCAGGACATAAGTATTTTTCATCTTGTTCATTAATTAAACTGAACAACACAAACGTGTAGATGTTTTATTTTAGTTTTAAAAAGACTTTTCTTTTCTTGTTTCAAACATATTGTACTAAAACCAGGAGGAAAAAAAAGCACAAAATCTCTGATATAAATCACAACATAAATCAAGGGACGCAACTGACCTGGATTTCTTGAATTGGCTGTAGATATAGTGTGGCAATCAGCAGTAAGTTGCATATCCACGACAGGGCAGGCTTTCGCAGCTGGGTCACCATGAAGATCACACCCAGGTGCACCAACAGCACACTCACACCTTTAAAACCCAGCACACTGAGGGCCGCAAGGAGGCCATATAGTGTAATAGCAAGCGCCTTAAACTGTTGAAAAACAGTGACAAGTGCATAAAATACATATTTTTTAAATGAATGGAACTGATATGTATGTATATTTAATTAAATTGTACCTTGGGGTAAAAATAGCCAGACAATCTGGATATGATGCAGTGACCAAAAAGGGTCCACAGCAAAGATTTTCTGCCCCATTCGCTCCAGAAACTCCACTCAAAGTCTGATGAGTCCTAAAGAGGAGTGATTCAGTGAGTTTTTTTTTTTTACTTTTTAAGTTTATTTAAATACCCACTTCAATTAAAATCGTGGTTTTTGGTGTTTTTAACATGTTTTTGAAGCATTTTCCCACAATGGAGTACATATATAAAATTATTTAAAATTAAAATTGAGTTTCTGAGTATGTCTTTATTCCAATCGTGATGGATCAGGAGCAGATTGGCACAACCCAAAAGATTGGGTTTGTGACAGAGCAACTGACATGGGCTGGCCAAAGTCTCCCTTCTCCCCTTCAATCCTGAAGCATACACTTGCAGACATATGGATCCAAATAGCTTCGATATTGTTCTTCTTTTTTTGTTTTGCTATGCTAAAGGAACAAAGGAAAACAAAGGAATGCTGGGATATCACTGTAGGGTTACTTCAGAGGAGAATTTCTAATGAGCTCCTGCAGCTCTGCAGAAAATATGCCTAAAAATAATGCCACCATTTTTTATGATAATTAAAAGACCACTGGGAACAATTTTATAATAGAAAAAAAAAACAGTTGAATTGTGACTTTAAGCGGTTTTTGTGACTATAATGAAACCGTTTAATGATTAATACTTTATAAACTTAATTCTCTATAAAGTTTTTAGTTAGTTTTGAAATATTAATGAAGTCTTCCATTTTTAAAATTTGAGTTAAATGTAGAAAAATAATATCTTAGAGTAGGCTTTGACCAACAAATTAAAGTACCAAACTTACCCTTTTAAAACCCTGAAGAAGACCCTTTTCCAACTGGAATTCTCTTGATAATCCGGCTTCATGCTCTACAAAACAGAATACAGTGGTCACTTCACTTTTTTACTTTACAAAGGAAATTCAATAATTTCATCAACTTTACCTTTGGAGAATTTGTGCAGCTGGAAGAAAGAATATAGATGGGAGCCGAAAGACAGCCCCCAGTACACAATGATCTCTGTCCGGGGCAGAGGTGATACCTGAGAACTCATCCGCTAAATTCCAGGTGCTATTGTGCATCTATTGAAATGCAGACAAACTTTGTGAGCAGGGGCTAACTTCAAACTTTAAACTGAAGAAATCAGTTTAAAGAACTGATTTAAACTGAAAATCATCTGACTATGTCATGATTTGTTTTCAAGGTTAAGACACTTTTTTCCACCTTTCAGAGTAACAAAAAAATCTATATCCTTACTTTCTTTAAATTCCTTTTGAATATTGTTGAGACATAATATTTATGTTCGTAAGTTGTTTTCATAGTCGGGGAGAGGATTTTTCATATCTGAATTAAGAATGTGGACCACTGACCACTAATTCATGTGTTTTTGTTTTCCATTACATTGTAAAAGAAATATTGTCAATTTTACAATAAAAAAGTGGCAGATGGGGTTGCCAGAATTACTGGGTTTGAACATTCATAGCTTTAAGAAAGTTCCTCATAAATTAAAGTGTCATTTTTATTTCTTATTACAATGGTCGTTTACTGTCACGGATTCAGTTTTGTGATGTAAAAATTACCACTTTTTTTGAATTTATTTTGAATTAAAGGCCTGCACTGTAACCAGTTGTTTAAAAAATTCCACTGGATGTTCATTTTTCTTCACAGATTTTTTTTCACAAATTTTTGGTGGTTTAATTATTCTCTGTGCAAAAACGACATCTCTCCATGTTTGGTTTGAATCTATCTATTCTTAATTATAATGTTTTAATATGTTGTAATAATATCTATTGTAATTGATTTTGCACAATTTAGTACTGATGTGTTTGTAAGTTGAAGTTTGAAAAAATGAGTTCTGAAAAATGTCAAGTCTGATGGAGGATGCTGGGATGCATGAAGTTTTTACTGGAAATGTGCTCTCAAGAAGACATTCTTTCATCTATTATTTAATAAATAAAACAACTATATAAACCTATAAAAAAAATATATTTTTAAAATTTGTAAGGGTGCAAGTGTGTGGTTCCAGTTAACTTTAGATGGGAAAAGGGCTGTAGAAAAGAGCTGGATAAAGTTGATTTACTCCCTCTGTAAGCTCTCTAGATCATGGTTGGATTACAAGCAATTTCAGCAATTAAAATACAAAGAAATTATCTTATGCTATCTTCTGGTTACTAAGGTATTATATGTTAACAAATTACCATTTACAACTAATATATACATCGTTTTTTTTCTCATCAAGCTTTCCTTAGAAGAACTCTGTTTTTCCACAAGTTTAGATTGTGAAAACTAAAATTATGTTTGTGGACATTTCCCAATATATTAGTACTTGGTAGTAAAAATAAAGGAAGTTTGACAACTGATTACGATATTTCCAGATCACATTTCAGAAGAAATTCAAAGCTAAAAATAATTGAAAAGAAGGAGAACTATATATATATGTGTTACAAGCTAAGTTGAGATCGATTCAAACCAGATAAAAGAGTAAATTACCCGGCGTTACCGGGTCCATTGCGTTGCTGTTAGCTGTTAGCTGTTAGCTGATAGCGATCCCGGTAAATCATTCAAAGGAATGGCTTCTACTTCTTCTTCGTTTGCCTGGTTTGCTTTGGAGAACAACCTTTCAGTGCGTGACTGCCCCCATCTGTTCAGGAGGATTAAAGCGAGAAATGTCAAGCGTTTTTTTCACTTATTTATTTGTTAATTTGTCTGAATTTAGGCTTTCTTTTTTAATTTAATTAAAAAATATTCAGGAATACCTTAGTTTTGTTAAGTGATTTTTCTCTTTCTCTCCCAATTTTCAGTTGCTAACTCTTATTAAATGAATTACAACTCAGTTTGTCTTGACATTCTGCTAAATACTAAAACTTGCTCTGAATTGCTTTTTTAAAAAACAAATTACTGGTATAAACGTTTTTTTTTTTCATTACATCTTACATCTTACATTTAGTTGTAAATATAAAGGATTTCAATATTTCCATACACATTCAAAAAGAATGTCAATTTATTATGGCAAAATATACATTTCCTATGTGCTCTCTGGATAAGGAACAACATGCATACTGAATAAGACAGATTTGTGAGGGTTTCATACCTTTTTACAAATAATCAATCTTAAAAACATGAACGTAAAGGGAAATAATAAATGTGATAACATGTTAACATTAAGACAGCATGTACAACTGTAACATTCAATTTCTAATTCTCATGCATAATTTATTATTTTCCTTATTGACAAAAGCCATAACTTTCTTTGTTACACTTAATTATGTCTCACAAACCAAAGCTGTAACTAAACAAAGACGTTCTGTTTGTTTCAGTGTGATATCTGCTGCTTCTTCCTTTGTCATTCTGTTTATTTTTACACCAAGATGAGCATTATTGCCACTCATGTACACTTTCAGTTACCACCACTAAGACTATTAAATGTGTCAGTATACCACAAAGATATTTCAACCTATCTGACATGTGTGTGCATCTTTTTAAAGCACTACATCCAGTCATGCTTGCATGTATGTAAATGAAGCGTAATCAGAGGACTGATATGTTTTTACAGCTCGTCTGTCTCTCCATCAAACGGCACAGCATCGGTCTCCATGTGAATGCTGCTGGGCTCATTGCTTCCCACCCAACCAATAGGAGTACGGTTAAAGGAAGGCCGGCAGCCGATGTCATGCTGGTACACCACCGAAGGTTCAGGCTCCTCTTTGGTCGCCTGGGCTTCTGGCAACTGGAATTTCATCAGCTGATTTGCCTTTTCAAAGCCCCCAAAAGGCATGGCAGCCCTGTCAAATCAAGGTGAGACATGTGGCAGCTACATTTTCTGTTGCTGCAAACAACGATAAAAGTAGGGCTTGGAAAATACCTGTTAAAGCACTTGTACTTGGGCAAATCCTTATGGTCAATAGGACCAGGCATCATTGGTTTTAGGGTGGCTAGCAGATTCTCATCACCCTTCATGGCTTTCTCCCATGGTGAGATATACGTTTTCACATGAAACTGCTTCTTTGATTCGCCAGCTTTTCCACCCCCTGCAAAAAAAAATGTACAACTTAGGTCCAAATGACAACTATTTTTTGGCAGAAAAATAGTGTTTCATGTACGTTTTTACCAATAATCCAAGTAGAAAAACAAAAACAAGATTATTAGTAAAACCAGCAATCCTACCTAAAAGAGAAAGATTAAAAAATAAACAACAATGTGCTTCAAAGTTGTAAAAATCTTGAATCTAGTTTTTATCTGTGGTGTAAACATAGCAGAATTCTTGCATCATGATTTATAGCGATTGAGCTAGATGTCTGGAAGCACAGTTAGGATATTTTAAAGCATTTTTTCAAACCCACCTTTGTGTGATGACCACTCGCCAGCCCCCTGTCCTTTTCCCAGGCTGTCTCCCCGACCCTGTCCACCTGCACCTTCAGCTCCAACGCCACTGCCTGCTCCTCCTGCTCCAACACCTTTACTTTCAGGCTTTGGGGGAGGTACAGGGGCCCCTCCAATAGGTACTACTCCTAAATACATATGTCCATACTCTTTACTGAGATGATGCCCACCAACATTTATTGTCTGACCTCCCATTTGACCTCCCAGAGAGGGAACAAACTTCTGCAGGCTTTCCTAAAACATACAATGACATTTCACCATCAGGATACTTTGAAATAAAAGCTATTTTACTCTTTATAATTTGATTTAATTTCACCACAAACTAGGCTCTCACCATTGACTCACTGCTGAAGATATCAGGGTTGTTCTCGTAGATGAACTTCTCGACTCTCTGCTGCCTCATCTTGAACATCTTTGAGCCTTTGTTCTTCATCAGGGAAAGCTCCTCCAACATGATGTCTTTGGGAGTCCTGATCTTTGTCCCCAGGTCAAACTCTGATGCCTCTGGTTCTGACTCATATTCTAGAGAAGGTGAAGCACAAGCGATACCTGTGACAACCGACCAGAGCTGGTATTCCAGTCTCTTTCAAAAACCTATAATTACTTACTATCATCAGCAGAAAAACTTAAATTTGAACACAGTTTTGTTTTACAAATTACTGTTTTGAAAAAGGAATTTGTTGTATGACAAAAAAAACTATTGCTAGGTGACCATTTCTGCAGCGGTTTGTTTTATGCTCAACATTTATAAAATATATATATTGCAAATCTAAGATTAGTAGCCCATATACAATGTCTGTGCTCCACAACCCATCTATTTCTGTGCTGCATTTATATGACAGAGTAGCACATGGCCACGTAATTCTTACCATTCTGAGTGATATGCGATAGGTCAGTGATGATCTTGGAGGGCTTTTTCCGCTTGTTTAGGGGGGCAGGTGTTCTCAGAGGCATGTCTGGAGAGTTGGTGAAAAAATAGAGTTAAACTACTGCTTCAAAAATACCGAACTTTATTATGAGTTTGTTTGACAAACATTCTTAGGCACACTTTAGCCAAAAGGGACATAAAGTATAACATGCAAATTTAACATAAAAGGTACAGGCGACTTCAGAGAGAACTTAAAACGTTTAAAAATGAAACTTTGCTTTTGAACCTCTGAAAAGACTAAATGAGGCCCAAAAGGGACAGAGTGCTCGAGCCCTCCTCGTTTTTCAGCTTCCAAGAGGGACGTCATTAGCCGGAGATTCCCTAAATGCTTCCGTGGAACAGATGTCTGCTTCTGGAGAAATGTATAGCTCAACGTGTGTTTCAGTTGTGTGTACGGTGTGTTCAAGATCTGCACTTAGTCTGTGCCACTGTAAACACGACGTTGCAAAGTTTTGTTTTAACAGTTTATTGTATTCTCTTGTTTTAAATGACACGATTTTTCATTGTATCTGCTAAAAATAAGTTTACAAAGTGGATGAAGTGTTGTCTTGTGTCTTTTGTGTCTTAGCTACCAACTTTTTCACACCTTCCATGTCATCCACGTTTCTAAATCTGATACTTTTTTTTCTCCACGTTAGTTTAGAACACCAAAATTCCAAAGCTCAGTACATTTAGCTCCAACTGTTTCTTGAGTCAAGTAGCAAAACATCACATCATATTTACTGGCTGTAATTTAAGCCACTGGAACTATTTTTAAAAGCCATTTTCAGCCAAGACATTTTAGCAACCTGCAATGGCGTCATTCAACGATCAAATGGTCTTGACACAACTCAAAAGAACACAAAACACTCCTGCGGCAACACAAGTTATTTTTTTTTTCGGACATGCTTAAAATACAAGTAGGAACTAGAATGCATGTTCATGCAGTCGAATTTTGGCATTTTACTTAGATGTATGGCTTTTGGATGAGGGATTCAGGATCTGCTAATGCTAAATTAAATTTCAGTGAGGGATTTGGTACATTTAGCCATACTTCTAGTTGTTTTAAAGCATTCAAGAAGTCACTGAAGTCACTTAAGTTTTTTATGAATTACGTTTTTAGTAAACTTATTTTTCAAAGTTCGTTTTACCAGCAGTAGAAATCTGTTCTATTTTATCTTAAACTATTTCCCTCTACTGCGTCAGTACCTGAAATTCTGAGGTGTTATTTGATTATTTATCAAAAAAAAAATAACAGACCAATGAGTTAAGATCCACTTACCGTGTTTCTATTGTAATCCTGGAAAGAGAATTAGAACTATAAATACCAAGCAGAGGTTCTTGATCTTAATCACAAGTTTGCAAATCCCTTAGAGCCTCTGACCCTATGGACTCGGGTCCTGGGAAGTGCAAAACCTGCCCAACACTCAGATAAGGGATATTCCTGAGCGTTGGGGGTGTGGGTGGAAGAAGTGTCAAGACAGAAGGAGGAGGAGGTTGAAGTTGGGAGTTTGAAATGAAACGAGAGAGGAGGGTCATTAATGCTTGTGGGGAAGTCTCTGATGGCCAGCTGAAAGTGCAGACGGTTGATATTAAGGGGAGAAAATCATTCTCACAGATGGCACACATGTCTATATTTAGTAGCAAAGATCTAGAGGAACAGAACAGAGACTTGAAATACCCTCTCATACAGTTTGGGAGTCTCTGAAAGACAGAAAGGTCTCAAGCTAGGCTGTGTGCAAGGGCACGTTGCAGCTAAAGGTCAGGTTTATGTGTGAAAACTACTCCATCCAGGCCCAAGAAGTGCAATTCACCTGATTATCAGTTTGCATTTCAAATTGATCCCTGCATTAAAGTAACCTGAAACCACACTGTCGAATATTCAGTCATCTCCACTGAACTTTGTTCAGGCGTAAGACCAGAATCTCGATCCATTTTTCTACAAACAGTTCATTTAACCTATTTCAAAACGTACTAAATCCATTCTAACACGTTCACATTCAAAATTACACACAGTCTTTCAGCAGAGGTAAGCTAAAACATTCTGGTTAAGCCCCTAAAAAGGTTAAATTAGAGAGTGAAATAAAAGGCCTCAACTGTGAAAGGACGTTTTCTAAGGTTTGTAGAAAACAGCTTGGATTTAAGTTTAAGAATATTAAAATTTAGGATGTTATGCATGTAGATTGTTTATTGATAAGGCCCTTTTGTAACGGTAGAACATGTAGGTTTACCTTGTCACTCATTACTGCTGCTTTACAAGCGTTGTCTGTGTCCTAAAGTTCAAAATACTTCCTCGTCATCAGCATGTTGACATGTTGACACTTGAATTCATCATTGCTGCAAAGTGAGACCAGAACTGTATCTGAAAGCCCTATTGGCAGTAATTAATGATTTCAGCTAATTCAGATAATTACATTAAAATGCAAATTCCCACTTTTATATGAACAACTATTAAAATTTTGTGTTAATAAGGTCTTTATCTCAACTTTTATGACTAATTATCCTGTTTGACATGTTTTTATCTAGATATCTAGATATACATTTTATCTAAGCCTCTGTTGTTTGTCACGTTTTTACATTTTTCTTGCTTTGATTGCTTGTAATAAACAATTTCCATTTCCTATCCCAGAAGCAGCTGACTATGTCTAAGTAAGCATAAATAAGCTGTGGTTCTGATTTTTTAATAAGATCTGAAGCAGAATTCTGCTTTAAATACATAAAAAAAAAAACAGACTACAAGGAAAGGGCTTATTGGCTCCTCAATATAGATAATTGGATACAGAAACCTTTCACAAAGTCAGAGAACATGAAGATTGTGACAGGCTATGCATTATTCTTGCAATAAAAGCCTGGATCAATGTCCAGACTGAAATCTACAATCTTGCAATGTTGCAATTTGTTTTTTGCAACGTGTCATAATCTTTGCATTAGAAAAGAAATCCTCTGTTATTGTGAATTGCACAAAATTCCAAATGGAAATTTAGGCAAACTGTCTTCCCACCAAATTTCCTTTTCCTTGAAAATACATAAGATACAAAAGGGTGATAAAAGGAAATTTGGTGGAAAGACAGTGCAGATTATTTACCATTAAAACAATTACTATTATGAATCACTTTGTGGGAAACAAAGTGGAGTGATCGGATTAGAAACCAATTACTTTAATCATCTTCAATAATTGATTTATTTTTTGTTTTTTAATAATTTATTACTTTTTATTTTTGATTTATTTATTTTCTATTTGGTCAAAGTCAGTGTCTTTGTCACAGATGAACAAAGTTACAAATATGGCAAAGATGTTTAAAAAAAAGGTCCATATTCTGTCAATTGTCCAAGGTTGGTATTCCTTCTTCTGCTGTCTGATTGACAGTTTTAACAGTTTAGAAAGTTCTCTTCACTGTAATGTCTGCAGACAACATGGCATTCAGAGAAGGTTTTGAATGGCACAGGTACGGGAACTCCTCTAACCAATTGCATTGTTTCCATTTAAGGTGGTATCATTTTCAATTTGAGCATCAGTGGTTCATTGCTCTACCTACCTTTATTGGCATGTGAACTTTAGGAGGAATGTGTGGGGTTATGGACCCAGGACATTAAGTGTTGTTGTGTATGTCACTTCCTGTTTTATTTTGTTGTTTCCTGTGCTCACCGTTTCTTCTCAGGTCACTTGACACTTCCCTCCTTGTGTGTTCCCTCCCTCCTGGCACACCTGTATGTTGTTAACTAATCCTCTCTCCCTGTTATATACCCTCGTCTCCCTTGCATGGGTGTTCGGGTGGTTCTGTGCCTTCTAGGAATTGCTCTTGTGTTCTTTCGAGTAATTAAATGAAAGACTATTCATTTCTGATTGCCGTCTGCGTTTGTGTCCACACGCCAACCCTGACATTACCACCCGACTCATAACATGGACGCAGCAGACGCGGAGACATTACGGGCATTGCTTCGCCAACAGGAGGAGCAGATGTCCTGCCTGCGTCAAGGATTACTGGAGATGTCAAGCCGTCACGAGCGACAACTTGCCGCATTGGGTGAGCGATTGGAGCAGTTGGCGGAGCGGATCCAACATCCACTGTCCGTTCCTTCTCCGCACCCATCGCCTCCCACGCCAGTCCTTGATGGGATTCCTGTCGCCCCTGCTGCACAGCTGGCCCGCCCGGAGAGGTTTTCCAGGGACTCCGGGGACTGCCGAGCATTCATCACCCAGTGTGAGCTGCACTTCCAGTTACAAGCGCCTCACTATCCTTCGGACCAAGCCAAGGTGGCTTTCATCATTTCCCACCTCACCGGCAGAGCTGCAGCCTGGGCTACCACTGAGTGGCAACGTGGAGCCCCGACCTGCGCATCTCTCTCGGCCTTCCTGGAGGCGTTCAAGCAGGTGTTTCACCATATTAAGCCAGGCAGAGAGGCGGCCCGGGCACTTATGAGATTAAGACAGCGGGACCGACGGGTAGCAGACTATGCCATCGAGTTCCGAACCTTGGCCTCCACTAGTGGTTGGGACACCACTGCGCTCATGGACGCTTTTGTGGAGGGACTATCCGAGGAATTAAAGGACAGATTAATTGCTCTCGAGTTACCTTCCTCCTTGGAACCCCTCATCGCCCTGGTCATCAGAATTGACAATAGCCTGCAGGAGCATGGCAGGGTGGCACCCCGCCCCCGACGCAGTCCTGTTGAGCACAGGATCATGGATTCACCTGACTTTGCTGCTCTTTCCGCAGAACCCCCGTCTTTAGTCTCAGAGGAACCCATGCAGCTCGGCCGGGGCAGACTGACAGTTTCCGAGCGACGGCGGCGGATGGCGGCAGGTGAGTGCCTTTACTGTGGCGGCCGGGGTCATTTCTGCAGGGATTGCCCCAACTCATCAATAAGAGTGGGCGCGCTTAAGAGCCGTGGTCCGGTTCCCACTATCCCGAGACCTGCTTCCTGTGTTTTGGATGTTCGGGTTATGTTCCAGAAAGGGGGAGTTTCTGTCAGAGCATTGGTGGATTCAGGAGCAGAGCAGAACCTCATGGACGCCGAGCTAGCCAAACAGGTCGGTCTGAAGTCTGAGTTTTTGCCCCGTCCTTTACGAGTGGTCTCCCTCAACGGCCAAGAATTAGCCACCGTCTCACGAGTCACTGAGCCGGTTCATCTGATTGTGTCAGACAATCACCACGAGCACACCCGTTTTTTCCTTTTTTCCTCCCCACAGAACCCACTGGTATTAGGTAGCCCTTGGCTAATGGCTCACAACCCAGTCATCGACTGGCCCTCCAGCAGTGTCTCCGGCTGGAGTGAGAAATGTCACACCACATGTTTGCGTTCAGCTCGGCCTCCTGGGGGAGATCCCGCCGTCCCAGTAGGGCGGCCGCCCTCACCTGACCCATTCAGGGTTCCGTCTGAATGTCATGACCTGACTGAGGTGTTTTCCGAGTCACGAGCCCTGTTGTGTTCAGGGGTTTCCCACAATAGGTTTCCAGATTGTCGGCGCACGCCAGCTCCATCCTACCTACCTGGTCAGTTCGTCATGTTGTCCACCTCGCACCTCAGACTCCGGACAGGTTCGAAGAAGCGTTCCCCCAAGTTCATCGGTCCTTTCGAGATCCTGAAGGTCATCAATCCGGTGGCGGTCAGGCTGCGCTTGCCCAGGTCCTTGCGCATCCACCCGGTTTTCCACGTCTCTCAGCTGAAGCCGCATGTCACGAGTCCCCTGCAGCGGCCACCCCCTCCCCGCGTCATTGATGGCCAACCGGCCTACACTGTCCGTCGCCTTCTGGACGTTCGGCGACGGGGTCGTGGCCTCCAGTATCTGGTGGACTGGCAGGGGTACGGGCCTGAGGAGAGGTCCTGGGAGCCTGCTTCACGCATTCTGGACCCTGAACTCATCAGGGACTTCAATCGGCGGCACCGGGACAAGCTTCCCCCTGCGCCAGGCGGCGCACCTTGAGGGGGGGGTACTGTGGGGTTATGGACCCAGGACATTAAGTGTTGTTGTGTATGTCATTTCCTGTGCTCACCGTTTCTTCTCAGGTCACTTGACACTTCCCTCCTTGTGTGTTCCCTCCCTCCTGGCACACCTGTATGTTGTTAACTAATCCTCTCTCCCTGTTATATGGCCTCGTCTCCCTTGCACGGGTGGTCGGGTGGTTCTGTGCCTTCTAGGAATTGCTCTTGCGTTCTTTCGAGTAATTAAATGAAAGACTATTCATTTCTGATTGCCGTCTGCGTTTGTGTCCACACGCCAACCCTGACAGAATGTTGTCAATTTGCTGCTTACTTTAAAGTGCCAACCCTTCATACTTTTCTAGTGGAAGTGTATGAAACACGGCCATTGGAAAAGCACTTATTACACGCAAATACCTTAGAGGGATCATTAAAATAAAAGCAAAGGACAAAAAATTAAAATTTTTTATCTTTTTAAACCTATAACACTTTTTCCCCAATGGCTTGCGATCGGCACACTATAATTCATTTTCTCCTTTGTATTTAACTAAATCATAAGGTTTAGACCTATATGCGAACAGAATACAAATGCTTGATAAAAAAAATACTTTATAGTTTTAAAAGAGCATAAAGAAAGATACTGAACTTAAACCATGAAGCAACCACACTAACAACTCACCAACACTAACGTTTCATTCAAGAAACACCGCTGCCGCTTTTATCAATGTGTTCTTGCACTGGAGCCGAACTACCCCCTTCTTTGGGTTAATGACAGAATAATAACTCCATGCAGTGAGCTAATCAGCCTCGGTGCATGCAGCTGCTCCACAGAGAGCCACAGGTGGAGAGGAAGGATCTTCAGGGAGGAGCCACAGCCTGCCTGCCCTGAAAAGAGAAGGATCACAACAACAATTATCAGAAAGAAATGTAAAAATGATGCTAGCTTTAGCCAAACTAGATTAATACAAATTAAAAGATGGATAGCTTTAAAAGCATTCATTTGCTTTTTTTTTTATAGCTGTACAACAGTTTCATGGTTAATGAGGTTAGATAGCACATCAGAAAATAGAAGCATTCCAGAAACTTGATCCATTTTTATTTTACTTTGACCTGGCACGGTGACAGTTTATTAATAGTCCTGTGTTTGATATTAACAACCCCATCGACAGTTATCATGCCGGTGAGTGCTTTTGCAGTCACGAGGGAATTCAAGTGCAGCAGCTTCTGTCACTGGCTGATGGCAAACAGCAAACAAACTTAATGAATAGTCTTATGAAAACTCAAAGTTGGGAAGTCAAGACATCCTGATACATTTTATAGAAGAAGCTGGGCTCCTCACACCCGACGAACGTGGCTTGTACACAACTTTACTTTCCTCTGGTGACATTATACTAATGCATAATCCCTGCAGAAAAATAATTAGTACGTTTTTCATATAAATTGTATTATTTGTAATTGTAATTGTAATTTTATTGTAAATATATATAAAAATCTTTTGTTTGTTGAGTTTCTCTCTTCTGGCTAACTTGCTGTTGATGGAATAGTTATTGCTAAAGAACATATGTACACATGAGTAGTCTTAGGACATTTCATTCAATTATCTTTTGTAAATGACAGAGTTAATTAATAATGAGCTTGACAATTGTTTTTATCCATATTTTAAGTATTTATATTCCAATTGACTGGACTCTCCATATCCAGTTAACTACTGGGAGTAGGCCGATGAAATCTGGAGAATGTACGAACTCACCTGCTCTTGCATTAGGACAACACGCTAGGGACATAGAGGGCTGCTCATCCTGGATTTTACAAATGTTCTAATACTGTTCTCATTGGATTATTGTGATGTGGAAGAACAACAGTGGGCTGAACTTGAAATACACAGAAATACAAGGAAAAACAAGGAACCTGGAAAACTTCCCCTGCACTGTTCAGTACCAGGTAATTATCTCTGAGGCACACTTGTTGAAACTTTGGCTAAAGATTGATATTAGGTCTGTGAATCAGATCAAATCAGATAATTCAAAATGAACCAATATCAACTTTGAATCACATCATCAACCACAAAATACGATAATAATTGAATCGTTAAATTGAATCAGTAAACCCCTACACACTGTATTAAAGTAAACTCATAATATTACGTTGACTGTAAAAACATTTGTGAAGTGAGTGAGGAAAAGTATTGGACAAGAAAAATCAAATTTTAAGAATTGCAAGCGAATAAAGCATTTTTAATTTTAGCTAATGCCCATAAGATAGGATGGATGGACACATTGCCTGCTATTTATATCATGTACCTACTTCTTTTCAACAGAATTTTAATTTAAATGTATTTTTTAATTTGTTCAATAAAAAAGCCTAGGTGAAACATTGTTTTCACTCTCTTTAAATTTCCTGATTAACTTTATTCATCTGAGGTTAAGTTTTTTTTATTTTGTTCCAATGTCTGAATTCATTTGTTTTCAGTCAATTACAAAATCACCTGTGTGAATAGGCAGGAATTTTGTCCAAATACTTAAGTTTCACTCTTATTCTCCATTTTAATAAACATGCAGGTAATTAGTAAAATCTAATAATTTCAATCTCTGCCAAAACAAATGTGTGTTCATTTAATGACCAACAGGGGGCAGCGTTAAATCAAACATCTCACAACTGAAGGGCTTTGTACTGAATTTTATTTCCTTAAAAACATTATTTTGTCCTCCAGTCAGTAAAAACGTCTATTCTGCAAACATTACAAACTCTTCACATTCATTGTTTAGTTTAACTTGTATATCTGGCTATACTCCACTGAAAAACTACCGTCTATGCACAATTTAGGGTTTTTAGCCAACAAGCTTAAAAAAATGCAAAAAAAAAAAGTTTTTTACTTGTTATCCAATCAATTCACAGCTAAAAGTAGCAGTCAGATAATTTCCTGTTACCTTTTTCATTAACACACCCATCTTTCAATTTACAGTTCTGTGATGTCTGTCCATATTTTTCTTTAGCATCTATTGTGAATGAGCACACTGGCAAAACAAGGGATCTCCTTTCCAATAACCTTTGAGTTTTGCTTTAAGTCCCACTGACTTGGATCAGACCTTTCTTGACCATTCTTTAGTAATATCCACAGGCTGTGAGGATTAAAACTGTGCAGTTTCGAAACATGTTATCGCAGACATGATCAAAAAGGAGATGTTTAAATGGGGCAAAAAAAAACTACTGTTCATGAATGAGGCCTGTGTATATTATCTTTCCTTCACAGAAACGTTCATTCCTTATGCCTTATTTACAGTCATTCAACTTCCTGTTACATCCAAAATACGTTTTAAGCAAGAACAATACACATATTTCATCTGTATTATGTGTTTAATAACAAAAATGTACACATATTTGCAGCATTCACTGAGATTAGAACGACTATGTGAAGCTAAAAAGCAACTGGAAGTGGAAATATTAAGTGACAAACCGGTTATAGCTTTAGTGACAGCTAAGTCACTTGTCAAATGTGACTCGTGTGAGAAAATAGCATTTTGCTGTAGCTATTATGAGCATAGGTATTTGACTCAACCTTAATAACCCCACCCTTTAAAAATCTTGGCTTAACTCAAGATCCAAAGTTATCTGAGGAGCTTAGAAACCTCCATTTTCTTCTCACCTACAGACGTGCAGACAAACTTACGACGTTCCCATGAAAATGCGACAACATGAAAAACAAGCATACTGTACTTGATCAACTATGTCCAGATTGCTGTCAAAGTCTCCAAATAGAACCTTTCAAAGAGGGTTGATTGGAGGTCATTTCGTTGTTGTCTGTACCGGCTATATTGGTTTTGCATACAATATTTGCTCAAACTGTATTTTTTCCCGTGTTAAAATGCTTAAATACCCTAAAATTTCAGTTGTTTAACTGTAACTTTGCCCACCTTTAACCTATTTGCAGTGATTATATTTATCATTCATATGTTTTCTGTCAATTAGATGGCCCCTGGCTTCCAGACCCAGGGTTGTACGCCTCCCTTAGTGGCAACAAAATGTGGTTTTGGTGCCTGAACTGGGTTGGGCTTGAGTGGCGGTAAAGATGCAAGGATGCTGAGTTCCGGAGCACTCTGAAACTGCTTTGCTGTCCGGAGTCCGGTGGTGTGTGACACTGGAGTATAAGGTGTGGGGACTGCGGGGGGCAGAGGGTGGGAAATGGTTGTAGAAGAGAATTTTGGGAGGCTTGGTAGCTTTGCTGGTTGGGATTGGGATAAGAGTGTGTTTTGAGGGTTGACGGCCTCTGGAGTTGTAGCGTAAGAGGGTGGAGGTGGGGATGTCATGCCTGAATGACTCAGACGTTCCCCAAGGGTTGTAGCTGAGCGAGGTGCAATGACTTTTGGTGCCAGAGTGGGCGCTGACATGGGGGTTGGTGTGGAAAATCTCTTGATTTCATAGACACGGGCTGTTTTGACAGGAATCTGCCGAGGTGTAGTTAATGAACTTCCTACCATTGTTGAGTAGTTACCTTGCTGGGCCTGATAAGAAGGCATAGCGGATAGATTGCTAACACTGCCTCCGTAGTTGAACATAGCAGAGTTTAGCTGATAGGGCTGTCGTCGCATAAAATCCAGAGCCTTGATCCCCTCTCTTTGGGAGCCACCTTTCCCCTTATTTTCCGACTTGTTAGTGTCTCTCTGAGGCCCTGTTGGGATAGAGGGGGCCATAAGTGGATTGTACCCAATAGGTGGAGGGGCACGAACATTTGGGGAATATTTCCATTGAGAGGGGAATGAGGTACCATCATAGGCTTGTTGCGTATTTTCCAAGCCCACATTTTGCTGGGAAAGGATCTCAGGTGGTGTGTCTACCACATACATTCCCATGCGGCTCTGCCTTTTGGCAAACAACTGGGCCCCCTTCCCTCCTGCTTGAAGAGTCTGTGGGGTCTCGTGGATTACCCGAGGTTTTGGTGCAACTGGAGGGGGCATCCTTCCTGTGGCAGCCTCCCCACTTCTCTCCTCTTCCTCAGCATCATAGTCTTCTTCA
Organism: Oryzias celebensis; assembly: GCA_014656515.1. Lineage (NCBI taxonomy): Eukaryota > Metazoa > Chordata > Actinopteri > Beloniformes > Adrianichthyidae > Oryzias > Oryzias celebensis. Next base: position 4,063,278 of record BNCR01000014.1, read on the forward strand.
GTATATTGCTGGCCTTGCTTGTATCTGCTGGATCTATCATCCAGATTCTGCACCATCGACAACAGCTCCGGATTGGGGGAGTTCTTTTTGGCATCTGGTATATTAAACATAGGTTTAGGTTTTCCACTACGCCGACGAGCCTCCAGTAAGATACCAGTGCGTCCAGCAGGTGTAGCCGAAGCTTCAGGCTGAGAGGCCACAGGCATTTGAGCCATTGGAGGTGCACAGAACTGTGGTGGTGCCTGAGCTACCGGCACTTGAATTACAGGTTCAAGCACAACTGGGTTTGCTGAAACAGGAATTTGGGGAAAAGTAGGAGCAGTGTGTGGGCCCGTTGTTGCTTGTGGAGCTGCTGGCGCAGATACTGGATTCACAATTGAAAATTGAGCCTTTTGAACACCAGTCACAGTTGGGGAAGACTGCATTTTGTCTGCAAAGGTAGAAAGGGCTGGAGGATGAGAGGTAACCAGAGCCTCTGGTGATTGGACCACAGGGCTTTGAGGGACTGAGTATGGCATTGTGAGCATTGCTGGTGGATCAGACGGTTGATATAAACTAACTGGTGGAGCACTAACCAGTGGTTCAGGGGCAAAGGAGACCTGCGGTGGTGCAACAGCTGCTGATGCAGGACGTTGGGACCGTTTTGTGACTGTAGGTCGGAAGGTTACAGGGGCTGTTGCAGCTCGAATGCTGATAAAGCCAGGTGTGAAAGGGCGTGCCGTTCGGTTTAGAACGTTACTCACAGGTTGTTCAGGTTGAGGTGTTTCAGTAGGTGATGCAGGACTTGTCAGAAATGTCACAGAGGCATTGAGTGGTTTAGGTGCCACAGGTGGGGGTGACATTACCATACTTACTGTACTAACTGCTGTGTAGGATAGGTCCCTGTTAATCATCTCATGTCCTTCACTAGCTATTGGAACTTGAGTTTGAGATAGCGTTGGCTGTGTGGATGTTGGGCCAGGTGGCAGAACTTGTTGATGCTGAGGTTGAACTTGGATCTGCATTCCTTGATGCACTTGATACATCTGAGACTGCTCCTGTGCTTGAGACTGTGGAGGAGACTGAGGTTGAACTGCCTCCACCTTTTTGGTATGCTCAGCTACCCTTTTTCTCTGCTGCTCAAACAACTGTGCTCCCTTGCCTGAAGTGTCACTTAAACCAGGACTTGTAGCATCCCCTACTTCGTTCCCACGTCCTTCTGTGCCTGCTGTAGCTCTCTTCTCCAGCTTATCCAAGTAATCGCTATCCCAAGTTGGGTCTGGAACAGCTGAAAAGCCTTCTTCATCAAACTCTGATTCACTTCCCTGAAAAACTCCATCCTCCTCTTGCGAGTCCTGACATTTGTCCTCATCAACACTGCCAAAGCTAGTAAGAGTGTACTTCTTAGAGCGTTGTCTTCTTTTCTTGAACATCAGTACCCCCTTGGAATGAGGGTTTGGGGCATCTGTGAGTAGAGATGCAATAGTTCTGCACTTGCTTTTAGCTTCCTTTACATGTTTGTCTTGAAGTGTGTCCCCTCGGTTCAGTTCTGCAGACAGCAAAAGTTGTACAAAATTAGTATAGTATTAGTATAAAGTCAGCATTTCTTACAAAATAAGGTTGGCTTTATAACCTGATAGTTTAATCAAAGAAATCACATTGACATAAATATTTGAAAATCCCTGTGGAATATTACATGACATATTTTTACTTTATTTTGATACAGTTTCGTCATTAATACAAGACTTTTATGTCTTTATCATCCATGAAAAATGCTAGCTGATGAGGGTTGTCCTTGTTCATGGTTAACTTATTTGTTGGCATTAAAGTTTGTGAAAATTATTTTTTTTATGTTTTTTTTTTGGTGTGAGAATAAATCAAGGTAAAAGAGAGTGATAAGAAGCTAATCATATGACTCAGAAAGAAGAAAAAGCAAGAAGAGAAATATATGTTTTCCATGTGGTTCAGAGTGCAGTGTGACAGTTTAGCACTGCATGTATTTGGCTCCATTGCTCATTGATCAATCACAGCAGTATTTCTATGAACATGGTAATACTTCCTAAGCAGATGCTTCCATGTCCTGAAAGCCTTGTTGAAAAATTAGTTAGAGGTCACCTTATTCAGTGATTGAAAGTACAATGAGTTTGATCCTTAAATTTTGGATGCTAAGTTTAGATAGTTTTTCATTGGTTGCATTCATACAATCTTTCAGAACAGTGTCTTGCATTTTGTGATTTGCACCAGTATTTACGTTTATTTCTCTTAAGGTTTTAGTGCAGTCAAAATGTTCAAGAGGACCTGGACACAGACAGCAACACGGTGCCAGATAATCATTAGCCGGAAGTTCTCAACCAAAGTTCACGCTCTTTCCCTAGAAAAAGACAGGAACTAGGTTAGGATTCGGGTTAGGAATCTTCTAGTGTGGATGCACAAGTTCTACTTCCGGCTAAAGTTGCAACATTTCTGCTTCCAGCTGATGATGTGTTTAATGATATGTTTGGGCACCATCTTTTGTGCAGCCAGGCCCCCCTCAACATTTTTGAGATTTGTATTTTAACCACTGAGTTAAGTAAAAAAAACATATATACAAATATCTAAATATATTTGCAGATGTCTCTGTCTATTAAAACTAAAAATAAATCAATGTTGTGTTGAGCATTGTCCTTTTGCAGGAACCAGATCATGAGTGGTACTTACTGGCTTGTTTAGCTTTTTCCATATATGTTGTTGTGAGCTCATCATCAATGGGTTTATCCACAGGACCCACCATGGGCACAAGTTGGTTGCGGGAGCCAAGCAATAGAGCTTCCTTTGCTTTCTCAGGGGATACCAGTGGCACATTGGCCCGCTCTAAAAAACCACTGTCTTCTTCTTGTACTGCATCTCGTGGCCCTTGGTCATCTGCTGAGGAGATGATGGAGGAAGTCTCAGTCGATGTCTGGGAGGACCACATTCCTGGACCAGGAGGTTTGTAAATCACCTCTTTTCTTGCAACCCCTGGTAGACATCCTCCTCCTTCACCATTTCTATCTAACAGGCGTGGAAAAATCTGCGCATCAGGAGCGCTGTCATAACCGCTCATCTCTGATGTCTCCCCACCTTCAGGAGATGCCCGTCCTGCTGGTTTTCCAGGATTGGAATTGCTAGGACTTCTTCTTTTCTGGCGTCGCTGCCTCTCATAACCAGCTACATCTGCATCACTGTCCGTCTCTCCGTAATAGGCCTCACTCCCCGGTGGGGATGTCAAGCCACTGGTCAGGGAGGAGCGACTGCGGTGCACCTCACGAACAGGTGCGTGGTGGGTTTGGGTTGGTGATATTGCCTTCAGGGCAGCTCGATACTCCTTGTCGATACGAGGAGATGGTGCTCGGGCAACAAGTACCACAGACTGAAAAGCAGCAGGTGCCCTAAAGAAAATTTATGAATTTGAAAGTGTTAGGTATGCAAATAAATAATTCAGCACTTGACATGCCATTCTCTCTTATTGTTCATGATCCAAATCAAACACATTTTTCTGTTCCTCTGACCTTTTAACACGGATATTTAATATCCCAGGAGAACTGTCTATAAGATTCATGGCCTGGCCATGGGATAGCAATCCACACGGCTGATCATTGATGGACACGAGCTCATCAGCCTCCCGCAGTCCAGCCCTGCATGCTTTGCTGCGTTTTCTGACCTATAAAGAAAGAAAAAAAATCCACTTTTTGACTTATGTGAGACAATCATGATTTCTTCAAGTATTTAAGGACAAACACATTTGGGTTCTTTGAGATGCTTGATTTTTTAAAGCATCTATTTTGAAAGTTTAGTGATGCAAAATTAGAATTTCATCAGATTCACGACAGCCTAAACAAAGCAGCATTTTAGATCCACAGCTTTGGGATTTGTTTGCCTTTTGGAACCACAGGGATGGAAATCATAAGCCTGAAAGAGCTTTGCAGCTTCCCAGTCTTATCTTGTGAGCATTTAATATTCCAGCTTTAGCAAGTTTAATACTCCAACACTAGCCCGTGGCCATTTCCTATTGACAACTTGCTGTTTGTGTCTTTTTAAAGAACTGCAGCGTCCTTTGTTGCAAATTTAGGCTCTGGAAGTTAGCAAAGACCAAACTGCAGTACTTTTTGTTCTGTATGGGTTTTGCATGAAACTGCAATACATGTCTGAGTGAAGAACTTGGTGCATAAAGTTGACTTTACTAGTTATCGTTTCAGCTATTCTGGTTTGCCTGTAATAAAACCCCATGTCCCCATTTAACTAAGCCTTTGAAAGAGGCCTGTGGCTGCTTGTGGCACAGGATGTCAAGCTACGTGTTCAGTCAGTCACTCCAGGGTTGCAAATCAAAACAGTTATGTCTTTTCATGTTTGCTTGCATTAAACGCACAGACTGATGCAGAAGTAAATCACTCGAGTCAGATGAATAAACTTAAAACAATCTTAAGAAAGCTCACGGGCAGAATGCTAGACTTCTGTTCTTCTAAGGCACCCTCCAAGCTGCTCCTCCAGTTAGAAATGACTTGATTTAACTACATGTCTTTAAGCTCAGGGAAAGATATCCGCCATAGTAAAGGTGATCGGTAGCCAACTTGTTTTGGAAAGATAAAAAAATAGTATAGTACATACATGAGCTGAGCTGTAATATTGTTTGTTAATCATTCTTCTATGAGAAGCAGCATTTAGTTTTGAGCCAGTTACAAATATTTAGCCAAAACGAACACCGGAATCTCAGCCATCAAAAGTGATCTAAAAATCCTGTTTGTTCAGTCAGTTGACCTGTCAGATGAAGAAGCGAAAATACATAGGTGCCTAGCTAAAAATATGATTAGTTATCACAATTATCCAATATTATAGCAAATCTTTAAGCCTTTAACTGTCTGATCAGAGAAATAGCAGAGACTATCTTAAAAAAAAAAAGTAATTGCTTGGATGCATTACTCACTCAAGGCAATAAGAGTTATTTTTTAATTCCTAGAATTTTTTTTCTTGGTTGGTTTGTTAAAGGGTTAAACACGTTTTACCAGTACTCTCCATTCTTTGATCATTCATACCCACTTTTTCTTGCTCAGGGTCACAGGGGTTGTAGAGTTCATCCTTGGAATGGACATACATACAGAGAGCTACCCACTGAGAAGGGGAACCTAAAATCTGCAATTAACCGCTCAGGCATGTGTTTTTGGAATGTGGGAGGATGCCAGAGTTTACATATGTGCACAGGGAGGTCAGTCAAACTCCACAGAGATACACTTTTGACATTATTTTAGCAAAGAGTGTTGTAAAAGGGTTGTCTCATGTTAAAAGAAGACTGATATAGCCAGGCTTGTTTGTGATTTTGACAAACTTTCATCATAAAAGTAAGCTTAAGTTGAGCCAGCACACAATGATCACTTAAGGTTTGTTTGGACTTATAAAAATATATAAAACAATTAAATAAATAAATAAAACTAGGTCTAAAAGATGTGTTATCTGAATTAAATCAAGCTTTACTTAGAAAACACAGTATTGTTTTCTTCTGACGAAAGAATCAGTTTTCTTTTTATGTAAATGTTGTATTTCCTTTTGACGAAAGAGATTACGTCCCTGTTATTTGTAAATGTGAAATTATCAATAAACTGTATAGTTTAAATCACCCACATATTGATTTCCTAACCAAAGTTGGCTTGAGAGCAAGGATTAAAAAAATACTGCGTGATATTTGTTGGCTTTGCATTAAATTAGAAATCATGTTGATTTATAAGTTTGGCCTTGACACCCAGGCCTAATGGTTATGACAGTGAGAGGATAAAACAGAGAAGGAATACAAATACTAGAGGTGCTATTTAAGAATGCCACTATAAAATACACTTGTCATTATGATGCATACAATGTTAAAATATTTAACAATATTAAACATATGCAAACAAATAATATAAATGTGTGTACTGAATTAGTATTACTTTGTCATGAGTGGTATTGTGAAAAAACACAATCTAGAATAAAATTTTTAACCTGAATTGCCATTTATTACCAGCTAACCTCACCTAATCAATCATCGGTAAACCTATGTTTAAAAAAAAGCTTTTCTCTCTCTGGGTTATGACTCATACTCAGGCCATCAACTAACTTGAACAGCAGCCAGTATTCCATCTCAGTTTTGTTCACGGCTCCTTGCATTTCCACTTAATATATCTCAGCTAACGTTTCATTGCTTAAAATGAAGCAGTTGGCTCTAAAACTGTTCTCTGTTTCCCTCTGATCACCTATGATTCTGTAAAGTGTTGGAATGATTGAAAGATTTACCTTAGCCACCTGGAGTGGCTTCTGATGTTCCACCCCTCCCTGGAGACGAAATCCCCATGGCGCTCCACCGGACAGTGTAATGATGACTTCCTCTGCAACCATTCTTTTTTGCGGGTTTTCTTGCTTGTTTTCTTTTGTTTTATTTGTTCTGAGGGTTCCCCCCTCAGTGCATCGACTCCATGATTGGCAGTCAGTGCGCCTCACAGAGCTCTGACCTGCTCTCAGCCTTCTACGCTGTCCGGGCTCAGTCTTCCATCTGAGCTTCCAGTCCAGTCCTCACATCTGCACAAACACAAGCACACACACGCCCCCCACCCCGTCCAGCCACCCGTGCCCAGAGCAGGACGACCATCACAGTAAGAGGAAAAAGCGAGGGAAAGAGTAATGTAAAGGTACAGAGGGAGGGGAGCTCTGTGTCATCTTACACTGAGGAATGTCTGCCCCAAACGGGTAAGAGGAAGGTCCAGCTGAACACTTGTCCTGTCACTCAGTCCCATGTCACTGGGTTGCTGATAGCTCCTCCAAAAATAGGTCACTACCATCATCTTTATGGCTTTGCTTGCTCTTCTGCGCACTGATGCAGAGTTAGCATAAAGAATATCGTAACGGCAATATTTTACATAACATTTGTTTCTGCTGAGAAATTCTTGTTATTTCTTCAAGATCAGTCGTTGAAGTTCACCAAAAGTTTCTGAATGTAATGGCATTGTGTTCAATAAAAAGACAGATTTTGGCATCGGTTGATTCTGCAAACCAGCCCGGATCTCTTACCATTCTAGACCTTCACAAAGTGCCGTATGTGAAGTATCAATCCAGCCTACTTTTTTGGCCAATACATTGTTTAAAAATAAGGTTAAATATCTTACTAAATGCCAAAAAAGATGATGATTGAAAAAAAGAATAAACAAACGAACATATTTATTAAGATACATTATTACCATAGCCAAGTGCAATTTTTATATTTATTTGTCAAGTAAATACAACTTGATAATACAGTACTTTTTTTTGCATTTTTAGTGACCTTGGTTTAACTTTCTTCACTCATGTGTCTTCCTCTTGACTTCTACTAAAGTTCAAACTCATAAGCAATACAATAGAAAAACACCAAATCATGAGAAGTCTCAGTCTTCAGTAAATTGTCTTTTTCCTTTAACAACATGACAGAGCTTTAAAGCTGTTTGTTAATGCCACACTGCTATTATCAAGACTGCAGGAGGGTAGCAATGATAGCACTTTGGCTTTGGCAGCTTTGCTCTGCAGCTGTCTCTGGAACTCATGATAGCTGAGATCAGTCTTTGGTCAGACACCTTAAAAAATCTTTCTCTTTCTGAGGATGATGATATATAAACAATTTAGTTGTAATAAGCTGTCAATCGTGTAGACAGGCAAAACTCAGACTGAATTCTGTTCTTTAATGTAAATTTACTCTTGAAGACAAAATTAGAGTTTTCTAAGCAGGCATGCACTTCCAGGTACTAATCACTTCTGCCAATTACTCCCCCTAGTGGTTAAGATTAGTCAAGTTTTTAACCTTTTCTAACTTTCACTTTATTTATTTGCGAAAAAAAAACATTTTATTTTTTATAGGTTTCTTTTGCCTTTTTCCTTAGCAAAACATTACTTACATTTTATTATTTGACTTTATGATACACGGCGCACAGATTTGTAGTGCACATCCATTAATCATCTGAAAACTTTTAAATTTACTTAAGAAGAACTAAATAATTTTAAGAGTGGATAAATTTGGTTTTAGTTTAGCTTTAATAACTGACCCTGTTTTTTATTGAGTGATAGTAATTCAAATAAAAAAATTACTACAGCCTGATTGATGTAGCAAAAAGAATCCAAGAAAGTCATATGAGGTTTCCTCAGCTCCTTTTCACAAGGCAATTTAAACCGTCTTTAAAAATGTATTTTAGGGGCCCCAGGTAATCGCCCACCTTAGCCGAATGGTAACTCCACCCCTTAGTAGTTGTAGCCATAGATTGTCTGCCTCAGTGAACTGAATAATGTTAACCAGCCCTGACCAACCATGATCATCACATCCCAAAACTTTCATTCACCTTGTAACCCGCTTAAGTTTCTGAGCTGAGTCTGGGGCAGAGATTCAGAAGAGAACCTACACATGCACAGGGAGAAGTCACAAAAGATCCTAGGACCATTTGAAATTCAGATTCTGAAAAAAATAAAGATTGAAATCAGATGACTGCTTTTAATCCTGACCCATCTCACAACAAGCTTCCAGCCTGCTTATGCAAAGCTGACACCTTCTCCACTTTGACAAAAAAACATGAAAATTCTCTTCATTGCACTTCTTTTTGATGCACAGATTTTACTGGGCTGCAACTGTTCCTATGCAGTGTTCTTTAGTATCCTGTTTTAACTGTTTCTTTTAAGTGTTGTTAATAGTTCATCGGTTTTGACCTTTATAACTGCCTCCCTCATATTTCTTTCAAATACAGCATTACACTAAAGCTGAAAAAGAGCTTTATAAATAAAAATTGAGTTAACTCAAATGTGGTTTAATACATTTGGTTTGTTGAAAAAAGTATGCTTATTTTTCCTTTGGGATGCCTTTTTTTCAATGCAGAATGAAAGCTACTGAAACATGTATACCTTGAATGCACACAACATCTTACTTTGATGTGTTAGTTTAGAGTTCATAAGCCCACATTGTGCTATTTGAATCATTTTTGTTGCCATAAACTAAGCTTCAACCGTGTAGTGATGCTGTGCTCTATTTTTGGTTGTTGTGTTTCCACCATAAGTATGCAGCACTTTTGGCCTCGAGGACTTTTTTTTCAGGATACTAAATAATTGATTCAGGTCCTAGCTGCTTGTGTTTCAGTTGCAGTCTAAAGTCTCTCATAAAAAAAAAGTCAAATGACAGACTGACTGCTTTCCTGAGAAGTATCTGATCTGTCGTACACAGAAAAAGCAGTGAAGTCACGATAAACAAAAAAAGAATTACAATTCAGCGCAAGCCTTTGGGCTTGTCAAAAAAAAACGTTTTTGTTGCACAGTACGACACTGTTCATCAGTCAGGACTCTTTCTAGCTTTGCCTTAATATCTTCATAAAACGCTTTAGTTCTTCAAACAAACCTATGACTGCTTCAGTTTCAAATTTGGGTAATTTTTCCAAAAAACGGACTCTTTAACGAGCCTCATGTTTGCCCACCCCTCTCCCATATGCTGACCTTCTGATCTTACTTTCTGACACACCCCAGGCCTCCCACCGTCCAGCAAGATATGATCCCTGAGTCATCTGCTGCATGACACAGATGCGGCATTGCGCCAGGTGGCCTCTCTTATCCTCCATGTGCTGTCACCACTGAGTCAGGCGCACAAACACACACCTTTAAACTCTTACAAAACAATGCTCTGGACCATCTGTCAAAAAGGTCACTGAAACCACTCTCTGGTTGGTCAAACTGCACTTGGGAGTTTTTCTGCTGGTTGCTGTGCTGGTTGTGACAAGAATCCTTGCTGCTTTAAAATAGGAAAAATCAATTAAGATAATACAAAAAACATACAATTTTCCTGGTATTTATTAATGCCTGATTTTTGGCTGTTAAAGTATGTACATTTTTTTAATGGTAATATGACCCAATGTTAACATCACTAAAACAAAGGCTCTTTGTGAGACTCGGTGTATAAATATTCAGAGATTTGAGAAAAAGATGGCTTATATTAGTTTATTTTAGGGACATTAATTTCTGCCTCAGATATAAATATGGGTCAAACTGACCAGCATTTTAACAGTTTAGTCCGGTAAGCTTGATTGCAGAAAAATCTCTTCAGAAATGTGAAATGCTGCTCAATCTGTGAAACCATTTCACTTTTTTCTCCAAGCGAAGATCTTTTTGTAGAAGTACTGTTTCATAGCTTCAGTGTTTGAGTCATGTTTTTTTTTCGGGTTAACCAAGCATCTTAAGTTACATCTCAGCATTTTATCGGGATGACTCAACCTACTCCTTGAAAAGCAGTTTATTTTTTTATTTCTGCATGCACTACTCTCTCAGTCCTCTTGATGGCACCTTCTACTGAGTTTGTCAGCACACATCCAAGCAATGAGGTCTCTGAAATGCAATGCATTTGAATGGGACTGTTCAAGCAGAAAGGACTATTGTTTTGCAAAGTTTACGCAAAAGTTTGTCAGCATGACACAAAACCACCAGTATCTCTTGTGAAAGCTGATGACAGGTTAAGAGAACCGGGAGCAGATTGAATTTTTGTCAGTTGGAAGATGGTTCTCAAGTATTTTCGAGCAGGGCAATGGTTTCTGTCAGCATCACCTTCAAATTCCTCTGGAAGTGGTGATATCTGTTTGATGTCTGACAGAGAAGAGCTTCGCATGGCTTTGATCTAGCTTGTCTTGGATTAATCTGTGCTTGTGTCTGTTTTACTTTATTTGTATCATAAAGGAAATTGTTACTAGAAAAAAAAAAGATGAATCCATGAATCTAGTAGACGTATTTCACTTTTGTGAAGATTGCATCAATTAGAAAACAAATCTGAACACACTTTTC